>CM066987.1:103547979-104856872 GCA_033977485.1 Hydrangea macrophylla
ACAGGTTTTGGAAGAAATCAACTAAACCAGGCTAAACAGGGTGAAAAAGCATAGTTGAAGAAGCTGAAAAAAGCCAAGTCGCGCGCGCGACCCGCGCCCGCGAAATCCAGAAATCGCTCGCGCGATCCGCTCGCGCGAGATCCCCAGAATCGCTCGCGCGATCCGCGCGCGCGAAGGTCCAATTGTCGCGCTTGCGCGACCCGCTCGCGCGATATGGGTAAAAACCAAAGTTGCGTATTTCAGTATACTGAAGACTCCTGTGCAAACGAAACTGCAGAATGACGTCCAGATTGTAAATTACATTAGTTTCAGTCCGTTTCGGGTTGTAAAGGCTTCCAAAACTTGTTGTAAATCTATATATACCCTATTTTATTATAATTAAGGGGTTGGCAATTGTTACACACCCATACATACACATTCTACAACCATACTTCCAGCCATTGAAGAGAGGGAAGCAAGGAGAAAAAGAAGAAGACCAAGGGTTTCCATGGCCTCCTCCATCAACTACTTGCCATCTATCACTTCCATGGACGGCTAGATCATAGATCTAGGGTTTCAATGAAGCCCTAGACGAGTAATAGGGTTTTATTTATGTTTTTATTTTAGTTTTATTATGTATGGATGACAGTCACATGTTTAGAGGATTTTTATAAATAAATCGTACTTCTATTGATCAAATCATTGCTTTCAGAATTTATTCTTGTCTTAGATCTATTTTGACTGTGATGTGCTCAACGATCTATTCTTGCTGTGCTTGTTTAGGTTGTTTACATGTGATGGTGCTTTATTGATTCGTGCTATCAAGTATCCGAATAGTCCATGCCTAGGTTAGACGGATTAGATCACAACCCTAGTTTAGTGTGAGATAATTCGTGCTACCCGAAGATGGATTATGTTGGTGCTTGAACCATGATTATCTTCTTGTCGGAGGAATTGGGCTTGTAGCTACAATTCCCCATATTCATCCAACGTAATAAGCTAAAGTAATTCATAAATATTCCTATTATGAAGCTAGTGGTGGATTTGCAATCCTAGGTTCCCTTAAACATTATTTAAAACAACTTTAATTGCTTTCCTAGTTTAGATTTACTTTAATTGTCATTTGTTTAATTAAATCCAAATCAAATCCGTTTTCCTTAGTTAATTAGACTTGGGTTTTAAAATTAAGAGCTGTAGTAATCAATCTCTGTGGGTTCGACCTTTACTTCCACACTACAAATCTTTAGAAAAGTAAAGTATACTTTTATATCTTGATTCTGACAACATCAATTTTTGGCGCCGTTGCCGGGGATTGTATTACTACCTTTAGTTTTAGAATCGTAGTTTAGTTAATTCGTAAATATTAGATTAGGTTTCCTTTTCTTATTTTTCGTTTTATTTTTAGTTACTAACTTATTCTTTTATTTTGTAGTCAACGTTTCCGGGTGGAGTAGCTCATTACATCAAAGGAGCTTACGCGAAATAAAATAAATAAGAATTAAGTAAATTGCTCGCTTTAACTTTGCTTTAAACCACTGTAAGTCAGGGCGCTGTGACGCACTATTTGCATTAGTTTAGGGTTAATTGCACTGCATTAGCTAGGAAACCCGGGGCGCTGGGCTTGACACGGTCATTGCATTACAGGATAATTTACATGCATCATAGTAGTTGAGTGCTTGTTATCTTATTTGCGTGATTGTTATTTGTTTATTTTGTTTAGTTAGTCTTTGTTTTTAGTTTCTTTTCTTTTGTTTTAGTTTATGTTGGGTACACGTTCAAATAAACCAGATTTAAAATCTTTCGATCTTGAACTTGAACGTACCTTAAGAACTAGTAAGTCCACAACCCAAGCTTCTAGAGCTAGGTTGCAAGACGACGAATCAACGCCGATTCCATCGTCGTTGTTTGAGGCCGAAATTCAGAGTACCCGTGAACGGTTAAGGAAAACTCGAACTTTTCAAATTGAACCGATTAAAATGGCTGACGGTGGAAATAACAATAACAATCAAAATGATGGTGCGAATATGAACAATCTTAATATACCGCCACCACCTCCACTTATAAATTATTTTATTCCTACTACTTACACGCCACAAGCCGGTATCGAATTACCGGAGGCGACGGCATCTCACTTTGAGATAAAGTCGTCTACGATCTCGCTACTACCTTCCTTCCATGGCCGTCTAAATGAAGACCCTTACCAACACTTAGGGGATTTTCAGGGTATATGCTCTACTTTGAAAATACAAAACCTAAATAATGAAGAATTAAAATTGCGGCTCTTCCCATTCTCTTTAAGAGACAAAGCTAAATATTGGCTTCAATCTTTGGAGCCAAACACAATAAAAACATGGGAAGCCTTACACACCGCCTTTTTACAAAAGTTTTTCCCTATTATGCGTACAAATAAGATAAGAAAAGATATAACTAATTTTGTGATGCAAGATGGGGAGACTCTTTATGACACGTGGGAAAAATTTAAAGAATTATTACGTTCGTGCCCACACCATCAGGTTCCCAAGTGGCAATTGGTTCAAGTCTTCTACGAGGGGTTTATTCCCTCTGTTAGGAATACCGTCGATGCCGTTTGTGCGGGAACTTTCCTACACAAAAGTGCCGACGAGGCCTGAAAAATATTTGAAACGTTAAGCGAGAATTCGATGCATCAGGCTGTGTCGGTACGTTCTGAGGGATACCTTCAACCTAAGCGAGAGGTGACAGTTGAGTCAAGTCAATCAATTCAAATACAAGAATTAAATAGAAAACTTGACCGACTTATGCAAATGAACAAAACGTCTAATCCATCCTCTTTAGAAGTATGTGCATTATGTTCCGAACCGTCACATAATATCTTTGCATGTCCTTCTGCATCTCAATATCCGGAATTTGTTGAACAACACGTTAATTCTATGCAACAATTCCCACAAAATAATTATAATCCTAGGTCGACTAATTTTCCTAATACGTACCGACCCCAATACCAACAAGGTCAATACCAACCACCTCCTCCACCTCCACGCAATAATGCATTTGAGGAAAAGGTGCTGGCCTCACTTGAAAATTTTGGGTCGGTAATTCAGTTAGTGCACTCTCATACTCAGTCTATCGCAAAGCTAGAGTCCCAAATGGGACAAGTAGTTACTACATTAAACCGTTTAACTGAGAGTAAGTCGACGAGTCAACCTACTCAGCAACCTAAGGGGCAATACGCAGTGGGTAGTACGAGTGAGAGCGTGAACGCTGTTTCGACTAGGACGACTATTCGAGATGAAGAAGTTGTTGAGATTCCAAATGAGAGTGAGAAAGATGGGAAAATTAACTTAAATTTGAATAAGGAGGGTGAGGGAACGAGTAGAATTCAAAAAGATAAAGGACCGGCCCCAACAAACTATATTCCAAGAATGCCATATCCACCAAACGTTGAGGGACCGTCACATTTTTCTAAGAAAGGGTCAAAAATGGAAGATATACTCGAGGTGTTCAAACAAGTTAAAATTAATATTCCTTTCCTCGACGCTATTAAACAAATTCCCGCTTATGCTAAATGTTTAAAAGACCTTTGTACTCAAAAGCGCAAAATACGGAGTCATACTCCTAAAAAGGTCTTTCTCACGGAAAAAGTAAGCTCTATATTCCAACACGCTCCTCCAAAATATAAAGATCCAGGCACGCCTACGATTTCATGTGTCATAGGTGACACTATCATTCATCGGGCTCTCCTTGACTTAGGAGTGAGTGTTAACCTTTTACCCTATCATGTCTATAAACAATTAGGTCTAGGTGAACTTAAACCTACGGCCGCGACTATTCAATTAGCGGATCGTTCTGTCAAAATACCTAGAGGAATCGTCGAAGACGTGCTAGTAAAAGTTGATCAATGTTTCTATCCTGTAGATTTTATGGTCCTTGACACCGAACCGGTGCTAGATGCTAGAAAACATACTCCTGTCATCTTAAGCCGTCCATTCTTAGCAACTGCTAACGCACGTGTTAACTGTCGGACGGGGGTAATGAAAGTGTCATTTGGGAATATAAAATTAAAATTAAATGTTTTTAATGCTATTGATCAACCTCCCAAAGACGATGATTATCTAGGTGTGGAGGGTAGTGAGGTTACACGGAATATTGAGCCTAAGAACGTAATAAATATAAGTGCGGGGAATAATATAGAGGATGATGAGTGGATGAATCCTAATACCTCGGACCCTAATGCGGAATCTACTCGGAAGGTAAGAAATCGATTCGAACATAATGACAAACCGTCAATCGATTTAATTCAAAGCGATGTTATTTCTGCTTACCACCGAGCTCTTCCTGATATCCTATTGGGCACAAATTCTGTTTTTCAGCCTCCATGAGTCTTATGCTAGAAAGGTCTAGCTAAAGACGTAAAAGAAAGCGCTTCTTGGGAGGCAACCCAAGCTTTATTTTGTTCGTTTTTCCTATTTTTGGTCGTTTTTGAGTCTGTTTGAGTCTGTTTTGGATATTCTGGACAGGTTTGGGGGTTAGAATTAATTTATTTTAATAATATATACATAATTTTAGTTAAAAAATGGAGAAAACCAAACTCGCGCGCGCGGCCCGCTCGCGCGAGACGTCGCTCGCGCGGCCCGCTCGCGCGAGTTTGCCCCTTAGTGTTTTTCCTTTCGTTTTCTTTTTATGATGCCTCAGGTTCTTCTCGCGCCTGATCTCGCGGGCGCGAGGTATCTCGCGGGCGCGAGGGGTCCCGCTGGCGCGATATGTTTTAAAAAAAAAAGAAAAAAAAAAAAGAAAAAAAAAGGGATTCGCGCGCGCGACGGCCGCTCGCGCGAATACCCATTTTTCTGATTTTTGTTTTTCTTTTCTGTATCTGTCCCCCATACCTGCTTAGGTAGTTGTTCCATTTCTGTTTTTGTTTTGTAGGTCCTTTTCCATCAGGTTTTTGATTGTTTTCTTAATTCTGGTTATGTTTTATTTTCTTTTACAGTATGTTTTAGTTTCTTCTCTAGTTTATTTTCTTATGGATCTTTATAGTTTTGTTTCTTCTTATAGTTTATTTAGTTTAGTTTAGTTATAATTCTTTTAGCTGTTTTTATTTGTTTGTTAGTTCTTTTCGTTTATCTAGTAGTCACAGGTAACATTGAAATTTTTTGACATATTCCATTGTGTTCACCTGTTTGTCATTGCCGAGATCGAGGTATTATCGTTCCTTTCTTACGTACTCTCATTTCTTTTATTTTATTGTTTCATTGGGGACAATGAAAGGTTTAGGTTTGGGGGTATGCAATCACACATGCACATTAATTTATGCAAAATTTTAAAAATTTTCAAAAAGTGTGTTTAAATAAACGATAGTACTAACGTTTTTGCAATCTCAATTTGATACTTCTGGTTATGTAATTATGATTGTTATAGAATGGCAAACATGATAATATGTGGTTAAATATTTACTAAAGTCATGTTGAAATGTTTTAGGTTATGTATCGTTTGAATCGTAGTTTTATATCATAAATTTGCACACATAAACTTATGCACTGCACGTAGTCGCTTGAATACATGTTTGATGTGAACTATAATATGATTCGGATTTCTAGATAACACATGGTGGAGACTAGACCCTGTGAGATTTTGAGCCTATCTTTTCTTTTTAGAGGGTTATAAATACATTGTGTTTGTCGAATTTCATTGAACTAGCGCATCTACTTGTTGTTTAGTCTCATTATTCTTACTTTGGTTGATAGTCAAGTAAAATCTTTGTTACCATACTAAATAATCTTCTATCGTAAACGTTGAAGAACCATATGACCATAGGAAGTGATTTTAGGCCCTTCTTTGTTTACCACCGACCGATAAAGATAAAATTTCCTTAGCTTGCCCCTTTGAGCCGTTACAATGCCTCTTTTTCTTGGTTCACCATTATCCTCTGTAAAAGCTCCAACTTGATCAACTTGGAGTATACCACTGGAAGAGTGATCAACTTTTAGTAGTATTAAGGCGATGTGTTGATTGAGAAGAAGAAAATAAGATGCTATTGGGGTAGTTGCTTGGTATTCAATGTATAGTCATTTGAGAAGCAAGAAAAGAAAAAGGAAAAGAAAAAAAATAAAGAAGAGGAAGGTTGAAAAAAAAAAAATGAAAGAAAAGAAGAAAAATGAATGAAAAAGAATGAAGAGAAAGAAAAGATGAAAGTTTGTAGAAGAAGAATGAGAGAAATCGAACGTGCCTTACAATGCCATTCTAAAATTACCTAATGAATCTTTGCTATCCTTTTTCATTGCCTGAGCCACAATACAACCTTTGAAAAGTCCTAATTGATCCTAGGAAACATGGTTTTGATATGTAAACGATGGGAGGGGGATTAAAACATGATAATGATTATTTTTTTCTTGATTATTGGCATCCTATCCATGAGACTACTATTCTTTCGTGTCATGCGTCTTTTTCGAGTCATATGTGAGCATTTCTTGTTTTGAAAACATATTTCCTTTAGCTCGCATATACTAGATAAAATTACACCTGTTTCTGAGTGTTTCATTTTAGAGTGTAATTAACATTGTGAGATTCGTAGTCAAGACATAGTTAAATGGTTATCCGAGTTATATTCCAAGTTCATGACATGCGCGTGTTCATTTGACTACCACATCACACACGTGCAATCTTATGAGGAACTCTATTGATTCGTACATTGCATGCACTTGATTGTTTCTCATGATGTAGGTAGACGTTTGATGCCGTTTCTTCTTGTTCGTTATTCTATTTCAAATCATTGTGTTATAATAAGGAGTGTTGAATATTATGTTCTTTAGTTTTAATAAAACTTTTTTAATTTATAAGTTAATAAAGATGGTTGTGGGTATCTTGTTGACGAGAACCCTCACGAGACTTCACTCGTCCGACTAGGGACACCTAGGGGTTTAAAAGGCTTGTTGCATATGCTAAATGCAATCGTGATCCATACGAAAATGGAATAGATTTTTATTAGTAGTTTTTATTTTAGTTTTGCTCGAGAACTAGCAAAATGTAGGTTTGGGGGTGTGATCGGGAGAGAACTAATCCTATTTATACGCCTTAACGAGCATTTGTTAGTACCTTTTTATCCTGTTTTTGTATATTTTTACTTCGTTTTCTAGTTTCTAACAGGTTTTGGAAGAAATCAACTAAACCAGGCTAAACAGGGTGAAAAAGCATAGTTGAAGAAGCTGAAAAAAGCCAAGTCGCGCGCGCGACCCGCGCCCGCGAAATCCAGAAATCGCTCGCGCGATCCGCTCGCGCGAGATCCCCAGAATCGCTCGCGCGATCCGCGCGCGCGAAGGTCCAATTGTCGCGCTCGCGCGACCCGCTCGCGCGATATGGGTAAAAACCAAAGTTGCGTATTTCAGTATACTGAAGACTCCTGTGCAAACGAAACTGCAGAATGACGTCCAGATTGTAAATTACATCAGTTTCAGTCCGTTTCGGGTTGTAAAGGCTTCCAAAACTTGTTGTAAATCTATATATACCCTATTTTATTATAATTAAGGGGTTGGCAATTGTTACACACCCATACATACACATTCTACAACCATACTTCCAGCCATTGAAGAGAGGGAAGCAAGGAGAAAAAGAAGAAGACCAAGGGTTTCCATGGCCTCCTCCATCAACTACTTGCCATCTATCACTTCCATGGACGGCTAGATCATAGATCTAGGGTTTCAATGAAGCCCTAGACGAGTAATAGGGTTTTATTTATGTTTTTATTTTAGTTTTATTATGTATGGATGACAGTCACATGTTTAGAGGATTTTTATAAATAAATCGTACTTCTATTGATCAAATCATTGCTTTCAGAATTTATTCTTGTCTTAGATCTATTTTGACTGTGATGTGCTCAACGATCTATTCTTGCTGTGCTTGTTTAGGTTGTTTACCTGTGATGGTGCTTTATTGATTCGTGCTATCAAGTATCCGAATAGTCCATGCCTAGGTTAGACGGATTAGATCACAACCCTAGTTTAGTGTGAGATAATTCGTGCTACCCGAAGATGGATTATGTTGGTGCTTGAACCATGATTATCTTCTTGTCGGAGGAATTGGGCTTGTAGCTACAATTCCCCATATTCATCCAACGTAATAAGCTAAAGTAATTCATAAATATTCCTATTATGAAGCTAGTGGTGGATTTGCAATCCTAGGTTCCCTTAAACATTATTTAAAACAACTTTAATTGCTTTCCTAGTTTAGATTTACTTTAATTGTCATTAGTTTAATTAAATCCAAATCAAATCCGTTTTCCTTAGTTAATTAGACTTAGGTTTTAAAATTAAGAGCTGTAGTAATCAATCTCTGTGGGTTCGACCTTTACTTCCACACTACAAATCTTTAGATAAGTTCTCAGAGCATCCACAGTGGAGACTCTCTAATGTCATATATTAAGGTGTCCACCTTGACACTTTAACTAGTACATGGGTCCCACATAGCTATTGTTACTGACTGTGCTTGTTAACAAAGAAACTCGGTCTACAATGGTGCATGTCACAAACATGTTAACCAAAACCCATATTTCAGCTGTAAACCGACTTTCCCCTTCTAGCACGAAAACCAATAAATTTTTTGGTCTTAAATGCTGACTTGGCTAGCTAGAAGGCTGGCTGCAGTTAACAACTCTTTTAACAAAGAGGATGTGGGTCTCACATTTAGCCAACAGTTTAACATTACCATTGGAGCATTGTCTTAAACTCACTACATAACTACTGACACACAGTGGACTTAAAGTGTCCACTGTGGATACTCTTAGGGATACACATGAAGAAGAAGAATAAGAAACCAATCAACATAGCATCTCATGGTGAGAGTTAGTGGTCAAGTATCACAGTACCAAATGTAGGAATTTCCCGGTCGGTTGAGCAACCAACCTAGTTAATAGCATTTCGATAATTCTGTAGGTTCAACAAACATCTTAAATGGATGACATGTGTCATGGACCAATCTTTATGGAAAGATTATTCTGTTGGTTCCTTGTAGTTCTGGTGAGGCTCTAACAGAATTAGTTTTTAGAGCAATGATATGCTTCCCAAATTTGTATCATTCCCAACAGATGTGGTAGTGGGCCCACCAAATTTTCATTGGAGGATGTTAAAGTGGTCCACCATTATTGAAGGTGGTCCTACTGCCACATGTGTCGGGAACCACATTTGGGATACAAAAATTTGGGAAGTATAGTTTTACTCTAATTTAACCACCAACGACGAAATAAATTGAGATTATAGTATTATTTTACACTCTTGAATCTGTCATCATATTATTAGTATTGGACTATCATAATTAATTTTTCAGCTTAAGTGAAGCAAGCACCAATATAAGGGTGTTACATGCTTAAAAATGATATGCATGTTCTCCTATCAAGAAAAAGAGAGAATATACCTCTCCAACATCATTTTGAAAACGCTTGATGAGCTCAATAGCATTATTCCTAAACTCATTTTCACGGCCCTTCAAGCTCACCATAACCTTAACCTGCAGGAATCAACTAGAGTCTCTCAGTATGGTAAGATTAGGTGCAGAATTGAGAATCTACAAGTGCATTTTTGTACACAAATACACGATGACAGTAGAAAATTCCAAGCAACCTTGTCACCGTCGTTCAAAAATTTCTTTGCAGCTTTCATACGTACAGAGTAATCATGCACATCAATGTTATAACTGTCACAAAAATCAAAAGAAACAATTAATATAACAAGAAGCATATCAATGCGCATTTGTTATTTGAATAGATATCTTAATAGACATTTTGAATTTAAGTAGGCGCAGTGCGAAACATACAACTGGCGAGAGAACAGATTAGAAAGTAAAACAGAAAAGGTTAGAGAAAAGGCCAAGTTCATGAAAATTAGGCATATACTGTCGCTAAAAGATACTCCAATCCAGGAGTTGGCCTTGATAGTGGTTCTTGGGAGTTGGTCCTCACAAACGTCGTATATCCAATCAGAATTCTCGACCAAACTATTGCACTTGTCCTTGTGAACCAAATGGTCTTTGGTTGAAGGTGATGGACATACCGGTTAAGGTAACAAAGAGGGAACAATGATGGGTTGAGTACGTGTTGAAGCTTAATATACATTGTTGGGCCCATTCTCTTGACAACTTAAGCTTTTTTGGAGCACTGGGTAACTTAACATGGTATCATAGACTTGTTTGTGGGAGGTGTTGGGTTCGAATCTCGTCCCTGGTTTGTATATTTTAGCCTGTGGTATCTCTCCCTTATAATGGAGTTTGGTTTGTTGACTCTCCATGTGCTATGGGGGGTCGCACGTGAGGGATGATGTTGAAAGCTTGGTATTAGGCCCATTCTCTAACAGCCTTAGGAGCTACTGATAACTTAACAGAATGAATAACAGGAAAAGGAAGAGGAAATGGAGGACGGTAATGAATTTCTGGATGCAGTTATGAGTGGTGGAGTCAGGGTAGACATTTCAGTTCCTCTATTATGGATAGATTTCACTTTTTGTTTTTCATTCAGCTTAAGTAAGAGTTAAATGTCTATAAAGTTGTAATCAGCAAAATCAATCAATGTAGTATTGCACACCAAGGGAAATGGGAATCTCTTACGAACAATAAGCATGTATGGAGCGGCCTTTGTAAATTCTGGAAAGTGTAGGGAAATCAAGTTATAAGGCCTAACCTTAGGGGAGTTGTTTCCAATATCCTAATTTTTATCATGTATTGTAGTTTGCACCTTATATGTCACTAAAATCAACATTATGAGTTTGAACTCTTCTTTAGCAATGACCTAGAAACGCATACAATGCTTTAATTCAAGATTAGGAGTTCCAACTCTCTGGAGCAAAAAAGAAAACAATCTAAGATTTGTCACCAAGGCTGAAATTTTAAAGTGTAATAAATTAGTGGACTCAAGAAAGTCCCCAACACCTATGGATGAGACAAATGTGCAAAACAATAACAGCAAAGCAGTGCCAGAGTTCTCTTGAATGTCATAAGACAATGATCAGCTTATATTGGTTACTGAATTGCAGTATCAGAATTCATTAGAATACGAAAAGAAAGAAATTAAAGGAAGAGAAGCAAGAAGTTTTCATTTTCAGATCTAGTGTAAGAATGTGAAAATCCTAATTCCTAAGTACAAACAATGGCATGCAGCCCACAAACCATTAAGGTAATATAATCTTTTGGAAAACCAGGTTGTGTAATTCATAACGTTACATTTCTATTTTTATCTATTTACTTAACCAAATTTTATGGATAGGATCTGAAGCTACTGCTGTTCGTGACTTATAATACAGTACTCGAGAGTAAGCTATAGATAATAAACAAACTAACAAGAGAGATTAACAGCAATAAGAATAACAGAAAAGCTTTAATTTTCAAATTTCAGTCAATAGCTATCAAAAGAATAGCTGTCATCAACCCAAAATAAATGACAGACAAGGTCATAGTGAAATTAAAATCTTTGGATAAAGAACTTTACCCCATCTTGAGTTCCTTCAAATCCATGCGACTGGCTGACATTCAGGGGTACACTTTGGTTAATAAATTTTCACATAAATGAACATTTATGCACGAAACATACAAAAATAGAAAACACCAAAGAAAAAAGTCATTCACCAGCACTTTTCTTCTGCTGTCCTCTTTTTTTCTTTTGCAGTTCATATTTATATTTACTGCAACAAAGGTGAAATAATGTCAGCGCACTTTCACTTTTAAAATTCAGACAACGGATAAATTTGAAATAGATATACAAAGAAAATCAACAGTTTTTTTTTTTTTTTTTTTCCCTGTAACGCAAACAAAATGATGCAGACGCTTTGATCAATTGTGAAGTATTAAAGACGTGCAAGACAATCATTTGGAAACATCAAACTCAGATAAGACAATACTTGGCAGATCACACAAAAAAAAAGAAAAAAGAAAAAAAAAGGGCAACCCAATTCACGAGGCTCCCGCCATTGCGGGGTCTGGGGAGGGTGAGATGTACGCAGCCTTACCCCACTTGGCCGATCACACAAATATACAAAAATACGTGTTTGTAAAATTCTGTAGAAACGAGAGGCAACCATAATGCCTCATACGTGGCATCATAGATGCTGATATCAACGATATGATCATATCAGAATTCAGAGGGAAAACATATTCAAAGTTGCAAAAAGAACAATGATCATCAAAATTTTAGCTATAAGGTACTGTCGTATTGAGAAGGTAAAACCGTAAAAAGGAAGTACAGCTTCTTCTTCCTAATCACAGTGACTACCAGAGTTTCAAATTTACCATTTCTTACTTCAACCAATGTCCATCGTTAAGAGACAAAAACATATGACCCCCGAAACCAACAAAACTTAAAAGTTAAAATAAAAAATGACCACCTAGTTGTTGTTTAAAATCCCCATGTACTTCAAAACAAAGTCCCTTTGGTGGAATTTCTTATATCAGCGTGGATATTGAAGACTAGTGAAATATTGAAGTAGACATGTATACTATACTTGTAATCCATTAATCTGACAACTAGAGGATCTGCATCTGGCGATACTATCACCTGCAAATGACAAAGTAATTCTGAAGTGGACAATAGCATTTGATGTATAAGCCAGTTCAAAAATGAAAAAATTTTCATGACTTGCAATGAAAAGAAACAATTACAACAACTTATGGAGTTTAAGATCCACACGTGAAAATCTAGTACCTTCAATCAATTCTTGCCCATTATAGCAAATGGAGAACTGACATGAACGTATGTTGAATTCCTTTAAGTTTGCATATATAACCAATATATAAGTATATAACACTGATGACTGAACAGTTTGTTATTAAAAGTTATTCCAATGGGTGATGACTAGGCAAACCAACAAAAACTTTTAAAAAAACACATATTCATTTTATCTAAGGTCTAATTCCAACCACCCCAAATGAAATTCATACCCTTTAAATTGTGGATTTTCATTATGAACATATTACAAACTGAAGTACATTTCCCACAAAATAAAGAGATAAAGTAATGAGGTCACACGAGTAATCCCTGAGTATCCAAATATAGCAACTCATCTAGCATTGAATGAGTCAATGAGTAATATAAATAAATCAAGAGGCCTTAGGGCACATGTTAAGGTTCTAAAGTTTAAGCAAAAAAATAAATAAATAAAAAATGTTAAGGTTCTAAAAGTGAAAATAAACAAGGGGTACAATGTGGATTTCAGTGTCGGGGGTGTGGGGTTCAGTGTTTGTTCCCCTTGTTTATTTCCACTTTTGTAACCTGCACATGTTAACAAAACCCATAAATCAATGGAATGTATATACCAGGTCAAGTTCGGCATCTTCAGCCATTTTAAGAGCTTCACTTTTAGACACCACTCCTACCTATAATTGTAATGGACACACAAAAACTTATAATCAATTAAAACAATCAAACTCCCTGAAACCTATATATATATATATATATAAGAGTATTCAATATTGAAAACACTAACCATATTTTGCTGTGCATCTATAAGTCTCACAGTAGCTGACCTATTTTCAAATCATCACATTTCAATAACCCTCTTAATTGAAAATCATTCATAAGCTAAAACTGGAGTTCACTTTACAAATGAACAATGGTTTTCTTAGCAAAAAAAAAAAAAAATAATGGTTTCGAAACAGATTGAATTTAAAAAGTACCCGATGGTGGAGATGTCGAGAGCGTCATCGTCATCCGAGTAGCTCTGCCTAGAGTCTCTAGACCGCCTATTGTCTCCAGACCCGGACCTTGTATATCCTCCGCCGCTTCCGCCGCCGTAGCGGGTGGAGACGGAGCTGTGGAGCGTGGAGGAGGTGGAGAAGATGAGAGATTTGGGAGTGAAGAAATTGGGATTGTAGAGGCGGAGACCAAAGAGATTGGAATGGAGAGAGGAGAGAGAAAGTGGTGGTGGGGGTCTAGGTCGGGAGAGGATTTGTTTGGAGGGAACGGTGCTGCTAAACCCAGCCATGGCCTCCAAAACCTCACAGTGGTAGTTTGAGAGAGTGAGTGAGTGAGTAGTTTCAGAGTGAGTGAGTAATGGGTGAGTGAGTGAGTGAGTCTTACCTTTACCCCGAGAAGTTATTCAGTGAGCCCGTCATGCTGCGAGTTATGCTGACGTGGTGTGACTCTCAGTAACATGGGGATAAGTGACCACTAAAATTTGAAAATATTGACAAGTGGGGAAAGTTGTGCAACCCAAAAATAGAGGCCATGATTTATTATCATGCCACTTCATCTTAGTGATCACATGTTTCCATATTATTAGATCATCACATCACGTTAACATGATGATGTGGCATTGAATAGTGAGTTTTGTTAACATGTGCCCTTAGGACGTTTATTAAGGTTCCAAAAGTGAAAATAAACAAGGAGACAAACATTGAATCACACCTCGGACACTGAAACCCACACTGTATCCCTTGTTTATTTCCATTTTTAGAACCTTAACATATGCTCTAAAGGCACATGTTAACAAAACCCTTGAATAATTTCTTCTTTATCCATGCCCCCACCCACCGTCTCTGTATGATTACTACTCTCTTCGTCTCATTTTATGTGTCGCTCTTTCTATTTTTAGCTGTCCCACAACTATTATCCACTTTTAAAGTTAATTTCTAAAGTCATCCCTAATTAGTGAACACACCAAACTACCATCTTAAGCAAAATAATGGCAATTTGGGAAAAACTCTCTTATTTAAACCCATGTAAATATCAATTATTATGTTCTCTTAAAAAGTTAGACTCTCCAAAGAGACATAAAATGGGAAGTAGAGAGTATATTCTAAGAGGAGAACTCAACAATTGCTCGCTCATTAGTCACACGAGCACTTCATTATACTGACATAGTGTGATACACTGATGCTCCACTAATATTGAATCATGTCTCCTTTTAGGGTTAATTACAGAAACACCCCCTGTAGTTATGTCTTTTATCAAATACCCATGTACTTTAAATTTTATCACTAATACCCCCTGTGGTTTGGACTAAAGTGAAACAATCACTTTTTCCGTTAAATTAAGTTAACGAAAAATTGTTAAAAGTACAAAAGTACCCCTATTACATGCTAATAATAGTACCCTTATATACTTATATGTTTATTTAGGCATAAGTGGTACATTATTATATTATTTTGATATTACATTTGTTGTTAAAAACCATTATGTGGTCACTTAAGGGTACCTTTGTCAGAGCGAATTTGACACACACACAAAAATTTTTGGGGATAAATTTTTTTTTGGATCTTAGTACATCACTACTTTGGATTTCACTGTGTGTGTGGTCAAGAGTAGATTAAAAAAAACTAACATATCACCAAGATTGTGTGTATCTAAGAGTAGATAAAAATAAATAAATAAATAAATAAATAAATAATTGCCAAGACTGTGTGTGGGGTGTGGGTGTGGGTGTGTGTCCAAGGGTAGATAAAAAATTAAATAAAAAATTAAATAAATTTGCTCTCATAAATGTATCTCAAAGTGACTACAGAATAGTCTCTAACAACAAATATAATATCAAAATAATATAATAGTATACCACATATGCCTTAATAAACATTTAAGCATATAAGTGTTTTCTTATTATCATGTGTGTGAGTTCTTTTGAGTGTGGATGAGGTGTAAAGAGAGGTATAACACGTAGGCAGACTAGTGAGTGTAAGATATAGTAAAATAATAGAAAAGTAGTAGTATAGTCAAATGGGTCCCAGAGATGACGTGGCTCGAGTGAGAGCCAAGGTAGTTCCAAATAAAAGAGAGAGAAGCAATAGGTGTCCTACGGTGAGGATATGAGTGGAAGGTACGGTGAGGATGTGAGTGGAAGGTACGGAAGGAGTGAATGGGGGAGGAAGGGTGGTGCTAAGGTATGGAAGGAGTGGAGGTGGAGGAGGAGTGGTACTAAGGTATGGAAGGAGTGAAGGTGGAGGAGGAGTTGTAGGTAAGGTACGAGTGAAGGTAGAGGAGGAGTTGTAGGATAATAGTAAGGAGGGTGTGAGGACTTGATTAATTGCTCAAGCTTGGGTTCATTCTCGTCTCTGGACGTATTGAATGAGGCTGGTATTTATAGCAGAGTTGTGAGGGTATATGGTATAACTGGGGGCTCTGTGGGTGTGATGTGCTGGCACTCTAGGAGAGGTTCTAGGAGAGGTCCCTCTGTCCAAGGTAGGTGAGGGCCTTAACTGATTATGTTTAAGGTAGTTGAGAGTATTAAATGAGATCTTGACCGTGCAAGGGGTCAAACAAGGACGGGTCATGTAACAAAGGAGACGGGTCATGTGACAAAGGAGAGTGTCTTTGGTGTTTAGCAGGTGAGATAGTAGTTGTAGATGTGTCATCGAAGGATGGCTTACTATTGGGTGAAGAGGGTTAAGCAAGGGGAGTGTATCAAGATCATGCTATTGGTCTGCAGAAGGTTAAGCGAGGGAGTGTATCGAGGGTTAAGCAAGGGAGTGTATCAAGATCATGCTATTGGTCTGCAGAAGGTTAAAAAAAGGGGGAAAGTGATAAGGCAATGGAGGGTCCAAGGCTCAGCTGGTCTTAGGGCCACGGGGCTTTCTAATTGGCCGTGGGGCTGAAAGGTGCAGGGCACGTGAAGGTCACGTGTCTCTCTCTCTCTCTCTCTCTCTTTGGAACCAACCCTAATCTTGCCTGGGAGACATGAGTTAGGGAGACACCCTTGACTCTAGCCACCTAACCACGAGCTCTCGAGATCCCAATGGGCCAGGCCACCCTTAAGTACTGCTCCGGACCCAAGGGTGGTTGGCCCTAGTGTAGGTGTGTGCGCAGGTGTATCTATTATGGGTTCCTGTTATGGCCCCTAGGGGCCAGGGCTCTCATTGAGGTGGAAGCCTTGAGTATTGGAGTTGCATTTAGCATTGGGCCTCCCTGGGGTTCATGGAAGGACTCCCATTATGGGCTTGGTCCTCTTTGGTGGTGTCGTAGGTATTGGAGTTGCACCTCCCTAGAGAGGGCCTTCCACCATTATGGGCATGGTACTCTGGAATACCCCAAGTATTGGAGTTACAGCCTGGGCCTCCCTCATTATGGGCCAGGCCCCTTAAGATGCCTTAATTAGTTGAGTCGCAAATGGGCCTCCTCATTATGGGCTAGGCCCCTTAAGATGCCCCAAGTAGTTGAGTTCCAGAACCTGGATAAGTGGTTTATGTGGACATATAAGTAAGGACGATGCTGCAGACACGTTTCCCTTTTGGTGATGTGTGCAATCACCACGTGGCAGGTTAATACGCACTACCTACATTAGCCCCCCTGTCCGCATGACAGGGGCGCAGCGCGTGGTAGGTGGGCATAACTTTAAAAGTGTGTGTTTGTAACAAATGCTCATGTCGCTGGTTGATGGACAACTCTTGCTTTGCAGGCTTTAAGTGACTTGAACTTCGCGTGACTGCAATATCACTTCACATAGATATAGTGGCCCTCCTACCTGATTAGAGTGTCCCCCATTTTTGCTATAAAAAGGGGTGATCCTTTGTTCTAGTTTTCTACGCAGTTGCGGAGTATCAAAACGGAGGACTAGTTGAGGCATAGTTCAAACTTCACGTTCTCGAAGCTTCTTGCATCTTTTGGAGGCACTGATGTAATTGACTTAGTCGCTGGATGATTTTTAGATGTAATTGACTTAGTCGCTGGATGATTTTTAGGTGCGAAAACTGGCTCTCGGTGATGTGGTTGTCGGTGATGCAGTTGTTAATTTTTCTAGGTTTTTTATTTTTTTTTTCTTTTTTTGAGCGGTTGTAATAGTACGGTGTGTTTTGAGATTGTTAAAAAAAATGATTTTCCCAATTACTGGAAACTGTTCGTTGTCGAATTTCTCTTGCAGTACTTTATTTTTCTTTGCTTGCTATCATTTTGGTGTAATGGTGGAGAGTGTGATGCACCCCGGTGATGTAGGGAAAGAGTGTTATACTCGTGCGTTGAATGTTGTAGGGGGAGAGTGTGATACTCGTGCCGCCCTAACTAGACTCACAGGGAGAGAGTCGTTGTAATACCCCGTATTTTATTTTCGCTTTTTAATTAAAAAAAAATACCAGTTTTGGAAATGGGCAGTATAAATTTTACCTGTGTGTGTGTATCATTGCGTGAGCTCAACACACACAAGGGTATCTTGTGTACACATGGAAACCACTCAAGAAATTAGTGCAGTGTGTGCTGTGTTTAGTGGAAGGTGGGTGGAGTGTCTTGTGTGTGTAGTGCAAACATAGTGGTGTGTTTTATATGCATAAGTGCCAAGCACTTTACATTTATATATACACACCCATTAATTCCTCCCCTCATCAGACTCTCTATCTCTCATCTATCTCTCAGTCTCTCTGCAGCTCTCTCTCTCGGCAAGAACACACACACACACATATTATTACATACACACAGATTACATATATTGATACACATATACATATATATTCAGAGATTGGAGAAATTGCTCAACATTATTTTTAAGGTACGGGGTTGTGTACAATATGCTCTTAAATCTCCGGAGTATTTTCTTTGTCATCCCTATTTGTACTCTTTTTGATTTATGTTGTCTTTTTATTGGAATCCATGTCTTTTTGGTTAAATAATATTAATATATTATTTTGGCTAAGTGCTATGGGACTAAAGGGTACATGAGCAATGAGCACCTACCAACAGTCCAACAGGCCTCAGGGACCAAGGAATGGTGACGGGTGAGGTGAGGTGAGGTGACTCTTTACTATGTGACCAAGAGGAACCTGGTATGAGGCTCTTGTGGGTGAGCGGGTAAATTGTGTGAACGGATGGGTTGAGTGATTGGTCTATTTTATTTAATCCTAGCAACTTTTATGTCGTCGTGGTTGTTCATTGTACTTTTGAGCCTTTATTATTCCTGTCATATTGTATACTTCCCCGTGTGTTATTTTAGATGCAGGTACCATTGGTAGCAGTCAAATTGGAGCACATTAGAGTACCGTGTGGGTTCGAGTTATTTGGGTCCTAACCATGTAAATGAATTTAAATGTAATTTTGGGCACTCAAATGTAATTCATTTTATTTATTTTTAATAAAAATACCCTTTATTTTTGCGGGGCGTTACAGTTGTGATGCTCGTGCCAACCCTGTGATGAAGAGCGCAGTGCTCGTGTCACCCTTCTCATGGAAGTGGAGAGTAAGTAGCTCGTGCCACCATGATGAGGCCAGGGGAGGAGTCGTGATGCTCGTGCCAACCCTGTGGTGAAGAGCGCGATGCTCGTGTCACCCTTCTCATGAAAGTGGAGAGCAAGTTGCTCGTGCCACCATGATGAGGCCAGGGGGAGAGTCGTGATGCTCGTGCCAACCCTGTGGTGAAGAGCGCGATGCTCGTGTCACCCTTCTCATGAAAGTGGAGAGCAAGTTGCTCGTTCCACCATGATGAGGCCAGGGGGAGAGTCGTGATGCTCGTGCCAACCCTGTGGTGAAGAGCGCGATGTTCGTGTCACCCTTCTCATGAAAGTGGAGAGCAAGTTGCTCGTGCCACCATGATGAGGCCAGCTCGGAAAAAGAGCGAGTCTTGTGTAGATGATTATTTATCCCCCTCTTCGTTTAAAAATGTGGCTTCATTTGATGGCTTGGGCAATTCCTAGGCAAGCTGCTTGGCTACTTGGGTATTTCGTCTTCCTTTGTTTTCACGACTCTTTGACGATGTCTGTCTCCGCGCATTCTGGGTCCTCATGCTCTGAGTCCTCCACAGAAGGTCATTTGATTTTCACTCTTCCTGAGAAATTTGGAGACATGCCTGATGGTGTATATGTGTGGCGTGGGATAAAATTGGTACAAACTCTTCATACTTTCTTGGAGAGGTTATATGTGGAGCGTCCTGGCACGTTTGTGGATCTTAATATCCTTGATCCCGTTGAACAAACCCAAGTTTGTCGTAAAATTGGGCAGGTCATTCGAAGGATGGAGGAGACCACTTATGGCCAGGCTTCTTTCGAGTATTTTGGGGATCTCAGGGTGGAGTTATGGGAATTGATTACCCGTAGTTTGCATGTGGCTTGGCTGATTGATTTTGTGGATCATGCTGTTTGGAAGTATCGACTCCTGGAAGCGTCTACTCGGAGAGAGTTGTTGGTTGCTGAGCGAGAGGGAGCTGAGCAGGCACTTTGTAATATGAGGGCTCATATGGTTTGCCAGTTCAATGCTCGCAAGAGAAGAGGGACTGACCGGACTCCAGAGGGACGAGCAGATTCTAAAATGTATGGAGAAAACGAACAAGAGCTAATGACGGAGCTAAAGAGGGTGGAGGAAGCATTGGTCAGTGCGGTAGCTTTGGAGCGATTTGCTAATTCACATGTCCATACTGTTCCGGCTACGACCGACACTCCGGTGTCTCAAGGCTTGTTTTGGTGAATTGTCTCTTTTTGTTTTTGTTTTTTACCTAAGCAATCTTGGGTTGTGATCGCAGCTTCTTCAAAAGATTACGCATGTGTAACAATGTTGATGTTTTGTATCTCTCTTTGTACTTGGACCATGTGTAACAATGTTTATGCTTTGTATCTTTCTTCGTCCTTCTCTATGTCCAAAACACGGGTACTTCTTCTTGTTTGCAGTTAGGCCACTGCTTCTTCTTGTATTAACTTTACCCTCATTTTTAGAAAAATATAGACGGGTGAGAAAGAAAATGTGAGGAGATGGAGTATTGGAATATGAGGACGAAACTGTAGCTTTGAAGAGGAGTTTTGTTGGGGGAGACTGGTTGAGCTGAGAATAGATCTCAAGTGTTCCGCATGATTTTTGAATAATCATGTAGGAGAGAAAGAGAAAAAAAAAAAAAAAAACCGCTGTTTATTTATTATATTTTTATGTAAAAAGAAACTGCTGAGCATTGATGTGAGGAGATTGGTCGATGCGTGGCCCTTTCTCTCTCCACAGCCAGACCTCCGGTTGTACCTCATGGAACACACTTAACGCACGTGTCTTATGAAGCGTTGCAAAGGAGTGTTAGCATTTTGTTGACTAAAGAGCCTTGGAGGGGAGGAGCTGTGACTCCAGCTGTGCCCCCCTTTTTTTTATTTTTATTTTTTTAAAAAAAAAATTCACAGCCAGACCTCCAGTCGTGCCTCATAAAACACACTTAACACACAGCCGTGCCCCTTTTTTGTAAAAAAAAAATCCACAGCCAGACCACCAGCCGTGCCCCTTCCAGCGTTGCAAAGGAGTGTTAGCGTTATGTTGGCTAAAGAGCCTTGGAGGGGAGGAGCTGTGACTCCAGCTGTGCCCCCTTTTTTTTATTTTTGTTTTTTTTAAAAAATTTCCACAGCCAGACCTCCAGCCGTGCCTCATAAAACACACTTAACACACAGCCGTGCCCCCTTTTTTGTAAAAAAAAATCCACAGCCAGACCTCCAGCCGTGCCCCTTCCAGCGTTGAAAAGGAGTGTTAGCGTTATGTTGGCTAAAGAGCCTTGGAGGGGAGGAGCTGTGACTCCAGCTGTGCCCCCCCCCCCCCCTCTTTTTTTTTTTTAAAAATTTCCACAGCCAGACCTCCAGCCGTGCCTCATAAAACACACTTAACACACAACCGTGCCCCTTTTTTGTAAAAAAAATCCACAGCCAGACCTCCAGTCGTGCCCCTTCCAGCGTTGAAAAGGAGTGTTAGCGTTATGTTGGCTAAAGAGCCTTGGAGGGGAGGAGCTGTGACTCCAGCCGTGCCCCCCTTTTTTTTATTTTTATTATTTTTTTAAAAAAAATTTCCACAGCCAGACCTCCAGTCGTGCCTCATCAAACACACTTAACACACAGCCGTGCCCCTTTTTTTTTTTAAATAATCCACAGCCAGACCTCCAGCCGTGCCCCTTTGGTCTAATGGGCGTTGCAAAGGAGTGTTAGTTGGCTAAAGAGCCTTGGAGGGGAGGAGTGTCCGAAAGTGGAGGTGGGGTGATGCCCCTTTTTTTTTAGAATGGAGGGGGGGGGGTCCGAAGGTGGTGGTGGGGTGATGCCCCCCACCCTTTTTTTTTTTTTTTTTTTTTTGCGGAGGATGGAGTTGGAGCCTGGGGGGTCCGAAGGTGGTGGTGGGGTGATGCCCCCTACTTTTTTTTTTTTTTTTTTTTTTTTTTTTTTTTTTGCAGAGGATGGAGTTGGAGCCTTGGAAGGGGGAGGGAGGAGGGTCCAAAGGTGGAGGTGGGGTGATGGCCCTTTTTTTTTTTTTTTTCGAGGGAGAGAGTTGGAGCCTTGGAGGGGGGAGGGGGTTATGACCTTTTCTTTTGTTTAAAAAAAAAAAAATCCACAGCCAGACCTCTAGCAATGCCCCTTTTTTTTTTTTAGAATGGAGATGGAGCCTAGGGGAGGGGGTTATGGCCTTTTCTTTTTAAAAAAAAATCCACAGCCAGACCTCCAGCCGTGCCCCTTTTTTTTTTTAAAAAAAATTCACAGCCAGACCTCCAGTCGTGCCTCATGAAACCGATCCTTCACTAAATTATTATTATTCTTATAAAAATATATGAAGAGCTTTTGCAAAGAAAGTTACAAAGATTCACTGGTTAAAGTGTCGTTTAAAGGTTATGAATTACTCAATAGATTTTTTTTTAATCTATCGGAACAAGATAAAGGGTGTGGAGGTACATGTACTTACTTGATGGTGTGATTGAGGGTGATTCGGTGTTGTGCGGCTGTTGCTGTGAGTAGGTCACTTGAGATTTACTTGTTCACTTGAGATTACTGGTTCTCATGTACAAGGGAATGGAGAGAGAAAGTTGAGGAGAGAGAACCGTACCCCTCTCAAGCTCACTCACATTCCAAAATCATCCTCCTTGGAGCCCTACATTTTCCACAACCTTTTTTTTTTAGAGATGAAAGGCGGAGGGACGCCCAGCAGAGGGACAAGGAGAGACGACCCTAGCATGAGGGACGATCTCAGGAGGGACGACCCTAGAATTATAAGGGACGGTCCTAGCAGGAGGGACGGCCCCAGAGGAACGACCCTAGCAGTAGGATGGACGGCAACAGGGACGGCACCAACAGGAGGGATGAACCAGTAGAGGGAATAGGAGAGACGTCCCTAGCATAAGGGACGATCTCAGGAGGGACGGCCCCAGCAGGAGGGATGACCCTAGCAGTAGAAGGTTTTGTCCTCTTTTTCTGTCTTTGGGTCCTCTTCTTTGGTATTTTTTCCGTTCGTCCTTTAATTTTGGGAGCGCTTCGAGCTTATGGGTGTAGATAGATATTTCTGGGAACTCCTCATCTACGAGGGTGACGTGACCTGGAGATCTCTGTTTCTCCCCTTTCATGGTCAAGGGGATGGTACCATTGTTGGGTAATGCCTCCAGAATTTTCATAGGGGATTGGGGACCAACAGAGGTCCATAGGAAATTGTACATCCTCGAAGTGGCATTGGGTATGGGTACAATGAGACTCCTCGTGCCATGGTAACTTGAGTCTCCATAATGGCAACTTGCATTTATTGTTGTTTCTCAAGTTTCTAGAACTGTTTTTGCTGCGCCTCCATTTATTCAAGCCATTTTGGAATACTGAGTTATACATCGAAAAATTACTCCAAAGAGTTGTGAGTGAGAGAGTGGCCAAGTTCCTCCCTACTGGGGTTCGTACTCTGGTGAGTAGTAGACCCAGTAGGTAAAACATTTGATTTCTTTGTTTAGGGAGCTAGTGTTGCTAGTGTTGCTACTGCTGCGTACTTACCATGTCTACGAGTATACCTCCCACTGTGGTCGCCAAAATGTGTGAGTTCTTTTGAGTGTGGATGAGGTGTAAAGAGAGGTATAACACGTAGGCAGGCTAGTGAGTGTAAGATATAGTAAAATAATAGAAAAGTAGTAGTATAGTCAAATGGGTCCCTGAGAGGACGTGGCTCGAGTGAGAGCCAAGGTAGTTCCAAATAAGAGAGAAAGAAGCAGTAGGTGTCCTACGGTGAGGATATGAGTGGAAGGTACGGTGAGGATGTGAGTGGAAGGTACGGAAGGAGTGAATGGGGGAGGAAGGGTGGTGCTAAGGTATGGAAGGAGTGGAGGTGGAGGAGGAGTGGTACTAAGGTATGGAAGGAGTGAAGGTGGATGAGGAGTTGTAGGTAAGGTACGAGTGAAGGTAGAGGAGGAGTTGTAGGATAATAGTAAGGAGGGTGTGAGGACTTGATTAATTGCTCAAGCTTGGGTTCATTCTCGTCTCTGGACGTATTGAATGAGGCTGGTATTTATAGCAGAGTTGTGAGGGTATATGGTATAACTGGGGGCTCTGTGGGTGTGATGTGCTGGCACTCTAGGAGAGGTTCTAGGAGAGGTCCCTCTGTCCAAGGTAGGTGAGGGCCTTAACTGATTATGTTTAAGGTAGTTGAGGGTATTAAATGAGATCTTGACCGTGCAAGGGGTCAAACAAGGACGGGTCATGTAACAAAGGAGACGGGTCATGTGACAAAGGAGAGTGTCTTTGGTGTTTAGCAGGTGAGATAGTAGTTGTAGATGTGTCATCGAAGGATGGCTTACTATTGGGTGAAGAGGGTTAAGCAAGGGGAGTGTATCAAGATCATGCTATTGGTCTGCAGAAGGTTAAGCGAGGGAGTGTATCGAGGGTTAAGCAAGGGAGTGTATCAAGATCATGCTATTGGTCTGCAGAAGGTTAAAAAAAGGGGGAAAGTGATAAGGCAGTGGAGGGTCCAAGGCTCAGCTGGTCTTAGGGCCACGGGGCTTTCTAATTGGCCGTGGGGCTGAAAGATGCAGGGCACGTGAAGGTCACGTGTCTCTCTCTCTCTTTGGAACCAACCCTAATCTTGCCTGGGAGGCATGAGTTAGGGAGACACCTTGACTCTAGCCACCTAACCACGAGCTCTCGAGATCCCAATGGGCCAGGTCACCCTTAAGTACTGCTCCGGACCCAAGGGTGGTTGGCCCTAGTGTAGGTGTGTGCGCAGGTGTATCTATTATGGGTTCCTGTTATGGCCCCTAGGGGCCAGGGCTCTCATTGAGGTGGAAGCCTTGAGTATTGGAGTTGCATTTAGCATTGGGCCTCCCTGGGGTTCATGGAAGGACTCCCATTATGGGCTTGGTCCTCTTTGGTGGTGTCGTAGGTATTGGAGTTGCACCTCTCTAGAGAGGGCCTTCCACCATTATGGGCATGGTACTCTGGAATACCCCAAGTATTGGAGTTACAG
Organism: Hydrangea macrophylla; assembly: GCA_033977485.1. Classification (NCBI taxonomy): domain Eukaryota; kingdom Viridiplantae; phylum Streptophyta; class Magnoliopsida; order Cornales; family Hydrangeaceae; genus Hydrangea; species Hydrangea macrophylla. Next base: position 103,573,019 of record CM066987.1, read on the forward strand.
CCTGGGCCTCCCTCATTATGGGCCAGGCCCCTTAAGATGCCTTAAATAGTTGAGTCGCAAATGGGCCTCCTCGTTATGGGCTAGGCCCCTTAAGATGCCCCAAGTAGTTGAGTTCCAGAACCTGGATAAGTGGTTTATGTGGACATATAAGTAAGGACGATGCTGCAGACACGTTTCCCTTTTGGTGATGTGTGCAATCACCACGTGGCAGGTTAATACGCACTACCTACAGCATGTAATATGAGTAATTTCGTATTTTTATCCATTTTCCGTTAAGTTTAACGGAAAAAGTGACTATTTCACTTTAGTCCATACCACAGGGGGTATTAGAGATAAAATTTTAAAAAATATAGGGGGTAACTGATAAAAGGGCTAATCACAGGGGGTGTTTCTGAAATTAATCCCTCCTTTTAAAATACGGAGACATTATAATTGATATACTCCATCCGTCCCATTTTATATATCCATTTTTGGGAATTCAGGGAACAAAAAGAATCTCTACATACTTTTCACAATTGTCCATAATCATTGCACTTTTTTTTTTTTTTGGTATTAATTATAAGGAAGGGTAATTTGAAAAACTAAGTAAAATTTACATACTAATATAAGAAAGAGAATAACAATTTTGGGACATCTCAAAAAAAAAAAAAATGAGACACGTAAAATGAGACGCAGTGAGTAGTAAGTAATGAGAGTCATGCCTACCACGGATTATTGGACAACTATTTGTCGTAATCTCTACCAACAAACCAATAGGTCACGTTGAATCATATGATTAAAGCGTTACAGCACATTAGTATAATAGCATGCTGTGACGGACACACTAGATAATTTCTCAAAACAAACGGAAGGGTTTTTATCCCTCAACTCGGCCTCAAAAAGACGTCTCTTTTCCTCTTTCTTCTCTCTTCGCCGAAGAGAGAGAGAAATCAAACTCCACAACCTCTCTCCTCAATCTCCAGCCCTTTGCCCCCCTTCTTCTCTCTAAAAATCTCTACTTTTTTTTTTCCCCATAGATTCAGCTTGTTTGAATCTCCAATTCTCGTTGTTTCTGTACATTGATTTTTTTGATCAGACGGCGGAGATTAGCTACCGAGACTGTGAGATTTTGAGGTATGCAGGCTGATCAGACGGTGTTGAGCTTGAGACCTGGTGGTGGTGGTGGTGGTGGAAACAGAGGAACTAGAATCGTTGGCTCTCGCTTCGAGTCCTCGGCTTTCGGTTCTTCTCTCTCTTCTGATCTTCCAGTTCTTCGTCCTCATGGCGGCTCCATTTCTTCTTTCTCTATCAAGGTCGATTCTTTCTCTCTCTCTCTCTCCTCCCCCCGGATCTATGGTTTTTGCATCTTCGTACACTTTTTTGAATCAATTTTTATTTATTTATTTAAGTTTTTACATGGCTCTTGTTTGTAATTCATTGCTTTACACAATTTAATCATGAAAATAATCATATCTTGTTGCATGTGTCTATATGCATACATATACGCGCATATATATATATATACACACACACACACACATCTATAAATAATACAACTGGCGATGTGGATTTCAAAAATTATTTATCAGTTACTAAATAAAGTTCGAATGGATTTCAAAATTGTCGCTCACACATCAGCGATGTATAATTTAGGTGCACAAAAGCGGTGTACTTAGCTTTTTCCATATAGTACTTAGATTTTTCCATATAGATATAATATAGATATTATAGGAGTAGTATATAAGCTGAGAACGATTATGCTTTAGAAGGAAATCAATAACAAATGTATATCCCTGAAATAGATGGAGAGTTCTCTTTTGTTGTATGATTTTCTTACTTATGTTTTATGAGTTTAAACTTTAAAGGGAGAAGGGGCAATTTGATGTTTATTGATAGCACAACAGTTAAAATCTTCAATGTTAAGTTTGTGATACTATGGGCACAACAAATGGTTGGAATAGGATGCATAATTGTGGGAATTGATGTCCTAATTCTTAGCAGGACACCCTAGATGTGTACCTGCTGTAAATAGGGACACACAGTAATTTGTAGGCTAAAAAAGTGGACATGCAGTGAGTATCAGGTTGTCCATAAAAACCCTACGTATAATCTCCATGGGGGATGTTTTATGAATGAAGTAAAATATAACTTAAAGAAAATGATCTTTGACAATTTAGCATGTGATTGGTGAATGGGTAAATGTTATATAGGGGGTGGAAGATGCCAATTACCTTTTTAGAGCTCGTTTGGGTTAGCTTTTAAAATAATCGCCTTTTGGAATACGAGGTTTTTTTTTTTTTTTTTTTTCCCCTGAAAAAAGCAACAACTAAAATTTCAAAAAAAAAAAAACCTAAAAACATTTTTAGCATTAAAACAGAATCATATTTTTTTAAAAAGTTGTGAAAATGCTAATCCAAACGGTTACAAGTTTTTAGACAATAAGCTATTTTTGGCCCACAGAAAGCTATATCAAACGGGCTCTAAGCGACTGTCCTGTATTGCACTTCGGCAATTGTTGAATTGGTTAGATTCCTTGGTCCGATGAGTCTTTGCTTTTCCATGTTTGACTTCATTACAAATGTATTGTGGAACGCAAGTTGTGTGCATAGTAGGTAGCTCTTTTAAAAGTTATTTGTCATAATCTATGGCATTTAATAATTGAATTAGTATTATGCGAGTTTATCATTTCAAGCATTTTTTCTCAGGTATATATCCTTCACCAAACATTTATTGTTATTCATTGTGTTTTTCATTGGTAAGCTAATTAGCTTTTATAGGCTTTGATTCGTCTTAGTTTGTTGTTATAGGCTGGAGACTCCCGTTTTGAGGGTCGTGAACGTGTCCGGTACACTCGAGACCAGCTTTTACAGCTCAGGGAGGTAACCTTACAAATCAATGCCCTTGATACACATTTATGTTGCTACCTTGGTGAAATACTGTGTTGGAGTGACACCTTATCTGGTTCATATAGCCCAAGTCGTCTAGGTATTGTTGGTCACTGTGGCGAGACCGCCACCTGTCACTATATAGGACATTCTCATGTAATCTTGTCATAAGCGTGTTCAGTAATGCCTGCACTGACAAATTAGGCAATATGATTATATGGTTGATATTGTGGTTTGTTTATTTACTGGGAAAAAAAACTTCTGAATTTCAACTCTGCATGTCATTGCATCATCTGATACAATACCGGTACCTTGTTGTCTCGGTGCCTCCCAAGATAGTCGTCAAGACTGCGACTTTGAACCATGCTTCTCTATGTACATCCAATCCCTCAACAAAAAACAACACACACACACACACACACACACACCCTTTTATTATATTTTCTGATTAAATTTGTTTCCAAACATAACGCATAAAATTTTCTGGTGGATGCATTTTGAATGATCACTTCCATGATGCGTTCGAGCCTTCTTATTGTTGGATTTCAAATAGATGTATACTTACATATTTATGGCCATCCAATCTTTTGTGGTCAACTGTGAGTGATTTGTCCTCTATATACATTTATTGTTTATGTCCTAGTATTTGATGTTTTATAATAGGTTGTCGACATCACTGAGGATATTCTGAGAGTTAAACAAGAAGTTGAAGTTGAATTTTTTGGCGAGGAACAAAACTGGAGCCGCGGAGAAAGCAATGTGAGTTTCTTTCTGATTTGGTACTACTAAGTTGGGTCTTTTTTCTTCTTCCTTTTTTTTTTCGTTGGTAAAGGGAGGGAGGTTAAAAGAATTAAATTTATATGTTTCCGATGCTTGCATCAATAGTTTCTACCTCTATCATCTCATTGTTGATTTTCCTTTCTGCAGCCACAGAATCAATCTCAGATTCGGTATTCAGAGCCAGACAATCGTGACTGGCGTGGTCGCTCTGCACAATTACCTACCTCTGGGGAGGAGAGGTCTTGGGAATCTCTTCGAGAGAATCGCCAAGACCAACTCGGCTCTCAGTTTGCTAGGGCACAAATCTCTTCTACCCAAGGGGTAATCCATTTTGGTCAAATGCTTCAATGATCTCTATGTTGCTTCACTTAAGAAATCAATTCCATGCCTACATTAAAGAAGGAAAAACCACTACATGACTACATATTTATAGGAAAACGTTCTTTCTACGAGACCTACATTATCTATAGTAAAAAAGAACAATTTTCCATGTTGCGTGTTTGGCTTTCTGCTGCTTAAAAATAGGTTGTGTGGGCTTCACGGTATCGGTCACGGTATCGGAGTCCATTGTGATGACTCGGGGTCGCGGTATGGTATCGGGCGATATGCTAGATTTCAGGCTCAAAAAAATGAAAAAATAATGAAAAGTTCTAAAATAATAAGAATAAAAAATTGGCTTAATAGATTATCACAATACTCAATGTATCAATTATAAAATCACATAATATCAAATACACCCGATCTAGTGTTTGATAACACTACACACATAATTGAATAAAAATTGTTCATTATCATATAGCAGCAATCTAGTTGCAATGTAGTTGTTATATACATTTATATATTAAAGAGAAATAATGTGATATTAAATAGCAATTGCCATATAATAGTAATGAGATCTAGTTGTCATACACATTTGATTGAGAGTAACAATGTGATATGTAATAAAATTAGCATATAATAATAATGTGATAATAATGTATTTTTTATTTTAATTGTTATGCACATTTAAGTATAAGTGATAAATAGTGTTATATTAAATAGCTATTACCATTTAATTGTAACCCAACTTCAGTTTTAACGCATCCACAAATTTTAAAACAACACCCCAAATTGAATACTTGTTTTGCATAATAAAAACCCCAATCCAAAAATAACCCAAGCCCAACAATTTACCCAATAATTAAACCCTAACATTGCCTCGGTATCAAACAACACCCCCAAAAATGAAACGTCTCTCTCTTACCTTCGGCCGACATTGGGTATGCAATGGAGCATGAGATTCATGAGAGATGGAAGGCGCAACTTCGAACCTGTATTCCAAGCTTCGATTTGCATAGATTCAAGAGAAAGAGAGGATATCTAAGTGAGATATGGAGGTTCGAGAGAGATGAAGGACCGAAGGTGGGAAAGAGAGAAGCGATTCGACATCCAACAAGTTGCGATCCACACAGATCTTGTGAGATTATGGCAAATCTCTCTCTGCGACATCCAACAAGCCGAGTTGTAGAACGATATGCTAATTTCTTTGACTCGTCTCTGTATCGCCGAATTAACTCGTATCGGACCCCACCGAAACCGAGTTGACTTGGCCGAGTTAACTCAGTATCGGCCGAGTTTTCGAACCATGGTGGGTTCAATGATTTCAGCACAATCATTGATTAACTGTGTTATGAAAGGCATTTGTGTGCCAAAAGCTTCCTTATAGACTCACTTTTCTTGGACTGCTTTCTATGAAAGGTATTGGTTTTGTGGAAATCTCCAAACACTTTAGGTTCTTTTCGTTGTTTTGTATGTGATATGAGCTTTTCCTTAATACATTTCATTTATACATGGGTTGTGCATCCTTGGCCCCTTTGGTTTTATCATCCTTTACCTTTCAGAAAAGAAGTGGGTAAAGGGGTGCTGTTGAAGGAGGGTTGGTAGTCAAAGCAATGGTGACAGTGGTATGATTGTGGTGGTGTTGCACAAGTAGTGGTTTTAGTTGCTGGGGCTGCACTTAGTGTTGGAGTTTGTTTGGTCGCTTCTTTTGCCTTGGAGGTTAATTTTTGTTTGCAGCTATTCTTACTTGGTGGACATTTTGAGCTATTTAGAGTGCAACTTTCAATTGAACTTGTGGGTGTCCAACTTTATATCAAAAATTGCTCTTTAAACTCATTATGCGGGACGTGACAAACGAAAAAGAAAAGGACTGTAATTATAGTTTAGGATCTCAACTCCAAACTCGCCGTTGATTCCATGTCCATTCAGCAAAAGGAACTCACTTTAAAACTAAAGGTGTTACTCATTCTGGAAAAGTGGAAAGTACCATGTACTTTTCTGTGTTTTTTTTTTCCCCTCTTAAGGCAAAAAGATGTGGTGTTTGTTATATTGTGGGGTGTCTGCCTTCCAAACTTTTGTAATTATGCTTGAGTAGGTAGTGTTTGGCATTAATATGAGCTCATATTTTGTCTTTGAACCAGGGAGGACCTGCTCCTGCAATAATCAAGGCTGAGGTGCCATGGTCAGCTCGAAGGGGAAATCTCTCTGAGAAGGAACGTGTCTTGAAGACCGTAAAAGGGTAATTTATCTTGAAATATCATTTCTTGATTTTGCCTTTGCATCCTTCTTGCAATACTCTTAATTAGGTAAGAAAATTCCAGAGTTATTGAAAGTTTACTAAAACATAAGAAATGCTCTTGATTTTGGTGAATGTGGACATGTGATGATGACATTCTACACAAGCTATTAGGATCTTGACTAGGTTGAAAACTAATGCATACAAGTTTGATGGATTCATAAAGTACAAGATTAAAGAAACTTTGAAATAAAGAGACTTATCTATGGTTTAAAATATTAGTACTTGTATATTTGTTGCTGCCCTTGAAATTTTTTCAAAAAGTAGCTGAGTTTAATACAACTAGTGTATTGCCCGTGGCTAAAGCCACATGGGAATTCAAACCATGCATAAATTCGATTAAGAACTAATTTCCGTATCTCGGCACTTAATACAATTTCCAGTGTATTTTTTTATAAGGGAGACTAGGTGTAAGGGCCTTAAGGTTGGGCTAAGTTGGACTAAAGGACAAGCCATAATAAAAAACCAACACAAGGACACACTCTAAAAAATTTTTTCCTCCCAAAGTCTTCTAAAATTTATAACTTTCCCTCTTAGTCCTATAAAATTTTAAATTTCACTCTAATGGCAAAATTGTCCATGGAACCCTAAGAGACCACCACCACCACCAACTCTCTTCTCTCTCTAACTTTCTCTCTCTCCTCCGCCTCCATAGGCACCACCACCACCACCACCATCTCTCTCTCCTCTCCCTCCATAGGCACCACCACCACCATCTCTCTCTCCTCCCCCTCCATAGCCACCACCACCACCATCTTCTCTTCTCCTCCCTCCATAGCCACCACCATCACAACCACCACCACCGGAGCCGTTGTTGCTGGAGCCGTCGCCGGAGCAGTTGCCGTTGGCGTCGCCACTACCACCAAATCTCTCTCTCGAACTCTCTCTCCTCCCCCTCCATAGCCACCACCACTACCATCTCTCTTCCTCCCTCCATAGTCACCACCATCACAACAACCACCACCGGAGCCGCCGTTGCCTTTGCCGTTGCCGTCGCCACTACCACCAACTCTCTTCTCTCTCTACTTTCTCTCTCCTCCCCTTCCATAGTCACCACCACCACCATCTCTCTCTCCTCCCCCTCCATTGCCACCACCACCGTTGGCCACCACCAACACAAATCTCCACGGGCAACTCTCTTCTCAGAACTGTTGAATGAAGGTGGGATGGTAGGTGATGGTCGCCGGAGGTGTTAGTGGTGGTCGTTGGAGGTTGTATGAGGTCGCCGAAGGTGGAAGTGGTGGTGGCCGGAGGTTAGGCATGGGTGGTGGCAATGGTGGATGGTCAACGGAGGTGCTAGTGGCGGTCGCCGGAGGTAGTAGTGGTGGTCGCCGGAGGTGGAAGTGGTGGTCGCCGAAGGCTAGGTATGGGTAGTGGCAATAGTGGCTAGGGTTTGATAGTAAGGTTAGATGATGAAGATGAGGATATTTTGGTCCAAAAAAAAATTAGGAGTAAAATCCAAGTTGTTTTATTAAGTGTCCTTCATTCCAATTTAGCTTGTCTTAATGCCCTTTTCACCAATTTCCCCTTTTTTTTTTATTAAAGCATTAAATGTCAAATGCCACAATCTTGCATGAAATATAAAAATATTACACTCTTAACAGTTAAAACAGAATTCACCGAACAAAAAAACAAAAACAAAATTAGACCCTACCCCTGTAAGGTATAACCGGAAAACAAAGAAAAAAAAAATCAGTCTTATTTGCCACAAAAGGGCAGTACAAAAAAAAAGTAGTCTTTGGTCATTAGGCCATGTTAATATGCAATTTATTAGACTGTCATAAATTTAACCCAAAAAAGAGAATGACAAACACACGAAAACCAATCAGTCCATGGTACATGCTAGAACCTTGAATTGCAAATGAAAGATTACTCTATGCAAATGAGGGCTCCTCAATAGAGAGATCTTGAAAGATTACAACATCTGCCACAATCTGGAAAAAAAATAAAAAATGAAACCACAATTGTGAGTAGTTATAACTCAATAAGGACTTAAGTTTTGCATTCAAAACTCCATATATACACCTTACAAGTGCTCCATAAAATCAGAAGGCAGGGGCATTTTGCAATAGCTATCACTGAAGTTCTAAAAGTTCAAAAAACTAAAAATTTTTTTACCCTGCGCATGATAAGAACCAAGATTTAACCATATGCATAACGTCTTTAGCTTGACCACCTTTATAGAAAAAGGTTTCACATTTTTTAGCAGCAACTCTCGGTTAGGGGTGGCAATCGGGTTTGTGTCGGGTCATTTTCGTGTCGGGTCATTGTCGTGTCGGGTCATAATCGTGTCATTCTTAACATGCCATTATCGTGTCGGGTTATTATCGTGCCGGGTCATATACAGGTCACCCGTCTAACCCGTGTAGGGTGTCATTGGTTCGGTTTAGTTCGATTCGAATTTTTATTTATTTTTTATTTTCAATTTTTTTTCCCCATGTTTTGAAAACCAACCGAAGTGGTCAATTCGGTCAATTTTTTCGCCTTTTGGTCGATTTTGCCAATTTGGGCGGTCAGATCAATTTTTTAGTTGCAAGTAATTTTAAGAAAACCGACCAGTTTGCTCGGTTCGGCTATTCGAAATAAGTTTACAGCCATACTAAGAACACAAACACGTCTTCTATCAAATGTATCAATTCTTAACATGTACATCTTAAATACCAAAAATACTACAAATATAACTATATCCAATTATTATAAACTTAACACCCAAGCACATCCAAACAAATGAATAAAAAGAAATATTGTTTTTACTAATTGTATAAAGAAATTTCTTCACTTGCTATCTATCAAGAATCAAGATTAACAGTTGTATTTGTCTAATTAACTAATTTGTCTCCCTCCCAATCCAGCAATCCTAACGGGCTTCCTCCCTTTTTTTTTTTTTTCTTTTTTTCTTTTTATATATATATTTTATTTTTTATGCAATGCTTAATGCATGAATGCTTCCAGGCTCTAGCTTCCTCTCTCCCTTATTAGTTATTAATTATTATATTTTAATTACATTAGTTATTAATTATTATATATAATGTTTGGTAAGTTGGTAACTATTCTCTTTTTTTTTTTTGTGAGCAAAAAAAAAAATAGTTTATATATATTTAAATAATTATTTTTTTAAAAAAATATGTATTTTTTAATTTTTATTTATATTATTTGTATTTTAGACTTTCAGATTATTACAAATTATTTGTAGAACTAAAATAAATGCCCCAAGTGCACTTAAATACTTAATCGGGTCAAACAGGTTAGACGGGTTGACCCGCTTCAACCCGTTTATTAATCGTGTCAAACAGGTCGACTCGTTTATGACCCGTGTCCTTATACGGGTCACCCAAACCCGTTTATTTTCGTGTCGGGTTGCTGTGCCGGGTCGAAAATTGTCACCCCTACTCTCGGTTCAAATGAAATGTAGGGAAGGAACAAATTGATGATTAAAATTGCCAAACCAAACTGAAAATGATTAAAAAATTCCATGGCCACAATAGAACGTGATAAAAATTATGGTCAATTTGTATATCATGCTTTTTTTTTTGGAAAGTAGAGATAAGACATAAGAAGTTGCAAAGCAGACATACGAAGTTGCAAAATAACACCTACGCGAGCCGTCACGACATTTAGCAAATATCTCGGTTAAATGTAATAAACAAATTGTGGAGTTACACAAACAAAACCAATCAACACCAAGGCTTTAGCAAATATCACATGAACTCCAACAACTTAATGAGATAAGCAGCGTTCCAATATCACGGAGAGAGAGAGAGAGAGAGAGAGAGAGAGAGAGAGAGAGAGAGAGTCATCTTGGAAACCACAGTTTAGTTCATAAGATTGAAACTTTCAAGCACCAAACTAAAATCTCTGAAATTGATCGTGTTAGAAGAAGAAGATCAGAAGGAAAAAAAAGGTTAGGGCTTTCGAATCGTACCTGACCACCAGGAGAGAGGGTCGGATCCGAATGACCGTGTGGTGCTAGAGCTAGAGGTGCTAGGATTTATTTTAGAGAGAGAGAGAGAGAGAGAGAGAGAGAGAGAGAGAGAGAAGTGCAATTTGTAGAGAGAGAAGAGAGCAAGATCCAGTGGGGCAGGGGAGAGAGAAGTAAGGGGGAGTGTTTTGAAATTCAAAATTCCATTGGGAAGTGAGTGGAGCCGGTGGACCCATGCTCATGGGAGAGAGTGAGACAGTGACAGGAGAGTGATGTAGATGGGCATGTGTTAACAAATGATCAGACGGTCTAAAGTTGTCTTCTATAATGGACGGTTCAAATTTCTTTTTGGCTCAAAAAGGCTGAGCCCCAATATTATATAGATTGACCACCAAACCTTGAGAGTGCTGCCTGTTTTCTATGATAAGCTTAGAAAAGTTGTTGGCTTGAGGATATTAAGAAGGGATGCAGAATGGTAAATAGTCATGTCAGTTGGTAGCTGGTGAATGATGATTTGAATACGAGTTGAAGACAATAACTTTTTGTTTCTTCTTGTATAGTACTACATTTAATGCACTTTGTTTCTCTACCATGATGAATACTTCTATTTACTATGCAGAATACTGAACAAGCTGACTCCAGAGAAGTTTGATCTACTTAAGGGTCAGTTGATCGACTGTGGGATCACATCTGCTGATATTCTAAAGGTTTATCTTCTTCCTGCACGTGTCCGACCTGCGAAGTCTTTAGTCTTTTCTTTGTAGTTTGTACACTATCTTCTTACCCCTCACCCACCCAACAAACTCTCTCTCTCTCTCTCTCTCTCTCTCTCTCTCTCTCTGTCTCTCTCTCTCTTTTATTTATATATATATATATATATATCTCTATCTATATCTGTTTGAGTTTCATTACTTCTTTGTTAAAATTAATTATTTTTCTGCTTGCAATGTAGGACGTTATCTTATTGATATTTGACAAGGCTGTTCTTGAACCCACATTTTGTCCCATGTATGCCCTTCTGTGTTCCGACCTCAGTGAAAAGCTTCCCCCATTCCCATCTGATGAACCCGGTGGAAAAGAAATCACGTTTAAGCGAATCCTCCTGAATAATTGTCAGGAGTCATTTGAAGGTGCTGAAAAAATCAGGGCAGAAGTAAGACAGATGACTGCTCGGGAGCAAGAGTTGGAACGTAGAGACAAAGAAAGAATGGCCAAGCTTCGTACTCTTGGAAACATCCGTTTAATTGGTGAGCTTTTGAAGCAGAAGATGGTGCCAGAAAAGATTGTTCATCACATTGTTCAGGTTCTTGCTTGATCTCATCTCGTGGAGCCCGCCTGGGTTAGCTTTTAAAATAATCACTTCTTGAAATAAAGAGTATTTTTAAAAAGCTTCAATTGGAGCTTTTTCAAAAAACTTAATTTCAAGCTTTATAAAGGAATCAGATTTTTAAATAGCTGTAAAAAGCTAATCCAAACAGTTATCTTTTTTAAAAAATCATTAGTAAGTGATTGTTGGCCCCCAAAAAGCTATTCCAAACGGGCTTCTAGTCCTACGATTACCTAACCTTGACATAACTTAATTATCCCCCGAGTCTTACCATAATTTGCTTGTGAAACAGGAGCTTTTAGGTTCTGATAGCAAGATTTGTCCCGAGGAAGAAAATGTTGAGGCAATATGTCAATTCTTCAACACAATTGGCAAGCAGCTTGATGAAAGCCGTAAGTCACGGCGTATTAATGATATTTACTTCAACCGATTGAAGGAACTGTCAACAAATCCCCAACTGGCCCCACGAATGAGGTTCATGGTTCGGAATATTCTTGATCTGCGGTCAAATAGCTGGGTTCCTAGACGGGAAGAGGTAACCTTTCATAGCTCACTAATCTGCTTAAATTTTCTTGGTTTGGTATACAAATTAATAACAAAATTTGTTTCTTCCATAAAGGTTAAGGCCAAAACTATTAATGAAATCCACTCGGAGGCGGAAAAGAATTTGGGGCTTCGACCGGGTGCTGCAGCAAGCATTAGAAACATCCGTGGGGTTGTTTCTGGTGGTCAGGGAAGTATCAGCCCGGGCGGCTTCCCCATCAACCGTCCCGGCTCTGGGGGTATGATGCCCGGAATGCCCGGAACCAGGAAGATGCCTGGGATGCCAGGAATTGATAATGACAATTGGGAGGTTCCGAGGTCCCGGCCAATACCAAGGGGTGAAATGTCAACTATTCAATCTTCCGGAAGAACACAGCCTCCATTGATAGGCAAATCAACAACCTTGAACTCAAGACTGCTTCCTCAGGGTAGTGGTGGTCTCATAAGTGGCAAAACTAGTGCTCTATTGCAAGGTAGTGGTGGCTCCTCCGTCCACTCTCCTAGCTTAAGCTTTGGTACGGACTCTACGCCTCACGTTCCGGCAACCTCTAAACCTGTTCCGATTGCCTCTACGCCTTCGGTTACTGAGAAACCTATGGCTCCTCCTGTAAGGTCGAATCCTGATGAGCTGCGGAGGAAAACAATCTCTCTTTTGGAGGAATATTTCAGTGTTCGGATCTTGGACGAGGCAGTACAATGTGTGGAGGAATTGAAATCCCCAGCTTACCACCCAGAGGTTGTGAAAGAAGCCATTTCGCTCGGGCTCGAGAAAAGTCCACCATTGGTGGAACCTGTTGCGAAACTTCTGGTCTACTTGTTTTCCAAGAATGTCCTTACGGCTGGGGACATAGGTATTGGATGTTTGCTTTATGGGTCAACTTTAGACGATTTCGGAATAGATATGCCGAAAGCACCAAATAACTTTGGCGAGATTATCGGAAATCTAGTTTTGGCTGGTGGTCTGGACTTTAAGGTGGTGAAGGAGGTTCTGAAGAAGTTGGAGGATGACTTGTTCCAGAAAGCTATATTTGGTGCTACTATGAGGATCATCACTTCTAGTCCTTCCGGGAAAGTGATAATCGATTCACAGGCATCGGATATTGAGGCATGTGAGGGCCTATTCTAGCGGACATTGCTCATCTTCAACTTCTCCTCATAAATGGAACAAACTGGGTCTTGCTCATTTTCACTTTCTATACATTACCTCTTCTATTTGTGCCAGTTTGAGCCAAACAACTGTATTACAATATGTGATAAAGGTGGAGCTGCCTAGAACAGGTGATTTTAATTGAGTTGTATATTACCAGAGGTCATCTTTGTGTGTTCATTAGAAAAAAAAAGGTCAAAAAGACAGTGTCCTGGATTTTGCTCTGAGTGGTGACGCTACTCGGCACCGAAGCCACTCTAAGATAAATGGCCCTTTATGGGACCCCAGTTGTTTTGTATTGGATTATTTGTTTTAATCTTATTAAAATTTTGGTTAGTTAATTTAGTTTTCGTTGTTGAGGTCAGTTCATAAATGACATTGCTCTACCATTCGCTTACTTTCTTGAGGAAAACTTGCTGCTGCTGATTGCGTGCCGATGATTTTCCATTTATAAAGGACATTGCTCCACCAGTCCCTCACCTTACCCTTACTTTCTTGAGGAAAACTTGCTACTTCTGGTCGATGATTTTCCATTTATGTTGGTGTCATGAATTACAGAATTTGGGAATGAAGTATCATTTTGATTTGTATGTAGCTGGTGGAAGTGATGTCGTTTTGAGTTAATACATAGCAAAGTGACATCGTTTTGTGTTGTATTAATATACTAGTAATGATAGATGCACAAAAAAAGTGCACAACGAAATGCACAACCTGTTTTAATTGTTGGACCTCGTGCTGAAAAAGTTGTACACTTTTTTTTTGTTGTCTTTTTGTGTGTACAGACTTTTCAGCACGAAGTCTAATAATTTTAAGCTGGTTGTGTATTTCGTTGTGCACTTTTTTTGTGCATCTAACATTTTCGTTAATATTCACATGTATTAACTGAAATCATGTACACGTGGCTTGTTTCTATTTGTTGGGTTAGTCAATTCAGTGTGACTGTTAATCCGTGGGTGTGTTAATAAGCTGAGAAAAACTTTGTAACAGAATCATCTTGTGAAATGGAAAATTTTGATTTCTCTCTCTACTCTCTCTCTCTCTCTTCCTCGCTCAATTCTTCTCTCTTCATCTCTTTGATCTTCTGATTCTTCCTACCCTTTCTTCAATTTATGCAATTATTCAGTAACGAATAAGTAATTCATAACTGGTTCATTACAATTGGTATCAAAACCTGATCTGGGCAAACCTTTCTAATCTTCTTCTTCTTCTTCAGTTCTTCGAATTAGGTTCTTTATATCTCTTCTTCAATCTTCCTCATTCCTCGGTATTTCTCAAGAAATTGACCGAATTAGGGTTCGGAATTAAAATTCGTATCAGTAAATCAAGATCCAACAATTTCATTCTCTCTTATTCTCTCTTTTCCTTTCCTCATCTATGTTCTTCAAAAAATCTGCAGAAATACATAAGTACAGTTCATTTCTGTCAATTGATTCATATTATTTATTTATTTTTTTTTTTTGCAAAAATGCCGAATTGGGAATTTACATGCGATTGCATTATAGCAAAGTTAGATTACATTTTCTAGTGCTCCCAAGATAAATGCTCAGACAGAGGAAGCGAGGCCCTTGCTAGAAAGGGGTTGATTCTGTGCATGAGTATGTAGCCAGATTTGAGGAGTGGAAATCTTGGATGTTCCAGAGAGCTACTTTGTATCAGTTTTCATCAATGGGTTGAGCGAAGAAATCAAGGTCATGGTACAAGTATTAGAGCCCCAAAACATGTCACATGCATGGGCCATAGCCGCGATGCAGGAAGGGGTACTTAGGTCCCCTAGGAAGAGGCCAGAAAATGGGTTGATGAACCCTTCAATTGACAAGAGTAATATTTTAGATTCTGAGGAGAATCATGAGATGTATGACCATTTGTGGCCAAAATTGGGTAAGGATTTAGCACCTGCAAATGAGGTTTTTGTTAAGGGATATTCTTTTGAAGAAATTGATCCACATGAGTGAGGAATTAGCTAATCAAAGTAAAAAAAATTATGGACACTGAGGTTATTGAAGCTGGGCAACATGGTGACCAAATTAAGCAAGATTTGGAGGAAATGAATGGTGACCAATCAGGACAGAGTTGTGAGAACCAATTGACACATGAAAATGAGGTTCTTGCCATCAGTTCTTATCTGAAGAAATTGGTTCCTGGAAGTCCTCCCAAAAAAGCCAAAAATCTATTCAAATTGAATTAAATTGGGTCTTAAGAAATTATGGAAAATGAGCAAGACTTTCAGGAAATAGATGAAGATAATGGTTTATAAGAGAATAAGTGTTTTGGGACTTCTCATGTTGTTGGTGGAATTGGGTCTGCAACCCTCTTGGAACACAAAGAAAACCCATGGGGTAAACCTAAGGTGGAAGCAACCTCCAGAACTAAGACCCATGTGTTAAAAGATTGCTAGTTTTGCTGGTAGCGATTAAGGAAGACTATGAGCTTTCTTCAAAATTTGGTGTAAAACTTGGAGTTATGAGAAATGCAGCTATTGATGAATTGAAAATCATCAAGGAGTTCTTCACCTTAGGTAAAACCATTGTGTGGTTTAGAGGGCCTGACCTAGGTGGTACCAATGGGGATCTTCTTCCTATTCTCCCCACTTCATCCTTGAGGACAAGGATGTTTTCCAGGGGGGGTGTATTGTCATGAATTACAGAATTTGGGAATGAAGTATCATTTTGATTTGTATGTAGCCGTTGGAAGTGATGTCGTTTTGAGTTAATACATAGCAAAGCGACGTCGTTTTGTGTTGTATTAATAATCACATGTATAAACTGAAATCATGTACATGTGGCTTGTTTCTATTGGTTGGGTTAATCAATTCAGCGAGTCTGTTAATCCGTGAGTGTATTAATAAGCTGAGAAAAACTTTGTAACAAAATAATCTTGTGAAATGGAAAATTCTGATTTCTCTCTCTTCCTCTTTCAATTCTTCTCTCTTCATTACCCTTTCTTCAATTTTTGCAATTATTCAGTAACGAATCAGCAATTCATAACTGGTTCATTACAGTTGGTCTCTGGGTGATGGAAATTCCAATGATGTTTAGAGATGGCTTTTGGGTATCGATTGTGTAGAGTTGGTGGTAGAAGCTTAAAACGTTTTGCTAGGTACGTGGGCTTTTGAAGTAATGGTTATTCTTTACATTGCTTTTGTTGTATGCTCTTTGTTCAGGTTGAAGAAATGTTCTTTGGTCCTGTTTGGGAATGTAGGAATGTACAAAACAGGATTGGATTCAGCCTTAATATTATTTCGATAAAGAACCTGTTTTAGGAGTGTTGCACACAGACTTCCATGCAAAATGAAAGGGTCTCTGTCTGAATCTTGAATTTGTACAACCACATAACAGGTTCTACGCCTTTCCAAACAGTCCCTGTGAATGAGCAGTCCCACAAGCCAAGTGGGTTTCTCACTTGTTTGTTGTCACGCCCCAGAGAAGCAAAAATAGAGAAAAACAAGTTCCTTTTTGGTCCCGTAGGTTCGTGACTGGTGAATAACCGCATTGTCATCTATACCAACCAGTAAATACAACGATAGGAAGGATGCTATTCATAAAACATATCTTATTAACATAATCAGAGGCTACAACGGAAATATAAAAGGTTTGGAAGCAACATATGCCCAAGTACCAATTATAAAAGTCTACTTACACTATTACAACAACTGGTTTAGAGTCTGAAGCCTATAACAATAATTAACAGAAGTACAACATATATACAAACTAATTAATACAAAGCAGCACGCCTTCATCTTCAAGACTTCAGCTCCAAGTCCGGCGGAACATCAGTCTCCGTCCTCAAGACCTGCCATGCTCCAGACATTGGAATGTCAAGGGCACAAACGCCATCAGCTTTGGGTATAAAGCTGAGTGAGTACACTAAACAACACTCCTCACCGGTTTTGTTCAGCATCTTAAAATGCGGTTAATCTCTTAACAATGATGTCACTCACGGACATAGCAGAGGTCTCATGAAACTATACATGAATTCAATGATAGCAGGAAACATATTAAATGAAATCAATAATAAAGATCATGGTATAAATATCTCATCTCGTATTCACCAAATCCATGCATGTAACCCATGCATCTACCTTTACGTTGGGATGCTGAATCCACGACTGAACATCATCTTTACTAACCATTCTCATATTCATATCCATTTTCGTATCCATTCACCATATTCATACTCATATTCATATTCATATCTCTATCCATCTCTGTAACCATTCGTCGATACAATAATGCCAATCGGAATCACCCGACTAGGCAGTAGGTCCCATAATCCCTTGATAGGGTTACCGGTCGTCTACACGGTACCACCTATCTGTAAATAATAAAATGGCACATCGGACGTCTTCAACGATGTGTATACCCTCATTGGTCATCTACACAGCTAAGAATACATTAGAGCACTAGCCAGACGTAATCGTCAACGGTACACTGGACGTCTTCAACAGTGCATACGCATCACTGGACGTCTTCAACAGCGAGAGGCGCACTAGGAACTCTAACCATCCCACGTCCACCCGACTCGTTAGCCGTTGATCCTACGGATCCAAAGTACACATATCTCTTATTTCACATTTAAGCACATATCCCATTTCTCATCATACCCTCTCATCTCTTCATACCAATATCCCATGCATGTTGACCACATGTTGTGCAATGCTCATGCTCTAGATAGTATGGTTATATCTATTCTTTAACTGATTATTAACATGCAGTCGTGTTCTGTTCTACTATACAGTTCAACAAAATAACATATGACAGTTAAACAGTTCACCTTATAATATGAACATCAACATCATATAATTCTAATTCTGACATACCTTGTACTGACCATTATTATATCCAGAAATCACTATTATACATGGTACAACTACCCATTAATAACAAGTCAGGTATATCACAACTAGCTCATAACATATAACAACATATAAACAACATTCTGCTCTTATCCAACGATTGGACAAAATGTCAATCGATTGGGATAGTAATCGATTGGAACCCATGGCAATCGATTGGAAACAATGTCAATCGATTGGGAAAAATATCAATCGATTGACATACCAATCGATTGGAAACTATGTCAATCGATTGGGAAACTATCCAATCGATTGGATCTAATGGCAATCAATTGGACTCTGTCTTCTTCATCAGAAACTGCTGGTTTTATATAAAAATATTGGGGTTCTTCTCTCTTATCCGTGCATGTTATTAAACACATACAACATCTCAAAAAAATTCCTTGAGTGAGTTAATGAAACTCACCTCTCTCCAGCGTTCCGGTGACGGCGTCCCGAGCTCTGCGACGACGGCTATGGTGAGTTCTTTCTTTCTTTTTCTCTCTCTCTCTTCTCTGCTCTTCTCTGTCTGTCCTCCTCTTCTCTCTATCCTTCTCTTCTCTTCTTCTTCTTCTTCTTCTTCTTCTCCTCAACCCGAGAGGGTGTGTGTGTGTGTGTGTATATACAATATATGTGTGTATATATATATATTTATGAGAGTATATAACTCTCTCTCTCTCTCTCAAACTCATACACAACAAACATATATATGTATAAGGGAGAGGGTATATATAGGGAGGGGGAAACAATCACAACCACACAAATCAAACGAGGTGGCCAAGTCCAACTACTCCCAATCGATTGGTACCAGGTGCCAATCAATTGGTATGTGCCACGTCATGGATCAGGTCAGCATCAATCGATTGGGAAAACATCCAATCGATTGGAATTAGGGATGCTCCCTTCCCTTAAGATTTTGATACTCTGAAGTAAGTAATTTAATGAGGCATTGTTGGGAAGTAGGGATGCTCCCTTCCCTTAAGATTTTGATACTCTGAAGTAAGTAATTTAATGAGTGATGAAAGTAAAATAAAGCGTGACAGAATGACTAACCTTGAACATAAGAGAGAAGAAAAAGTCATTAAATGGAAATATATTGCTAGAAAGGAAATTACAATTACTTGAGAAAGTAAAAGATAATTAAAACAGTGGATCAGTAAGCGAAGTGCAAAGCCTAAAAAACAAAATAAAATCAGTGTAAGAACACTAAGGAAAAGCATAAGTGAGCCAAAAAGAGCTATTAGAATGCTAAGGCATGTTTGGGAATGCTTTGAAGAGTTGTTTTTGTGTTGATTTGTTCGGTTGAATGCTTTGAAGAGTTGTTTTTGTGTGTTGATTTGTTCGGGGGGATCACTATTTGGGTTTGTTGTCCATTTATAGAGGGAGATCAACTTGCTCCTGTTCGCTATTTTGTTTGTTTTGGGCGTGCCAGAGCTGCGGTAGCTCGATTGTGTGTGTGTGTGGGCAAACGTGGTATTTCCTAATAATTTTTGCGAGTGGTGCACGACTTGACTTCTATCTTGATTGTTAAAAACAAGTAGGAAAATACTCTTGTTTAAAGGTTCCTTAACAGTATTGAAACACACAAGTTATGTCTAAGATGTAAATACACTAAATAAATCAACAAGTTTAAGACCGATCAGGCTACCTTACGAAGAGAAGACATTCTGATGATTGAAACTTGGAACAAATATAAAAAGTAAGAACTTGGGAACAGTTTATGAAACTGAAGTAAGTTTTGCAATAGAGAATTACAAAGAGAATGCTAAGGAAATTATGATGTTCTAGTTTTTTTTT
The DNA here is from genome assembly GCA_033977485.1 of Hydrangea macrophylla. NCBI lineage: Eukaryota > Viridiplantae > Streptophyta > Magnoliopsida > Cornales > Hydrangeaceae > Hydrangea > Hydrangea macrophylla. The sequence continues at coordinate 103,592,841 of CM066987.1, forward strand.
TATTATTTTTTTTATGTATGTATAGATGCAAGGTGCCTATTCCTTTGAAGATGTGGCTATATTTATAGGGAAGATACACCCTCATCTTGATGGTTTGGTCGAAGTAACTTGGAGAACCGTGTCTAATGTGCTTCGACCACGTAGTTGCTTCGTAACTTTCCCCATCTCTCATAGGCTAAAAGTTTGTTCTCTCTCTATGTTGGAGCTTGTGCTCTCATCAGGAATCCTGGTAAACTTTTGAGGGATGTCTTTCAAGCCTTTTAGAGGCAGCAGCTCGGTGGAAAAGTGTGCAAGGCTTCTTAAGGAAGCTTCACTAGCCCCAGTCCAATGGAGGATAGTCCGATGAGAGATGGTCTATTTGCTTAGAATCCTGCATCAGACTTACAGACCCTCGGGCAGGGCTGGCCAAATGGTCATTAGTCCAAACCTATCATGCTTATTCGAACGTATGCACTTTTTGGGTACATATAGCTCCCCAAGTTGATTTTTCTTGAATTGCATCTTTGAACTTGTGTTTTGGTAATTTCAAAGCTTCTTGGAACTCTCCAAATACATCCTGAGCCCCACTAGCTTTTAGACCAAGTATGGAATCTGCCATTGAATTATGCCCAATCATCGGTCATGGCATGAAATGAAGAATTGACATTTGAGCTTTCCATGTTAGAGTAAACATTAAGTCAATCACACGGCCCCACGCTACTACTGTATTTCCATGATTTTGAAGTGTCTGAGCTACCACATATAGGGCCCAATTGGTCAAGTTGCTAGTCTAAGTCAAGGGTCCCCACCAAGTCATTTATCTTCCAGCAAGTGGCTGCCAAATTCAAAAAAGGCATTATGCCCGAGTCCAAAGGCCATGGGGCCGAGAAACAATGTCATAGGGGTGTTCATCTTGACCCGTCAACCCGACCCACCTGACGAACCCGACCCACCAGACAAACCCGACTCACATGTGGGATTTTGGATGGTTTCTATGTTAGGAAACTGCGTTCCCAGAATCCATTGACAGCGCGTATAAGTTGGTACTGCAAAAAAAAAATTACGGGAAAACTACAATAACCCTACAAGGGCAGAACTAGGGTTACCTTAAACTGCTAAAATGGATTGCTGTAGTAGACGAATCGAGAACACGGGCTCGATAACAGCTCACGATCTTCTACCGTATTCCTTCGCTGCCAGAATATCAAACTGAGTGTGGGCTCTTTCGAAATCCTTTCTGTTTTCTGCTCTCCCTCTTTTATGCTCTCTTTTCTATTCTGAGTTATAATTCTCTATATAGAAAAATACTAACTGAGGAGAGAGCCAAAGCAGCATATATATAGGATACGATAGGGACCATAAGAAGTTAATAAGGAATAGGTTTCCTTATAGAATTAGGAAACCATAATTCGAACTGAATCAGATTCCTATTTCCATAAATTATAATTCATACCACTAAAGAATTATAATTGCACTCCTACCCTTATCTCAAAAATATATTTCGAGCTCCATGTTATCAAATGCTTATTATCTCCCCATGTTAAGATTACAGATATCCATTAATTAAATATAATTACTGACAATCATATTTAATTAATTTTTTAAAATTCCTTGAGATCCTCTGCTTAACTTATCTGATATGTCGGATACAAAATCCACCTGCAGGGTTTGACATAATCAAAACTTACAAGCTTTCTCAAGGGGATATCATCAATCCCAAAATTGAGACATGGATTCCATCATTAATTAATATCCACCACACAATTAATATTGCCACCCAATCCAATGAGATATTGACCCATTTAAGGATCTCACCCTTTTAGGGATCAAAGTGTAAATATCAAATGTACGTGTCTACAAATTAACTTAGGATTTAGAGCATAAACACGTATAATAGCCATGAGGTATTAATTATCTTATAAGTCAGTATAAAGATAATTACCCCAAGTCAGTCCCGTTTAATACACAAAGTGTACCAGCATAGTGAGTTGAAACTATACCGTTTTCCGTAGTCAAGACAAACCTACTACAACACCATGCTGCAATCCTATCGATGGTGTGTCCAATCCCATCTAAGACTGTAAACCAAAATCTTACATTCTATAATATCTGATGGCCTGATCTTCCGTGTGTAAGCTGAACTCTACACACCGAACCACCTATTATATAGAATGACAGACACACACATGCATAATATTAAATAAATAATATAATACAAACATTGCCCACACAGATTCTCATAAAAAATGGATTAACTGATTTTATTAAACGAATAATAAATCAACTACATAAAGCATGGCTTTTAGTATATATCCCTAACATTCTACATCCTATGGTTTGAGTGACGGGTCTTAGAAGTTACTTTTGGTCAATTTCAAGTAGGTCATCGGTTCTCATTTTCGAAAACCCACTACAACCGACCCGACCCCAATATAATACAATGATTAGGGTTTTAAAAGATTGAGAGTATATATACTCTTTAGTCTATAGTCAGCCTCTCATTCCCTACACTAAACTGAACCCCCCCCCCTCTCTCTCTCTCTCTCTCTCTCTCTCTCTTCCACAAAACCTATATGGCTGCTAGATCTACCCCTTACCACTCCACTAGGCCACCACACATCAGGCCTCTGACACCGAAAGTAGACTCTGACCGCCGTCCGAAGCCGTTCCTTAGCCGCTGCCGCTGATCGAAGTCGTCCTCGCCCGTCCCCAGCCACCGCCACCACTGTGCACCTCTACCTCCTTAGATCTCCATTTTTATCCCATTTTATGAAATTCTACATTTTTCTCTTTATCAGGTAGGGAGATGTTGAAGAGGGATTTTTGTTTTGTCTTTGTTTGGGACCAAAAATTTTTGTGTAATTTTATATCATCAATGAAAATTATATTTTGTTCAGATCTATACACTATCTTTGGATCTAGATTTTTTTATTTCTTCAGATCTTTGGCTCTACAACTGATTTTATGATTATATTTTGTTCTTACTTTGAAGATCTGTTTAAAATAGAGAGAACTCTAATATTTTTATAATTTTTGTCTTCTCATCTATATATGTCGATATTCACCCGAACCCACCCGAACCCGATGAGTCGGTTCCACCTGACCAAGTGGGTGGATGGCGGATGACAGTTGCCCAACCCGACATGTGTTCGGATGGATGTGCGGGTGAGGGTCAAACCCGACTCACCCGACCCGTGAACACCCCTAACAATGTGCCCGAGGTCGGTTCAATTTGTCTGAGGTTGGTCACTTGGTCCGATTTTCAGTTGGCATGTCAGTCCAAGTTTTAACATTTTTTGGGACTCACTTGCTTTGCATCTTTGGCTAAAAACTTCCAAATAATTGGTCATTTTGACAAAATACATATTTTTGGTGCAAACACGTACTACTTAATTGAAAAAGTAGCTCAAAACCCACTAAAAACTTTAAGTGAAAAAATTATACTGAAAATAATTACTGAATGCAGTCTATTTCAGTACTTGAAATTCTATTTTTAGTATTACAAATTCAATTGCTTAAAATTTTATGTACTTAAAATTCAGCGCTTAATTTTCAACTTTATCAAACGGACCCTTACTCTATGTGGTGAATGCTACGTGATGAATGAAATCTAGTTATTTGTAGACTAAGGATCCTCGGCATGCAATACCCTGCATTTTTAGATATATTTTATAATGAAATTTCATTTTGACTCAATCTTATAACCTTATCTTACCTTTGTTAAATTTTGGGTCCCAATCGATTGGCCTTTATACCAATCGATTGCCATCTTTTGAGTACGAATCGATTGCCTTGTTTCCCAATTGATTGTCATCTTGTCGACCAGAATCCATTATGTGGCAATATCCCAATCGATTACCCCTAAATATCTGTACCCAATCGATTGCCACTGGTGCCAATCGATTGCCATTTGCAGATCTTTGTTTTCAACTTTGCTTCATGTTTTGACGTGTGGCACTCTTATTTCTCCAAATATACAAGCCCATTTCGTGCCTTTGGACTATTTAGACAGTCTTGGGAGAGAGGAATGATTTATTGTCACAGCCCGGTTCCACAATAGCATAACCGAAGCCCGTGGCACGCCACCGAGGCTACTCCAATTCATTAGCAGTCCCAAAAGATTTAGTTTTAAGAACACGCAGCGGAAAACAAAACAAATCATTTTTAAAACCAGCAGTCCAGTCGACTGCACCTCGTGCCCAGTCGACTGAGACTGGTCCAGTTGAAAGTTTGGTTTGAAACATAATCCAGTCGATTGTTTTCTATGTCCAGTCGACTGTACTGTCCGGTCGACTGAACTCCAAGGAAGCAGAAAGGTAACCCCTAAAAACATAAATCTGTCGACTGTGTCGGTGGACCAGTCGACTGTACCTAATGCAGTGTCTCGTTCACAAAAGGGGTCTAGTCGACTCTACACACAAACCAGTAGATTGTTTTCTAGCAGCAAGGCATTCTACAGAATTCCCCAAGTTAAAAGCTTTATGAAATTATTCGAGTACCAAACACACACTCCAAACTCATTCCAAAGTGATCCTAACTGTATTATAACATGACTAAAACGTAATTACAAAAGATTCCTACCTATTACAACATTACGAATCCGTTCTATCAATCCAAGTTAAACAGAATCAAAAGTCATGAAATCTCTATTACAATATTTCTATTTCAAAACTACGAGATATGCATGATAAGTCGCCTTCTACAAGAACTCCCAACCCACGTGCTCACTTCTGTGATTCCTCGCCGGCATTAACACCTGAAATGGTTATTTGAATAACCACACATACTCGATTTGTTAAAGCTAACGCTTAGTGAATAAAACAACCATGCACATGAATGATAAACATGCTCGCATTCACATCTTACATTTCATACCAGTCTCCGAAGATCACGCGTGTACGTTCCATACTCCTAATCTGCGACTCCTCACCAATAAGTCCACGCAAAAAGGTAAGACCCACGTTTCTTTTCTTCAAACGTGTGACCTTATACCTATAAGGCTCCACAACGATGGCTTGATACACGCGCTCCTTCGACCTAAATAACAACTCAACATGCTCAAATACATGTCACCGTGCTCTTGACATAATTAAAATATTTTACCGCACAATTGGGCCTACTTATCAATATAATCGCCCAATATGAACTACATAATATATATATATATATATAATCTAACACATGCATTTCATACAAAATATGAATACATGTCAAGAAATCATTCCAAAAACATAGTTGAATCACTTACCTCCGATTAACGCTTATAAAATTCAATCCAAAGAAAACCTGAGCACAAAGATCGTGTAGAAGTCCGTCTAGTACAATTCCTATCAATCAAAAATCCAATTATCAACTTTTTAGGAAAATTCTAGAAAATGAGTTTTCGAAAAACTTAACCAAACAAGACCTAGTGGATATCAAAATGATGGCTTCACCTCGAGGAGTTCGAATATCCAATAAAATATTTTGATCAATGGACGGATCGCCAAAAATGAGCGTTGCAAGCTCGAAGATCAAATCTCCCTTTTCTCTCTCTTCTTCTCTTATCCTTTAGAAGTTAATTTGGATTTTTCAACTTGAAAATATCTCACCCTTGTATTTATAACCAAAACTTCTCAAAATATCATTTAACTCCCCTCAAGGTCTTAAACCTTCAATTTAGCACCCCAAGTAGTAAATATCTAACTTTACTAGTTTTTCACTAAGTTATGTTTGGTTGCTAAAACGCAATCTCACATGATTTTACGAAATTGCTAATTAGCCTACCAAATTAGTAGCGTGTTAATTCATCCTCTCCAGGATACTAAAATTAACATCAGAAATATAATCTAAACCAGAAAATAATACAGATAGTGAAATACACAGGTAAACATTTATTTCAGATAAACATTTAAGGTATTCCACAATGAACGTCTCATACTCGGAGAGACTTCACAACATCAAAACACTCATTCAACACCGTCTCAAAGGGTTCTTGGATAGTTTCTCTTGTTTGTCATATAAAGGGTTCGATTGTTTAAATATCGTTTCATACATTCGATATGCGATTATGGGGTTAATCAAGGATAATGTGATACCAAAGATAAGTACGATTGAGAATAATGGATTAATGTTATGTCATCAGATGTTATGTCATTCACATATGGGTTGATATCCGTTTCACTTAAATCTGAGTAGTCAGGGTTCGTTGGGTACATATGTGGTGTTGTGGTTTATCTATATCACCTTAGTCCGATAGAGATTAAAGGAATATTACTTTAACCCATGATCGAGACAAGAAAAGCTTGATAGAGGTTAAGGATATGTTACTTTAATCCATGACCGAGGCTAAGGGATGTACTGGTAGTATCGCCTTAGTCCAAGACCAAGATGGGAGATCCGATAGAGGCTAAGGGATACATATGGTGAGAATGGTAATATGGCTAGTACCCTGGTCCAATAGAGGCTAACGAAATGTCACCTTAGTCCATAATCGAGACAAGAGAGATCCGACAGAGGATAAGGGCATGGTCACGTTAGTCCAAGATCGAGACTGAGGGTTATGCCGATGCTATCATCTTAGTCCAATAGAGACTAAATGAATATTATCTTAGTCCAAGACCGAGACGGGAGATTTGACAGAGGCTAAAAAATATGTCTCTTTAGTCCAAGACTGAGACTAAGAGGGATACATCATGAACTGAGTCCGATAGAGGCTAAAGGAATATCGCCTTAGTCCATGACCGGGATGGATAGTCCAATAGAGGCTAAGGGATATGTCACTTTAGTCCACGACCGAGACTGAGAGATACATTGTGAAAGATCGAGAAATGTATATATGGACGTGTTGGCCAGAGTAGAAATGTGTATGAGTTGTGTGTTGGAAAGTTGGGATTGCGTGTCGGGGTTGACAGGTCATAATGTAATGGGCTACGTGCGAGATTAGTAAGGGATTGGTTGGGACGATGTCCGTTGTTTTATATATGGAGTTGATGCATTCACGAGTGTGAATGATGAGAGGATTCTTTTATGATGTTATTTTATATCTATACTGCATATCTATGGATACTCTATTAGTATCTATTTTCACTTAGCTTTTGTAGATGACGACGTTTTATGCCGCTGGATATCCTATGTCCAACTGGCCAGGGTTATGAGTATGCAAGTGAGGAATATATGGCCAGGGGCTATGAGGATGAGACCTATGATGACATAGGCTATGCCGATATTGACTACTACGCGAGCTGAAGACTCGAAGCTTCGCTGTAGTTTATGTTTATATTTTAGAGACTGTTGTATAGTTAAGTTGGTAATCGACATATGTTGCAGTAGTACTTTAGTTACGTTTCTACAGATACCTATGATTTGTAATAGCTAGTTAACTCTGATTTTATCTGCCAAACCTAGCAATTCCTTATGCGTCGGTCGATTCATTACTCTGATGAATAGACTTTAGTTATAGACAATGTGGTGACTTTCAACTGTCATGACCTACGAGCCCAAAAAGGAATTTTTTTTCTCTATTTTTGCTATTGCAGGGCGTGGCACAGCAGCACCATTGGAGTTGTCCACCAGGCAGTACCAATAGTGGTTTGACAACACACAAGTTTTTGCATTTTTTTCACTTCTTAAAAAATAAATATAAATTGGAAAAGTTGGTGTATTGCTGAGTGGAAAACCTTGAGAGTTGTGGCGCACGATCCTCCATAATATCTATGAGCTTACATAATGCTCAAATCATACTTTTTTTATTCTTTTTGGCTAGGAAGTGCTCAAATCATACACTTCAAAAGAAATGTAGAAAACTATAGGACTGGATTTTAAAAAAAAATTATTTAATGACGAGAATTAATGTTAAATGACATGACAATTAGTTGCTAATTTTAAATAAGTCATGACCTCCTTATTTTCAGTGATCACATTTGTCCCCATTTGTCATGTCCCCTTAATTTTAGTGGCCACATGTGATTGAGACGTTATATCACATTATCACTATGGCGTGGTATATGATGGACTCAGTGAATAACTTCTCCGATGGCACACAATTTGGGTATACTCATAATATAGTGATTTTAGTGGAAAATAATTATTTCCGATAAGAAACATTTATTCCGCGATAAAAAATATGTCACATCAAAAACACCCAGAATAAATGTTTCTTATCAATAACAATCATTTCCTATCAAAAATCACTATATTATAGGTACACCCAAAACCAGTTGCATCTAGCGAAGAGTTTTCTGGTCATTGTTGCTTGAGTAGTTGAGTGCATCTTAATCTTATCACTTTCCTTTTGTGGCATAAAATATTTTCTTATCATGCTTGGTCAACTTGTTTAAGAAGGAAAAATGCATTCACTAGTGGTCCACTTTGCTTGATTGTTGTCTCCATTTGATGCATATTAATTCCGCTAGTGACGTCCACCTTTTCTCTATGTCGTCCTATCTGTAATGCAATTATACAATAAGTGTACATCCTTATCCTATAATTATTATCAAATTCATTGCTAAAAAAAAAGTCAAATAAAAATATCATAGTTTTTATATATGCAAGTGCAATTATATATGTAGACCTATCTGTAATGCAATTATACAATAAGTGTACTGTTATGAATAATGCCACTTTTAATAGTGGATGTCCATAGTGTTTAATTATGGTGGATGTCTATACAAGCATTAGTGAATGTCAATTCCATTTGATGTCATAGATGATGTCTTTGACAATTTATTTCCCTATAAATTGAACTCATCGGAAGAAGAAAGTGTGGATGAAAAAAGACTTGAAAAGAAGAAGAAAAGGAGAGAAGAAAAGCAAGAGAAATATTAGGGGGAGAGAGTGACAAATATCATTAGTGTTTTTGATATATTGAGAAGTTAGTGCTTTGCTTGTAAAGGTTCAATCAATAATCAAAGGTGATCCCCCTCCGCAGTGGACGTAGGCAAATTGCCGAACCACCTGAAAATATTGGTGTCATTAATTGCTTATTTGCATGCATGTTTATTATTAGTTTTATAACACGTTATCAGCACGAGCCTATACCAACTGGGCTCCTCATATCAAATGGTATAGATATTAATATAGATAATATATATCTGTTTAGTTTTCTTTATATATATATATATATGTGTGTGTGCACCCTTGAAGAGGTTATAATTTAAACTCCTCTTGATCAAAGGAATTTATTACAAACTTCCTGAAGAAGTAATTAGACAGTCCTCTTGAAGAGGCAATATTTTAAATGCTCCCGAAGAGTTAAAAAAAAAAAAAAAAAAAAAATTGAACCTCTTGAAGAGGTAATAGATAAAACTTCTGCAGAAGTACTTATTATACTCCTGAAGAGATACAGATATATCTATTTTTACTTGTAGATGCATATACTCTTGAAGAGTTAGTCTCTTAAAGAGATTATGGAGAATCAAACTAATTATCCTCCCGAAGAGGAAATTCTTATATTGTAGTATTGCATTATTTACTTGACATTAACATGTTTATTTACATGCATATGCATTTACTAGATTCTAAATATTATTATTTTTATATATAAAGTGTTCTACAATATGTCAAATCTTGCCAAACTTGATATTGTGGCTTTGGACATTTCTGGGAACAATTATCTGTTGTGGGCTCACCAGGCTGAAATCCGACTAAAGTCAAAGAAACTTTGGAAAATTGTTGTAGAAGAAAATAATGGATTAGTACAAGATCAAGATAAGTTAGAGGAAGATCAATCCACGGCAATGATTTTCCTTCTCCACCATATCCATGAAGGTTTACAAAATGAGTATCTTACGGTCAAGGATCCTTTTATCCTTTGGACTAATTTAAAAGAAAGATTTGAACACATAAGATTGATCATTTTGCCAAAAGCTAAATATGATTGGATCCACCTGCGATTCCAGGACTACAAATCAGTTAGAGACTATAACTCTGCTTTATTTCAAATTAGTTCTCAACTGATGTTGTGTGGGGAAACTATCATTGATCTTCAAATGATAGAAAAAACATTGTCAACATTTCATGCCTCAAGTGTGCTCCTGCAGCAGCAATATCGAGCACAAGGATTCACAAAGTACTCCGCATTAATTTCATGTCTTCTTGTTGCGGAACAAAATAATGAATTGTTGATGAAAAATCATAATATGCGCCCCACTGGCTCGACACCATTGCCCGAAGCAAATGGAACCGTATTCCCTGAAGTGAATACAACTCCACACAATAAACATAGGCATGGACGTGGGGGAAATCATGGATATGGTCGTGGTCGTGGAAATAATCATAGTCGTAATCATGGTAGTGGTCAGAATCGTGGCCGTAACCAAGGAAAGAATAACCATTGGCATCGTGAGGGTTATCATCCATACAAGAACAACACACCTTACCACCCGAAGTGGAACAAAAATGCTAAAGGCAAAGGTGTACAAAGAGCTGTCAAGAAAGACGAAGATGGTTGCTACAGATGTGGCATGCAAGGGCATTGGTCACGTAAATGTCATATACCAAAACACTTAGTAGATCTCTATCAAGCATCACTAAAAGGATTGTACGATGAAAGAAGGAGATATATGTCTGGTTGATAGTGCAACTACACACACCATTCTTCAAGACCAGAGATATTTCTGGAACTTGAAATTAGCAGAAGCTAATGTGAGCACAATATCTGGTACTACCAGTCTCATTGAAGGCTCTGGAAAAGCAAGCATTATTTTATCAAAAGGAACAACGATTCATTTAGAAAATGCTCTATACTCTAGCAAATCCCGAAGAAATTTGCTCAGTTTCAAAGATATCCGCCGAAATGGATTCCACGTTGAAACCATTAACGAGGGTAATATTGAGTACCTTTGCATCACTAAAGTCGTTTCAAACAAAAAAACATATTTTGGAAAAACTTCATGCACACTCCTCTGGATTGTATCAGACAACGATAAGTGCTATTGAATCACATGTTGTGGTGAACCAAAAGTTTTCTGACCCAAAAGTGTTTGGACTTTGGCATGATCGTCTTGGTCATCCTGGAGCTATTATGATGCGTAGGATCATTGAAACCTCAAATGGACATCCTTTAAGAAATCAGAAAATCCTTTTACCTCGTGATAATCCTTGTACTGCTTGTTCACAAGGAAAATTGATTGTGAGACCATCTCCAACAAAAGTGAAAATTGAATCCCCAGTATTTTTGGAACGTATCCAAGGGGATATTTGTGGACCTATTCATCCACCGTCTGGACCATTTTTCTACTTTATGGTCTTACTAGATGCTTCAACTAGATGGTCGCATGTTTGTTTACTCTCATCTCGTAATGCTGCATTTGCCAGACTTCTTGCTCAGATAATTCGATTACGAGCACAATTTTCTGATTTTCCTATCAAAACTATACGTCTTGATAATGCTGGGGAATTCACATCCAAGGCATTTGATGACTATTGCATGTCAATAGGAATTCATGTTGAACATCCCGTTGCTCACGTGCATACACAGAATGGTTTAGCTGAGTCGTTTATCAAACGTCTCAAGTTGGTTGCTAGACCCTTACTTTTGAGAACAAAGCTGCATACATCTGCTTGGGGTCATGCCATATTACATGCTGCATCATTAATTCAGATTAGACCAACTTCTTATCATGAAAACTCCCCTTTACAACTTGTATTTGGACAACCACCTAATGTTTCCCATCTACGAGTTTTTGGTTGTGCTGTGCAAGTTCCTATTGCACCCCCACAACGCACAAAAATGGGTCCTCAGAGACGCCTTGGAGTTTACGTTGGTTTTGATTCACCATCTATAATAAGATATCTTGAACCCCTAACTGGTGATCTTTTTACTGCACGGTTTGCAGACTGTCATTTTGATGAGACCGTATTCCCACCATTAGGGGGAGAAAAGCTGAAACCTGAAGCTCAGCATGAAATTTCTTGGAATACATTGGCAATGTCTCATCTTGATCCTCGCACCAATCAATGTGAACTTGAAGTTCAAAGGATCATTCATTTGCAAAAGGTTGCAAATCAATTGCCTGATGCATTCACTGATGCAAAGAAAGTGATAAAATCACATATACCGGCTGTAAACACTCCAGCAAGAATTGAAGTCCCAAGAGGACAATCTGGTAGTGCAGCGGTAGATGAGTCTACGGCACGATTGAAACGTGGTAGACCTAGTGGTGCAAAGGATAAGGTTCCTCGGAAGAGGAAAATAAAAGGACATATTAACAAAGTGGAAACTCATACAGAGATCTCAAAAGGCGCTATAGAAATACTTGATAAATCCAACGTTGGTCAACAGGGTTCCCCTGGAGAGGAACAAGTAGCCCATGAAGAGGCACAAGTATTTGAGAATAAAGAGATCTCGATAAACTATATGTCCACTGGAAATATGTGGGATCGTAATGGCACGGTCATTGATCACATATTTGCCTTTACGGTAGCACTAGACATCACCCAAAGTGATGAGGATCCTGAACCACAAAATGTGGAAGAATGTCGACATAGAATTGATTGGCCAAAGTGGGAAGAGGCCATACAAACTGAGTTAAACTCATTAGAAAAACGGGAAGTGTTTGGGCCTGTAGTCCCTACACCTGAAGATGTAAGTCCCGTTGGGTACAAATGGGTATTTGTACGGAAACGTAATGAGCAAAATGAGATTGTGCGATACAAGGCTCGACTTGTAGCACAAGGTTTCTCACAGAGACCTGGCATCGATTACGATGAAACATATTCCCCGGTAATGGATGCAATTACGTTTCGATTTTTGATAAGCCTATCAATGTCTGAAGGACTTGATATGCGCTTAATGGATGTGGTTACAGCATATTTATATGGATCACTAGATAGTGACATACATATGAAGATCCCTAAAGGATTCAACATGCCCGAAGCATGTAAGTCAAAACCACGAGATATGTACTCTATTAAATTGCAAAGATCTCTATATGGATTAAAGCAATCCGGACGCATGTGGTACAATCGCTTGAGCGAATATCTATTGAAAGAAGGATATATAAATAATGCCATATGTCCATGCGTTTTCATTAAGAGATCAGATTCCGATTTTGCAATCATTGCAGTATATGTTGATGATCTTAATCTTGTTGGCACTCCCAAAGAGCTCACAAAAACTGCTGATTATTTGAAAAGGGAATTTGAGATGAAAGATCTTGGAAAGACAAAATTTTGTCTTGGATTACAACTCAAGCATTTCCCCGAAGGAATTCTCTTACATCAATCCTCATATACAGAGAAAATTTTGAAACGTTTCTATATGGATAATGCTCATCCATTGAGTACTCCTATGGTAGTCCGGTCACTTGATGTAAAGAAGGATCCCTATCGTCCTCGTGATGATAATGAAGAGTTACTTGGTCCTGAAGTACCATATCTGAGCGCTATTGGTGCTCTTATGTATTTGGCAAATTGTACCCGACCAGATATCGCTTTTTCTGTCAATCTGCTTGCAAGATTTAGCTCAGCACCAACTCGAAGACATTGGAATGGTATCAAGCACATTTTTCGCTATCTTCGTGGTACAATTGATTTGGGATTATTTTATTCAAAAGGATCCAAATCACCATTAGTTGGATATGCCGATGCTGGTTATCTCTCTGATCCACACAAGGCTCGATCTCAAACAGGCTATGTATTTACTTGTGGCAATACTGCCATCTCATGGCGATCTGTGAAGCAAACATTGACAGCCACTTCTTCAAATCATTCTGAAATCATTGCACTGCATGAGGCCAGTCGTGAATGCATTTGGTTGAGATCAATGATCCAACATATTCAGGAATCTTATGCCTTATCTTCAATCAAAGATAAACCGACAACGTTATATGAAGATAATGCTGCATGCATTGCACAAATCAGAGGGGGATTCATCAAAGGAGACAAAACCAAGCACATCTCACCAAAATTCTTCTATACACATGAACTCCAAAAGAAAGGTGAAATCAATGTTCAACAAATACGTTCTATTGATAATCTCGCAGATTTATTCACAAAAGCACTACCAACTGCAACATTCAAGAAACTAGTACACAATATTGGAATGCGCAAACTTAAAGAAGTTTCATGTAGCAATTACTCATGTGACAATGAGGGGGAGAAAGCGACTACTTCATATTATCAGTGAATGGACATCCAAGGGGGAGTGTTATGAATAATGCCACTTTTAATAGTGGATGTCCATAGTGTTTAATTATGGTGGATGTCTATACAAGCATTAGTGAATGTCAATTCCATTTGATGTCATAGATGATGTCTTTGACAATTTATTTCCCTATAAATTGAACTCATCGGAAGAAGAAAGTGTGGATGAAAAAAGACTTGAAAAGAAGAAGAAAAGGAGAGAAGAAAAGCAAGAGAAATATTAGGGGGAGAGAGTGACAAATATCATTAGTGTTTTTGATATATTGAGAAGTTAGTGCTTTGCTTGTAAAGGTTCAATCAATAATCAAAGGTGATCCCCCTCCGCAGTGGACGTAGGCAAATTGCCGAACCACCTGAAAATATTGGTGTCATTAATTGCTTATTTGCATGCATGTTTATTATTAGTTTTATAACATGTACATCCTTATCCTATAATTATTATCAATTTCATTGCTAAAAAAAAATGTCAAATAAAAATATCATAGCTTTTATATATGCAAGTGCAATTATATATGTAGACGTATGCTTCTATATATGAAAATATAGTAATGTAACATATATATATATATATATATTATAAAGAAGAATCAGACGCCTGCTATGTGGCGTCTCTATGATCTTTTCCACTTTTATTTTTATTTTTTTATTATTTTATATTATTCTTCTTTTTCCCCAATTTTCCATATCTGTAGAATTAATAAGATATAAATTCTCTCTCGCTCTTTCCTTTTTTCTCTTATTTCCTTATCTCTTTTTAAACTATATCAAATCTTATCAATATTTAATCTATATATATATATACACACACACACATATATCCAAATATACACACATACATAATACAAGCTAAATTAATTAATTAAAATAATATAACTACATATTATATAAAATAACAATATCATTGACAAATTTACATACATAAAATTTGCTTAGCGAAAAAATACTACATAAAATTCACATTTTTTACACAAACACACACACACCCACACACACACACACACACACACCCACACATATATATACACACACCATTAAATCCAAGTATATCATTTACTACTTTTTTAAATCACATCTAATCCAATCTATATATTTTACAAATGCAAGAATTCTAACCAAAGAATAAGTTATCCATATTTTACTTTAACCATATTTCAATTCTTAAATTTTCAGTACTATTCAACACTAGGGGTCTGTTTGATAAAACTGAAAGTGAGTGAATTTGCAAAACTGAAAACAGTGTAGAATTTTTTCGCTTAAAGTTTTTAGCGGGTTTTTAATTGATTTTTTTAATTAAGTGATGCATTATCAAACGCTCTGAAAAAAAATATGTGCCAAAAATTTTCATTTTCATCATTTAATTGGGTTATCAAACACTCTTAGTTTCCAGTAATTAATTATCAGTTTTATCAAACAGACCCTTAAATTTCAATAATTTTGTAGAGTTTATATTTATCAAATGTTTGAATTATAGTAACTCTTTCGTGCATCGCACGAGCTACAAATCTAGTTTCATTATAAATATAGAACTAATTGTGAAATGGGTGTCACCGGTTCGAAATGGATAAACACTCTTTATTTGTTCGGCCCATCTGTCTATTGAATCCAAGTGAAAAGATATGGAGGTGACAACACATACTATCTACCCCTTCCCAAATCCCGTAGTGGTGACTGTTTAATTACTTGATGCTGTAGATTCTAGAAGCTTAAGCTTAAAATGGGCCCAACAATATCAAGCTTTAACAAGCTTCTCCATCATAATATTGGAGTCAAACAACTAATTGTAATATGCAAAAACTAGAACGGTGACGAGGACTCGAACCCAAGATCACTGACAAACAAAGCTCTGATACTATATTAAAAAGTCACTAATTGTTTTAAGTGTTTAATTTATTAGAGAATAGACCCAACAGTGCCTATCACCCTTTAACAGTGACATCCTCATACAAAACATGGAACCAATTCTTTGACTCTATAGTCAATTAGTCAAAGCTTTTTTTTTTTTTTTTTTGTTGTTGTTATCCTGTCCCACCCCACTTCAAAACTCCACCACCACCACCACATCAAATTTTCAACTACCACCACTTGCTAATCTCTACAGGCTAGATCTGACATAGTCCACTCACTCTTCGTCTGCCTTTGAATAGCAGATATGAATGAAACCAAATCTTCTTTTCTTTGTGTATCACTACTCATAGCCTTCCTATTACTTCCTCAATCTTTGGCAAGTTCAGCTCATGAAATTGCATCAAAATCAACAAGTGAAAACCTGAGCCAGCCAATTCATGAAATTAGGCAATTATTTGATTGGTTATACTCTCGGAAGATAGGAGTCCAAAGTAAAAGGAGGGTGCGTTTTATACCGACGGGCACGGGGGCCAGAACTGGTTCAAGAGCATCATCATTGGGAGTTTGTGAACAAGTGTCTTTACTACAAGTGTATTCTCTTCTTGGTTACTTCATTTTCTTTGGTTTCTTCTTGCTATAGTCTTCTCACTATGTACTTGTCTCTAATTGTTGCTTCCTTGAATAAAAATGTGAAAAATATGTTGATGAAATACTTTTTTTTTGTGGTTTCATCCTTAATGTCTTCATTCTATTCGTTTGATTGCTTATGCACTTTCTTGAATATATGCTATAAATTCCTTTACACCAAGGAGCATTCTATTAGTATATGTTTTATTGTAGGCTAAACAACATTTCAGTATATGTAGTTTTAGCACCATATTGATGGACCACCATGATATATGGGAAAATGCAGGGTCCAAAGTGAAATTTTGCTAAAGTTATAGGGCACTGAAATTTCTTTTGCCTTTATTGTACAGTATAGGATTCTGAATGGAAAAGGTGAAAGTGTGGATTGTAATCACTGTTTGTAGCTAGTTTGATCTCAATGCTATAAATTCTTTGAATTGTGTCGTGTTTTTTGTTACTACTTTTTCAGAATGCTAGGCTGGATTTATCTAGAGTAACTCCAATAAGGGTAATCAAGTAATATTCAAAATAAAAATTCTGGTTACTTGGAACATTGTTTTTGATGACCCAAATGACCATTTCCATCCAATGAACTCCAGTAATAGAAGTCAAGTGAATAATCTTTTTAATGTTTTAAATATATTGGTATAACTGTATAATACCCGTATCCGGAAAAAAGATAGTAATATTTATTTCTCATGCATTAATTAGTTTGATTAATTGTATGTGATGATTTGGGTGAGTTTCATTCATCCCGGTATGATAAAGTTCCACTAAAGGTGGGACAGATATGGGAGTGGGACCCATGAGAGGCCCGAATTTAATAAATTGTATTTAGTTGCATTTATATGAATAAATGAATATTTGTTAAAGTATTTTTAATATTTTTTTTTGTTAATTGTGACTCCTTGTGGTACCAGCTTGGATATCCATGTGAGAGCGAATAAGAATTGGATTCATAATCAGTAGGTTAATTAGCAATTTTATAAAATACTTGGAACCACTATTGGGGCTCATACGTGACATAGACGCATACCCACTTACATATTAGATAGTTAATAGGATTAAAAGTGGAATCCACATGTGTGCCACCTTACAAGAGGTGACATGTGGCAAGGCAAAGTGTTGCCAAACAACACCACATGTGTACATCAGCACATGCTTGGACTTAGCTTAGTTTGATCTCTTTTAAAAGAGATAAAACCAAACGTGTATATATATATATATATATATTAGTTGGAGCCCTGCGCGTTGCGCAAGGAATTTAATTATGTCGTTTCATGTGGTTAAGTGGTTGTTAAAACAGTTAAATAAAAAATTATAAATATAACTATTTAATCTAAAATTCTTCTCACGGAAGAAGTTAATAATTCTGACTATCTTATAAATGAGTAGTAAAGATACCTAATAAAGCGCCACTAAAAATATATGACACAAATAGGGTATTTCCTCTAAAAAAAAAGGACACGAATGTGTTTATAGGCCTTAATTGATATTTGAATACAATTTATAAATCCTGAATTTGAGGGAAGAAGTTGACCAAGATGTAAATATTAGTGACCAATTCATAATAGTTACTAAAATAGCCATTTTATTTTACATTTTAAATATACCAGAACTTAAATATTAGAGAAGAAGCTGAACAAAATGTGAAAGTAGTGACCAATTCCTAAATAGCCACTAAAATAGTCACTTTTTAAAACTTTTTTAAAGTGAATAATTTATATCCCAAAACTTGCTGACCTAAATGCAATTACACATATTACAATCTATGAATCCTAAATTAGAGGGAATAAGTTGAGCAAATTATAAATATTAGTGACCAATTCCTAAATAACCACTAAAATAGCCACTTTTTTCTTTACTTTTTAGGAAGTGAATAATAAATATCCCAAAAAATATTGACCCAAATTCAATTAGACACAAATTGTTGATTGAAACCTCATTTGAGAGAAGAAGTTGACCAAATTATAAATATTAGTGATCAATTCCTAAATAACCACCAAAATAGCCACTTTTGTTGACTTTTTTTGAAGTCAATAATAAATATCCCAAAAATTGTTGACCCAAATGTAATTAGACACAAGATTGTTGATTAAAACCTCATTATTATATTAAATAAAATTTCAAAAGCTGACTTGAATGTAATTATTTGTCCAAAATGACAGATTTACCCTCAGACAAATCAATACTCCCTCCGTCCCATATTGAGAGTCTCTTTTGGGAATTCTAACTTATTAAGGGGACAACTTTGATTTTGGTGAGATTTTTAACTTTCCAATATTACCCTTTTTGAAATTCAAAATTATAGTGTCACATCAAAAAAAAAAAAGAGGGAAGAGTTGGATATAATAAAGGACAAATTTGGAAAATGTGTATTAAAGTACTTTGACTTTTCAAAGAGGACTCTTAAAATGGGACATCAAAAAATGGCAGCAAGGACTCTAAATATGGGACAGAGGGAGTATATCCTTACAATGTATAGATAGATATATGGGTAATTATGATGTTGTGAAAGGCAAAAGAGGAAGTTCATATTTTTTGACGTGCTTGTTTATTCGTTTGTATAGTATAGTAGATATATATCGGTCGTATACATATAAACATATAGGTTAGATAGGAAAAAAAGAAGAAGAATTTTTTCCTTCTTCTCATATTTTCGGCCAGAGAGAGAGAGAGAAAGGTGTTGGGGTTTTGTCAGTGTTCCAACGTCGATTTCTCACCTGTTGGACGTCCAATTTTAAAATAAAAACTAGAAAATTGTTTTTGTTAATTAATGAATTTGGTTGATCAAAACATTTTTGCTCACCCCAAAATTGTTCACCTATTGCTCATCCAATTCTTCCTTTGGTTAATGTAGTGGGACCTATGACTTTTTATTAACCAATGAGAGAGTTGGATAAGCAATTTTGGGGTGAGCAAAACTGCACTCCAAATGTTTATTCTATAAAATCTCCAAACTGCAAGAATCAAATAGCCCACTAATTACAACAGATAATGAAAACCCAAAACCCAACTCGGAGTTCAATTATTCAAACTAGAGGGGAGGTCCGTGTAATTTTGTCAAACCTCAGGGGAGGTCAGTGTAATTTTGCATACCACAAGGGAGGTCAGTGTAACGGAAGGGGGTCAGTGTTACCCAACTATAAACCTCAAGGGAGGTCAGTGTAATTTTGCATACCACAAGGGAGGTCCCTGTAATTTGACCTAACCTCAGGAGAGGTCCGTGTAATTTACCCTAAAAAAAAAAAAAAAAAAAAAAAAAAAAAATTAAGATGGCCAAGGTACATGTTCCTTTAGGCCCTGTTTGGTTCATGAATTTTGTAAGGGAAAAGAAAAGAGAGAGAGAAAAATATGAAGGAAATTAGTTATCTCGTGTTTTTGTTTGCATTTTTATCCATGCTTAATTAACATTAGGAATTAATAATTTTCAAAACATAATTGTAATATATGAATAAAAGAAGGAAAATGACTCACAATATTCAAAATATTTAATTTATTTCTCAATTATTCTATTTTCTTTCCTATTTTTCTCAGTGTTTTCCTTATTAACCAAACAAAAGAAAATGTTTTCCTCTATGTTTTTCTTTATTTTCCCTCACTAAATCTATGAACCAAACAAAGCCTCTGAGTAAAACTATGCTTCTCAATTTTGAATCTTAAATGCTTCCCAAATACATGTGACAACGGGCTCACTAGATTTTGATGGAAGAATATTGAAGGAGTCCCATCATTATTGAAGGTGGTCTGTAGTCCCACTGCCACATGCATTTGGGAAACATAAGCATTACTCATTTCTTTATTGTGTAGTTAACTAATTCGTGGTTTTATGCTCTATTTGATTTGTGAATTTATTATTGTTTTATGCATTTAGTAAAAGAAAGTAATAAGAAAAATAATTTTTGAAATTAATTTAGTGTTAAATTCCTCGCTCGTTAACACAATTGAAAACTTTTTTGGTAAAAAGTCCCTCAGCCAGCCTAAGTTTTTTGATAGAGTAAAACCACTCTAAACAAAAATCCTGATAAGTTGCGAAAGTTTAGTGAAATTTCATAACTTGTCAAGAAAATTTAGTGGCAATTCACTACTCGTCGGGATTTTTTATCTAGTTTTATATGTAAGAGACATTTCACTAAAATGTTTTCTTATTGTACCTAATACTTAAACAAAGTAATCTAAAATGGACTAAACAATAATTTTTTTAATAGTTTCCTCTATCACTGATTAAAAATAAAAAGGATAAATATATTTTACCCCCTGTGATTAGGCTTATTTTCATTTTACCAGTGTGGTTCAAAAGTGGACACTTAACCCCCTTATGATTTTGGACTAAAGTAAAATTGTTCAAATTTTCATCAAAGCTGATAAAAATTCTAAAATTGACCAACAATATTAACATGTAACCTCATTGTGAGGTTAATTGCCGATATGGGGATAATTCTGTGGTTTAACCCACCTACGTGGGGTTAATTTCTAAACTTGTTTCCATCTCCCAATTGTTTTTACTAATTTGGGATGGCTTGACTCGGTTAATTGTTGCTTTGCACGCCGTACAGCAGACTCATTCTCATCATCATCTTTCATTTTCAAAGCTTGCCAATTATGATCATAGACTTAAAACTCCAAATACAGAAATTTGACTGATTATTATATTAAGTATTAACACGAGCGTAATCTAATTAACCAACCACCCCACTTATTAATTAATTATCTCTTTAGTACTTAAATACATCTCACATATTCAACTTATAATTGGTACCTTCAGCTAATTCTTCTTTGTGCTTTAGCAAATTAATTATTAACCTGATTAAAAATGAAGTGTTCTTTACTTTACGTATTGATCGTAGTTATAGCCTTCCTCTTAGTGTCTCAATCTTTTCCAATTTTAGCTCACCAACAACATGTCTTCACATCGCTCAGCGCCAGTACTAAAAGCCTTCCAAGGAAAGAATTGGCAATCAATGGCGGCCAACCTGATCATCACGACTTTAACTTTTCGAAGATAAGGGTAGAAATCAAAAAGAAGGTGCGAGTTGTACCCGGTGGTACCAGAACTGGATCATCGGATTCATCGCCGGTCGCCAAACGAGTCTCTTCACTTCAAGTGTTTTCTCTTCTTGTCTACTTCGTTTTCTTTGGTTTCTTCTTGTTTTAATTAAGTCTCTGGTTTTGGTTTGGAGTATCATTCTTTATGTCTATGTTCTATTTTTTAAAATTTTTTTTTTCAGAAATAAAGTGTGAAGAGTATGTCATTTATTTTGTGCAAATGTTAGAACCCAATATGGGAAAGTTGTAACTGTGTATTGAATTTAGTTTTTTTTTGTTCTTTTACTTTTAATGTTCTAATCTAGTTATTCATAAACCGAATCACCGAAGGAGCTATTACCAATCAGATTTTGTCCAAATGGTGTGACCTCTTTCTCTCCAGTGGAGATATTGAGGGTTCGATTCTCCTGACGGGGGAGTCTTTGCTTGCTTGTCCCCTGTTTGCTCTTTAGTCAGAATGAATAGCGTTTGTTGGGCTTAGCTGTGGGCCCTTTGTAATGACCCGAAAATTTAAAGCGTATATTAAAATATTAAAAATTTATTTTGGTCAGAGAAATATACCAGTTTGAAGAGATTGCAGTACAAAATTTACCTGTGTGTGTGTGTGGAGGCGTGAGCCTACCACATGGGATAATCTCCCATGTGTACCTAACAAACTAAGTGGGTGCAGTGAGTGGATGCGTGTGTCATAGTGTTTGTTTGTGTGTGTTGTGGCCAAGCAATTAAGTTATATATATATATACTCATCACTCCCACCTAACTCACACACTGCCACACACATATACATATATACACTAATATATATATATATATATGAATACATATACAAAGAAGAGAGAATTAAGTTGGAAAATACAGAAAGGGAGAGAGAAGCTGCCGAGGGAGGACCAGGAAGAAGTAAGTCTTCTCTTTCCAATCTATTTCTGTAAATATTTCTACACACACAGTTTAGACATGCCAAACAAAGCCTTAGACCCACTTCTTGGTTTTACTCAAAATTCGTTCTATTAACTAAAAATTGGGATCTCAAACCAATTTATATGGATAGGTCTCGTCGAGATGATCAATTTTCATATAGGACTCATCAAAATCCGTTAAGAATTGAGAGATATAGCTATATATGTATATATACTAATTATATATATACAAACTGTGTATCTCACGAAGAGATGCTGGAGGAAGAAGATGGGTCACATATGGGATTTTCTAGAGTGTAGTATTTTAGTTAATTTGTACGGTATGAGTAAGTTGTTGGGCTATTAATTGGATTATTCTAACTAATCTTTTGAGTCCAATTAGTGTCAAATAAATTGGATTAATTATGTTTGAGACTTGATGGGCAAATTCTATTTAAATGCTCAATAAGCTTAAATCTAAAGATTTCACCCTATTGTATTTTAACCAAATTAGTTTTGATCATCATTTCTTATATTCTCTTAATAACTAGTGTTGAATAGAATAGCAATTCAACACTTAAATTCTATATATTAATTAATAGAATATTACTCCTATGTTCTAGTAATATTTTAATGATATTGTATAATAAACGGTTTTCAAATAGTAGATAAATACAAATTACTTTAACCTCTTATTTTATTAATGATGATAATAACACACTAACTATTTAACTTGTTATTGGTTCTATTTAATTTAGTACCTAAAAATAGTGTTAGTGGGTAAGTTAGGCCTTGACAGATTATAATTCAAATAAACGAAATCTCTTGTATCTCAGTATTATTTTGTATCATTAGGATATAACAAATAGATATTACAATTAGAAGCTTTGGGGTACTAAGTGTAAATAACTACTAATTGCTTTATATTATTTGGGTAATAAAATTGGTAAAAGAAAAGTATTATGCTATTAATATTATGATTTTATAAAGAATGGTTTAATCTCAACCTTATGAAAATTTTATATATGTGATTTACTGCTCAATAGTAACTATTTAAAAATAGTATTTTAACTTCCAAAATTCGTAGTAAATAATCTATAACTCAGAAAAATACGCCGTCAATTTCTATAGTCTTAAAATAATGTCTAGTATTATATTTAAAAGTTTGGAGACAATCCGACATTATCTAAAATACAGCTTATTTGTAAAATCCACGTTTATGTAGTTTTGAAGTAGGACCTACTACGGACTCCAAATTGAGTCCAGTTAGTGAAGTTGAACTTAGCATAGCGTAAGAAACATTATAGTGAAGGTTTGACATAGTTTTAGCATATTTACAGAAATACCCTAGAAAAGCCTTAATTGCAGTTTTACCCTTATGCTTACAACCTATGATTAAATGTCTAGTTTCTTTTACCTGTATTGATGTAGGAACTGTTTCATCGTCAATTCCTAAGTCACCAAGGTGAGTGTTCGTATCCTGTATTTAATGCAACTCCATATGTGAGTATTCATTACATTTTCTCAAACTCTATATTAACTCAATATATAATGAGTAAATTTTACTATAATATGTAAAGTATCAAAATACTATAATTATTTTCGGAACATCTTCTTGGTTCCTGGAAGGGTTTTAATATTCAAAACTTATTATTTTCAAATGTGCCAATTTATGCCAATGTCATGTATCTTTTGAAATGCCATCATTTAAATTGTTCATTTATTTAAAGTGTCGATTACCACCGCAACAAAGTATAAAGTATAGCCTAAGTATGCGATGTATAGCCTAAGTATGCGATGTATAGCCTATGTATGCGATGTGGTCCTTTGGACCGATGAAATGAGCCCGACTGCAGGGTTGCCTTTGATCACTGAGCGATGTAATAAAAGGAACGTGTGTGTGAGTGGGTGGTTGGTAATTTGACATTTATGTAAAGATGTTATTTTCCATGCAAATAGAACATGTCATTATATTTTCATTTTATTGCACGAATTTTAATGTTATTATCTTATCTATTCTAAAAAGGCAAACCTTTTAAATGATTATTTCCAAGGTTATGTTCATTCACTGAGCCTTCAGCTCACACTCTCCAAATATTTTTAAAACCCTTTTCAGGTGACGAAGTGACGATGATAGGCTATTACAGAACCCTTAGAAGAACAGAACATTTTGATAGAAGATAAAGATTGTCTTCTTGATGCAAATGAGGAGTAGATGATTGTTAGATATGTAGAATGTTTAGAAGATTTACGCCTTCAAATGTATTAATATCTTCAAGATTTATGTAGACTTCGATATATAAACAGAATTAAGCTATGATTGCTTCCGCTAGAGCTCTATTTAATTATGAAGAGGCCTAGAGGCCGGTCTCGAGCCCAGAATTTTGAAGTCGAATTTTGGGGTCGTGACAGTTGGTATCAGAGCAATAGTTCCCGGAACACTAGAAGAGCATAGATAAATTATGATTAGGAAGTCTAAAGTTAAGATATGTCTCACATAAGAATTCGTTAGAAAGCTTGGGTTGCAGCTTAGGACCAGATATCATCTTGCACGGATGTCTAGAAGTAAGACTCATTTTGTGTATAAAGAACAAAAGGAAGAGATAAGAAAGCTAGCTAGAACCTATATAGAATTTTAGTCTTTGAATATTCGTGAGTCTAGAATTAAATTGTACTTAGAAGTCTTACATTACTAAGAATATGATATGAAATGTTAACTTTATTTACCAATAGAAATAGTATTAGCACGCAACGATGCTACAACGAAAAGGAACTCTATTTTATTAATAACTCCTGAGGTGACGTTTCATAACTCATTGTAAATTTATTAAGAGATATAGAGTGTTTGATAACAACAACTACTAGGTGTGGTACAAACTAGTGTCTTAAATATATAAATTTAAATAAGTAGGAAAAAAAAAAATTGATTAGAGAGCACAACCATGAAATATCAGTAAAAATATGATAGTAGTTGAAACACACATACACGGAGTAATAGGAAGAGTAGGGGACCAGACCTGATTTAGGTTTGCATTAGACATCAGCCTCTCCACATGCTCTCACTCTCTACACGTGTATCACTCTCCCCACGCGCAGGTAACAGTCAGCGCTGACTCAGCAGTTGACTAACCAATCAACAACTGACACGTGGCATACAAGCCACGTCAACTGACACGTGTCATGCCACGTGTACTGCCACACCACTGACCCCATCTCTCTCTTTCTGTCACTCTCACCGGCGCCTTTCTCTCTCTCTTCACGTGATCTCTCTCTTTCTCTTCTTTCTTTTCCATCTGCTCCCTCTTTTTTGACTTTCTCACCGACGCACACTCTCTCTCTCTGTCGCTCTCGTGGACACCCCCATCTCTCTCTCTCTCCACTCTTTCTCTCTCTTTCTTTTTCTCACCTGCCCCTCCCTTTCTGTCACTCTCAATGACCCCCTTTCTCTTCCTTCCCTTTTTAAAAACCCTCCATGACCCCTTCTCTCTATCCCTCTCACCCTTCTCTCTCTCTCTTTGACGAACATCTCTCTGTCTCACTCTCCTCTCCTCTTCCCCTCTCTTTCTTCTTCTCTTCTTCTTCCTTCTGCCTCTTGGCAGAAACTCATATCCCCAAAAAAAAAAAAAAAAAAAAAAAAAAAAAAAAAAAACCCTCACCCAACCCAGATCTTAATAAGAGGAAGCTAAAACAAGCCAAAAATGGTTTCTAAGAAGGTTTTTAACACAAGTCGTTGTGGTGCATGCGAGTATAACAGAAGACGGTGCAGAAGTGACTGTTCCTTGGCTCCCTACTTTCAATATGCTGGGAGTGTGAAGGATTATGAGGCAATTCACGGCCTTTTCGGATATAGGAATTTTCTACGCCTTATTGAAAGGGTACCTGAGGAAGATCATCTACAAACTATCAAATCCCTTGTGTTTGAAGCCACAGCTAGGCTTCAGGATCCCACTTTGGGTTGTGTTTCTTACATCCTTTTTCTCGAACAACAAGTTCTTGAAACGAAAGAACAAGTCTCACAACTTCAAGCTCAATCAAAAGAAGAGTCACCCAAACAATCCAAAGAGCCTGATCCAGATCCTTGGCTCAACTATGCCATGGTAGATCTAGATCACGACATAGAAAACCCTCGAAAGTGTTCCAATCTCATTTCTCACACCACAACTACTCCAATCTCTTCTGAAATCTCTAGCCCTACCTGTATTTCCCCTGTCACTCAAATTCGTACAACCTCTCCTTGGTCTAATCTGATCCAGTCCTTACAATCTAGCACCAACCACCAAACCTCTCCAACACCACTGGATCTCGCTACTCCCGACGCAATTTCTCTAGTCTCTTGTCCTGCCCCCACCACCTCTGTTACTCCAACTTGCTCCTGCTGGTCTAAACACTCACAATCTAACAAGTCCCGGATTCCCTTGGAGCAAACGAAAAAAACAGAGGTCCCAAGATATCCAAATCTCCTCCCAAATCTTCAAGCAAGTTCATCAAAAGCACCTACCCCATCCACTGATCCTTACTCTTTCTTCACTGTTAATAACTTAGCTCAAAACTCCTTCTTGGGTTTAATTGACATGGTGGAGAGTCAACGTGTCTCTAAAAGAAAAGGAAAAAGGGTCGCGAGGTGGCTTGAGCCTGAGAACTAAGGCTCTAAAAAAAAAAATAATAATAATAATAATAATAAAAAAAAAAAAAAATGGAATGAACATCATGGTCCGATTTCGAGGTAGTCCCTGTACGTTGAGTGTGCGTGGGATTGAGCCCACATGTCTTACTACGCGTGTCCCTCCACCAGCTTAATGTAGTTTGGACCTTTGGGGTATTGTTTTATAGGGCAACTGGGAGGGTAAGCATCCCAGGACGGTATTGTCCTCAGAAGTAAGTCCTGAAGAACGTTAACCCAGGGTTCTGTGGAACGGACTATAGGATCTATATGGTTGCTGAAAAGCGCGTAGGATGTCGTTAGCATTCAACATCTGAAAGGAAACCTCACGTTGGCAGAACTCTGTTCCCACTCATCAAAATCCAAATGTACATTTGTATCATTGTAACTTTTCATATTCCAAAAAAAAAAAAAAAAAAAAAAAAAAAAAAAAAAAAAAAAAAAAAAATCCTCCTTCGCAGTGACCTTCGTTTCTTATGTAATGTACTCTCACGTTGGACTATCAGTTCAAGAATCAGCTGTGGAAATACTATCCCTTGTTAATAACATAAGTGCACTTTCTGAAATGTAAGGGTTTTCTTGTTGTTCTCTTTTCGCTCTTATATGTATCAAAAAATATCATCAATAAAAAGAGAATGTCAAGGATTGTGTAAGGAAACTCTTAGAAATTATATATATATATATATATATAGTATTCTGATAAGTATTCAGACTATTATAAAATTATAATCCTAAAGCTTTGAACCATTAAATTTTAGGACAATGGAGCAACTTACAATAACTTTACAAAACAGTGACAATAATTGATTATTCTGATTATTTAGTTAGTGTAATAATTTCATTTCTAACTGTTAGAATATTTTAATATTTTACTATTTTAACGTATTTCGAGTTGTAAATTTGGAAATTATCCTAAAATTATAATTGCCTTTCCAAGCACCTAATAAGATAAGTTTGGGGACCAAACTTCTTTAAGTAGGGGAGAATGTAATGACCCGAAAATTTAAAGCGTATATTAAAATATTAAAAATTTATTTTGGTCAGAGAAATATACCAGTTTGAAGAGATTGCAGTACAAAATTTACCTGTGTGTGTGTGTGGAGGCGTGAGCCTACCACATGGGATAATCTCCCATGTGTACCTAACAAACTAAGTGGGTGCAGTGAGTGGATGCGTGTGTCATAGTGTTTGTTTGTGTGTGTTGTGGCCAAGCAATTAAGTTATATATATATATACTCATCACTCCCACCTAACTCACACACTGCCACACACATATACATATATACACTAATATATATATATATATATGAATACATATACAAAGAAGAGAGAATTAAGTTGGAAAATACAGAAAGGGAGAGAGAAGCTGCCGAGGGAGGACCAGGAAGAAGTAAGTCTTCTCTTTCCAATCTATTTCTGTAAATATTTCTACACACACAGTTTAGACATGCCAAACAAAGCCTTAGACCCACTTCTTGGTTTTACTCAAAATTCGTTCTATTAACTAAAAATTGGGATCTCAAACCAATTTATATGGATAGGTCTCGTCGAGATGATCAATTTTCATATAGGACTCATCAAAATCCGTTAAGAATTGAGAGAGATAGCTATATATGTATATATACTAATTATATATATACAAACTGTGTATCTCACGAAGAGATGCTGGAGGAAGAAGATGGGTCACATATGGGATTTTCTAGAGTGTAGTATTTTAGTTAATTTGTACGGTATGAGTAAGTTGTTGGGCTATTAATTGGATTATTCTAACTAATCTTTTGAGTCCAATTAGTGTCAAATAAATTGGATTAATTATGTTTGAGACTTGATGGGCAAATTCTATTTAAATGCTCAATAAGCTTAAATCTAAAGATTTCACCCTATTGTATTTTAACCAAATTAGTTTTGATCATCATTTCTTATATTCTCTTAATAACTAGTGTTGAATAGAATAGCAATTCAACACTTAAATTCTATATATTAATTAATAGAATATTACTCCTATGTTCTAGTAATATTTTAATGATATTGTATAATAAACGGTTTTCAAATAGTAGATAAATACAAATTACTTTAACCTCTTATTTTATTAATGATGATAATAACACACTAACTATTTAACTTGTTATTGGTTCTATTTAATTTAGTACCTAAAAATAGTGTTAGTGGGTAAGTTAGGCCTTGACAGATTATAATTCAAATAAACGAAATCTCTTGTATCTCAGTATTATTTTGTATCATTAGGATATAACAAATAGATATTACAATTAGAAGCTTTGGGGTACTAAGTGTAAATAACTACTAATTGCTTTATATTATTTGGGTAATAAAATTGGTAAAAGAAAAGTATTATGCTATTAATATTATGATTTTATAAAGAATGGTTTAATCTCAACCTTATGAAAATTTTATATATGTGATTTACTGCTCAATAGTAACTATTTAAAAATAGTATTTTAACTTCCAAAATTCGTAGTAAATAATCTATAACTCAGAAAAATACGCCGTCAATTTCTATAGTCTTAAAATAATGTCTAGTATTATATTTAAAAGTTTGGAGACAATCCGACATTATCTAAAATACAGCTTATTTGTAAAATCCACGTTTATGTAGTTTTGAAGTAGGACCTACTACGGACTCCAAATTGAGTCCAGTTAGTGAAGTTGAACTTAGCATAGCGTAAGAAACATTATAGTGAAGGTTTGACATAGTTTTAGCATATTTACAGAAATACCCTAGAAAAGCCTTAATTGCAGTTTTACCCTTATGCTTACAACCTATGATTAAATGTCTAGTTTCTTTTACCTGTATTGATGTAGGAACTGTTTCATCGTCAATTCCTAAGTCACCAAGGTGAGTGTTCGTATCCTGTATTTAATGCAACTCCATATGTGAGTATTCATTACATTTTCTCAAACTCTATATTAACTCAATATATAATGAGTAAATTTTACTATAATATGTAAAGTATCAAAATACTATAATTATTTTCGGAACATCTTCTTGGTTCCTGGAAGGGTTTTAATATTCAAAACTTATTATTTTCAAATGTGCCAATTTATGCCAATGTCATGTATCTTTTGAAATGCCATCATTTAAATTGTTCATTTATTTAAAGTGTCGATTACCACCGCAACAAAGTATAAAGTATAGCCTAAGTATGCGATGTATAGCCTAAGTATGCGATGTATAGCCTATGTATGCGATGTGGTCCTTTGGACCGATGAAATGAGCCCGACTGCAGGGTTGCCTTTGATCACTGAGCGATGTAATAAAAGGAACGTGTGTGTGAGTGGGTGGTTGGTAATTTGACATTTATGTAAAGATGTTATTTTCCATGCAAATAGAACATGTCATTATATTTTCATTTTATTGCACGAATTTTAATGTTATTATCTTATCTATTCTAAAAAGGCAAACCTTTTAAATGATTATTTCCAAGGTTATGTTCATTCACTGAGCCTTCAGCTCACACTCTCCAAATATTTTTAAAACCCTTTTCAGGTGACGAAGTGACGATGATAGGCTATTACAGAACCCTTAGAAGAACAGAACATTTTGATAGAAGATAAAGATTGTCTTCTTGATGCAAATGAGGAGTAGATGATTGTTAGATATGTAGAATGTTTAGAAGATTTACGCCTTCAAATGTATTAATATCTTCAAGATTTATGTAGACTTCGATATATAAACAGAATTAAGCTATGATTGCTTCCGCTAGAGCTCTATTTAATTATGAAGAGGCCTAGAGGCCGGTCTCGAGCCCAGAATTTTGAAGTCGAATTTTGGGGTCGTGACACCCTTGTGGGATTTTGGCGTTGAGCTGGGTTAGATTAAGGAAGTGTGTCTGTCCAGACTTAATCCAGGTAAATACAAATAAAATAAAATTTAAAAAAAAAAAAAAGAAGAAGAAGAAGAGCAATTGACAAATCATTCAGTGAAACTTTTCTAATTCGATCTCTCTCTCTCCATCTTGCACTTTCAATATTGTCTGTTGCCCTAATTCTTAATAATTATGATATCAAAATTATTAAGCAGTTCACCCAAGGATTGAATCGATGAGTCATAGACGGTCGTGTTTGCCAAATTAGTGTCTGATACACTTACGAAATCTACAATAGCGGGCGAATTTATGAAAAACACAAAGCATATCCAAGTATTACAGATAAACTAGGCAATAACTCGTGCTATGCACGGTCTGTCTTCTCTAAGACATCAAGTATGGAAAGTGAAAATTAAATAAAAATAAAAAAATAACTGCGTTTTAACCATTTGAAAGTAACTCCCATCAAATAAAAATTCACTTCGATTCTAATCAAGTGGAGATATAGTTTACCATTCAAATCAAGGATGCATCATGGGTATGAAAAATGCAATCTGGATGTTGGATCTCCTCTTCAAAAGCGACCTAGAAAATAAAATTTATAATTCTACATTTCAGAAACCCTACTGTTGAATCAATAACTTCTGACACTTCCAACATTTGAGATTATAGAGAGAGAATATTATAATAATAATAAAAAAAAATAGAAAATACAAATAGTAGTATAATTATATTGACATGAACATAATTGTCACACTCTAGATCCTTTTTATTTTTTTTTGGTAAAAAAATTGAAATAATTTAGGGGTGTTCGGTCGATTTTGGTCAAGTTTTTACTGTATTTAAAATTTGCCTTTGGATTTTAGTAGATTGATTTTCGATCGGTTTAAGTTTGTATATTTATTTAAAAAACTGATCCATCGGTGAATCGATTTGGTTTTGACTGGTGCTCTATATCATTCTCCCATACTTATAAATTAAAGTCTTAATGCTATATTTATGAATAATATAATATACTATAATTTGATGAGTCATAATATTAGGTGTCTTACAATATGTAATGCATAGCCTTCTAGACTTGTGACACACACAAACGTGTACTTGGTGATCCAAAGGTGGAGCAATACATACGAGGCCACCTAATGCTTGTTTCATTCTTATCTTTTCCATTCCTGATTTAACCCAAATGATGACAATCACACACGTGTGGCACTCTACTACAACATATCACAATATCGGAGATAACTTTGGTACGTTTGGTGGTTTTGGGTGTATATACCCCAAACCACTTTGTCACTTGTCAAGCTGTGAATGGTGGAGAAAGGAAAAGTTGGGATGAAGTGATGGCTGACTGACGCGTACTGTTGCTGTCTGACGCGCAATAAATGCGAGGGAAACCTGCTATGGCCGGTTCTCATGTGATGCTTGTTCCTTGATCAGGAACGATTGTTCTATGCCATGAAAGATTGTTCCATTTTAAATGTTTGTTCTGTGGTGGGAAACAAATGTTCTAGGTTACAAATAGTTGTTCTCCGCAGATTGATTTGTGTGATGATCATGATTTACATTTATGTATGAAATCTTTTACAATATGAATATCAGCAAATTTGACTTTTGATGTATAAGTACGAGTGAATTTATTATGGGTAGGTAGTTCCTTTAAATACATTAAATAAGTCTCAGTCATATCTAGTCTCCAACACAACTTTGTTCTTGAGACCAAAAAAAGTTGTTCCAAATGCCTGTTATGTTTGTTCCAGCAATAGATAGACTTGTTCCCTCCACAAATTTAATGTTGAAAGCTTTTAGTTGGTATACCTACTTGGTACTTAATAATGGGATTTAAGGTAGGTAGTTGCTTTAATTACAATAAATATGAGTCATATGAATCCCCAACAGTAATTCATATACTTGGTTGATTGAGTAGCAGAATATCTCAACACACACTGAGTTGCACAAGATTTCTGTACCGAAGAACACACAAACAAAAGTTGAACTTCTACTTATAGGTATTTTCCTAAACAACACTAGCTTTTTATTTTTATTCAAATAAGCAGTTAACTCTCCTCTTATTCATCTTGTTTTAGTTATTTTTTGTTTGATTTATTGATTTGGTTGATATTATAGTTTGTTTATGGAATGTATGTAATAAGTGTTTATGATTAAGCAACAAATCTTTTTTTTTTTTAAGAAAAAAAAAACAAAGAAATATGGAATGAATGTTTATGATTAAGGAAAAACTTTTCAATAGATTTAAATCAAGATGCTAAATGTATGGAATAAATGTTTAGGATTAAGCAACAAATTTTATTATTTAAAAAAAATTACAAAGAAATATGGAATGAATGTTTATGATTAAGGAAAAACATTTCATTAGCTTTAAATAAAAGAGGCCAAATCTATGGAATAAATGTTTATGATTAAGCAACAAATTTTTTTATTTAAAAAAAATTACAAAGAAATATGGAATGAATATTTATGATTAAGGAAAAACATTTCACATTAGCTTTAAAGAAAAGAAAGAAATGTATGGAATAAATTTTTATGATTAAGTCACATATTTTATTATTTTAGAATATGGAATAAGTGTTTGATGTTCAAGGAACTACATTTTACGGTCCATGGATCAACATTTGATAAAAATAGACCAACATTACATTTGTTTTGCACGGAACAACATTTGATGCAAATAGAACAACATTTTTTCATCAAAGAACAACATTTGATTTGCATGGAACAACATTTGGTGCTCATAGAACAACATTTGACAGTCTCTGGAACAACATTTCATTAAAATAGAACAACATTTGCTGATCCATAGAACAACATTTGACGATTAATGAAACAACGTTTGATTTGCTCGGAACAACATTTTATGAAATTAGAACAACATTTTATTATCATGGAACAACATTTCATTTTCGTGGAACAATATTTGATAATCATGGAACAACATTTGACGGTCCATAGAACAACATTTGATTAAAATAGAACAACATTTTCTGATCCATAGAACAACATTTGACGATTAATGAAACAACGTTTGATTTGCTCGGAACAACATTTTATGAAATTAGAACAACATTTTATTATCATGGAACAACATTTCATTTTCGTGGAACAATATTTGATAATCATGGAACAACATTTGACGGTCCATAGAACAACATTTGATTAAAATAGAACAACATTTTCTGATCCATAGAACAACATTTGACGATTAATGAAACAACGTTTGATTTGCTCGGAACAACATTTTATGAAATTAGAACAACATTTTATTATCATGGAACAATTGTGGAATGTTTGGACATCAATCTAAGGAGTGTCCAAGGAAATGCCCACAACAAGGAGCTAGTTCTATGGCTTCTATTGGTTCAAAGCCTAGACAGACCAACGACGGGGGACAAAGGACGGAGCAACATCAAGGAAGGTCATTCCAGATGAACCCAGGAGATATGGCTCATTGGAAGTGGAGGCACTTCCAGTCTGTGAATCCTGCTTGGAAGGTAAAATAACCAAGAGGTCGTTCTTGGCCAAGGGCTATAGAGAAAAAGAGCCGTTGGAACTGGTTCACTCTGATTTGTGTGGTCCTATGAATCCTGTGTGTACAAGAAACATGATGGAAGCGTGGTGGTGTTCTTAGTACTATATGTGGAGAATATCTTGCTAATCGGAAACGATGTGGGGGTATTATCTTCTGTAAGGGTATGGTTATCCAGTCAATTCGATATGAAGGACTTGGCAGATCGTGCAAAGAGGTGATGTTGAAGTGACCAAGATAGCATCAGCAAATAACCTGGCAGATCCTTTCACCAAGAGCTTACTGGCCAAGACTTTTGATAGTCACGTGGAAGGGATAGAAGTGAGGTGTGTCGCATCATGGTTTTGAGTCTAAGTGGGAGATTGTTAGGGATATATACTAAACGTCATGCTTTATGGAGTTGATTTATTATTCATTCAATAAAATCAGTTATTCCATTTTTATGAGAATCTGTGTGGGCAATGTTTGTATTATATTGTTTATTTAATATTATGCATGTGTGTTTTTCATTTTACATAGTAGGTGGTTTGGTGTGTAGAGTTCGGCTTACACACGGAAGATCAGACAATCGGATCTTGTCGAATATAAGATTTTGGTTTACAGTCTTACATGGGATTGGACGCACCATTGGTAGGATTACAGCGTGGTATTGTAGTAGGTTTGTCTTGACTGCGGAAAATGGTATAGTTTCAACTCACTATGCTGGTACACTTTATGTATTAAACGGGACCGACTTGGGGTAATTATCTTTATACTGCCTTATAAGATAATTAATACCTCATGGCTATTATGAGTACTTATGCTCTAAATCCTAAGTTAATTTATAAACACGTACATTTGATATTTATACTTTGATCCCTGAAAGGGTGAGATCCTTAAATGGCTCAATATCTCATTGGATTGGGTGACAATATTGATTGTGTGGTGGATATAAATTAATGATGGAATCATGATTGCCAGTGTATTCATAACAACATGTAATTTGGGAAGTACATGTAAATTTGGGAAAAACATGTAAATTTGGGAAAAACATATAAATACTTGTAGGAATCACTCCTAATCTGAGATCCGACGATTATTTGGGCTTCTAGTTGATCCTTCAAAGTTTCGAAGAGATCGCACGAGGTATGAATTCTAGATCTATGAAATATATGAAAATTTCATGTTTTGAATATCGACTTTGATATTTTGGATCCGAGCGAAATTCATGTATTAATTAGGCCCGTTAATTATGCACGTGAAATTACGATAAAAACATGTATAATTGTTTATGTGAGCATATTATGTGTTTACTTGGGTCAAAGGGGAGTTTGGTGCAATTTCATCCGGGGGTAAGCTCCTCGAACCTTGAGTATTGTAATATTGATTGTGGTTGCGACTGGTATGGAGGAAGGCCCAACCAGGACACGGTACCTGGTATGGAGGAAGCCCAACTAGTGTACGTGATGCGTGGGAGAGGTGTGCCTTCCACGGCATCGGTTACATTTACCGGATGAATGCGTACCACTCACCCTAGAGACTATTTCTATGTGTTTTAGATGTTTTAAACCATGAATTGTCATATAACCATACATGTAGAATTGTACACTCAGCATATAGCTGAGCAATGGAGATTTACTCTATTGCAGGTATGAAGAAAGGAAAGATAGAATGCGAGGGATGAGGCTGTTGGGATCATTTGGAGGAATTGGGTATAAATTTTTGTAACCAAATCATAGAAGCTCTGGATTATTATTGAGTTGATGTAATATTCTTTTGAAAAACCTTTTTAAGTTGGTTGGAAGTGACTTGGAACTCTTGAGTTCGCGTTTTGATGGTTAACACGTTGAATTTCATGTTTTATGAATTTGTTGTAGCACTTAAGAGATTTGATTCAAACGAGTTCCGTTAATGTTTTCAAAGCTTAGACATGCAGTCTAATATGTTTATGTACCTTTGTAAAGTTTCAGAATGATTAGGAATTTGTATGTTGAGTTTTGTCATAGGATTGGATGAGGAATGAATGTTCGGTGCTCTTGTGTTTCGTTCTTATGTTGTTTACGTGTTTGTTTAGTTGAAATTATGTCCTTGTGTTTTGTGCAAATCAAATGTTGTTCTATGTATCGTCAAATGTTGTTCTATGAATCGTAAAATGTTGTTCTATGGAAATCAAATGTTGTTCCATGGACCGTCAAATGTTGTTCTATGGATCGTAAAATGTTGTTCTATGGAAATCAAATGTTGTTCCACGAGCAGCAAATGTTGTTCCGTGTAACATTTGCTTGGCACGGAACAACATTTGATACAAATGGAACAACATTTGACTATCTATGGAACAATATTTGATTTGCACGGAACAACATTTGATGCTCTGGAACAACATTTGACGGTCCATGGAACAATATTTGATGAAAATAGAACAACATTTTACGATCCATTGAACAACATTTGACGATGCATGGATCAACATTTGATTTACACGGAACAACATTTGATGCAAATGGAACAACATTTGACGATCCATGGAACAATATTTGATTTGCACGGAATAACATTTGATGCTCTGGAACAATATTTGACAGTCCATGGAACAACATTTGATTAAAATATAACAACATTTTAAGGTCGATGGAACAACATTTGACGATGCTGGAACAACATTTGCTTTGCACGGAACAACATTTTATGCAAATAGAACAACATTTTCTCATCATTGAACAACATTTCAGGTGTTAATGCCGGCGGTTTGGGTGTATATACACCCAAACCATTCTCAGACTATTTTTTTTAGGCTTTTAACTTTACTGTTGGAAGCTCCCTCTCTCTGTTTTTTTTTTTTTTTGGTAGAAGTTAGAACATGATTTCATGTTGAGGCTGTGAGGCATATAGAAATTGGTTGCATATCTGTAGTTTTTGGAAAGAACAATGATCTATCTTTTGTTGAAATTTCCAATTAAACTTCGGTTGAAATTCAACCCGAAGTTTCGAACCGAACCCGAGAAGGTATGCGCTATCCTCCACACCTTCACTGCTTTAGCATGTGCAATGTGTGTAGTTTGCTTGGTTGTTATACACATATTTTCTCTTTCATGTTTCTCGGAGACTATTACATTTCTCTTCTTCTGTCTTGGTGTCTCCCTCTCTCTCACTCTCTCTTTCTCCTATGCTATGTTTGTTATGAAGGGGGACAATTTATAATAGTAGAACAACATTTACTGACCTTAGAACAACAATTTCTTAGATGGACCAGCAATTTTTAAAAATGGAACAACAATTTATGTTCATGGAACAACAATTATTAATCATGTTACAACAATTCATGATCATGGAACAACAATTTCTAATCATTGGAACAACGATTACTGATAATGGAACAACAGTTTGTAATCCTGTAACAACTATTCATGATAATGGAACAACAATTTCTAACAAAGGAACAACAATTACAGATTATAGAACAACAATCTGGATAAGTTCTCAGCAAGTCTTTTTTATTTACCTCTTTCTTAAATCATATAGAAGCATGAATATGTTGATAATATTGGATTTCTGATAATAGAAGAACAATTACTGATCATGAAATAATAATC
Organism: Hydrangea macrophylla; assembly: GCA_033977485.1. Lineage (NCBI taxonomy): Eukaryota > Viridiplantae > Streptophyta > Magnoliopsida > Cornales > Hydrangeaceae > Hydrangea > Hydrangea macrophylla. The sequence continues at coordinate 103,630,955 of CM066987.1, forward strand.
AATTTAAGTTTATTGAACAATAGTTATTGATCATGGATCAACAATTCATGATTATGGAACAACAATTTATGATCATGGAACAAGAATTTCTAATAATAGAACAACAATTTGTGTTCATAGAGCAACAATTACTAATCATGGAACCACAATTTCTAATAATGGAACAACAATTTCTAATCATGGAACAACAGTTACTAATCATAGAACTGTTATTTGTGATAATGGAACAATATTTACTGATCATGGAACAATAATTTCAAACGGAAGAACAATTACTGATCAGGGAATAGCAAGTGGAACAACAATTACTGAACATGAAACAACAATTGTGGTCACGGAACAACAATTTATGATCATAGAACAACAATTTTTAATCATAGAACAATTCATACCATACACATTAGTTAAAGTGCTCCATATTATAATAGCTCTAACCCATCTTCTTAAATTCGTTTTACTGAAACAGAGACCCCCAGAATGTCTTGTTTGGGTGTAAGAAATGAAACACTCACAACTAGATCATTTCTCAACGAAATAATGCAAGTCCTATATGAAAATTGATCCTCTCAACGAGCTCTATCCATATAAATTGGTTTGGTGTCCCAAGTTTTATTAAATAACACGAATTTGGGATAAAACCGCGAAGTGGATCTATGAAAAAAATACAAATTCGTGATGATTGGCTAAGAATTTTGAAAAAACTGTTCTTAGGGGGTTATAAGGGAGCTAATACGGACATTTTAACATAAGTTTCATGAGTTTTGGTGGTGGTCAAAAAATCAAGCTTTAATGGAAGCTTTAATGGCAGACAACCATGGCTAAACTTAAGGTTCTATTTTCATTACCTAAATTGTCTGTGTGTATACAAATAAATTGCAGAAAGAGTAAAAATAAAAAGGAACTCACCTAAGGGTTTAAGAGGCTCAATTGATTCTCTCTCTCTCTCTCTCTCTCTCTCTCTCTCTCTCTCTCTCTCTCTCTCTCTATCTATGTTTTTGCTTGTGTGTGTATAGACAAAGGGATAATGGTGATGTTAGTTGCAGTAGGGAGATTGTGAGATAAATCAGTGATAAAAATGTTTGGTTTGTTTGGGTCATGGCTAAAATGAAAATTGGGAAGAGAGAGAGAGAGAGAGAGAGAGAGAGAGAGAGAGAGAGTTTTTTACCTGCTACTGGGAGTGATGAGAGAGAGAGAGAAAATAGTACAAAACCACTGTGGTTTTGTTCTTAAATAAGCTTTTACACGTGGATGGCTAAAAGGAGGGGAATCTTGCATCCAATGGTTGAGATTGGTTTGGGTGTATATACACCCAAACCACCCAAACGTACCAAAGTGGGCGCCCACAATATCACATGATACATCAAATATTTATTAATTTATAATTAAATCCCCAATAAATTTAATAATTATTATTTTAGGCTTGTAAAATTTAATAATCAATTAAAAAGAAATAAAATGAGATATACATGTATTACAATATCCTCACTTTTTAAAAATTTTGTCCTCAAAATTTAAATATAATTAAATCGTTTGGTAACAACTCCAAATATTTCAAATAATTTTTTTTAATAAAAAAAATATAGTACTATCTTCTCTAACCTCCCCAGGCGATGTGGAACTAAGTATCATACATATGTATATCAATAACTTTGATCATCACACTCTACACTCAGTCTCACACTTTCGGTTGGGGGCAGGCTCTGATACCAAATTGTCACCCTCCGGATTCACTTTACAAAAAAAAATTAAAATAAAAAAAATAACTAAAATAATTTAGGGGTGTTTGCAGACGATTTTTTAGTGTTTTTAAAAACCGACTTTTCTGTTTCGGTCAGGCAGTTTGGCCGATTTTGGTTAATTTTCGGTCAGTTTAGACTTGTATAATTATTTATGTAAGAAATTGTGGGTCATTTAGTGCACCCACATACATTGGACCGGGTCCAATGGGCCTTGGTTTGGTGACCTAGGGTGTGTGCCTATATATATTTATATTACACACACATATTAGAAAAACACAACACAACCATAGGAGGTCGGCCATCTCTCTCTCCTCTCTCTCTCGCGTTTTCTCTCTCTAGGCTATCACCATAGTGCCTTGGGATTTAGCGCGTGACTACCATGGGGATCGCTTCAGTAGTGTCCTTTATGACCTATGCGAAGCACAAGAGAGTACACAGAGGCTTGGAGATTGCAGCCGTTCGTGGGTGAAGTTGACGGGCTCGTAACAATGTCGTAGACGATCCGAATCGGGTATTTCGCTCAGGGTATGCCTTGAACTCGACTCTATGCTTGTGTGCATGATATTTTCTACATTGGTATTAGAGCCATATAGGTTGTTAATTCGCCCGTATATCACTAAAAAATGAATCCACCATTGATGGATTTCAATTGTTTTTCAAAAACTTTGAAAAAAATGATTTTCAAGTGGGTCTCTTACAAAACTCTAATAGGGGTCTAAATTTTTTATATGGTTGAGTTCCTTATGGTCCCTAGAGTCCCCCCATGAAGTCTCATGGGCTGATTATCTCCCATGAGGGAGAAATCACAAACCCAAGATTTGGTTTTGGGTTGAAAATTAAATTTTTTTTTTTCAGAACTTTGCTCTATGTTTTCGGAAGATTTAGTTGTTTAATAAATCTGTTTTTTTGGCATAATCTTGTAGTACTCCGTGAGAGCTTTCCAACAATATAAAATTTGTAAATTTTCGACGAAAAACGAATGAGATATGAGCTTGCAAAGTAAGAGGGTTGAGCAGCCCCCAAAATCCAGATTGCTTTTGTTTTGGGGAAGATAAACTAGAGATTAGCTACGCTCACTCTCGCTGAGGAGAGTGGGGCCCACTTGCCGGCCGACGTTGGTCCGGCGACCATGGATCTGGAGAGTGAAAGTCTGTCTCTTGGCCCCGGTCCATAATACATATTTTATATTTTATTGAAAAAATATTTAATTATTTTGTAATTAAAACAATTTATGATATTAAAATAAATAGATTTTAATGTTTTAAACCTGTTTTAATTACTTGAAAATTCTGGAAAACTGTGAAAAATTAATTTTTTTATTTTTCCTATATTATGGACACTGAGTGGGACTAGAAATAATTTTATGGTAAATTATTTCATGTATTTTTGGTATTTTAGAGCATAAAAGATATATTTTAAATGTGTTTTTAATTGCTTAAAATATCCAAAAATGAATGTTAATTTTTGAAATTAATATATAATGTTTAGTACACTGTAAGGGACTCTATTATAACTTTTGTTTAAATTATCATGTATTTTTGGTATTTTAGAGCATATAATTTGTGCTTTTGGGCATTTATTTAATTGCTTAAAATAGCCAAAATACACTATTAATTTTTGTAATTAATATGGGACTTAAGGAACACTGTTTTGAGACCATACAAAATTTTTTGGGATCCATAGATAATTTTTGGTGAATTTTTTAAATCATATTAATATTTTAGAGCATATAATTATATGTTTTTGTACACGTATTAAATTACTTAACATATTTTATTGATTGTTAGTTCAAGGAATTGACACAATGTATTTAGAACACTAGTGGTAGCTTGAGAAAATTATTTTAGTAGATTTTCTCGCTCTTTGGGACATACTTTAGAGCATATATATTGTGTTGTACGCAATATTAATTGCTTAAAATATAACCAATTAAAATTTTTAATTCTAGAATTTAATGCATAGTATTCTTGTACACTTATTGGAGACTTTAGAATTTTTTTTTTGTGAATTATCTCATTTTTTGTTTGGTATTTTAGAGCATAAAATTTATGCTTATGGGCATTTATTTAATTGCTTAAAATAACCAAAATAGACTATTAATTTTTGAAATTAATACGGGGTGCTTAGAACACCATATTAGACCACTGAAAATACTTGGAGAACAAATTCCTTGAAATTTTTGTATTTTTTGGAATTTAGTTGCTCATAGTTAATTTTGTTTAACTAGATCAATTCATTTTGTTAAATTGATTCAAAACGTTTTTGGGCCTTGATAAATTTTGGAAAATTCTTTAAAATGAAAAATTAGTATTTTACTTATTTAAATTTTTTCATGAGGTATTAAATTAATTTGTTAATTTAAAAGGCCTTAATGAATTGGTTTTAAATTATGTTTTAAGACCTAAAATTGGGTTAAAATTAATGAATAATCCAGGATTTTTTCATTGATTTTACTTAGCTTATGGGAGCTATCCGGGCTATGCAATGATTATTTTATTGCAAATTTTATTATTTCTTAGAGGCTCATTGCATAGTTGGTCATATTTAATTATTATTGTTTGTGATTGGATGAACTGAGACCTCTAATCCTTCTCTTCAAATGGAGTGATGGATTAGTCCATTCATTTTTAAATAGACTACATGAGTGCTTTGTGTATGTGATTAATGTATTAATCTGGATAAAAATGAATGGATGATTAATTGACAGTTTATGGAGCTTGTGTTCTCACGATGTATGTTTAAGGTTATTACTGTGTATGTATATGAACAAAGCATCCCTATTTTTTATGGGCTATAAATGTAAAGTGAGGACGAGTGTTATTTTTCTTGTATTGGAAAAGCTTACTTGTAAAGGGATGATTTTATTTGTTCATACATCATACACTTGAATTACCTTAGCATGAGCTCTAAGCTGTCAATTCGGACCCATGTGGGGGTCCATGGGCACTTTTGTTGTATGACGCACTTTATATTATTGTGGATGATCTTAGATAGGTATATGTACCATCTAATTGATGTTTGTTTAGAAAAATTAATTATAAAATGTTTTTCTTGATTTACAAAATTGAGATTTGATTAATGAGCAATAGCAAATTTTTTGGTCTTAAACTGTAAGAAGGGAAAAATCTATTTGTAATTGGATTTTAAAACAAACTTTATGAAATGTGCAAATAATAATGTCAATCCCTTGCGCATGTTCTCAAATATTTTCAAAACCACACTTTGTTGATCTTTACAAAAGTACCAAGTTTAAAAGGGACTAATTTTTGTAATATATCACTGCAAAGTAATATACCTACAGAATAAGTAAGAGCTTGTGGGCTTTAAATTTATTCTATGGTCCAACCTATTCAATCGAATAATGGGCCTCTGGTCCAACATCACTATAACCTTAATAGCCTATAACACTTGGCTCGAGAAGGATCATAGCACGCGCGTTGTGGTAAGCAGCATGCACCATGATCTTGTTGGAAAGTATATGTACTACCCAATAGCCAAAGAATTGTGATATCAGCTCGAATTTTCGATGGCACATTCACTACTAGATTAAGCATCTAGTTATGAAGACCGGGAAAGTAAACGAAACGTTCCAAGTACACAATGACTGGACATCTAAGGTCGATGACAGGTATGATTTGTGATTTCAGATTACTCGGAACATCTTTATTGGTGAACTGTAGTTTTAGGCTATGATTAGTTCTTTGCCTGATTCTCGGGTCCATAGAAAACAAATCATGATCCACAACAGAAATGTTAAATTTTTTTATTTTTGACATTTTTTGACATGTTGAGCTGAATACGGAGCGCCAAAAGGGTAAGGTGAATCGTATAGCTACACTCTTGACCACTACTTCCATAAGTGGAAGTAAGCATAAGGCCAGTGGGCATAAATGCAATGGTAAAGGTAAATCAGCCTAGAGGCAGGGTGGGGCTAGCAAGTTTGCGCCCAAGGCTAACAAGGTGGAAAAGCACAATCGAAGGCGTTTTTCCAATTCGGTGGTAATAGGATGGATATTTTTGGGTGGTAGTGTTACTAGGACATAGTTATCTAGGGATAACTACTTAAGAGTTGTTTTTATAATTTTGAGTTTCCTCTGTTATTCATTTATTCTAAGACATGGCATGTTGGACTTGAACACATAGGATAAGATCAGATGACTTGATTATCTCGAAAAGCCCTTTTGGGCCCACTCAGTATGGTTGACCTACCTATGTGTGAGTCTTGCTTAGTTGGCAAAGCATGCCGATAGCCCTTTTAGAATGACTATTAGAGCTACTCAAGCATTAGAGCTAGTTCACTTAGATATCTGTGGACCTATGGTTGTAAAGGCATGTCATGGTGCCTCTCATTTTCTCACTTTTATAGATGATTTCGCACGATATAAGCATCGTGAGTACTTATCTAATCAGTTCATAGAACTGTGTGAGGAAAAGGGAAAACGCAGACAACTTCCTGTTCCCAAAACTCCGTAACCATATGGTATTGCAGAAAGAAGGAATAGGACATTCCTAGATATGGCTAGGACTATGATGGCGCAAGTCAACCTCCCAATGTTGTTTTGGGGGGATGTACCCTTGATTGCTGCCTACATACTAGAGTGCCTCTCCTCAGTCAGTTCCTTCTACCCCCTTATGAGCTATGGAAAGGCGGAAAGCTCATTTTAGATCATTTGCGCCCGTGGAGCTTAGGAGGTTATGTTCACTATACATTGCATAAGTGCAAGAAACTACGCTCGAGAGCTAGAAAGCATACCTTTATAAGGTATTCTAATAGCTCGACAGCCTATGTTACGTATAATGAACAAACGGGTATAGGAATGACAGAAATGGTGCCATATGATATTGATAATAACTTTCCCAGATTTGTATGACTAAGAGATATCTTGACCTTTATGAGTTGGAGGATGTTAAAGACAACATACCATCTTTAAGAGAGGGTGGGAAGATTGAGATTCCACATCCAGTAATCGCTGAAAAATGGTACTAGTCTCCAGCTGAGTGAGAGTACACTGCTAGACACTAATGGGAGTGTACCACTAGGCACTCAAGATTCTCAGGTAATACATTGTATGGTGATGAGGAAAAAGGTCCCTATTGCTATTTTGAAATCGAGGAAGACATTTTCATATGTGTACAAATGTGTGCACAAGTGGATGAGGATGAGCCTGCTTCTTTTGTTGAAGCATTTTTCTTCGTCTGCTGAAGCTGAGTGGATAGTTGCTATGCCAGATGAGATGAGCTCTATGCACGCAAATAAGGTCTGGGAGTTAGTTGACATTCTGCCTGTGCGTAAGACTATTGGAGACAAGTGTGTTTTCAAAATCTAACGCAAGGCAGATGGTTCAATTGACAAGTATTAGGCGTGCCTTGTGGCGGTAGTTTGTTCCCAGAGAGGGTATAGACCATGGAAACATGTTCTCCCAAAGGGTGAGATTTGATTCCATTCGCATTATCCTAGCAATTGTCGCATATTTAGTTTTTGGAACTTTTTAATTGGATGTTTAAACTGTTCTTTTCTCAATGGAGAACAAGACGACGAGATAAATATGGATCATCCCATTGGTTTTGTGACCAAAGGGAATGAGCGCAAAGTATGCTGTCTTAAACGATCTGTTTATTATCTCAAGCTAGCAATCGGCTAAGCAGTGGTACAATGTGTGTACATTAAACGGTCCAAGAAAAGTGTTCTAATTCTTAGAATGTTGATGACATCCTTCTAGCTAGGAATGAGATGAGTTCCATTGTTGCCACTAGAGAGTGGTTGTCCTTTCAGTTTGAGATTGAGGATATAGGTGATGCCAACTATGTGTTGGGAGTTTAGATTGTGAGATATTGTTCTCAGAATCTCCTCTGTTAGTCTTGAGGGACTTACAAGATGTAGGTTCTTGAACATATTCACATAAAAAGCTTAATTACCTATTGGCATCCTAAAAGGGACTCACCTTGACCTTAGATCAATGTCTCAAGAATGATGAAAAGAGTAAACAAATGTCCAGTTTGCCATATGCATCCGCAATAGGGAATCTGAAGTATGCTATGTTGTGTACTCGGTCAGATGTCTGCTATGCGGTTGGTTTAATTAGTCATTGTTGTAGCAACCTTGGTCCTGTCACTAGAGAGTAGTGAAGAGTATCTTGCGATATGTTCACAAGACTGTGGACCTTGCCTTATGCTGTCCGCAATGGAAGCATAATTTGTGGTGTGCTTACCAACTATTCGAGAAACTATTTTGGTTGAAGAGTTTTTGCAGTGGCTAGGCTCTTTATCTCATAATGATGAGGTTGTGCTCATCGAAGATGATAGTACATAAACCTGAGCATATGCAAAAGATCTCAAAAACCATTCTAGCACGTGGACATTCATTTATGTCACATTTGAAATGTGATTTGCGCAAAGGGAAGTTATCTTAAGGCACATCTCCATTGGGGGATTTGATGTGCTTAGACATTTTATTGTAGCATTGACATTATTATTCAAGTTTTATTATCAGTTAGTAATAAACTAATTGGTTTCCATACATATATGTTTGATATATGAATGGAATGAATACACATTTCTAATATGTCATCGGGCATGAATCGACCTGCTCACACGGGTGATTCACCTTGGCACCGAGATAGCGAATTAGGACATGTGTGTCCATGGCACTTGGATGGCGAGCAAGATGAGAAATTTGTGTTCATGGCGCTTAGATAGCTAGCTAAGACATGTGTATCCATAACGCTTAGAAAGCTAGCTTGAACACTTATATCTACACAGTTTAAGAACAGCGAGCTAGATATAAACTCTTATTATTTCTATATGTTGTCTTAGATGGAACTAAGATGAGACCTTCATATTTGGTCGAACATAGAGATATCCCATGACTCTATGTTTCCTGTTTATAGCCGAATGTGAGTTTTCAGACGTGCGCCAAAAGTGGCGACTGGGCTGAAAAACTCAGGTTAGATGTTTTGTGTAATGTCTAGTCTAAGATTCGTATGGCGTTACTTGTTTTTCCAAACATAGAGTGACATGCCCATTTTTATAGAAGAACGCCATATCATACATATCATACTGTATGTGCTTTTGGGATCGACTGTGGAGCAGTGAATGGATTCCTCTTCATTGTTGTGTGAGCCACGTAGCATATCCAAGACATTGGTTATCCTATAAACGGGTTGCTTACACGACTTGAGACTATGTCATAAAGAGGACGCTAGATGACAGCTACTTTAGCATGCTATCATAGGGCGAAGAGATAATTCCGTTCTATGGGGCGTGTCTGGGCAAGCGGTCAAGTTAGTTAGATTGACATGTGGGCTCAGGGAAGACCATTCAATAACACACCATGTTTTTTTTGGCTCATTAGCAGGCCTGCGACAATCGTATTTTGTTACTGATATGTCATGAGTTCATCACATTGAAGTAGTGCAGCAATTCTTTTCACCGAGGGATTGAGAATGCTATGTCCGGTGTGGTTGAATCGTCGAAGGCATACACGAGAAGCTTCCGAGTGATGTGTCTTGCTGGTTATGGTGATGATTTGGCATTACACTCCTGTCACTGTACTTTCTTTTCGTAAGGTTGCACGTTCTATTTCCCTGTATGAAGAGATGAGAAGTTCTGTTTCGAGAGATTGTTTTAGTAACAAGCCCTATGTGGGTGAGTGGGAGATGTAAGAAATTGTGGGTCATTTAGTGCACCCACATACATTGGACCGGGTCTAATGGGCCTTGGCTTGGTGACCTAGAGTGTGTGCCTATATATATTTATATTGCACACACATATTAGAAAAACACAACACAACCTTAGGAGGTCGGCCATCTCTCTCTCTCTCTCTCTCTCTCTCTCTCTCTCTCTCTCTCTCTCTCGCGTTTTCTCTCACTAGGCTATCACCATAGTGCCTTGGGATTTAGTGTGTGACTACCATGGGGATCGCTCTAGTAGTGTCCTCTATGACCTATACGAAGCACAAGAGAGTACATGGAGGCTTGGAGATTGCAGCCGTTCATGGGTGAAGTTGACAGGCTCGTAACAACGCTGTAGATGATCTGAATTGGGTATTCCGCTCAAGGTATGCCTTGAACTCGACTCCATGCTTGTGTGCATGATATTTTCTACAATTTAAAAATTCGGCCAATTAATCGGTGTTTGGTCAGTTTGATTTCGTTCGGTACTCTATATCATTCTCCCATACTTATAAATTAAATTCTTAATACTATATTTATGGGTTATATACTATAATTTGATGAGTCATAATATTAGGTGTCTTACACTATGTAATACATTGCCTTCTAGTCTTGTGACACACAAACGTGTACATATAATGGTGATCCAAATGTGGATCAATACATACGAGGCCACCTAATGCTTGTCTCATTCTTATCTTTTCGCCTTTCTTGATTGAGTAATGCTAGGCACACTTTGAAATCCACACTGAATTTGACACTCAGCTTTAAATGCATGTACTCTGTGCTGTATAAGTGGTGCACAGAAAAGTGTGAAAATTCACACAGCACAAGGTATATGTATTTAAAACATAAGATGTCAAATTCAGTATGGATTTCAAAGTGTGCTTAACATTACTCTGATTGATTTAACCCTACTGATGACAATCACACACATGTGGCACTCTACTACAACATATCACATGACACACCAAATATTTACTAATTTATAATTAAACCCCCAATAAATCTAATAATTAAAATTTTAGACCTGTAAAATTTAATAATTAACTAAAAGAAATAAAATGAGATATACGGATATTATAAAATTAACCCAAGTTGTTGATATGTCTGTCTTACATATATACATCAACTTCTAGTCCTCTACTAAGTCCTGCATCACTAAGAAATAGATATATGTATACACAAATAGTTACGTGTGTGTATATATATGTATAAATTATAATTTGGTGGGATTACATTGATGAAATTGTAGCTTATCTAAATCTAGAAAAGAAAAACATAGGTTTGTCCTACATGAGTCATGTACGTGTGAAGGTGTTACTTTAATTTGAGACTTAATTGTGTGATATCATAGATCATTAAGCCATTGTAGACAAATTATTTTTCTGATTTTCATCTTCTGGTTTAACCATGCCGAAAATCACAGGTGTATTAGGATAACTAACATAAAAAGTAAAAAAAAAGAAAAAAAAGAAAAAAAAAAACACTATCATAATTAAGAAGTAAATCAGCATTGTTATATAAAGCAATAAGCAAATAAAATGCAAATAATGAGTGGGAACTTACTGCATAATTTTCCAAAATTGAAAACTGAAAAGAATCGAAGAAAAGTGTCCAACTAAAATTGAAATCTGATGAAGAAATGAAGAAAAGTAAATGGCTTTCACTAAAAGCGGGACATATTTTTTGATGCCCCAATCTCAACTTGTTATTTTAAGAAGTTCAATAAAATGACTACCTAGTCAAAGATCTATGTTTTAAACTCTTGTAGACCATCTTATTGGCTAGCTTTTTGACTAGCTAGCCATAATTTTCAAATCACCAATTAAATTTTGAGAGCCAATTATGGCCTTCCAAATTCTCTCTCTCTCTCTCTCTCTCTCTCTCTCTCTCTCTCTCTCTCTAACAAGATCATTTCATCCACCATAACAAAATAGATTCCAGAAGGAATGAGTATAAATAGACTGGAAAACAAATAATATATGACAAATAAACACAAAAATCTTCTGATTCGCACTGTAAATCTCTCAATTCCTTGATTTCTTGGACTGTAGCGTAACTTGATCAAAGCTGGCTAAGGATAAACCTGCCATTAACACCCACAACAAAGATCACTCCAAAAATACTGTTACCACGAAAAGAGCTCACCAAAACATCAGATTTGGCAAAGAAACGCTGAATCTAATGGAAACATCGGTGAATCTAACCATAGAATAAAGAGATGGTGCACCAAAACTAACCAAAGCAAAAACAAAGAAACAAACACACCCTCAAACTGAGGGATAGACAACCCCATAAGGAGGGACTAAACCCCCACAAGGAAGGACAATACTCTCATAAGCAGAGACGAAAGACAAGAAAAATGAAAGATCTAGGGGCTCCGGCCCTGTGGATACCGACATTTGGGCCCACTTTTAAAACTTTAATTTAAAACAATTTCTTTCAAATTCAAATACAAAGAGTCGCCACTTAATTTTTAAAAGGGAAATTAAGAAACCATTAAGACTAACTGATCTTTTGCGAAACCAAAGATAAACTGGGTTCGGGGATTATGGAATGAGAGAGGAAGGAGTCCGACGGGCTAAAACACCCTCTCTCAGCCTATCTCGCAATAGGCCTCTACTTAACATCTTTTTAATCAAACTATTAATCCAAGCATGCTCTCAACTAATACATAGGTATAAATATACATTACAAAAGCATGTCTAAAGGGTACAAGATTGCAAATGATGAAATATCATTCAAAACCATATAATTCAATTCGCAAGCAAGATGATATGCAACAAAGGATGAGAGAACTTAGCCGGGATCCAGCCGCAAATATTAAACGTGCAATGCATGCAAATAAATAAAACCTAGGAAAGGGCTCTCTAATCCATATATACAAGTAAAGCAAGTCCTAATTCTAGGGTGTCGCACGTGTAGTCGAAAATCAATAAAATTAAGAGATTAAATAAACTAAAGAGGGGTTTTGAGAAATCATACCTTAATAGCGCTACAAAACAAAGGGGTTAGTCTATATATTTCAAACAAGATATCAAATAATTAATCCTAAATTTCTAGCTTAAATCGATCGAGTATGAAAGAGTTGACATGACTATGAATTCTTAGTACAAAGTAGACTCTAATTACAAGTCTAAATCTATATGGGTGAATACATGAAAATTAACAAGAGTAAGCTATGAAGTCATTGTCATGCCCCGGAGTAGCAGAAATTAGAGGGAAATAAAATTTTCCTTTCCGGATCCGTAAGCCATGACTAGTTACATTAACTGATTGTCCACAAACACACTACATAACAGTAGAGTATCTTAAGCGAAAGTACAAACTGAATATATACATCAAGAGATTTCTAGCTATTACATCAGAGTTTGTAGTTTCAAAAGATAAAAGAGCAAAAGTGATTAAGGCATCGGACGCCATTCTAGAACTTAGTATAAATACACAAAAATCTATGAGGAACAACTAAGTCTTCTTTCTTGATGTCGCGCCTCTAGCTAGCGTAGCCGTGACCTTCATCGTCGTAGGCTTCCCCTTCGAAGGCTTCTTCTTCATAGGCTTTTTCTGAATGGTGCTCCTCCGAGTAGTCATATCCTGTGAAGCCTGGACGTGGGAATGTCCAGGGCGTAGTATGCCGTTAGCTTTAATAAAAGCTAAGTGAGCATCCTAACTGAACACTCCTACTATAAAATACATATGTGAAAGTACATAGAGAATAGTTATGATTGTTGGAAGGATTATAATGAAACCGTGCGTGAACTATGCATCATCGATATATTCGACTTCACTTGACTTAACATCCGACTCACTTGACTTTGTTACATTACCAGTGTAACGCCGTTGGCTTAGAGTCCTCGCCCAGTGGGTCGAGCTATGGTTACTTTACTATCGTTGTTTGCCTCTCCGTGGTCACAGTAGTAATCTCGCTTTACAAGCTAACCAAGTACTCTAGGTCCCCGGGACCTTGCCTTATGAATATCGTCGCCGATTTGCGAAACGGTTACTTTACTATCGTTGGTCGTCGCGACCGCAGTAGTAATCTCGCCTTACAGGCTAACCGTGTTTATTCATTTCTTGATTTGTGCTTATCAACATGGTTACTTTGCTATCGTGTTTGCCTCTCCGTGGCCATAGTAGCAATCATCGCCAACATGCGATCCTGTAATTCCATCTGACAGTACCGACTCACTACATCTCAACTTTCGGACCTCCGCGGTCGACTACACATATTTCCAAATGCATACAGACTTGGTCTCCGCGACCGTCCGACTCCGACTCTATACCCGTACACGTCGACTTGACGTTACGACACCGATTCCTACGTGAGGTGTATCATGTGACATGCACGAGGTACAAGTTAATTAAACATGTGTTATTCTTAAAATATAGTACGGGTTCTAAACTCGTAGTACAACACGTTAAAGCATGAGGTAAATCAACTGATAATAATCAACAATAATAACAATAATAATAACGAAAATAATATGTTTGGGGTACAACTTATTGAAGCATGAGGTTTATTCAAAATAAATAATAATAATAAGAACAATAGTAATAGTAGTGACATTATAATACAGACATTAATTTGGTACGAAATATTATACATGAGTTCTAACTGGAATAATGATAATACTAATAATAATAGTAATAATAATAATAATAATAAAGTTATTCACGGAATAATGAGATGGACATAAATCTTCGGGGTACATATGTTAAATATGAGATTTACTGGGCTATAATAATAATTAATAATAATAATAACGGAACACATAACACGGGCATTAGTCCGGTACCACTGGTTTAAGTATGGTATCAATCAGAATTTACTAACAAGATAATAGTAATAATAATAGACTGATAATACGGGCCTAGGTTAGGGACACCACTTGTTAAGCACAATATTTCCTAGACATAATAATAAAATGAAGATAATATAGGCATAAATCTTGTATACCGAGTGAGTTAGGAACTCACTTTAACTCTGGGGTGGTCGTGGTGGTGGCAAGGTGGTCGCGGGGTGGTGGTGGTGAGCTTGACCTCCAAACTCCAATGAAGGTCTTCTTCCTTTTCTTCTTCTTCTTCTTCTTGATCTTCTTCTTCTCTCTCTCTCTCTCTCTCTCTCTCACACACACACATACACACACACAAACACTCGGTTTCCTCTCCCTTTCCCCCTCTCTCCATCTCTCTCTCTCTCTCTCTCTCTCTCTCTCTCTCTCTCTCTTTCTTACTCTTCTCTTCTCTTCTCTTCTCTCTAAGTTTTCTAAACAAACTAATGAGAGGGGAGTGGGGCTATTTATAGAGGAGAGTGGGAAGGTGGAGTGTACATATATATATATATCTATGTATATACATATGCATTTACATATATATTAAATGTGTGGTGGAGGGGAGATGGAGTGTGGAAGTGGTGAAGTGATGTGAGGGGAGTGGTTGGGGTAGTTGAAAAGGTGATGGGAGTGGTTAGTCAAAACATGGTAGTGGTTGTTTGGTTTTCCATGATTCATGGGATGTGTCGGGGGTACAATGATGTCATCTTAGGTCCTCGTGCATTGCACCGTAATGCGTGCAAATTGATATTTTGTGTATGGGGCAGATTGTGAATGTAAATAGAGTAATAACATATATAAAATATATACGGGTCAACGTAATTAAATACAGTAGCATATACATACTAACACAACACATATAATATATATATTAACACAACACACCCACACACATACACACAAACACACATACACACACTGCACATGTACACATACACACACATGCAACACACAACACATCACTCAACACTTACACACTCACATGACACACACTGTACACAACTCACACACATGCATGCATACACACTACACACAAGCACCCAACATACACAACACCATACCACTCAATACCACACAACACATACACACGCAACACACACTGCACTTATACACACACATACACACACTATGCACTCCCCCTTTCGCTCTCTCAACACACTATACTATACTCACATGCACACTACTCACTTGAGTGTGTAAGGATAGTAGGTTGGGGGTGGTTAGGAGGTATGGAGGTTGAGTGTGGAAGGGGTTTAGTTGTTAGGGTGTGTAAGGTGGTGGGTAGTCAAGGTAAGGGAGTGTAAGGGGTGGTTGTGTACTTTTTCACAATTCAAGGGATTGTGACCGATGTGATTGATGCGACGCGTCTCGTTAAGTTCACGTGCACGAATTATGTGAAACACTGGTAATGTTATGGGCTTGCGTGCTAACCCAATCCGGGTTCTAAATACAGTCCGAGTATAATTAACGTGTGATAGAAATAAAACTTAATATAAATATAAATATTACTAACATTGATAAAATCAACGATATTTAAAAATTATAAAAGGCGTATAAATATCAGGTAGCATCTTAAAATAGAATTTATAGGTACAATTACAGTCCGGTAAATTAGAAATTCATTAACAAAATAAAGCCAAAAATATAGATATTACAGTCATTCATTGATTTGGATCCTTTAACTTCTGAATTTAAGTTTAATTGATCATTATTAAAACATGGTTTGAGTCCTAGGTCATAGAAAAGTCATTTGGACCATTATTTACAAAGTTGGTCAAATCTGTCATAAAATTCTGAAAATTACAGAGAGCAGACCAGAAATTCAAAGAAATAAAAAAGCATGCTTCCCGTGGTTTGATATCGATGAATTTTGGACACAAGATGCCTCTGTGAGTCTAGGTTTTAACCCAAAAAGAAAATCAAAATTCCAACAGTTAGATCTTTGGGAATCAAACAAACACTAGACACCACTCAAGGATTTGCAAATCTCTGTCTAGAGATATTGTACGATTTTTTTAAAATAGTAAGAAAATCAGAATCACTTTGATCTTTTTAGGGAATCTTATTAACACATTAAGTTTCATATAAAAATTATTTGAAGCCAAGAATGCTTGATTAAAGCTCTGATTTACTCATTTCAATAAGGTGTTACTGTTCTGAAATTCTGGACAGATTTTGGTTATCTCACAAAACTCATGACCAAACCATTTTAAACATGAAATCTCACTAAAACAAAAATCACAGTGGTAGAAATTTGAGTTATAGACACTTTCCCGTTGGTTTCATTCAGTTCCAATAGTTCGATGTTTAACTAAAAATCCTTGATCAAAACTGGTTCATGAATTCACTGCTCTACTATTGTGTTTATCACCCTTCTTGTTCTATCAACCAAGCCATGGATATTGGCTTATCTCAAACCTAACTCTCCTTTCCTTTGAGGGTCATTGGAGATCAAGACATGACTAAAACTCATGAGTTTCAAAGGAATACAGAAAAGATTCCATGAAACTCTAAGCCTAGAGAACCCAAGTCATGAATATGGACTTGGATCCATCTATTTGCTTATAAAGTGAAGTGATGATCAAACTTTGACTCACATGTGAATCATAAGCTTACATGAGATTCAAAAGATCAAACTCAAGCGCTTTCAAGAGAGATATTGAGCATCTCCAAGAATCTCAAGAGAAAAGTATAAACAAAAAGAAGAAATGAAATAAAGAAAACTAAGAGTAAATCCATCAAAGAACCTTTTGGAAAACTTGTTTACTTCAAGTTCATAAGCATTATTGATCCAAACCAAAGAAAGAAACAAAAGAATGAAAACATAACTAAAATTTAGAGGATCACCTCCAACTATCCTCAACTTCTTGGTGTTTTTAGGATATTCCAAAGGCTAATCAAACTCTTCTTCTAGCTCTTACAACCCTTTAATTTTCTTGAACTTCTTTGGAATCTCTAACTATCAAAGTTTAAAGAAGATTCAAAATAAGATTCAAATCTAAAAATGAGAGAGAGATAGAAATTCTAAAATCAAAGACTAGAAAGAAAAAAAGGATCCCTTGTAATGGGATATTCATCCCCTATATATAGGCAAACCTTAGAGGGTTATTTTGGTGATTTCATAGTAAAAACCCTAATTTTGGATGTCCTTTTTGAAGGAACAAAATGTACTATTTCAAAGCTGGCAGACACAAAATGCGGCACTTGGTGGAGATGGAAGCGGCACTCAATGATTGCCGCACCGGCACTCACTGATTGCCGTCGCGGCTTTCACTAAATACCGGTGCGGCGTTCAGTGAATGCGGCGGACAACTCCGCGGACTGCCGTCTTTTCTAGATTTTAGTTTTTTTTTTGCAGCATTTGGTGTATTTTTGCGGCTTTCACTGACTGCCGTTGTGGCACTTACCAACTGTCGTACGACATTTAGGGAGTGGCGCACCGGCAACCCGAGAATGCCGCATGCAGAATATACCATGTGCCATTTTCTTCTAGTTTCTCTCTTTTTTATTTTCTTTTTATTCTTTTCTTTCTTTTGTTTGGGTTGAAGAGCCTTTGGAAGAGCTTGATTCACCTTTTGGAAGTCCTAAATTAGTCAGACATTGTCATCATCGGATCTAGAGGTAATACTCCCCTTAATTCGATGTTTGGTCAAAATTGGTGTGTCTACAGGCCCTAGAAGGGCTTTTTGCTGAAAATGGAGTTCTAGAGAGTAGGGGAGAAAGTTTGAAAAGACTCCAAATTGTCTTTTTAAATTTGATGATATTATGCAACATTAATTGACACAAATGTCAACTGTAAAATAGTAATAAGTGTATAGACTAGCTATAATGGAGAACTTGTTGTATTGAGATGTACCCAAGCCTTCCCATGAACCACATCACATACCAAGCCTTTCACTTGACCACCAATAGATTGTAAGCCAACAACCCAATCAAAAGCACTAATTTCATGTGGTTCATGTATCAAGTTGTTTCTAGTAAGAAACCTTAAAACTCAAATATATATGTATATATAGAAATAGCAGTCATATATATAAATATTATGAGTATTTGAATTCTATCAGCTTTGAGTTCCCAAGCATGTGCTGAAAACAGACCACTTGATCTCAATATACATAAACACATTGAAGGACACATAGAGATAAGACTTGCTAGTGTTCTAAGAGATACGGAAAGTTACCTGAAATTCTCTCTCTGCCGTCCTTCCCTGAGATAAGTGAATTGATAAGCCGCCAGAATGAAGGTCTTACGTTTTAAACAAGCCATATCATATATCCTAATGCTTCCGTCTCCTCTGATGGGTGTAATAAGTATTTCTCTTAGACAAGATGTTTATATGATACATTGGGTAATGGTTTAGATCCTTTTACCTTCCAATACCACATCAAGTCGACTACTATTGTCGACTAATTAAGAGAATACTAAGATATAGGCTCGTATTCCAGCGAGCTAGTTGCACTAGATCTTAGTCAAATGGGAGGGCCCATACGCCCATGGTGGGAGATGCATGGAGTGGAGCCCCTTGCGTTACAATATGGGTATATTGGTGATCTTGTCATGTACCAGGATTAGGACATATATAAGTTGTAACTTTAATTTTTTTTTTGAGATAGTGAAACCAGTGTTACTAGAAATCGTTCAAACCCTAACAATCCCCATTTTGGAATGAAAGTTTCACATCATTGTACGGTAGCGAACTAGAACGCCATATTTCGCATTCCGACTTTAAATCACATGTGACACTGTAATAATACCACCAAGATCTCGTGACATTGTAAAGATACCATAACACCTACTCGTTTAGGTTAATATGTGTATAAATCTATATATACATATATATATATATACAGTCAGGCTTTAAGAAGGGTGCCCTCTCTTTATTAAAGAGAGGGCCTGGCCTCTGTTCTGACTGTCGGCTCGTGTTTAAAAACTATGAAATGACAGCACTGTCCTTAATGAAAACACGATCCGACGGCCAAAACACAAGCCCTCTCTTTAATAAAGAGAGGGCGCCCTCTTTAGAGAATTTTCGTATATATATATATATATACACATATATGAGAACAAATATGAAAAATGGTCTAAAAGAGTTTTAACGTTTCAATCTACTACAATCCGTTCCATCTAAGCGATACGGAGGAGTGTACCCCCACCGTACCACATGTATATATATACTAGTCTTAAACCACATGGTTGGTGCACAAGAGGGTAGATATTAATAAATTGAAGGATTAAACTGGCTAAACACTTGACTTGTACAAACAATTTCTTAACATCTTTTTGAAAAGTATTAAAAATCTAGAAGAATCACGTCAGATGTCTAACAGTAAAGTATTTAGCTTATAAAATATTTTTCAAGTGTTGAAGTGAATACTCAAACAATTCCTAATAGTTTGGTTTAGTTTACAGCTTAATTTTTATTTTTATTATTATTTTTTAAATTCTCATAATTTCGTTCTTGCTAATTATGTGGTCATATGGATGGAAGTGGAACCAAAATTCCAAAACCAATTCGGAAACTACGATTATGGAATTGTTAAATTAGTTTCAGAATGCAAAATTTCAAAATCTAAAGAAAAAAATCGAATTTGAATCGAAATGCTGCTGGACATTTTAAAATTTTTAGTATCCAAAATATTCTAAACAACTTCCGCTAAAATTTGCTGACATAAAATAAGGATACGCCTGTATATTTTATATTCAAAACTTATGACATGAAAGGTTTTATGTTGTTTTCAACTAAAATAAAGTATTTTTTTACAATAATAAAAATCCAAAAAAAAAAATAATAATAAATTCCGAATTCCAAAACTTTTCAAAAATTCTGAAATTTTGGAATCGGAATGGAATTTTGAAATTCTAAAGTATCATAATCAAACTGAGTTTCTCTATCCCAAAAGTTATGAATTTTTTGTTAATACATCAGTACTTCTGATCTGATCCATCCAAAAAGCATCCATACGTGTTCATCTTTCTTTTATAGATTACATTGAAGGAAAACTAATTTTTTTTTTTTTTCATTCTTAGGTTCTAGTAGAATAATTATATGGCTAATACCTTTTGATGAGCATAATATTATTTGCGATAACATGAAGAGGTGTTTTATTAATAACTTGTTTCATAAAATGAGTGAAAATTGTTTTACAGTTTCTTCTACTTAAAAAAAAACACTAAACCTGATCTTTTTCACTTCCTTTGTTTGGTATCAAAAATATTTTTTTCAAATCATTTTACGTTTATATCTCCCTCCTTTACACGAAAGATTTGAAGTAGTGTATGTCAATCATATGTCAACTAAAAATTATCAAAACTTGAAGTACTTGTAATAGGTCAAAAAACATATTTGAAGAGAATGATAAAAAAAAAAGAAAGTTATTATATTTTTTCATAGCCCGTAAATGAAAAAAATAAATAAATGAACATGAAATATTTAATTCATAAAATATACGGTAAATATATACAATATAAAACAATTGATAAATTACACCGATTGGAATTAAATATCTAACTAAAACAAAACTTTATAATTTATCCAAATTATATACATTTTGTTTGAATCGCACTTGTTTAATTTTCAATCCAATGATACAATGATAATTACTAATCACAAAATAAAAATAATTTTTGAATGATTATATTTATATACTTGTATACTTTAGAAGAATGTATTATTTCATATCATAATGAAAATTGATCAGATGATAATTACTAATCATGTTTTTAAAATAATTACTCTTGAAAGAAATAATATAAGAAACAATAGTTATCTCAACAAAAAGCAAACCCAAACAAAGAACGGAAATTAAAAAAAAAAAAAAAAAAACAATTAGGAGATCCCTGCATGTGCAAATATATAATGAGTTAAAAATGAAATTAAAGAGAAACAATTCAAATAGAGTTATGAATGTTTAGAATCCTAATCTATAGTCCAAGAAATTAAAACAAAAAAATAACAAAAAAAAAAAGAAAAAAGAAAAGAAAAACAACAACAACAACAACAACAATGTGAACAAAAGTTTCAGTTTAGTTAAGTCCTCTAAGAGTTGGTTTAGTTAGAGTCCTAATCCATAAAGAGGCCACAAAAAAAATGAAAAATAAAAAATAATTTAAAAGAGTATACATCGTGAATACATGATAAAATTAATATGCATATGCATCACATACAAGCGTATATCCTCCATGAATATGGCCAATTGTTTTCCTACCTTTTTTCAATCGAATAGCAATCGAATTTCTGTCGAATTTATACTTCAAATACAAACTTCGACGACAACCCATGTCGTGAATCGATGCTATTTTTTAAGAACACATTAGTAATTTCAAGCAAAATAACAATGTCATATCTAATCCTCCCAACAAGACACCCATTGAGATAACTATTATAGCTAACAACTATAGGTTATCAATTTCTTAAAACAAAGAAAATTAAACTCAATCAATAAAGAAGACCAAGACTTCTAAAATTAACAAAATAAAAAATAGTAGTAATATACCTCAATCTTTGTTTGGAATAGATTCATAAAGTTCTTAGAACTGAGGGAGTGTTAGGAGTATTGCTTACCCATACAATGCAAATAAAAAAGAAAAGAATACGTTTGATTTAGTTTATAGTAGAGTCCACCAAAGAGTCCTGAAAAAGGGAGGGAAAAAAGCCGTGTGGATTGGCTATTAAATTAAAAAGAAACTTGTGGATTGCTGTAGCTTAACATCTATAGTGTCAACCGAAAAAGGAAAAGAAAAAAGCAATAAGACCTTTATTAGGACTCTTATACATATATATATACACGTTTATCAGGTCTATTAAATATAGGATTAGTTTTAGGTAATTTCCTTATATGATTGATTTAACCCAAATAAAGAGAACAAATTATGAATCATGACATATAAGCGTAATAAATATTATACCCAAAATATTAGAAAAATAAAAATAAAATAAGGGTAGGTGCATGGGCATACCCAAAACGGAATACTAAAGTTATTAAAACTCTAAGGAAATTACTTAACTAAAAGTGCACCAATTTATAAAAGTGTAAAACACTTATGGGTATTGGTGCACATATATATATATATATATTATAGTAAAACACTTATGTTGTTACTTATCGAGCTGTTCGATGTATTGCTAGTATTCGATGTGAATCTTCAGAGTTTGAGGATTTATTTTCCTCGTAAGCTTGTGATATCCTTGTAGAGATGTGTGGTTTGGGACGAGATAAACGTGGAAAGTATTTATGTGAAGTCGGTGTGACTTGAGAAGATGGTATAAGTTTGGGGATAAACTTCTTTTTTGGAGAGGAGAGTTGTCTCACCCGTCCCAAAAAATACAATTGTTTTATAATGCATTAATGATGTTAAAAGATTATCAATGTTATCTGATAATGGTGAATGGAGTTGACTGTGGGTCAACGGTGAGTGTCAATCGAGGACATGATAATTGGTAATTCACGAGGCATTGTAATGACTTAAATGACATTTATGTGATTAAATGTTATTTGGCATAATTTGATATTTGTGAATAGTAAGTATATATATTTTGTATAAGTTCTAGTAGTTTTGATCTTGACTTAGATCGTTTTGAATACTTTGGTGAGAACGTGAGTGATACGTTGCATAAAAGTTAAGTTATCTAGAAATTCCACGAGAATAGTTTTCTGAACGTAATTACATTCCCAAACGGAACTTTGACGGAAACTGTTATAATTTAAAAGAGGTAATAAATTGGACGTGTGTGACATTTTGGAGGATAATTAGAAGATTTGAGAACTCTTGGGGAGGTAAACATAATTTCTGAGAGTTATGCCTATATATAGTAACTCAAGATATTTTTCATAAAATATCCAAAAACAAAATATCTTGGAGAGAGAGAGAGAGAGAGAGAGAGAGAGAGAGAGAGAGAGAGAAGCACTACAACAAAAATGTGTTTTTGCAAGGAAAAAGTTCCTTGCTAAAAGTCAAAATTTCGTGGTAAAAGCCTTTAGCAAAGAAAAAATTTCGTCGCTCAATTCCTCGCTAAAGCTTCCTACCCATTGCTTCTAGTGACGAAAAATATTTTCCTTGCCAATTCTTAACTTTTGGCAAGGAAATTTTTCCTTGCTATTGATCAACATTTTCGTTGCTAAATGGCTTAATTTCCTTGCCAAAAACCTATTTTTGTGTTGTAATATGGACAATTGGCAAGGAAACAATTTCGTTGCAAATACAACACTCTAAGGCAAGGAAATTAGTTCCTTGCTAAAAGTCATTTTTAGCAAGGAAATCTTGTTTCCTTGCAAATGGTATTAACATAAGGCAATGAAATAATTTCCTTGCTAAATGAGGTTTTTAGCGAGGAAAAAAAATTTATTGGCAATTGTATTCATCTAAGGCAAGGAAATAATTTCCTTGCTAAATGTGGTTTTTAGCGACAAAAATATGGTTCTTTGCTGATTTTGTTCCTCAAAGGCAAGGAAATAGTTTTATCACTAAAAATAACTTCAGGAATTCCTGTCCAATCCAATACTTATTATTAATCCTGTAAAATTTTGAAAGTTGTCCAATGTAAGAATATAGAATGATCAAAACATGACCAACATATCATCATAATATTAAATAATCACATCCAACATAACATAACCATTATATATCCAAGAAGTACCTAATAGGTCACAACAAAAAAAATCCAACAAATATACGTTTCATATATCCAAAATAATACTAAATAAATCTCACTACATAACATAGCTAATAAATTGCAGCACAAACTCCAGCTTGCAATCCAAACTTCTGCACCACATCTGCGCCCCCATCTGTATCACAAGTAAAATAATAACATCAGTACCTTATCATTCAAAAAAAGATGAAGAAAAAAAAACGGAAGTCTAAGTTGCCCCTCAAAACCTCTTTTTTTGGGGTTTTGAGGTGTTTTTTTATAACATTTTTTGCTATGGAATCCACCCCGGGAGTCTATTATTTGTTCCATTTCTTCCGACAACTCTAATTAGTCATACTCGAGACAATATATGATGACAATTAATTCTACTAATTCTACAAATATATCATGGCCACTAATTCTACAACGAGATACACTAATTTTATTAGAGAGCTACAAATTAAATACACATTCAATTGCTTTTTCTTTTTTGTTCACTGTATTCTTTGACAAGCAAAGGATAGAATGTTCTTTTTTTTATTTAAATCTACATTTGGTAGAGACCAGTCTTTAGGGGTTGATATAAAGTGAACAGTTCTTGAAATGTGCAAGGATGTTTGTCTTGAGGGTAATCTTTTGTACGAGGAGATGAGATGCACCATGTGGTGCCCAAATTCATAGAAAGTGGGAAAAAAAATGTGTTATGTCCAGTGAATCTATACACAAGTTAACTAATAAATAATGCTTTTTTAATTATTTAACTTGATACGAGCATCTCATGTTGTATTAACAAGTGCTGACTTTGTTTGTGAGGATTGAACTAACAGATCTAATGGAAAAAAGTGCATCCTAGTTTTGCATTGCAAATGTACTACTACCAGTGAGACAGAGTGAATTGCAATCTAAGAAACAATGCCATTGTTTTCGCAATGACTTTATGGTTATGTGATCCCACTCAGGTTCCTAATAATGATTGCTCCACCAAAAATCAGTTTTGCCCCCTTTATAGAGACAATGCAACAAACACCTCCAAGGCACTCAACCACTAAAACCAAATATATACCATAGAAAAGCTATGTCTACCCTAAAAAGTCAAATAACACATACAAGAAACCAAGTTTCCATAATACAAATACAAAAGCACTCCCTATACATAGCCTAGCCAAATGGCTCTGTGCAGGGGGCAAAAAGCATTGTGCTCTGGGCCAAATAAAACATGAAGAAGAAAAGAAAACAAGAAAAAAAATGGACACAGGAGCTTACCGTCACAACCGAATGGCTCTGTGCTCTGCAATTAGAGAGAGAGACAGAGAGAGAGAGAGGGAGGGAGAAAGAGAGAGAGAGAGTCAGGACCCAGTTCCAAATGGGAGAAATAGGCACGGCTAAAATTATACAAAAAATTTCAGAAATCAAAAACCCCAACCTGATGGTGGTGGACGGCACAGACGGAGGCGCAAAGAGAGAGAGAGAGAGAGAGAGAGAGAGAGAGAGAGAGACCGGAATCTGTACGGATAGAGGCGTAGGCGGATGGCGCAATGGTGGTTGTTCAGCCCATTGGGTTGCCTCTTCAGCCTTCCCTCTCTTTCTCCTATCCCTGTTTCTTTGTTTTTTTTTTCTTTTAGAAAACCAATCCCTTCTGTTCTAATTATGCGCGCAACCTTCCCTCTCTTTTTTCATTTTGATTTTTCCACCGTTGGATCTAATCTAACGGCTTAAACTTTTTGGCCATAAAAAAAAACCATTCTTTAATTATAGGCTTAACAATATTTTACACCCTCTTAGTTTGCACTTTGTGTTAATTTGGTCTCTGTAGTTTAAAAAATATCATTTTAGTCACCGTAGTTTCATAAGTGTGTCATTTTAGTCCCTCAAACACCTTTTTGTGACAACTTTTTTACTTTCACTGATAAAATTATTCATCACTAAAAGACTTATTGGACTTATTTGACACACTTATGAAACTGAAGGGACTAAAGTGACACTTTTTAAATTACAGGGATCAAACTGACACAGGTGACAAAATGCAAGGGTGTAAAATGTATTTAACCCTTAATTATATTAATTTTTAGTTGTGATACAAAATTGAAACGGTTAAAATTTGTTAGTAATTATTTTATAACCGTTAAAAAAAAAAGAAAACAGATAAATGAAAAATACTGACACTTTTTAAAATTTCTAATATATAGTTTTTATCCATTACAAGGTTAGCAACGGTTTTTATCCGTTACAAATCACAAAATCTGCGCGTTACAAATTTACCCATATGGTGTAGTGATATATATATATATATATACGCACACTGTACCGTGCATGTCCATATAAACACATATATAAATATACTTCATATGCAACAAATGTATGTATATATAGTCCGGTTCATCCCAACTCGTTTTATAGTCCGGTTCTCGATTCTGACGGTTCGACTGTCCGGTTCATCCCAACTCGTCTTGGATGTTTTTGATGTATTTATTATGGTTTTTGTTTTACAAGAAGGCATAATTTGATTAATGAATGAACCCACTTAACGAACACTACACCAGAACACCCCAATACAGAGCGCAAAAGACCAACAAGAAAATCCAATATCTCATTTAGATATTTCCACAAACACATGATATGCATGACATCGGACAAAATATCAGCAACATTGAAGCCATCATAATCAATGCAAGGTCTGATTACTTGGTTCATATCATTATAAATTAATATATATACATACACATTGGCTTTGTTGGGGCCCTGGATACGTGGTTTTGAGCTTTTGCGAGGTATTTTTTTTTGGTCTTGTCCTTTTTTTTTTCTCTTAAAAGGGAGGGAAAATTGGGGCGATTTGGGGGAAATGTTTATGAAGGGTTTTAGAGAGGAATCTCGTTTTCCTTGCCAAAACATTCTTTTAGCAAGGAAATTGTATTTCCTTGCCACAATTGAGGCTATTGGCAAGGAAACTGATTTCGTTGCTAAATAAAAGGGATTTACAACTAACTTTTGGCAAGGAATGTAATATTTCGTTGCCAAAAAATTCACTATTAGCAAGGAAAATGCTATTTCGTTGCCAAAGACTTCACTTTTGGCAAGGAAAATGCTATTTCGTTGCCAAAGACTTCATTTTTGGCAAGGAATTAAATTTTCGTCACCAAATGTGTATGTTTTTCAGCCTTTTGGCAACGAAATAACATTTCCTTGCTAATACAATAGTTTTAGCAAGGAAATTTATATTTCCTTGCCATGATTCCTTTCTAATACATATATTTGTTGTAGTGAAGGGAGATTTTATTCCCACGAGCTTCATGACGCAAATTAACAACCTTCCGATTATCAGTTTTTCACAAAACTTTATATTTGAATTCCTCGAGGGAAGAACTACGTTTTGATGTCTCTTCTCGTTTGGCAACTTTTTACGAAAATCCTAATATTGGAATTTTGGAAAAAATATGTTAATACTTGTAGGAATCTTTCAAAATTTGAGATTCGACGTTTAATCGGTCCTCTAGTACTTCCTTCAAAGTTAGAGAGAAATCGCACGAGGTATGAATTCTAGACCTATGAATTATAGGGAATTTACATGTTTTAAATATCGGACTTGATATTTTGGATCTGGGCGAAATTCATGTATTAATTATGCTTGTTAATTATGAATTGAAATGCGACAAAATCATGAATAAATGTTGATGTGAGCATGCTATGTGTCTACTTGGGTCAAAGGGGAGTTTGGTGCAATTCCATCTTGGGGTTAAGCTCCTTGAAGTTTGAGGATTGTGATATCGATAGTTGTTGTGCCTGGTATGGAGGAAGGCCCAGCCAGGGCACGGGGTGCATGGAAGAGGAAGACCTTCCACGACATCAATCTCATTTACCGGATGGAAACATACCACTCTCCCTAGAGATTATTTGATGTGTTTTGATGTCTTAAAACATGAATTACATACAAGCATATGTCTAGAATTGTGCACTCAGCATATAGCTGAGCAGTGGAGATTTACTCCATTGCAGGTGAAAAGAAGAAAAGAAAGAAGAAACGCAAAGAGTGAGGCCGATGGAACGACGAGGTCGCTCTTATTTATGTTTTTGTTTTCCATTCCAAAAGTTGAAATAAGAAATGTAACGGACTAGAATAATGTTTTGTTTTTAACTTGGAACCTCGGAATGAATTAGTAATTTGTAACCTATAATTAACTCTTGTAGTTATGGGTTGAAAGTGTTGAAATGTAATGAGGATCATGTGGTAATACATTGGAATTGGGTTGGAGAATCATTACTTTGAAATTCTGCAGAATGCTTAGCAAACTGAGGGAAAACAGTCGATTGATATAGGGACAGTCGATTGGAGGCCTGTTTTGAACCAGCTACTGCCCCAGAATATTGAGAAGCAGTCGAATGGGTCGCCGACGCAATCGACTGAATCACTGGGTTGGAATTGTTATTTTTTGTTCTATGAAAGAAACAATCGACTGGGTTGAAAAAACAGTTGATTGGTTTGTGTTCCAGAATAGGAGTTTATGATTCAGTCGACCGAGAAGTATCAGTCGACTGAGAAATTGAGACCTCAATCGATTGGGTCCTCGACACAGTCGACAGCTGGACGAACTACTGAGATTTTAGGCTCTCTGTATTTTTACATTTCCAGTCGACCGGACCTCTGATCAGTTGACTAGACTGGCTGCTGAGATTTTGAGACTCTCTGTATCTTGCATTTCCAATCAACTGGACCCATATTCAGTCGACTGGATTGTTGGTTTGAACTAGGGTGTTTTGTTTAAGTGTTTTCAAATGCACAAAACTCTTTATAACTCTGAATTTCCCGTATTTTACTTATGTTTTCCATTGCTATTTACTTTAATTGAATCAGATGAGCCTTGGGTGGCATTACACTTGTCCAATTTTTGCCCATAGAGGGATGGGTCATGACACAAGTACCGAATCGATACGCAATCTGGATAACCTTGGTGGAAACTTCATGGCTCTCATTGTGAATGTAGGCACAATGTCGAACCACAATAAATCTTTGTGTTTCTTTAATATTTCTTTTAGTCTTGTTATTTTTGCTTCATTCCAATCCAACTGACGATCTTTACTGCAAAAAAAGTGATTTGCAAACCCCTTAATGCTAAATTTGATGATCTACACAACAATTTTTTATGGGGTTATTCATCCTATTTTTGCAACTAGTAAGCCTGTTTTTACGGTGATAAACTTTTCACATGCAGAAATTTTCTGAAAGAGATTCAGTTATGTAAGAAAAATATGGTCTTTTTCTATTTTGTGTGGGGTTGTGAGAACTAATAATACAATATGAGTGCATTAAATTAAAACCAAGCATTACACTTAGAAATGGAGAATACTTGAGCATTATTTAATGAAATAGAAGCCTAATATCATTTAAAGATGCATTTTATAACAACAATCTAATAACTTCAAGAAGCAATCATTGAGAACGATTAAGTTGTTTTTATTTGTTTATTATTTTAAGTAATACTATTATTCCCAAACTTTTTTTTTTCTATTATGAAATCTATGGAGTTCCTCAGTTGATTAGTTTCCTTTTTTTTTTCCCTTGCTTGATGATTCCTTTACAATTCCATCTTCCTTGTAGACATCTGCGCGCAGAAGTTGTGTTGTCTTCATCTTCCCGTATAGGAGCCGTTTGACTTGTATTGCCTTCTCTCTTTTCTTCAATCTGATTGACACCATCTTGTGTATTTTTTTCCTTGATTTTTCCTATTTATTAAAGTATAGGGATTTAGTTTTTTGACATTAATTGAGCAACTTAATAAAAAACAGTATACATACGCTTTTTTCCTGGTGGAGTAGAGGTTACTTGCAATTTTATCATCGCCATTGAAGATCCTAGTAACAGTATAATTATCCCAGCCATGGTGTAGATTGTAAGCATTAACCTTTAGTTGGAAGATATATGTCTTTCCAACAATGTATTTCATTATTGGAGGCAGCTTTGAAGGGTCAAATCCCTATGGAAGGGGTGAAAAAAAGTCAGTACGGGTGTAATGGTTTATGCAACATGGTTATTTAAACAGAAGGAAACAATAAAATGTGAGATTGTTGACCTACATTAATCATTATTAGATCTCTAGCTGTTTTTGCAAACAGTTCTCACAGTCTTAATCAAATAGAACGTAGGAGGCAGTCCCTATTTTGTCCTTCACTTGCCCTTGAAGTTTGTACCTATTAATTTGTTTCATCAAATATACAGACAACACGTTTGTCACACCCCGATTTTTCGAACAAACAAATATTCAATCCAGAGCCTGTATCCGGACTAATATTCAATTACCAAAAATCACGAGAGCGACACCCTCCCATATGCTAACAGAAAATTTATTGAAAACAGTATTTAATACTCCTTCAATAAAGACATGTGATCTTGTGTTTAAAGTAAAACTCTTTATTATTAAACATGTATTCCCAAACATCCATTTCATTGTAAAAGAAATTAAGTTCCATTATAAATATTATATCACTTTTCAAATAAAAAAAAAACATCATTTTCATAAATAAAATGTCCACATACAGAGTTCAGCGGAAATAAAAATAAATAAGAATAAAATCTATACATCCATTGGTCAGCGTAACTACAACGTTCCCAGTACCCAATATACAATACATGCTACAATAATCCAAATACGGCCACAATGCCTAAAATAAATAAATAAATAAAAATACAACCAAATACAAACTACACTTCTACACAACTGCAACTCCAAGACATCAAAAGCTCCACAGGAAATGTCCAAATACTAAACCTGCACAAGTGCATCCAACTACGTTTCATATAGAAACGCACCCGAATGCATAACACATTCGGGTCAGTCACATGACTGGTATGAGTTAAACAAAATAACAAGTCTTAGGGATCCAACTTGAACCCGTAGACAACAAATTACACTACAACACTCTTGGGCCAAGACAGGTAGTTCCACACACATATTTGGACAAAAGAGTAGTTTCCATTTATGTGGTGGCAAGTATTTTCTTGCCCAAAAATCCAAAGCTACTACGAATTTCATACTTACCCATTACTTATGGTGAGCCAAACCTGTAATACGTTAGTGGGCCCACCATCCTGCAAATTGAATGATCATAAACCAAGCAAACAATTCCGTATACAAACCGTCCACATTCTAACTCAAACGTCGCATTCATTTTTCCACGCTTATCAGTCTTATGAAATAATCCATGTTCATTACTTATTAACTTTAAATTTATCTTTGCATTCCCTAGCTTCACCACTTGGCCACCCTCCATGGTACACCCACACATATATCCCATGTGTGCCCGGACATACTACCAACATCCACTCTGGTGCTAGTTTGGTTGGGGTATCAACCAAACCAGGTATACACACAGAAGGCCAGTCAATATGCCTAGACGTCTAACAAATAAGCCGAGCATAAGGCTTAGGCCAGCTTGATCACGAAGCCACTGGCAAAAAGGTACACTAAGCAAGTCGAGCTACCAAAAACAAAACATATCACACAACGGGGAGCGGTGAACACTAAGGAATTATGTTGCAATTATTGTTTATCGTTCGTATTATCCCAATAATTGTGAATTTCACGTTTATCACATAGTTCCGTCTTATCATCCAATCACATCTCTAACTTTTAGATGCATTCTGATTTCTTACAATAAAGGGTTTTATCAATTAACCCATAACAATCTTCCCTCAATAATTTCCAATCAAATTACAAAATCCTCAATATACTATTCAACATATCTAATTTACTCATTTTTATTAAAATGACCACACAATAAGGTCAGTTATTTTAGGTGCAATAACCTCAACCCAACATTTAATATTAGCATACAAAAAGCACATAATAAGAAATTATATTCTCCAATTTTGCACGTTTAACTATATTGAAAACTGCTACTGTAATCTTAAATTTCTGCCCAAACGGTGCAGAATCAGGAAAAACTTAAAACATGAAAAGTGTGCAGAATCATGTTTTACATAAGACACGCGGACAGAAAGTTTAAATTCAAAGCCATGATTTTCTAATAATTTTCCGAAGTTTCTGCAACTGTTAAAATAAAATAAAAACGAATTTTTTTATTATTTATTCATTATCAAAATTATTCTCCTTTGTGGATTCATCAAATTAACTATCCACATAATCTATCCTAATACATCGAGATCACATTCATAAAATCACAAGAAGAAAAATAAATGTTCATATCAGTCCATAATAACAAATGGGGATCAACACACAATTTAAAACAAATCACCAAATTAACAAGAACTAATAGGATTCCCTAGTGTATACATATATATATACATATGTGTATATATATATACCCAAAAACAAATCTTTAACTCACCTAGTTCGATCCAAAATGGCAATCGCGAATACCCCACGATCCACACGTGACCACGAACCCGGAATCCTTCTCCTTTCTCCTCCCTTTTCTTCTTCTTCTTTTCTTTCTCTTCTCTCTCTTTCTCTCTCTCTCTCTCTCTCTCTCTCTCTCTCTCACACACACACACACACACACACACACGTCTGTTCTTTCTTTTGGGTGGCTAGGGTTTTTAATATAAGATATATGTACACTACACACACAACACATGTCAATAAAACACACAAAAATATATAAATCCCGTTTTTCTTCTTGTGGGCTCACAAAAGAGACCTATATGAGCCAAGAATGCAGTACAAAGTGTTAAAATGAGTAGCCTAATGGGTACCCATGACCCCGGTACTAAGTTTTAATGTTAATTACATTATTTAACACATTCGCGGGCCTGTAAACACTATATAACAAAAATACATATCAACCCTTCACTTTATTTTTTTAACAAATATAAATTAATAAAATATAACTTCCAAACTAAACGTGCTCACTCATGATTTAATTTATATGTCCACCAAACACTAAAAATTTTTCAAACACATGTCTTACGTAGGTACACTCATATAACATTGCTAATTGAAATTTCAATAAAAATATTATTTAAACACTTACAAATTTTCGGGTTGTTACAACGTTGAAGCAGACAAATGGAGAATTCCCTCTTTTATCATAGATCATTTGAGTTGTCTTTTTAATCTACTTTTATCCAATTTGTGTATAATTACTTATCAATAAACAATGATATGATTTTACTATTCTTAGATAGAAAAAGAATATGTTGGAATAAATTACATTAAGTTAATTAATCTTGTACATGCTGTCTGAATTCCAAACATAGTGTACAAATTATATTGTTCTGTATATCTACCAAATAGTAAATAATAGTAATTTGTAATATGGTTTTATCATTGATAGAGTTTTGTGAATATGCAAAAATGTTTTGGTGATATATTAATGTAATGTACAGAAGAAGGATTACCTTTGAATTGGAAAGCGAGGTTCAACTTGGCATTGGTCACACACAAATGTCACGACCCAAGTCTCGCTCAGTAAGATATTGTCCGTTTTGGGCCCAAACCTGCATGGATTTGTTCTTGGGCCACTACTCAAAAGGTCTCTTACTAGGGAGACTTGAAACCGCACATGTATAGCACATTACCCTTCCATCCCCAGGCGATGTGGGACGAACTCCCCCTACAGCACTCAGCACTAGGGTCGTTACATTCCATCCCCCGTAGGGCCCAACGTCCATGTTGGCACACTTCCGACTGGGTCAGGCCGGATACCATTCTGTCATGACCCAAGTCTCGCTCAGTAAGATATTGTCTGTTTTGGACCCAAACCCGCACAGATTTGTTCTTGGGCCACTACCTAAAAGGCCTTTTACTAGGGAGACTTGAAACCACACATGTATATCACATTACCCTTCCTTCCCCAGGCGATGTAGGACGAACCCCCCCTACAGCACTCAGCTCCAAGGTTGTTACAACAAAGATGCTTCTTTGGGCTTAACCTTCTTCTTGCATATTTGACACGCAATGCAGCACCATCCAAAAGTTGTCTCGATTTTGAAAATCAAGGCAAGGTACGTGCAAATAATCTCCTGCAAAGTATTAGTTAACTTTTTAGCAGTTAAATTGAGTGAAAGTTTGTAAATTAATCATTTGTATGGAATGTTTTACATTTTTTCCTGAGTTTCCTTAATCTCCGCAATTGTCTTTCTATTTTAAGACTATATTTCATCAACATGTTTATGATTATTTTGTTGTGTCGGAATCTCTCGGATGTTGTTGGCGATGTGGAAGAAGTCGCTATAATAAAAAGATAATTTTGGGTAAGGTTCAGATTATTTGAGAAATCGAAGGCTTTAATGAAAGTAACGAATATGTTGAATTTTACATATTCTGAAAGGTTGTACGTTGTCTCTGGTATCTCAGGATTTATATATACTTTAGTTGCACTTGTAGAGGAAGTTGAATATTCACCTGCAGTAAGTATCAATTTTATAAAAAAAATATATGTAATTGCAGCTTTTCATGTTATTGGAAATTTAATCTTACATCTAAAAATTTTTACAGTTGTAGATGTGACAACCATAACAAAAGGGTCCACTCCAGAGATTAGCGTCTCCTTGTCTACTTGACCTATAGCATTTTCCCAAAGAGTAACTTTGATCTTTGCACCACTGTTTAAAAGTGCAATGGCGTCGTTTGTGAGACGTAAGAAACCAATTCCAAAGATAATCTTAAAAGAAAAATGTTGAACATACTCAGCTAGTACAATTCCACATTCCTCGTGACAATGATTAACGATCCAACTCCTTCAGTTTCTACACTACCAACTGCCAATACTTTGCCTATAACATCTGCAAAAGGTTTTATAATTCATGTATTTCGAGTATATGTTTCTTACAATTCCACATTCCTCGTGACAATGATTGACGATCCAAATCCTTCAGTTTCTACACTACCAGCTGCCAATACTTTGCCTATAACATCTGCAAAAGGTTTTATAATTCATGTATTTCGAGTATATGTTTCTTATATGATATTTGAGTTTGGAAAAACATCAGAAAATTGATCGCAGATGATGGAATCATACTTAATAAAAAATTCTTCAAGTTTTCGGGAAAAGCTCTGGTCTCTCAAAAACCAAAATCAAATCTCTTTTTTTTTTTTTAATTATAATTTATTTTGAAAAAGAAGCTATTTTAGTTCATCAACTGAATTTATATAAAATTCAATTGGTAAAACAATCAAGAATCCTTACCATGATCTTCTAAGCGAATCAATTCACAACCCCATTCAACTGGGAGTCAAAAAAATATATGTATATATTGTTAGCTATTAACATAACAGAGGAAGGGAAAAACATAATTTTTGCAAAATAGACGGTTTCTAACCAGCCCCAATTGAATCCATATGCGTGGATGAAAAAGAACTTTGAATAAAAAAATCAAAACAAAATAAAAAGTGTGTCATGACCCAAGTCTCGCTCAGTAAGATATTGTCCGCTTTGGGCCCAAACCCGCACGAATTTGTTCTTGGGCCACTATCCAAAAGGCCTCTTACTAGGGAGACTTGGAACCACGCATATATGACACATTACTTTTCCACACCCAGGCGATGTGAGATGAACTTCCCATAGTGTATAGCCTACCAGCACTTACTGCAGCCGTAAAGGCACCTACAGCAGCCCGCCCACAACACTAGGGTCGTTACATTCCACCCCCCTTAGGGCCCAACATCCGCATTGGCACACTTCTGGTTGGGTCTAGCTTTAATACCATTCTGTCAAAACCCAAGTCTCGCTCAGTAAGATATTGTCCGCTTTGGGCCCAAATCCACACGGATTTGTTCTTGGGCCACTACCTAAAAGGCCTCTTACTAGGGAGTCTTGGAACCACACATATATAGCACATTACTTTTCCACACCCAGGCGATGTGGGACGAACTTCCCATAGTGCCACAAAGGCACCTACAGCAGCTCGCCCACAACACTAGGGTCATTACAAAGTGGAAAGAGACTAAAGAGTGATATCAGCTGGCGGCTACTGATGATGTTCGGTGTGGCGGAAATTCCAGTGGTTAGCAATGGAGAGTGCGTAAGCAAAAAATGGAGAAACGTATAGGTTGAGGCAGCGAGAAAGGAAGAGGTAAAGAGACATTTAACATTGAGAGTGAATGTATTCGTTTCTAAAGGAGAAGTTAAGAGGAAGGAGATATGTGAGTCAGGATATATAATACAGTACATGTATGTATAGGCAGGTGCAGTGAATTCTTTATGCCACGTGTTATTCTCACAGGCAATATAACTGAAACCTTCCGCTATTTTATTTTACTAATCAAAAATGCTACACCCACACCAAATTTTGTACTAAATTTCACACCCAACACATCATGACCCTTGATTCCTGTGAGTCCCGTATAGGACCCATATAGGACCCACATGGGGCCTACTAGAATCAAGGGACAAGATTGTTGGCAGGGCTGTACCAAAAAAACCGATCCCGTAATCGGCTAACCAAACTGAGCTCATTTGGTCGGTTTTCAAAAGTATAGGCAAAAAAGGAAATCGAACCAACCGACCGAAACACCTCAAAACCCCGACCGAACTGAGCCATTCAATCGGTTTTTAAACATGGAGAAATTGAAAAAAAAAAAAAAAAAAAAAAAACCGACCGACGAACACCCCTAATTGTTGGGTATGGAATTTGGTGTGGGTGTAGCATTACTCTTTCAAAAATGCTATACCCACACCAAATTCCACACCCAACACATTCTGGACCTTGATTCCAGTGGGTCCATATGGATCCCGCATGGGTCCTACACGGGATCTACAAGAATCAAGGGTCAAGATTGTTTGGTGTGGAATTTGAAGTGGGTGTAGCATTACTTTTACTCTTTACTAATAGATTATATATATATATATATATATATATGTATATATTAGATAGATATACCAATCAAAACCATTTACACCCATTAGAAGTCCGAAAGATTCATGATTCACTTGTTAGAATTGAGATTATTGCTTGGGATCGATTTTAGTTTTTCTAGATGGCTTTCACTAAAGGATTATGTAGTAGTAGTAGTAGTAGTAGTAGAAAAGTAAGGCCAGTCAAATAAGCGAGTGAGAATGAGGTGTTGAGAGCTGCTCCCTCTAGATTTTCTATAGAGAAAGTAGAGATGCCCTAACAACCCCCCCCCCCCCCCCCTCCTCCTCCTCCTCTTTCTGTTTCTCAGTATCTAGCCCTTCTCTGCCCCCCCCCCCCCCCCCCCCCCCCCCCCCTCTCTCTCTCTCTCTCTCTCTCTCTCTCTCTCCCTCTCTCTCCCTGCATGTTTTTGTTGGAAATATTTCATCTCATACAAAATTGTTAGAAATATTTCATTGATATAGTTGGAAATAAAAACAGATTCTGAATATAACAAATGAAAACAGTAAAATTACACTTTGACAGAGACAAAAATTAAACAGGAAAATCAAACCGAGGCCTGTGATTTTCATTCACAGTTTCCTTAAAACAGATTCGCCGCCTCACCGGATGTGCTTGAGGAATTCGTCGGCGTCTGTCTCCCAGGATACAGCGGCTTCTAGCAGTAGGACTTGAACAACGTACAACTGCTCCGGCGAACTTCTTATGTTTTGTGCTCTCTCTAAAAACTCAGGACAGTAGGAGAAGAGAAGAGAAGACTCTGTAATTCGTATCTCTAGACTGCGGGGAAGCTGTGATATATATAGGATAGTCATGCCTTTCCATTTTCTGTAACTACAACATGTTCATATCTTGCAACAGTTTAGAAATCCCAAAGGTTTCTGCAATGCAAAACATGTGCAGAAATCCCAAGGGTCTCTCTTTACAGATTGGAAAAAACTAAACTTGAGGGGTGTAAAAAGAAATATTCTGTGCGGGCCGCACCCGCACCCGCGACCACGACCCGACTCGGCTCGGCACGGCCGGCCGGTCGGACGGACGGCGGCGGCGGCGGCGGCGCGCGCGTGTGTGGAGTAAACCCAAAGGGCCTTAGGTCCTCCCCCTTCCACAAAACTGGGTACCCCTTGGGGCCCAAACCCAAAACATGAAGTAGCCTTATAAATACACTAAAGGGTACTTCTAGTTTTCCTATGTGGGACAAGGCAATTTGTGAACCTCTTTCATTTCAACAACTCCTTGTATGGGGCAACCTTTAACCATTAATTTCTCATTCACCCATCAATAGTTTTGGACATGTGAATATCCAAACTTCATCTCCTCATGGAGGAGAACACAAATCCATAAGGACCCCACTTAAACTCTAAGTGGGTCCCACTTTTATTAGCCCTTAAACATGGCCAAAACACATATTTATCCAACAATCCCCCACATGAATGAAATTAACCGAAACGATGTGAGACAGTGACTCGACAAGAGAGAGAGCACAACGGATCACTCCTGCAAAGGATAGGTAGCTTTTGGCTTTGAACCTTCCCTTGTGACAATCTATCAGATTTACTGGCTGACCAGTGAACGTATAGTCTTGAACTGATTGCCATTAGTGTAAACAACCGACAGACATCACACAGGAGCTTTCCAAACATAGTTTAGTTCTTACACTTGTGTTCATTTTGGCCTTGAACACTCGCCTGGTTCAGTGAATGTTTATCAAAGAATTTCGCCTTTCAAATTCTTTTAGAAGCGGCCCCACTTCTCATTCACATAGGTGACTATTTAGAGTATCCTGCTATACTCCGCTTGGTTATACCAACGCACATAGTCATTAAAAACTAAGCTTACCCTTACACCATGCAGGTATCACTGTTGAATCATAGAAATGGGCAGAAGAACATTTTTTTCTCAGTGATTCTCTTAAGGTACATGAAATTAGGTTGTCCCTTTGAACCTAGATCTTGGGATCTCCAGTCAACTAGGTTGGGTTTCCATTCTATTCCCTTGTAACGTCATAGGCTTTAGTCCCATTCCTCTAGAT
This sequence comes from Hydrangea macrophylla, assembly GCA_033977485.1. Classification (NCBI taxonomy): domain Eukaryota; kingdom Viridiplantae; phylum Streptophyta; class Magnoliopsida; order Cornales; family Hydrangeaceae; genus Hydrangea; species Hydrangea macrophylla. The sequence goes on from CM066987.1 coordinate 103,669,664, forward strand.
GATTTATTAACTAACTCTCGATTTAACCCTTTGGTTAGCGGATCCGCAATATTGTCCTTTGACTTTACATAGTCAATTGTGACAATCCCACTTGAGAGTAGTTGTTTAATGGTATTGTGTCTACGACGAATATGTCTAGACTTACCATTATACATATTACTTTGTGCCCTTCCAATAGCAGATTGGCTATCGCAGTGTATGCAAATAGCTGGCACAGGTTTTGACCATCTAGGAATATCTTCTACAAAATGGCGAAGCCATTCAGCCTCTTCAGCTGCCTTGTCTAGCGCAATGAATTCAGATTCCATTGTCGACCTAGCAATACAAGTTTGTTTTGAAGATTTCCATGACACAGCTGCACCACCAAGTGTGAAAACATATCCACTTGTAGATTTTGAATCTTTCATGTCGGATATCCAGTTCGCATCACTGTATCCTTCTAATACAGCTGGATATCTCATGTAGTGCAATCCCTGATCACGTGTATATCGTAAGTACCGCAGTACCCTTACTATCCATTTCCAGTGTTCAGCACTAGGATTACTAGTGTATCAACTCAGTCTACTAACTGAATAAGCAATGTCAGGCCTTGTACAACTCATCAAGTACATCAAGCTTCCTATCACTCGAGAATATTCTAGTTGAGAAACACTCTCACCGGTATTCTTGGATAGGTGTAGACTTAAGTCCACAGGCGTCCTGGCTACACTTGTATCAGACTTGCTGAATTTCTCTAGAATCTTGTCTATATAATGTGACTGTGATAAAACAAGTCCATTGGTATTTCTAGAGATCTTGATGCCCAATATAACATCAGCAAGTCCCATATCTTTCATGTCAAATTTAGAATTCAACATTTTCTTGGTAGATTTAATGATCTTATCATTACTACCCACTATTAGCATGTCATCAACATATAAACATAAGATGACATAGCCTTCATTTGTGTCTTTGACATAAACACATTTATCACACTCATTGATTTTAAACCCACTAGAGAGTATAGCTTTGTCAATTTTTTCATGCCATTGTTTTGGAGCTTGTTTCAAGCCATACAATGATTTAACAAGCTTACACACTTTATTTTCTTGCCCTGGAGCAGAAAATCCTTCAGGTTGTTCCATGTAGATTTCTTCATTCAAATCTCCATTAAGGAAGGCTGTCTTAACATCCATTTGATGTATTTCGAGACCTCGCAAAGCTGCGATCGCAATAATCATACGAATGGAAGTTATTCTCGTAACAGGAGAATACGTATCAAAGTAGTCTAGACCCTCCTTTTGTCTATACCCTTTAATGACAAGCCTTGCCTTATACTTATCAATAGTACCATCCGTCTTCATTTTCTTTTTAAAAATCCACTTGTAGCCCAACGGATTACAACCAGGAGGAAGATCTACCAGTTCCCAAGTATGATTTTGTAGGATAGAATCAATTTCACTCTTGATTGCTTCTTTCCACAATGGACCATCTGGTGATCTAATAGCTTCATTATAGCTTTGAGGCTCACTTTCTATAACATAAGTTAGAAAGTCTGGACCAAAAGATTTTGAGGTCCTAGTGCGTTTCCCACGTCTAGGCTCAACATTAACATTATCTTCTTGGGTTTTACTAGTTTCCCCAACAGTCTCAAATGTGCGTTTTTTAGAAGTATATTCCTCTTTACAAGGAAATATATTCTCAAAGAACGACGCATTTCTAGACTCCATGATCGTGTTCTTGTGTATATCTGGGTTTTCAGATTTGTGTACAAGAAACCGATACGCACTACTATTATGTGCATAGCCAATAAATAAACAGTCAACAGTTTTTGGACCTATCCTCTCTTTCTTAGGAGTAGGTACAAGAACTTTTGCAAGACACCCCCACATTCGTAAGAATTTATATGATGGTTTTCGACCATTCCACTGTTCATACGGGGTTTGATCAACTTTCTTTCGAGGCACCTTATTTAAAATGTAATTTGCAGAGAGAATTGCCTCCCCCCACAAGTTCTGTGGCAATCCAGAACTTATTAACATAGCATTCATCATTTCTTTTAAGGTACGATTTTTCCTTTCAGCAACTCTATTTGATGGAGGCGAATAAGGTGCAGTGGTTTGGTGAATAATTCCATTTTGTGCACAATAGTCACCATATGGTGCTACATATTCACCACCTCTATCACTTCTTAACACCTTAATCTTTTTCCCAAGTTGATTCTCAACCTCTGTCTTGTATAGAATGAACTTATCCAAAGCTTCATCCTTACTTTTTAGCAAATACACATAACAGTATTTAGTGCAGTCATCAACAAAAGTAATAAAATACTTATTGCCACCTCTAGATTGAACCATTTTTAAATCACATACATCAGTATGAATTAAACCCAATGGTTCAGTGCTTCTTTCAACTGATTGAAATGAAGTCTTTGTTAATTTTGCTTCAACACAAGTTTCACATTTCTCACTTGTGTCAATATGGAAGTTTGGTATGTGGTCTAATTTAATTAATCTTCGCAAAGAATTAAAATTAACATGTCCTAGTCTACCATGCCACAAATTGGAAGACTCAAGCAAGTAAACAGAAGAGGTACTCATTTTATTAATTTTTGGGAATACAGTCGCTACATTCAATTTAAACATCCCATTACACATATACCCCTTCCCCACATACATTCCTGCTTTGGTCAACACCACCTTGTCTGACTCAAAGACCATACGGAAGCCATGCTTGCTTAGGAGAGAACCGGATACCAAATTCTTGCGAATTTCCGGTACATAAAGGACATTGTTGAGAGTTAGCTCCTTTCCTGAAGTCATCTTCAGAATTATTTTCCCTTGCCCTTCAACATCTGAGGAGGCAGAATTTCCCATATACATCTTCTCACCATTAGTCATTGGTTCGAAGGAAGTGAACATAGCCTTGTCGGAGCAAATGTGGCGAGTAGCACCAGTGTCTATCCACCATTCCCTTGGGTTTGAATCCACCAAGTTCACTTCAGAGACCACAGCAGACAGATTAATGTCAGAGACATCCCTTGAGATAGAATCTAACTCAGTCATATTAGCTTGATTATTCTGGACTTTCTTTGGCAGGCGACATTCAGAAGCCCGGTGTCCAGTCTTGCCACAGTTGTAGCACTTGCCTTGAAACTGAAACTTCGGCTTCTTGGCGATACCACCTTTTGGCCCCATCTTGTACCCTTTGCCAGAAGGAATTTTCTTCTTCCCACGTGATTTTTGACCATGCTCAACCATATTAGCCTTGGCCCCAAAGTCCCCCAATTTCCTGTCAGCCCCTTTGTTGTCTTCTTCAATTCGAAGCCTTACGATGAGATCTTCAATCTTCATCTCCTTTCGCTTGTGCTTCAAATAGTTCTTGAAGTCCTTCCAAGCAGGGGGTAGCTTTTCAATTATAGCAGCAACTTGGAAAGTTTCGCTTAAGGTCATCCCTTCAGCATGGATTTCATGCAAGATCACTTGCAGCTCTTGAACTTGACTGATCACAGTTTTCGAGTCCACCATTTTATAGTCGAGGAATCTCCCCACTACAAATTTCTTTGAACCGGCATCCTCGGTTTTGTACTTTCTGTCTAAGGACTCCCACAGTTCCTTAGCAGTGGTTTTAACACTATACACATTATAGAGTGTATCGTGTAAGCCATTCAATACATAGTTTCGGCACAGAAAGTCCGAGTGCTTCCAAGCATCAATAGCCAGCACAACCTCTCGGTCTTGTTCGTTTTCATTAGGCACAGTGTAACAACCCGAAAATTTGTAAGTGTTTAAATAATATTTTTATTGAAATTTCAAGTAGCAATGTTATATGAGTGTACCTACGTAAGACATGTGTTTAAAAATATTAATGTTTGAAAAACACTGTATTACTTTCCTAGTGAGCTTATTTAATTTGGGTGTTACACTGTAAATATTTTTTTTGGTTAAATAAATATTATAGGGGTGGGACTTATAAAATGGTGATTTCTATTTAAGTTTAAATTTTTTATATGAGTTAAAATGTTCCCAATTGGATAAATGTAGTGAAATTTGCGAATGCGAAACTTAGTTGAGGTTGGACTATGTGAATAGTGTAATCTTCTAATTTATTTTAATTAGTTTAAAAAGTTTTAGTTGGTACTTTTATGATTTTATTTTGCATTATTAATGGGGTTAACATACGAAATTAGTGTGAGTGTTTAACGCCATAGAAAATACTATTGAATTTTAAAATTTATAGAATCAGTAGTGCACGTGTGTGTGTGTTTAGTGTGGCATGAGTGGTTCGAATTTATATCACTACAAAAAAATATGTCTTTTGTGACGGAAAAAATCCGTCACAAAAAAGGTGCAATTCCGTCACAAAAAGTATTTGTGACGGAATTGTACCTTTTGTGACGGATTTGTGCCCGACACAAGTTAAAGGCGTCACAAAAGGTCTGTGTCGGTCAAATTCCGTCACAAAAAAGTATTTATGACGGATTTTGTATCGGATTTGTGTGTGACACAAAAAATAGTGTCACATATACTTATAATTTGTGACGGTTTACTTGTGTCGATCCAAACCGTCACAAATAGTATTTGTGACGGATTAGTGGGCGACACAAATAATAGTGTCACATTTGATTTGAGGCACTTTACTTGTGTCGACCCAAAACCGTCACAAATACTATTTGTGACAGTTTTGAACAAATAGTATTTGTAACGGAATAAATAGTATTTGAGACAAAATTTTAAATATTGTGACTACAATTATTACCAAAACCCTCACAAAATATTATTTGTGACGGAAATTTATATATTACCACCAAAAATTATTATTTCTCCATCAGAATAAATTATGCAATACTTATTTTTATCGACAAGAACCACATAAAATTTAAAAGCATATTAATTAACGATAAACAAGAGACAATAAAGCATACGTTCATACATAATTGTTTCATAGCTGAAATAAAAATAAAGTGATAACAGTCTAAACAAAGTCATTACGTTCATAATTGATTCAATTAAAAATAAAATGATAACAGTCTAAATAAAGTCATTACTAATCAAGCTGAACACGGCTTGGCCTATTCAACAAAAGCTCCTCATCTGTGTCGTATTTGTTGAGGAGCATATCATTACCTAAAACATTCTCCCCAACTTCAAAGCTTCAAAGTGACACAAAAATGTCGGATGGGACTCGGAACCACCTGAGGTTGCATTTTGGGATGGCGTTGGTCATGGCACGTGAAAACCGAGCTCGCTCTCAACATTATGCAGACCCAAATGCTGAAATATATATATGGCGGGTGGCTCACTGAAAATTACAAGGCCTACCAGTTGCAGGGATGGAGGGGACTTGGTGGAAAGTTTGGTGAACCATCACATTCTCATTGTCGATGCCAAGGCCATTGACTGAAGCTGCATTGCTCTTAATGGTCTGCTCCAAAATCCTAACAAGAGAGAGAAATATCTCCATCCTCGTGACGTCCCGATGAGCCTGTATAGAGAGCAGTAAGTAAGAAACTATAACAAAAATGGGAGGGGTAAAAAATCAAACATTGTAGTAGGGCTCTATTGTTCCATAGCATAAGTTTCTTTGAAAGAGACAGAGAGGGAGATATAGGTATGCATACATATGTATACATGTGTAAATATATATACATACAATCCACACAAAATTGGCAACTCCGTATCCCAACTATTTTGATTGTTCACAAAAATTCCTTCTTTTGGATGTGACAACTGCCAAAGAAAATGAATGAATAAAAGAAACAGTTTTCTTATTGAATTTTTCGAATTAATACCACACTAAATGAAGATTGTGTTTCTGATTATAAGGAGGCCAGTCAAGTTTGCTCAAGAATACATTCCATTAAGTGGTTTGGTTAACATATAAATACCATTTTTTTTAAGCTGTAATGTTAGACATAAAGTGCTTGTGCACAAGAGAGATAGAATGTGACGCTGGTTTTCAAAGGGTTTCGATGAAGCTGGTGCACAGCCCTTGACATGGTTGAATTAAAAAGCCTTATCCTCACAAGACTGCTTAGTACTAATCAATGACTGCTGTCTATAAAGAGGAGATTTGGAACTGTCAGTTAGCGGGGATTTGGAATCGTCCGTTGGCTGAAAATTTAATGATACTTCTTCAAAAACAAATGTTATTATCGCAGGAATTTAAAGATTTTCTCATTTGTGTCCTTGGTTGTTAAGAGGGTCAAATGTAATTTCCTTCGTAAATCAGTGTGCATACTATTAAAGTAAAGCTAGTAATGAAAAAAAAAACTGCACATGAGGGAGCACTCATAGCCCAAGCAAGTGATACCAAACTTACCTCTACTACAAAGCGTGCCCAGATCTTGTCATTCCGAGTTTCCATCACTCCCTTCAAGATGGTTAATCCCAATCCTCTGATTATATCAGCTATTTCAAGAAACAAACCTCGTTCTTCACAAAGTGTCTGTGGCAAGAAACAAAATTAGTGGGAAAAAAAATGTTTCAAAAGTCACAAAATAAGGACAGGCCTTGATTAATCCTCAAGTTCTAAAAAAAATGTCAGTGATTACCTCCACAAGCATTTGACGAGGTGGGTTCAGATCCTCAACTATGATAGGGCAAACCATAGATTGTGAGCCAACTTCGTATGCCCATGTTGCTCCTCCTTCAAATCTTTCTTTCAATAGTAATCCACCTTCTTTACTGATAATCTGCAGTTTCATGTAAGAACGAGATAAGTCATCACAGGATAATGGGAGCTTTGTCGATAAATTCTCAGGAAAATACTGTCACTAAAGGAGTGACTTATTTATATAAGCAAGTAATGATCCACTGTATCTCATTTGCAATAACCCAATTCTCACATTTGACTTAGTCTCCTAAAGAGGTAAGCACATATCAATTCATCATCCGTAATGGAAACTACAAAATATTTTACTAATACTTGATGTTTGTCCAACATTCTAAACAGTAACCCTATATCCCTAACTTCATTTTCCCTTGATGGGTAATTTCTCCTGACTTCATTTTCTAAGACATACAGGGGCACCAATCTTAGGAATAGGTTCTTATGTGGCATGGATTTCGGAGAACAAAGCGCCAGGAACCACCCCAGTTGAACAATTAGAAATAATGAAACAAAGACATTGACAGGTTCCAATAATGAAGCAATTGAAGCCTAAATTACTTCAATTTCACTGAGGCCTTTATTTTGTATTTTCATGTGCTTTAGAAGGTAATACATGAATGCGAAGTTTGCCACATTATTTAGTTATTAGACCTCTAGGCATTGAGCCACTTGTGCTAGTAGAAATACCTTATTTTATGGGAAAAGCTATGATGGGGCCAGGTTGTTTGGTTGTATCATACATATAAGTTTTGGTTACAAACTTTAGTTTACAACTTTTGAAAACAATAGTGGTTTTCAATTAATGGTGGATTTAAACTTTGGCACCTAGATATAGAACTTTCCAATTTTATGATATATCTGGTGGATAGGCATCTCTAGCATAGTTGCAGGACATCTCCAACCCTTACATAGTTACATATAACTCGTACAAAAATAGAATTGGAGTAAAAATCTTCAAAGTTCCCCTCCTACCCTTTTACTCAAACTCGTATCAACTGAGTTACACTCCAACTTTAACCCAAATTGACACCCAGAGAAAGGAAAAAAAAAAAAAAAAAAACCCCTCAAATTTCATATGGGTTTGATGTTACGGGTGGAGAGGTTCTTCATTATATTTTAGACCAAGTACAAGGAAAGTGGGAAATTTATAAGAAAATTCATTGAAGAGCTTCATATCAAATGAAGCTTTTAGTCAAATGAAGCTTTTATTTATTTTTTTTGTTTGAAACAAGAAAATAAGAACATGTAGAAGAATCAAGCAAGGAAGACCAGTTCAGGATTAGTAGACTTATGCACAGGAAATGACTAATGAGGATAGCAGAAAAGGTCAATCAAAATAAAACAAATCTATTTTTTTTTTCTCTCACTAGGATTCTGTGAAGACAAAGCTGAAGAAACCAAACATAACACTCCAAAAACAGGAAATAAAGGAAATCAGTTTTACATTGTAAAGGAAAACAACAATACCGAATAAAGTCATATAATAACGTCAAATCAAATCTTAAAAACGAATCAATCTTAGAATTTTTTAACTCATAGCACTAAGAAAATTTTAAAACAACAATCCACATCAGTAAGAATTAAGATATTCAACCCTTTTGGTTAAAAGAGAAAATGAAAGAAAATAAGTAATAGAGTAAAATAAAAGTTTGCTTAGTTGAGAAACTTATACTAATGATTTGGGAATCCTAAGCAAAAGGACCACTAAAGTCCATTTTTTATTTCTTTCCCTAAAACACTTCTGTTTTCTCAGTAACCAAACAGGGACAACACAAAATTCTAAAAAGAAAAAAATTAGACTGCAAGCAAGGGGACCAAAACAACAGAGTTGAAAATACTACTAGAATTCTCTCTTTTCTTTTCCCCGATTATTATTATTATTATTTTTTAATACCAACAAAAACATGGGTTCACTTCACAATAGAGTTTAAATCAGCTAACAAATAAAATAATCATTTTTTTTTCTCAGAAACCAAACAGAGAATCTCATCAAACTGCTTCATAGGGCTTACATAGAGAGTTTCAATCGCTAAGAAATTAAATTACATTTTGCCTCCATTTTCTCAGAAACCAAACAAAGATTCAAATTGGGGGGAAAAAAGAAAAAATACATATAATACATATAACTCTGTAAATTCAAATGCGAATAACCTACAAATAACCTGCTGAAGAGATTTAAATTCAGAGAGTTTCAATCGCTAAGAAATTAAATTACACTTCTGTTTAATTATGTAATAACTCTGTAATAACCTGCTAAATGTTCAAATGCGAATCAATACACATAACTTCAATGGTTAACAAAGTGGAAATTGTAATTTTCAGTGGCTTTACTCTTTGCAAACATATAAAGACAAACAGCAGTTGAAATAACAGAACAATTAACAACAGAATTCAAACTATCGTAAATTGTTAGGCAAAATCAAATTTCGATATTGTACCTAAATGAAGAAATAGAATTGTTCTCCAACAAAATACCTAAGCACTTAAAACCAAAGTAACAAATAACTAAGCTAACTTAAGAACCACATATACAAAGATGGTAGAGTATGAGTTGTAATATATACATATATATATATATATATAAATACCTTAAAGTTGAGAATGGTGAACGATGAAGACGATGATGGCTTGAAAGAATGAGATCGGTATGTGGCTCGGAGTTCACTTCAAACAAAGCCTTCGGTGGTCACATGAGAAGGCACAGAGCTGTAAGATTTCCCCAAAACATAGATCCAGTTAGATTTCCTCAAAACATAGATCCAATTAAATTTCCCCAAAACGTCAACATAAAAAAAAAATCAAAGATAGAGAGAGATTGGTTCAGGCTACAAAGAATAATCCTTGGAGAAGGGCTGGTGTTGAATTCGTACGATTGATGAAAGATTCAGACTCCAACCACCATTACTCAGCGCTGACAACAAAGATCTATCTACAATTGCTTTTAGTCTAAAAGTTAAATGACATCATTGGCAGAGGGTGACAATGGAAACTTTTCAAGACTTAATTATAGTAAAAATATTACTAGTTTATGATTAGTGCCATATAATTATTGTCCACAAACCTTTAACTGAGCAAACAAACTATTATTCAAGCAATAAATCATCAGCTATAGAATGCTATTTATTGCTGGTGGAAATAACAAGGACCTAGAGAATGAAAACTCAAACATCATATAACAAGAACCTTTAATTGAGCACACTAGTCAAATTTTTGCTCTCGTAAAACTCCACTTTTCCAATCAACTTTGCCTCTTCTATAAATCACCAATTGTCCTGACTCGTCTAGAACACAACTCTCTTAAATTGGATCCTTTTGAAAGAAATTCTCACAAGATATAGATATAGATATATAGAGTAAAAATACTAGCATTCAAGTACAACAGCGATTAAATCACACAGATCTTACAAAAATAAAGTTCAATCAGTTTATTTGTAAAACCCTAGCTCAAATCAATCAGATTCATGTAATTTGTAAAAGCCCCAAATTGGAAAACCTAGCACTTAGTCGATCAGAGACTAACCATTTCTTCTTCGTTCTTCTTCGTTCGGTTCTTCTTCTTCATCGTTCTTCTTCTTCGGTCAGGATGGAGATCGCCGATTGGAGGATGGAGGTCGTCGGCGGTTGGAGGATGTAGGTTGCCGGCTGTTTGGAGGTTTGAGAGAGAGAGAGAGAGAGAGAGAATCTAGAGGATGGAGGTTGCCGGAGGTTGGAGGTTGCCGGAGGTTGGAGGCTGGAGATCATTGGATGATGAATCAGTTTTAGGGGAAAAGTTGGGCTGAGAGAGAGAGAGAGAGGGGGGGGTATGTTTAGGGTCATTTAGGGAAAAGTTGAGCGCGCCATTTAGAGAAAATTGGGTGGGAAATTTTATTTGGCGAAAAATTGGGCTATTTGTGTCGGATATGAGGATTCCGTCACGAATAAAATTTATTTATGTCGAATAAATACGTTTCCGTCATAAATAAAATATTATTTGTGTCGGATAAGTATTTTTCCGTCACGAATAAAATATTATTTGTGTCGGATCTATTTCCGTCACAGAATCCGTCACAAAAATAATATTTGTGACGGATTTTTGTCCGTCACAAAAACCTTCGTCACAAAAGGCCCTTTTTCTTGTAGTGTATATATGTATAATATAATATTGTGTGTGCATCATATTATACATATTATAATATTATATTAGGTTTAGTTAGTAGTACACAAAAACTAGAGAACCTCACTGCACAGCCGCCGAATAGGGAGAGAGAGAGAGAGAAGAGAAAGAAGAAGAAGAAAAGGGAGGAGAAAAGATAAGGGTCCGGGTTCGTGGTCACGTGTGGAATCGCAGGGTGTTCGTGGATGTCGATTTTGGATCGAACTAGGTGAGTTAAACTTTGTGTATCCGAATATATATATACACGTATGTATATATATGTATGTGTATGGGAGTAAAGTAGTGTGTATTAAAATTTAATTGTTAGGGTTAGATCTTTGTAATGGATCGATACACGTTGTTATGGTTGAAGTGATTTAGATATATTCTTTCCCCTTCGTGTGACTTTGTGATTATGACCTTAGGGTATTCGAAAGGGTTAGGTGAGTAGTTCGTTAGTTTGATAAAACTATATGTGAAATATTCATGATTATTAAGAGATATATGGAAATTCGTTTTTTTTAATTTACACAGTTGCAGAAACTTTAAAAAATTATTAGAAAATCGTGGCTTTGAATTTGAATATTCTGTCCGCGTGTCTTATGTAAAACGTGATTCTGCACACTTTTCGTGTTTTAAGTTTTTCCTGATTCTGCACCGTTTGGGCAGAAATTTAAGATTACAGTAGCAGTTTTTTAATGTAGTTAAACATGCAAAATTGGAGAATATGATTTCTTATTATGTGCTTTATGTATGCTAATATTGAATGTTGGGTTGAGATTATTGTATCTGAAATAACTGACCTTATTTTGTGGTCATTTTGATAAAAATGAGTAAAATAGATTCGTTGAATAATATATTGGGGATCTTATAATTTGATTGGAAATTATTGAGGAAAGATTATTATGGGTTAATTGATAAAACTTTTTATTGTAAGAAATTTGAATACATCTAAAAGTTAGAGATGTGATTGGACTATGATGAGACGGAACTATGTGATAAACGTGAAATTCACAATTATTGGGATAATACGAACGATAAACAATAATTGCAACATAATTCCTTAGTGTTCACCGCTCCCCGTTGTGTGATATGTTTTGTTTTTGGTAGCTCGACTTGCTGAGTGTACCTTTTTGCCAGTGGCTTCGTGATCAAGCTGGCCTAAGCCTTATGCTCGGCTTATTTGTTAGACGTCTAGGCATATTGACTGGCCTTCTGTGTGTATACCTGGTTTGGTTGATACCCCAACCAAACTAGCACCAGAGTGGATGTTGGTAGTATGTCCGGGCACACATGGGATATATGTGTGGGTGTACCATGGAGGGTGGCCAAGTGGTGAAGCTAGGGAATGCAAAGATAAATTTAAAGTTAATAAGTAATGAACATGGATTATTTCATAAGACTGATAAGTTTGGAATAATGAATGCGACATTTAAGTTATAATGTGGACGGCTTATGTATGAGATTATTCGCCTGGTTTGTGATCATTCGATTTACAGGATGGTGGGCCCACTAACTTTTATGCAGGGCTGGCTCACCATATATATCCAAGGTAAGTATAAAACTCGTAGTAACTTTGAATTTTGGGCAAGAAACTACTTGCCACCACATAAATGGAAACTACTCTTTTGTCCAAATATGTGTGTGGAACTACCTGTCTTGGCCCAAGAGTGTTGTAGTGTAATTTGTTGTCTACGGGTTCAAGTTGGATCCCTAAGACTTGTTGTTTTGTTTAACTCATACCAGTCATGTGACTGACCCGAGTGTGTTATACATTCGGGGGCGTTTCTATATGAAACGTAGTCGAATGTATTTGTGCAGGTTTAGTTTTTGGAGATTTTCGTTGGAGCTTCTGTTTGGGGGAAGAGATGGTCGTTGTGTTGTTTATTATTGGAGTTGTACTTATTTTTGTTGTACTTGATTGTATTTTATTTTCTGGCATTGTGGGCCAGTATGTATAATTGTAATAAATATGGTATATTGGGTATTGGGAACGTTGTAGTTACTCTGACCAATGGATGTATAGATTTTATTCTTATTTATTTTTATTTCCGCTGAACTCTGTATGTGGACATTTTATTTATGAAAATGATGTTTTTTTTAAAATTGAAAAGTGATATAATATTTATAATGGAACTTTATTTCTTTTACAATGAAATGGATGTTTGGGAATACATGTTTAATAATAAAGAGTTTTTCTTTAAACACAAGATCACATGTCCTTATTTAAGGAGTATTAAATACTGTTTTCAATAAATTTTCTGTTAGCATATGGGAGGGTGTCGCTCTCGTGATTTTTGGTAATTGAATATTAGTCCGGATACAGGCTCTGGATTGAATATTTGGTTGTCCAAAAATCGGGGTGAGACACACAGGAGCCTCTTCCTTCAAGAACCTCGTAAGGTTCAAGGTGGTAAGGTAGAACAGCATCTTTTGCTGCCACCTCTTGAAATCCATGCCATTGAATTTCTCGGGTTTCTCCCCGTGGTTCACAGGAACCGTTTGGATTGAGGGAACCTTCACCGGTATGGAGCCAATCACAACGGTGTTGGAGCCAGTAGCCCCGTCGGTTGCAGTGTTCACTTTCTCATTTGCCATTTCTGAAAATTATCACAAGAGAAAAGAAATTAAATCTAATATATTTTTTTTTTCTTTTCTCTTTTAATTTTAACAGTAGCAGATTTTTGTTTTCCGATTTTTGTTAGGAAAACGAATGAAATTTAAGATTCTGCCCGCGCTGTCCCAAGCAAAACTCGATTCTGCACACTTTTCGTCTAATGAAAATTTCTCAGATTCTGCACCGTTTGGGCAGAAAACAAGAATCACAGTAGCAGTTTTTTGTAAAACTGTTTTCCAAAATAGTTTTTTTTTTTTTTTCCCAAAATCGAATCTGGTTTTGTTTTTGAAAAATATATATAATCTGTTTTAAGATTGTTGGAAATATTTCATCTCATACAAAATTGTTAGAAATATTTCATTGATATAGTTGGAAATAAAAACATATTCTGAATATAACAAATGAAAACAGTAAAATTACACTTTGACAGAGACAAAAATTAAACAGGAAAATCAAACCGAGGCCTGTGATTTTCATTCACAGTTTCCTTAAAACAGATTCGCCGCCTCACCGGATGTGTTTGAGGAATTCGTCGGCGTCTGTCTCCCAGGATACAACGGCTTCTAGCAGTAGGACTTGCACAACGTACAACTGCTCCGGCGAACTTCTTATGTTTTGTGCTCTCTCTGAAAACTCAGGACAGTAGGAGAAGAGAAGAGAAGACTCTGTAATTCGTATCTCTAGACTGAGGGGAAGCTGTGATATATATAGGATAGTCATGCCTTTCCATTTTCTGTAACTACAACCTGTTCATATCTTGCAACAGTTTAGAAATCCCAAAGGTTTCTGCAATGCAAAACATGTGCAGAAATCCCAAGGGTCTCCTTTACAGATTGGAAAAAACTAAACTTGAGGGGTGTAAAAAGAAATATTCTGTGCGGGCCGCACCCCCGACCCGACTCGGCCGGTCGGACGGCGGCGGCGGCGCGCGCGCGCGCGTGTGTGGAGTAAACCCAAAGAGCCTTAGGTCCTCCCCCTTCCACAAAACTGGGTACCCCTTGGGGCCCAAACCCAAAACATGAAGTAGCCTTATAAATACACTAAAGGGTACTTCTAGTTTTCCTATGTGGGACAAGGCAATTTGTGAACCTCTTTCATTTCAACAACTCCTTGTATGGGGCAACCTTTAACCATTAATTTCTCATTCACCCATCAATAGTTTTGGACATGTGAATATCCAAACTTCATCTCCTCATGGAGGAGAACACAAATCCATAAGGACCCCACTTAAACTCTAAGTGGGTCCCACTTTTATTAGCCCTTAAACATGGCCAAAACACATATTTATCCAACAGTTTTGTCCCAGTCAAAATAAGGGCTTGTTTGGCTCATCTGATTCCTTTGTGAAGCTTTTTCCCTTCTTTTGTGGATTTTGTTTTCCTTATCTTGTATGGCTTCTCCATGGGTTCAAGATGGTAGATGTTGCCCAGACCAGTCTTGCAACAGTAGATTAACTTTTTGGTCTTCATTGGGTTATAATTGGTGGCTTTGGAGCTCTCTTCTACAGCTGTGTTGCTTTCCATGGTGCAGCTTTTGCTACCATGGAAGATTTTCAAGCAACTTCAGTTGCTCCCTTTGGTGAAGCATCTTCACTTGTTCGGGTTTGGCTTTGTGCCGTCTTCTTTCTTTGGATGGTCTTTTCCATCTACAAGTTTGAAGTTGTCCTGGGTTCCAGATCTCTCTATACGTCTGTCCTTATGGCACAGTGATGGATTCCTCGTGCAGCTGGCGAAGTGTTTTCTATGGTCTCTTATGCTTCTTTATCTATTATATCTTTGGTTGTTTTACTTTTGCTTATTCTTTTCTTTATTTTTATTGCTCGTTTGGTTTTCTTTATAAGGTTTGATTTTTATTAATGAAAATTTAGTTATTGAGAAGAAAAAAAAAGATGGCTTTCACAGTTTCACTAAAAGTGGGACATATTTTTCGATGCCCCAATCTCAACTTGTTATTTAAGAAGTTTAATTAAATGACTAGCTAGTCAAAAATCTACGTTTTAAACTCTGGTAGACCATCTTATTGGCTAGCTTTGGCTACCTAGCCATAATTTTCAAATCACCAATTAAATTTAGAGAGCCAATTGTCACGCCCCGACGTAGCATAATTCAGGAAAGCATTTAATTTCCTTTATGGACTCGTAGGTCGTGACAAGTGAGTATGACCAATTGTCCCTGCAACAAATAACTTAACAAACATTTCTAGAGCAAAGGATACTAATAAACATAAGCTCTGAAATTTAAAACTTACTAAACTATTACATAAGTCAATGTCTTAGGCACAAAACGCCCTTATTCAAAAGCTATTCTCCAGTCTATTACAACTTCAGAAAATGAAAGACATAGGAAAATAATAAGCAGCCTCCTGGAAAGACTCCTGCCTCTAACTAGCATAGTCAATGAACTCTGGCTGCTCCTGACCCTGAAAATCTGGACATACAGTCCAGGACGCATCAACGCCGTCAGCTTTTGCAAGCTGGTGAGCAAAATAAACATGTGCTCGCAATGTATATATAAGCATATAAAACAAAAGTCCAATTTAACATTAACAGTAATTTATTCAAGGTTCCAATTCCAACATAAGTCACGGGGGAAGATAGTAAACAATAAATATGTAATTGCACCTGATTCTTGTAAACATCTTTACCTTACCAATTCTGCTCTTTAAAACAAACTCAATTCAACCAACGCATCAACTCAGATACTAGGGGTAATAACTACTCATTTATCCAATTCACACGCTATACTATCGCCTCCAATACCAGGAATACTATCCAATCAGTATTGAAGTCACACGCCACGCTACCGCCTAAGATACCAGGAATACTATCCGATCGATATCTAGGCCGATCACAACCAACCGTCGCTCCAGATATCAGGAATACTATCCGATCAATATCCGAAACGCGCGCCTTAGATACCAGGAATACTATCCGATCGATATCTAAGTCGTACACAACACTACACAATTGCCTCAGATACCAGGAATACTATCCAATCGATATTGAGGTTGCAAACCACACTTTAGCACACGCTATGTATGATAACATCAAAAATCATAATCCCATTCATTAATCTCAGAGCCGAATAATCATTCAATGTAAATTTCATTCATATTTGATCTAATTAATTCTTGGTTCATCAAATTCTTAACCATGGACCTTTTAAAACAGTCTATTTGCCAAACAGTCCCTTAAAATTTTCCAAAACATTTTCCAAATAGTCCCTTACCAAAAATACACAAACTGTCAAAACTGCCTCAGGTCGCGCGAGCGGGTCGCGCGAGCGAGGGGAAGGGGAAATCGCGCGCGCGGAAGGGTTGGACAGGTCGCGCGAGCGGATCGCGCGCGCGAGGGGTGGGAAAGGTCCGCGCGAGCGGGCCGCGCGAGCGAGCCTCGCGCGAGCGGGTCGCGCGCGCGAGTTCTTGCAGAACGTCGTCTTCTTCCTCGTTTTTCCTCTGTTTTCAGTTTTCAAAACTGTTATATACCCATTTCTGTTTTCTGTTTCAAACGATACATGTAATATGCGGTTTTCTTCAGTTTTCCGCGTAGATTACGAATACGCGATCAATTTTAATTATTACGGATTGTATCTTTTGATTTTCGCGACTAAACTTAGAGTGTCAAAACTTTAAATCGACGATACGTCGCGATACGGATAAATTATTGCGTAGGATTCGAACCGTAGCTTATTGGGACTAAGATCTTCCATTCCCAATTTACAGAATTGAATTTGGTTTACTTTTACAAAACTCCATTTTTCAAGCTCCAATGGTGAACACATATATATACACATATACACTCTTATATACACTGAAATACACATATATAAACATGGCGAGTGAGTTTAATTTACTCACCGAGGCTAATTATACAGAGAATTTTGAGAACGAGAATTCCGCCGAATAATCCGTCGTCTATGAAATTACTCCTCCGTTCTCTTGATTGATATATATATATATATAGAACTATGTATGTATCATGGTATATGTATGTGTATGTATACAAACTGTGTGTGTGTGATGTTGTTCTTGAGAAGAAGAGAGAATGGAGAGGATTAGAGAATGAGAGATGAGACACTGTGAGAGAAAATGTGAGAGAGAGACACAAACTAACGTATATATAAACTGAGGAATTTTGGGCTCCAAGCAATCAAGGGATTTTGCCCGGTGTGGTTGAGCTCACGTGCTCCCACACCCAAGATGCGATATAAACGCAGATTTTAAAATAAAACTGGTATTAATGGTTGAAATAAAAATACAGGAAATTATATTAACGTAGGAATAAATTCCCGGTTTGTACAAAAATATAGATATCGATTTTGAAACCATAGAAAATATTTTCTATATTTTCAAATATTACGGTTTGACCCCAGACAATTATTTATAAATAGAAATTAAAACAGATGCTCATGGAAATGAAATGCCGTATTTATTTATTAATGATAATAAAATACAGGGCGTTACACCAATTATGGTCTTCCAAATTCTCTCTTTAATTAAGCTATGAGCCCCGTGCAATGCACAGATTAGTTGAAAAACAAAAAATATTAATAGTATTCAATTTGAATTTTTTGTTTTATTTCATAAGTATTCAGTTTGAAATTAGTAGAAGTAAATTGTTTTCAGTTGAAAAGTGGACACTTAACTTGCTATAGTTATGGACTGTTAAAATTACTATCAAAATGGATGAAAATTTTAAAATTGGCCAACACTATATGGGGTTAATTTTCACATTTAACCCTCCTATGATTGGTCAAAACATTTTTTTCGAAAACAAAGTAACCGACTGAAATTTTAATAGTTCTACTTTAGTCAAACTGTGGGGGAGTTAAGTGTCAACTTTTGAACCATAGGTGTAAAGTAAAAATGAGTCTAACCACAGGGTAAAATACAATTAACCCAAAATTATATTAACAAATGCTGAAGGAAACGTAGAGAGAAAATCTTAATCCCAACATCATTGAACCACCAATCCATAGTTAGCCAGAACATATATTCTAGTGATCGATTAAGAATTATAATGAACTGCAATTAAAGTTGAATTCAAATCACAAATGGGATGCATAATTAATCTTGAAGAATGTTGAAATAATAGCAAATCACAAACTACAAGACAGAGCTGAGACAAAAATAAAATAAAAAATACAATTACGTATACTTAAAGCTTTCCAACTATCCACATAGTTATCCTAATTACAAAAACCAAAAAGATTAAGCAAATTCAATGGCCCAAACGCCGTCTTTCACCAACGAAAACACTCTAAATCTCATGCCTTCGACCGCTCTACGATGGAGATTCTTGACAGAGATAATGCAGACACAAACAAGTAGAGAACTTACATACAAAATCTATATTATAGATGAATCTATGTGGAACTGTTAATTATCAAATACTTCGGCACACTAAGCAAGATATGTATATATATCATATGATAACCATCGGATTGATATATATGATATATATATATAAAGAGAGTGTAATTGAGAGAGAGAGAGGAGTAGGGAGGGAACTCGGGGATGAGAGAGAGAGAGAGAGAGAGAGAGAGAGAGAGAGAGAGAGAGAGAGAGGGGTCAGGGATTATTTGGTGGCAATTTCGCATATAACTGATCGGTATACTGTGATTATACGTGAGAAAGAGTGATGCAATTACTGTTATATATATGCCCCCATGTAGTTGTGAATCTGTGATGATTAGGAATTTCATGTGACTTTTTTCAGACCTTTGGATGAGATTGGATGAGAAGATCCAATGGTGAAAAATATGTATACTATTATATGTATATCGCGTAAGGAATATGAGTTTCCAAATTGTAACTTCTCTCTTAAATAGTTATTGATAAGATTTCAATTTAAATGCTCTAAAACTATTTTATCTTTTTTTTTTTTTTTTGAAATTTTTTAAGTATATACTTTTTATATAATAAAATGTGAAAAAATATTAAAATTCTAAAAAAGTGACATGTGACAGAAGCAAATGTTTCTATTTTCATACACAGAAGGTATTAGACTTGATGACATTATTCAACGGAAATTGACACAAATGTCAACCAAATAGTAATAAGTGTATAGACTAGCTACAATGGAGAGCTTGTTGTATTGAGATATGATCAAAAAAATAAAATAAACAAATAAAACAAGTGATCTTTAACTACTGTTTGGTGCATCGGATGAGGGTTCAGATTGAATAAAAATTTTCAATTCAGTATTTGGTGTGCACATAGAGTAAGGGTGTGTTTGATAAAACTGAAAATTAAGTATTGAAAATTAAGTGTTGAATTTTAAGTACTGAAAATTTTAAGCGCTTGAAATTTTATTCCTTAAAACAATGTTTCAACTATTAAAGTAGAATCCATTCAGTGATTATTTTTAGTAAAAAATTTTCACTTAAAGTTTTTAGTAGTTTTAGAGCTACTTTTTCAATTTAGTGGTATGTAATCAAACTCACTGAAAAAGAATAAGTACTGAATCTTTTCATTTTCAGCACTTAATGGGGTTATCAAACACACCCTAAGAATATTTTATCCCAAATTCCTATTTTATCCCATTAAGTTTGGGATAACTCAAGGGAGTTTGTGATAACTCTTAGGAATATTTTATTTAATTTTTTTTTTAGATTTTTTTTCAGATTTTTTTTTTCAAAATTTCCAATTCTTTTTCCCATAATTGCTTCCCTTTTTTTTTCATCTCTCTTTTTATAGATTTCCCTTTTTTTTTTTTCAGAATTATTATATATATATATATATATATATTTCTTTAAAAAAAAATTAGAACCCTTTTTCTTGTGTTAAAAAGCAATAATTTAGTTATTATTCGAAATTTATATCTCGATACGACCAAACACAGAATTAGGATAAAATTGTTTATTCTAAATACAGGACAGTATTATAACTTATCCGATTGGATTACTAATCCAGTCCGATCCTGTTTGTACCATAAAATATAATTTTAATGTGTTATTATATTACTATATAATAATAATAATAATATTATTATTATTATTATTATTATTGTAATAATAATATTATTATTGTAAACTATTTGGCTTGCCATGGAAGCCATTTAGTAGATTTACTTGCAGGACACTTGTCATCGTAGGAGTACATCAAATGAGTTTACTTGAAGATTAATAGTGATGATGAAGATTGAAGTTAATTTGGAAGGAGCTTCTCCTAGAAGAAATACATGTGTAAATGAATTTGAATTGGTAGTTATTTAGGAGGGAGATATTCAAATTCATATGGATAGTTATAGGTTTCTTTTATATATAGATATATTCTACTCCTTTGTAAGGGTCCTTGACCACAACAAATACATCAATATAGTATTACTTGATTCTTCTCTCTTCCTTAACCAGCCATCAAGGCCTTTCGCAGTTGTTCTTTATTCTAGTCTAGTTAGTCTTTGCATTATCTTCATTTACTGCTTGAATAGTTTAGTATTCTTTTATGCTTTAGTTCAATTGTTCAATGCACTTTGAATTCTAGAATCTGTTACAATAGATAGTTTAGTTTTCATTAGTTTTCCTTTATTGCTAATTCATTACAGTCCACACCTACACCTTTGAATAGCCTCGAAGGCACTTCATTTGGTTTTCATCTCACACGATAAAAGTCTTTGTTAAGGCATCGAACGTCACTATAATCTCTCTGGTGAGGCGCAATTTAGATACTTATTACATCACACATTGACAATTTACTTGCCTTGCACGTTCGCATTCATATAATTCCACTTATATCCTTTGAGGAATTTTTCAACCAAACAGATCCTACCTTATCCTGTGTAATCTATAATTTTATCCAACCTGCCGGATAATTTTGGGTATGGCAGACCAAGTAAATGGGCCATTGCCAGTGCTATTTCCAAAGGAATAGCATACAATTTACAGCCCCAATCAAAGATGGGTTTCTCACTGGCTATTTTCTTAAAGGCCCATCACATGCAAGTCTTCAAGAAGGGTATTAATTTTGCGGTTAAAGTTAAATAAATTTTACCATGTGGTTACGCCCATTTTTAATTTACCTTCTGTGTTTCGAAAGTGAACATTTAATTTTTTTATTATTATTTTTTTAATTTTTATGATTTTTGATTAAAGCAAAACTGTTCAAATTTCTCTCAAAGCCCTACGTGGGGTTTAACTGTCGTTAACCCCATAATTAGCCTACAAGGGATTTAAGAGTTAAAAATTAACTCCATATATGTGGGTTAAATGGTAGAATTGTCTCCACATAGGCCCCAAAATTAACCTCACAAAGTGGGTTAAGTGTTTATATTTTTGGCAAAAGAATTTTCCTTAGTTTTGAAGAAAATCTTAACAGTTACACTTTAATCTGAAACCACAAGAAATTAAGTACGGAGTATCTACTTTGAAATATAGGAGGTAAAGTGAAAATGTACCTAACTATAGGGTAAAACATAATTAACCCTAAATTTTATAAACATAAGAATAGCATTGCAGTGCTTTTATTTTGATATACATGCAATTGCTTTGTTGGGAATGGTTGGTCCACACGTTTTGTACAAACCAAACATGAAAAAGGAATTGAGATTCCTATTTTGGCTTGGAATAACATACCATCAAAATAATTGTAATAACGAATTTGTTTCTTTATGTTAAGTTAGGGGCGGACATGGTTTTTTTTTTAATGTTTAGAATCTGACCGAATGCCACGGATAGGTCAGTTTTTTGGGGTATTTCGGCCAATTGGCTTGGTTTCCTTATGTGACGTTAAGCACGTGTCCAATGAATTTTTGACTAGAGGCACCACTTATACGGTTTTACCGGATCCATCAACTTTTCAACATATGTCTAAAACCCATCAATTTTAAAAGTCGTGTTTTGAAATCACGATATCACAGCAAATTTTTTTTTTTTTTTTGAGAAGTCGTTTTTTCACAAGATTATTTCTTGGAAGGAAGAAAAATGATATGCTTATAATAAATAAAAAATACTGATGAATATTGTTATTATCGGAAGTTCAATTAAAAATATACACTTGTAATTGACTTTGTAAAAAGTTTCACATAGCATATACAAAATTTTACCCAGAATCGATCCATTATACAAATTAATAGTGTTTTTCTTAAATTGTGAATACTTTCGTTTTATGAAAACTTAGAAATCACAATATAGGTTTAAAAAAAAGGTTGTAAGCTTATACAAATTGTGGAAGAAGTAATACAAATTCATGGGGTGGACCCAAAAAAAAAAGGAATAGAATAGAAAGACAGAATAGTCTTTCAAAATGATTGTAATAAAATATTGAATTGAATACAGTAAGTAGTACATGATTTAAATATAGGACGAGTCCTTCATGTACCAATTAAATGGTAGTATGTGCCCATTAACACCCACTGCTATATAAGGGTGTAAAAAAACCTGGCCCGACTGGAGGCCAGAAGCCCAACTCGAAAAAATAGGCCTTAAGTCTGCTCCAAGCCCGAGGTAGCGCTAGCCCGGCCCCACCATCTTAGATAGGGCCTGGGCCGATCTCTTGAAACCCAAGCTCGACCCGAGGCCCAACCTGACCAAAGCTCAGCTCGAGGCCCACATAAAAGCCCGATTAGAAGCTTCCCAATAATAAATAGATTGACGTTTTCAAGTATTAAAATATTAAATTTGCAAGTTGCTATATTGAAAGTTATTTCCAACCTATAAAAAAAAACATGGTTACATATATAGTAGTGTATTTATACCATTTTAGGATAAAATTAAAGCGCTCACTTAGGCTTTAACTTAGGGCATAGGGCCGAGCATGGATTGTGAACTCTTAAGCTCGACTTGAGCACAATCCGACTCGTAAAGAGACATGAGACCGTGGACCAAAGCCCAAACCAGCCCAAGCCCAATAAATATGAGGCCAGGCCGGGCTCGACGGGTCATTTTGATATCCCTACTGCTATATCAATCCATTGGTGTAGAGAGAATGATTAAGGATTGATGAAATGGTTAATGAGTCAACATAAATGACTAATGACACGAATCACTCTTAGATTATTTTTGGCCACACTCTCAGCTTTTATATACAGTAATAGATAGATAGATAACTCAAATACTAATAAAAAAATTGGAGTTTTCTGAATTTTCAAAGGGGCTTAAATATAAAATATGCTTATTTTAGAGTAATTCTAAAAATTTGTTAAAATCTATGGGCCCTTTGCCCTTTGAGTAAGTACATTCCTGTTTGCGAACAGAATTAGTGTTATTAGTTCCCAAACAGCCTCTAAAATAAACTATTGGTAGGAAAAGAAGCCTATTTCGGAATATCCAAATATAGGATTTGGTTCCATATTCATTTTTTTATCTGGTTTTTTTGTGAGAATTAAATGTAAGTTCGTTTGACAGAGAACTATTTTTTTAAAAATTTAGAATAAATTATAGTAACACGCCTGAACTATAACTGTTTTTCATTAACACCCCCTAAACTTAAAAATTAAACAAACTCACCCTCTAAACTATCATTTTGGTCGGCTTTAAAATTTGGAGAGTGTTAATGAAAAACTATCATAGTTAAATTTTAAAATTTTGGAGATGATAGTGAAAAACGGTTTATAATACAGTCCTATTTTAAGTCTTTGGTTTGTACACACCCTCTCATACCCGCGTGTATCGTGAGGCCCATAGGTCCCCACTTCTGATTCTGTTCTCGAGCAGACCAATCAAATTCCACTAGGGTCCACTATTCACGTATGCTATAAAACCTCTTACAACTCGTATTTCTTGTTGTCTACCACACTACACTCTACCAATGGCCAAATCAACAAAACCCTAACAAAACTCTCTCTCTCTCTCTCTCTCTCTCTCTCTCTCTCTCTGATACAAATACTTCACTTCTCTGTATCTATATTAAACATAGCCATGGAATTCAAGTTTCGAGCAATGGATAAACAACCATCGAATGATGATGATGATCATCATCCTCATCCAAGCATAGGTTATTTAAACCCACAACCACTTCGAGGTCCGTGCAATTTATTTTTTTATATTTTCGTTCCACATTGTTGTGGGAACCAAAAGTTCAAAAAATAAAAATAAAAAAATTTGGTACCTTCTGAATAGACAAAAAAAAAAAAAAATTTGTACTCCGTATCTCTCTCTCACTCACTCACTCACACACACACACACACATATATATATATATATCATTGTCATTGAAAAAATGTATCTTCAACCCTTAGTTAGAATTTTTGTTGTTAAGTTCTTCAATGATGTGTAAATCCTGCATAAAATTCATACAAAATCAGAATTGAGTAAACTTCTAAAATAATAAAATTACAGTTTTTTTTTTTTATAATTAAATTCATATCAAATCTGGTTCTATGAACATTATTAATTGTTATATGTTGAATTTAAGTTTGAATAATTACTGTAGGAGGAATTTTTTTTTTTTTTTTAAATGTCAAAATCAAATTTGATGGGAGTTTATATATATATATATATATGTGTGTGTGTGTGTCAAAATAAAATTCGATGGGAGTTTTTTTTTTTGGAGTAATTGTTGTTGGAGATGCTCTGATCAAACTCGTATCACTGTTTCATTGTTTTCATTGAAATTAAACATATTTCAGTAGGACATGAAAACATAAACAATGGTAGTATCAATGAGTTGTTTCAAAGCCCTAACAATGTTCGCGAAGCGATCCAACGAGAGCTTGAGAAAGAGAGGATCAAGGAGGAGATTATTGCTGAGATGGCACGGAAACGGATGTTGGAAGCAGAAGCAAGAAGGGAATTGTTGATTGAGAGAGAGATGATGTTGCAAAGAACCAATAATTTTTCGATACTGTCTATGTCCAATGCATTGCCATCCATGCGGATTGAGCCTAGGCCGTCGATTTTTAATCAACCTCTGGAAGGAACATTGGGATATTCTGCACGCCGTGAGATTGAGGGATTCAAGACACTGCCATTTCAGCACAATGTGGAACCTAAGATTTCCATTGTCAAACCTCTTTCAAAAGTTAGCAGCAAAGAGAAGGTCATTTTTGTGGTCGGTATTTTTCTTACCCATCCCTCTCTCTCTTTCTCAATAATTTACTGTCATACGTACACAAATTTACTTACCCAAAAGTTTTCCACCTATAAGAGTTAAAATTCGAGTAAAAGCTTCATTTAATGTGAAGTTCTCTAATGGTTTTGCTCAAATTTTCTTATAAAATTGTCACTTTCTCTCAAGAAGATATAAAACTCGAGTAAGAGCATCTTCAACCCTCGTATCAAACTCATATTAGTTAAATTTGAGTAAATATTATCAAGAAGATATCTCCGGTTCACAACTTAAAACTATGTCAAATTTGAGTTTTTGCAGATTTGCATTTATGTTTGAGTAAAAGAAGATTTTGTATGGGTTTGACTTAAAGAATGAAGGAGGCTTTTTGAGAATTTTTAATCAAATTTAGATTTGCTATGAGTTTTTAGCAAGTGTAGGATGTGTCCTCTGGCATCTCCAATCCTTACTCAAAACCTAAGCCAAATATAAATTTGGGTAAAATGCCTCAAAAATTTCTTTAATCCTTGACTCAACTCATGCCAAATTGAGTTTTACTCGGGCTTAAGCTCAATTCCACAATATGTTATTTACAAACTCATATTTGATATGCATTTGAGTACGGTGGGAGGAGCTGTTTTCTTTTTGTTCTAAGATTTTTACTCAAATTCAACATGAGTTTGATGTAGTGTTGGAAATGCTTTTCCTCGAATTCTGTTCAGGGGATTTATTATTAGTATTATAAGAAATCTGAGTATAGCCATTGTAGAGCTTCATATCATATGAAGCTTTTACTCAAATTTGAGCTTGGAGATCAAGCAACCTTAATTTCGATCTTCGATGGGATCCAGCGTGGAAGTTCTATAATTTTATTGCCATATTTGTTCCTAAAGTAGAGGTTTCTAACTAAAACCACTGTTATTGACTCCTCCTTTTTGTCTCTTTTTGGAGCTGTTAAACTTCTCTCCTTTGTTTCTTGAACGGCCACTTTGGTGATACATGTGATGCAGTGCGTTGTCCCACATTGGCTGAGTACTGGGTTGTCCTTGGGCTTATTTAGTGGGTGACCCCTTCGTCCCATTAGCATAGGCTTTTGGAAGTGAATGTTACTACATTAATATGTTTCTGTATTTTGGTCCCCAAAGTATAATTTTCTTACTAATGTTGTGTTTTCCCTCCCCTTCTGGTTATTAGTTTATTCCGATCTAGTATATAGTTTCTCGGCTCAGGTCCTTCACTACAAAGTTTAATAGTGGTTAGTTTGTTAAGACTTGTGATGCATACATGATACACCATTAACCAGATTGTTATGCATGGCTGTCTTGGCTGCCTTGAGACATTAGGACCCAATAGTTTTAGTTTGGGTGAAAAAACACCATTCAACTCTACTCTAATTTGGAGGTTGGTCCCTCATCATTTAGTTGTAGCAATTTAGCTCTTCAACTTGTAGGCCAGTTGTAATGTCAACCTTCGGTCAACTTTCGTTTGATAAAATGTCGGAAACTCGTGATGTGGAAGATTGACTTTTGCACCACGTGGAGTTTCCCTCACTTTTATCATACAAATGCTAACGGAAGGTTTACATTGGAGCTGGCCTAAAAGTTAAAGGACAACATTGCTGCAATTCAAAGATGAGGGACCAAACTGCAAATCCGTGTATAATGCAAGGGTGCAAAATGCATTTTACCCTTTTAGTTCCCTCTTATTTTTCATCTTTCACATATTTGTTCTAGAAAAATTAAATGGCTAACTGTGCACATAAGAGTTTAAATGAAATATCATGCTTCACATCTGCCTTTTAGTTTCTTCTGTATAAGAAAATGCAAATGTTTTGAAGATCAGGACAGAAAAAACAGTTAGCAGGAACCCAGGCTTTGTAGACAAACTGTGATTGTGGCGTAGAGGAATTCTGCCTGAGTGATGTTCTCATTGACATGTTAAAAAAAAAAACTAGGCCTGCACACTGTGGTCTTTCTAGATGTGAACCAAAAAGTTGAAGTCATTCATTAGGGGCATCATCGTCACTAATTTGGGAGATTAACTGTCTGGATCACTGAATCTATGATGGTTTGTCACAACATGTCGATCGTATGTTGTGTTAGTGATCTTAGAGCAGTAATATCAATTAATGGTTTTGTGTATCCTGAGTTACTGATTTTATTTATATATTTTTTTGTTGGTTTAACTTGGGTAGGCAACCTTGTGTATGTGCAATGGTCTTCTATACTTTATATTGTCTCAGGCAGAGCACGATCGATAGACTATAGTCATGTATCCTCTGATACATGGACTGAAATCATCATTCTAGCTCCAACTGTTTTGCTCTCATCTTGATATATGCAACTCACTTGTTCATTCATTTTGGTAACAAACAGTTTACAATAACCTTTTGAGGTTTCAAGTACCTTTTTGGATGTAATGCTCATGGAATGCACCAAATGGAGTGATTTTTCAGTCATTTTGAATTCCATGAAATTCTGAAGTTTAGTTCTTTGGATATTGACTTTGTAGTTTTGCATCGAGATGTATATTTGTACCTCCAGTTATTATTATTACCCTTATTTTTTTATTTTTATTTTTTGGGTTGATAAGCAAATCAAACTGAACCAGTTAATGGATAGACTTTTCAAAAATTCCTGTGAAACACTTGACGCGCAGTTTAGGTTAGAATTCTGCTGTTCGATAGATAGTATGCAAAAAGATTGAAACTGTGAATGGTAATATTGGAATGCAGCCAAGGGCTTCTTACAAGAAGAATACAAAACTATGACTTAAATAGTTTTGTGTTATGAATTTATCATATATTGTGTTTTACATGTGAGTAAGGGTAGTCCTTTAGGGACATGTGCTTATAGTAAGTGGAATCTTAGCCAAAATGATTAAACCTTTGGTTCCTTCCTTTTTTTTGAATCGATTCCCATGGTTTTAACTTTTATTGAATGCTATGATCCACAAATTTAAGGTCATGCCTCATATGTTATATTTTTTATCCGACTAGATGCAAGTGTTGTGTTCAAAGAATGCTCTATCATCTATGTGCGCCCCCCCCCCCCCCCCACCCAAGGTTAAAAAATCTCAGTCAAGAAATGAAAAAAAGGAATAATGCCTTTACATAAAATATTTAGGCATGTAATGACTAGAATGAATGATATGAAATTAGGGGGAATTCTAATGTTTTCTGGTTTAGTTTAAATGTTTCCTTTTCGTTCGGGTTTTTGAACATGAAATGGAGTACGATAAAAGATAGTGAACACTCAATATACAATTATGATAGAATTTCCAATTCAAATGTATACATGCATTGTTCTTAGCAATGACGAAAAATGCTAACTAAAAAAGCTATACTTTTACTGTGTTTTGATACATTTACTTTTGGTTGGGCCTTGACACAACGGTTTATAAACTTGGGTGTGATGAGTGCCTGGTTATGGACATTGTTTGAGCAACCTATTGCAGGCTAAGCCCGAGGGGAATCCTTCTGGAGTTAAGCGGAAAGCTGTGACACCATCGGCATCGGGTGATACCGAGCTCCACTCAATTGGCTCGAAGAAGAAACCTAAAGACGAATGGAGTTGTGCCATCTGTCAGGTCAGTGCCACAAGTGAGCTAGCTTTAAACGAACACCTTCGGGGAAAGAAACACCAGACCAAGGAGGCATTATATAGAGCACACGGGAAAGGAAAAAACTTTTCCATTGGGCTATTCCCGAAGGAAATTGGCGAAACCACAGATAATCCGAGCTCGGAACAGGGAGAGAAAATGGGAGGGGAATCACAAGTAAAACCGAATGCAGAAGATAAGAAAATCAATGAGCAATCAATGCAGGGAAGTCGGGTTTTGGATAATTGGGATAAAAGCGCTGGGAAAAAAACACGGATAGTGGAAAGAGTGGAGGAACATAACAAGACGGGATATACATTTTGGTGTGAAATATGTAAGATTGGAGTGTACTCTGAGAAGGTGATGGAAAGTCATAGAAAGGGGAAGAAGCACGTGGCAAGGCTTCGGGGATTCAATCAGAATGGTGGGTCTGCCTCTGGAATTCAAATGGAAGAGTCTACTGAGAAGGCAAAAATTGCTGAAGATGAAAATGGGCAGAGTTTTGAAGATGTTGATAAAGTGGCAGCTAGAGACACCAGCTGGGTGATTATTGATTAGCTTATATGGGAGACTTTGAGAAACGGTGATTTTGCAGTAAGGTATGGCTTTCAACACCGCCTTCCATACTTCTGTGTAGTTTTATGGTGTTTATAATTATACGGAATATAGCTTTAACTTTTGATACTATGTTTAGAGAAAAGTATCCCAGAAAGAACAGCCAGTGTCTGGCTGTCACTCTGGCAAATTTGAATACTAGCCTCCTTGTCCATCTCCAATTCATCTTTGGAAGGCTCAACGCTCGGAATAGGATTTACGAGAATTAATATTAAGTCCCCGTGATCTGGGAAAATCGTATTGCAGTACTGCCTACTTGTATTGAATGCAAGATGATTTAATGCTCGGATTCTGCATTTTGTTTCGACATTTAGGGTAGACTGACTTCTCTGAAGCACAACCAACCAAAAATATTAGTATTTTTCGTCATATAAGCGTCCCTTTCGTCATAATGTGTTTGGGTTGAATTCAAGAATTTATGGCTTTTCAATACATATTCGTATCGTTGCTGCAAAAATCTGCAATTCAAGAAAAACGAAAAAAGAAAAGAAAAGAAAAAAAGATGATCATGAGTCACATTTTCTTATCAAAATTCTACATCAACTACTATATGGCAACTATACATAGGTAATAAATACAAAATGTTTGCCAATAGGCGAAAAGTTATATAATAAACTATAACAAGTACCAACTTCTATTTGAAGTACGAGCAACCACTTTGTCTAGTTGGTAAAAAGACTCTTCATGTCACGCTCATACCATGGTTTGAATCTTTGCTCCCCCTCTCCCAACCCTGGCACTTATGTCCTCGTACAATATTACTACACCAAATGATATATATATATATATATATATAACTTCTATATGAAATACGAGTAATGGATTAGCCCAGTTGGTAAAATGGCTCTCCATGCTACCCTCGTACCAGAGTTCGAACATTTGCTCCCTCCCCCGCGCCCTGACACTTAAGTCCTCACACAGGACCATTACAACAAATAATCCAAAAAAAAAAAAAATCTATTTGAAATCCATCCTTTGGACCAATTAATAACAAGGAATCGATGGAAGGACATCAGTTCAGATTCTGTATTTTTAAAAAAGAAATTTAGTAAAAAGTTTCTCATTTTAAATTAATAAAGTTTAAAGGACAACCAGTTTTTTATTTTGGTCAAAACTCCATAACTAGTAAAACTTAATCGGACCAAGTCTCTATATTGTAAAAGTTGTGTGAAATTTCACATAACTACTTCAATTTTTATAACATGTAGACCTTTCATTAAAAATTAACAATTTAAAAAAAAAAAAAAAAAAAAAAAAAAGGATTAGACCTTATACTTACAAAATCTATATTTGAGGGCATTTGAATAAAATTCCCTTTTTAACCCAATTCAATTCAATGGGATTAAACATATTTTTCTTGATTAACATCTTTTCCTTTTCCACCAAAAAAGTTTTATAAGACTATAACTACTCAGGTATTCATCGGTGTTTTTTTTCTTCGTGTTTTAAAAACTGACCGAATCGGTCAATTTTTGGTCGGGTTTTGTTCGGTTTTCAACTTATATCAATTTTTAAAAAACCGACCAATCAATTCGGTTCGGTTCCAGTTGTTTCTTGTACACCCCTAATAACTACATGCATTAAGACCTATAATTAGGGGTGGCAATCGGGTCGTGTCGGGTCATAATCGTGTCGGGTCATTATCGTGTCGGGTCACCCGTTTAACCCGTCTAACCCGTGTAGGGTGTCATCAGTTCGGATCGGATTTTATTTTTTCTATTTTCGATTTTTTCATGTTTTGAAATCCAATCGAAGTGCTCGGTTCGGTCGGTTTTGCCAATTTGAGCGGTCAGATCGGTTTTTTAGTTGTAGGTAATTTTAAAAAAACCGACCCGTTAGCTCGGTTCGGTTATTCGAAAAAAGCTTACAGTCCTATTAAGAACACAGACAAGTCTTTCATAAAATGTATCAATTATTAAAACGTACGTCTTAAATACCAAAATATTACAAATATAACAATATCCAACTATTACAAACTTAACACCCAAGCATTTCCAAACAAAATGAATAAGAAGAAATATTGCTTTTACTAACTGTATAAAGAAATTTCTCCACTTGCCATCCATCAAGAATCAAGATTAACAATTGTATTTGTCTAATTGACTAATTTGTCTCCCTCCCAATCCAACAATCCTGGCGGACTTCCTCCCTTTTATTTTATTTTATTTTATTATTTTATTATTATTTTTTTTATACAATGCTTAATGCATGAATGCTTCCAGGCTCCAGCTTCCTCCCTCCCTTATTAGTTATTAATAATTGTTATTTTTTTTATTATATTAGTTATTAATTATTATATATAAATTTACTTGTTTAGTAAGTTGGTACTCTTTTTTTTTTGGTGAGCAAACAAAAAAAAAAACAATTTTAGTTTATATATATATAAATTTTAAATAAATATGTTTTAAAAAAAAAATATTTTTTTTAATTCTTATTTATATTATTTGTATTTTAGACTTTCATATTATTAAAAATTATTTTTAGAACTAAAAAAAAAAAATGTCCCAACTGTACTTAAATACTTAATCGGGTCAAACGGGTTAGATGGGTTGACCTGCTTCAACCCGTTTATTAATCGTGTTACTCGGGTCGACTCGTTTATGACCCGTGCCCTTATACGAGTCACTCAAACCCGTTTATTTTCGTGTCGGGTTGCCGGGTCGTGTCGAAAATTGCCACCCCTACCTATAATGCCAAAAGTATGGAGGTGCATAGACTAAAAACGATCACCAAATCATAATTTACCATTAAAACACATCAAGATGTCATACCTTGCTTCAGCCAAAAAGAGCATCTCCAATGAAACTGTTAAAGAGGTGTACTATTGTTTAATTATAACGTCACCCCTTCAAAAGCACCACTCTAAAATGAAGTGCCAAAGGTGGTGCTATAATTTGGCAATGCTATATTTTGTGCCAAATTTGGCAACACCTTTGGCACCCCCATTAGGAGAAGTTTTTGTGTATCCTCAAGGTAGCGCCTATGTGGTGCTCCACACCCAGGTAGCGCCACACAGAATTGTTAAGACCATTTAAAAATTTTGTGGTGGGTACCATTATTTGTGTGGCGCACTACTATTGGGTACGGGGTACCAAATGGCATGCCACGTGGTACCTTAGGGGTATTCAAAAATTTCTCTCCCATTAGAGTTGGATTTTTGGGTGCTATGCTACAATTTAATAATGTATTTTTTGGGTGTTATTTTATAATTTGGTATTTCTTTTGATATGTAAATATGGAATTTGCCACTGTAACAATTTGAAAATATAGGCTTGACATCTCAAAAATAGCACTTTTCATTGAAGATGATATTTAAGGATAGTTTCCTTTGTTACATGGTCTCCAATCTGTTTCTGAGAAGATATTGGGTACATAATATAGTATCTAATGGAAAGGATTCTTTTAAATGAAACTCATGTCCCCTACACACACGTGGTCCCACTTAGGGGTGGCAATCGGGTCGTGTCGGGTCATAATCGTGTTGGGTCATTATCGTGTCGGGTCATTGTCGTGTCGGGTTATAATCGTGTCATTCTTAACGTGTCATAATCGTGTCGGGTTATAATCGTGCCGGGTCATATACGGGTCACCCGTTTAACCCGTGTAGGGTGTCATCGGTTCGGTTCAGGTCGGTTCGGATCGGATCGAATCGAATCGCATTTTTATTTTTTTTTCGATTTTTTTTTTCATGTTTTGAAACCAACCGAAGTGGTCGGTTCGATCTATTTTGCCAATTTTGGCGATCAGATCAATTTTTTAGTTGTAAGTAATTTAAGAAACCCAATCGGTTAGCTCGGTTCGGTTATTCGAAATAAGCTTACAGCTCTACTAAAAGCACAAACAAGTCTTCCATCAAATGTATCAATTATTAACACGTACATCTTAAATATCAAAATACTATAAATATAGCAATATCTAACTATTATAAACTTAACACCCAAGCACATCCACAAAAACTGAATAAGAAGAAATATTGTTTTTACTAACAGTATAAAAAAATTTCTTCACTTGCCATTCATCAAGAATCAAGATTAACAGTTGTATTTATCTAATTGACTAATTTGTCTCCCTCCCAATCCAACATTCCTAGCGGGCTTCCTCCCTTTTTTTTCTTTCTTTTTTATTTTTTAATTATTTTTTATTTTTATTTATTATGCAATTCTTGATGCATGAATGCTTCCAGGCTCCAGCTTCCTTCGTCCTTTATTAGTTATTAATTATTATATATAAATTTACTTGTTTGGTAAGTTGGGAACTACTCTTTTTTTTTAGCAAAAAAAAAATTTATTTTTAGTTTATATATATCTATATATATTTTAAATATTTTTTTTCTCTAAAAAAAAAAATGATAATTTTTTTAAAAATAATTTTTTTTAAATTTTTTTATATTACTTTTATTTTAGACTTCCAGATTATTAAAAATTATTTTTAAAACTAAAAAAAAATATACCCAAACTACACTTAAATACTTAATCGGGTCAAACGGATTACACGGGTTGACCCGCTTCAACCCATTTATTAATCGTGTCAAACGGGTCGACTCATTTATGACTCGTGCCCTTAAACGGGTCACCCAAACCCGTTTATTTTCGTGTCGGGTCGTGTCGGGTTGCCGTGTCGTGTCGAAAATTGCCACCCCTAGTCCCACTGTTAAATGTGTCTCACCTAAAGAGCGTCCTTCCCATTAAGTGGAGGTGGAGTGGTACCATGTAGACATAGGTATGCCACGTCCACGTGTTACATTTCATGTGCCAAAAAACTTCTCCTCTCTCATGGCCTCTTCTTAGCTTTATAAAAATCCATCCACAGTGAAACTCGAAAGAAATTGAAACCATACAAAGTGATCTGAACACCACATCAAAACCCTGCTAAGTTCACCCAGAAAAGGTATTTTAGCAAGAAATCCAAGTTAAAATGAAACACCCAAAAAAAATAAAGAAGCAGAATAATATAGATCTGACAAGGAAAACAAACAAACGCTCTGTGGGCAAAACCCGGAAACAAACTTTAAATCGGACCCAAAAATCTTCAACATACAAAAAGAAAGCACAATAAACCAACTTTTTTAAAACAAAAAAAGTCACATTTTCAAATGTATTTTAAAAGGGAAAAAAAATGCCAAACTTAGATTTGGGAAGTAAAAAAGGAAAAGGTGAAGATAAAAAAAATATTCACTGTCGATTGATAATCTGAGGAAGGACAACAACTCAATACTTTTTATTAGGCATGAATTGTTCTCCTTCCTCAATTATCTCAATCAACTGTGATAATTTCCTTATCTTTACCTTTTAACTTTTTTCTTACCCAAATCTACTTTCCCCTCAAGTTTTGCATTTTTCTTGTAAAATACATTTGAATTCATTGTGTTTTTTTTTTTTTTTTCCTTTCAGCTGCTAGGTTGAACCATGGTAAAACACTGTTCTTGTGCCACAATGAAAGTGATGAAGATGGGGATTCCATAAAGGGTGAGAGAGAGAGAGAGAGAGAGAGCACACACTACCCAAATCCAAACAGTAGAGCAGCTAAGTACTCAGCAATACAAGCCTCCTAGCCAAACACAGCCTTCTGGAACTAAAACTCTCGTACCTGTTTCCTGTTTCTCTTTCACAATCTGACAACCAGCCCCACCTACCACCAAAATCACAAACACACACACAGAAAAGGAAATGGTGGTGGTGGTGGTGGTGGGTCGGTGAGATCTGGCGGCGGCTGTTGTTTTTGCTGGGAGTTTTTCTTGTGGTATTTGTGATGACTGAGTAAAAGAGAGCGGGGAGTAGTAGAGATTGAGATGGGACAGTGTTATTTAACACTATGTTTGGGAATTAGAAAAGAAAAGAAGAGAAAGTCATAAATGAGGAGAGAAAAGAAAAGAAGAGAAATGAAGATGGTTTCTTTCATGTTGTTTGGGAGTTTAGGAGAGAAGAGAAAGTTATTTTCTTTCCTCTTGTTTGGAAGTTGCAAAGAAAAGAATAAAAAATTACAATTCTATCCGTCAATTGTACCTTTTTGTTTTTGCAAAGAAAGGATGAGAGATACCAATGAAAAAGAGTCAGAGAGTACCCATAAGCTTGTGGGAGATTAGCTTGTGACTAACGTGAGGTTTTTTTTTTGCAGCAGTTGTGACTGACGTATATAACAGTGTATTATATTAGCCCTAGGACTTGGATGGAATTTAAATTTGTTAAGAATTAAATAAAGGGTGTTATGGGTATTAATAAAAAATCATTAATCCTCACTTTCTTTTCTCTCTATGTCTTCCCAATTTGGAGAGAAATAAATAGAAAGAAAGTGAGTTATTTTTCTCTCCTTTTCTCTCCCTTTCTCTCCTCACTAAAACTCCCAAACGAAAGAAGGTGAAAGAAAGTGAGATACTTTCTCTTCTTTTCTCCCCATTTTAAAACTCCCAAACATAGTGTAAGGGACGGACACGACTTCCCTGCATTTTCTTTGGAACTGTTGGTTCGGTTCTTCTCACACGAGTAACAGTAATTTCAGTATTTTATAATTCTACCCCTTGAAATCACTGTTCCTCCTGTGAGAGAAACAGGACCAACAGTTCTTTAGGAACTGCACAGAAGTTTTGTCCTTAAAAGACAATACTTCAGTGTTGTATTAACTATTGGGTGAGCAAATTTTGACTCATAGAAGGGAAGGTTCGAACATAAAATCTAGATACACAGGAGAACACTAAGTGTCAGACCTTTAATACCAGAACTACACGTCCTTGTATACACCTAATGGGATAAATTATAGTGTAAAAAGCATTTTGCACCCTAATGTATAGAACGATTTGGACTTTACACCATAATGTGTCAATCTTCTCAAACTGGTCCTTAATGTATAGCGAGTTGCAATGGTACTTCCATCAGAATTTCTATCAAAGACTAACTGAACCTTGCCCATGTGCGAGTCATGTGACTTATTTAAGGGTATTTTAGCCATTCACCATAAATTAAAAGATTTTTTTGCATCCTTAGTATTTGGTTCATTTGGCGATTTGTACCCTTTAATGTTTGGGTCATTTGGACATATTTCATTTTTATTTTCATAAAAAAAAAAAAAAAAAAAATTTGGATGCCTCTAATGCTACCATCAATAATAGTAAGAGGACTAATCCAAATAAAATGAAACAAATCTAAAGTTATCCAACATATCTTGGAATATTAAATAAACTCTAATTCTAAAAAGGTGGGGCTAAATCCACAGCCTTTTTTTTATATATAATTATAAATTACCACATTTTGAGAGTACATTATTTATTTTTACCTTATGTATTTTAGGTGTTATATGTATATGTATCCCCTCAACTTTTGATTTTTTTTTTTTTTCATTAGCCCCCCAATGTATGTGTATATATATATAATTATTTTTAATCACAATGAGAATTAGTGTTGATTTAAAGAAGTGTTACAACAAGTAGCGGAGCCACGATTTGAGCCTAGGGACTTGGAGGCAACGACCCTGATTTGCTGGGTGGGAGGGAATACTGTACATTTGGGCTTTAAAAATTGCATGATTATTTTTGTGGGTTTTAGAAGTACCCCAAAAACTAACTATTAAATATCTTCATAACTCTTTTTTTTTTTTTTTAATAAAAAAGATCATGTGTTATTTCTTCTTTTATTTTCAACATTGGTTTCACATACAAAACAAATTATCTTTAGAAGTTTAGGATCATAGTGAGATTTATGGATCAAAGTCATTTATTGAGTTAAAAATTTTTAAACAAATATTGTTGATCAAAGTGAGATTTTTGAGTTTAAAGTGATAAATTCTGGGAAAAAAAGTTAAAAGGGATAAACTACAAAAATGGGGAAGGGCATGAATACATATAATATGTGTACATATAGGGCAAAAAAAATTCAAAAATTGAGGGAGATACAAATGCATATTGCCTAAAATATATAGTGATACATCCTAGAATGTTCAGAGTATCCATTACTCCCGATAGACCATCATGCCCGACCTTGAGGACGGGATAAAGTGCTCAGGTCAACTCCTCATCCAGCACACGTGGACGTAGACTACTTCATTAACAGCAACAAAACCACATGCAAATCCTGTCGTACATTAAGTTTATGGTACGCTTAAGTTTCATTGTTGTACAGGGAAACGACACACTCTAAATCATTTGAGACCCAACGACACACACAATGCTTTTTGTAAACAAAACGGCTTTCACAAATCCGCGAGGAATTGTCACACCACATTGTTAGAGCAATTAAGAGATATTCTAGTGTGTAACTAATAGCACAAGGTGTGCCATTTTCCAATGTTGTACCAGAAACAGTACACTCTAAACTGTTTGGGACCCAAACGGCACACACAATACTTTTTGTAAACAAAACGGCTTTCACAAATCCATGTCGAATTGTCACGGCACAAAGTTTGAGCAATTGAGAGATATTCTAGTGTGTATGCTCACAAAACAAGGTGTGTCGTTTTCCACTCTCACGGCTTTGGGTGTGACGTTTCTCTCTCCACAGCTTTGTGTCATTTCCCCTCAAATTATGTTTGCTTATCTACACAGTTACACCACTACGCACAGCACAAAACTTACACCATAACTTAGCTAAGTTTAAGCTAAGTTTTAGTCCACTACTGTAGATGCTCTTATTAAATTCAAAACTTTAAGACTTGTAACTCAATCTTCTTTGTCATTTTTTTAAATTTGTAACCTCCATTCCTATTTCACTTCATTGGAGAAAAATAACAGAGCATGTAAGTTTACATTGTTAATGAAACGAAGTATTCAAAACGCTTATTTTTTCAGAAAATTGTTTGAGAAAATTCACACAGTGTTACAAAATGTTGATCTTTCCAGAAAATTATTTGAGAAATTTCATCATGTGTTTAAAAATGTTGTGTTTTCCAGAAAATTGTAGGAAAAATTCACGAAGTGTTCAAAATGCTAATTTTTCCCAAAAGGGGTTTGAGAAATTCCATAAAGTGTTCCAAATGTTGATTGTTGCAGAAAACTGTTTGAGAAATTTCACGTGTTTAAAAATACTTTGTTTTCCCGAAACCGATTTGAGAAAACTCGCAAAGTGTTCAAATTGCTATTTTTCCCAAAAAAAAATGGTTAAGAAATTCCACTGAGTGCTCATAATGTTAACTTTTCCCCCCAAAAAAATATATTTGAGAAATTTCACAATGTGTTTAAAATTCTGTATTTTCCAAAAAAACTGTTTCAGGACATTCACATAGTGTTCAAAAATGCTCATTTTTTCAAAAAACTATTTGAGAAATTTCAGGAAGTACATTTTGATATTTTTCATAAATAAAGTTTTGGGAAAATTATCAAACTACTACCTTGATAAATTTGAAAATCGACAAAACATGGCCAAACAAAACTAAAAATAACACGCACATGTCTATATATGTGTGGGTGTATAACACGTAATAGCACACGTGTATATGTGTGTGAATGCATATGCACATATATGCATATTTTCTACAAAAAGATAAAAGGCTAAATATAATAAAAACATCAAACATACTTATATAATGAAAATGACTGTATTGGTCATTAGATATTGAGCTTTCAAGTTCTAAATCTTGAATCTACCTACATCTCTGTATTATATATATATACACACGTTGTGTGTGTGTGTGTGTGTGTGTGTGTTTTATCCTGGGAAAAAATTGATTATATAGGGAGAGGATCTTAAGTGCACTGGGTAGAGTGCACTGACCCAGTGCATTAGATTTAAAGCCTAAAAAACTCGCAATTCAGCGGGGCGCAGTTAGCGGGGCAGCCTACAGATTTTTATGCTTAAAATCTAGTGCACTCTACCCAGTGTAATTAAGATCCTACGTATTCGCAATTAAGTCATTAGGGACTGTAAACTTTTGGATACATATATCTGTATATAATGGACTGCACACACACAACAATAATTAACTGAGATGACAAAACAAAAATGTTACCAACTGCAAATATTAATTCACTTCCAACATAAAAGTAGTGAGATCACACAGTGACAAGATTATATAGCACAACATGGGATAAGAGGAGTTTAGCAGACATGGATGTGTAGCTAAAAGGGGGGAACAAAGGGTGATGTTATGCTTCCCAAATTTTGCATCCCAAACACTCAACAGTTGTACCACATGCTGTGACAGTGATTAGTGGTACTACATACCACTACATGTGGTACAACTGACACAACATTTAGGATTAAAAGTTGGAAAGTTTCTCATAAGTGACCAATTCCAGCAAGTATATAAGGGCCTATTTGGGAAAGCTTGGGATCTGGTTCTATCCTAGGATCTGTTTGGAAATGATGAAAAAATGTTCAGATTCTAATCAAGTCTCACTTCTATTGGTTCTTATGAGAGCCGGTGTTATTATGATTTAATAAAAACCCAGTTCAGGTCATTTTTAAGTCGGGCACGGAATCATGTGTACCTAGAAGCTACACAAATTTCCACATAACCGGTTCTTCAGTTACCAAACAGCCTTGTAGTCTCACTTTCTATATATATATATATATATATATTGGTTGCAAAAACTAGCATCTTCTTGGTTTGACAATGACCAAGCTTTCAGAATGAAGTAGATTGCTCACAAACATAAAAAGGAGTCTACCAAACAATTGAATATTTAAAACCGGTTCACTGAATAACCACAAAATCAGTTCCAAGCCTTCCCAAACAGCCCCCAAGTACCGTAAAATCAAGTCCGACAGCACCCAAAAAAAAAGGTTCCAAGATAATCAACCCCTTGATTAAATTAGATTGTTTACCTTATCGTCGATGGTATCAAACTTGGTTAGCAGAATTCCATCAATCAATGTGGGATTAGGAGATGTTGAAAGGTCGGCTAATTTCTGCAAGAGAACCAATATATATTGCTCAGTGTAATATCTCCAGTATAAGAAATGGACATTTTTCTCTAGTATAAGAATTGGACATTTTTGAACTAAAAGTGAGAAGCCTAAATATAGAAAGTTGAACCTGATTACACTTTGATAATTGATCCACAACATCATTCCCAACCAGCGCCTCACCAACAAACAAGACCAAATTAGGATTGTTAAGGTAGATGAGCTTCGACAGAGCCATCATTAATGGTTCGTTATCCTGTAAAATATAGAGGACACTTTATGGGAGATGATATATTCATTGCAATATCATGAATTTAATAAAATTAAATGATAAATCAAC
Source organism: Hydrangea macrophylla (assembly GCA_033977485.1). Lineage (NCBI taxonomy): Eukaryota > Viridiplantae > Streptophyta > Magnoliopsida > Cornales > Hydrangeaceae > Hydrangea > Hydrangea macrophylla. Next base: position 103,710,370 of record CM066987.1, read on the forward strand.
TAACCAGATACGTTTAATATGAAGTTTTTTCATTATAAGTAAATAAAAAAAATACCTGCATTCGACCAGCTGTATCAACAAGAACCACATCAGAACCATTTCGACTGGCCTCTTGAATTGCTTCCTTGGCTACAATTGCCGGATCCATCTCATACCCCTTTTCAACTATAGGGATCTGACAAGGCCAATTACAAGTCACTTACCACCTCCCAAGTTGTATAAAGTACGAATTCTTATTTTTGTGAGGTTGTATCATTTATTTCTACTAGCTTCTTTTTGGGTGGCATCACTAGGCCAGAGAAGAGACCGAACATCCCAACGATGTATAACATTCTTATTGAATAGGCACTTGGATGAGCCGTATAATCCAGACATTTAGTATTTTCGAAACCCACTAGAAAGATTCTCGGACTTAACGCTATGTTTGGTATGAGAGAGAGAGAGAGAGAGAGAGAGAGAGAGAGAGAGAGAGAGAGAGAGAGAGAGAGAGAGAGAGAGAGAGAGGCATCCTCCTCGCCCACCATTTCGCATTTCTCCAAAAGTGGAGTAATTGGGAGAGAGAAGAAGATCCTCTCTTTTACGGACATTTTTGTCCTTAAAACAAACAAAAAAAGAAAACATTCTAGTTTTCTGCACGATTCTTGGGTCTGGCCGACACGGGTCCAGAGAACACGTCAGGTCTCAGTACCCCCACTCCCCAACAACTCCTCCTCCCCACCCCCCCAAAAAAAAAAAATATATATATATATATATAACTAAATAAAATTATTAAAAAAATAACATGGGCCCGTTTTGTAACATTGCAATTTTTCTTTTTGTTCAAGTGAATTCTATCATATTAGAGTCAATCATGAAAACCAAAAATCACAACATTACATTACAAAACGGGCCCTAAATACATATAAAGAAATCAAATCTCCTATAACTATACCCCGACTCTGCGTGCATGAGTTCGCAACAGCTCAATGGCTCCAGAGAGGAATGTATCACATGCAGCCATCATGACATTTATAATATGCTTCTGAAGCCAATAAGCAACCTGCAGAGTGACAGTTAAGAAGATTCTGTCAAATGAAAAGATAGGCCTTCATGGGTACATTTCCATTATAATGAACTCACATCACTTAGGCTTCACCTTAGCAAGATTGGTAGATTTTCCAACCCCATTAACTCCAACAAAAACCACAACATATGGTTTTCTTTGTTCCTTGGTAACATGAACATCCCTCAATATGTCAATGGAGCGTCTAGGAGTTAAAATGCGAAGAAGAGCCTCTTCCATTGCTGCCTGCACTCACCAATAGACTTCAATAATACTGCTTTCTTTTGGCTGGACATTAGGAGCCTAGGCTCTGTTTGGTTCATGGAAATAGCGAGGGGAAGGAAAGGAAAACACTTTTCTTTGTTTGGTTACTAAGGAAAATAGTGAGGCAAATAGAAAGGAAAAGATATTATAGCGAGAAATAAATTTCAAAAAAATCAACTTTGAGACACTTCCCTCCCTTTTTTCTTAGGTTACAATTATACATTGAAAATACTTAAATATTCAATGTTATTTTAAGATGGAAAAAACGAAGGGGACAAATTGTCCTTGTTTCCTTTCCTTGTTATTTTCCTTCTCTAAATCTGCAAAGTAGAGCCTAGAAAACACGATGGAAAAGAACACGTGAGCAGAAGGAAAGAGGAAGGGCAAGCCCACACACCTTCACTGTAGATGATATCCTTGTAAACGAGGCGAGCTTTTTACCTTCAAGACTAGCTGCTACTGATTCACAAAGTTTTTCAGCTATTTCCTCTGCCTGGGACCCGCCAAAACATCAAATACCCATAAGCAGGCTTGGTAGATTGATAACACATTATACATGATAAAAATAAAACTTCTTCATGCATAGAGGAAGTAGACAAGTAAACATACCACATTCTTGGTCATAAGTATATCCTTTAGAGCTCTGAAAGCTGGTTCGAGGTCTGCCTTCTCCAAATTTGGTTTTCCAGCGATACTGTGCACAGCATAAGAAAAGGCATTTTAGGTAAAGTTGCAACTTGCAAGAAACTCCATAATCTACATGTAACATAACATTCGTCATTTTATATTTTCGTATTACCTTTTTGGTCTAGGACTTCCGGTCACAACTAGAAGCAACAACACCATGTTGAACTATTGTTTAGACAGAAGGCATGGCTACTTTAATAGCAAGCATTATCTCATAAATACCGGGACAAAGATGAGTTCCTAAAATAGTTCTGATGAATATCTAAATTGTTGAAGCTTGATATATATGTTGGGCCAATTCTCCAACAACTTAAGCTATTGGAGAAATTTGTGACTTAACATAGGAGTACATTGTTTGTTGGAGGTCTTGTGCTCAAGTCTCCGTTCCCCGTTCTGGTGCGCATATTGGCATATTGTTCTCTGTCTTTATTATGATGGAGTTTGGTTTGTTTAGTTTGTTGTCTCTCCACGAGCTATAAATAGCTGCATGTGAGGGAGTGTGTTGAAGCTTGATATACATGTTGGGCCATTCTCTAACAACTTAAAGCTTTTTGAGTAATTGGTGAATTTTACATAAAGAATTAACATGAATAAAAATTGAAGTTCAGCAAATGAGTCAAAAATGAGAGTCTTTACTTCTCAAATTGAAGCCAACAGAGTTCAGCTTAAAAGCCTGGAACTCACAAAGAGCTGATAAATTCGAAACTGTGAAAGCGCTTATAAAGAGTACAGAATAATTACTAACCTATGCATCATTGTTATTAACTAAAAGAACTAAAAAAACATGAAAGTAATCACATACTCCATGTGATTTGATTCATTAGCAATCAAAAGCATCATTTGAATGAAAAAACCTATGTCAGTATGTGTATCTGTACGTAAGAGGGAGATTCTATAACTAAGAATCTGATCTTACAAAGAATCAAGTGTCCAATACTATTCTGTTCTTGGCATTTCGGGTTTAAAATCTTAATTTCAGGCCTTCATCTTGGAACCCTTTATATCAGTCAAGAGGAATTGGGAAGGGGGAAAAATACCTCTGGAACATGGATGAAAACCAGCCTTTCTTCTTTGTATCAACCTTACTATCCTTCCCCACTTCCTCTTCGTCTTCAGTTTCACTGTCACTGCTAACAATCTCCTCTTTATCCATCATACTCTCACCTTGATCCTCTGCCACAACAATTATATTCTCGTCCCCATTCTCAACTCACCGGATCCGTAAAATCCAATGTCGATTCTTTAGGTGAATTATCCCAAATTCTATTCTTCTTTGTTATCTTTTTATTGGGCTCCGCCTTGGAACCCTTATTAACAACAGTATCTGTTTTTTCCCCCCCTTTAGATCTTAAGCTTCTGTAGCTTATTTACATCGAAAGCACCGTTATCGGAACTCCCATTAGATTAACATTTACAACACTTTTTGTGGGTAACTCATGAACTCCAACATGGTTTCCATTGGCATGCCCAATTTCGATTTTTCGATCTTTTAATTCACCATCCCGGCCATCATTTCCCGATTCACCCCCGCTCTTTTTTTTATTACCTACGTCAAGACCGGCCTTTTGCATTTCTTCTTAACCATGTTATTGCTAATAGGCTTACTCACCTGCTTTGATTTCTTCATATCTTCAGCTCGAGCTTCGGCCTCCTTCCAAAGTTGCCTAAGTATATCATCAAACTCATCGTAAACCATCCGTTTCGGATCATAAATCTCCGAGAATTCACATTTCACCATAGAAAGTAGATCGTCCACATACAAAAGATGGAGTATCTGCTGGTACACGGCAACAAACACGAGGCCGAGTTCATTATGGAACGTCCATTTGAGAGTGTATGCGGCGCTGGGAGCCTCATAGTTATACGATGAGGCACCAGATCGTTCCTCCAAAAGGCAGGATCGGATCAAAGTGTCAATTGGTGATCCTCTAAGAGCATTTCCAAGCTCTACAAGTCCAGAGGATCAATCCTCCTCTTGTAAATATCAGTAACTGCTCTAACATCTTTATATTTTACACCAATTATTTCCTGCAATCAAAATAATGGAATCTTAGAAAAACATAATTTCGACAATTTGCATACAGAATGGATAAAATAGAATCAAATTCCTATAGATAGTTGGGTGATAAAAACCAAAATCAGTAAAATGAATGCAGTACTATACAACATCTGAGAATCTAACTATTGCTTGGAAATTTCGCAATAATTTACATTTCTATCACTTGGGTGGCATTAAAATGAAGAAAATATAGAATTTAAAATTTTAACCGCGTGCTCCAACACACACACACACACACACACACACACACAGAGGAAAATCAAACATAATGTCCTCAAACTTTATGAGCATGTGACATTTCAAACTTTGTTCTAGTCTGTTCTCGAGGTCCAAACGAAGAGGACCCATCAGGAAATTCTTTTTTTTTTTTTTTCCTTTTTCGGGAAATGGCAATTAACCGAAAAGGAAGAGTACAAAATATCAAGGGGCAAACCCCAGGAAAGAGGAAAGAAACCCTCTAGCAAAGAAAGCTAAAGAAACAGGAGCTACACATAAGTCTCACCACCAGAAATGCAGCAACAAGAAAAGAAAAGCAAGGAAAGGAACAATCATCTAATATCCCAATTATGAAGCAAATCTTGGAAAGTAGCAGCCTCCTTGCCTTCAAGAGATAAAATCTTGCAACGGATAGTGGTAAGGATGCTATTGAGCACAGTTTTCGAGTCCTTGTATTCATTGCGGAAAATACGAGCATTTCTCTCCCTCCAAATAGAATAAATAGTTGTTGCAAGGCAAAATTTCATAAGGAAATAGCGGTTGTTCTTACCCTTCCAAGCATTAGAAGCCCACTCAATAAAGGAGTTCCAGCTGCGAGAAACCCAATCAGTGCCACATCTAAGAAGAATACCCTCCCAAAGGTTGAGAGTAAAAGGACAATCGAAGACCAGGTGATTGTGAGTTTCCACATCAAGACGGCAAAAGACACAGGAAGTGTTTATGGATTTATATTTAGCCATCCTATCTAAAGTAGGGAGTCTATTTAGGATAGCAAACCAAAGAATGAGACTAAATCTGGGGGTAGCCTTAGCATACCAGGCCAGACAAGTCCAGGGAACATGAGGATGGTGCAGCCGAATAGTGTCCCAAGTAGTTCTAGAGGAGAACTTATCACAAGAAATCCAATGAACCATGTCAAAGCAATTATCAGGCGGAGGTAAAGAGCTCATATTCCTTTTTAAGTCCAACAAGGCAGGAGAGTTCGATAAAGGCCAAGTCCACTGCCCATTAGATATGATGGAATTTACTTTAGCATCAATGGGAAGAGCAGCATCATAGACAATTCTAGGGCCATAATGGTCAAGTAAAGGACCAACAGGGTGCCAGTTGTCATACCAGAGGAAAGTACCTTGACCATTACCGATGCGATGAGAGATGAGAGGCTTGGCTTTGTCCCTTAGCTTCAAGATTTTTCTCCAAACCCACGAGCACACTTTAGGGGTTTTTGCAGCCCAAAAGCTTTTATGCTTCAAGAGAATGGTATGGACCCAATCAGACCATAAGGAGTTCCCATTATCTGAGAAGAGATTCCAAATATGCTTCAAAATGTTGCTAGTATTCCACTCCACAAGGTTTCTAATTCCCAAGCCACCTTCTTTCATAGGTCGACATATGGTGTCCCACCATAGCACCCTTACAAGAATCAGTCCCAGTCCAGAAGAAAGCTCTCAAAATCTTATTGACTTGCTTTAGGACTTTTTTTGGGAGAATGAAAATGGAGGACCAATAAAGTTGGATACTACACAAGACATTCTTGATAAGCTCCAATCTGCCCGCATAGGATAAAAATTTGGAGGTCCAAGAATTGACTCTAGCTGTTATCCTGTCAACAAGACCATTACAGTCCACAGCTTTTAGCTTTGTGGAGATGAGGGGGACTCCCAGGTATCTCATAGGCAGGTTGCCATTGTCAAATCCCAAGAATTGAATGATAGAATCTTTAGTGGTAGAGTTTAAACCAGCACAAAAGATGTTGCTTTTAAGAGGATTAGCCTGCAATCCGGAGAAAACATAGAAGGTGGCTAGGGCATGTTTAAGAGAAGCAACAGATTCAAGATTCCCATAACAGCATAGGAGCAAGTCATCAGCAAAGCTAAGCTGAGCAATTCTATTTTTATCACATCTGTAATGAAATTTGAAACTTGGGTTGTTGCTGATGGAATAGTTCAGGATTTGGCTAAAAGCATCCATACAAAGAAGGAAGATGTAGGGAGAGATAGGATCTCCTTGCCTAAGCCCTTTAGCTCCAGGAAATAACCAACAAGATCTCCGTTGAGGCAAATGGAAAATCTAGGAGAAGTCATGCATTCTTTGATCCAAGAAGTAAAAAGAGGGGGAAACTTCATAATCTTCAATAAATCCAAGATGAAATCCCAATGAACACTGTCATAAGCTTTCATAATGTCAACTTTGGCAGCAATTCTAGGAGGCCCCCCAGCTTTGTGATAGTCCCTAAGAAAAAGGCATTGAAGCCATCAGGGCCAGGGGCCTTCTTGTTGTTCATAGAGAAAAGAGTCTTCTTTATATCTTCTTAAGTAATATCCTTACTAAGATCATTCCACATCTCACTTGGGACAGATTTAGAAATAAATTTCTCCAGCTCAAGAATTCAAGACCCATCAGGAAATTCAAGACCCAGCAAATATCAGTTCTATCTAGATCCAGAGGAATTGATAATAGAACTAAAAAAAAAAAGGGGATTTTAATAAAAATGAGAGATAAATTAATGTCTTCACACTGATTTTATCAATAAGTTGAAGAAAGCTAGAGAGAGAAAAAACAATACAACAGAACCCAACAGAATTATCTCCTGATTGTTACAACAATTTCTCAGAAACCAAACAGATCATAAGCAATATGGATTCGAATCTCAAGAGATTCAAAAAAAAAAAAAAAACCATGGATTTAAAACAGCAATCATCTCCAAAAACCAAACGTATCACACACTTCTGAGCATCACGAAATCGATTGTAATTTTTACATAACACCTCTAAACCTAGAAAAACTAAAGCTTTAATTTGAATAGAATCGAATTAACTTAGGGCTAAGTGCTGCAAAATTAAGTGCTAAATTTTAAGCACCCTAAATTTTAAGGAATAGGTTTATACTGAAAATAGACTCATTCCGTCATTATTTTCAGTAAAAAAATTTCTCTTAAACATTTTCGTGTATTTTTTGTTACTTTTTCAATTAAATAGTACATTATCAAACGTATTGAAATAAATTAAGTGTTGAAAGTTATTATTTTTACCATTTAATTAAAATATCAAATACACTAAATCAAAAATTGAATAGAATTGAATTCACGGCAATTTTAATTGCATTGCAACAAGAGAAAAATAGAGAGAGCAAGGAATTGAGAAGTTGGGATCCCAAGGTGAGAAATTTTTCATATATGATATATCTATATACTCCAGAGGTGGGTAAATGGTTCGGAACCGAATTTACGTCTCGAACCCGATCCGGAACCAAATTACAAATTTAAAAACCGAAATGAATATCTGCACTATTATTCGGATAGGATATTGAACTTCATCCCAAACCAAAACTTAAGTGATAAAAGCACTACTGAAATGGCAAAATCAATCCTGAACCGAAATATTACTTTGATGACCCGAATCAAAATTTCAAACTATTACTCGGTTCAGATATCGGTATCAAATCTACCAACCTGAACCGAAATTCAAAATTCGGTTCGGTTTAACTTGAATGTCCAAAAAGAGGAATACCTACACATGTATACGTGCAAAATTTTTTTTTATTGTATAAAAAAGGGCTGGAGAGGGGGCTAGTTTGGAGATTTCAGTGACAACTATTTCATTGACTTGCGCCCCCCATTCGAACTTGAAACCTACCTATCCACTACAAGAGCCCAAATGGATCACCCACCTCGGTGGTGTATGGAATGTATTTTTGCTCACCCACCAACACTATTATGATAATTGTCCAATTTTACTCATTCTATCAATACAATTATTGAATATGACAAAAATAGAACATGGTACACCCAATTAAATACCAACCGAATAAGTCATAATGAAACAACTAGGAGTTAGGCCCAAGAGTTCAGCCCGGGCCCATTAACTCCGATAAAGTATGGAGCCTGCGCACTAATTGGGCCTCATGAGATAGTATAACAGATAAAGAAGAAGCCTCCAGATCACGGAAGTTATGAACTGACAACCAACCAAAGCCCAATGAGCCACGACACGAGAAGTGGCATACGTGGAGAAGGGTATGGGGGTTAACGTGGACAAAAAGTGGAGAGAAGTTATATAACAGAGGAAGAGGAGGAAAGAGGTAAGCCATTATTATTTTACTGAGTTATTCCGTACATTAGAGAGAAAAAAGGTAACTGACTTCATCATCGGAGGAGGCTCGGGGATCCACACCCCCCTTTGTGGCCTTTCTTTTGCCTTTTTGTAGGTGATCGCGGAAGAGTTCCCTCCGTCCTGTGGCCAAGATTGTTTCTTCCAAGCGGAGGTTTGGATCGACGATTTTGGGCAGTATCAGTTGGCGCCGTCTGTGGGAACGACGTTGTAAAGTTCTCGTATATAAATTGTTTCACTCATGGAGGAAGCAGGTTCACAACATGTTGTGGAGGAACAGAGGGAACATAGGAACTCAGAGGATCAGGACGTCCAGATAACTGATTATACCAGTGAAAACCACGCCGCCCCTGACCTGATAGAAACAATGATGCAGCGGATCAAGTCTCTTACGGAGACGGTAGAGATTTTGGCTAAACAACAAACCAATCAAGTGCCGAAACGAACGGGACCAGAGATGAAGAATCAGGATCAGAAAGAAGAAGGGACAGAGTCAAGTAATCCTACCAAAATAAACTTGAGGAGCGAGGCCACCCAGGAGATAGAACAGGAATGGAGAATGGTCTTAGGATTGACAGAGCCGCCATTTGCTGACCACATCATGATGGAGCGGTTACCAAGGAAGATCACCCTGCCTAAAGTGGAGTCATATGATGGGAAGGCAGACCCCACCGAACATTTGTGTCATTATCAACATGCCATGGCTCTCTACGATTGCAGTGAGGCCCTCTTATGCAGAGTGTTCTCCAACACCCTAACGGGAGCAGCCCTGTCATGGTTCAGGAGATTACCCCCAAAGTCAGTATCTTCATTTGCCATGTTGGCAACAAAGTTTGTTAACCGTTTTATCACGAGCCGGAAGCTTAAGAAAGGGCCCGACCATCTCCTCAACATAAAGCAACAAAAGGGGGAATCATTGAGAGATTACATAACACGGTTTAATGCCGAACTCGTTAACGTTGATGGATGTGAAGGAGGATTTGCTATCGCAGCGCTGAGGGCAGGCCTTCAACCCGGCCTGTTTTGGAAGTCTATCACTAAGAAGCCACCTCTGGATAATTCAGATCTCTTAGTCCGAGCCCAGAAATACATAACCCTAGAGGACATGGACATAGCTCGAAGGGATAGTAAACTGTTGGCGGAACCAAAAGGGAGTTCAAGAGGAAGAAAGGAAGACTGGAAGAAGAGGAGATCCCCGGACCAGTCAGACAGAAGAACGACTCGTGACAGAGAGAGATCCCCTAGATCTGTTCGTTATACGCCTCTCAACGCATCACTCTCTCAGATCCTGAGACAGGTCAAAGGCAGGGAGCATTTTAACTGGCCGGGAAAGTTGAAAGGCGAACCGGGAAATCGAGATCGAAATAGGTATTGTGATTTTCATAAGGATCACGGTCATACAACGGATGAGTGCCGGATTCTGAAGAGGGAGATTGAGGAGTTGATCCGAAGAGGGCGCCTCAGGGAATATGTAGGAAGAAATGATAGAGTTGGCCCGGCAAAAGATCAGACGCACAAAGATCAGGCGAGAGATAAATCAGATCAACGCCAAGCGGATCAACCTCCCCGGCCTAATGTTATTTACACCATCCATGGCTGCACTAGAGACTCTGGATACTCAAATCGAGCAAGGAAGCGGTTCTCTCGTGAAGTCAAGTGGGGACCAACGCGAGTCCTCAGCATGGAACAAAGGTTAAAAATCCCGACCCCAATTATAACTTTTGGGGACGAGGATTTGGTTGGAGTGCATGTACCTCATGCAGACGCTCTGGTGGTGACATTGTCTATTGCACACTATGATGTGAGAAGGGTTCTTATTGACAACGGAAGTAACATCAACGTCATTTTCTTGCATGCTCTGGAGAAAATGGACATTGACCTCGGGCAGATGAGGAAATCAACCGGGAGGATCACCGGATTTAGTGGTGAAGTTGTAGAGCCCATTGGAGAAGTTAGACTGCCCATCACCATTGGAAAGGCTACCAATTACATATCGGGGGTGGATGAATTCTCAGTGATTAACGCACCATCTCCTTATAATGCCATCATGGGACGTCAGTGGCTTCACGATGTGAAAATTATTCCATCATCTTACCATCAATGCATGAAGTTAGTTCTCAGAGGTGAAGTGGTATCTGTCAGAGGAGATCAGAAGGTCTCCAGGGAATGCCATGCAACCTCCTTCAAGTATGCCAGGGATAAATAGCAATTACAGCGCCCGGCCGACCAGGAAAGACGAGGAAGCCGGAATGATAACCCAGACCCGGTGCCGCCTGGAGTTCGAGATGACCGACCTGAGTTTCTTAAACCGGGGGAAGAAGTAGAGGAAATCGTGCTCAACAAGAGGGATCAGGAAAGAAAAGTTAAAATTGGAGCCCGTCTCACGGGTGCACTCAAGGAGGAACTGATTCAGTTTTTAGCAGAACATCAGCATGTCTTCGCTTGGTCCACGGGAGACCTGATTGGAGTTGATCCTGGAATAATTTCACATCGATTATCGGTGGACCCAGAGCACCCACCAGTTCGACAGAAGAGAAGGAAGTTCGCTGCGGAAAGACATCAAGTCATTAACGCCGAAGTGGAAAGGTTGTTGGAGGCTGGACATATAAAAGAGGTTTTTTACCCCGAGTGGTTGGCTAACACCGTTGTGGTCCCTAAGAAAGGGGGGAAGTGGAGAGTATGCGTAGATTATACGGACCTCAACCGAGCTTGCCCCAAAGACAGTTTCCCAATCCCGAAGATAGATCAATTGGTTGACGTGACCGCTGGAAATGAAATGCTTTCCTTTATGGATGCGTATTCGGGGTATAACCAGATCCGGATGCACCCAGGAGACGAAGAGAAAACCTCTTTTATCACGGAAAGAGGTCTTTACTGTTACAAGGTCATGCCATTCGGATTGAAAAACGCCGGAGCTACTTATCAGAGGCTTGTAAATGGGATGTTCCATCACCAATTGGGAAAAACAATGGAAATCTATATAGATGATATGCTAGTCAAGAGCAAAGAAAAGTCAGATCACGTCAGGCACTTGAGGGAAGCTTTTTTAGTTCTGGATAGATATAACTTAAAGCTGAACCCATCCAAGTGTGCATTTGGGGTCTCGTCAGGAAAGTTTTTAGGATTCATGGTGTCTCAAAGAGGCATAGAGGCAGATCCGGATCAAATCAAAGCACTTATGGAAATGGTCTCACCTCGGAGTAAGAAAGAGGTGCAAGCCCTCAATGGAAGGTTGGCAGCTCTCAACAGATTCATCTCCAAAGCCTCTGATAAATGTTTGCCATTTTTCAGAATACTTAAAGGGAATAAGAATTTTGAGTGGACAGAACATTGCGAAGAAGCTTTCCAGAGCTTGAAGAGCTATCTAGGAAGCCCTGTAATGTTAAGCACCCCGGTTCAAGGAGAGGGGCTCTTCCTGTATTTAGGGGCCTCAGATCATGCCGTTATCTCGGCCCTCGTGAGGATGGATGCTGGAGTTCAGATGCCGATCTACTACACAAGTAAGACCCTCTTAGAGAACGAACAAAGGTACCCTGAACTCGAAAAATTAGCATTTGCTTTGTTAATTTCAGCTCGTAAATTACGACCTTATTTCCAAGCACACACAATAGTGGTACCCATTGCACATCCGCTTAGATCTGTGTTACATAGGCCTGACACCTCGGGACGCCTTATGAAGTGGGCAATAGAACTGGGAGAATTTGATATCAAGTTTGTCCCAAGGGCAGCGATCAAAGCGCAAGCTCTAGCAGATTTCATCGCAGAATTCCAATCAAGATCAGGGATCAACATACAACCCAAAACTTCACAAGATCAGGATAGCTGGCAGCTATACACTGACGGAGCCTCAAGCAGGAAAGGAAGTGGAGCCGGCATCGTCTTGATTACCTCTGAGCAGATCCAGATGGAAAGAGCAGTGGCTTTCTGTTTCAAAGCCTCGAATAACGAAGCTGAGTATGAAGCTCTGATCATAGGATTGCAAATGGCAAAGCTGTGTGGAGCTGATAATTTAGTGGTTCATTGCGATTCCCAATTAGTCGTAGAGCAGATGAAAGGTGGTTTTGACCTTAAGGATGAAAGAATGCGATTGTACAACCAGATAGCACGGAGGTTGGCTGATCAGTTCCACAATTTTATAATAGTTAAAATAGCCGGGGAAGACAATGATCGAGCTGATGCCCTGTCAAAATTAGCAGCAGCATTGGAAGTGGCATCCGAAAGCGAAGTAAAGGTCGGGGTTCAAGAGCTTCCTAGCATCTGTCAACTGCCCAGAGTTTGTGTGATGAATTCAGGAGAATACAAGGACACGTGGATCATGCCTATTGTCCTTTATCTAACCGAAGGGATACTACCAGAGGACAAAGTATCAGCTCGGAAGTTAAGGATAAAGTCAGCCCGGTACATTGTGTATGAAGGAGTTTTGTATAGGAGATCGTTCACACAACCTCTCCTCCGATGTCTGACGCCATATCAAAGCGAATATGTGCTTAGAGAGATCCACGAAGGTATATGTGGCAACCATATGGGGTCAAGGTCAATCTCCCACCGAGCACTTACTCTGGGTTATTTCTGGCCCCATATGAAGGAGGACGCTCGGCAACTGGTTCTGAAATGTGAAAAATGTCAAAGGTTTGCTAACTATACACACTGCCCAGGTCAACCAATGACTCCAATTACCAGCCCCTGGCCGTTCATGCAGTGGGGTATTGATTTGGTGGGACCACTCCCCAGAGCAGAAGGAGGGAAAAAGTTCGTTGTGGTTGCAGTAGATTATTTCACAAAATGGGCTGAAGCTGAAGCTCTGCTTAAGATCGGCCAAAAGGAGATGAAGAATTTCGTGTGGAAAAACATTGTGTGCAGATTTGGGATCCCACAAATCATAATCACAGACAACGGCACACAATTTGAGGGGGGAATGTTCCAGGATTTCTGTAAGGGGCTGAGCATAAATCATCACTTTTCATCCCCTGGACACCCTCAAGGGAATGGGCAAGCTGAAGTGACTAATCGTTCAATTATAGATGCTATGAAGAAAAAGCTGGACCGAGCCAAGGGGAATTGGTTGTCCGAGCTACCCGGGATATTATGGGCATATAGAACTACCCAGAGGACTTCGACAGGGGAATCACCATTCACTTTGGCATATGGTACTGAGGCGGTACTCCCCGTTGAAATCGGTATGCCTTCGTCGAGAACAACATTTCATAGTTCAGAACATAATGAGCAGGCTATACGGGAAAATCTAGATCTGTTGGAAGAAGTCAGAGACCAAGCCCTGGTGAAAATCGCAGCATATCAGCAAAGGATTAGGAGACGGTATGACCAAGGAGTCAAGCCGAAACACTTTCAGTTGGGAGATCTAGTGCTGAGGAGGATTTTTCCTAATACAAAAGAGCCAGGATCAGGAAAGCTGAACCCCAACTGGGAAGGACCTTATAAGATAATTAAGATAAACAGGCCAGGTACTTATTGGTTGAAGGATATGAGTGCGAAGCAAGTTCCAAGGCCGTGGAATGCAGAACACCTCAGAAAGTATTTCCATTAATTAATGTTCATTTTCCCAAAATTATTGTAAATATGCAAGCTTTCATCTCATGTAAATACGCAACTCATCTTTTTCTGCAAATGTCTGAGGCAAATCTTTATGTGCAAGATTCCATTCAGTTTGGTATGGCGCAATAAGTGAACATAAGATCTCAGGTTATACCTGAGTGTAAAGAGTTCACCAAAATTAAGGGATCATGAATCCCGAAGTGAACATAAGATCTCAGGTCAGACCTGAGTGTAAAGAGTTCACCAAAATTAAGGGATCATGAATCCCGAAGTGAACATAAGATCTCAGGTCAGACCTGAGTGTAAAGAGTTCACCAAAATTAAGGGATCATGAATCCCGAAGTGAACATAAGATCTCAGGTCAGACCTGAGTGTAAAGAGTTCACCAAAATTAAGGGATCATGAATCCCGAAGTGAACATAAGATCTCAGGTCATACCTGAGTGTAAAGAGTTCACAAAATTAAGGGATCATGAATCCCGAAGTGAACAAAAGATCTCAGGCCCGACCTGAGTGTAAAGAGTTCACCAAAATTAAGGGATCATGAATCCCGAAGTGAACGTAAGATTTCAGATCAAACTTGAATGTCATAAGTTCACTAAATGTTCGGATGTCAGCCCCACTTAAACTACTAGTACGATAAACTCGATGAAATGAAACTAAAAGACCCCATAATATATCGTTGAATTTTGAGTTAGTACGGGCATGGAGACTGTATGGCATAAAGCATCCACAAGCATCTCACGCCAGATCCAAGCAACAAAGTATGTCATATACAATATACAATGCTAAGTGCATTGAAGTATGTCATTCATGTCAGTCTTTAACATGCCAACCAAAAATGTAAGTCTTGTCTAATCACCACCACAACACATTGTTCAAGCAAAATACATACAGATATTGTATATACAAGGAAATAGAGGCAGCAGATAGGATAGGGTCAAGCTTGAGGAACTGCTATATTAGCGTCAAGAGGGGAGGATGAATGGGTATCAACACCGTCTTGTGTGCCAGCTAAGGAAGCAGGCTTAATTGAAGGATCGGGTTCTGGTGGAGCAGCTCCAAAGCTAGTTTCCCTCCCAAGATTGGTGATAAATTCTGTCGTTACCTCCACATCAGGATCCAGCAGAGACGGATCGAGATCAGGGAAACGAGCCTTGAGATGCCCTAAGCGCTCCATGATTTTTGCCTTGCACTCTTCCCAACCCTTGTCGAACCCATCCTGAGCAAAGTCAGTACCTTTGGCAACTAGCTCATCCAATTTCTCCTTGAAATAAGCTTCAGCAGCTTTCTTCTTCTCAACTTCAAGTTTGGCCAAGAAGGCAGCATGATCTTTTTATCTCCCTTCTCTCTCCGCCAGAAGGTCCGCACTCATCTTCTGGGCATCACCTCGGGCTGCGTTCAGCAGAGAATCAGAGGTTGCCTTCTCCATGTTGGTTTCTTCCAAACTCTGTCGCAGTTTTTCGATTTGAGACAACAGCACCGAATTTTTCACCACTTGCTCTTCCAATTGGTTCTCGAGGCCAGCACCCTCGCAGTTCAATCTCCCCAGAGCAGATTGAAGATATAGCGCCTGGAAATTGAGAAGTAAGTTGAAGATGAGTATCAAAAATAAGTACACCATTTGTCTAAATATGTGTAATAGGAAAGAATAACAACAAGAGACAAGACCCGAGAAGTGAGCGAACACACCTTGGTCAAGTATTCAGTAATTTTAAGGGTCATCTCAGGAGCTTTCCTGGCCTCGATCTGGGCCGGGAACCTGTCAGCGGCTTGTTTCAGGTAACCCTGGATATAGTGGTCCAGGCTCCCGGGGCCCCAAGGCAGCTTAGAAGCATCAGCTGTTTTCCCACTGCTCATCACATGACCGATGTCTAGTCTGGTAGAGGTGTCCTGAGGGTGCAACCGAGGCGATTGTCGAATGGAAGGAGGTGTGATGATCACATGTTGAGGGAGGTCGGGTGATTCTGAATCCGGAACTGAAGAGGAAGGAAGAAGAACCTGAACGTCGCCATCATCAGGTTCGTCCACCAGCCTCAGTCTACGAGCGGCATGAGTTTGAGCCTCGGAGCTGGGTGGTTTGACCGGTTTCCTTTTCCGGCGAATTAATTGAGCTTCAGCCACTCTCGCACTGACTTCCTCCATCGATATCAGGCCGGCTGAAAGAAGTGCTTTTTGTGTAATTATCTGATCTATAAGTCTGACCTCTGGTACTAACCACGCTTTAAGTTTTTCACGGCGAGCCTCAGTAATGAGAGCCCGAGCTCTAGTCTCTGGAGCTGCAGAGATAATGATGATAGTTAAAGATCGGGCGAAAGAGATCGCGATATAGACAGGATATATGAAAAATAATTATAATAATCTTACGGGGACTGCCCACTCTCCTGGGAACATTCCCAATATCCCCCCTGATAAAGAAGAAAGTGTTTTTCCAGCCTTTATGAGAAGTGGGAAGATCCTGTATTGCCTGAAATTTCTTCTCACCAGTAACGTAGAATCCACTACCCTTTTTAGACTTAATCTGCATTACTGTCCTAAGGGTCCCTAAGTCTAGATCCACCCCATTACGATCGGCTAAAACCAAAGAACCAACTAACATTTGCCACCCGTTAGGAGCTAGCTGAGAGGGGCATAGATGGTGAAACCTCAAGAAATCACAGAAGAATGGGTGAAGAGGAATCCTAACCCCTAAATGGAAAATGTAAGCGTAAAAAGCAATTTCCCCCTCTTGTGGTTTGTAGACTACCTCCCCAGGGTTAGGGGCCCTACACTCTAGGTCAGGAGGGAATGAGTATTTTTCCTTAAGTCGCTGTAGCGCCTGAGATGTTATTTTAGATGAATCAGAAGGTCCTGAGGTTTCGATGGGACGACGCTGGGAAGATTGAGCTTCCATCTCGCAACCTTCCACGGTCACAGTCCCAGTCCCCAAAGGGTAGCGGATATCAGCACTCTCGGTGCGAGATGATGACATAAAACTAAGAAGAAGATGATAAGGGAGAGAGGAATTACTGACCTAGAAGACGAGGAAGTTTGAAAAGCCCTCTTTAGTCGCCCCGGTGGATAGATAAAGGTAAAGAGAGCAAACGAAAATCACACCAACCTATGTGTGTATGATCAGAGAGAATGATCGCAATGATGGAAGGATATGACGTTTCAGTAGCAGGCCCCCAAATTTCGAGACGTCCTTTGGGAGAAAAGGCGTCAGATTCAAATATCGGTGAAATCACGTCCTTCAATAACCTCTATCCAACGGCTAAGGATAGAGGATTTTTTGGGGGGAGCAGCTGGTACACCCAATTAAATACCAACCGAATAAGTCATAATGAAACAACTAGGAGTTAGGCCCAAGAGTTCAGCCCGGGCCCATTAACTCCGATAAAGTATGGAGCCTGCGCACTAATTGGGCCTCATGAGATAGTATAACAGATAAAGAAGAAGCCTCCAGATCACGGAAGTTATGAACTGACAACCAACCAAAGCCCAATGAGCCACGACACGAGAAGTGGCATACGTGGAGAAGGGTATGGGGGTTAACGTGGACAAAAAGTGGAGAGAAGTTATATAACAGAGGAAGAGGAGGAAAGAGGTAAGCCATTATTATTTTACTGAGTTATTCCGTACATTAGAGAGAAAAAAGGTAACTGACTTCATCATCGGAGGAGGCTCGGGGATCCACACCCCCCTTTGTGGCCTTTCTTTTGCCTTTTTGTAGGTGATCGCGGAAGAGTTCCCTCCGTCCTGTGGCCAAGATTGTTTCTTCCAAGCGGAGGTTTGGATCGACGATTTTGGGCAGTATCAGAACACGAGTCATAAATAGTGTTGATGGGTAAGTAAAGGGTGAGAAAAAATACAATCGTAAAAATGTGCATCTCAAAACCTCGCCTTAAGGGTTTGATAATCAAGACCCAATTGCCGAGTTGAATTATAAACATGGCCGCCCCAAAGGGAGGACAAAAAGGGCAACTGCTCCGGGCCATCAAAGTTTCAAAAATTTTGAGGGCTTCCATAAATTTTTATAATTACATTTTTTTTCTTGAGATTTTTTAGTATTTTACATTTAGGCCTTCCCCATGGCCCAATTTAGTGTCATCAATTACATATATATTGATATAGAGGTATATAAAACTCAAAAGCAAAGACCCCTATAATTTTGAAATTACACGTTTAGTGTAAGAATTTTTTGAGTTTTAGAAATAGGTCCTTTTAAAATTTTAAAAAATACCATACAATGTTTAAGTTTCACAAACAGACTCATATTATAAGTAGACCCCAAAAAATCATCAATTACGTATAAGTAGACCCCCAAAAATATCACCTCAGGGGCGCTGCCCCCGAACACCCGTATAAGGGCCTCCTTTTTAGTAGTTCTTCACAGGCCTCCAAATACTCGGGACCGGCCCTGATTACAAATTTACCCTCTTCTATTGCATCTATCCACTTACCCTTTACTCTTGGGTTTGACTTCTATTCTAGGCATTCGGAGGGTATTCTCGGAAGATTTGTATCAAAAAAGCGTACGTTATCATCCAAGCTTTCTTTAGCTTTATTCAGGTCCATTTTGCCCCTCTACTATATCATATTTAGTCATACATCTATACTCATCGCAAGGATACATTAGATTGTGTGAGAGTAGAGTTGTCATTTTAGACTAATAATTATCTTCAAGTCAGCTTTTCAAAATTAAATTAATATTCAAAACACAAATGAGTTGACTATATTACGTCTAATTATATTTAGGTTCACAAATATGACGGCTAATTATACCTTGGTCAACTCTTAGTCAAATACGATGACTAATTACATATTGGTTAACTTTTAATTACATTTCAGTTAACTTTATTATCGCTATTTACATTTAAGTCAATTTTTTAATAATCCAGTCAATTTTTTAATACAAATTTCGAAATTCATTTGTTATATTTCGGCTATTTGGTCTTCGGTACCAATTCATATGAATAATTACATTTCCATCATAAATTGTAGACAGTAATTTTAATAAATATCAACAATAGGTTTAAAATTTTACATTGTGAAACATTTTTCTACAACGTTAAAAGCTATCAAAAAAATTAAAATCATCAACTTTTGAATAGTTATTTTGTGATTTAGTCTACTTTATATTTTTAACGTGGTTAACTTACACCAAAAAGTTGCTCCCAACCGTCTCGGAGAGTTGCTACAAACGTTACAAAAAGTTACTCCAAAACGTCATATGTACAATTGGATGACTTATAAATTTTATAGCAAAAAGTGATTGGAAAGAAACTCAAAAATATTGATTGAAATTAGATTTGTTTTTTTTTAAAAAGGTGGACAACGCGCGTGTGAATTGGTTGTAGATGATTTGCACCTCAATTTGAATTTTCAACACTAAATTATCATTGGAGAACGGATCTCTAACACATGTGCTACCCAAAAACTTCAACTTTCATTGTAAAGATTTGCTATCAAATAATTTTAAATGTTTAAAAAGTAAACAACCAAATTAAAAAATATCAATTAACAATAAGTTCAAAATTTTAAAACTAATGAACAGAATTTAAAATCATCAAGTTTTGTTATAAAGATTTGCTAACTTGGACATTGTATACAATAATTAAGAAAAAAACTCAACATTAGGTTTAAAATTGAACGTTGTGAAACATTGTAGAATACTTATAAATTTTTTACATGCTCAAGTATGCAATGTCGAATAAATCTATTCTACATAAAATTATAACCTAGAGAATAAATTTATACTCCCTCCGTCTCATTTTATGTGTCCATCTTTTCTTTTCTTTTTTTATGTCCCAAAACTAATGTCCACTTTGATAAATTTAGCTACTTTTCAAACTTATCCTTATTGATTTTGAAAATGCCCAGCAAAGGTAAAAGGAAACAAAAAACAAGTAAGGGTAATTTTGGAATAATTGTATTTATTACAAGCAATAATTATGTTCCCTTAAAAAGTTGGTATCCCAAAGATAAACACATAAAATGGGACGGAGGGAGTATAAAAATAGAATCGAAAAAAGGGAGTTACTGCGTGCCTCGTGACGCTACCTAGTTTACCAATACAATTAAAATCCAAAGTGGGTTTAGTTGGAATTGGACAATAAGATTATATTTACGAAATTTTATTTGATGTTATTAAGATAGATTTTGTAATATTAGGGACTATTTTATAAATAATACATTCTTAGATATTAGAATTAGTTAGAGTCAGTTATGACAGCTCAAGAACAACTCATCATAACTAACTCTCAATTCACAAATTATTTTCTTTCTTCTGTTTTTTCTAATATGGTATCAGAGCAACACGATCAGTTATCCTCATCTTCGTTGATTCTTCATCTTCATTGAAGATCGAATGATCTTCATTTTTCGCAAGCAAACTCTGTTCAATCGTAAAGATTTCTCATCTCAATTCCTTATAACAAGCCTGAGATCAAATATGTTCTTCAAATTCAAAGATTATCTACAATTCTTGAAATCAACAATGGCAACTGATGCTAATCATAATCCCTCCAATGGTGTTCAACGTACAACTGTACAAACAAATGAAATTTCTTCTCCTTATTTTCTTACCAGTAATGATAATCCTGGTAACGTTCTTGTCTCTCAATCTCTGGTTGGTTCTGAAAATTTTAATACTTGCTATCGATCAATGATCCTCGCACTAAGGGCCAAGAATAAATTGGTTTTTGTCAATGGTATGGTTACTGAACCACAAATGAATGATCCTTTATATGAAAAATGGGTTAGAGTTGGTACGATGGTTATTTCCTGGATAATCAATTCTGTATCAAAAGAAATAGCTTCAAGTGTGATTTATGGAATTACTTCAAGAGAAATCTGGACAGATATCTTAGAAAGGTACGCACAAAAGAATGGTCCAAGAATCTTCCAGTTAAAAAAGGCCATTTCCATGCTGAAACAAGAACAACTCTCTGTAACACCTATTTTACAAAGATGAAGGCTTTATGGGATGAATTAACCAGCTACAAACTCGTTTCAATTTGTAATTGTGGAGTTATGAAAAATTGCACATGCAATATCATGAAGCTTTTGTTAGAAAGTCAAGAACATGAACACATTATGTTCTTTCTCATGGGTTTGAATGATTACTTCACCCCAGTCAGAGATCAGATTCTACAAATGGATCATTTGCCCTCAATGAATAATGTCTTTGCTAAGATCATTCAACAAGAAAGGCAGAAAGAAATTACCAGTTCAGACAATCTTAACAATCATATTGGAAATCAAGGGTTAGACAACATGGCCATGGCAACCAGATTCAGTGACCAAAGAAATGGTACAAGTTTCAATAATAATAGGCAGCAGCAACAAAAAAAGGATAGGCCCTTTTGTACACATTGCAATATGTTGGGGCATGTTGTAGACAAATTCTTTAAGCTACATGGATATCCTCCTGGATATAAGAGTAAAGGGAAGACACAAACTGGTTTTCCAAGACAAAATGGATATCAAGGATCTGGTTCTATAGCTCATCATCAAGTTCATCAAGCTCATCAGGTTTCATTTGCATCAAATACAAATAATAATCACACAACTTCTGATGCAACCATTCAATTTACTCCGGCTCAATGTCAACAACTCAGTTTCCTGAATAATCAAATGACATCTCAAACCTCTACAAATACTCAAGATACCTCAGTTTTGTCAGGTAATATAATTGCTAAACATACTTCTGCTAGTTTATTAGTAGTTATGGAAACTGAATTATGTGCATCTAGCATCATTAATATCAGCACTAATACATGGATAATAGATTCAGGAGCCACAAATCACATGTGTTGTTCCTTAGTTACTTTTAGTTCTGTGACACCTATGCAAAATGCTTTTGTTCAATTACTAAATGGTATAAGTGTACCTATTACTCATAAAGGTACTGTCCAAGTTACTGATACATTGACATTATCAGAAGTGCTATGCATACCAGATTTTAAATTCAGTTTCATTTCTGTAAGTAAACTACTTGACTGTCAAAATATTTCATGTGTTTTTCTATCTAATAAATGTTTTCTTCAGGACCTCATCCAATGGACAATGATTGGGATGGGTGAAAGAAATGGAGACCTGTACACAATCAACTCAAGAACTGAGCACTTGACACAGCCTATTCAACTTACATCTTCCAATGTTTCTATTAATTCTGATGTATTTTCTTTTGATATAAACAAAAACAACATTTGGCACTGTAGACTAGGACATCCCTCATATGCAAAATTGAAAATTTTGATTCTAGATTCTCATAAGAACAACATTCCTTGTATTGTATGCCCTTTAGCAAAGCAAAGAAGATTGCCTTTCATATCAAACAACAATCTATCAAAATTTCCTTTTAATATAATACATGTTGACATTTGGGGTCCTTTTCATATGGAAACCATGGGTTTATTTAATGAAACACAAGTGGAAATATCCACTTTACTTTCAAATTTTTATAATTTAATACAAAATCAGTTCAACAAGTTAATCAAAATTATAAGGTCAGATAATGGTTTAGAATTTAATCAAACAGATTTTTTCAATGACAAAGGGATAATACATCAATTGACTTGTGTAGATACCCCACAACAAAATGCCATTGTGGAAAGAAAACATCAACATTTATTAAAAGTTGGTAGATCATTGAGATTTCGATCTCAAATTCCTTTGTATTTGTGGGGAGATTGCTTACTTACAGCAGCATATTTAATAAATAGAACTCCTATAGACACCTGATTTTTGCTCACCCCAAGAAAATATGTCGATAAATTGCATCGAGTCCGACAGATGTGAAGAGCACGTCAATATAGGGTCTCTGAACTTCGAATCGTCAAAATCGGACCACAGACAAAGAAACGATCGCATTTTAAAATTGCAAAAGAGGAGCAGATTTACTTTTCGGCGTTTCAAAAGTCTGAGCAGACATTTTTCATGCCAGAATTGAAGTACATGCTAAAACTGACAAATCCATAAAATTTCATCGCAATTCGGCACCGGATCAGGAAAAGTCACTTTATCAGGCGTTGATTTCAAACGGAAAAATTTCGTTTCGTCATGAGACAGCTCCCGGAGGCTCAGAATTGATGCCAAAAATTCATATTTGTCAAGATGAAGGACTACTAGAAATTTCATTGCCATCCGATGACGAAAGTTAAAAAACCGCGGTAAGGATAGTCACAATTGCTTCAATTTACACTGTTAATTCGTCCAAAAGTTCTATTCTTTGAGTTTGGAACAGTTGTGCTATTTTTGGATTGGACCAAAATACCTTTCATATTGAGATAGAGGGATCCCTGAAATCTCGTCTCATTCTGACTCTAAATTCCAAAAAAAGCACTTTATCGGGTAGTTTTAGCACAGACTGATGTCAAACACCTGTCAAACATCATTTGAAAATTCTCATTTTTACATCAAAATTTCACTTTTGTCTAGGTGACTAGGTGGTCCAAATCCCACTCACGCTGCATTCTGAAAGTTCGAAAAGTATAGGCGCATGTACAAAATATCTAGATATTTGTAATTATTTAATATTATTTTAATACTTACTTCAATATATATATTTAGGGGTACTAGCCCCCCCCCCCCCCCCCCCCCCCCCCTTCTGCCGAAAAGTCATCTGGGGAGGAGGTGTGTCTTCTTTTGTTTTTTTTTTTTTTGGTTCTTTCATCATATATATGTCACACCCCAACTCGCCTCGGGCGGATTAGGACACATGTAACAAGCCCACACATCAAAATTATCCTTAAAGAACCAAGGAAAACATGGATTAGCCCTTTTGAAAGAGGTTTCTTGATACAAAACAGCCCCAAGGGCAAAATGATAATTAATAAAATATATCAAATTTTATACCAAAAGATAGGTCTCTGAGTTCCGGTTTCAACGCAAAAAACGGTGCACAAATCCGAATTTTCTAGAAAGAGTTATGTACGTTTCCGTAAAAGCCGACGTGCTGTGAAAACATAGGTAGATCGATCCGCCCTTTAAACCCGGATCGATCCGGTTTGTTATTTCATGCAGAATATCCCCAGAAAGGGCTGGATCAATCCACCCTTTGCACCCTGATCGATCCGGTTTTGCTGGGCAGTATCCTGGTGACTAAAAACCTTAGATTTTCAAGTTAAAGCATATCAAAACTTCAACCAAACTCCTTGGAACATAGGAAAAACAATTCAAACATATACTCAAACTCTTCCAAACTTCAAATGAGTTCCTAGAAGTCATTGTTAAACAATCACAAGTTCACTTAAACATCATAATCCATGAAAAATTCACTAAAAAGTACAGTCTTGCATTTCTTCATCAATTCTTGACTCAACATGGGTCTAAATGTTCAAACTACAACTTTAACTCAATGGAAATGCACCCAACACACCAATAAGTTCCAAGCCACCTCTTTAAGCATTAAAAGTTGGTTCTTAATATTTTACAACTTACAAAAGAAGTTTGAACCCCAAATACAACTTGTTTTTCCCAACAAAACTATTTACCACTACAACATTACAAACATGAGTTCCACTTCCATCAAAACTAGCATATTTACAAGTTTATGAACATATGAGCAAAATGATCCTTCGCCCGGATTCCTGATCACTTCCTTTCCTCTTTGCGATCCGTACCTGCGGTGGTTATTCAATGACCACACAGAAAACAGTTTTGTTTTAAGCTTACTGTAGACACCCCAATTTTGACCGACCGTCAAATTTAGGAGAGTGTAACCTCCGTATCCGATGATGACAAGGACCGAAAAATTGAAGTATTCCAAGCTCTTCAGAAAATCTCCAAAACGCGATAAAATTTCACAGAAAGAGGAAAAATACCAGGTATTTAGGAGAATTCAGGTATAAGACATGATTTTTTGGAAAGGATCTTAAAAAATAATTTGTTTCAAAAAGGGAGAAGTCCCAAAAAGGGGAATCTCAAATAAAAACGGCATACGACAGACTGCCGCGGCACTCACTGAGTGCCGTACGGCAGTCGAAGAGTGCTGGTCCGGCAGTCACCAAGTGCCGCCACAAATTTCTGACTGCCGTTCACTTTTAAAGTCTGTATTTTGCAGAGCAATACGTATGCGTATGCGAATAAGAACAAAAAAACTGATAAAGTAAGACTGACAAAAATGCGGCAATCCATTAATGGCCGCGGCATTTGATGAATGCCGCGCGGCAGTCATGAAGTGCCGCAACGGCAGTCATGAAATGCCGCAGCGGCAGTCACGGACTGCCGCGGCAGTATCTGGACTGCCGCGCTGGACAGCAGTCTGTCTAAATTCAGAAAGTACACATTGTACCACCAAATGAGAGAATTACACCTGTTTTTTTGCTCCGAAATTCACCAAAAATACCTGGTAATTTTGCCTATAAAAGAGAAGGGATCTTCCTTGAGAAAGGGGGGGGGGGGGGGAGAGAGAAAGAAGAAGAAAAAAAGATTGGGAGGGAGAACACATGCAAAAACACTTCCATTACACCAACACTTTTAGAGAGAAAAGAGAGTGTTTAGAGAATTAGAGAAAAGGGCTTGGAAGATCTTCAAAGAAAAGAAAACTTTGAGGATAATTTGGAGGTGTGTAGACACCCCAATTTGTCGGCTATACGATTTAGGAGACCCATAGCTTGGTGGTTCACAATGATCGTAAAAGACTCAAAAGGACTCCTGGAAGTCAGCTCTATCCCTCAGAATGCTCAGAATGACCAAAATGCCCCTGAAAGCCCAAAAAACTCCCAGATTTGGTCTCGAAGTTCTGGAAACATGCTATGTCGTAAGAAAAGTAACAAAATGAGTTTTTAAGAAAAATCAGATGAAATCGTCGGCTCCCAGAGACCCCCTGAAGTCCCGGAAGTTCCCGGAAAGTCCCCGTTGACCGGTTTGACCAGGTTTGACCAAGGTTTGACCAAGTTTGACCGAAATCGTCCGAATTCACCGGAATCATTTTAAATCATGAGAAAAGTGTTAAAACAAGTTCCAAAAGAAAATCGAGCGAAAACATCAGCTCCCGGGAACTCCCGGAGGTTTCTAGAACTTCCCGGGAATCCCAGGTTTGACCAGTTTGACCAGAATTTGACTTTGGAACCGGGGCACCAAAACAATTTTCAAACATTTTTCATGGATACTAGAGGTCAATAGCTTTCCAACGGTATATCGCACATAATTTCTGGATTTAAAACGAATTTATTATAAATTTCCAAAGGCGAAAAAGGCGATCAAATCGGCTTTTATCGCGAATACCGTAAAACTTTTCAAAGTGACCTATCCCCGAACCTTTTTTATGTAAAGTAGACTCCATTACCTTTCCAACGGTATATCACAACCTCAATTTGGAGTTTGTATGCATTTTCTGTGAATTTCGGACAAAATAGGGCCTTTTCGCGAATACCGGAACCTCTGGGGGCCTAAACGTAATTTTCTGGGCTTCAGAGGAGCACTGCCGCCGCGGCACTCAACCCTCGCAGAGTCCATTTTTGTAATTTTTTTGGGGGTCCAAATTGATTAATTGAAAGCCAAAACGACATAGTTTTATGTTCACAGTTGTTTGGGACCAATGGGAGTACTTCTAAAACCCCAAAACCACCCCAAATTGGCCTATTTAAACCCTCCATTGCTCTTCATTTTGGGGGGGCCAAGTGCAAAGCTTGAAAAGTTGTAGAGAAGAAGAGAGATAGAGATAGGTTTAGAAGAGAGAAAAGGAGCTTCCTCCTACTATTTTGCTATAGAAAGTGAGTTTTAATCTTGTTTTCTTCCATTACCTCTCTTATACTTCACATTCCAAACACCCCCAATCACCATTCTTGAGCATTCTTGAGTTAGGAAGCTACTTCCATGTCCAAATGTCAAAATCTATGAGTGAAACACCAAGCTACAAGTCCAAAATCACATTGATTATCATCTATTGATTGCTATTTACTTGCTTATTCATATTATGTTCATCTCTTCTTACCTCATTTCTTTTTTATTTTTCTCTATTTACTTACTAGTTCATCATCATCTAAGTGATGACATGAAGTTTGGGGTGAGTGAATCCTTATGGATAGTAGCTCTTGACCTCAAAAACATGTTTGATAGATGATGATCATAACCTCAATACTTCCAAGGTATTCTTGAAATGTATTGAAGTTATGTTGAAAAATAAAAATAAATCTCTCCAACAATCTTGGAGGTTCTTGATGATGAGTTTAATGTTGACATTTTAAGTGGCTATAATCCTTATTGAGTATTGAAAATGTGCTTTCAAAACATCTATTTCAAAACCCCTCTCAATCCCTCTCATTTGGTTTCAAGAAACAAAACTTTGTTTTCTCCAAAATCTTCAAAACAATGAGTCAAAACAGTGAGTGAGTTGAGTTCAAAGATTTCTCTAGAACTCAATACTCAACATATGGATGCAAGGCCACTTGAAAAGTCTTCCTAACTCATTGGAGAACACCCATGATTTTTGGTTTGACTTGGAAGTACTTGGAAATGGTCCATTTGGGTCCCAACATTCCTTCCAAACATTCTGTTTTTGCTGTCACAGCAGCTAGGTCAACTTACGACCTCTTTTTCAGAAAACTTTTCCAAAAGGGGTGGTCCTAACTTATTTTTCCCTTAAAATTCAATGTCTTAGGAAACTTTCTGTATAAAATGGGCCTCTAGATCATTCTCTTTCATTTTCTAAGATTTTCTAACATTTCAGTCGACAGTACGAACTCTGTTTCTGAGTGACCTCTATTGTTTATATAATTTATCTCAATCTGTGATAGCTATTCAAGATTGTCCTTTTGGGTTGTGTTCTAGACACAATAAGGAACATCTCCATAAAAAATCATGCATTGAAAACATTCCTAACCCCTCTTTTCATTTTCTACAAGATCATGTTACTGTTCTGTCCACTATTCACAGCAAACACCTTTTAACTTTCATTCTTTGATTTGATGCTTACATGAACTCCAAATTAGTTCATATCTTAGGAAGTAGTTCATAATACATTTGTACACATCCCATGTTGATTTCATTCATCCATCCATACACATTTTAGACTTCTAAGTCATTCTAGAAATCCATGTACACAAAACACACTACAACCTTTGTACACTTTAGATACATACATTGCATTCATGCAAGATTTGGGGTTTTTGTAACTCTTAATCTAAGGAGATTATAAGGAATGAACTCGATCACCCGTTCATGCTTCCCCTTTGATCTAATCATCCTTTCTCATCCGTCCCGGGGATTGAGAGGTCTTCTTTTATCAAAGAATAATATGCATCATACTAGCTTGCTAAGCATCCTTGTTTTCTTTGACTATTTGTTTCAAGAACAATTCATGTCCCCCTTTAGATTAGGAAGTCTTGATTATTTGATACATGATTAGACTATTTTTTCCTAAGTTTATTTGTGTGATCTTTCACTTTACATTGTATGATATTTGGCTTAGATCTTATGAATGATATCTTATCTTTTGATCTTCAAATTTCAAGATTCTTATGCAATGTAATATACTTATCATAAATATTAATTGCCGAACCATACATAGTATAAGATGATTATTTGGATGCTAATTGAGGCTCGTCGAAAGACGGGGCGAGTTGAGGGTGTTTTAGTCGTGACAAAGGCTCCTTCCTCTCTCGTACCAAAACCCCGAACCAAGTTCTTTGGTTATGAAGGGCCAGTGCCCTTATCCGCTTGGGTGAGTCAAATTAGGTTTCTTGGTTCCTTAAAGACCAAGTGGCGACTCTGTATCTGTTTTCAACAGACCTATTTTCTTTCTTTGATTCAAATCAATTTCAAAACAATCTCAAACAAGAGAAGTGGTCCGATTCCGCGTGTCCACAAGGTGATCCTCTAACCATAGATTATTAGCTTACTCTTTCTTCTCTTAAAATCTCTAATCCTAAATCTTTCATTACTTTCTTTGTTTGCCAAATAAACTTAGGAGTTCTTTTTGTTCCCATTACTTCCTTCTATTTTCTTGTCTATTTTCTTCTCTTGAAGACCTTGGAGATCTTTAATATCTCTCTTGATCTCTTGAGCATGATCCTTTGAATCTCATGTAAGCTTATGCTCTACATGAAAGTCAAAACTTGATCACCACTTTATAGATAGGACCCAAGTCCATGCTCATGACTTGGATCCTCTAAACTTGATGTCTCATGGAATCCTTTCTATATTCCTTTGAAAACTATCAAGTATTAGTTGCACCTTCATCTCCAATGACCACCAAATGGTAGGAGAAAGTATTTTGGGTCTAAACTCATCTCTATGGTTTAGGTTCATCATTTTGAGATTTCATGAAGTTTATTCATACTTCACTTGAAATCAATAAATATGAAGGTCTTTAGCCTCCAATGACCATCAAATGGTAGGAGAAGTGGTTTGGTTTAACCCAACTTCATGGTTTAATAGTTGGGGTTACCAAATAAAAATTGAACTTGACCAATAAAAACAGTGAGTTCACAAACTGTTTTTTATCAAAGATTTTTAGTTCGAAATCTAACCGTTGGAATCAAGTGAAACCAATGGGAAAGTGTCAATAACACAATGTTCTACCACTGTAATTTTTGTTTTAAGTTGGTTTCATGTTTAGAAGGGTTTGATCATGGGTTTTGTGGAGTAACAACAATCTGTCCAGAGTTTCAGAATAGTTCCAGAACAGTAACATTCTTTTGAAATAAATAAATCGAGGTTTTAATAAAGTGTTTGTGACCCAAAATAATTTTTTCTAAGTAGATTAATGCGTTAGGAAGTCACCCTAAAAAGAACAAAGTAATTCTGATTTTTGTACTATTTTTAATAAATCGTGCAAGAATTCTGGACAGAGGCATCTTGTGTCCAAAATTCATCAACATCAAACCATGAGAGACGTGCTTTCTAGTTTCCTACATATCTGGTCTGCTCTCTGCGATTTTCAGAGTTTTATGACACATTTGACCAACTTTGTAAATAATGGTCCAAATGACTCTTCTATGATCTAGGGCTTAAACCATGTTTTAATAATGATTAGTTGAGCTTGAATTCAAGGTTTAAGAATAATTCATAGTTTATCCTTGTCCATGTACATATTCATCCATGTGGTTTGACGCTTATAATTAGGACTTATTTGCTTTGGATTTAATTACATTAGATAGATTTAAGCTAGAAATCTAGGATTGTTATTTCTAACATCGTATCTTGCATATCATGTGGACTAACCCTTTGTTTTGTAGCGCTATTAAGGTATGATTTCTAAGACTCCTCTTTAGTTTATCTTAATTTCTTGATTTTATTGATTCTTCGACTTAATGCGCGACACCTTAGAATTAGGTTTTGCCTTATGTGTATATGTGATTAGAGACTCTTTTTTTAGGATTTTCTTTTGTTCGCGTGCATTGCACGTTTATTATCGCTGCTGGATTCCGGGTAAGTTCACTTGTTCTCTATTGCATATCATATCGCTTGTTACCTGAATTATGTGGCTTTTGAATGATATTTTGTCAATTGCAATTTTACACCCTTTGGACATGATTTTGTGATGTATATGTATATATGTATTAGTTGAGGGCATGCTTAGATTAATAAATTTGATTAAAAGGATGTTGAGTAGAGGCCTATTGCAAGATAGGATGAGAGAGGGTGTTTTAGTCCGACGGGCTCCTTCCTCTCTCATTCCATAATCCCCGGACCTAGTTAATCTCTGGTTTCTAAAAGATCAGTTTGCTTTTTAAATGGTTTCTTAATTTTCCTTTTAAAAATTAAGTGGCGACTCATTTTGTTTTAGAAATTGATTTTGAAAAGCTGTGGGTAAGAAAACCTGCGATATCCACAATCTGGCGACTCTGCTGGGGATCGAACCCAGAATCTCTGGTTTCGCAGACCAGAATTCTGATTTTGGGTTCACTTGAGGATTAGACTTGAAAAACATCCTTTTAATCGAATTTATTAATCTTTGTGTGCCTGTTGCATTTCACTTGCATGTCCAGCCAGTCGATTGCACGGAACTATGACCTTGGAGGCTCGGGGCAACCCGGTCGGTCAAGTCATCATGGGACTGTGTGATCACCCTTGATCTCGTACCATGATTTGGTATATGAAGCATCCTATCGGGTGTGTGTCAAGGGTCCCTTATTTGACCAAAACCCAGCCTTTGCATGATAGCTTCTGTAGAACCTTTCAATCTTAGGAAATCAATTCTCGATTAGGGTTATGTGCTAGGAAGTTTTTTGTGCCCGGAAGGGATTATTTGAGACGATGACAATACTAGCTTGATGAAAGACGTATAATCTTTTAATCACCTTTTAGCAATTCCTCCTCGTGTTCCACAACATTTGGAGAACATGCTGAACCTTGATTATAAAATTATACTTCTTATATCACGTTTAGTTAAGCATCATTGACCTTGTATGCATCCGCACTCATGAAAAGTACGGTGATAATCCGATCATGTGATCCTTCTGCCCAAAGAATTTTAAATCCATCTTTTTGCCATCTTTATTCCAAAGTTTTCAATCGCTTTTTCAAAAAATTGGCAGTTCATTTTTTTGATTAAAACTTCAGAGCCAAACCAAGGTTATTCATCAGCTAAGACACTTTTCAAAACAGGAGTTTCAACCCAATCACTTTTTGAAAAGCGTGATCCAAAATTCTTGAAAATTGTTTTCTAAAGATTTCATCAGAAATGCTTTTCAAATGAATTTCGAAAACCCTAAAATTTCCAGACATCGAAGGGGTAATAAGGATCACAATGAGAGGAGAACTCGGCGCGTTTGACATGGGTAAGGATCTTATGTGCTTATGTGTTTATGTGTTAGGGTTAGATTTTTTCGTTTTCTTTGGCATATAGAGTAGGCACACACGCACACATGCATTGCATCCGCATATCATACAAAATAAAAGTTTTCGCTAAAATAAAGGTAAAAAGGTATTCTAAAAAAAAATAAAATTTAAAATCTGCTGTAGGAGCAAAGATAACCAATCAAGCGTGGTTCAGGGATCCTACGGCAAGACTTGTAAGGAGAGGATACGCTAACATGGCCGAAGAAAGAAACAACAAAGAGATGACCGGATTGAGGGTACTAGTCGAACATCAAGCGGAATAGATGAGGAGACAAGCCGAGAACATGAACCGCATGATGGGAATGATAGAGGAGCTGAATCGCCGACCGTCGCCGCATGTAATTCCACCCATTATAGACCCGCCTTTGGGAGGAGGAGACGGAGATTGGTTCGACGATCAAGAGGCACATTGGAATGATGCACTAAGAGCCAACAGGGACAGAGAGAAAGATGAGAAGGAGAAGCTGCTGACCGAGAAGATAGAAAAGTTGGAAAGGGTAATGTGCAAGGCTCAGGGAGTGGATACCTATCTGATGGAACTGGAAGGATTGTATGACGGTGTCACGCCCCGACGTAGCATAAATAAGGAAAGCGTTTAATTTCCTTTATGGACCCGTAGGTCGCGACAGTTTGAAGGATCGATTCCGTCCCAAACGTCGAACAACAAAACATAATAATCAGAGTAAAGCAATCAAGGCTTACAAAAATTATTCTAACTTAAAGAATATTACAGCACGGGTTATCTAAAGGCACAGACCGCCTTGAATTAAAACAATAGCTTAATGTCTGTTACAGTCATCCTTAAAGCAAAACAGTTTAAAACTTAAACATGTAAACTTAAAACATATATTTAAGGAACAGTTCTCTCATTTCAAAAGCAGCTATTCTCAATTCGCATAGTCGTATGATTCCTCCTGATTATAACCTGAAAAGCCTGAACACGAATGTCCAGGACGCATCAACGTCGTCAGCTTCAAGAAGCTGGTGAGTATTAAAAACATGACTTTGAATGTAAAACATACCCATTAACCTTTTTCCATTTTTCAATTTGTATAAATCAATAGTTAAACCGCAGGAAGAATTCATTTATAAAACAACAAGAAATATATTAAAGGTCGTTCATTCATAAGGACAGATACTCGTGTAATGAGACAATGCACCACACTCATCTTGCCGACTCTTTTCTCTCGACAGCCACAACAACCCACTATCTTACTCCTGGTATCTTTGAAACACTAAGATAGCCACACTTTAGCAACGGGGCGCCAGGGAGTGTCCAGTTTGCCTCACACTTTGGTCCGGGGTACCAGGGAGTGTCCAATGCCTCACACTTTGAATACTCTAACCGCCATGCAAATACCGGGGTAACCCCTCGCACAGTATCCAGACTCGAGTATCAGGGAGTGTCCGTAGGCCACACTTTAGCACTACCATGGGTGCCAGGGAATGTCCGAGTTCGGCTTCACACACTTTAACGCTTCCATGGGCGTCAGGGAGTGTCCATATTTGCCACCGTCGCATTTCAAAGATACCCTCTCCACAACCACAACCACAACCACAACTACAACCACAACTCAACCACAACTCAATCCACAACCACAACTCAATCCACAACCACAATCACAACTACAACCTCTAACCACAACCACAAACTACGACCACAAACTCAAACTCATACTCTTTCCACACAGACTGACACCCACATACATGTACCACTGACCCCACATGAATGATATGCACATGAAACTAAGCAACAATACTGAATTAAAGGAACAACACGCGTACGGGGATTGATGAGTCATACTACAATGTTTTAATCATTCCAACATAACCCAATAGAGTTCTAATTAACTAAATATCCCAAACAGAACCTTAACAGTACTTAAAAGTTGAACCAAACAGTCCCTTAACAGAAAACAGACAAAAACAGAAACTGTGAGACCTCGCGCGCGCGGGCCGCTCGCGCGAAAGGTCGCTCGCGCGGGCCGCTCGCGTGATATGCCCAAATTTCCTTTTATATATATACTTTTCTCTCTGCCTGAAAAAGCCAGGGTCGCGCGCGCGGATCGCTCGCGCGAAGGGATTCTCGCGCGACCCTCGCTCGCGCGACCAGCCTAATTTTCCTTTTATAATATAAACATTTCTGTCTGCCTGTGGAAACGAGGATCGCGCGCGCGGGCCGCTCGCGCGAAAGGTCGCTCACGCGGGCCGCTCGCGCGATTCTCGCGCGCGCGATCGTGGCGCGAGATGAAGCTGAGGCTTCATCTTCCTCGCAGAAACTGCTCTGTTTCAGATTTTCAGGGTCTTTTTGACCCATTTTCAATTCTGTGAGTAAATATATCATGTTATATATGAATCTCTTCCTTTTTCAACAAGGATTAAGAACCTATGATTAATTTAACATGATTCTAACTATAACTCTCCAATTTTATGAAAGATTAAAAGAGGACAAAATTTAATTCCTAATACACTTTTCCATATGAATGAATTAAGCTCTAAAACTTTGGGTTTAGCATATATGACAAGAAATCTATCATATTTATCCATACAAACTGATTTTGGTTTAGTTTTGGAAACCATGATTTTTCAAGCTATGAACACTGACGTAAATTTCCATGGAGGTTTGACATACTAAGCCACACACAGAAATTAAGCATGTAATTACATTCATGGTGAGTTAATAATACTCACTGTGATTAAGAGGTGAAGTAATTTGTTGAGAAAGAAAGACCAAATAAGAATCCAAATACAAGCTTGGCTATGGTGGAGAGCTTTCTCTCTCTATAAAACTCTGAAATTAACTTTCAAGCTCTCTCTCTTATCTCTCTGTGATTATATTGTGCAGAATGAGCAAATGTGTTCACAAAGTGTGTAGTGCATATACATATATAGAGAGTAATTTGACATGGACTTGGTGGCCAAGCAATTTGTAGTTTACTCAACAAATGAATTTGATTTCCTAATTAACTATAGGCTATATATACACTGATATTCATACGTATATACACAAATGTATAACCCACAGATTCTCCAAGAGACAAGCTAGATATGTAGGGGGTCAAGTTGAGTTGTTTGGGTAATTGGCTTATGGCCTAAGGAATACACACACACTACAAGCATTGCCAAACAAGGCTTAAGGCAATGATCACTTGCCATAAATGGCAATAAAGCAAATGTCCAACCAGTCACTTCCAAAATCTGTGGAAGTTCACACAGCGTGGACAGTTTTGGACATAAACTGGTATTTTCGGGGCGCGGTGGTCACCACAAAAATACAGGAAATTCATTTTACTGTAGGAAGTGATTTTCTGGTTTCATAAAAATACAGCTTGAATTCAAAGAGAACATTTCCACCGTTTTGAAATATAGTTTTTGAAATCCACACATGTATTGCTAACTTTATAAAAATTACAATTTAACCCCAACATGAATTTTAAATATGAAATAACACAAGGGATAATAATTAGAACATGAGAAATGTAATTAAATGAAGCAGTCAATACCAAATAAAATTTAATATGACAATGCAATTACAAATTAAATTAAATGAAAATGCAGGTTATTACACCCTTCCTCCTTTAAACAAGATTTCGTCCCCGAAATCAAGACTAACTAGTCCTGAAATAACTCCGGGTACTTCTTCCTCATATCAGCTTCAACTTCCCACGAAGCTTCGTTCTCGTCATGGTGATTCCACTGAACCTTTACCAATGGGATATCCTTATTCCTCAGCTTCTTGATACTCTGATCCAGAATCTTCACAGGTCTCTCCTTGTAAGAAACGTTATGACTCGTCTCAATATCGTCATAACTAACCACGTGCGAGGGGTCTCGTATGTACTTCCTCAGCATACTTATGTGGAATACATTGTGAACCCCAGACATCTTCGGTGGTAGCGCCAGTCGATAAGCTACTTTCCCGACACGTTCCAAAATCTCGAACGGTCCGATGAAACGCGGAGCTAATTTCCCTTTCTTGAGACCGAAGCGTACTACTCCTCGGGTTGGGGAAACCTTAAGAAGTACGTGATCTCCCACACTAAACTCCAAATCCTTTCGTCGTCGATCAGCATAACTCTTATACCGGCTCTAAGCGGTTCTCATTCTTTCTTTGACCAAAGAAATCTTCTCGTTGGTTTCTCTAACCAAATCTAGTCCCAACAACTCTGTATCCCCAACTTCTGCCCAACACAAAGGGGAACGACATGGTCGTCCGTACAATGCTTCGAACGGAGCCATACCGATACTCGTGTGATAACTGTTGTTATAGGCAAATTCAACCAATGGCAAGTGTGTCTCCCAAGATTCTTCAAAATCGATCACACAAGCCCTGAGCATATCCTCCATGATCTGATTAACACGCTCAGTTTGTCCATCTGTCTGAGGGTGGAAAGCAGTACTCATCTTGAGCGAAGTTCCCATAGCTTCTTGCAAACTTTCCCAAAATCCCGAAGTAAAACGTGCATCACGGTCTGACACAATCGACACCGGTGCACCGTGAAGTCGCACAACTAGTTGTATGTACATCCGGCTCATCTTTTCTACCGGGTATGTCATACTATAAGCAATGAAATGAGCTGATTTCGTCAATCGATCCACTATTACCCAAATAGCGTCATGATTCTGCTGCGATCGAGGCAATCCTACTACAAAATCCATCGTAATGTGCTCCCACTTCCAACCAGGAATAGGCAGCGGTTGCAACAATCCTGACGGTCTCTGATGTTCAGCTTTGACTTGCTGACACGTCAAACACTTGGATACGAATTCGGCCACGTCTTTCTTCATACCTTCCCACCAGAAATTTCTCTTCAAATCTTTGTACATCTTCGTTCCTCCCGGGTGAACTGTATACCTTGATTTATGTGCTTCTTCCAGGATATCATTCCTAAGCTCTCCATCACCTGGCACACATAATCTATCTCTGCACCGATATCCTCCATCAACTCCCACTTTCCATTCTGTCGGGTCTTTATCTGACATCTTCACGAACCATGTCTGAAACTTCTCATCTTCTTTCTGAGCTCCAATAATGCGGTCCATAAGAACAGGCTGTAGGATAAGACATCCGAAAAGTTGTCCCTCTCCTTCTCCAGCACTCTGTACATCGAACTTTGCCAAAGTCTCCAACGCTCGCCACTCTCTAACCATTAAGGAGGCAATCGTCTCACGAGTCTGTCGACTCAACGCATCAGCGACCACATTAGCTTTACCGGGGTGGTATTCCAATGTGAAGTCATAATCTTTGATTAGCTCCATCCATCTGCGCTGCCTCATGTTCAACTCTTTTTGTGTGAACAAATACTTTAGGCTCTTGTGATCGGAGAATAAATCAAACTTCTCACCGTAGAGATAGTGTCTCCAAATCTTGAGTGCAAAAACTACTGCCGCCAACTCCAAATCATGAATGGGATAGTTCAACTCATTCGGCTTCAGCTGTCTGGATGCATAGGCAATAACTCTGCCATCTTGCATAAGTACACACCCTAACCCTTGATATGACGCGTCACTAAAGATAGTGAACTTCTCATCAGGCTTGGGTATTGCTAGTACCGGTGCGGTTGTGAGTCTCTCTTTCAACTCTAGAAAGGCTCGCTCGTGCTTCTCTGTCCATTCGAACTTCAAATTCTTCTTCGTCAACCCAGTTAAAGGTGCTGCTATCTTTGAGAATCCCTCAACGAATCTCCTGTAATAGCCTGCGAGTCCAAGAAAGCTCCGAACTTCTGTAGGGTTGCTCAGTCTAACCCAATTTGATACAGCATCGGTCTTGGACGAATCCACTGAAATTCTTTGAGATGACACCTTGTGTCCCAAAAATTTCACTTCTTGCAACCAGAACTCACACTTACTGAACTTGGCATACAATTGATGGTCCTTGAGCGTCTGCATCGCAATCCGTAGATGTTGTTCGTGTTCTTCTCCTGACTTAGAATAGATCAAAATATCATCTATAAAGACGATGACAAACTGATCCAAATAAGGTTTGAACACTCTGTTCATCAGATCCATAAACACTGCCGGGGCATTCGTCATTCCAAACGGCATCACCAGAAATTCATAATGACCATATCGGGTTCTGAAAGCAGTCTTAGGTATGTCTTCCTTTCGTACCCTCAACTGATGGTATCCCGACCTTAGGTCGATCTTGGAAAATGTCGTAGCTCCTTGTAGTTGATCAAACAAATCATCAATCTGAGGCAAGGGATACTTGTTCTTGATAGTCACGCGGTTCAATTCTCTGTAGTCGATACACAATCTGAGTGTCCCGTCCTTCTTCTTCATGAATAACACCGGTGCTCCCCAAGGCGATGTACTTGGACGTACAAAACCTAGGTTCTCGAGCTCTTGAACTTGTTCTTTCAATTCCAGCAGTTCTGTGGGGGCCATTCTATAGGGAACCTTGGTGATCGGTACGGTACCCGGTATAAGCTCAATACAGAACTCTATACTTCTTTCGGGCGGCAAACCAGAAACGTCTTGAAATACTTCCTCGAAGTCCTTGACTACAGGTATAGATGAAGCTGTCACCTCTGTATTGACGACTTCGATGTTGGCTAAGCATCTTGTGAGGAACATATCTCCCGTAGGGTTACATTGAAAATCGAAGGGTTGATTCTCATTGTCGGGGAATGTAATTCTCTTCCTCGCACAATCCAACTTCACTTGATTCTGGGAGAGCCAATCCATTCCTAGGATTATGTCGAACTCCTTCATCGATAGGACGATCAACCTAGCAGGGATTTCACGGTTTCCTAACCGTAAGGGACAATTGGCACGAGAATTTTCTTGTGTGCTCTTGTGCAGTACCCAAGTGTAGGTAGACGTGCAAGTAATATCTGGTAAGACCAGGTCGATCCCACAGGGAAGGTGTTGACCTATCGAATTAGACTAACCTCTACAGAAAACAAAATAAAATAACTAAGTTTGAATGATGGTGCAGAACACGAAGTTCCACAAACTAAGATTACTAATGAAAGTGATTAAAATTAACTAAACAATCTAACTAGCTAATTAAAACAGTACTTAGAATTAAGGAGTTTAACTTTAAAAAGAAAGTGTTGGGATTACACGAATCCGCAGTAACCTAGCCATCTACCATGCATTTACCTTGAAACACAACGGAGCATATTACCTACAGTTTTCCGTATTCCTCAAAAGAAATAAAGATTCTATGGCCCTTTCATGACCGGGACCATATCATCACAGTTAAATTAAAATACACAAAAGCGGTTTAATTCAATAGTTAAGACTCGCATCCTCAATGGTGTTAGCATTGAAGATGGTTTGCAAAATGTATTGAAAGAAAATGCCTTAGGGCCTTAGTTTTAAAACTGTTTTGACAGACTGAGCATTTATTTGGGACAGAATGATAACAAGTCCTAAAACAAAAAGTCCTGGAATACTGCAGGTAACATCCTCAAGAATCCGAGAGTTCGATCGATCGACGCGCCTTCGATCGATCGAAGACCTTCATCCCTCAATCGATCGAACTAACTTCGATCGCTTGACTGTCTCTGGTTCGATCGATCGAACTGACTTCGATCGATCGAACACAGCGATTATTCTGCTGCATGGCAGAGGCTGGAGATCACTGTTTCATCGTGATCTCCCAACCTGGGACTACTCAGACATCGTCTGGAGTGTCGAGGATTGATTTTTAACGTACGAAAACTTTAATACCATGTTTGGTTGCGAGTTATTCATGAAAACTATAAAATCTATGGTTATATCAATATTTAGCATGCCACACTGTAAAACAAGCAATCTAACTACGTCTAACACGTGCAGAATATGAAAATAACAATATATAAATAACCTGGAACAGAAGATACTTATATAAACTTTGAGAAATCCAATCCACAATATGAAAAACCTACAAAAAACCAAACAAACTCTCTATCTCTCCTTCTAAACTGCTAAAATGTAAAAGTGGGCGTCCTTATGGACGTCTACAAAACGCATATAAATAGAAAAACCTAAAGCACTAGGGTTAAACCCGCATTCTGCTGCGCACGCAAATGTTTCTGGAAATACCCCGTTCGATCGATCGAACGGATCTCGATCGATCGAACCCTTGATCTTTAAGCGCTTCTACTCTCTTCGAGCGATCGAACGCTCGATCGATCGAACCGTCTTAAAGCGATCGAACTCCGCTTTTCAGCTTTGACTTCTTTTGTTTGCATTCCAGCATTCCATTTATTCTGATGTTCCTCTATTCAGTCCGCACAGCAATGATCTGCATAAACAACAGCTAAAACAATACAACTTATCATAGATTAATCATACTGTATAAAAATTAGCCATGTAATGCAAATTGCGGATAACATGGGAAATTGTGATAAAAACTAATACAATTTTTCCTTTTAGCGCGGTTGTATTTTACAAATACCCCCACTTTGCAACAATCCTTGCACACATGTCCTAATCTGACTGCAGCTCCTAGTGGCGAAGTAGCCTTCAAAGCTTTCTCTAAGCAATGAGGTAAGATACCCAATCTCCGAATTGTATTAACAGATATGAATGATAGAGCAGCACCCGTATCAAATAACACTTTAACATGAGAGTTAAACAGAGTTAATGTACCTTCCACTGCTTGCTGATCAGGTTGAGCTTCTCCAAAATCTCCTTCTTCATACGCAGTTCCATCATATCCAGCGGCATCAGGGATAACAGCATTCAAGCGAGTCTGGCCCTGTTGACCATAAGTCACCTGTTTAGGAGCAGTGCAGAACCTACTGATGTGACCTGGTTCACCACAGTTGAAGCAGACTATTCCTTGCTGAGTAGCACGCCTTGGTGCCTTACAATCACGAGCCAAATGACCAGGGTTGCCACAGTTGAAGCACTTTCCACTACTACTTCCTTCTCCTACTCGGGGTTGAGTCGGATAGGTAATAGCCTGGGTCTTCTTGCTTCCGTCAAAATTCCTCTTCTGCCCTTGGGTACGATTCATTGGTGGTCTATTCCCAAAATTACCCCTTTGAGGCGGTCGGAATTCAAATTGTTTACGGTTCACTCGAGCATCCTCTTCCAGGTCGGTAGCCAAACCAACAAGTCCTTCAAAAGATTTATCTAGGTGGCCGAGAGTCAGGCGACGAATCTGCGGTGTCAGCCCTTGGTTATACTTCCGGATCTTCTTCTCTTCAGTATCAACCAGGTGTGGAGCAAACCGAGACAGTCTTTCGAACTGTGTGGTGTACTCTTGCATCGACTTGGTTCCTTGCGTCAGGTCCATGAATTCCTTCTCTCTTCTGTGCCTCTCCGTAGCCGGGAAGTACTTCTCCAAAAATCTCCCTTTGAACGCCGTCCACGTCATCCCCATTGCAGCTCCATTCCTGATAGTAGCTATGACCGAATCCCACCAATCTGCGGCAGCATCGGTCAACTGAAACGTGGCCAATCTCCTCTTGTCCATCTCGTTACACTGGACAGCTTCAAACATGCGGTCCATCTGTCTTAACCACTGTTCAGCTTTCCAGGGTTCCGCGGTACCCGCAAACTGTTCGGGCCTTAGAGCACGGAATCTCTCTAGTAACTTGTCCCCAGTTTGACGGTCTCTTCGGTTGTCATTCGTATTACCGATCCTTTCCAACCGTCTGATAAATGCTTCGAACATCCCTGTAGGATCAGCAGCCTCGGGTGCTCCCTCGATCAGGTTCCTGTTCCTCCTGACTCCTCCAGCCATTCTATGTATGATAGTGGTAGTAGAATGAGAAACATGCATGCAACAGTGCTATGAAGTAATTCAAATGACGACAATATTCAAAAGAGTATATCTTATATATATAACTTCTTGTCAAGTTGATACAAAAAGCATGTATGGTCAGATCAATGCCTACCCTATCTGTATGGGTTAGGACGCATGCAAGAGTTAATGTTACAAAAATGGGGTCATTGCCCTACACTCTAATGCATGTAATTACAGCTTGCAAAAAGAGATAGAGCTACTAATCAAAAATAGTAAATATGTACAAGGCGACATCTAAACGGTCAGTCGTCGCCATAGGTAGCCATCAACAGGTCAAGCGAATCGGCCTGATGAAGTCGCTGAACATGGGAGGGGCCTGCCCCAAAGTTACAGCTGTGAGAGGTCATCAGTGAAGCAGGTCCAGGGACATCTGCCTCAGGCAAGGCTGGCTCAAGTGCAAGTGCCTCCTCAAGGTCGACTGCAAAGTCGTCCCATCCTAAGCCATCCTCCTAGGAAATAGAAGCGAGCACAATGTCAACGTCACCGTCATCCTCAACAGCGGGGACGACTGGTGGAGGTACCTCCAGCTGTGCAAGGTGGGCCTGCACAACCTGAACCTCAAGGGGAAGATAGAAGGCATCGCTATTAACCAAGCGAACCATCTCAACGAGTACTAAGCGCTGGATCTCTATGAAGTAAAGAATCTCGAGGCGAGCACGAGACAGGTCGACCAGTCCTAATATGTGAATCTGATGCCAGAGATCTAGCTCGACGGTAGCAGCTGCACGCTGCCCAACAGCAGTGAAATAAAGGGTCGCCGATGCCGGCACTATGGCTCCCACAGTAACCCAATGCCCTCCAAAAGCATCAGGTACA
The DNA here is from genome assembly GCA_033977485.1 of Hydrangea macrophylla. Classification (NCBI taxonomy): domain Eukaryota; kingdom Viridiplantae; phylum Streptophyta; class Magnoliopsida; order Cornales; family Hydrangeaceae; genus Hydrangea; species Hydrangea macrophylla. The sequence goes on from CM066987.1 coordinate 103,752,635, forward strand.
AACAGGGGCTGAGCTGGATCCATACCTGAAAAGGTACTACTTAAGTCAGAACAGAATAATCTTAGGCGTTTGGGTTCTGAGTCTATCCTCCCTGTCGTATCATCGGGTGTGTAACACTTAATGGAATATGGAATCGGGTCTATACTGGTAAACCCTAACCTGGCTAAACTATCTTGAGATAAATAATAACCTGGCTCTGATACCACTAAATCCTGTCACGCCCCGACGTAGCATAAATAAGGAAAGCGTTTAATTTCCTTTATGGACCCGTAGGTCGCGACAGTTTGAAGGATCGATTCCATCCCAAACGTCGAACAACAAAACATAATAATCAGAGTAAAGCAATCAAGGCTTACAAAAATTATTCTAACTTAAAGAATATTACAGCACGGGTTATCTAAAGGCACAGACCGCCTTGAATTAAAACAATAGCTTAATGTCTGTTACAGTCATCCTTAAAGCAAAACAGTTTAAAACTTAAACATGTAAACTTAAAGCATATATTTAAGGAATAGTTCTCTCATTCCAAAAGCAGCTATTCTCAATTCGCATAGTCGTATGATTCCTCCTGATTATAACCTGAAAAGCCTGAACACGAATGTCCAGGACGCATCAACGTCGTCAGCTTCAAGAAGCTGGTGAGTATTAAAAACATGACTTTGAATGTAAAACATACCCATTTACCTTTTTCCATTTTTCAATTTGTATAAATCAATAGTTAAACCGCAGGAAGAATTCATTTATAAAACAACAAGAAATATATTAAAGGTCGTTCATTCATAAGGACAGATACTCGTGTAATGAGACAATGCACCACACTCATCTTGCCGACTCTTTTCTCTCGACAGCCACAACAACCCACTATCTTACTCCTGGTATCTTTGAAACACTAAGATAGCCACACTTTAGCAACGGGGCGCCAGGGAGTGTCCAGTTTGCCTCACACTTTGGTCCGGGGTACCAGGGAGTGTCCAATGCCTCACACTTTGAATACCCTAACCGCCATCCAAATACCGGGGTAACCCCTTCCACAGTATCCAGACTCGAGTATCAGGGAGTGTCCGTAGGCCACACTTTAGCACTACCATGGGTGCCAGGGAATGTTCGAGTTCGGCTTCACACACTTTAACGCTTCCATGGGCGTCAGGGAGTGTCCATATTTGCCACCGTCGCATTTCAAAGATACCCTTTCCACAACCACAACCACAACCACAACTACAACCACAACTCAACCACAACTCAATCCACAACCACAACTCAATCCACAACCACAATCACAACTACAACCTCTAACCACAACCACAAACTACGACCACAAACTCAAACTCATACTCTTTCCACACAGACTGACACCCACATACATGTACCACTGACCCCACATGAATGATATGCACATGAAACTAAGCAACAATACTGAATTAAAGGAACAACACGCGTACGGGGATTGATGAGTCATACTACAATGTTTTAATCATTCCAACATAACCCAATAGAGTTCTAATTAACTAAATATCCCAAACAGAACCTTAACAGTACTTAAAAGTTGAACCAAACAGTCCCTTAACAGAAAACAGACAAAAACAGAAACTGTGAGACCTCGCGCGCGCGGGCCGCTCGCGCGAAAGGTCGCTCGCGCGGGCCGCTCGCGCGATATGCCCAAATTTCCTTTTATATATATACTTTTCTGGCTGCCTGAAAAAGCCAGGGTCGCGCGCGCGGATCGCTCGCGCGAAGGGATTCTCGCGCGACCCTCGCTCGCGCGACCAGCCTAATTTTCCTTTTATAATATAAACATTTCTGTCTGCCTGTGGAAACGAGGATCGCGCGCGCGGGCCGCTCGCGCGAAAGGTCGCTCGCGCGGGCCGCTCGCGCGATTCTCGCGCGCGCGATCGTGGCGCGAGATGAAGCTGAGGCTTCATCTTCCTCGCAGAAACTGCTCTGTTTCAGATTTTCAGGGTCTTTTTGACCCATTTTCAATTCTGTGAGTAAATATATCATGTTATATATGAATCTCTTCCTTTTTCAACAAGGATTAAGAACCTATGATTAATTTAACATGATTCTAACTATAACTCTCCAATTTTATGAAAGATTAAAAGAGGACAAAATTTAATTCCTAATACACTTTTCCATATGAATGAATTAAGCTCTAAAACTTTGGGTTTAGCATATATGACAAGAAATCTATCATATTTATCCATACAAACTGATTTTGGTTTAGTTTTGGAAACCATGATTTTTCAAGCTATGAACACTAACGTAAATTTCCATGGAGGTTTGACATACTAAGCCACACACAGAAATTAAGCATGTAATTACATTCATGGTGAGTTAATAATACTCACTGTGATTAAGAGGTGAAGTAATTTGTTGAGAAAGAAAGACCAAATAAGAATCCAAATACAAGCTTGGCTATGGTGGAGAGCTTTCTCTCTCTATAAAACTCTGAAATTAACTTTCAAGCTCTCTCTCTTATCTCTCTGTGATTATATTGTGCAGAATGAGCAAATGTGTTCACAAAGTGTGTAGTGCATATACATATATAGAGAGTAATTTGACATGGACTTGGTGGCCAAGCAATTTGTAGTTTACTCAACAAATGAATTTGATTTCCTAATTAACTATAGGCTATATATACACTGATATTCATACGTATATACACAAATGTATAACCCACAGATTCTCCAAGAGACAAGCTAGATATGTAGGGGGTCAAGTGGAGTTGTTTGGGTAATTGGCTTATGGCCTAAGGAATACACACACACTACAAGCATTGCCAAACAAGGCTTAAGGCAATGATCACTTGCCATAAATGGCAATAAAGCAAATGTCCAATCAGTCACTTCCAAAATCTGTGGAAGTTCACACAGCGTGGACAGTTTTGGACATAAACTGGTATTTTCGGGGCGCGATGGTCACCACAAAAATACAGGAAATTCATTTTACTGTAGGAAGTGATTTTCTGGTTTCATAAAAATACAGCTTGAATTCAAAGAGAACATTTCCACCGTTTTGAAATACAGTTTTTGAAATCCACACATGTATTGCTAACTTTATAAAAATTACAATTTAACCCCAACATGAATTTTAAATATGAAATAACACAAGGGATAATAATTAGAACATGAGAAATGTAATTAAATGAAGCAGTCAATACCAAATGAAATTTAATATGACAATGCAATTACAAATTAAATTAAATGAAAATGCAGGTTATTATAGACGGAGTCCACGAGACGCTGCCGGCCGGTTTCAAAATGCCAGTTTTCCATAAGTTTGATGGCACAGGCAATCCCCGCAGTCATGTCCGAATGTGCATAGGAGCTTTTCAGCCTAGTGGACTGAGCACTACCATGATGGCTGTCCTATTTCAACAAACCTTAACAGGAGCTGCTCTGTCATGGTACCTTACACTTGAGCCAAGCAAAACCAGAGTATGGGAAGAAGTGATTAAGGCATTTATGGCACAATACGAATACAATCAGGATTTGGATGTTACTGTCCGAGATTTGGAAATGACCAGGCAGGGGAACAAAGAATCATTCGCCGAGTATTTGAGTCGATGGAGAGGAAAGGCAGCTAAAATGGTACAAAGGCTGCCTGAGAAAGACCAGATCCGAATGCTGATGAAAAATCTGCAGCCAGTTTATCAGGAGAAGATGAGATTTCAGTCAATCAACACCTTTGCTGAGGTATTCGATGTGGGGACGAGAATCGAAGATGCAATTCAAGAAGGAACAATCAAGAAGGAAGAACCACAGAACCGATATCGGAGGCCCAATTATGGATCAAATGGAGGGCATTCAGGGGGTCACTCTGGCCCCACCGATGTCAATGCACTTAGCGAGCCTGAGAGAAAGTTCGATATCACCAGAAACCATCCAAGAGGAGGAGAGGATAAGCCACTGAGGAAGTTTTCGGATTTGGGAGTATCATTATCAACCGCCCTCGATAGGCTATTAGCGAAAGGGCATCTCCGTTAGCTAGAACCTCGACCCCCGTCGAGTCCACTCCCACCGCATTTCAAGGGAGATCTCTATTGCAAGTATCATCAACAAAAGGGCCACTCGACGGATCGATGCATGAGGTTAAGGCACGAAATCCAAGACCTCATTGACAACAAAGTAATATTCGAGCCACCTGTCAAAGCCCCCAATGTCACCAAGAATCCTCTGCCAAACCATCGTGCTGTGCCACCACCGCGGGGTCTTTATTTCTTAGGGGTAGAAGAAGCGGCATTCGATCCGTCCAAGCTAATCACAAAAGTCGGGGAACCAAAAATGTTCTGTCAATTACCAGAAAATCCGGGGATCTATGCGCTTGAAAGCCAGCCAGAGATATGGGAAAACGAGGTGACAAGGCAGTCAGATTGGTGGGTCCAAGAAAGCAATGATCGAAACATAGGCCGGGTAGGGGAGGATGATCTATGGTATCAAAGCGACGAAGAGGCAAAAGAGGGCTCAAAGACCGTTTCAGAAACCGACAATATTTGGGCAAAAGAAGAGATCGACCATTTGGCTCGGTCTGGTAGGCACTTCAAGCCGCATGAATTAGAGGAAGATCACCCGGGGAGGGAGTTGGAGAAAGGGAAAGGAAAAATGAACGAGGAAGAAGAAGAGGATCGGGTCCTAAAGCAGATGAAGAAGACTCAGGTTAACATCACTGTCTGGGGGTTGCTGATTGCCTCCAAACGCCATAGACAGACGGTCCTAGACGCTCTGAATCAAGCTGACGTGTCTATCGACACCACCCCGGAAGACCTCGTAGGACTGATCGGCAAAATTCCGACTTCGGCTATCACCTTTTCATCGAATGACTTACCTCCGGGAGGACCCACGCCCAACAAGCCGCTGTACATCACCATTGAATGTTTGGGGAACACCGTGCCCGCTTGTCTCGTTGATAACGGGTCTGCTCTTAATGTATGTCCTTTCCGCACAACCAAACGAATGGGTTTAGATGAATCTTCTTTTGTGCCATCTCAACAAAAGGTCCGGGCATATGACAACACCCAAAGAGCAGTCATGGGCATTATCTCTCTTAATCTCGCTATCGGGCCGATGGACAAAAAAGCTGAGTTCCAAATCATCGATATCCCCGCTTCTTTCAACCTGCTGCTGGGAAGGCCTTGGTTGGACAGTTTGGGCGCCATACCATCGACGATCCATCAAAAGGTTAAGTATGTCTGGGAAAACAAAGTCTGTGATATCCTCGGAGACAGTTGGGTTCGTTCGTCCGAAGCGTCGTCAAGTGCACCGGTCCTAGAATTACAGCTGCAAGAAGAAGAAGTGAAGATGGGAGGATTCGAGTTCATCAGCATGATAGAAGAGGGAAAGTCGAAAGAGTTTCCACCGCCTCATTCCGATCAGTATGCTAGTCCAGTGGTCGCGGGAATCATGAAGAAAATGGGCTTCTTTCCAGGATTGGGACTGGGGAAGAACCTTCAGGGCCTGCCAGAGGCTCCAAGGATCCCTACTCAGACTCACACTCACGGTCTAGGGTATCGGCCATCGAAGAAGGAGCTGAGAGCAAAGAAGAAGGCCGCCAACGCACCTCTGGACCCTTACCTAAAGACGCTCAATGGATACTTCGTGAAGGAAGGAGAGGATTTCCCCTTCTGTGGTTTCCCAGAACCATGGATGGACCAAAAAGACAAATGCATGAAGCCGGGGTTCGAGATCTTCTTCTCCTATGAATTTTCTGGGTACAAAGACCCATTTTTGCAAATGCCTGAAAAGTCTGTTGCTGCCAAGGACTGGATTGGTACGCTAGACGGTTCTGCCATGAAAGATCTGTTAGGCGAAGGGAACGCAGAGGTCATGAAGGAGGATCCCGGAAAGACCAAAGGTGAATACGTCGAGGGCATAGTGGAGGAAGCTGCCGAGAGTGAAGAAGGTGAGGAAGGGAAGGCTGAGGAAGAAGAGATGGAGGAAATCACCAAGACAGGAGGTCCGGAAGAATGCTTTATTACTGGCCTGGGAGGAGAGCACAAGAAGGAGTGGGTTTTTGAGTCTAGTGATAGGTTTCCCCCGCACCCGGAGTCTATAATGGCCCAAATGAGGCGTCTTTCGATTTCTATGTCTGTTGTAATCACTCCAAAGAAAATCAATGAAAGTATGACTGATTCTGCCTACTCGAACGCGCTTAATGAATGTGATGAATGTGATGATCATGAAATACCTATTGAACTGCAAAAACTAATTGAAAAAGAAAAAGAATCTGCATGTAAAATCATTGAGGACACCCTAACAATTAATCTAGGAAATGAGAATAATCCTCAAAATGTCTTCATCGGCTCTACACTTAGCAATAAAGAAAGTAAAGAACTAATCAGTCTATTAAATGAATTCAAAGATATTTTTGCATGGTCTTACAATGATATGCCAGGTATCGATCCAAAAATAGTCCAACACCACATCCCCCTCTTTCCCAATTCAAAGCCCATAAAACAAAAATTGAGGCGAATGAGGCCAGAATGGGCACTTAAAGTAAAAGAGGAGGTTGAAAAGCAATTAAGAGCTGGATTCTTGATGGTCACCGAGTATCCTGAGTGGATTGCCAACATTGTACCTGTCCCAAAGAAGGATGGTCGTGTTAGGGTTTGTGTGGATTTTCGGGATTTAAACAAAGCAAGCCCTAAAGACGATTTCCCATTACCCCACATCGACGTGTTGGTTGATAACACTGCGGGACATGAGCTTCTATCTTTCATGGATGGATTCTCCGGGTATAATCAAATCCTCATGGCTCCCGAAGATAGAGAGAAAACCACGTTCATCACTCCGTGGGGGACATATTGCTATAGGGTCATGCCATTCGGACTTAAGAATGCAGGCGCAACCTATCAAAGGGCTGCCACCACTTTACTGCACGACATGATCCACAAAGAGGTGGAGGTGTATGTTGATGATATGATTGTGAAGTCCAAAGAGAGAGGAGGGCACATAGAGGCTTTAAGAAAGTTCTTTGGGAGATTGAGGGAGTTCAAGATGAGGCTTAACCCGCAGAAATGCACGTTCGGAGTCACTACTGGCAAACTGCTAGGATTTCTCATTACCCAAAGGGGAAAAGAAGTGGACCCTACCAAAATAAAGGCCTTAACCGAAATGAACCCACCAAGAAATGAGAAAGAACTGAGAGGGTTCCTGGGTAGAATACAATTTATAAGTCGTTTCATCTCAAAGCTTACCATGACCTGCGACCCGCTCTTCAAGTTACTCAGAAAAGGAGAAAGGTTCGAATTGGATACCTCATGTCAGCAGGCCTTTGACAAAATCAAAACCTACCTCCAGAACCCACCTGTCCTGTCACCACCATCACCCGGGAAACCTCTGTTGCTTTATCTCTCCATGTCCGAAGATTCAATGGGGTGTATGTTGGCCCAAGAAGGAGAAGAAGGGCACGTGGAGAAGGCCATTTACTACTTAAGCAAGAGAATGGTCGGATATGAGTTAAAGTATTCACCCTTGGAGAAGGCCTGTTGGGCCTTGGTTTGGTGTACCCGTCGCCTCCGCCACTACATGCTAGCCTTCCCTGTAATCCTGATATCCCGAATGGACCCATTAAAATACCTGTTCGAAAAACCCGTCTTGACCAGTAGGATTTCCCGTTGGACCATGATGCTGGCTGAGTTCGACATCAGATATGTCACCGCCAAGTCCGTAAAAGGAAGAGCTGTCGCCGAGTTTTTAGCCGACCTCGCTGTAGAATCTGAGGACGAGGGAGACTTCAAGTTCCCAGATGAAGGAATAATGGAGGTTAAGGAGGATTTGTGGAAGATGTACTTCGATGGAGCAGCCAACCAAATGGGTTACGGAGTTGGAATCATTCTCGTAGCACCAGATGGGGTCCCTACCCCATTAGCCGTCAAACTCAAGTATAACTCAACTAACAATACCGCGGAGTACGAAGCATGCATAATTGGGATGGAAGCAGCCTTGGCTTTGAAGGTCAGAAAGATTGATGTCTTCGGAGATTCCAACTTGATCATATCCCAGGTCCGAGGAGATTGGAGGGTAAAACATGAGAAATTGAGACCTTACCATGACTATCTGGAAAGCCTGAAAGCACAATTTCGAAAGATTTCCTTTTACTACCTCCCTCGCGAAGAAAACCAACTAGCCGACTCTTTGGCTACCTTAGCCTCGATGATCCAAATCCCTCCCAAAACTGCCATGATCCCGCTATCCATAGAAGTGAGGAACCAGCCGTCATTTGAAACGATCGCAGCCATAGAGAGAGAAGATGAAGTGCCTTGGTATGTGGACGTGTGGAAGTTCATTAAAGAAGGAGAATACCCCGAAGGAGCCTCGAAAAAGGACCAGAAGGCAATTAGACAATTCGCCGCTCAATTCGTGATTTATGCGGATAAACTATGGAAGAAGTCCTACACCGGGTATAATTTGGAGTGTTTATACGGAAGGGAAGCTAAGAGAATGATGGAGGAAATACATGAGGGAGTATGCGGGCCCCACATGAACGGGCACATGCTGGCGAAGAAGATCATTCGACAAGGGTACTATTGGACGACCTTGGACAAAGACTGTTGTGAATATGTTAGAAGGTGTCACAAGTGTCAGATTCATGCAAATCTGATGCACACCCCACCGTCGCAGCTCTATAGCATGACCACCCCTTGGCCGTTTTCCATATGGGGGATTGATATCATTGGTGAGATAGTTCCAAAGGCTTCCAATGGGCACCGGTATATAATCGTGGCGATCGATTATTTTACAAAATGGGTAGAAGCAGCCTCAAATGCGACTTTGAAAGCCAAAGATGTGGTGAGTTTCATTGAGAAGAACACAATCTGCAGATACGGAGTCCCGAACGAGTTTATCTCCGATCATGGCAGTCATTTCCAGGGGGAAGTTATCCCGCTCTTAGAAAACTATAAGATCACTCGCCATCAGTCATCCCCGTATAGGCCCCAGACGAATGGAGCGGTAGAGGCAGCGAATAAGAATGTTAAAGCAATCTTGAAGAAGACGACATATACATATAAGGATTGGCATGAGAAGCTGCCATTCGCTTTATGGGGGTATCGGACGTCAGTAAGGACTTCAACGGGTGCTACGCCATACTTGCTGGTCTATGGAATGGAGGCAGTCCTTCCAGTCAAGGTGGAAATACCCTCTCTAAGAGTCTTAACAGAATGCGAAGTGACAGAATCAGAATGGATAAAGGGAAGGTATGAGGAATTGATGCTGCTCGATGAAAAGAGGCTGACCGCGATAAACCATACTCGGGGGTACCAGAAGAGAATAGCTCGTGCTTTCAACAAAAAGGTCCGCCCAAGGAAGCTTACTGAGGGTGACCTGGTCCTCAAAGAACTGAAGGTGCCTGTTTATGACCCCAGAGGAAAGTTCAAACCCAACTGGGTTGGGCCGTACATCATTAAGACCCTCCTTTCCGGAGGGGCGGCCTATCTCATGGACCTGGACGGGGTTGAATTTAAACAGCCGATTAACCTCGATCGCCTCAAGAAATACTTTGCTTGAAACCATTTCTTTCGAAGCCTCCTACCTTAATGAACTACGCTTGACCTGATTCCCGCTAGGGGATACGTAGGCAACCAACTTGGTTCGGTCATTTCAAAAAAAAAAAAAAAACGGTGCTAAACTAGGGGCAAACTAGCGTTTGCCCAAAGCCGCTTCAAAGCCATAAAACCAGGGGCAAACTTCGTTCGCTAAGCCGAAGAACCCAGATACAAAACCCTCCCTTGGATCATCTGGCTATCGAGATAAGTACTATAAAAAAAAAAAAAAAAAAAAAAATGAGAATTCATAGAAGGATTAAAGTTTAAAGCAAAGAAGCAAAGTAAAGAGCCAAGTTAAGACATTAAAAGGATAATTCTTCATAAAAGATTAATCGAAAGGGTGGACACTTTAGATTTAGCATGACAACACTTCTTGAAAAGGGAAAATAAGAAAAATCACATTCAAAAGCGAAAACAAAGGGTAGGCAGGGTCTGTCAGAAAAGTTTCGTAAAATGTCAGGCATTTTCCCTGTTTTTCTTTATTATGCATGTGTCTGTCAAGCTCGCCTCGCAGCCAAGGTTTGGATCTCTAGGAGATACTCAGTAGTAGGCACAGTCAGAGCAGGAATCCTCGGGAATGGAGCATCCATTCTGCCATGCCAAGCCTCCATGAAAGCTTTCACTATGGAGGGACGCAAAGCGGACCTCCTAGTAAAATCAGCAGTTATAGAATCAGTAGCGCCTTGTAAGAGTCCAAACTGACGGACCACCCGGCCAGGGATGTAAAAAGTAGTGGCATACAAACCGGGCAGCCAAATGCCAGGTCGCCCAGGGAGGCGCACAGCAATAGAGCGACAGGTCCACGATGGACAAACCCAGCAGATGTCACTAGAAGAGAGGCCCTGAAGCCAACCAAGCCACGCATCGGCAGAATGAAACAAGCTATGAATCTCCATGCGATCATAAGGAAGTGACCCACGGAGATGGGAAGGATGTATGAAGAGATCTAGACGCTCCATGAGCCAAACTTGCAGAACGAAAGGTGCCCCGGCAGATAACATAACCCCAGTAGCATGGGCATGGCCCAGCCCGATCAAAGTTTCGCCAAGGACCAGCATAACAGCACTTTTCATCCCCCGCAAACCACAGGCAATGGGTATAAGAACGTCAGAAGATGACTGGAATAGGAAGTAAGAGAGCATAGCGATTGACAAGGCACTACGTCAGATGATCTGGTACTCGCCATCATAGGGGTCCCCTATGGGAGCATAAACAGAGGCAAGGCATTCAAAATCAATATGCCTGTCATAAATAAAGGAGCCCGCCGCGTTTCGAGATATGTGGAGAAGAGTGGCTAAATCCCGAACATACCCGGCCTGAATCTGAGGAACCATCAATTCAGCAGAAAGATCAGTATGGAGAATGGCGCTAAACTCCTCAAACAAGGGGCAGATCTCTTGAGATCCAAAGCGGAAGACGTTGAAAGCGGGATCCCAACACTGAATGGCAGCTCAAAGTAGACCCTCATTCAAACTCATCCGTCGGAACGAAAAGAGATCGTTCAGTCTGAAACACTCAAAGTTAAGCCTGTCAATGCCGGAGAGAGTATCCATCCATGGGAAGAGGATTTGAGAACTAATGGGGGCCATTTGGAGAGGAAATGGGAAGAAGTGAGAAGTGTTTTGCGGAACTTTGAGAATGAAGGGATATAAATAGAAGAATAAGGCTGTCTACCTACCCGCGGCACTCGATAAAGTGCAGCGGCACTAGGTAAAGTGCCGCGCGGCAATCCGTGAATGCCGTTGCGGCACTCACTGACTGCCGTTGCGGCACTCACTGACTGCCGCGGAGGCCTAACCGAGTGCCGTTCCGAGTTTTTCATTGGCCAGGATTTATTTGTAACATGATCAGCCCACCTGCAAACAGGGAACTAGATAGAAATAAAACGTGCGCATCATGCAGCACGTGCAAATACATTCATTCATTCATTTCATGCATTTGTACGTTTCAAAGAATAAAAGAAACAAAAGCATTCAAAGATGAGAATAAAGGCGGGACCAAGCCATGGTCCCACATACGGCAGGAGTTGGACCAAGCTATGGTCACACATACGGTGGTGTAAGCAAAGAAAATGTAAGTATGTAAAGCATCTATCCTACCAACTATAAGGAAGCGACCATCAAAATAAAGCATACATGTGTATATACAGTCATCCATCAAATGTAAATCCTCCCGCAACTCTCAAAAATAAAAATACAAAATAATAACAAAAGCGGGTCAACCCCGACCTCGACCCCGGCCACGAGTCTGGCGAGTCGTGCGTCTGAGAGGCTCCTCCTCTGACTCGGTCCCACTGCCTCCACCAGTCCCACCATGTCCGCCACTACCGCCGCCTCCGCCGCGCCCAGCACCGCTACCTCCGGGGGCATCACTGAGAGGGATGCTGAACTGCTGGAGCCGCTGCTGGAGCTGCCCCACCTGTTGGGACAGGACTCTAATCTCCTCCGCCTGACATAAAAAAGAATAAGTCCGGGCAGCGTCGAAATGACGGATAAAATACTGAGAATAAAAGGAATAAAAGATCATACCTGGGCCCTCAGCTGGGTCACAGTAGTCGCCCGAGCTCCCTCAGCCTGAAAACAAGAACCAGGAATAAAGATTAATAAAAAAGAGATACAATCCCAGTCAAAAGTAGGAGTGGGAATAAATTTCTTACCATCCACTCTCGCCCGAGAACCCACTGTCGCACGCTATGGGCATACGTTAGGCCCTCCTCCGCATAAGCGCGCGGGACGACGTCATAATGTAAAGGTATGGTGGGAGCACCATGTGAAAGTCGAGGAATCGTCGTCAAGTGGGGCTCTCCGAATGAGACGGTGGACATGGTCCAATCCCACTCAGGCAGGGTAGGCGGACGAACCGCAGCAGGAACAGGCTGCAAACAAAAGTAATAAAACATAAAATAAAAAAAAAAAAAAGAGAAAAGAATAAAAGAAGAATTCACAGAAATAATAAAGGAATCATTTACTCACCCGAGTCACTTCCATCAGAGGGAAGTTCGGCATCAGCTTGGCGGCACGGAAAGCCGCATATCCTGACGGGTCGTCCAAAAAGCCGTGGATACCAGAACCAGCTCGAGCAGCCGTGAAATCGCTGCCCTGAAGCGTGTCTGTGGCCCTCATAGAGTTAGGAGGAGGGAACGGCACAAAGAACCCGGGGGCCGCTATCGACTGCCGGGTCACTCTCTCTCCTAGATACCACGCCAGACCCTCTGACCCACCATCGAGAAGTCGTCTCGTCGGGTCATACCCGGCCGACTCTCGAATCCCCACACTAGTCTCAAGCAACACCCTAAGCCACGGCTGCCAGTGCACGTGCCCCTCCCTCAGGTTCGTCAGGAAGTTCCTGAACGAAACAAAATCATGGGCCCCGGTCTTCCTCCCAACCCTGTCCTTTGCCCATTTCAGCCCCTGGGGCATGATAAAGGCGTCGGCATCACGTGTCTGAGGAGACATCATGCGAAGATACTCGTGGGACCAAATCTGTGATAAAAAAAAGAAGAAGAAGAAGGATTAGTCTAACATTTTTTTAATAAAAAATAATAATAACGGGCAATGGAATATAGGAAAAGGTATACCTCCCACGCTCTCCAATACCCGCCGGTAGCAGCCGACCTGTCTCGGGAGATGTCACTCATATGCCTATATAGGATGGCCAACCCTATACCAGCCCAGTCGTACTCGGCAACCCGGTCCAGGCGCTCCAGCGACGCCACCAAGGAAGCAGAAATTCGGTCACCCCTGGTGCTCAACAAGGAGCACCCCAGCATGTACATCAAGAAGCCCCTGGCCATCTGCTCGTCCGTGAAACCGGGTTTGCCCCGGAACATATCCATAAACCATCGAGCTGTGACCAAAGCCTCCTCCAGGACCACCCCTAGCAACGGCTCCATCTGGTCCCACTCCTGGTCCGTCAAGTACCTCAGAGGCTCTCCGCCGAAGGCTATCCCCGTGATCATGCTGAAATCTAGAGGGGTCATCGTCATCTCCCCAAAATCGAAGTGGAAAGTACTCGTGGTATCCCACCACCGCTCAGCCAACGCGTGCATCTGCTATAGGTCGTTGGAGCTCTTCGTCAAGAGCTTGACGAAGTCTCCAAACCCTGCTGCGTCCACTAGAGCCCTCACGGTTGGGCTCAGCTCTGTATACCACTCGTGGCCATGAGCAAGGCTGCCATGACCCTTCAGCACCTTCGGCTGCAGCTGCAAGAAAAGAATAAAAGGTTTGTTGTTAGGGAGTGGATAAAGAAGATAGCAACAACAGTGAATAAATAATTAATAAAGGAATGGAAAATCCAGAAGTGTTCGTAGGGGATTTCACAAGCAAAGCACTTGTTTGCATTCAAGAGGAAATGAATAAAAGAAAATGCTCAATTTTCTAGCAAGGTTTTGAAAAGAAAAGAAAAGAAAAAGAGTAGTTTGTTCACACTCTCCGAAATACGTGCACATATAAGAGATCTTGGGCCCGAAAGAGTGTAAGTTTCAAAGAGAAATGCGTAACTGCAAGCATTTGAGCATTAATTTTAAATAATAAAAGGACATTTGGGACGTTCAAGAAAATTCACAAGAATCCGTGGGCGTGAGATTCTTAGTCCACGAGAAGTGTTCGAGGCTTCGATTAACAAAAAAGGATTTTTTTAAAAAGTCGTTAAACGAAGCCAAAGGGGAAAATAAAGGATAAATGTTCGGAAAATTCAAGCATAACGTTCATTTTTCTCATTTTATTTATTTTTTTTTATATATAAAGAATTTTTTTTTTTGAAGTTTACGAGAAATGAAAATGTAATAAAGGTAAAACTTCTTTGCAAGGGGCATGAAACAAAGTATTCGAGACGCTCGGAGGCGCCACGAGCACGGCATTCGGAACAGGGCATCTAAAGAGTTGTGACGGTCCTACGTTGCATTCACAAAAAGAAGGAAATACGAGAAAGAAATACGAGGAATAAGTAAAAGGAGAGCGTTTACCTCGCGCTTGAAAGCGCGGGCCGACAGATGCTCATCAGGGTCCCTCAATAGAAGTGTGACATTCGGGTGATGCGTAGCAGTATATCTGGCCTTCTTCTTGCGTCCTGAACCACTCGCCATAATCTGTCAAAGAAAGAGGAAATCCGCGTGTTAGATTCATAGAAATTTCAGAAAACAAGAGAAACTATGGAGATTAATCAAGTATGGATCAAGCAGAACTAACCTGTAAGCACCCGAGATCAAGCCAAACAAGAAAAGGAAAAGAGGAAGATTTTCTCCAGAGAGAAATCGAGAGAGAGAAGAGTGAGAGAATGAGAGAAATGTTTTAACCCCGGCGGTTTAAGCCACTGCCGCTCAAACGCGGCACTCAATTTTCCGTGCGCGGCAGTCAGTCAACTGCCGCGCGGCACTCGCCGAGTGCCGCAACGGCACTCTGTGAGTTCCGCGCGGCAGTCACGGACTGCCGCGAAAAACCGCGTGTGCCGCGATTAAGGCGGTTCAAGGATATTTACTTTCCCTCCAAAAATTCAAATCAAGTCCCAAAAATTGAACTTGAGCCCCCCAAAGTGTGCCCTCATTGCACTTTTTGACCCCGGTTTTGTTTCTAGGTTTAAATCGACTACAAATTTCAAAATGTAGGTATAAATTTGAGCCTGTGGGCTCCCAACTCCCAGAAATTGAAATAAAATTCAGGCCTGTAGGCCCCAAAATCCAAAAGATGAAATCCTGGCCTGTGGGCCCCGGGTCTTGAAGATATAAAGTAGATTTCAAGCCCGTGGGCTCCCGAACTTTGGAAATTTGAGAGTATAACAGACTTATATTCTCGGTTTTCGAAACGTATTTGCGTCAACCCTCGTTTTGAGAGTATAACAGACTTATATTCTCGGTTTTCGCAACGTATTTGCGCCAACCCTCGTTTTGAGAATATAACGGATTTATATTCCCGGTTTTTTGCAACGGACTTGCGTTGACCTTCGTCTTGAGAATATAACGAATTTATATTCCCGGTTTTTCGTAATGAACTTGCGTTGACCTTCGTCTTGAGAATATAACGAATTTATATTCCCGATTTTCGCAACGGACTTGCGTCAACCCTCGTTTTGAGAATGTAACGGATTTATATTCCCGGTTTTCGCAACGGACTTGCGTTGAATTTCGTCTTGAGAATATAACGAATTTATATTCCCGGTTTTCGCAACGGACTTGCGTTGACCTTCGTCTTGAGAATATAACGAATTTACATTCCCGGTTTTCGCAACGGACTTGCGTCAACCCTCGTTTTGAGCATGTAACGGATTTATATTCCTGGTTTTCGCAACGGACTTGCGTTGACCTTCGTCTTGAGAATATAACGAATTTATATTCCCGGTTTTCGCAACGGACTTGCGTCAACCCTCGCTTTGAGAATATAACGGATTTATATTCCCGGTTTTCGCAACGGACTTGCGTTGACTTTCGTCTTGAGAATATAACGAATTTATATTCCCGGTTTTCGCAACGGACTTGCGTTAACCTTCATCTTGAGAATATAACGAATTTATATTCCCGATTTTCGCAACGGACTTGCGTTGACCTTCGTCTTGAGAATATAACGAATTTATATTCCCGGTTTTCGCAACGGACTTGCGTTGACCTTCGTCTTGAGAATATAACGAATTTATATTCCCGGTTTTTGCAACGGACTTGCGTTGACCTTCGTGATCAAATCAAAAGCACTTTCATGACTCCTGTGTCAGATTTTCGCATGAAAAATCTTGCCCGACTAACACGCCACGAAATGCGCGTCGTACGTAGGGAAAACATGATAAGCATGACATTTACACAATCAGGTCAATTCAGAAAACGCCACCGCATTGCACTTGCATCACGACAGGATAGGTGCATCCATCCGTGTGACTACTTGCGTTTGTGAATGTTCAACCCATGCCTGAACTACACTTTGGTCTGATTTCTGACGGGATACGTAGGCAGCTCGTCGTAGGGCACGACCAATTCAAATTTCGCTGCGCACCTGCTTTTGCAACGCATTTTGTTTTTACCTAAATTCGACAGTCTGGTCAAAGGCTTGTCTTCACACATGCTTTGACATTCACTTATGGGACGCGTTGCTCCACAAGCTCTGTCAAAGAGGGGCAAACTGTAGACACCCCAATTTTGACCGACCGTCGAATTTAGGAGAGTGTAACCTCCGTATCCGATGATGACAAGGACCGAAAAATTGAAGTATTCCAAGCTCTTCAGAAAATCTCCAAAACGCGATAAAATTTCACAGAAAGAGGAAAAATACCAGGTATTTAGGAGAATTCAGGTATAAGACATGATTTTTTGGAAAGGATCTTCAAAAATAATTTGTTTCAAAAAGGGAGAAGTCCCAAAAAGGGGAATCTCAAATAAAAACGGCATACGGCAGACTGCCGCGGCACTCACTGAGTGCCGTACGGCAGTCGGAGAGTGCCGGTCCGGCAGTCACCAAGTGCCGCCACAAATTTCTGACTGCCGTTCACTTTTAAAGTCTGTATTTTGCAGAGCAATACGTATGCGTATGCGAATAAGAACAAAAAAACTGATAAAGTAAGACTGACAAAAATGCGGCAATCCATTAATGGCCGCGGCATTTGATGAATGCCGCGCGGCAGTCATGAAGTGCCGCAACGGCAGTCATGAAATGCCGCAGCGGCAGTCACGGACTGCCGCGGCAGTATCTGGATTCAGAAAGTACACATTGTACCACCAAATGAGAGAATTACACCTATTTTTTTGCTTCGAAATTCACCAAAAATACCTGGTAATTTTGCCTATAAAAGAGAAGGGATCTTCCTTGAGAAGGGGGGGGGGGGGGGGGGGGAGAGAAAGAAGAAGAAAAAAAGATTGGGAGGGAGAACACATGCAAAAACACTTCCATTACACCAACACTTTTAGAGAGAAAAGAGAGTGTTTAGAGAATTAGAGAAAAGGGCTTGGAAGATCTTCAAAGAAAAGAAAACTTTGAGGATAATTTGGAGGTGATCCTCTAACCATAGATTATTAGCTTACTCTTTCTTCTCTTAAAATCTCTAATCCTAAATCTTTCATTACTTTCTTTGTTTGCCAAATAAACTTAGGAGTTCTTTTTGTTCCCATTACTTCCTTCTATTTTCTTATCTATTTTCTTCTCTTGAAGGCCTTGGAGATCTTTAATATCTCTCTTGATCTCTTGAGCATGATCCTTTGAATCTCATGTAAGCTTATGCTCTACATGAAAGTCAAAACTTGATCACCACTTTATAGATAGGACCCAAGTCCATGCTCATGACTTGGATCCTCTAAACTTGATGTCTCATGGAATCCTTTCTATATTCCTTTGAAAACTATCAAGTATTAGTTGCACCTTCATCTCCAATGACCACCAAATGGTAGGAGAAAGTAATTTGGGTCTAAACTCATCTCTATGGTTTAGGTTCATCATTTTGAGATTTCATGAAGTTTATTCATACTTCACTTGAAATCAATAAATATGAAGGTCTTTAGCCTCCAATGACCATCAAATGGTAGGAGAAGTGGTTTGGTTTAACCCAACTTCATGGTTTAATAGTTGGGGTTACCAAATAAAAATTGAACTTGACCAATAAAAATAGTGAGTTCACAAACTGTTTTTGATCAAAGATTTTTAGTTCGAAATCTAACCGTTGGAATCAAGTGAAACCAATGGGAAAGTGTCAATAACACAATGTTCTACCACTGTAATTTTTGTTTTAAGTTGGTTTCATGTTTAGAAGGGTTTGATCATGGGTTTTGTGGAGTAACAACAATCTGTCCAGAGTTTCAGAATAGTTCCAGAACAGTAACATTCTTTTGAAATAAATAAATCGAGGTTTTAATAAAGTGTTTGTGACCCAAAATAATTTTTTCTAAGTAGATTAATGTGTTAGGAAGTCACCCTAAAAAGAACAAATCAATTCTGATATTTTTACTATTTTTAATAAATCGTGCAAGAATTCTGGACAGAAGGTTGTAAAGTGCTGAGTGATGTCTAGTATTTTTCATATTCCCGGAGATCTGACCGTTGAAACTTTGATTTTCTTTTTGATTTGAAAACGAGACTCACAGAGGCATCTTGTGTCCAAAATTCATCAACATCAAACCATGAGAGACGTGCTTTTTAGTTTCCTACATATCTGGTCTGCTCTCTGCGATTTTCAGAGTTTTATAACACATTTGACCAACTTTGTAAATAATGGTCCAAATGACTCTTCTATGATCTAGGGCTTAAACCATGTTTTAATAATGATTAGTTAAGCTTGAATTCAAGGTTTAAGAATAATTCATAGTTTATCCTTGTCCATGTACATATTCATCCATGTGGTTTGACGCTTATAATTAAGACTTATTTGCTTTGGATTTAATTACATTAGATAGATTTAAGCTAGAAATTTAGGATTGTTATTTCTAACATCGTATCTTGCATATCATGTGGACTAACCCTTTGTTTTGTAGCGCTATTAAGGTATGATTTCTAAGACTCCTCTTTAGTTTATCTTAATTTCTTGATTTTATTGATTCTTCGACTTAATGCGCGACACCTTAGAATTAGGTTTTGCCTTATGTGTATATGTGATTATAGACTCTTTTTTTAGGATTTTCTTTTGTTCGCGTGCATTGCACGTTTATTATCGCTGTTGGATCCCGGGTAAGTTCACTTGTTCTCTATTGCATATCATATCGCTTGTTACCTGAATTATGTGGCTTTTGAATGATATTTTGTCAATTGCAATTTTACACCCTTTGGACATGATTTTGTGATGTATATGTATATATGTATTAGTTGAGGGCATGCTTAGATTAATAAATTTGATTAAAAGGATGTTGAGTAGAGGCCTATCGCAAGATAGGATGAGAGAGGGTGTTTTAGTCCGACGGGCTCCTTCCTCTCTCATTCCATAATCCCCGGACCTAGTTAATCTCTGGTTTCTAAAAGATCAGTTTGCTTTTAAAATGGTTTCTTAATTTTCCTTTTAAAAATTAAGTGGCGACTCATTTTGTTTTAGAAATTGATTTTGAAAAGCTGTGGGTAAGAAAACCTGCGATATCCACACTTACGCTTAGGGAATACTTTAACCGTGCCGTTGGAGTATGAAATGTGCATATGCAATATTTAAGCAAGACAACAATAAAACTAGTCACCGGTATGCCAAGTAACTAATCACCATTGCAACGGACCCAAAATTCTGGGCCTTTTCTCACTTTAACATTGCATATAGCGAAAGCACACAATCTCACGTGACCGTAGTTAAATCGTTGTGGTCGTCACCACCGTCCCCTTTTTCTTGAGGAAAACATCATCCCGTCAATACGTGCTAAATAATGGTGATATTTACTTGACATCCATTGACCCAATTAAGTACATAAGCACGTCAAACATATCACATAGCAATTTTCGCAAATTTGACATGTTAAGCTTTAATTAACACATGCTTTATCTATTAATCCAAGAACTAAGCACATAATCAAACTCAATATCACACAAGCATCATTTAACACCCAATTTAGGATTGGAGTACTCACCTCACAAATTGCTCTAATTAAAGCCTAGAAACCCCAAATTCCTTGTAAATTTTAGCTCTAATTAACCCCAATGATAATCCTACATACAAATATCACATATATGTATCGTCACCTCAAAGAGGGTTGCGGAAAAATGTCAACGAAATTGAAAATGAAAGGTATAGAGACGATCCTCTCACCTCCCTGAGTCCGAATACGGTCTCGGTTCACGAAACGGTATATCGACGGTGAAGAAATGGCGTAGTCGGCGGAGCTCCCGTCAATGGCCGAATTTCTCCTGTATCTCTTTTCTCTATGTTGTTGATTGTGATGAAGAGGAAGGTGACTCATAGTTAGAGGTGTCAACCGCTTAAGCTTCATGCCAAATTTTGTTTATTTTCATTTACACCCTCAATATTTCTTTAAACTTTATTATGAAATCCCCTAAACAATTGTATTAACTACCCAATATATAAGTAGGTATTTGTCTATGTCTCACGTGGGTCCCAAACATGGTTCCACATATTTTGTAAAGTTGCTAATTAATCTACTAGTTATGAATCTGGTTCTAATTCACTCTCACACGGGTACTCAAACTGGCACCATAAAAGATCATAACTAGCATTAAAATATTTAAGCAATTAAACAAATATTCATTTAGTCATATAAAGGCAACTAAATGCAATTTATTTAATCCGGACCTCTAGTGGGTCCCTGACACGACAAAAAATGTGTTCTCCTAAGAGTACGTCCAAGTATAGACGATTGCGTCGACCTAAAACCGGTAAGACCAGCTCGAATCCCAAGGGAAAGAATTGGAGACAAGAAACCCTAGATTGAGTCCTAAGAGTAAGTAAAAGATGATTTCTTTTAGAGTGGAGGTTTTGATGATCCTATTGTATTTAAAACAATTTTAAGTAATGCAATAACTGAACTAAACAGAAATAAGTAAAATGATTTTAAATTATATATGAAAAAGGTGTTGGAAACATGTGAGTGTGCGTTGCACCAACCACTACCATGACTTAACATAAATGTACAACCGAGGTTTTATCCTTCTAGTATTCCATATTTCAAAAATGAGTAAGTTAAGCATCCTAGACACTAAGTATGTGAATTTCACATACTTAGTGGTTCAACTACCTCGCTTTTTTATGAAGGACTGAAATGATACTAATTAAAACTATGAACAATGATAAACAAATCGAATATAGGATATTCGACATGTTCGTCATTTATGTTCATTGAACTAATTAGTGAAAAGAGCTTTTATTTCAAAATCAATTTGCAATTTGAACTTAAAAGATCAATTTGGACTTAGTTTCTGAAATAGAAGTAACTGGGATACTAAAAGGATTCTGCCCAAGTCATGAACATGCCAATCGATTGATATGTATGGCAATCGATTGGTATGAAATGACTCCCAATCGATTGGTAACCAATCGATTGGCTTAGAATTTATGGCAATCGATTGGGTTTTGTTTCCAATCAATTGCCACTAATTCTTTCATTGATTCATGGCAGTGGCTGGGAACAATGCCTCATCACATTATTCCCATACAGTAATCTACTCTAGCATGTTTAGAATTGCCGAAATGAGAATAAACTGAAATTTATTATCAAAATTGAATTCAAACATAGATCCACACATGAACTTCAGGATACAATGTAGATTCAAAACAAAACTTTAGACTAGACAGAGCATAGAGTAGCAAAACAACAATTAATAAAACCTGATTGAGTATGGAAATTGGAAATGCAAAACTCACAAACTTGTATTCGTTTATATCCAAGAATAAGAAGGAAAATCCTACAAAACAAAGCACAATGAGTCAACCCTTGACCCCTCTTACTCTCATCTATTTATACAATAATGTCATAAGCTTAAGGCATCCAGGTTCACAATGTAATGGCTGGTCGTCGTTATTAACCCTGATTGCTGAGAATATGCTCCATTCAAGAGATTTGACTTCCAGATGTTACCAATCGATTGGTAATTGATGGCAATCGATTGGTAATAATACCAATTGATTGGTTAAACTGGCAATCGATTGCTATGATGGCAATCAATTGGTACTTGGGTTTCAATTTTGACTTGTTCTCTTTATTTCTTGAGCTATCTCTTTTAACCTTTTAATTCATTCCAACTTCAGAACCTGGATTTATAGGAGAAAACACAATTACCACGAAAACCACGTCATTGTGTAAAAAGAAAGATTAAGACACAATTGCAGGTAAAACCATAGATATGGGGCTAAATTCAACCAATTTTACTCATTATCGAGCTGATATTAGCTCGATGAATAATATCAGCTCTCATCACGACCCCCAACTAGCGCATTGTTAGTCTCTAGCAAAGAAGCGGAATTAAAACAAGCTAAGATGAATAATAACCAATGTTACAATTTTATTTGAATTAAAACAAAAAGAAAATCCTAACTCACTTTCACAGGAATCGCGGCTACAATTAGCGTTTGCAACAAGCCTTTGAACCCCCAAGTCTTCCCTAGTGGACGAGTTGTGTCTCGTGAGGGTTTTCAGAGAATATACCCACAAAATTCAAGTGTCAAGCTTACTAAACTCATCAAAGAATTTCAATCTCTCCTTTATGCTAAAAATCATGCTCAACAAGGACATAAATTCCTTTATCCTACCATGGAAATAAATAACATGTTACAAAGTAAATATTCAAGTCAAAACTACATCCATAGCCTTTATATATCCTTGTGTGTGTGTGTGTGTGCAGAGTCAACAACTACAATTAAAATCTCCATCTTAGAATTATTTAGATTAAACATGTTCAAGATTTCATAGTTCCAACTCAATTCTCACATGATCAACGCTCAAAACAAAATCACTCTGGAACTGGCGTACAAATTGTGCACTCGTAGTGTGAAGCTCAAATGAGTAAATGTAGAGGTAAGCAACATGCTTTCATACTAGACAATGAAAAATGCTTATTTTGAAGTGTAGGAGTCTCATGAACGGAATACGATTTACTACAGGAGCGATCTACCATGGTAAACTCATTTCATACTCAAAATTTTATTAAAAATATCTAGAATCCTTAGGACTTGTAACAGAAATAAGAAGAGAGGTTTAAGAAGGTGAGATGTGACAATGGGTTCAAGCATATGACACGGTAATATCATATTCCACTTCACATTTTTTTATTTATCCAATCTCCAATTTCTTTTATTTCTTCAATTCCACCGATTCTCCATTTTTCTTTTATTATTTTTTTCTTTTGCAATTTTCTTTTCAATTTTTTTCCCTTTTCCTCCTCAAGCCATTCACACAGAACCATCACATACTCGAACTATAATATTATACGATTTCAGGTAGGAGCATTGATTTGTGGTAGATAAGTGGGAATTTAGACTTTTCTCGGGTGATGAGGTGAGCTATCGATGGCCAAAATCATCTTCTAGACACTTTTAACTTATCTCGAGTATTTCTTGAGTTTTAGATTGGTAGATCCTGAACGTTCTCCTGAAGCAGCTAGCCATATAAAACAAAAATGAGACTTGCAACAAGAAATTAGCGCTTTGCAAAAATTAACACGAGTTTTTGTGATTAACCCTCAGAGTAAAAGAATGGCTCAAAACTCACTAGGGTTTAAAGTTTTCACTATTAATTCAATCACATGACAATCACATTTCACTCTAATTTAAAGATTTTATTGCAATTGTCAACTCATGCAAATGTTTTCAGGATATATTCATGCTATGGACATAAAACCAGATTAGTGACAATATAACATGTAATCGAGATCCATAATAAGACAAGAAAGACATGAATGCGTCATTACACAATGATATTAGGTAAGAGAAACAAAATTCCTGAAAATCATAAGCTTAACAAAAGTTTTTTTATTTTTAAACTAAACGAATAAAACAAACCAAACTAACTAAAAAGAAAATGGAAATTAACATATTTAACAGGTGTGCCTTTGGAATTCAAAAATAAACAAGAATAAACAGGTGAATATCTACTCCCTACCCCCAACTGAAATCGACATTGCCCTCAATGGAGGTATTTCAAGTAATGAAAAGAAGATATCACCTGATTCACGCTTTTCAATATTCACATGAGAATTCACATACATCAATCTCCATAAGCAACCAAGACCAAGAATAATGGATAACAGAGAGAATATAGACATAATCCATGATCAAACAAAATTATCTGCATAGTAACATCCAAAAATCATAAAAGTTCTTATACAGATATCAAAGAAGCCAAAAGTAATCAACCAAACCAAGAATATCCACAAAACTAGAAATATCCACAAAAATATCCACAAGAGAGGTAAAAAGATAGGAAATATCAAAGACGTTTCCTCGCTCTGCAATCTCAATCCTGGGGCTCCAAAGAAGGTGGGTCACCAGAGGTCGGATGTGTGATGTCAAGAACGGGATCGGCCACCTCACTACTACCCTTAGTAGCTGTCTCAGTCTGGACGACAGCCGCCGAGTCACTATTAGCCAGCGTAGGGACAGTAGTTGGAGGTGGTGGCGGTGGTGGTGGCGTCTCTGATAAAATGACCTCTGGAGGTGCTGAAGTAGAAGCCTGGGCAGCAAATGGGACTGTCAATGGAGGTGGGATGGATATAGAGCATAAGACTGCTCTATCCCCAACAGCATCAGAATATGCTCAATATGACCGCCTAGCTGCTCGAGTCTCGAGTAAACAAAATCACGCTCAGAGGCCATCTGAGCGGCCAGTAAATCCTACTTTACGGTCAGCTCCCGAACCATCCCATAAAGCTGCACTCTTGCCTCTCTCTCCTCAATAAGTAGATCATGAACGGTCTAGAGAGTCACAAGAGTAGATGTGGAAGTTGCAGGTGGCTCATGCCTCTTTAACTCATTCTAACCCTCAGCTGCAGTCGGCGTCCCTGGGTCCTCCTCCTCCTCATCAATCACAACCGTATCCTGACCCTGCGCCTCTGGCGTCCCTGGGTCGTCGTCCTCCTCCTCAGATGATTCTTCTCCTCTCTTATGCTTTTTCCTCTCACTCTTACTACTTCCCTCTCCCAACTTCTTCTTACCCTTTGATAATTTTTTGAATTGAGCTGCTGATCGTCTGGCAGCAGACTCACTAAAAACACCAATCTTTGATTTCTGCAGTGCTTCTCCTGCAGGTACCAACAATCCAGCCTCCTCATACACTCAATGAATCACCCAGGCACCCTTTAGGTGCTGGGTCTTACTAGTATGCCGTGTAGGCTCAATAAAAAAAACTCAATGAATAAACGAGCCAAATAAACAGTGAGACCAGTCCCTATGGCATAAAGAACCTATGTATACCACCCGGCTAGCTCCGATTTATACGTCGTAGGAAGAATACAACTACAGAGCGCCAGGTGAAGGAGGTGGTAATCCATAGTCAGACTATGATCATCAAAAGCTTTCGCTCCTGTCCATTTCTTCACTTTTCCCCCCATAAATTTCAATAGCAATCACATCATATGAGGGAAAGGGCCGGTCTGCATGGATAAGGTACAAATGATCTACAACCTCAGTAATGCCTAAAGCTCTGGCCACAGAGGCTGGGCTAAACTCAATCTAGTGGCCCTGAACACATGAATAGTAGGTATAAGGAATGCCCGGTGCTTTAACCATGCTCGCACATGCCGATCGAATCCAAGAAGCATAAACTTTTCTCTGGGTTATGATAACTGGAAGCCAGCTCAGGTAAGCGCACAGTCAGGTGAGGTAAAATGGTAATTTGTCATCGCTCCAGAGATTCTCTAGCTGCCGCTCGACCATAACCTCCTGGGTTCTGAAATACTTTGTAAACCATGTGTTTTCCTTGTCGTTCCTGAACCCATGAGCGAGAGGTGGATCGGGAATAATGATAAAAGTGGACTTTTCGGGATGGGGAGCATTGTCTTTAGGCTTTGGAGCCATAAGAACTGAAAAAGAAAAGAAACAAAGAGCTTAGAAGAGAGAAAAGAACATTCTACTTCTCTGGGTATGCCAATCGATTGGCATAAATTGGAAATCGACTACCATATAGTGCCAATAGATTGGACCCTAATGGCAATCGATTGCCATTAGCGATTATGGGGGGCTGCCCACAACACGGTCTCATGTCCCCCCAACAATTGTTAGTGGTCCTAAGACCATGAGGGGCTCCCTCTGAAATTGTGTTCAAGATTAGGGCATAAAAATGGAAATGGGTTTGGGGAATTACCTCAATGAATTTGCGGCTTCAACGCAGGGACCAATCCAACCCTTTTGGAAAATGAAATTGATGATGATGTGGATGAACAATGAAGAAATGGGATGTGGTGAAGAAAATGATGGTGGTAGTGAAATTGCAGAGCACAAACCCCCGCCTATTTCTCCTGCGCACACCGCGGCAGTGGTGGTGTTCATGGTGATGATGATGATGTGTGTGCTGGTGGTGATGATGAAGATGGTGGGTAGGATAGAAAAGAAATGGCCTTCTCTCTCTCTCTCTCCCTCTTTCTCCTAGAATCGCCCTCTCTCTCTCGGTTTGAAAATTTTTGAGAGAGAGGGAGATGAATAGACTTTGCGTCTGAAGTGAATGGCAATCGATTGCCATTATTGGCAATCGATTGGAATGAAGATCCAACCGATTGGTAATAAATGCCAATGTATTGGTTAACAAAAGTAATAGGGCCATAGAAATGGTTCACAAAATCACCCCCAACTATTTCCAGATGCTTTCTAATGCAAATAATCATGAAAACTAGCATCCAGAAAGCCAAAACACCCACCAAACACAAGAGTTGGGAATAATTTATTCAGAAAATCACAATTTCATTGCTCAATATGGATTTTCAACATCCAAAATTACAAGATCTTGATTGGAAAGCAAACAAACAGACAAAAAGAAAAAACAAAACAAAGTTCCATCTTATTTAGCGGTTACAGGAATTAGACAATCAATTGAGCTCAGATTTTGGAGAAGAAAAGTCTTCCCCCTCAGCATAATCCACGAAGTACTCCACCACTTCTCCATCCGAGTTCAACTGAAGATCTTCCAAAATCTCTCGAACAACGCACAATAGATCCCAGGTATTCATATTAGCAATTGCTTCATTAAGAGAATCTGGGCATGAGCTGGTTCGTGGAGTAAAAGATGGCCTTTCCTATTCTACCTGTTCTGGGGTTCCGGAGAACGGACCCCATGGTAAAGCAAATGTGGCAGGAACTGCAGTGGATTCATCCTATAACCAACAAATAGATAGAATAAGAAACGAAGGAGAAATAAAACCAAAGAGGCACACCAAGAAAAAGAAAACTACTATACAACATAAAGTTCCCAAGATGATTTCAAGAGGAATAGTCAGGATCATCCAATTGGATGGTTTCTAACTACGGTTTAAACCTTTCTAAGAATGGCTTTAAGCGTTGTCCATTAACCTTGAATGTATTTCCATTCTTGGGGTTCACAATTTCCACTGCCCCATGAGGAAACACCTCTTTGAAAATAAATGGTCCTATTCACCTCGATCTCAACTTCCCAGGAAAAAGATGAAGCTTTGAATAGTAAAGTAATACTTTCTGTCCCGGTTCAAGCTTCTTTCTCAGGATCAATCGATCATGCTTTGCTTTCAATTTTGATTTATAAGTTCGGGCACGATCGTATGCATCATTCCTAATTTCTTCTAACTCATTCAACTGGAGCTTTCGCAGTGTGCCACTCTTATGGATATCAAAATTCAGCAGTCGTGTGGCCCAGTATGCTTTATGCTCCAATTCCATAAGCAAATGGCAGGCCTTTGCATAAGTTAGACGTGACAACCAATCTTTTCTGTTGATGTTAACAGTCTTCTCCAAGATATGTTTAATTTCCCTATTGGCTAGCTCTACCTGACCATTTGATTGCGGGTGGTATGATAAAGCAATCTTGTGGTTAACCCCATATTTCTTCATCAATGCCTCAAAAGGCTTATTGCAAAAATGGGTCCTAAGATCGCTAATCATGGCCTTCGGTGTTCCAAATCTCAAAAGAATGTTCTCTTTTAAAAAGAGATCACAGTTCTGTGATCATTTTTCCTTATCGGAATGGCCTCAACTCAATTGGACACATATTCAACCGTCAAAAGAATATATTCAAAGTGAGAGGATGGCGGAAACGGTCCCATAAAATCAATGCCCCAACAGTCAAAAATTTTGATAGTAATGATCAAGGTCATTGGCATTTCATTTCTCCTTGACAGGCTTCCTAGCATCTGGCATCTAGCACATGCTCGACAGAAAGCATAAGAATCTTTGAACACTGTCGGCCAGTAAAATCCACTACTAAAAACCTTTTGGGCAGTCTTTGGGCTGAAAAATGGCTGCCGCACACTTCTGAGTGACAAGAGGAAAGGATATGAGAGATATCCTCCTCAGGGACACATCACCTTATTACTTGACATGCACAGTACTTGAACAAGTACGGATCATCAAAATAGAACCATCGAGTGATGGATAGAAACCTTTTTTCTGTCAAGGGTGGACCAATGGGACAGGATTTCCCCTGTTGCTAGATAGTTTACAATGTCTGTATATCAGGTCAGGACGATTGCAGCAAACAATTGTTCATCTGGGAAAGACTCACGGATTAGAGTCGATTGTGAGGAATTGTCCTTGAAAGTCAATCGGGAAAGGTGATTAGCCACAACGTTCTCTACTCCCTTTTTATCTTTGATAACCATATCAAACTCTTGGAGTAGCAGAATCCAGTGTATTAATCATTGTTTTGTATCTTTCTTTGATAAAAGATACTTCAATGTGGCATGATCAGTGAAGCAAATGATCTGCGAGCCAATGAGATATTGTCTGAATTTTTCCAATGGGAATACAATTGCCGCCAACCCTTTTTTGATAGTGGAGTAGTTTCGTTAAGCTCCATCAAGAGTTGTGCTAGCATAGTAGATCACCGAAGGCTTCTTGTCCCTTCTCTGTCCCAATACAGCTCCAATAGCTGTGTCACTCGCATCACACATCAGCTCAAAAGGAAGACTCCAATCTGGAGATTATATTATCAGAGCTGTAGTGAGATGATGCTTGAGTTTATCAAAGGATTCCTGGCACTCGCTGTTCTATTCAAATGGTTGGTCCTTAACAAGGAGTTCACACAGCGGCCTAGATACAACACTGAAATCCTTAATAAACCTCCGGTAAAAGCCGACGTGACCTAGAAACGATCGTATATCTTTCACCGTAGTAGGGACAGAAATATTAGAGATTATATCAATCTTTGCCTTATCAACTTGTATTCCCTTAGTAGAAACAATATGCCCCAGAATAATTCCTTTTGTCACCATGAAGTGACATTTTTTCCAATTGAGGACCAAGTTTTTATCCTCACATCTTTTCATAACTTTCTGGAGGTTCCCAAGGCAATCATCAAAACTATTACCAAACACGGAGAAATCATCCATGAAAACCTCCATAATCTTTTCAACCACATTGCTAAAAATGCTTAGCATGCACCTCTGAAATGTAGCAGGTGCATTGTATAAGCCAAATGGCATCCGGTGATATGCAAATGTTCCAAATGGACAAGTAAAAGTGGTTTTTTCTTGATCAACAAGATCAATTTTGATTTGGTTATAATCACTATAACCGTCCAAGAAGCAGTAGATTGGTGACCTGCCACTCTCTCGAGCATTTGGTCCATGAAAGGTAATGGGAAGTGGTCCTTTCGGGTCACTGCATTCAATCTTCTATAATCAATACACATGCGCCAGCTCGTGGTTACATGTGTAGGTACTAACTCTCCTTCCTTATTTTCCACCACTGTAATGCTGGCTTTCTTCGGCACTACTTGAGTAGGACTTACCCAAGGGCTATCCGAGATCGGATATATCACCCCAACGTCCAATAATTTCAGGACTTTTTGCGTCACAACCTCTTGCATGTTTGGGTTAAGACGCCTTTCATTGCCGACATGGTTTGGCGTATTCCTCAAGGTAAATCTTGTGTGTGCATATAAATGGACTTATTCCCCTTAGATCAGTGACAGTCCATCCCAATGCACTCATGTGTTGCTTGAGCAACTTTATCAATTTACCTTCCTGTTCTTGATTCAAAACGGATGAAATTATCACAGGAAATGTCTTCTTTTCTCCCAGAAACACATTATAATTCCTTTGGGAGCTCCTTCAAATCTAACTCGGGAAATTGCATGTTGGATGGCACTGCCAACTTTGTCTTTGGCGGTAGTTGTTCATATTGGGTCGTCCACAATGCCCTCGCAACTTCTTCTTCCACAACCTCCAATCTTGCACACATTCGACTCATTTCCTTGTCTTGCGGAGTATATTTGTCCAAATCATAGCACGAGTTCGTGATAATGGACTCCACAGGATCAGAGTAAGCAGTTGAATCCAAACAATCTTGAATTACCGACTCTACCCAATTCACTTCCTCATCATCATCAAAATCTTTAATTTTAGGGTTTGAGAAGATCTTGATATTCAATGTCATGTTCCCGAAAACCACGGTCATCACTTCACTCCTTACCTTGATTATTGCATCGATCATCGCAAGGAAAGGACGTCCAAAGATCACCAGAATATGTGATTTAGCATTGTATATCGGCTTGGTGTCTAACACAACGAAGTCCACAGGAAAGATAAATGTGTCAATCTGGACTAAGACATCCTCTAGCACTCCTCGCAGATATTTAATCAATCGTTCTGCAAGTTGGAGGGTAATTCGAGTGGGTTTGAGCTCCCCCAACCCTAGCTGTTGGTAGACAATATACGGTAAGAGATTTACACTCGATCCTAAGTCGAGCAGAGTATTGTTCACTTTCTTTTGACCGATTATGCAAGAAATCGTAGGTGTACTTGGGTCCTTGTATTTGGGAGGCAAATCATGTTTAAGAATTGCACTGGCTTGGCAGGCCAGGTAAGCACTCTTCTTAACACTCTGCTTCCTCTTGACAGTG
The DNA here is from genome assembly GCA_033977485.1 of Hydrangea macrophylla. Lineage (NCBI taxonomy): Eukaryota > Viridiplantae > Streptophyta > Magnoliopsida > Cornales > Hydrangeaceae > Hydrangea > Hydrangea macrophylla. The sequence goes on from CM066987.1 coordinate 103,783,579, forward strand.
CACAAGTCTTTTAGAAACTTGGCATAGGAAAGTACTTGTTTAATTGCGTCGAGGAGTGGGAGGTTGATTTTTACCTATTTGAATAACTCCAGAAACTCCTGACTTTTGCTTTCTTCCTGCGGTTTCTTTAACCTTTGAGGATATGGTGCCAGAAAAGGGCATTTGGGTACCTCATCAAGAAAAGGTTCTTTTCCAGGCCTTGTCTTTATCTCGACATCCTTGGAAACTGTGATTTCGGTCTCAACTATTTCGCCCTCTTTTTCTTCTTCTACCAATTTCTCTTCTTTCTCGACCTCATCTTCCATCTCAATCACGGGTTGTGAGGGGGTAGAAACTTTCTCAATCACTTTTCCGCTCCTCAACACAGTTATGGCTTTGGCCTCTTCATGTGTTCCTGACCCTGAAGGACCTATACCCGAATGTTGGCCTCTAGGGTTCGGCTCTGGTTGTGCTGGGAACATCATTCTCTCTCTATCCTATTGCTGAGCAGGTAATCTTTCCACACTCGTGTTGAGTTTACTCATAATTGCATCATTTGTTGCATTATGAGTGTATTGGGATCCTCTTGTACCTTCTTATGAGGTGGCACATAAGTGTTGGAGGAGGATTGGTTATTGTTGTTCCCTTGATTGAAGTTAGATTGAGGTGAATGATTTTGTTGATAATGATTTTGTTGGTACCCTTGTCCTTGTTGATAGGTAGAAACAGGTTGGTACCCTTGATTTTGAGGTCGGTATTGATTTCCTTGGTTCGGCTGCCACTGTTGAGACGGGTAAGCAGTGGCAGCACTATTTCTATGATCGAACCCAAGATGACTCCATCTACTATTGGAGTTGAAACGATTAGGGGCATTTATGGCATGTACCTCCACAGGATTCTGTTATTGATAAACAGGATAAATTTGGCAGTGTTGAGAGGTATGCCCCATCTGTAGACAACTTGAACACGATTCTTCATAAGCAAACTGTATCATAGGGTCTTTCTTTGCTTCTAATGCCTCCAACTTATGAGCCAGTTGCTCGTATTTCTCCATTAAGTTATCTTCAGCTTTCAACTGATAAATACTCTTCTGACTTGAACTCGAACTTGTTTGGGTTCTTATCACATGAGTCTCCCATTCCGGTGCATATTTAGTCAGCCATTCGAAATGAGCTTCGGCATGATCTACATTCTTGCTCATGAAGTCTCCATCACTAGTAGTCTCTACCAGTTCCTTCAATTTCGGATTAAGTCCATCAAAGAAGAAACTTATCGTTCGCCACTTCTCAAAGCCATGGTGTGAGCATAGTAATAGCAAATCCTTGAATTGTTCCCAAACCTCAGCATACATTTCTTCCTCTTTTTGATTGTACATCTTGATTTGTCTCAAGATGTCAGTTGTTAACCGATTGGGAAAAAACTTTTTGAGAAAGGTTTCATGGATGGCTACCCAAGTAGAAATAGAGTTCGATTTTAGTGACAATAACCATGACTTTGCTTTGTATTTCAAGGTGAAAGGGAAAAGCTTCGGTCGAATTATGTCACTCGGGCAGGTTTGATCAGTGAAGGTGCCACAAACATCTTCGAAATCTCGAATATGTAAGTATGCTTTCTCTTTTTCCATCCCGTGAAATGTGGGTAACAATTGAATCATTCCATTACAAAAATTGAAAGTACCCGTGTGTGGAGGAATACAGATGCAACAAGGTGTAGTTGTTCGAACAGGAGCTAAGAGTTCTCGTAGAGGGCGTTGACCGTCATCGATGAAGTCATGCATATTCTCTCCTTGTTGACTCTCCGTATCAAACATTAAATTAGACGTGGATGGAGTAAAAATGGGATTATCAGCACTGTTGATGGAATCTTCAAATAAATCGGTGATGAAAGCTTCAGTGGAGTCAAAGGACATAGAAGGACACAAACAACACAGATTATTTTCAGAAGAACTAAAAGAAAAAGAAAGATAGAAATGGGATAAGGAAAGATCGGATCAATCTAAAATTTTTGGCCTTTGTTACCGTCCCCGGCAACGGCACCAAAAACTTGACACAACAGAAAATGTGTTCTCCTAAGAGTACGTCCAAGTATAGACGATTGCGTCAAGCTAAAACCAATAAGACCGGGTCGTATCCCAAGGGACGGAATAGGAGACAAGAAACCCTAGATTGGGTCCTAACAGAAAGTAAAAGATGATTTCTTTTAGAGTGGAGGTTTTAATGATCCTAATTGTATTTAAAACAATTTTAAGTAATGCAATAACTGAATTAAACAAAAATAAGTAAAATGATTTTAAATTATATATGAAAAAGGTGTTGGGAACATGTGAGTCTGCGTTGCACCAACCACTACCATGACTTAACATAAATGTACAACCGGGGTTTTATCCTTCTAGTATTCCATATTTGAAAAATGAGTAAGTTAAGCATCCTAGACATTAAGTATGTGAATTTCACATACTTAGTGGTTCAACTACCTCACTTATTTATGAAGGACTAAAATGATACTAATTAAAACTATGAACAATGATAAACAAATCGAATATAGGATATTCGACATGTTCGTCATTTATGTTCATTGAACCAATTAGTGAAAAGAGCTTTTATTTTAAAATCAATTTGCAATTTGAACTTAAAAGATCAATTTGGACTTAGTTTCTGAAATAGAAGTAACTGGGATACTTAAAGGATTCTGCCCAAGTCATGAACCGATTGATATGTATGGCAATCAATTGGTATGAGATGACTCCAATCAATTGGTAGAAGTACCAATTGATTGGCTTAGAATTTATGGCAATCGATTGGATTCTATTTCCAATCAATTGCCACTAATTCTTTCACTGATTCATGGCAGTGGTTGGGAACAATGCCTCATCACATTATTCCCAACCAGGAATCTACTCTAGCATGTTTAGAATTGCCGAAATGAGAATAAACTAAAATTTATTATCAAAATTGAATTCAAACATAGATCCACACATGAACTTCAGGATACAATGTAGATTCAAAACAAAATTTTAGACTAGACAGAGCATAGAGTAGCAAAACAACAATTAATAAAATCTGATTGAGTATGGAAATTGGAAATGCAAAACTCACAAACTTGCATTCGTTTATATTCAAGAATAAGAAAGAAAATCCTACAAAACAAAGCAAAATAAGCCAACCCTTGACCCCTCTCACTCTCATCTATTTATATAATAATATCACGAGCTTAAGGCATCCAGGTTCACAGTGTAATGGCTGGTCATCGTTATTAACCCTGATTGCTGAGAATCTGCTCCATTCAAGAGATTTGACTTCCAGATTTTACCAATTGATTGGTAACTAATGGCAATCGATTGGTAATAATACCAATCGATTGGTTAAACTGGCAATCGATTGGTTTGGATCTCAGAATGGCAATCGATTGTTATGATGGCAATTGATTGGTACTTGGGTTTTAATTTTAACTTGTTCTCTTTGCTTCTTGAGCTATCTCTTTTAACCTTGTAATTCATTCCAACTTCAGAACCTGCATTTATAGGAGTAAACATAATAATATACCACGAAAACCACATCATTGTGTAAAAAGAAAGATTAAGACACAATTGCAGGTAAAACCAGAGATATGGGGCTAAATTCAACCAATTTTACTCATTATCGAGCTGATATTATACAAATATCAGTTCTCATCAGTCCCACTTCATATCTGTCTAATTGTGCCCTTTTATCAAGCACTTATCACGTTGGGGTAACTGGAACTTACCCAAATTATCACATGCTATTAATTATACCAATTAGTGCATGCAAAGCAGATATTATCTTATTTCTCTGGGTACGGGTATTACATTTCTCCCTCCCTTTTGGAAGTTTGTCCTCAAACTTTTCTTACCTTAAGAATCGAACAAGTGAGGATACTTTTCTCGTATCTCGTCTTCACATTCCCAAGTCGCCTCCTCTACTGAGTGATTACACCATAACACCATAACTAGAGGAATGACTTTGGTTCTCAACACCTGATCTTTCCTGTCTAGGATTCAAACTGGATGTTCAATATAAGTCAAGTCTTCTCGAATCATTAATGGTTCCGGAGTAATACAGTGACTCGAATCTGATAAGCAACGTCATAACATAGAAATCTGAAATATGTTATGAACCTTAGCTAACTCTTGTGGTAATTCTAACCGATATGCAACAGGACCAACTCTATCCAAAATCAAATCTACATACCTCGGATTTAACTTACCCCGTTTACCGAATCGTGTTATGCCTTTCGAAGGCGATACTTTCAAGAAAACATAATCACCTACCTCGAATTCCAACAGTCTTCTACCAGTATTCGAGGAACTTTTATATCGACTTCGAGCTACTTGTAGCCGTTGTTTAACTAATTTGATTTTGTCGGAGGTAATTTGCTCAATCTCAGGTCCTAAAAGTTGCTTTTCCCCAACTTCTGTCCAATATATCGGTGATCTACATTTCTATCCATACAATGCCTCATAAGGCGCCATCCCAATACTCATTTGGAAGCTATTATTATAAGAGAATTCCACCTATGGTAAATGGGTTTCCCAATCTAACTTGAAATCCATAACACATCCTCGAAGCATATCCTCTAGAATCTGAATAACTCGTTCGGATTGACTATCTGTCTGAGGATGAAAAGCTATGCTGAAGTGCAAAGCTGTCCCCATTGCCCTTTGTAAACTTTCCAAAAATCTAGACACAAATCGTGTATCCCGATCTGACATAATGGATACCGGTGCCCCGTGTAATCTGACAACTTCTCTGACATAAAGCTCTGCTAACTTTGTTGGATCACGAGTTTTAATTGGCAAGAAATGAGCTGACTTTGTCAACCGGTCAACGATCACCCAAATACTATCATTAGACTTAGGAGACCGCGGTAAACCTGTTATAAAATCCATAGTGATATGCTCCCACTTCCATTTCGGTATCTCTAACGGTTTTACTTCTCCGATTGGTCGTTGATGTTCTATCTTCACTCGTTGACAAGTTATACACTTAGCCACAAACTCGGCAACTTCCCGCTTTATACCACTCCACCAATACACTTCTCACAAATCCTTATACATCTTGGTACTACCTGGATGCACGAAATACCTCATGTTGTGAGCTTCTTCCATAATCATATCTTTCAACACTTGAATATTAGGAACACATAAATGATTAATATACCTTAACACATTATTCTGAAAACTGAACTCTGGCCGTCTACCCTCAGGTAACTCTTTAACTATTTTCTTGAAATTTGGATCCAAAAATTGACTTACCTTGATTTCATCAATCAAACTCGGCTGTGCTATGATAGCTGCCATTAAACCATCTTGAATTCTGGGAATCACTTCGAGTTATAATTGCTCAAATTCTTGAACTAACTTTGCTTGAGCTGTTAAAGAAAAAACCAAATTTTCTGATGACTTTCAACTTAGAGCATCGGCAACCACGTTAGCTTTACCTGGATGGTACTGAATCTTCAAGTCATAAGCTTTCATTAATTCAAACCATCTTCTCAGTTTCATGTTTAGCTCCCGTTGGATAAAAAAAAATTTAAACTCATGTTATCAGTAAATATTTTACACATTTCCCCGTATAAGTAGTGACGCCAAATTTTTAATGCGAAGATTACCGCCACCAACTCCAAATCGTGGGTTGGATAATTCTTCTCGTGTGTCCTCAACTGCCTTAAAGCATAAGCTATAACCTTACCCTCTTGCATTAGAATGCATCCTACGCCCCTGATGAGAAGCATCACTGTATATACTAAAACCTCCAGTACTTGACGGAATAGCCAATATCGGTGTTGAAGTCAACTTGTCTTTCAACTGTTGAAAACATTCTTCACATTCTTTATTCCACACAAAACCTATATCATTTTTCATTAACTGAGTCATTAGAGTTGCGATTCTAGAAAAATCTTGAACGAACTTCCTATAGTAACCGGCTAACCCCAAGAAGCTTCGAACTTTGGAAACATTTGTCGGTCTTGATCAATTCTTAGCGGCTTCTATCTTTTGTGGGTCCACAAAAACACCATCCTTAGAAATCACGTGTCCAAGAAATGTAACACTTGTTAACCAGAATTCACTTTTTAACTTCCCAAATAATTGATTCTCTCTAAGTCGTTGCAAAACCAACCTTAAGTGTTGCTCGTGTTCTTCCCGACTTCTAGAATATATCAAAATATCATCAATAAATACTACCACAAATTCGTCTAGATAAGTTTTGAACACCCGATTCATCAAATCCATAAAAGCGGCTGGTGCATTTGTGATCCCAAACGGCAAGAAATTCATAGTGCCTATACCGAGTTCTAAAAGTAATCTTTTCAACATCTTCAGCTTTAACCTTTAACTGGTGATACCCAGATCTCAAGTCAATCTTAGAAAAGACTTGTGCCCCTTTTAACTGATCAAACAAATCATCAATACGCGACAATGGACGTTCTTTATGGTTACTTTGTTAATCTCCCGATAATCAATGCACATTCACATTATCCCATCTTTCTTCTTCACAAATAGAATCGGTGCACCCTACGACGATACACTCAGCCGAATGAACCCTTATTAACTAACTCTTGCAACTGAGTTTTCAACTCCTTCAACTCCACCGGAGCCATTCTGTACGGTGCTCGTGAAATTGGTTGAGTTCCTGGCATCACATAGGTGCAAGAGACCACCCATACAAGGCAACTTATTAGATTAGGAAGCCTAATCTAGCTACAAATTGATTAGCATGATTCAAGGAAAGTTTCCTAAGTGGTTTAGAAAACTATTAACTATTTCCATTAGCCTTCTGACTGAATAAGGAAACCGCTCAGAGGCCAGCTGGCCAAGCCGATCATATGTGAAGTACAGCTATATCGTACGCCCGGACTGTTGGCCCGTACCGGGCGGTTCTACCATAACGGCCCGGGATCACTAGAATAGGGACGCCTCTTCTGAATTACTCAGGGTCACTACGCTGACGTGGTGATTTGACTTTGACTGGATATTTTTGGACATACCAGTTGTCCCCTATTTTCAAAGCTGATATGATGCTCTATTAGATGAGGATTGAAAATTAGTGTTGCTCAAATGACCACTCGGGGTGCCTTCTAGGAGCATTGCACGGGACGGGGACTGCTTCCTTGGCCGCCCGGAGATTGGACCGAGCGGCATCACCAGGCACCCGAGCTCAGTGGTTGCCACATGTCAAGGAATGACTGCTCTAGTTAGGATCCAATGAAGTCGACATAGAGGGATCTGAGTAATCGCGGGTGAACCAAACCATCACGTCATGTATTTAATGCTCACGCCTTTTTAGGCGACGATCCACATACCCGAGGTGACAGCTTCAGGATGTTTAGGCAGGAAGATTTCATGGCTGTTGGATCTGCTTTGATCTAAGTCGTTCGTGATGTATATATAAGGAGTACTTGACCATTTCTTCCATTCCTTGCTGCCAAACTAGAGATTACCGAGCGGTTTGAGAGTAAAAAGTCCTCGGTCAAGCTTTCCCGAGCCCTTTTCTGCGTTGATTCGTGTAAGTTTTCACTTCCCAGTTTTCATTTGCTATATTCTTCCTTCTCCCCTTTCTTTTTTTTTTTCCTTTTCTGAGTGAGGCTGGAGAGAATGAACCTACTTAGGTTAGAGTGAGAGTGGGATTTTTTCTTCCTCAGGTTATGTTCCTTCTTCAAATCAGGAAATACCTTAGGATGGTTAATCCGAGCAGGTGTCCCCGGGGTAGTTTTGGGCGAGTGTCACCTTGTCTTTTAGACTATATACTCTTTGCCTTTTAGGTTAATAACCTTGCCCCCTTTGTACATCAGGCTCAGGGTCTCTGACTCATATCTAGGTCGTTGCATGCTCCCTCATCCCACAGTAGGAGTGGTAGGGATGGGACATTCTGACTTTAATTTTACGTCCTGATCAGAGAGCGAGCAGTCCCGGTCCGGAATCCCTGACACCAGCCTAGACTCGCCCTCTTCTTCCTCTTCTGACCACCAGAGTGAGGGCAGAATCCCTTATCGTTTGTCCGATAGTAAGTCTGGTCGGGGGGACCCCGTTGCCTTAGTTTCTCGAGGTTCAGGCGATGAAACACCGGGTAAACCTGACCCTGAGGTGGTGTTCACTTGTGAGTCCACTTCTTCTATACTACGCTCCCAGGACCTTATCCGTATTAGAGAGAGGTACACTCTCCCCCACGGTTGCTCTTTAGCTGTTAATCCTGGCGGAGCACGCCTTTACCAGTCGGGCTTTGTCACCTTGTACGAGGACGCCCTAATGGCTGGCTTTTGTATTCCTTTGCATTCAGTCGCTCGGGACGTCATGATCTACCTCGGGATTGCCCCGGGGCAGTTAGCCCCCAACAGCTGAAGGTTCTTGATGGGGTCTATCTCGCTGTGGCCCCAGGTCTTCGGGTATGAGCTCACTCTGCAAGAGTTCTTGTGGACCCATTGACCGTTCCCTATTCACTGGGAGGTTGGGTTCTTTTCTCTGGCGGCCGGGCAGAGCAGGAAGATCATTGTCAACTGCTCGAGTAACAATAAGGGGGGAAGAACAAGTTCTTCCAGATGTCCACCCTTGGTCTCTGCGATCGGGCCCCTGGAATCCAACTGAGGACTTCTTAGGCAGGGGAATTGAGAGGTAAGCTCGCCCTATATGCTTCTTTCCGTTTTTCTTTACTTTGGATGGCCATCAGTTTGCTAACCGTCTTTATTCCTTATTTTGCAGTTGGGTCGACCCGACCCTCAAAGATTCCCGAGGAGTATCAGGCCAGGATCTTGGGTTTGGAAAATTCTCTCACCAATATCTGGAACGTTCTGACCCGATCGGGTGATTTTGTGGCCACCTACAGCCCGGACAATCCCGTTGCGGCTTCGATATTTCACCCACTGATCCCTGGTGAGTACTTGGGTTGACTGTCCTTCTTGCTATATTTTTGCTTTATTTTCTAATCATTGACCGTGCGATTTTGCCTTTGCAGAAATGGCTCCAAAGAGGGACCTGGAGCAGTTGAGGGCCAGGCAGGCCGCTGCTGCAAAAGACGCTGCCGCCCAGTTGGGAAAAAGGCCTACTTCGGAGGCCTCTGGCAGAGAGCGCCCCCTTAGGCGTATCAGTTATGGGACGGCTAACCATCCGGAGCTCGTGGGGATGTCAGTTCCCCATGTGGTGGTTATGGAAGGGACAGTTGATGAGAGCTGATATTATCTTAATATTAGCTCGATAAGGAGTAAGAACCGACTGGATTTAACCCCATTTCTCTAGTATTACCTGCACTTGTGTTTTAATTCATTTCTTTACACAATGATGTATTTTTCGTGGTATGTTGTTGTGTTTAGCTCTTTGAATGCAGGTTCTGAAGTTAAAATGAATAACAAGTCGAAAGGGATAACTCAAGAAACAAATTGATGAAGTCTTGATACCAATCGATTGACATAATATCAATCGATTGACATAATTTCATGATCAATCGATTGGTGTTTTTATCAATCGATTGAACTTTTTATCAATCGATTGAAATATGTGTCAATCGATTGACTTAAACTGGAAACAGTCTGTGTTAATGGCGCAAGATTTCAGCAATCAGGACGACGACCAGCCATTATGGAGTGAACCTGGACACCTTTATCTCGTGATTTCAACATTATATATAGAGGAGAGTGAAAAGGAGAAGGGGTTAGCTCATTTTGTATTTGTTTTGTAGGATTTTCCATGTTTTTCTGAGATTAAAACAAAGCTCAAGTTGGAGATTTATTTTGTATTTCCGAATCCAGTTGGAAGTTTAGGTCCATTTACATTCTTGTTATGCTGCCTTAGAAGTTGTGAGATACCTTAGTTTGATTTGAATTTGATTTTTTGAAATTTCTTGTTTTAAAGTCTAATCCATGCTTCTTAGTTATAATTCTTTTCAAAACATTTCTGCTTATACTAGATTAAACATGTTTGAGTAGATCCTGGTTGGGAATAATGTGAAGAAACATTGTTCCCAGCCCTCTGCCATGAATCTGTGAAAGAGTCAATGTCAATCGATTGGATACAGAATCCAATTCAATTGACATAGATTCCAAGTCAATCGATTGATATACTTGTCAATCGATTGAAAGTCATTTCTTATCAATCGATTGACATGATGTCAATCGATTGGTATGTTTATGACTTGGGTTTATTCCTTTTTGTATTCCAGTGATTTTTGTTTCAAAAATTGAACCCAAATTGATCTTTCTAGTTCAAATTGCAGTCTGCTTTTGAAATAAGAGTTCTTTTGAATAATTAATCCAATGAACATTCATAACAAACACATCGAATATTTCATACTCAATTTGCCAGTTATTGTTCATGGCTTTAATTAACTTTTTATTTCAGTCCTTCATAAATAAGTTAGGGAAACGAACCACTAAGTATGCAAGATTTACATATTTAGTGTCTAGAATGCTTAACTTAATCATTTTTCGAAATAAGGAATACTCTAAGGATAAAACCCCAGCCGTTTGTTTTTGTTAAATCATGGTAGTGGCTGGTACTTTGTGGACTCACATGTTCCCAACTCTTTTCATATTTAATTTCATATCACAGTTTTTTTTAATTCGATTGAGTTAAGTTACTGCTTCACTTTATTTTGTTTCTTTTATTTACTTTATAAGAACTGTTAGCATCCCTCATCTCAAAGAAATTATCTTTTATTTCATTTTAGGATTCAATCTATAGTTTTCTGCCTTTATTATCCGTCCTTTGGGATTCGACCCGGTCTTACCGGTTTTAACGCGACGCGACCGTCTACACTTGGATGTACACTTCAGAGAACACATTTCAAGTCGTGTCAACAGTCCCCCGGACGGACATACCGTCCGGATTGCCGATCGGGGGGTCCTCTGAGATCCGGGAGAGGGTAAGGCTTGTCCTCATCCCCAGCTAGGTAGAGGCATGTACAGGCTTGTCTCCCCAAGACTTTCAGGGCTGGCTATACAATCTCTCTCATCTGGTAAGTACCTCTGATCATTCATTGCTGTAACTTTTCCTACGGTCGTTGTTGACTGACTGATTTGGGTTTTTTGCAGGTCGACTGTATGGCTGCTAGTGCGGAGTCCATCCTGCCCTCGTTTATCGGGAGGGCCACTACTGCAGAAGCCGCCCTATTACGAGAATGGGCAGACTCAAAGGCTGGAAAAACTGCCTTGGCCATGGAGAAAGAGAAGACCAAGGCCCTAGCCCTAAGCCTTGGCATAGCCCAGGCAAAGTTGGCCACTACCTTGGCAGACCTGGAGGCTTCCCGAGCCCTCACAGCGACGGCAGAGGCTCGAGCAAAGGTCGCAGCTAACGTGGTGGCAGCGGGGTCCATGAAAGAAGCATTTGACGACAGCTTCTTCCAGGGCTATGAAGACTTGATAAGCGGAGGCTTGCCCGGGATCACCCCGAGTGGGACATCTCGTCCTATGAGGGGATTGATTCCGAGTACTGGGACATCGATCCCCCTACTGCTGAAGGCCCTGTTGCCCTTGCCAAAGCCGTTGAGGAACCTGTCCCGGGAGAAGGAACAGTCCAAGAAGGAGAGACTGGGGAGACAGAAGACATGGTCGTGGTGGACGACTCTTAGTCCCTGGCCTGTTTCTTCCTCTTTTTGTTGTTTTTTTTTTGGGAAGGCAGCTACAACTGCCTCCCAGGCAATGTACTAACTCTTTTAATTAATGAAAAGGTCCTTCAAGACCGCCCTTTCATCAATTGTTTATCATTTTGTATTTGTAGCCTGTTTGTGATTGCCAATACCCGCCTGATTTTTAGCTGCTGTAAATCTCTGCCTTAGCAAAATGGTTTAGGACCGTAACCGATAGGATACCTGGTCTTCTTGACTTGTTCTAAAGGTCCCGCCCGGTGTTTATAGAAATTTGTCCTATTTTTATCAGGGTGGCCCGGTGTATTATAGGGATATCCTGTTTACTACCCGGGTTGCCCGGTGTATCATAGGAATTCCCTATTTACTATCCAGGTGTTTTCTCTAGTGACTGTAGGTACTTAGGAATGTTAGGAGTCCAAGCCCTATTAGTGACCGGTGTGATTTCCTGTTTTGGTCTGGTATTCCCCTGCCCCCCAAGCGTTTTGCTAAGGCGGGCGTTTGAGGAGGGAGGGACCGTAAGAAACCAACCTGGAACATGGGTGGTTGTAGGGTCTTTTGAAACTTGCCATCATCAGCCACCTAGGGGGTTTACCCCCATCGTCGGTCGGACCTAAGCGAAGCTGGTGCCATGGGGATTAACCCGAGGTCTTTTGTGCCTTGAGCTTTAGCCAAGGTTTTTTTTTGTGCGCCTCAGGTATGGTCCTGAGGTCTTTTATGCCTTGGGTTTTAGCCAAGGTCTTTGTGCCTCGAGTGTGACCCCAAGGTCTTTTGTGCCTTGGTTTTTAGCCAAGATTTTTGTGCCTCGGGTGTACTCACGAGGTCTTTTTTTGTCACAGAACACTAAGAGGAGTAATTTCTTGAAGTGAAATAGAAAATCTTTTATTTCTTTTTGAGAATTCATAAAAATTGCTCAAGCAGAGCTACAGAAATCCTAATTAGTGCTAATCCACTCATCCCAAGCACTATTGATAGTACTTACGGAGATGTTGTATGTTCCATGGGTGAGAAAGTTCATGCCCATCTAGAGTTTATAACCAATAGGTGCCCGGGCGGTTAACCTGTGTAACTTGGTATGGTCCTTCCTAGTTTGGCCCCAACTTCCCATGGCTCGGGACTTTGGTATACTGGTTTACCGTCTTTAGAACGAGATCCCCGACCTGCAAACTCTGGTGCTTGACTTTGCTATTGAAGTATCGGGAAACCCTCTGTTTGTAAGCTGCCACTTTCATATATGCATGGTCTCTTCTCTCTTCTACCAAGTCAAGTTCTGCTCTGAGGGCATCGTCATTGTTCTGCTCACTGAAGTTTGCCACCCGGTGCGTGGGTAACCCGAGCTCCATGGGGACTACTACCTCAAAGCCATATGTTAGTGAGAATGGTGTCTCACCTGTTGCTACTCAGGGGGTAGTGCGGTAGGCCCACAGGAGGGTCGGTAACTCTTCTGCCCACGTGCCTTTGGCGTTTTCAAGCCTAGTTTTAATTGACTGCAGAATAGTCCGATTTGTCACCTTGGCTTGGCCACTGGTTTGAGGATGCTCGGGAGAGGAGTAGTGATTGGATATTCCGTAGCCCGAGTAAAACTGCCTGAACACCAGGGTGTCGAACTGTCTACCGTTGTTGCTCACTAGAACCCGGGAAGTACCGAACCTGCTGAGGATGTCTTTCTCAATAAAGCTCTCCATCTTTTTCTCGGTGATTGTTGCCAAAGGCTCAACCTCCACCCATTTGGTGAAGTAGTCCAAGACGATGACACCGAACTTAACCTATCCTTTTCCCATTGGGAGGGGACCGACAATGTCGATTCCCCATTGAGCGAATGGCCATGGACTAAGGATGGATGTTTGGAGTTCTCCTGGTTGGTTGATCATGGGGGAGTATCTCTGGCACTTGTCACACCTCTTTACATACTCCTGGGAATCCTGGGCTATGGTTGGCCAGTAATAACCTTGCAGCAGGGCTTTTCGCGAAAGTGCCCGGCCTCGAATGTGATTCCCACAAACTCCCTCATGGATTTCATGCAATACCGCCTAGGCCTGTACAGGGTGGACGCAACGGAGGTAGGGGATAGAGAATCCCCTTTTGTAGAGGATTCCATCAACAACGTGGTATCTAGCCGCTCGATATTTGACCCGGCGGGCTTCTTTCTTTTCGTTCGGCAACACGCCAGTTGTGAGGAATGTCGTGGTCGGATCTATCCTGCTGGGGCCTAAGGTGACAGGCTCGACCTCCATGCCTTCCGAACTGATCACACTTGGCTCGGGTAAGTATTCTATCCTTATCCCGGGCAAGTCCGACTCGGAGGACAAGGCGAGGCGGGCTAACGGATCGGCCCTAGTATTTTCTTCCCTCGGGATTTGTGTGATCGAGAAACCATTAAGCTTTTTCGAGACCGTTCGGACAAGAGCCAGGTAAGCTACCATGTTATCTTCCCAAGCCTCATACTCTTGATTAAGTTGGTTGACCACGAGCTGGGAGTCATTGTTCATTGTACCCTTGAACTTGCTGCGCACTTATTGAAGTAACCAGCTGTAATCCTACCAACAGGGCTTCAGACTCGACCTCATTGTTTGAGACGCGGAATTCGAACCTCAGTGCATACTCAAGCTGGATTCCGTTGGGAGTATTCAGGATGATCCCTGCCCCGCTTCCTTGTTTGTTGGAAGTCCCGTCCACGTAAAGTACCCAGGTCGGGATATTTGACTGTAGGCCGAGCGGTAGGTCGGGAGGGTTAAGCTCTTCAACCGAGTCTTCCAGGTACGTGAACTCCATAAGAAAGTCTGCCACGGCCTGTCCTTTGATCGCCGTGCAGGGTTTGTAGATTACTTTGAATTCCTCTAACTCCAAGGCCCACTTGATGAGCCTTCTGGAGGTTTCTAGCCTGCTCAAGATCTGGCGAAGGGGTTGATCTATGAGGACCACAATTGCGTGGGCCTGGAAATACGGGCAAAGTCTCCGGGCAGAAGTGATAAGAGCAAAGGCGAGCTTTTCTATCCGGGAATATCTACTTTTCGCGCCTTGAAGTGCCCGGCTGGTATAGTAGACCGGGAATTGTATCCCGTGTTCTTCTCGGAGGAGAGCCGAGATGACCATTGAGGGTGACACTGCCAAATATAAGAACAATTCCTCATTTGGAATGGGCGTTGAGAGTAAAAGAGGTGATGCCAAGTACTTCTTGAGTTCCTGAAACGCCTCCTCGCACTCCTCCGACCACTAAAAGGCCTTGCGGAGGATTTTGAAAAATGGCAGACACTGGTCGGTAGCTCGAGAGACAAACCTGTTCAATGCGGCAACCCGCCCGGCCAAGCTCTGAACTTCTTTGGTTGACCTGGGTGACCGCATGTTCATGATGGCCTGAATTTTCTCGGGGTTAGCTTTGATTCCTCGTCTGCTGACCAGGTATCCCAAAAACTTCCTGGACGAGATGCCAAATGTGCACTTGGCCAGGTTCAATCTCATCCCGAACTTCCTCAAAATGCTGAAGGCCCAGGCCAGATGCTCGAGATGGTCGAACTCGTCTCGGCTTTTAACCAAAAGATCGTCAATGTAGACCTCCATGGAATTTCCGATCAGATCCTTGAACATGTGATTAGCCAGGTATTGATAGGTTGCCCCAGCATTTTTGAGGCCGAAGGGCATCACTTTGTAGTAGTACGTTCCTTGATCTATGATAAAGGAAGTCTTCTCTTCATCCCCGGGATACATGCTGATCTGATTGTACCCCGAGTAGGTATCCATGAACGAGAGGAGTGCATGACCAACTGTGGAGTCTACAAGGAGGTCTATCCTGGGCAGTGGGTAGCAGTCCTTGGGGCAGGCCTTGTTGAGGTTGGTGAAATCCACACACATTCTCCACTTCCCGTTGCTTTTCTTGACTAGTACCACATTTGCTAACCAGTCGGGATAGAGGACCTCTCGGATGGAATTTATTTTTAGGAGCTTCTCGACTTCTTCACATACCGCCATCTGCCTTTTGGGTGCCATACTGTGCCTTTTTTGCTTGACCAGCCGGCAGTCGGGGTTGATGTTGAGATGGTGAAACATAACCCGGGGATATATCCTAGGCATGTCTTCATAGCTCCAAGCGAAGACGTCATGGCTTTGCCGCAAGAATTCGACCAACTTCTCCTGGAGGCCTGGGTCTAAGAGAGTGCCAATGCTGACGGACCGGTCGGGAACCTGAGGATCCAGCACCACCTGCTCCAGCTCCTCCACTGGGCCCACTCCGTTACTTTTGTCTCTAGGGTCCATCTCCTGAATATTTAGTGTTTCAGTAATGGCTTCCCGGTGCAAGAAACTGACATAGTAACTCCGGGCGACTGCTTGGTCTCCACGTAGAATCCCGGGTCCCTGAGGGGTCGAGAATTTAACCACCAGGCTGTACGTTGACACAACCGCCTTGGCTTTGTTGAGAGTTGGCCTCCCGAAAATGACATTGTATGCAGATGGAGCTTCCACGACCACAAAGCTTGCCAGTACATATGTTTGCTGGGGGGTAGGCCCCCAGAAGGACCGGGAGCTCGATGGTACCGAGCAGTTATGTGCTGGACCCATTGAAACCTACCAAGAAAGTGGCCACTGGTCGGAGCCGATCCCTGGATATCCTGAGTTGATCGAATGTTGAGACGAACATGATGTCAGAGGAGCTGCCCATGTCCACCAACACCCTTTTAACCACATAGTTCGCTACGGAGAGCGTCACCACCAGCGGATCATCATGAGGGCAGTACATGTCTAGTATATCCTTGGATGAGAACATTAACACGTCGGTCGGGGGGAGCAGGTGGATTGGACATGCCAGACATTCGATCGGGATGCCCGGGCATGCCTCTTCCTAGCCGACTGTGAATCCCCCCCGCCCGAGGTTCCTTCGGAGATTACATTGATTTGCCCAAGGGGTCGCGGCTGCTCGGGATCCCGGGTGTCTTGCCGAGGCCATCTGTCTGTCGCCACAAACTCGGCTAGGTACCCCTGCTCAATCAGCTTCTTAATGGTGATCTTAAGCTTAAAGCAATCCTCTGTGTCATGTCAGTGGTCTTTGTGAAAGTGGCAAAACTTATCCCGATTTCTCTTACCGGGCAGGCTTTTCAGCTTGGCTGGCTGCTGGAGTAGCCTCTGGGTCTCTATGGCGGCCATGACCTCGTGGATAGGCCGAGAAAGTTGGGTGAAGGTAATCGGACCCTGATCCCGACCACCTCTTTGTTGATCTAGTTTGGGCTTCTTTCTCGAACCCTTCTCAGAGCCCTCACATTTCCGTTTAGCTTTTGGGGACTCGATCTTGTCTTCCGCCAAGCCGGCACGCTTGGACTTCAGAAACTCCTCCGTGTCGATGTACTTTCTGACCCTTTCTGAGAGTTCCGCCAGGGTTGCCAGTTGGTCTCGATGAAACGACGTAGCAACTTTAGTGTGTTGAACTCCCGAGCAGAAGGCCATGATAGCGGCCGTTTTATTCAAGTGGCAAATTTGAAGCCTCTGTTGATTGAAACAGTCCACGTAGTCCTTTAGGGATTCCCCTTTACGTTACTTGACGGTCAGTAGTTGGGTGTCCCGTTGTGATCGGTCAAGCATCCTTACGAATTGGCTAATGAAAAGCTTGCTCAGTGTCTGGAAGTCATCAACCGTTCGGGGTTTGAGGGCATGGAACCACTGCACTGCTGGCCCCTTGAGAGTGCTGGGAAAGGCCAGGTACAATAACTCGTCGACGGTGGTGACTAACGCCATCTGGGCCTTGTAGGTACGAACGTGATCCACCGGGCTCCCTGTCCTGTCATAGAAGTGGAGATGCGGTGGCTTAAACTTCTACGGAATGGGGAATCCGGTGACCCGAATGATGTAGGGTGATTCGATCTCTGTGTTGGTATGATCATGGCGCTGCTTGCGGCTCAGTTGCTCGATCTGTTTTCTGCAAGTCCTGGATTTGATCATTCACGTCTTTCCTCTCGGTCTTCCTTTCTATGTCCGAGCGATAGGTCGGATCAGACGACGAGGCCTCTTTTTAGAAGTGTGTTGTCCTTGGGGATAGGATCCAGCTCCGGCTCCGGGTGATTGTGTGCTTGAGATCTCCCCGGCTCCTGGCCGGGGGGTCCTCGGCCGATTCCCGGGCCATATGTCCCGGCCCCTCCTTTCTGGAAACACGCCTACTATTGATATGTCTCTGGCAACTCCCGCCTGGCACGAATTAGCCCGGACGTGTCGTTGGGTCTGGGGGCCTGGCTACGCTCATCATCCCCGCGTTGTCTCCAACCCGGCGGGGATGCAGGGGCATTGTGAGTATGTTGTCTGACCCGTGGAGGCTCTTGGTTGGGCGCACCTTTCTCGGGCTGATCCTCGATTTAGGGGAGTCATCCTGTCGAGCCAGCAGCTTTTCAATCTGCTGCTGGGTTCGCCGCTGGCCCTCTAGGAGTTGTGCGAGGGCCGCGGTGACTTACTCGGAGGTCATTGAGGCGGTTGGCCGGCCGGGCTGTGAGTCCTCCTGACCGACTTGATCCTCCTGACCAGTTTGAGCGGTAGTTTTCTTACCCTTCTTCGGGGGCATGTTGATCAGTCAAGAGATTTGTTGATGAGAAACTGGACGTTTCCCATAGACAGCGCCAAACTGATGATGTCAAAAATTGGTAAGAGAGATTTAGAGAGAGACACAAGAGATTGTATGTGATTCGACCCCGTTAATGAGGTGACCTACGTCCACGGTTGCGTCAGTGCGCTTCACTAGCAAATCACCGGTGACGTTTGGTGAGCCAACAGAGGGGGCGGCACTACCAAGCCCCTACCGGGTGTATGCGTATAAGTGTTTGCTTTACGCTATTCTGTAGGTCTAGAATGCAATTGGTTGATTCTCTCTCCCCTTTAATGGGGGTGAGTGGCCTCTTTAATAGGTGCAAGAGGCCACCCGTATAAGGCAACTCATGATTAGGAAGCCTAATCTAGCTACAAATTGATTAGCATGATTCAAGGAAAGTTTCCTAAGTGGTTTAGGAAACTGTTAACTATTTCCATTAGCCTTCTGATTGAATAAGGAAACCGCTCAGAGGCTAGCTGGCCAAGCCGATCATATGTGAAGTACAATTGTATTGTACGCCCGGGCTGTGGGCCCGTACCGGACGGTTTTACCATAACGGCCCGGGATCACTAGAATAGGGGCGCCTCTTCCGGATTGCTCGGGGTCACTACGCTGACGTGGTGATTTGACTTTGACTGGATATTTTTGGACATACCAAACGTGTTCTGATAACGGGGAAAATATTGAATGCAATGGTGACACCACGCCATCGTGCTTACGTGGTATCATCAACCAATTAGCTTTCCCTAATACACTAAATGGGTATCGTGAGAAATTATTCAGTCTAACCGTCGCACCACATCAGTATACAGATGTGGTGTGACAACTTAATCTTTACCATATTTTCAATGTAATAACAAAAATTTATCTGCTGACAACTATTTGTCATGATCCTCATGAAAATAGAGGGCATGCATATGGTCCAGATTAAAAAATCACAATATATCATCAAGCTTTACATAATATGACACTCACATAAAATAATTTCCCGAGAAGCTTATTGATTGGTGACACTAGTGATCGACTTGGCGTCACCATTGCATTCAATATTTTCTCCTGATAACTATGCTACAGTAACCTAGGGGTGGCAATTCGGGTTCTCGTGTCATAATCGTGTCATTAATCGGGTTATGTGCTTTGAGTTTAATTTTTAGTTCCGAGTGCTATTCATCCAAAATACAAACTATTTTAAATTAATCGTGTCATGTCGTGCCGTGTTCGGGTTGTCTCTGTAAAATAGGTTGTCGTGTCAAAAATTGCCACCCCTACAGTAACCCAACCTTGAGAGGTATATGAGTCATTTAAGTAAAATTTAATTATTATTATTTTTATTTTGGTACAGAGTGAAATTTATTTTTCGGGAGGTTCCTATTTAACACCATGGAAATGAAACGGTTCATTATGTTAACTATAGGATTGACTGCACAACAAGCCAATTCAAATTTCAAAGACTATCTTCGCAGATTATATTACACGTGTCATCCATGTGATGCTTCGGATGATCCAAACCTCCAACCGAGCCTAACTACAAACCCAAACCAAACAGCTATATAAAACAAACCCAAAACCCTACTCTGCCACCCCAAAACAGCTTTCTCTGCTTTTTCTCATCTCTGTAAAAAAAAAATCAATGGCTTACTCTAGAGCTTTGTTCTCGTGTTTGGTTCTCGTGATTGTACTGTTCACTCTATCTGATGCTCACGCGAGAGAGTTCCTCGTTGGTGGCAAGGAAAATGCTTGGAAAATCCCATCATCTCCTGATGATTTCATCAAATGGGCTGAGAAAAATCGGTTCCAAATCGGTGATTATATTGGTAATTTGATTTCTATTTCATGTTTTTGCTTTTTTGGGTTTTCAAATATTTGGTTGTTTTCTCTATTCTCACACTCATTGTTCTCATGGGTTTATTGTTATATTGCACTTTTTCCAAATTTTGCTTCCATAATTTCTCTTCTGGGTTTTTTTTTTAAATTCTCTTTACTCTGTTTTCAATGATTTTCTAACCAGGTTTTGATTTTGTTGGCTATTTTCTTTTCAATGATTTCTAACTAGGTTTTGATTTTGTTGGCTATTTCTGCAATATATATATATATATATGTATATTTCAATGATTATCTAGCTGGGTTTCGACTTTGTTGGCTATTTTCTGGCAAATAAAAAAAAAATCTTCTTTTTCAGTGATATTTCATCTGTTTTCTAGAAAAACAAATAATAAATAAATTCGTGCTTCCCATCTGGGTTCTATATATGTGGTTAATGGCAAAAATCCGAAGTCAAAAGTTTCATCTATTTCATTTATATATAACACACGCGCGCGCACACACACACAAATCAAAAGTAAAAATCTCAGTTGTTGCATTATTCCAAAATCTAGAGAAATGGAATTTAATTTTTTGGAGTTTGTCTTAATTTTTTTTCATGCATTTTTTCGGTAACCAAACAGAGGATTTGCGTATTGTTGGACTCTCTCTCTCTCTCTCTCTCTCTCTCTCTCTCTCCTAACCAGATGCTAATTTCCCGTGATTTGCTCGTATATAGTTATCCAATACGATTCAAAAACTGACTCTGTGCTACAAGTGACTGAAGAGAACTATCTAAGCTGCAATACAACAAAACCAATCAAATCATACAATAATGGTGACACCAAGATCGAACTGAATCGATCAGGGCCGTTCTTTTTCATCAGCGGAGCTGAGGGACACTGTCAGAAGGGTCAGAAGTTGGAGGTGAAGGTTTTGTCTCCCAAACACGCCTCTAAGGGTGGTTCTCCGGCACCTGCGCCGGCTCCAACGACGGAAATTCAAGCTCCGGCGCCGGCTCCGACCGGAGGTGCTAATGTTTTGAGTGGTGGTGCGGTTGTGGGTGTTTTCATGGCTTGGGGATGTTTGGTTGGGTTGGCTTTGGTTTAGAGGTGTGAGAGGGGGTGTGCTTGTGTGACATGCAGAGATGGTTAGGGGTAAAAATATTTTATATCTAGTTTGGGGCTTATGAGTGTGATGTACTGCTATTCGTATTAGTTTTTTTTTTTTTTTTTGGCGTGTTATTGCTTTTTTGGTATGTCTGCAATAATTTTTTTTGTTTTGTTTTTTTTTGGATTCATACTTTTTTCTGCATTTATTTTGGTGTTTATATTCTCATTATTGATTGCTTCATTACTGTTACTTTTCTACATGAACTGTTATATAGTATTGGCTATCATAGTATCGTGTGAAGCGAATTGCTATTCACTCCATGGTGGGTGGATGGAAGGATGGAATGCATTGATTACCGGCGGATCCAAGAATTTCGGTTAGGGACTGTATAAGAATTTAGAGTCACATGAGAGTTTATTGCTTTTGAGATAAAAATTTTTAGGTCTATTTATAACGAAAATTTTATAGAGAGAACGCCTTCTAGAGAGTCACATGAGATAAAATTTTAGAGTCACATGAGATAAAATTTTATAGAGAGAACGCCTTCTTTAATAAAGAGAGGGCCTTTGTTTTGACTGTCAAATCGTGTTTAAAAACTGTGAAGTGACAAAGTTGCCCTTAATGAAAACACGATCCGACGGTCAAAACAGAAACCCTCTCTTTATTACAGAGAGGGAGCCCTCTCTATAGACAGACTGCTATTTATAATTAAGCCAATATATCACATATAATAAGATTTTTTTTTTTTTCAATTTTTGAGAGAATGAAGTATAATTTGGCCAATATATTACCTATAAAATCATTTTTTTATCCTAACTAATATTTTTGGGGAGATATATAATAAGTATACTTATTTTGAGGGGACAAAACTTAATAAAATTTAAAATTTTCCTAAAATATATATATATATATATAAGTGTAATTTTTCAAAAGTTATGAGTGATTACTACCTCCACTTGCCCCTTGTATCCACGTACATTGACTATATAGTGATGTATGATGTTTCAGGTGTACTATAAAGTGCATTTGCTCAATGTTAGAGTGAAAATAATAATTCCCTTGTGTGAAGTGGGGAGTAGTTGAAAATGGGATGGCAGTTCTGTATTTGTGTGGAGTTTGGTATAGTTTGTTTGAGTGGGATCAAATAGGCAATAACTTCATGGGTTAATTTGGATAAGAAAGATTTTGAAGAAAGATTCTGAATTTGAAATCAAAATTTGGATATGTTATGAGATTCAAATATATATAGAGTAATTCTTTGGTGACAACTTTCATACAACTCTCTAAAATAATGTGTCTCTCTCCTGTGATGTCACTGGACCCCACAGTGACACAGGAGAGAGATACACACATCATTTTAGAAAGTTGTATGAAAGTTATATAAAAGTTGTCAACAAAAAATTACTCAATATCTATTGGATTGAATTTAGCAAAGAGTAATATTTGGGGCACTAACAACTTTCACTAACACTTACTAACACACTCTATCTCTCTCCTAGTGGTATTGTGGGATCCGCAGTGGGCCCCGCAGTACCACTAGGAGAGAGATAAAGTGTGTTAGTAAGTGTTAGTGGAAGTTGTTAGTGCCCCTAGCATTGCCCTTTAGCAAATCGTATCTTAATGTTGCACTTTGGATATCCACCGAATACAGTATACAACCTATTACTGAACACATAGTGTCCTTGGCACTAACTAATTCAATCTTCCTACGAAATTGAAAATTTTCTCCAACCATATATTCATAATAGAGAATACTACTATTCCTACGAATTGATTACTCTATATATGATGCATATATATATATATATATACAAAAATTCTCTAAAAAGGGCCACTTCTTTTTATTAAATAGAGAGCCTCTGTTTTGGCCGTCAAATTGTGTTTAAAAACTGTGGAGTGACAAAACTGCCATTAATGAAAACACGATCTGACGGCCAAAAGAGAGGTCCTCTCTTTAATAAAGAGATGGCGCACTCCTTAGAGCCTGACTGTATATTTGTATATATATATATATATATTAATTTAACTCCCTACTAGCATTTCCTGCCACATTATTTAAATTTTCTCTAATTTTTAGTCAAAATTGTTCGAAAGTTATCTTGGCTAATCACTTTTAAGCCTCTAACTCCAACCATGTTCCCTACTGTAAGAAGGTTTGTATTATTATATACTTCATTAGTTTTTTATACAAAAGTTGAAAATTCCACTACACTCTCTCTCCTCAAATGAATATGACATTTATTATTCTTCCTTATTTTACTTATGGATAATATATATTGACACACACTCTCCTCAAATGTGGAAAACAAAAAAATGGGTTGTTCCAAAATGAAGGGATTTGGAGAACCCGTTGGAGCTCTAAAAATGCATTTTAATTTCCTAAAATCGCTAAAAAGTGTTTATGTATAATGTGGTTAGAAGTGCTCTTGTAATGGATACATGATTAGTTACGAAACAACAATTCAAATCTGTCTAAACACAACAGATTTGCACAAATTCAGATATAAATCCGATCCTTTGACAGGCACATCATACAGTTCCACCATTCACATATTATCCTAAAATCAATGTTAATTTTAAATTTGCATCCCAAACTTAAATAGCGGAAGACCATAACTACTGAACAGAAAGTAAAGTGATGAAAAAGCTGTATCAACTCATTCTCATTACCTTCAATAGGTACATACACATCAATATATACAACAGAGGGAAAACGGAGAATTGTTTCTAACAGAACCAAAGTTAGTTGCAACTACTTGCTACGTGGTGAGTTTGTTAGGTTGGATAGGGACTGTTTGGATAGATGGTTTACATCCCCCCTCAAACGAATGGGAGGGGCAATGACCATAAGTTTGTTTTTAAGAATATGAAACCGAGAGGAAGCAAGAACCTTAGTGAAGATATCTACAACCTGATGCTCACTAGACACAAAAGTCACAGCCAAGTCCTTATTGGTGACTTTCTCCCTAACAAAATGATAGTCCAATTCTATGTGTTTCGTGCGAGCATGGAACATTGGATTAGAGGCCATGGATATAGCTAAAACATTATCACACCATAAGAGGGAAATCTCAGACAGATACACTTGAAGAGATTGAAGAAGCATACTAACACAGGTGAGTTCAGCAGTAGTAGTAGCTAAGGCTTTATATTCAGCCTCAATTGAACTGTGAGAGACTGTGGGTTGCTTTTTAGCACCCCCAATGAATAGGATTAGAACCCAGATAAAGAACAAACTGAGAAATGGATCTCCTGTCCACAGGGTCAGCAGCCCAGTCAGCATCACAGTAACCAGACAAAACTAAGATGAGCAGACTGATATAACAGACCATAAAAAATGGTGCCTTGAACATATCTAAGAATACGTTTGACTACAACAAGATGGGCCTCTGTGGGAGTGCCCATGAACTGACAGACAGAATTTACTGAGAAGGCAAGATCAGGTCTTGTGAAAGTGAGATACTGAAGGGCACCAACAACTTGTCTATAAGGTGTAGGATCATCAAGGAGAGTACCAGCATTCTTGGTGAGAGGACAAGTTAGAGCTGAGGGGGTAGGACATGGTTTACAGTCAGTCATATTGAACTTGGTTAGAAGATCTCTGGCATATTTTTCTTGAGAAATAAAGAGACCTTGAGAAGTATATTTAATTTTAAGGCCAAGAAAGTAGTGCAAAGGCCCAAGATTTTTCATTTCAAATTCAAGTTGAAGTTGGGAGATAAGAGAAGAGATAAATGAAGGATCATTGCCTGTGAGGATGACATCATCCACATAGAGGAGTAAAAAGGTGAACTTAGAGGAGGAAGATCTGATAAAAAGAGAAGAATCTGCAGCAGAGGCAATAAAGCCAAGAGTATGGAGATGAGTAGTGAACCTCTCAAACCAAGCTCTAGGAGCTTGTTTGAGACCATAGATAGATTTATGTAGTTGACACACATGATTAGGAAAGACAGGATTCACAAAGCCCTGAGGCTTGGACATATAAACTTCTTCTTTGAGTATTCCATGTAAGAAAGCATTTTTAACATCAAGTTGTCTCAAGGGCCAACTAAATTGAGCAGCTAAAGCTAAGATGAGTCTGATAGTGGTGTGCTTAATTACAGGGCTAAAAGTCTCATCATAGTCTAAACCAAAGGTTTGATGAAAGCCCTTAGCTACCAATTAGCTTTATGGCTAGAGATGGAACCATCTGGATTAAGCTTAAGCTTATATACCCATTTACAACCCACAATGGTTTTGTTGGGAGGAGGTGAGACAAGAGACCATGTATCTTGAGATTGAAGAGATTGAAATTCCTCTGTTATGGCAGCTTGCCACAAGAGGGACTTGGAAGCTGAAGTATAGCATGTAGGTTCAGAAGTGGGTAGAGATGAGACAGAAAAACCTACTTTCCTTTTAGAAATACCAAACTTAGCTCTGGTTTGCATAGAGTGTTGATTGAGAGGGATAAGAAGGGAAATGGAAACCTCATATGGAACATCTAAAGGAGCCTCAAAAGGTGGAGAAGACAACATTTCTGAATGGGGAACATCTAAAGAAGACAGATCTGAAGGGACAAATTGGGATGGAGAATGATGAGGATTATCAAGAGTGATGTGATCTGGGAAAGGAAAAACAGGAGAGGATGAAGGGACTGAAGAGATGTTGATGGGAGTTGAAGGCTGGTGAGGATTAGAGGAAGCAGAGGAGGCAAAAGGAAAGGTGTCTTCATCAAAGACAACATGTCTACTGATGAGAATTTTGTTAGATGAAGGATCAAAACAAAGATAACCTTTGTAATCAAGAGTGTACCCTAGGAACACATGTTGGTGAGTTCTTGGTTCAAGCTTGTTATTAGTATAGGGCCTAAGATAAGGGTAATATGCACAACCAAAGATTTTCAAGAATGAGTAATCAGGAGTAGCACTAAATAGAAGTTCCCATGGGGATTTTCCAGAAGTGATGGTGCTAGGCATTCTATTGATTAAGAAGACAGCTGCTGCAAAGGCATGAAACCAAAACTTTATACGGAGAGAGGCCTGAGACAGAAGTGCTAGAGATGTCTCAACTATGTGTCTGTGTTTTCTTTCAGCAATTCCATATTGCTGAGGAGTGTATGGACAGGATTTCTGATGATGAATGCCACTAGAAGTGAGAATAGATTGAAATAAAAAACTAATGTACTCTGCCCCACCATCAGATCTTAGAATTTTAATTTTAGTTTGAAGAAGGTTTTCAATATAGAGTTTATATTTTTGAAACATATGAGCAACTTCAGATTTGTTATGTAGAGGAAAAATCCAATAATATTTGGTACAATTATCAATGAAATAAACATAATACCGAAAACCATCAAGAGATTTAGAGGGGCAGGACCCCATACATCAGAATGTAAAATATCTAAAGGAGACTGAGTCATAGTTTGAGAGCTACCAAAGAGAAGCTTTGCCATCTTGCCATGAAGACAGTATTGGCATGAGGCAGAATGCTACTCAGTCTTTAGATTGGAAGCTGATGTGACGTTACTTAATATTTGCTGCAAAACAGAATTAGATGGATGCCTCATTCTTCCATGCTAGTGAGGATGAGTCACTTTAGTGCCAAGAAGAGCTTTAAAGGAAGAAGAACTAGAGAATCCATGAATGGGATAGAGACCATTGGCACTAGGGCCTTGGTAGAGGACCTTCCCCGAGGAATTGTCCTGGATACGAAATGAGTTAGCATGAAACACAAAGTGACAATTGTTATGTAGACATAGTTTATGAACAGACAATAGATTTGTGGCAATAGAAGGGACATGGAGGACATTATGTAGGTCAAAGACATGAAAAGGAGTATTGATTTAAGAGTTACCAGTATGAGAAATGTTCAAACCTTGTCCATTTCCAACAGAGACCTTATCAACACCAGTGTAGTCTTGAGGCAGAGTGAGATTACTCAGGTCGGATGTGATGTGATTGGAGGCCCCTGAATCAGATAACCACATACCAGTATTGGAAGTAGGAGTATTAGTAAGCTGTGGAAATTGAGAAGTGTTGGCACCCATGGCAGATAGCTGTATTGGTGGAAGCCTGCCCTGATATGCGTAGTTCATTCTGTGATAGCAATCAATTGCCGAGTGATTAGTCTTGTTGCAGATTTGACAAGTAACTTGTGGTCTTGGTCCAAGAACAGACCTATTCTGAAACTGATTTTCATTCGAAAAAGAGTTTTGATATGTGAAATTGTTCATGTAATTTGCACCTCGTCCTCTGAAATTTCCATTGCGACCTCCATTAAACCTTCCACCTTTGCCTCTATAATTATTGTTACCACAAAAACCAAAACCACGACTAGGAGCTTGATTACCAGTAGGGCGAAATTGAAACGAGGCCATCGCAGAGAACTGTGAGTCCTGCGTGGTTTGTAGATGAATTGTCTCAATTGTGTGTTCTTTGGCTTTCAACAGAACCTGAGGATTATTGAGTGATAGATGATCTGATTGTGTACGAATCGCAGTTTTGAATCCATTATATTCACCTGGTAATCCATTGAGTGTATAGAGTAGCATATCTTTATCATCAACATTAACAGAAACAGCAACCAATTTGTCACGCAGTTGTTTTATCTTCTGGAAATAGACATCAATTGAATCTACTTTCTTGGAGATTGTTTGAAGATCTGACTTCAATTGCAAAATATTAGATCGTGCGATTGAGGAATATTGCTTCTCTAGTGTAATCCAGACCTCTCTCGAGGAATTTTTGCCAACAACAATGGAGAGAACACTTTCTGTTAGGGTTGCATTGATAAGAGTGATGAGAGCTTGATCTTGAGTTTTCCAGGACTGATATAGAGGATTAGGAAATTGTTCTCCTGATTCATTTATGATAAACTGAGGAGGACAAGATTGAGTTCCATCTAAGAAACCAAAGAGCTGGTGTGTGCAAAAGATTGAAGAAATTTGATATTTCCAAAGAATGTAGTTAGATCCGTCAAGCTTGAATGTGATGAGATTCTTGATATTAGATAGAAGAAAAAGAGGATTTGCAGAGATGATTGGAAAGAGATTAGAGGTTGAAGATGAAGCTGTTGAATTTGCCATTGATGGACGTTTGTCCTTGTTGTAGCTCTGATACCATGAACAGAAAGTAAAGTGATGAAGAAACTGTATCAACTCATTCTTATTACCTTCAATAGGTACATACACATCAATATATATATATATATATAACAGAGGGAAACAGAGAATTGTTTCTAACTAAAAATGGGCGCCAAAGTTAGTCATAGCTACTTGCCACGTGGTGAGTTTGTTAGGCTGGATAAGGACAATTTGGATAGATGGTTTACAACCACAACATTTGGAATATATACATCGTAAGGAGGACTTCTCCCACATCCAAGAGGATTGTATAATTTTGTTGTCTATGTGTAGAGGAAAACTTATTCCAACAAAACGAGTGAGAGTAACAAATGTTCTGATTTATAAGTCACTGGCGGATTTAGGAATGTATATTTGGGAGGGCTAAGTTCATTAGCTTGTGTTTATTGGAAAACAGGCCCATTGGGGGTTCAGAAGCAACGCCCCTTTTTGTAATTATAGCAACGTGCATGTTATCATTTTTTTATTCAATAATAAGTAATGGTCATTGATTTTAATTTAGTTGGGTTGAGAGTAAAACAATTTTGGTTAGACTAGACTTTGAATTGACAAGATAAGGTGTTGTTTGGTCGCATATTGAAGGTTTGATAGATTACGATTGCATTAATATATTTCAACTTCTATTTATTTAGATATCATGGCTCGATCAACTGATATTTTAAGGTGGGTTTGATTGCAATTAGTGTTGAATATGTATAAATAAATGATAAATTTAGAGTATTCAGTGTGTAAATTATTTACATTTTGTACAACTATATATACATAACCAATGTTTTCAAAATTTTGCATGAGCCAATATATATAATATCTATAAAGTTTAAAATTTTTGTAGACTAAATCAAAATTTTCAAAATTTTGAACGGGGCCCTGGGTCCCTATTATAGTTCGCCCCTGTTATTAGCTAATTTAATTAGTGTGATTGTCATAAAAAAAAAAAATTGTCAGGATAATATTTTGAATGCTTTGGAACTCCCTCTGTGGAGCTAGGGCAATTTTCTAGAGGTAACTATAAGTAATTCCAGGTTTGTTATTCCTATTAACCAAAAAAAAAAATAGAAATATAAGATTTAGTCCCTCATAATGGGTCAAAGAAAGATTGAGTGTATTTGACTTTTTAATAACTTAAATTCATCCTTAATCAATAAGATATACTTGAAATTAGTTCTTTTCCCAAATTGTATGCATATTACTTGGACCATTGTACCCTTTTGATGAATTATACACTGTTTTATTATCCATTTTTAGGCAATGTACAGTGTAATCAGCGCCTTTATTCATGGGGGTATCAATCATGCACTTTCTTATACATCTGGATAAGTGGATTGATCCACCTTCCTTTTAAATATTTTTAATTTGCATATGTTTCTCTCTCTCTCTCTCTCTCTCTCTCTCTCTCTCTCTCTCTCTCTCATCCTTAGCCAATAAAAGAGACATTTCTCTCTCTCTCTCTCTCTCTCTCTCTCTCTCATTATCTCATTCTTTATCTCTCTCTCTCTCTCTCTCTCTTTGGATTGCACATTAAAACCCAAATAAATGAGATCATTTTCTTTCTCTCTCATTATATTACTCTCTCTGTCTCACGTTCTCTCTCTCTCTTTCTCTCTCTCTCTATATATATATATATATCGTCTTCAAGCTTTGCCATTTGGGCAGCTTGTGGTTGGGAGGGCATTCGGTAATGTGTTACTGTGACTTGGTTTGTGGAGGTTGGATTTGATCTTTTTGACGAGGAGCTAATGCTAGTGGCTCTGTGGTCTCTCAATGATAGGTTGCCATGTAAGAGGTTGATAATTGATTGTTATTTTCTAGTTTCTTGTGGGGGTGTAAGCTTGTTTATGGAGAAGTCTTTTATCTTTCTTTTTGGGGGCTGATCTTTGATAAGCTGTTGTGGCTTCCCATGACTATGTTGTTTTGCTTTTCAACTTTAGTGGGTCAGTCAAGTGAATTAAGGTAAGAAATTTTGTTTGTTTTTTTTTTTTTTGAGAAATTTGCATAATTAATGGTCACTGACCATAATTTTATTTGTTTGGTGAAAAATTTGTATTGTTAATGAGAAATATATGGTTTACTAACCATAATGAGAAATTTCTCACTTATGGTTAGTGTTGCATTTTAAAGTGAGAAATTTCTCATTATGGTTAAAAGTGAGACTTTCTCACGATAATATATAGAATTTTGTACCATGTTATTGACAAATTTTTCACTTATATATGTTATTTTAAAATGAGGAATTTCTCACTTTTCATTCTCTATTGTATACAACTTTTTTCTGTTAATTTTCTATTTCTATATATAAATATATATATATATATAACAAATTTGGGTTTTGATTGAATTTCATAACCCTAATTTATGAGAGTATTTCTCTCTCTATATGTAGTTATATATATATATAACAAATCTGAGGTTTGAATTTCAAAATACTGATTTATGGGAGTAGGGGTATTTTTGTAATCAAATAGGTGAGGGACTAATTTTTAAGTTGACTTATGAAATGGATCAATTTCAATTCTAGAAACGGTTACAATAAAGGACTGAAATCTAAAGACCCTAAAAAAAGAGGGGGGGGGGGGGGGGGGGGGGGGGGGGGGAATTGAGTGGTGAATTTCTCGTATAGATCTCTCTCACGTAAACGAGATGGAAAAATGTGAGATCCTTATATCACGTTACTATGTTAACATTGTATGATACTCCAATAACAGAAGTCCATATATATAACCCTTATTTTAAAATGATCATAACAAGTAAGGTCATCTCCAATGCAACTGCTATCCCATATTTGGCAGGGCTTTTGGCATAATTGAGCTCCAATGCAATGTCAAATGAGCTGCCAAAATATAGCATTGCCAAACAAGCTCTCAAATATAGCAGGCCAAATAGAAGCTTCCAAACAAGCTGCTATCCCCCAACAGTCATATTTTGGGTTTGAAAAAAATGATTTGGCTGGTTTTTGGCTGTAGAAATGTCAAATATAGCATTTAGCATTGGAGCAGAAATGTCAAATTATAGCATTTGACACTGTAGCAATACTAAAAAATAGCATTGACATGGAAGATATAGCATTTAGCATTGAAGATGGCCTAATTGTTGACTTTAATTAAGTAATATGCTCCCTCCATCCTATTTTTTTGTATTCATCTTTGCGATTCTAATTGTTTAAGGGAACATAATCATTACTTGTAATAAATGCAATTATTCCAAAATTACCTTTACTTGTTTTTTGTTCCCTTTTACTTTTTGTTGTGCAATTTCAAAATCAATAAGGATAAGTTTTGAAAGTAGCTAAAAAAATTATCAATGTGGATATTAGTTTTGGGACATCCAAAAAATGTAAGATGAACACATAAAATGAGACGGTGGGAGTATTATGTCTCATTGGATAACTTCTCAATGAGTTAATCTATACTAATATATAGAGGGAGAAGTAGGAGTTCCAAAATCTTTTATGTACAACTCATATTTACATTATAACGATTAATTAAGGTTTATTCTCCAATATATAAATACCAAAGAGCTAAAGTGTCATTAACCTATCAATAGTGAGATCAGGTGCAGGTGTTAAGGGGCGGACTTTGGGGCGGACCACTTTTAGCGACGAAAATGTCGCTTTTAGCGACGAAATTTTTCGTCGTTAAAAATCATTGTTTTAGCGACAAAAAATTTCGTCGCTAAAAGCGACATTTTCGTCGCTAAAAGTGGTATGTCCCAAAGTCCGTCTTTTGACACCCGCTTAAGATCCGGTCTGAACCTATCAAAACATAACCCACTAAAAAACTAACCAATCCCCCACGTTTCTACCCAAAATACTCTAAAAACTGCCCCCTAAAAAAACTCTCTCCAAAACTTCCTAAAGCTGCCTCTAACGTTCAAAATGAAAGTTACAGAAATGGTATTTGCTACAACCCAATCATGCCTCCCTTTATATATCAGTATAGATATTGATTTCTATATATATACATACGTATGTATGTTTTATGTTTTCGGGTGTGGTGATTCTAGTGGAGATGCTAGTATCCTCAACAACTAGGATGTTTGCAAATACATTAATGGTAAGCAAAATCATACCAATCTAATTGACATATGCATGAATGATAAGCAAAATTGGTGGTTAATCATATTAATTTTACTTTTATTCATCATGTGTATGTGCAAAGCTTTACTCAAGTTTTTTTTCATGTATACTATTTTTGCAGTCCTTGACTATGGTAGGAAGATATTGATATAATGCATAATCTTGGTGTCAGTAGTTGTCAATCACTAAAATTGATTTTGATGAGTTTTTGAACTTATGTTCCATTCTTTTTATTTTGAGTTATTTACTATAAAGTCCTAGTTACTATAGCTTTGTTGTAATAGACCCAACCCTCAAAACAATTTAGTTAGAGGCCCATTTGTTTATTTATGACCAACCTACCCCTAAACCCATCACACACTCATAGAAAAGAACACCCCTTCAAGAACGCCTCTCTCATCACAATAGCGGCGATTTCGGCGACACCAACAATCACTCCGACGATCTCGGTTTTTCGAATTTCAAACAACAAATCAGTAGATTTTGACCACCGTTTCATGAAGAATTAGATTCCCTATTCCATTTCAACCTATCGAAGGCTTTGGGGGTCAAAAATTTTCATTGGAAGCATCGACATCGACGGTCTGACTCCGATGTATATGAATGATGGGAAGAAAAGGTTTGATTCTGTCATATGAAATTCATAACTACATTTGGTTGATGTTAGTTTGACCATCGTTCATGTGTGAATCAAGTTTTTGACCATATTTTTCTTTTTCTTTCTCTCTCTCTCTCTCTCTCTCTCTCTCTCTCTCTCTCTCTCTCTCTCTAGACATATATAGCAGCATATACATATAGATCTATATATGTTTTTTTCTTATTCGATCAGAGGATTTGTAAGATGATGATTGTTCTTGAAGAAAAATAAAAACATCTCGGTGTCAAAAGTTCATTTTTAACACTAATGTTCTTGATTCAAATAGTTGTGGTGCGAAATTGTATACTATGTTGTGTTTCAAAGGTTGTTGTTCAAAGGTTGTAGTGTGAAATTTAACGCTCATATTCTTGGTTCAAAGGCTGTGTTGATAAACCAGTATGGAGATTTTACAACTCTTTGCGGCCCAGAACTCCAAGAGGTGATGGAGACCGACCAACTAACAAAGAACCCTTGGACGAAGGCACGTCGGGTGTGAAGAGTTGATGGTGGGAAGAACTTATAAATAGTTCAACATTTGGATTTTTGTGTGATTACTGAAAATTGTGATACTTGCTTGAATACTCCAGTTAGGATCTCTATGATTTTGGTGTTCAGACTGCTTTTTGTTTTTCTAGTATAATTTTTTCTCTTTGACTCAGGTGCAGTGTGAAATTCGATACTATCAATGTTAGCTTACTCATCATATACAGAATGTTTTCTCTTTTACTCAGATGCAGTGTGAAATTCGACACTATTAATACATTAGGCATTGTCTATCAGCATTGTCCGTGTATTCAACAGTGTGAACTTTCGCACTGTCAAATTACACTACAAACTCTAAACATCTGGTGTGGATTTTTCTCTTTTACTCATAGAATGGCGAGTTTCAATAGTGTTAAATTTCACACTGTTAAATTTAATAGAATGACCAGTTTCACTTTTTGATGAATGGATAAATGGATGAACACAGAATGGTTAATACTCGCATAAATGTATAGTGCATAGTAACAACTTCATATGTTATGTGATCAATGATTATTGGTAGAACATACAAAAAATGGGATACCCACATAAAAATGCGTTAGAAATATTCAAAAGACTCATAATGTATGATGATGCCAAAAATTGGTAACAGTAAAGTAAAGCAATTTAGGAGAGAGAGAGAGAGAGTGAGAGACTATTTTTTGTATGTGGTTCGGCCCTGTTAATGAAGGTACCTACGTCCACGGGTGTGTCTGAGCACGTTCACTAGCAGATCACCGGCGGGCCTGGTGAGCCAACAAAGAGGGGCGGCACTACCAGTAATACCGGCCGGGTGTATGTGTATAATGGTGAATTTTTGTAGAGATGCTGTGTAGACTCAAGAGTTATTGGCCCCTTCAATGGGGGGTGAGAGGTCTCTTTTATAGATGTAAGAGACCTACTCATACATGGATAAGGAAATATAATCCTATTAGGGTGTGATTGACACCAATCAAGTAAGTTTCCTAATTGTATTAGGATTGATTGACATTAATTGTGGGGGTTTCCCAATTGGATTAGGAAATAGATGCACTTTCCATTAGTCTTCTAGCTTGAGTAGGAAACTGCCCATAATTTTGGGCGTATCAGCTGCCCCCCATTTCCAAGATTGGCCAGATGCTATATCGGGGCAAGTTTGGAAATCAGTTTGATGTTACTTGCCGATGTCTGAGTGCTTGTGGAAGCTGCCTCGGGGCTTCTGAGCCTGGTGAGTCCTCGGGAACTGACTGAGAGTTGAGACCCAGCCTAGCTCGGGACCTTTAGGTGCTCGGGAACTGACCGGGAGTTGAGACCCGGCCTAATTCGGAGTCTTTGACTGCTCGGGAAGTGACCGAGAGTTGAGACTCGGCCTACTTCGGAGTCTTTTTTCTTGAGTTAGCTCACAGGATGGTTATCTTCTGCCCGTAAACCTTCGTCAAGGCTGTGGGTAGAAGGATTTTACCATGTTGGAAAAGCCGACCTAAAGCGCATGGCTCTAGGGTCCTTTTTACTGTTAACTCCCCAGGATGGTTGTCTTCCACCCGGCCAGCCTTCGTCAAGGCTGTTGGGAGAAGAACTTGACCATGTTGGTGGAGCCGACCTAAATCACGTTGCTTTAGGGTCCTTTTACTCCTCTATCGTCGGCCAACCTAAGAGATTTTAGTCACCTCTATCGTCGGTCTGGACCTAAGTGGAGTTAATGTCTCTGAGTACTGTAGGTGCTCGGGTTGTCCAAGATTTTGACTTGGTTATCCGCGAGGCCTGTAAATACCCGGTGTGATTACCTGTTTAGTTCACTGCGCCATCTTGCCCCCCAAGCTTTCGCTAAGACGAGGGTCTTACAGAGGCTATGATCTGTAGGTAACCGACCTGGAACATGGTGGCTGCAGGGTCTTTTGAAGCTTGCCATCGTCGGCCACCTAGGGGGTTTGCCCCCATCGTCGGTTGGACCTAAGCGAAGCCGGTGCCTTGGGCGTGACCCCAAGGTCTTTAGTGCCTGGGTTCGGAGCCCGAGGTCTTTTGAGTGCCTGGGTTCGGAGCCCGAGGTCTTTTTAGTGCCTGAGTTCGGATCTCGAGGTCTTCTTCGTGCCTCGAGGTTAGGCCCGAGGTCTTTGTATGCCTCGGGGTTAGGCCCGAGGTCTTTGTATGCCTCGGGGTTACGCCCGAGGTCTTTGTATGAGTTCTATGACAATCGGTGGAGCCTCATGTGGTGATCAAGCAAGTACCAATGTAGTCGGGCTCTTCTAGACTGATGAAGACAGGAGGTCGGATCAGGGTCATTGTGCTTCTGACTTCTCTGTGCTGGAGGCAAAGTCGGAACTGTTTGATCCTGATCGATGTGAGCTGGAGATCGGGCCGGGGCTGCCGGACTCAGACCGCTGCGAACTGGAGGTCGGGTCGGGGCTTCCGGGCTCAGACCGCTGCGAACTGGAGGTCGGGTCGGGACTGCCGGACCCTGCCTGCTGTGAGCCGAAGGAACTATCAGAATTCCCGGGCTGATTTCGCTTCCGCTTATTTCTGGAAAACTCGTTGCTTTCTTGCCCGGTGTCTTTGGTCTTCAGAAACTCTTCAGTGTCAATGTATTTTCCAACCCTCTCAGAGAGCTCGACCAAAGTTTCCGGTCGGTTTCTGTGGAACGACGCGGCGCACTTGGTGTGTTGAACTCCCGAGCAGAAGGCTATGATGGCGATTGTCTCGTTCAAATTGCGGATTTGAAGCTTCTGTTGGTTGAACCGGTCGGTGAACTCCTTGAGGGACTCATTATTCCGTTGTCTGACTGTTAGTAGTTGCATGCCTGGCCTTGGCCGCTCATGCATACCGGCGAACTGGTTGATGAACTGCTTGCTGAGTTGTTTGAAACTGCAGACCGATCGGGGCTCCAAGGAGTAGAACCACTGCATGGCCGGGCCTTTCAAAGTGCTGGGGAAGGCTAGGCAGTGTAGCTCATCGGAGTTGGTGGCTAGGGCCATCTGAGCCTTATAGGTTCGGACGTGGTCGATCGGGCTTCCCGAGCCGTTGTATGAATCTAGCCGAGGCTGCTTGAATTTGCGCGGGATAGAGAACCTCGTGATCTGGCTGGAGAATGGTGACTCTGTCTCGGTATTGGCTTGATTCGGAACACAGTTTTGACCAAGCTTTTTGGCCACTCCGTCGATCTGTTTCTTCAAGTCCTTGATTCGGGCTTCCACTCCTTCCCGACCGGTATTTGAGGAGCTGGTCGGGTTGGTGGAAGAGGTTTCTTCATGGCAGGGTGTTGTCCTCTGGGATCGGGCTCGGCTATGACTCCGGGTAACCGTTCGCCTAGGGACGACTTGGCTCTTGACCGAGTGACCCTGGACTGATTCCCGGGCCATACGCTCCTGCCTTTCCTCTCGGGCAGCACGCCCACTGTTGATTTCTCTGGCATCCTCAACATGGGACAGGTTGGCTCGGGTCCATTGTCTGGTCAAGATCGGTTCTCGACCGTACGCAATGTTCCCGGATCGTTTCCCGACCACTGGAGGATTGCTTTGCTGGGCTAGCAGTGCTTCGATCTGTTGCTGGATTTGACGCTGGCCCTCCAAGAGTTGTGTGAGGGTTGCGGTGATTTGCTTATATGTCGGGACTGCTGCAGTCGACGCCGGGGCCGAAGGAACATCCCGGTCGGACTGCTGCGCAGCCTTCTTTGGTGGCATATTGATCAGTCAAGAATTTCTTGATGAGAAGAATTGTATTTCCCACAGACGGCGCCAAGCTGATGATGCCAAAAATTGGTAACAGTAAAGTAAAGCAATTTAGGAGAGAGAGAGAGAGAGTGAGAGACTATTTTTTGTATGTGATTCGGCCCTGTTAATGAAGGTACCTACGTCCACGGGTGTGTCTGAGCACGTTCACTAGCAGATCACCGGCAGGCCTGGTGAGCCAACAAAGAGGAGCGACACTACCAGTAATACCGGCCGGGTGTATGCGTATAATGGTGAATTTTTGTAGAGGTGCTGTGTAGACTCAAGAGTTATTGGCCCCTTCAATGGGGGGTGAGAGGTCTCTTTTATAGATGTAAGAGACCTACTCATACATGGATAAGGAAATATAATCCTATTAGGGTGTGATTGACACCAATCAAGTAAGTTTCCTAATTGTATTAGGATTGATTGACATTAATTGTGGGGGTTTCCCAATTGGATTAGGAAATAGATGCACTTTCCATTAGTCTTCTAGCTTGAGTAAGAAACTACCCATAATTTTGGGCGTATCAATGTACAAGGCTAAAATTATGGGATTTTATTTCCGTATATTTGATATGCAAATCAATGGAATCTTTAAAGCAAATTTATTTCCATATATATATATATATATGCATGTGCATATGTATGGGGTAAAAAGGTCACTGAAACTATCTATAATTGGGGATTGTGGACTAATCTCTAAAGAGATTTACAATTATAGGGTCTATCATTGGGAAGTATCAATTGGTGGGTCTATTACAACAAACATTGGTAGAATGGGATTTTTCACCAAATTTTTCTTTTTATTTTTACTTTTATTTTGAAGTATAGAACCAATAAAATTGAGGGTCTAGAGAGATCGATATAAATAAGAAAAATCACGTAAATTCATGACGATATGTCAATAGTGAATATATTTTATGAAATTTATGTTTTTTTTTTTTGTCCAATGATGAAAATAGTATTTATTTATAAAAAAATAAAAATACATTATAAATATATTTTATTACACACACAACACGTGTATCCTACCACTAATTTTGTTTTAAAGCCAAGAAAAATGTGAGAGCGATTCTATTGCTATTGCGAGAACAAGTCAATTCTTAGGCCAAAAAAAAAAAAAAAAAAAAGTGAGAACAAGTCAATTTGTAATCAACCATTCACGTCACAATACCCAAAAATTGTTCTTAACAATTAATTGCGAGGTGTCAAACATTTCTCAATTTAATGCTACAATGTCCACTTGTCAATCACTCAACACTCTTTCACTCCCTATTTCTTGTACCCACTTCCTCACTTTCTCTCTCCCTCTGTCCGTACTCCATAACCACCTCAACAATCATACACACATACATAATAACAATATAGAGACTATATATATATATATATAGAGAGAGAGAGAAAGAGAGAGAGAGAGAGAGAGAGAGAATGGTGGGAGCAGATAATGTGAAGGCGGAGGCGGCACCGAAGTTGCCGACGCCGGGACAGCATACGACGGAGGTACTTCACCAGAGGAGAAAATTACCCTATTGCCCTGCAAGAATGGCCATTGGTGGGTTTGCGGCTGTGATCACCATCGGTTACTTTACCTTGTACTCCAAGAAAAAGCCAGAGGCCACAGCCATTGACGTGGCAAAAGCTACCACCGGGATTTCAAGCCCCAGCAACGTCCCCAAGTAGAATCAATTTCCATGTTTTAAATTTTTTTTTTTTTTTTTCTAAACTTCATGTTTTAATTTTCTTTGGATTGTTCAGTCTTAATTTGTTGTTATATATATGACCTATGAATTACCAAATAAGAGTCTTTAATTTATATTTTTGATCTTGCATATTTCGGAAATACTTTTGAATAGAAATTTAAAAATTATAATATTATTCTTACCAAAATGGTTTGGTTCAACCAATTATTGGGTCAAAGTTTGATTTTCCATTTATTATTTTTAAAAAAAGGCAGCCCGGGCATGGAAATGCTTGAGCATATAGACTATGCATGCAATTTTTAGTAATATTACTCTAAGAACCTTTTGTAACTTTGATGACTGAAGATGTCACTAATTAATTATATGATTTAAACAAACATCATCCCATTTATGGATATGATAGTAAATATTCATGGAAGTCTCAAGATTTTATTTTATTTTTGTTGAAAAAATAAATAAAAGAATTAACCACCACACCAAAGGTAGCAAACTAATTACTAGAAATAAAATCTCCACAAAATTCCTAAACATATTGATTAATTGATAGAGAAAATTTGCAAAACATAAAGAGAATTGATATGTACCCGTGCATTTGCTATGTACATCCAAATTCTTTTATTCTATTCATTTTTCTTCTAAAAATTTTAACTTTTATAAAGTTGAACGGTGTACATAGCAAAATTAGCGATGTACATATATAGCAATTCCCAACATAAAGTCTCCTTTTAACCAATGTTTTGAATATATTCAAACTATAGTTAAACTGTTAAAGTATAGTCATGTGCAAAAAAGGCTCTAGAATTCGACTCTTTGACGAAAATGGAGAAAAAGGGAAAAAAGAATCAGATTGGAAAAAAAAAAAAAATTCTCAATATTGTTGCCATTAAGGAAAACTATAAGATAAAAACTAGTGATTTAGAATGAATCATACATTTTGTGATTTTGTTGCTACATTGTTGCAACTTAGTACTAAAATATTTTACCATTTGAAAATAGGGGTTTTTAAAAATAACTACCTTTCAAAGTATGCAATCATTTCACTGCAAGTAACGCACTAGTTTAGTACCAAAATATTGTAGTTTGGGGTAGAAGGGTAGCAAGGGTGTGTGACGTTAATTACAAATTTAAGGCTCGTATGGTAACGTTGTGGTTTTTTATTTTCAGCTTTTGTTTCTATTTTTTAGATTGGGAGTTGACTGCGATCAATTCAAAAAATAAAACTAAAAACCACAACGTTATCATGCGAGCCCTAAATTACATGATTTCTTGGCCAAAAACTATTGGATTCCATGTCTTATAGAATATTGCCATAACACTCATTAGTTGTTTTATAAGTACCTGTTTGGGCTTACTAGAAACAGGTTCAGAATAAATCTCTTTTATTTAGTTTGTATGGGAGCCATTCCTAATGTTGGTTTGATAAGAAACTACCACTTCTGGATATTTTAAAGTCATGGTCGGACTCATATGTGTCTAAAAAGTAACTACACAAAAAGTTCTTGAGTACTTACTGATCAAACCGTCTCTAGTAATACTTTTTACTTAAGTACCAACACAAATTCATTGAAACTTTCTGTATTTTTCATATGCAAAGACCTTATAATTCATTTTGATTAAAGGAATCATTTTCAAATTAAATTCTTTAAACTTCTGAGTGGAATTTTGCAGTTTGGAGTTTGGACGACATTGTGCCAAGTTTTTGTTTTTTGTTTTTTTTTTTTTTTTTTTTTTGTTTTTTTTTTGAAGATTTCCTATATGGGTAACTGAGTGGTTGGCTTGTCAAACTTGTTTCCAAAAGAACTAACAAATTTATATGCCATCAAACTTGTTTTTTTAATCTTAAATTATCCTAACAGCAAATCTTGATTTGAGACGAGTCCTCAAATTAAATATTGGCACGTGGAGCCAAATTCAAGACAAGCTTAATTAGGAAGTATAAGCTTTTATTAGCGTAGATAGAAAAAAAAAAAAAAAAAGAAGCTTTTACGGAGTATTAGTCAATCTTGAATAAGCACACCCTAAGGAATACTTGAAACGCACCTCAGAAAGATGATGAATTCTTTTTGCACATTACCTTCCCAAAACGACGGAAAAAATAATTAATTTAGGTGGAGTTTGATAACCATTTCGTCTTCTATTTTTATTTTTTCAATTTTTGTGTTTATTTTTAAAATTGAAAATATAAAGTGCATTTGGTAATCATCCGTGTTTTCACCTTTTTTTTCTTTTCAAAACCGATTTAAAAATTTTGGAAGCTACTTTTTTTTTTGGGACAGTTAGAGATATATCCCTTGTCAACTAAAAATTTAATAAAAAGTGCCTTCAATATCTGCATTTAATCAAAAGTCCATGATCTTTGACAAAAGAACAAAACTGATATGCACCCAAATATTTTCCACATTTTCTCCACTCCTGCCCAACTTTTCACGCGCCATGCTTTTGCAGTCGCTCATACGGTATGAGTACTGTACTGTATGATTCTAAATTCAAAAAAATATTTTGCAACTTTAAATCTTCATAACTTTTGACATACAACTCCATTTTCCTCAAATTTTATACCGTTTAAATCGCATCGACGAGAGCTACAAAACTAGTACTATTGTTGATATGCTTTGAGAAAAAAAAAATCAAAATCTTGCATGCCTTGTGAAACTGAAAATTTCACCAAATTATTTTCAACTATTTTGACAGTTATTCTGTGAAATTGTCAAATTTCATAAACTTTTTTTTTCTTTCAAAATTGCTTCAAATTTCACAAAACTTTTCTTTTTGTGAAATTTCACAAATTTGTGAAATTATCAAATTTCAAAAAGCTTTTTTTTTTTTCAAAATTTCTTCAAATTTCACAAAACTTTTCTTGTGAAAATTGTTTTGTGAAATTTCACAAAACTATATTTGTGAAATTTCACAAAACTCTATTGCTTTTCAAAATTTCTTCAAATTGGAAAAAAAAAATTGTTCAAAACATATCAACAATGGTACTAGCTCTCGTCGACACGATTCCAGCGGTATAAAATTTGTAAAAAAAATGGAGTTGTAGATCAAAAGTTATATATGGAGGGTTAAAGTTTTGAAATATTTTTTGAAATGAAGAATGCTATAGCACAACCACTCACATGGTGTGAGTGGCTGGGATATTTGGGTTTTTGCTAAGCAACGCGCGCGTGGGGCTTTCTCAGCAAAATTGCTGACAATGATTGAGTCATTGACAAGGACTTTGGACCAAATTGCCAAAAATACGGCCACTTTAAATTTTTTGGCACATTAATCAAGGATTGAAGTCTAATTTTCCCTTTTTTTTTTTTTTGCTTCCAATTTTGGCCCCACTTTGAAAATCGATTTTGAAAAAATAAAAATTCTAATTTACTAAACACATTTTCTATTGCTATTTTTGAAAAAACTGAAACCAAACACAAAAACTAAAAATAAAATAATAATCAAACATGCGGATATATTTTTGGTTTATATAAGTTGTTTTCAAAATTCAAATGTTGACTTCTGAGAATATTCTAGTGAATATTAAGGTGCTCTTTTTGCCAAATCGATGGCCTAACATTCACAATAGTGAACCAAGTATTAGGACTTTTGTTATTGTATAGTATAAGTAGGGGTGGTAATTCGGGTTAGATGTGTCATAATCGGGTGATGTATTTTGGATTTGGTTTTTAGTTTTGAGTGTTATTCATCTATAATACGAATTATTTTTAATTCAATCATGTTGTTTTATGTCGTGTCATAATCGAGTTATTTTAGTAAAATAAATTATCGTGTAAAAAATTACCACCCCTAACCTAGAACGTACACCAACTATTACACTTTATTGGGACTTTTGTTATTGTACAATATAACCAACTGGTACTATCAAATGATCAAGCAAAAAAAAAACTATTATTATCAAATGATATCTTAATGAGTTACTATCAAATAACACATTTTCTTACTATAAAATAGCACCTTAAAAAAGTTGTTGCCTATTTAATAACACGTTGTTACTACATATAGAGACTTAAAATTTGCTTGTACCATACAGCATACGTGTGTGATTGTATTGATGAATTTTCCAGATAACAACATGACTCGATCAATGCTTTTGTATAATAATTATAAAAAATGGATACTTAATATATAGTCCATTATAGTCACCCTTTTTAGAAATTAATTCCAACTATAGCACAACTTAAGAATTAGTCCATCTCTATAAAAAAAAAAAAGAATTAGTCCATCACCTATTTTGAGGACCAAAATACCCCCATATTATAAAATTATCAACCCCAACCCACCCCTGGCGGATTAGGAGACGTGTAACAAAAGTAACTGCACCCAAAACACACACTAATTAGAAGAAAAAAAATGTGGATAAACCACTTTAAAGAACTCCATTGTGACAAAACAGCCCCCAAGGGCAAAATGGTCATTAAGAAAATATGTAAAATTTTTATACCAAAAGTTAGATTTTTGAGTCCCGATTCCAACGTAACAAACGGCGCGTGAATCCGAATTTTCTAGAAAGAGTTATGCACGTTTCCGTAAAAGCGGACGTGCTGTGAAAAAATACAAGTGGATCGATCCCTTCATAAAACCCGGATCGATCCATTTCTTTGATTCGAAAGCAAAATGCCTCCGAAGAAGGCCGAATAGATCTCTTCACAAACCCGGATTGATCCGCGATCTGTAGAACATGTTCTGCTGCTAAATTTTGCTGTCAAAACATTACCAAAACCAACCAACACTCATCCAAACCACATGGAACTTGCAAAAAACTTCCCAAACACATTCTAAATACATTTTAACACTAACCAAGTATGTGGAACACATTCACACTTATGATTGGATCAAACCAACTATGAATTCACCTCAAATTGAATCAAAGACAAGTTTTGAAGTTTTTAAACTCAATTCTCATCCAAAGTTTATAAAACTTGCTAGACATGAACCCAATATTATAACCAACATTACATATACAAATTTAACTTGTCAACAACACTTGCGACTCATCCGGACTTGCCAAGATGGTCCTAACTACCAACTTGTACCATTCTTGAACAAAACAGGAGAATTTACACTTTAGCTCCCAAATTCACTTCTAAGTAACACAATACAAGTTAGGATTCAAGCACTTTTTCTACAACCCAAATATGAACATTAACATAAAAGAAACCATAATTTACATCATTTTACAAGTTCAAAAGAAGTTCACAAGCATAAGGCACAAATCTCCCCCATCTCTCTCCCAACGCACGTCATTTCCTCTCCGAATACGGCTCCGTACCTGCGATGGTTGTTATGTACCACAACAGAAATAGAAAAACTGTTTTCTTAAGCAATTTTCTTAGTGAGTAGTCTAAACATGATTGAATGTTTAACATGTTCAATGCTACCATTAACACATAAAACATAAACGTAATCGTCGAGTCACTGGTTATATGGTTCATTCAGACCCGAAGACCTCCCTTGGTCCCGTGGCCACTTCTATTCCTTGAACTTCCGTATTTATCGGATTCTTCTTCTACACCACCCTTATTACTTCCAACAATGAACCATTTCCTCGGTACTCATTGACTACTACATAGACATATAAGCACATAAATACATATTCATGTAACAACATATACCTTTCATAGAATTGACATAGAATTCACATTATTAACATCTTTATAATTCCCAATCAAGAATTATCGTCTCTAACATCACATATAGGTTTGAACCCATTAAACACAATCATTTGGTTTGTATAGAAAACTCACCTTAAGCAAGATCACACCCAAATTCAAGCTATAGAAGTGCTGAATTTACCAATTCCT
Source organism: Hydrangea macrophylla (assembly GCA_033977485.1). Lineage (NCBI taxonomy): Eukaryota > Viridiplantae > Streptophyta > Magnoliopsida > Cornales > Hydrangeaceae > Hydrangea > Hydrangea macrophylla. The sequence goes on from CM066987.1 coordinate 103,828,153, forward strand.
ATCCCAATTTCTCTCCAAGGTGAATCCTACAAGATTTTGGTAGACGGCGTCTCACCGATTAGTGTGAGCTACCAAAATCTCACAATTAAAACATAAATTAAAGGCATAGGAACGATCGTCTCACCTCCACGAGTCCAAAAGTGGTTTCGGATCGTAAATCCGGCGAACGGCGGCGACGGAACGGCGGAATTACGGCGTTTTTGACGGTTCCGTCTTCTCTCCCGAGTTCTCTTCTTCTCTTCTTGTTTTAATTTTCAGCAATGAGAGTCTAAACTCTCTTCCTTGACACAACACACACCCATGCAACTTTACATGAGGTGTCTAAGCCTCAATTTTCTCACCTTGCATTTACACCCCCAAAATTTATTAAGTTCCTATTATGAAATCCCCCAAATTAACATTCCATTAACTACCCAATTATCTAATGTGTGTTTGTCTAAGTTTCGTATGGATCCCAACGTGGGTCCCATTTATTTTGGTGAAATTGCTATCGCACCTACTAATTTTAAATCTTTTTCATTTATACCCTTATTTGAGTGTCCAAAATACTACCACATAACAATGTATAATAAAAGCAACTTAGCAAATAGCCATGTAATCACATAAAAATGCATTTAATCACTTAAAATGCAAATTACTAATTAACCCTTCGTTGGGTTCCATTTCAATACCTGTCCCACCTCACTGGGGACTTTTTTTTTCCAACTAGTGTCTTTCTCTGAACAATTTTTACACAGGCGAGTCCAAGCCTCCCCTTAATCCGTTTATACACTAATTATATCAATTAATGCGTATTAACACAATAATTAACCCGTTCTCCGGGTACAGGTGTTACATATATATATATACATATATATGTGTGTATTAACACATATATATGCGTATTAACACAATAATTAACCCGTTCTCTGGGTACGGGTGTTACATATATATATATATATATGTGTGTGTGTGTGTGTGTGTGTGTGTGTGTGTGTTAATTGTCATCTAAATCTTCCTCCAAATATCCATCCCCCTCTCTCTCTCTCTCACAGTCAAGATGAACAACCCTGTAATACCGACCTTTTTTTATCTATATTTCTAGGGAATTGCTATGTACACCCGTGTATTTGCTATGTACACTCAAATTCCTTTATTTTACTCATTTTTCTTCTAAAAATTTCCACTTTAATTTATAAAGTTGAGCGGTGTACATAGCAAAAGTAACGGTGTACATAGCAATTCCCTATTTCTATTACTATATAATAAGAAGACAGCACTTTAATAAGCAAGGATATCAAATTTTATGAACTTCCAAAATTGTCCATGTGCAATTTTTGTACTTCTCGATTATACCCTTGGTTGAAAATGTAAACCCTTGAAATACCAAAAACTCCAAAAGCTGCTCACGATTTTAGTGAACTGGTAAGTTATGAACTTCCTCTTTTGTCCTTCACTACACCATAATTACTCATACATCTATCTATACGTCGTAAGGATATATTGATTTGTGTAAGGGTAAATCTGTCATTTTAGACAAATAAGTATGTTCAAGTCAGCTTTTAAAATTTTATTTAATAAAATAATGAGGTTTCAATCAACAATCTTGTGTCTAATTACATTTGGGTCAATAATTTTGGGATATTTATTATTCACTTCAAAAAAAAGTCAACCAAAGTGGCTATTTTAGTGGCTATTTAGGAATTGATAACTAATATTTACAATTTGGTCAACTTCTTCTCTCAAATGACGTTTGAATCAACAATCTTGTGTCTAATTACATTTGGATCAATAATTTTTGGGATATTTATTATTCACTTCAAAAAGGTAAAAAAAAAAAAAAAAGTGGCTATTTTAGTGGCTATTTAGGAATTGGTCACTAATATTTATAATTTGATCAACTTCTACTCTCAAATTTAGGATTCATATATTGTAAATATGTGTAATTGCATTTGGGTCAGCAATTTTTGGGATATTTATTATTCACTTAAAAAAATTCAAAAAAAGTGGCTATTTAGGAATTGGTCACTAATATTCACATTTTGGTCAACTTCTTCTCTAAAATTTAAGTTTTGGGGGCATTTATACTTCACTTCAAAAAATGTCAAATAAAGTGCATATTTTAGTGGCTATTTATGAATTGGCACTAATATTTACATTTTGGTCAACTTCTTCCCTGATATTTAGGATTTATAGATTGTATTCGAATATCAATTAAAGTCTACAAACATATTCATGTCCTTTTTTTAGGGGAAATACCCTACTTGCGTCATATATTTTTAGTGGTGTTTTATTAGGTACCTTTACTAATCATTTATAAGATAGAATTATCAACTTCTTCCATAGGAAGGGTTTCAGATAAAATAGCTACATTTACAATTTCCTATTTAACCGTTTTAACATCTTATTATACACTTTTAACAATCACTTAACCACACGAAACGACACAATTAAATTTCCCGCTGTGGATACCGGCATTTGGGCCCACTTTTGTTTTTTAAAACAATTTTTCAAATTTCAAAGAGTCGCCACTTAATTTTTAAAAGGAAAAATTAAGAAACCATTTTAAAGCAAACTGATCTTTTGCGAAACCAAAGATAAACCGGGTCCGGGGATTATGGAATGAAAGGGGAATGAGCCCGACGGACTAAAACACCCCCTTTCATCCTATCTCGCGATAGGCCTCTACTCAACATCCTTTTTAATCAAATTATTAATCTAAGCATGCCCTCGGCTAATACATATATACATATACATTACACAAGCATGTTGAAAATGGTGTAAAATTGCTAATGACAAAATATCATTCATAAGCCACATAATTCGAATAGCAAACAACATGATATGCAATAGAGAACTAGAAAACATACCCGGGATCCAGCCGCGAATATCAAACGTGCAATGCATGCAAGAACAAAATAAACCTAAGAAAGGTCTCTAACACATATATACACATAAGGCAAAACCTAGGCTAAGGTGTCGCACATGGAGTCGAAAATCAATTCAAAATCAAAGAAATGAATTAATCTAGAGAAGAGTTGAAGAATTGTACCTCAAATGCGCTACAAAACAAAGGTTAGTACACATGCCTTAGACAAGATATAATATCAAAAAGTAAATAATCCTAAGTCATGTTCAATTAGATACAATTTAGACAAGCTACAAGTCCTATTTATGAATATGAATATGTATGCATGAATATAAACAAGAGTGAGATGTGAATTTATTCACTAATTTGGATCATTGAACCTCGGGATTTAAGTCAAATTATCATTACTCAAAAACATGGTTTGGGTCTCAAGACATTAAGAGACCATTTGAGTTAAAATAAATAAGATTAGACAAAAACAGTAGCAGTTTTTTGTGATTTACAGAGAGCAGACCAGACATTCAAAAATAAGACTAAAATAATTCAACGGTTAGATTTTGATGATTTTTGGATATGTTATGCCTCTGTGAGTCTCGTTTCTAACCCAAAAAGAAAATTGAGGTTTCAACGGTTAGATCTCCGGGAATATGGAAAATACTAGACCTCACTCAGGATTTTGCAACTCTCTGTCCAGAGATCTTGTATGATTTTTTAAAAATAGTAAAAAAATGAGAAACACCTAGATCTTTTTAGGGTACCTTCCTAACACATTAAGGTACTTATAAAAAATTATTTGAGACCCCAAAAACTTAATTAGGGTTCTGATTTATTAATTTCAAAACGGACTTATTATTCTGAAAGTATTCTAGAACTCTGGACAGATTATGATTAACTCACAAAAACCATGATCAAACCCTTCTAATCACAAGATCTTTATAAAACAAAAATCACAGTGGTAAAACAATGTGTTATTGACATTTTCCCGTTGGTTTCACTTAATTTCAACGGTTAGATTTTGAACTAAAAATCTTTGATCGAAAACAGTTTGTAAACTCGTTGTTTTCTCTTTGCTAGTTCAACTTTGTTGGTTGACCTCAACTATTAAAACACGAAGTTGGGCTCAAACCAAACTATTTCTTCTACCATTTGATGGTCATTGAAGACTAAGAGTCATATATGCTCATAGATTTTAATGAAGTATAACATGGACTCCACAAGATCCAAAGGACAATAAACTTAAATCCATGGATAAAAGTTTGGATTCAAGTCACTACTCCTACCACTTAATGGTCATTGGAGTTTTAAGACATCTCACACTTATGGATCTTGATGAAGTATTGAAATGAACTTCACAAAATCCTCAAATAAAGAATTCAAGCCTATGGACCCAAGCTTGAATTCAACTTATCACTCCTACCATTTGATGGTCATTGGAGTTAGAGACATGCTCATATGTAGGTTTTAGACGAAGTATGGAAGAAACTTCTCAAAAACCTAAGGGAAAGATTAGTCTAAGCCATGGGAGTAGACTTGAACTAATACACTTTCTCCTACCATTTGATGGTCATTGGAGTCTAAATATAGTTAACATCTACTCAAAACCTCATTGGAATATAGTAAGGATTCCATAAGATTTCTTAATGAAGAGGTTCAAGTCATGGATTAAGACTTGAATCTCAACAATTATGTGTAGATTATGACTATGATTTCATTTTAATCTCCATATGGATCATAAGATCATAGGAAACTAAGGAATCAAAACTCAAAGAGGCTCACTAGGATATGTAAAATCTCATGAGCCTTACAAGAAATGGTAGAAATAAGAAATCAAAGTTTGTTTAGAGAAACTAAGAACACAAACTCTTCAAAATTGAATTTATTTTAAACCCAAGGCATCAATTAGATCCAAATTAATGAAATATTATGAGATTCAATCACAAGTTCTAAGTGGTGTGTGATGAAATGAGGTAAGAAGAGAGGTTTTGAAAATGTGTAAAGTTCCTAGAACTATGAACTTGTGATTGAATGGCCTAATTCTATCAAGTGATTGAGAGGTTACCTCTAAAACCTCAAGGGATTCTTCAACTTCTTTGTGAAGCTCTTCCAAAATCTTCAAGTTCTTCTTAAAATTCTTCAAGTTCTTCAAGAAAACTTCTCTTTTCTTCTCAATTCTCTCTATATCATTCTTGTATTTCTCTCTAATTTCAAGTATATGTGTGTGTGTTGATTCAAGTATATTCCAAGTGTATCAAAAATGAAGATGAAAGTTTGTTTATATAGACCATTATCTCAAGGATAAATGGGTAAATTCGGGTGGAGACCCATGTGCAAAGATTTCTTCTAGAACATGTGAGAAAAGCAGTCTGTTACAGCCAGCGGCACTCGACGGGTGTCGGCGGCACTCACTGAGTGCCGGGCGGCACTCTCTGAGTGCCGGGCGGCAAACAGAGAGTGCCGGCGCGGCACTCAGTGAGTGCCGCCGCGTTTTCCGCGTGCCGGGGCTAACTGATTTTTGTCCCTCTTTTTGATTTTTCAAAAATATGTTGGTGTAAACACAATTTTTCTATTCTATGTATGTATATATTTGCATTAAGATCCCCCATGTGCATGGTATCAACCATGTGCATGGTATATTTTGAATATACTACTCTCTTTTTGTATTTTCTCTTTTTCCAAGATTTTTTATTTATTTTGTCCTCCCATCTCTTTCAAATGAACTCTTTATTATTTCTATTTTTATCCTCTTAAAAACTGGTTCCCAGACTGGGTTTCTCACACGTTCTTCATTGTTCGGGTTTCTCCCGAATCCCCAAACTCTCTCTCTCTTCCTTTCCCTTTTTTATATTTTCTATTTTTAATTTTGAAATTTGCCTTGAAGAATCAATTGAAGATTTTGAATTTCCTGGAAAATCTTCGAATGTAACCGGCTATTGTCATCATCGGTCTTTTAAGAGGTAACCAATCCCTAGATTTGACGTTTGGTCAAAATCGGGGTGTCTACACACGCGCAAACCGCGGGCCTCCAACTAGTATCTATATATGAATGTGTTCCGTATTTCAGTAACCGTTTATGTAAGTTACGATCGTTTATGAATAAGCACTGGTGATAGTTCATATGGATGTTATTTCTTAAACCTTTGAACTCCTATGAACATGAGAAGGAATTATGAAGCAGGAGCCCCGAGCACTCGAGCTAAAGCGAGCGCTCGAGCTAAAAAGTAGTGAAAAGACTACTTTGTCCCTGGGCCTTGGAAACTTTATAAATACCAGACATTCCAGCATTTAATACGTTTCAAAACTCTGTTATTTCAGAGAGCTTGTTTAGAGAGTCTATGAGAGTTCATGATCTTCCATATACAAATCTCATACACCAACGCTTTGCATGTTCTCCAATTCATCATCCATCACTTCATTTCATGATTATACACACACTTTTCACCATTATGGAGTCTTGGAGTTAAGTTCTTGAAGAAGAATCAAGTCATGAGGAAGAAGTTGAAGTCTTGAAGCACTTTTGAAGTTGATTTGGAACTAAATATCCCATACTGTCATGCCCCAGCATAGCAAATTAAATAATGAAAATTTTTCATTTTCGTTTTGGACCGGTAGGTCATGACAGGTGATGGATATATCGTTCATCCTATACTTAGCTTAACATGTACCAGAAAACAAAGTATATAAAGCGATAGGGAAGATAATATTAAACATTATTACAACTTCAAATAATATTACATTGTACTTAAATAAAATATCCTTAAGGCACAAATTGCCTTATTTAAATTTAAAATATTATCCATATCCTTATTACAACTTTATTTAAATAAAAGTATCTCCGTAGACTTGTCTAGCTAGCATAGTCATATTGCCCTGCATAATCATTTCCTAAACATTTTGGATGTCCAGGACTAAATAAAGTCATTAGCTAATGAAAGTATGTATAAAAGTACATTAGCAGTTATTATTATTATTCAGTACCCTAGGGTACGATTAATCTATTATTCTAGTCATCACATAATAGGTAAACAATTTAAGTAATGAATGTTTAGGACAGTGCATGAACAATGAAACCATCTCATCTCACTAACCCTTTTATCTCGATCACAATCTCTTGACTCATTCGGTCCACCTAGAACCATCCGGCACAATGTCGTTAGTTTAGAAGGTCTGTCGATATGTCTTCCAAATTTAAGTTGGTTTGGACATACCTAGACATTCAAGGTTAATAACCTGATGAACACCCTTATTAGTCTACCGTATCCAAGTCGGCCTGGACTAAGTCTGGAATATCCAATGATCGGTCTACCATATCTGGGTCGGCCTAGACGTGATTAGATATTATTTATGACTATTTTTTTTGGACTTATTGTAAAAAAATTCAGATTCCCTCCTAAAAAAATATCATTCTCCCTCCCTCCCGCTCACCCACACTGGCTCCTCCCTCTCAGTCCCTCTCACCACACAACGCCAAACCACCACTACTCGGCTCCTCCCTCTCTCGTCACCCTTCTTCTTCTTCTTCTTCTTCTTCTTCATCATCTTCTTCTTACCCCTCTCTCTATATTGATTTGTGTATTTAGGGCTTGAAGGAGTTTAGGGCTTTTGTTTGAGTATATAATCGGCTTTTAATTCATGGGGTTTGTCACATATCTAAAACATGGAGAATAAATATAAAGTGTGCTATGCAAATCATGGAGGTTACTATTTCTTTTCCGGTAATGTACTACCTTTCTTGAGTTCTACTTTGATATGCACACAGATGCAAATTGTTGAAAAGCATTGATTAGTCATGTGTAAAAGAAATTGCTTTGCATGTAGATTAACTTTTGATATTGTTTTAGTCCTCACATTCACTTTTGACCCAAAGAAATAACCTGTCATATTCACTTTTGATATTGTTGCAGTCCTCACATAACGGTAGTGCCTTTAGGCACGGGCAATAGACTACATGAATTTTATTAACCTGCACAAGCATTCTTCTTCCTTATACACATCAATTTATTTATTTATTTTATTAATTCAACCTAATTCATTTTTCCTGGACAACATTGGATAGGTTTGTGTTTGGTCTGTTTGACATGACTTTTGATCCCTCCTATTCTAATCTTGAAATAGGTCTACTTACTTCCCGGAAGTTCAATGGGCAGGAATTGTATGACCACCATGTTTTACTCTTATGAATTGTAGAATCAACATTATTCTAAGTCCTTAAAATCACTCTATTTAATTTAGTGATTTTTTTTCCTGTGCTCTACATATATAGGTTGCCAATATATTTGATGGAAAGGTACAAGAGGGCCTTCTCTTTTCTTGCTTTCGATAAATTGCTTTCTTTTTTTTTTCCCCCTTTGATTACTGCCCCTGTTTGAAAGAAAAAAAGACCAATATTTTTTTGAAAAAGACCTTTAATTTGTTTTAACAAAGTGTGGGATGCATGTCACATACTGCTTATGTTTAGAAAACAGTAATAGTCCCTTAATATTGTAATATTGTTACTAAACAAATAAAATAGTTTTAAAAACAACCTATGATGGCATTTAAGCTTTGTCGAATCTATTCTGTCACTCACCATTAAAGTAGTTTCTTAGGTTTGTAAATTTGTACTATACTTGAAGCAATCTGTTTGGATCAGTCATAAAGTAATGTTTATTTGTTATTAACATTTGTTTTCTTTTCTTCTTGTTTATGTTTCATGAGACTTAAGTGCTTGGGTAGGTAACATGGTGGATCTCTATGCCATCCTAACTTGTCACACACGAACAAAAAAGTAGCGTTGCAGCAGGTCATGTCCTTAAATCACTTTTAGTTCTTCCGACGACAGGTATCATGGTGGATCCCTATGTATTATTATTTTACTCTTAATGTTGTTCAGACGATAAACAATTCAAGCAACGTGTTTTGAATTTAACTTGTCCATAATTTTTTTACCACGATTTGCAATTCAAGCAACTTGTTTTGAATTTAACCAGTCCATCATTGCCAGCGAAAAGCCCTTTCGACTAGGAAGTATTCTAGGAAATTGCTTACACCTTGCTCTCACTAGGAAGTATTCTAGGAAATTGCTCATATATGTATGATGTAGGAATTTGCATAATTTCTAACAGGAATCGGCTAAGAGCGCGGGGTTGCCAATGTCCCCCCAAAAATTTTGAAATTCTCAGTTTTTGCTATAGATTTTGTAAGTTACATAATATTAGTTTACTACTACCCCTACCCCCAAGTTCTTTAGTTGTTGATATAATATGATATGTATAGAGATATACAAGTGAAACATTCTAAACTTCTGACTCACTTTCTTGGCATGATGTAGTCATAATATATAGATATGTATATTATAATTAATATTAATGTTTCATGTTAGGCCTCACAATTAGTATAGGTCATTGTTTATTTTTTTTGGGCGCTAAATGGTATAGGTTATTGTTTTTTAAGTGCGCTCAAATATCTAGTTTATTGCCTTTATTGTGCTTGTTGGATATTTCTTGTTTGTTTCAAAAGAAAAATGTAGTTGAATTTTATGATGATTCATGACTAATACTTAAAATTACATTTCTTATCTTTTGTTTTCCATCTAACTATTAAAAGCATGGAAGAAATAAGAATGAAGAGTTTGAATTTGCTTTTATTTTCTTCCATTTCATTTAGCAGCCGAATGTAGGTTATTCACTTAATTTATTACCTTAGAGTAGAAGATTTATTGGAACCGTCGTCGTGTTTTTGTGTGTGCTCATCTATATCAAGAATGGATTTATGACATTTAATTATGGGTAGGTTGGCAAGTGCCACTTTTGAAAAAAAAAAAAAAATCCCTCAAACACACTTTGGTTGAAGCATTGAAATCTTATAGAGGACAGTGCAATTGATGAGTGTGATTTTTTCAGAATGTAAGGCGTATTTTGTGGTTTGTATTAGTATTGACATGAACAATAATAAATAATTGTATTTTGTGATTTTTATTAGTGTTGAATATGATTTTGTAATGACATTTAATTTGTGGTCTAATATTATTTTGTTGGATATATAAACAGGAACAAGAATATGAAATTATGGATATTTTTATTTTTATTTTATTTTTTAAAAAATAGTTTTGGAAGGGAAATATTTTGTCGCTAAAGGTTTTACTAATGGTATTTTTGACCTCCTTTAGCGATGAAATATTTTGTCGCAAATGATACAATACATGAAATTTAGAAGACATTTTGTGAGGAAACACTTAACTATGGCGAGGAAATATTTGTTGCTAAAACCTCTCAATGGCGAGGAAAAATTATTTCCTCGCAAAATGCTACAATACCATGAAAACGTATTAGACTTTAGCGAGAAAATATTTGGTTATGGCGAGGAAATATGTAGCCAATAGCGAGGAAACATTTTGTTGCTAAAATTTTCCAATGGTGAGGAAAGTAAATTTCCTCGCCAACACCCCTTTAATGACAACACTACTACGAGGAATGTTAGCAAGGAATTATTTCCTCACTAAAGCTTTTAGAGAGGAAATTAGGGCTTTTTGCGAGAAAATGGATTCCTCACTAAAGCCAATTTTTGTTGTAGTGATTGGCCTACCGTATCTAAGTCGGCCTGGGCTCAACCCTCTTAATTAATCTATTGTATTCGAGTCGGCTTGGAATAATTAAGGCTATCACAAGAACTCTTACTGGCCTACCGTATCCAAGTCGACTTAGTCTAATCCTTCCTAATTAACCTGCCGTATCTGAGTCGGCCTGGGATAATTAAGTTTACACATCCCAAGACATTCTTCATTTACTCACTTCTCACAATACATATGCTGACCAAACGACCCCTCACAAACGTGCCAACTCGACTATGCAAATGTGCAATTTATTCTCTTTCTCGTTTATATAAAGGTATCAGAGCGGTGTACGACTTGTTCTTTCTTATAGTGGCATTAGAGCAATTTTATTTTCCTTTTTCATATTCTTTATATGGTATCAGAGTTATTTATACATAAGATTTAAAATTCTAATCTTGCTTTCAAAGTCTATTTCCCTTTCCTTTAATAAGACAGTAGCAATGAGGTACAAGTTTTGAAACAGAAAGTACATTAGTCCTTCCAGTATAGATTTCACATTTCTAATAAAGATATCAAAGTGGTTCATATATGGTCATTACTACGTACAACAGCCTATAGCTGAGAGTACAACTGCCACTACACCATTCAGCCAATTTTCTAACACAAAGATTTTTGGTTTACTAATGGTAATTTACCGTTACAAATTTGTAACGGTAAATTTCGGTTAGAAATATTAAAAATCAGTTAGTATATTTCTTTAAAAGGTAAATTTTATTAAAAAAATGAAAATGTGGTGGCAGTTTTGTAAATAAAACCCAAATATTAAAAATGCGGTGGCAATTATGTAAATAAACTATTTCTAAAAATTTCATTTTTTCCGCCCAAATTTCCCCCCCACCCTAAACCAGCGAACTACTAATCTTCCACATACTATCATATATATATATATATATCCCTCTCTCTCTCTCTCTCTCTCTCTCTCTCTCTCTCTCTCTCTCTCTCTCTCTCTCGTAGAGCCTCCAAGAACTTTGCCTCTCTTCCTTTTCCTCTTGGAGAGAGGCATCATCGAGAAAAGTTGTCTTCATCGCCATTGACAGGTGAGGGGTTTTTACCTCTTTTTCTTCTTCTTTCCATCTTCTTTATCCGTATTGTGGAGGCCTAGGGTTGAAAAATTAGAATCTTAGGGTTTCATTTTGTGCGGTTAGAGATAAAGAGAGGAGGATCAGATCAATCCCTATTCAAATCCATGTCGGTAAGAGTATGCGTCTATATGTTATATGTGTGTGTGTATTATATATATATATATATGTTTGCCTCACAAAGTTTGCATCTGTACATTTGTAATTTTCTGCAAATAGAGATATATTTTTTGGTCATTAGACTTTGTTTGCCTGTAAACCATTGTCTAACAGTGTAACTTTTGAGCTCTGAAAATGATTAGATGTACCAAATCACTTATAAATGGCATACATTGGGTCCCGTATGCACCAAAGTCTCAATCAAAAGCCAATTTAATAATATATATATACATACAGATGTATTACATGTTTTTGTATTTTAATTTTGATTTCTTTTACAGTTAGCTTGTGCTATGGTGGTGGACCAATTTTGAATTGATTAGGGCTTATATTCTTTAAATTCTATAACCATTAGTCAATTATTTTCTTGTTCACATGCTTGTTTTCTCGTAGGCATGACAACAAATCATTTATATTCAACTCCTGGGTCTTGAACTTTTAAGACTTTGAATGCTTTTTCAGGTACCAAACTCTTGATTACTACATTCCCCAATTTCAATTATATATATATATACAAACATGCATAAATATGCCCTGTCTTGAAATTTAGTTCTTTGAGGTTGTATTGAAATTCCCAAACTAGATGAACTTTAACTAGTTTTACATCATCATTATTGAAATGTAGTAGAATCACTTCCTGATTATTATCTCTTGCTACTAGTATTTCTTGTACTATTAAGACCTGTTTGATATTGAACAATATTGGGTTTTCCCCCCTGAAATTGTATCCATTAATTTGTGAATGTACATTTGATTTGCAGAGGCTAGAAGTGGTTGTCTCCTTACTTGTATATATATGCCTGGGTTAGCAAAATTATTCTTCTATCCACCTTTCCTACTCTATCATTTGCTCTTGTATTTATCAATGTCCTATAATCTGTGCAATTCAAGTATGTCTCTAGTTTTTCTTGTCTTTTGTTTTAGGTATTTTTATAATTAAAAGAACAATTGGGCTCTTGTTTTATTTCCTTCTAAGCCACAACCCATAGTAATAATTTATTAAACTAATACAATTTTATAACACTGTGCTTCCTTCGATAGTGATTTGCTCAGACAGATATACAAAGCTAACATTACATGGCTATATAATTGACAACTTTAAAATTCATGACAATAACTACAGAACTGAAGATGAAAAAATTTATTGTTGCTTTGTCAACTACCATGTGTTGTTATGTGCTCAGTTTCTCAACTCCTTCCCAATGGAGAATTTATATGTAGAGTTCACTTATGTATTACTCGCTTGCAATTGGATACTAAAATTCCATGTTTCTAGGAATTTGTCACGCCTAATTGTTTTTTAGTATTTCTTGTAATTCTTTTGGAAAACATGTTAGTATGTTACAAAGTAATTGACACGTCATTTTTTTGGAGCTTAGTGTTGACGTATTTTATCTACATATATTGTTGTTTTCTGTTGCTTTACATTAATTCCTCTATTTCTCCTTTACAGTTGCGGAGAGAAAGAATAGCGAAAAGAATGAGGGATTTGCAGGAACTTGTTCCCAGCTGCAGCAAGGTCTGTGCTATTTAATTGTTGCTAAGAAATATTTTTTCATCCTTGAGCTATTTTTTGTGTCTTCCATTTCTTTTTATGTGCTACTTTTTTGTTGCTTAGAAATTCTTTTTGTGCTCCTTGTTTTGTCTTTTGGCTCCCCGAGTGTTCAATTGTTCAAGTCACCATATCCCACAGTCATATTAATATTTGCATTTCACCATTACTAGGTACAAATAGTGGCAGCCTGACCCATGTTCAAATCTTGGATCAGTCATTTCCCAAAATGATATTGATGTTTATGTTTGTATTAAGTCCATTCCTCTAGTATTGTACATTGGTGGTACAACATACAAGACTTCTAAGTATCTCCTAATTAGATCAATGTAATTGTTTGTATTCTCTACCTCTTCTATGCTTGCACGCCCTGCACAGGCCCGAATTTCATTTAGAACCCTTAAAGATTTGCATCAAATCTACGGTTTACTCTGTAATTCAATTGTTAAAGTCTTAGATCTCCTATTCCAATCTCAGTTTTGTAAATTATGCAACCACACCAGTAAACCATAGCTTTTCTTTTAGTGACCTTAGCTTTCAACTCCTATGTTTAAGTCTATAAATTAAGGTCATAGAAATGAACCTTGTTATTGACCATACTTGTCAACAAAGGATGCTTCTCATATTTAGGTGATTTAATGAAAGAAAAAGAAATCAAGGCCACTTGTAATATTTGACAAATTCGTACTTCAAAAAGCATAAGGATATCATTTCATGATAAAAAATTCTATATAGCAATATCTTTATATGATTCAAACTAGGAGATGTTGAAGCCTAGTAGGTCAACGGATCAGAATGAAGCCTTAATGAGGGCATGAGAGATGTTGAATATGGTGTTATATATAAGTAAAACACCTATTGCATGTCTGATTGCAAGTGTTAATTTGCTTTTTAATTCTATATAGCAATATCTTTATATGATTCAAACTAGGAGATGTTGAAGCCTAGTTGGTCAACGGATCAGAATGAAGCCTTAATGAGCATTTGAGATGTTGAATATGGTGTTATATATAAGTAAAACACCTATTGCATGTATTCTGGCAACAACATCTAGACAAACTTTTTAATCTTTATTCCTCTGGAAAGCTTAAGGTAATACTTTAATCCATCAAATAGTTGGGCTGGTGTATCTGAAAGGTGGAAAGAAGATAGAACAATGCCTCAAAATTACTGAGCTCCACTTAACCTGGTGAAGGTATATCTTAGATTCACATATAAAATTTTTTTCTCCACAAATTTATACACTACTGATTTTTTTTAATCACCGTTGTTGCTGCTGTGATAGGATAATGATAATGAGCTTACACTGGAATTTTCTTTTCTCATAGTAAGAATTCTTGTTGGCTATTATTATACAAGACAAGTTAATTTATAATTATTTAGTATAGCAAACCATGTGCTAGTTGGATGTACATTTGGTGCGGACAGCTTCTGGTAACTTGAGCTTTTAGAATTTTAGTACTTAGTGCTACTGGAGGGATCTCTTCCTCCTAATTAGTTTGAATTAGTAAGATAAAAGAAGAAAAGAAATAAGCCTCGCCTTTCTTGGTTTCTGAGACTGAATACAATTTAAAAGCACTGAGGTTCAAGAAGTTCTAGCAAAGTAATAGAATGTTTTTTTTTTCTTTCTTTCTTTTCCCGTGGGTTAAAGTGTTGCAAGGTGAGTGTAACTACGTAGGACATAATCCAAGAACATACATATTCACCACTCTCACCTCCCACTATATTTGCCGTGGGTTAAAGTTTTTCATTATATTCTTTTCTTCATATTTGCCTCACTACTTTTCTTGTTAATCAAACAAAGATAAGTGTTTTAACTTAGTGGTTTTTTTCCTTTTCCTCACTAAATCCATGAACGAAACAGAGCCTTAATTCCAACATTCTCATGGTACTTTTTTTCGTTTTCTAGTTTCCCTGCTTGCCCTTTTCTTTTCTTACTGAACAATAGATGGATGATCTAGTAAGGATGTTTTCTTTTTCCAGTTCTAAATGTATCAATGTAATATGAGGATAAATTGGGTTGTACTGTAGCCCGTCTATTAACTCTCTCTCTCTCTCTCTCTCTCTCTCTCTCTCTGTGTGTTAAGGGATAGCCCCGTCTTTTATACATATAAACTCTCTCTCTCTCTCTCTCTCTCTCTCTCTCTCTCTCTCTCTCGGTTAAGGGGTAGCCCGTCTTATATACATATAAACTCTCTCTCTCTCTCTCTCTCTCTATTGGTTACGGGGGTAGCCCATTCTTTATACATATTAACTCTCTCTCTCTCTCTCTCTCTCTATTGTTTAAGGGGTAACCCGTTCTTTATACATATTAACTCTCTCTCTCTCTCTCTCTCTCTCTCTCTCTATTGGTTAAGGGGTAGCCTGTTCTTTCTACACATATACATGTTTTTCCAACAAGATTTGTGGATTTAATCCCCCTCCATCCCGTCTGTTTGCTTGCTACTATTTGCAAGGAATTGCTTGGCATTTCACACTCAAATGTTTGGCTTTTCCTTAGCTATTTTTTGTATGCTTTCATTGCTTTTATAAAATAGAGCCTTAGGATTGTGAGGCTATGTATCACACAATCCGTTGAATTTGAACTTGATGTTCCACAATCTGTGGCTCTCCCATTTACGGAGAAGTCGTGGCCCCAAAAATTTAGGACATACAAAAACAATTTGCGGAACCTTGTGAGGAAAGGTCATCATGATGTGCCAAAATGTGTTGATCCACATTTATGGGCAAAGTTTATAGAAAATGAGAGAGATCCAACAAAGGTGGAACAAATTGCTAGAAATTTGAACAATAGAAAAAAAAAACTTAAGATTCCCCATTGTCTTGAGCGTCGTTCCTATGCTCAGAAACTATACTTAATGGTGCATATAAATCCTTACACTTTTTCTGTTTAATGCAAGTTTTCCACAGCTAACTCGTTAAATTTCAATGTCTAGCGAAAAGAAAATCCTGGCAAACACTATAGTCGTGTTGACAAATGGTTGGCGGCACATGAGCATAGTGATGGGAGTGTCTTAGAGAGTGCCAAGAGTAAATATGTGAGTAACATATTATTTGTAGATTTTAATTCATAGCTTAATTTTTTTAGTGTACTATCACAATATTTACTTTAAATGACTACAGGATAAAATAAAGGCAATTGAAAATTTAAGAAAAAGTAGTGACTTGACTGACGAGGGATGTAGTAATAATTGTGAAGACTTTGACAATGATGAGTTAACTCAAGTATTTGGAAAGGACAAAAGGGAAGGGGTTCGTGCTATGGGTTCACGCATCTCTAAGAGGCAACTACTTCATATCGGGTTGCCAATGTCCAAAAGTGAGGGAAAAAAGAAGATAACTGAAGAAGTTGCCGCATTAGAGGATAATATCATTTCTCACGTTGACTCAAAATTTCACGATATGCAAGGTATAATTATGTCTTTAGTTTCAAAACTGTCAAATGTGAGTACCCCACCTGTGGTTACTACTCCCTCAAGTGATTATGGATCAAATTCAGTTAATTTTGCTACTCATTTAGCTCAAAACTTGAATAATGTTTTTGCCATGGGTGTTTCACCTTCTACTCATCATATGCCTCCTACCATGCCTCCTCCCACCGACAAGCCCCCATGTGTATTATTTGATAAGTTTGGTAAACAATTGGCAAAGGGGTATGTTGTGACGGATGCTACAGCTAATGTCTGCCACTCCAAACAAGTTGTTATTGGCGAAAAGAAAGTTTATATCGAGGAAATGTTTGAGCCCGATGCTCGTTTGTGGGATTCTCAAGATGGACAAGATATATTGGCAGACTTTGTTCAAGGGGGATTTGTGATTTGGCTTGAGTGTTGGTTAAAGATTGGTTGACTATGTTTGTCTTATTTTCTCTGACTTTAAATTTCAGACATGGTTTATTCGTCAGTTGGTTTAGTTTAGTTTTGGATGGATTTACTCTTTCAATTTCAGACATGGTTTGTTAGTTTAGGTTTGGACTTAGAAACAGTTTGTATTTAAGGATAATTATGCCTATTTTGGATTATATTTTTTGTATTTAATATAG
This sequence comes from Hydrangea macrophylla, assembly GCA_033977485.1. Lineage (NCBI taxonomy): Eukaryota > Viridiplantae > Streptophyta > Magnoliopsida > Cornales > Hydrangeaceae > Hydrangea > Hydrangea macrophylla. The sequence continues at coordinate 103,845,421 of CM066987.1, forward strand.
ATTGAGTTTGTATTTATTATGGTTTGGATTTGAGCTTATTATCTATGTTTATAGTAAATGTGATGTGGCTGTGATGGAAATTAGGTGCAAATAAAATTGGGGAGCATATTTTAGTATTTATGTTTTGCATATTTAAAATAATTACTAACAGATAATTTCCGTTAGTATTCTTACACGTGTGTTAGAAAACAAACCGTTAGTAATAAAATTACTAACAATTTATATCCATTAGTAATTGTCTCGAAAGTGTTAGAAACTGTCCTATTATATACCGTTAGTAATGAAATTACTAACGGTAATTTACCATTAGTATTTTTGTATATAAAAATATTAGAATATAAACCGTTAGAATAAATATTACTAATGGAATATTTTCGTTAGGAATAATAAATTACTAACGAAAAATATCCATTAGTAAACATATTACTAACGGTAATTTACCGTTAGTAAAAATGCCTTTTCTAACGGAAAATTACCGTTAGAAATTCGATTAGAAATATTAGCCACAATCTATTTCGAACGGTAAATTACCGTTAGGAATAATTTTACTAACGGTAAATTACCGTTAGAAATGGCTCTTTTGGTGTAGTGTGTACTTAAGCAGTGAATACAATTACAGCGAGAATGAATGATCATTATACCTCAAAAGGGCATGAACGGTCATGGTCATGTAGCGGGACCGGTCATGGTCGCGATCGGTCCTGGTCATGTTTCGGGACCGGTCCTAGTCAGGACCAGTCCTGGTCATGTAACGCAACCGGTCATGGTCGTCTTCAACCTCAGGACTATATAGGTGCAGAGCAACATACGAGTTTTACAAACTTAAATGATACTATAAGTGTACTATACCATTCTCTTCGTTTTTCTGCGTAGATTACGAATATATAAGTCTTAAGCCTTAATTCCTAACGTAGCTCTACATATATGTAAAAATCTGAGAGTCGCTAAAACTTTGCTTTGACCGTACATCGCAACCGTTACAAATTAAGGTCTAAGATTTGAAACTGAGCTTACTGGGGGTATATTCTTTCATTCCCAATTTAGAGAAGTCATTTTCGTTAAGGTTTGAGAGACCACCATTTTTGAAGCTTCAAAACTATATATATATATATGTATATACACTTATATCTCTATATTTGATACCACCGGCTTGTGCGCAATGACAAATACTATATTATAAGTGAGTTCAAGAAACTCACCGGTCTTTAGATAGAGCGGCGTGACTTGCCGAAGAACTACGTAAATTCTGAAGTATAAGCTTCGACTCCAATGGCTATGGCTATGGCTCCTTGAGGCTACAGTGATGTTATAGTCTGCATTTCCTTTCTTTACTAAACTTGATTTTCTAGAATGTATTGTGTGTGAGAGTGATTGATCTAGAGGGTTGTAAGTGGGAGTGTATATTTGGCCGAGAGAGAGAGAACAATGGGGATGAAGAGCTTCGATGGAGAAACCGCTTGAATGCTTTACTGAAAAAGGCATGAGAGTAATGTTTTACAATGTATGAAACTGTGTGTGTATTGGGTTTGCAATCATGAACACTTATAGGCAAAATGAATTGGTTCACATTTTTTGTGGTCACATCCCACTTGCTGTAAATAATTCAAAGTGATGATTGAAAAGAATATAACAGCTTGTATGAACTGACTGATGGAGTCTAATCAATCCGATTAAGTTCAGTTCAGTTCGATCAGTTAGTTTAGTTAGGTTGGTCTGGGTAGTCTAGGAAAATATCCCAAATAAATATTAAGGACCAAATATGAAATCGACATGATTAATATTTTATTAATGATTTCAATCCCAAATCATAAGGTAACTTAGGGCACAATCTTAGACATAATAATAAAGTTAATAATACTAAGGGTCACAAAATTAAAGGCATTATATTAACAAGTAAATCAACACATCTATTAATGATTTATGAAAATAATACCACGACTAAAAATAATACATAGTAGTAAAACAAAATGGCATTGTATTTAAATTTAACAACATAGCTATTTATTTAATTATACAACTAATACCACAAATAGAATTAATGCATAGTAAATAAATAAAAATCGACATTTTATTTATTATTAGTGAAGGAAAAACCGGTTTAAATTGAAATTTTAAACGCGCAGCGTAAAAGTCAAGTTATAAAACTTAATGGTAGCCCAGGATCTACTACTCGTCAATTCCACAAATGCGTGCAAGAGGGGACAAGAATTATACCTTAGTGTCTTGAACCCAATTCTGATTTTCTTCAACTTCCAGCAGCCTCCACTAGATGGCCTTCACTTTTATGACTCCTGTGGATGCTCGCAGGAAGGACTAGGGTTGGTGGGAATCCTAATGCAGAGGAAGAAGAAGGTTTGGAGCTCTTAAAACAGTTTCTGCAGCTTCTGACGTTCTAAAACGACGAACTACTTTTCCAGAACGCAGCTGCCCTATTTATAGATTTCCAGAACCGACCTAGACTTCGAGCGATCGAATATCTTCGATCGATCGAACCTTCGATCGATCGAACCATTCTCGATCGATCGATCCTGCCATGACTTCAATCGATCGAACATACTTCAATCGATCGAAACTGTCTTGACAGCTTCCTCAAGTGTCTTTCCAAGCATCCTAGCGGAGCTAAGAGTGGGACCTCCTAGGCTCTTTATTGTTGGCTCTGACCAGTTTGTTAATTACCATGACCAAACTCTTTAATCAGCAAACTAACCAACTGGTCAGTTAACGTTTACTCCACTATAAAACGATAACTGAACTCCAACGCTAAAGAACATATTTGAAGCGATAACTAGACTTGTATGGTGTACTAATGTCCCTCTACCGTCAGCATTCGTAATTATATTCAGGTAGTCGGATAACTGTTACTGTCAACCTGAATCATGATTACTTCTTGTATTCCTTGAATCCCATTCACCTCTCATGATTACCAAACATGTTGATAACTCTTATCAACAAGACTGCAGTACTCAGTAATCGACTTGGTGACATTCTCAAGGGAATGCTTACTCTGAATCAGAGGGTAGATTCTATCTTGACAATATATGTTCACAACCCTATGAATATGACATACCCAAGATACCCAGGTGTTGATCTTTTATAGACCTCATTGATTGGTAAGTCAAAGCAGTCATCTCCACAGTCTGTGTTCATAATCGTCTCAAGATTGAGAACGCGTACCTTATACAAGTTATGAGTTCTTATTGACTGTTTGACAGTCTTGAGTGTCAATAAGAAAGCTCAGGTCCGTTAATGCACTATAAGCACTAGCATATTAACTGAGAGTTGCACTCTAGTGATTGAGATTCATCACTCCATCCAATGGTAGTCAATCATGCTACAGTGTAAACCTGATGAGATATCCAGTCTTATCATCCACTGTGACAAGTTCTAAGTATCAAAGAATAGTAATTCATATCTCACTTGTATGTATCTCATACACACACAAATTACTTACTATGACACTTAAGGATTAACAATCATCTCATGAAAGAAACATACATAATGAAATGTAAAGCTGATATCCATATATTAAAATGTCAATGTCTCATACATAAAGTAATGGTTTGAGGGCACAAACCCAACAAACTCCCACTTGCACTCACAACCATACATGATTACATCTGAGACCTAGACTATCTAGATGACGATCAAAAACCTTCTGTGGCAAGGCCTTTGTAAACGGATCAGCAAGATTGTTAGCGGTGGCAATCTTGGTGACAGTCACATCTCCACGTTGAACAATATCTCGGATAAGATGATATTTCCGCTCTATGTGCTTTCCCTTTCCGTGGTTCCTTGACTCCTTGGACTGAGCCACTGCCCCACTATTATCACAATAAAGCGTAATAGGTGACAGCGACGCTGGTACCACCTCAAGCTCTATAAGGAACTTCTTGAGCCAAACAGCTTCCTTTGCGGCTTCACAAGCAGCCTCATACTCAGCTTCTGTAGTTGAGTCTGCAATGCATTTCTGCTTAATGCTCCTCCAACTAACAGCACCACCTCCCAAGGTAAAGAGATGACCGGACGTCGACTTCCTCGAATCTTTATCTGACATAAAATCCGAGTCAGTGTATCCTACTGGAATTAACTCACTACCACCGTACATAAGCATGTAGTCTTTAGTCCTTTTCAAGTACTTAAGAATGTGCTTAACGGCTGTCCAGTGCTCTGGACCTGGATTCGACTGATACCTGCTAACCATGCCAACAGCAAAACAGATATCTGGTCTAGTGCATAACATCGCATACATGAGATTTCCTACTGCCGAAGCATAGGGAATTCCTGTCATGCGATTCCTCTCCTCCTGTGTCTTTGGACACTGGTCCTTAGAGAACGCTAAACCATGCCTGAAAGGTAACAAACCTTTCTTCGAATTATCCATTGAAAACCTAGTTAGCACCTTATCGATATAACCAGTTTGAGATAATCCCATTATCTTTCGCTTGCGATCCCGAAAGAGCTTTATCCCAAGAATATAGCTCGCCTCTCCTAGATCCTTCATATCGAAAGTACTAGCTAGCCAAACCTTGATCGTTGACAATGCCACTACATCATTTCCAATTAGTAGAATGTCGTCAACGTAAAGCACAAGAAAGGCCACCGCTTTCCCTTTACACTTCTTGTATACACAAGGTTCATCCAGATTCTGTATGAAACAAAACGACTTGACCGCTTGGTCAAATCGGATGTTCCAACTTCTGGATGCCTGCTTAAGCCCATAAATGGACTTTTGTAACTTGCATACCAAGTTACCTTTCCGACCAGCTATGAACCCTTCTGGTTGTTGCATATAGATGTCCTCTTCAAGATTGCCATTCAAGAATGCAGTCTTGACGTCCATCTGCCAGATCTTATAATCTAGGCATGCAGCAATGGATAAGAGTACTCTGATGGACTTGAGCATGGCTACCGGCGAGAAGGTTTCCTCATAGTCAATGCCCTCCCTCTGAGTATAACCTTTCGCTACAAGCCTTGCCTTAAAGGTCTCAACCTTTCTATCAGATCCTCTTTTCCTCTTGTAGACCCACTTGCAACCAATGGGTTTAATATTGGTTGGAAGTTCTATAAGATCCCAGACCTGATTAGAATCCATAGATTCCAATTCAGCCTTCATAGCTTTAACCCAATGAACTGAATCAACATCAGCCATTGCCTCTTCGTATGTGGCAGGATCAGATTCAGATTCTATGAAGATAGCTTCAAAAACTTCTCCTAAGAACATGTATCTATCAGGCTTGCTGTAGACACCCCAATTTTGACCGACCGTCGAATTTAGGAGAGTGTCACCTCCGTATCCGATGATGACAAGGACCGAAAAATTGAAGTACTCCAAGCTCTTCAAAAAAACTCCAAAACGCGATAAAATTTCACAGAAAGAGGAAAAATACCAGGTATTTAGGAGAATTTAGGTATAAGACATGACTTTTGGAAAGGATCTTCAAAAATAATTTATTTCAAAAAGGGGGAAGACCTAAAAAGGGGAACCTCAACTAAAAACGGCACACGGCAGACTGCCGCAGCACTCACTGAGTGCCGTACGGCAGTCATAGAGTGCCGTTCCGGCTTTCACCGAGTGCCGCCGTAAATTTCTGACTGCCGTTCACTTTTAAAGTCTGTATTTTGCAGTGCAATACATATGCATATGCAGATAAGAACAAAAAACTGATAAAGTAAGACTGACAAAAACGCGGCAATTCATTAATTGCCGCGGCATTTGATGAATGCCGGGCGGCAGTCATGAAGTGCCGCGACGGCAGTCATGAACTGCCGCAGCGGTAGTCACGGACTGCCGCGACAGTTTCTGGACCGCCACGCTGGGCAGCAGTCTGTCTAATTTCAGAAAGTACACATTGTACCACCAAATGAGAGAATTACACCTGTTTTTTGCTCCAAAATTCACCAAAAATACCTTGTAATTTTGCCTATAAAAGAGAAGGGATCTTCCTTGAAAGAGGGAGGACCAAGAGAAAAATATTGGGAGGGAGAACACATACAAAAAATACTTCCATTACACCAACATTTTTAGAGAGAAAAGAGAGAGTTTAGAGAATTAGAGAGAAGAGCTTGGAAGATCTTCAAAGAAAAGAAAACTTTGAGGATAATTTTGAGGTGATCCTCTAACCCTAGATTACTTATGTACTCTCCCTTTCTTTTGGAACTCTAATCTTGAAGCTTTTTGTTGTTTTCTTTGATTACTAAGTAAATTTGGAAGCCTTTGCTTCTAACCTCTTCTCCTATTTATTTTTGTTTATGTTCTCTTCTTGAGATTCTTGGAGATCTTCAATATCTCTCTTGAAATCTTTTGAATGTGATCTTTTGGACCCCATGTAAGCTCATGCTCCACATGGAAGTCAAACTTTGATCATCATTTTACTTCATAAACAAATAGATGAATCCAAGTCCATATTCATGGCTTGGGTCCTCTAAGTTTGAGTTTTCATGGAGTCTCCTTATATTCCTTGAAGAACTCATGAGTTTTAGTCATGTCTTCATCTCCAATGACCATCAAATAGTAGGAGAATGTAGTTTTGAGTCTAAGCCCATCTCCATGGTTTAGATTCCTTATCTTGTAGATTCCATGAAGTCCATCCTTACTTCATTTGAAATCTATGAAAGCTAAAACGTTTTAGTCTCCAATGGCCATCAAATGGTAGGAGAAGTGGTTTGGTTTAACCCAACTTCATGGTTTAATAGTTGGAGTTACCAAATGAAAGTTGAACTTGACAAATAAAAATAGTGAGCTCACAAACTGTTTTTGATCAAAGATTTTTAGTTCGAAATCTAACCGTTGAAATCGAGTGAAACCAACGGGAAAGTGTCAATAACACAATGTTCTACCACTGTAATTTTTGTTTTAAGGTGGTTTCATGTTTAGAATGGTTTGGTCATGAGTTTTGTGAAGCAACAATAATCTGTCCAGAGTTTCAGAATAGTTTCAGAACAGCAACACTCTTTTGAAATAATTAAATCAGAGTTCTAACGAAGTTTTTATGACCCAAAATAATTTTTTCTAAGTATATGAATGTGTTAGGAAGTCACCCAAAAAAGAACAAAGCAATTCGGATTTTTTTACTATTTTTAATAAATCGTGCAAGAATTCTGGACAGGAGGTTGTAAGATGCTGAGTGATGTCTAGTGTTTTCCATATTCCCGGAGATCTAACTGTTGAAACCTTGATTTTCTTTTTTATTTGGAAACTAGACTCACAGAGGTATTTTGTGTCCAAAATTCATCAACATCAAACCATGAGAGACGTGCTTTTGATTTTCCTACATATCTGGTCTGCTCTCTGCAATTTTCAGAGTTTTATGGCACATTTGACCAACTTTGTAAATAATGGTCCAAATGACTTTTCTATGATCTAGGGCTTAAACCATGCTTTAATAATGACTAGTTGAGCTTGAATTCAAAGTTTAAGAGTATTTCATAGTTTATCCTTGTCCATTTACATATTCATCCATATGGTTTGACACTTATAATTAGGACTTATTTGCTTTGGATTTAAATACATTAGATAGATTTAAGCTAGAAATTTAGGATTGTTATTTCTAACATCGTATTTTGCATATCATGTGGACTAACCCTTTGTTTTGTAGCGCTATTAAGGTACGATTTCTCGATCCCTCTCTAGTTTATTAAATTTCTTGATTTTACTTGATTTTTGACCTTACGCGCGACACCTTAGAGTTAAGATTTGCCTTATATGTATATATGGACTAGAGACTCTCTTCCTAGATTTTATTCAATCGCATGCATTGCACGTTTAATATTCGCAGCTGGATCCCGGGTAAGCTCTCTTGTTCCCTATTGCATATCATGTTGCTTGCTATTTGAATTACTTGGCTTATGAATGATATTTTGTCAATTGCAATTTTACACCCCTTTGGACATGCTTTTGTGATGTATACGTATATATGTATTAGTTGAGGGCATGCTTAGATTAATAAATTTGATTAAAAGGATGTTGAGTAGAGGCCTATCGCAAGATAGGATGAGAGAGGGTGTTTTAGTCTGACGGGCTCCTTCCTCTCTCATTCCATAATCCCCGGACCTAGTTAATCTTTGATTTCGCAAAAGATCAGTTTCCTTTTAAATGGTTTCTTAATTTTCCTTTTAAAAATTAAGTGGCGACTCATTTGTTTTTTAAATTAAAATTTAGAAAAGATTTAAAAGAAAAGCTGTGGGTAAGAAAATTGCGATATCCACACTTGCTGATAATCCTCCCACTACGACGAGGTACCGGTGCGGAAATAGGTGAAGAAGTGGTATTTTCTTGATTTACATCGTTATTAACTGCGGGTTGGACTGAGGGCTCTCCTTCTATCTCTCTAAGACCTATCCTTCCCTTAGGTTTATGGTTCATGATATAATCATCCTCCAAGAAAACAGCATTTGTGCTAACAAACACTTTCTGTTCTCTTGGATCATAAAAATACCATCCATAAGTACCCTTTGGGTATCCTACAAAACAACATACTTCTGATCTAGAATCCAACTTGCTCATCTTTCCTTTCAGCACATGTACCGGACATCCCCATATCCGGAGATGTTGCAAAGAAGGCTTGCGCCCAATCCACATCTCTCGTGGTGTCCTTGAAACAGATTTACTTGGTACTAGATTTAGTATGTAAGCAGCGGTTTCCAAAGCATAACCACTACACCATATGGCCTCATTACTAACGGATATTTCCGTTGGAAAAAACATTACTAACGGATATATCCGTTAGTATTTTAGCGTTAGTAATATTACTAACGGATTTACTAACGGATATATCCGTTAGTAAATCCGTTAGTAAATGAAGTGATTTCTAACGGATATATCCGTTAGAAAGCTACTTACTAACAATTTCTCCAGCTAATTTTAAAAGATTTATATTGAATACTAACGGGTTGTCAACTATTACTAACGGATATATCCGTTAGTAATTGTCAAAAAGTAAAGAAAAAAAATACTAACGGATTTACCAACGGATATATCCGTTAGTAATATGCGTAAATCTAAAAAAAAATTAATTTATTTATATGCTTCCCATTTTTTTTAAACCTAATTAACAAGTATATTAATCTATACCAAACACAAAAATAATAAGATTAATCTATATCCAACACAACAAAAAATAATCTAAAGTAATCATAACAAGTAAAGCATTTATCCATGTCTAACCAACATCTCTATAACCAACACAATAAAAATAAACCATAATAATCATAATAAGTAAAGAGTTCATACATGTCTAACAAAGTCTGAAATTTAAAGAGTTGTCATTCAAACCTAAACTAACAAACAAGGTATGTCTTCAAGAATCTTTACTTCTCCTCTCTCTTTGACTTCTTAATCCGATGATTGGAGTTCAAAGAGACCATTTCTCTGTTAACCATTTCTTTGCCATGCTCCTCCATTTCTTTTCTTATCATACCTTCTCTCTGCTTCTTAATACTCCTACAGAATTATATCACTTAAAATGAGGAGATAAGAAGGAAAAAAAATTGGAGCAATTTTCCGCAACAATTACTTTTTATGTTAGAACGAAATTTTTTTCTCCAAATCCCTATGGCACCAAATTCAAAATTCAAAATTCAGACCTTCTCTCTGCTGCTTCTTAATACTGCTGTTGTGCTTTGAACGTGGGTTGCTATGCACGTGTGCTGTGAAACCATGCAGGTAAACAGGGCGAAAGGACTTGCATTAGGAAACTATTGTGAAGGAACCCAACTAGCTCTCCCAAACTCTCCACCCCATTGCCATACCTAACCATGGATGGTCTATTCATTGGATGCATGAGTTAAAGATTTGGAACCCAACCAGTTGTCCCCTCAATATATTTTGCAGAGGTTTCCCTTTCTATTTTGGAAAAAAGGGAGTAATTTGCAAAACAATCGCACAAATCACTTGAAAGGATCAAGGAAGTTTCGACTACCCAAAGTTTTACATTCTTTAAGTTTATGGTGGATATTTATTATATGAATTATGCCATCAATCACTCAGAAGCTTACCAAAATATGGAAAGAAAATCCATGCGGCCAGCAGGTAAATAAAAGCTCAGATTAGCGAAATAATAGATACTGTTTATCTAATCCAAAGGGCATGACTCATCCCAAACATCCCTGACTGGTCCAAGATTTATAGAAAACAGGGTTCAAGAAATGGTGATGATGATCATGGCGATACACAATGGTGCGGGGACGGTGGGCTCGACGGTGACAGTGATGGTGATGGCGATGGCGAGGTGGGAGGTTGATTTTCTGATTTGGGGGGAAAGGGGCCTAATTTAGGGTTGTGTATGTTTTTTATTTGGAGTGTGATTCCCACAATATTTTTCAAATTTTGCTTAGAAGTCCTTCGTATAGTTTAGTGTGTGGAGTAGTATGTGTGTGTGTGTGTAACATTGTTGAGTGGACACAAGTCGAATTGATAATCTCATAGCGAGAAGGACAAAAGAATAAATTTCTCGTAGTTAAAACAGATATGAATAATGTGTGAGAACGTAATGTAATAGAAAATATACCTTAATTTGGTTGAGTGCTGAAAGCTTTATAGACCAGTCATATCAAGAACCTCGACACTGGAGCCTATATGCCTCCCGTACTTCTTAGTTGCAGATGGCTACAGAAAAATGAAAAATTAGGCTCCTAAAATAAATCTTGTGTGATAACATAAATAAACAGTCTTAAATCTAGAGATGCTATACTCACCAATATTACGCGATCTCTGTATTCATTCATTTGGATATGTGATTGAACATTGTAGTGAATCTAAAAGGAAAAAATTAAACAAAAGAAAATTACAAAAGTAAATATCCTGAGAAAAGAAAATTCTTGTAAATAAGCAAAATTAAATTCATTGCATTTTCTTAAATGCAGTTGTTAGTGTTGATCCATGTCCGATTCATAATAATTCAGGTCTTTTTTTCCTCAAAGCACGACACTATATAAAGCAAGAAGATTAAGAACTGAGCATGAGAAAGTGGGATAATAAAAATTCTTTGATACACGAGAACTTCATGAAATGATTTAAATCAATATACAGGCATTCACTTTGTTCCTTTACAAGCTTCCACATGAACCACATTCCTAACAATTTGATTCGTTAAAACCGAACCTCTTCAAATAATGATTAGCTGCTTAATGTAAATTCTTTATATTACAAACCTCCTTATACCAACGAAGAGCTTTAAACCAACCCCCTCACATGACTTGCATGTTTTATGTCAGCAAGTGAACTCTTGTAGCAGCTAGATATCAAGGTGACGAGCAAAGCATGATTCAAACAATTGTATATTCCAGAATTATTTTCTAGTACTAATGTAGCTTCATAAGCCAATACCTGATTATGTGCATTAAAATTAAGCTCAAGCTGTCATTGTGGAATCGAACAATACCCGTATTCCCAAAATTGGCAGGTGAATGAAGTTATAGAGGACCAAACAGCCTTGTATTATATGAGGATCAGGAGAGTCAAGAATGGAGAGGAGAGAGGAGGGTGAAGGTATCTTCAATCACCTGTAACCAACCTGCAAATGAAACCATAAAAATGTACAGCCAAAGTTTTTACATCACAAACAATACAAACAAAGTTTCAAAAAATCTAGAGTAATCCATAATGAGATGCAATATTTCATATTTTTAGCACTTGTGAAAAAAAACAGAGAAATAAATACTGTCTAGAAATTCTACCAAGTAATTGCAAAACAATCACTTTAATTAATCTTTGCATCTGATGTCTCCACTAACATGAACTCTGATATAATGATCCATGAAAGAGAGAAAGCATTCTGTTTATTGTTTATTAACCTTACAATATACTCTTCTTCTTTTTTGGGTCAAGATAAAGAACATACAATATAGTTCAACAGACTGATTTTATACACACACACACACACACACACACACATTATAAATGTTTACACCTAAAAAGATTAAAAAGAAGTAAACACAGAATTACAAAAGATCATTTTTTGAACTCCCTGCATCAGATAACACACCATCTGTCGAGGCAGGTTTGAAGTTCCAACATAAAAAAATTGACTTTTGGAGCTTTACTTCTAACTTCTAAGCCTTAATGCTTTAATAAGAAGCTTCAAATCCAAATTCAGTAATAATCCCCTTGGAAAGCACCAATTGAAATCACTTGCAACGCCAAGTATAAGATCATTTAAGTGTCTAGTCTATAGTTTTACAAAATGAGCACGCATTAAAATTTGCGCAATCCATATTCTACCGCTTTGGGTGATTAGTTAGATGCAAAAAATTCAAGCATCCGAATCCGCAAAGAAAAAAAAAGATTAGGATACTTCCTAGGGAACAGAAACCCAATCCAGCATTATGATTATTGGTACCTTAAGACACTTTATGGTCTCAGATGGCAGAAACGAAGGAACACATACCTCAAAAATATCGGTTCCCCATTTCTCTTGTTCCACCGATGGCTACCCGATCTTCATCTCATTGAAACTTGAGCGGATCTTCACTCCAACATCAGCCACTCAACCTGAATCTCCAAAAGTGTATCTCTGGAAATTTTCAGTTCACCTACCTACATGTAAAGTTGTAAACTATAAATTGACATATTTCAACTAGATTCAGGTTGGTTCACTACTCTCAAACAAATGATCTAACTATAAACAATTTGACAGTTACATTTGAGAAAGAAATTGATTTTTTTTCTTTTCTTTTCTTGTATTGGACATTTAAGTTTATATATGACATCCAAACAAAACTGAAAAGACTTAACTGGTATAGACTTGAGAAAGTTGAAAAACACGACAAATGGATGAGGTTAAAGAAACAATCAATTCTAACAAAGCATCCATATTATACAAAACAAATTGAGCAAACCAATTTATGTTTGAATTTCCTGATCATTTTCACAGAAAAAATCAATGGTGTGATGTATGTGAGATGCATAATCTCTGTATTTTAGCGTCTGTTTGAACAATGCATTTTGTGCATTTGGTGTCATCCACAAAAGTGCACTCACTACTTTTCCATGAAAGAGTGAATGTGACATCAGAGTTCACTCTATCATAAATAACCCCTGAAACATTTGCCAGTCAAACGGCTATTGAATAAACAATCCTTTTTTTTTGCAAATAATTTTCCTATCAATGGTAAGGTCAGTAACTCCAACTTTACTGATTCTTCTCAGTAAAAAAAAATAGAGAAATAATGAGATGCAATATTTCATATTTTTAGCACTTGTAAAAAAAAAACAGAGAAATAAATACTGTCTAGAAATTCTAGAAATTTCTAGAAAGTAGAGGCTTTCATTTGCTGTCAAGCAATGAAGGGTTGTTCATGAAATTGATGTCATGAGCTCACTGTCTATTGGAGCTAAAGAATAAATAGAATAGCATGTTTAGAAGTGGTGGCCTCTATTAGAATAGCATGGTTAAAAACTAAATAATAACTAAAGTTGGTAGGTAAACCAAAAGTCATCCTTGTACCCACCAGCATTGTTTATAATTTACTAGCATTTAGTTTCAAGTAGTCAGCTCAAAATGAGCTCAAGCAATTTGCAAATACTTTCCAAAAGTAGAGATGGACAGTTTAAAACTTACTTAAAGCTTTTTTGAGCATATGAATGAAGGCCACAGAAATGAACAAATAAGCAGTGTTGCCAAACCTGTATTGGCATAAAATATGGAAGTTAAAGAAATTCAGAAGCATGATAAAATCAAGTGCATTCCCAACCATATTATAACTAAGATATGTATCGCAAAGTCACAGATGGAAAGATCTAGAGTAATCCATAATGAGATGCAATATTTCATATTTTTAGCACTTGTAAAAAAAAATATGTTGGAAAGAACTTACTCGCAGCTACTAGCGATTTATTTTTATTTTAATAACTAGGATAGGAAGTGGGTCACCATGTGCATTTATTAGATGAGATGAAAAAAATGTGAATAACAACACTGAAAGGCAATACAATTCCAAATATAAAAAAAGACCCTCTGCAATACTTTCTACAATAAAATAAAATGAAATAAAAAAACTTAAAGCAATCCTTTCTAAAGTCAATTATAGAGTAACTCTATGCTTCCTAAATTTGGTACCCAAATGCTTTGCCAGATGCACCACATGCGATGGAAAGTTGTACCACTGACCACTGCCATAACATAAGGTATAACTATTAAAGCATTTAAGAACCAAATTTGGAATTCAAATTTGGAAAGCTTAGAATTACTTAGACTTTAGCTAGCTGTATAAAACTTACCATGTTGTTTATGGAAGTGACCACACTGAGAAAAATATTCATCCATTGCACCCCTTGCTCCCTCTTTACAAATAAGAAAAAGACATATTTAAGTTGCATATGGAAAAAAGTATTAAATAAAACAAAAAGAAGATACTCAAAACTAGACATGACATTTCGAATCTATAAATGACATTTCAAAAGCCTCAACATCTATTGTGTTACATTAATCCAAGCTTTACAAATTATAATAAACGAGAAAACCTTAGTATTGAAAAATAATAATAATTTAAGATAGTGGCAATATGTACGCATACGGAATCAAAAGGAGTTGGGAAGAAGACGATCACAATTTCACTAAATGCAATCAAGATTACTAGCACTAAATCACTTAACTCAAAAAAAAAAAAAAAAAAAAAAAAACCAAAAAAAAAAACCAAAAAAAAAAAAAAAAATGGCCAAAAAAATTCACAGAATACAGAAAATTCTATCTGCAAATATTGATAACTAGACGTCAAATTTTTCACCCCCAAACCCCCATGGTGTTACAAGACGAACTTGATTAGGAGCACCGCATTTAAATAGTCACCTAGAGCCCCCAAAACACTACTTCTTTGTGATGCATTATAATAGAGGAGGAAATTGTCCGTATTATTTTAAAGCCCATTTGAAAGCCCAAACATGTGGATACGAAGATGGTCATAGTGAACTCTCATTTCTACATCCCAAAAAGTCTGTATCTTTCACCTCCTTGACATTTTATTTCATTTTAAGTTTTTTTTTTTTTTTTGGGGCTGTTGAACTAGCAGCCTCTTGTTAAGTTTGGATAAGTAAAAGCTGATTGTGTAGTTGGGGCCATATGGAATGAAGTCCATATATATGTTACCATTGGAAAGAGAAGTCTATACGGATCAGTCATGAGTGCTAAAGCCTAAACACCAATGGCCTTAATGAAGATGATGAAAGTTTCTAAGTTACTTAAAATGTTAAAATTACAATAAAACCAAGGACCTAAGTGGTCAAGTGGTATCCTCTCCTCTCCCCCATGTGGGAGGGGTGGGGTTTGATTCCCCTATTGTGGAATTGTTTGGGGGATTTATCCCCTTCAGCCCTCTATGGGAGGAAGTCCCTTTGAAGTGGGCTCATGACCCCCTGACTTTTTGAAGTGTGTGTGTGGCGCATACGGGTGCTTTGCCTTCAACAAAATAATAATAATAATAATAATAATAATAATAATGAAAATAAAGCTCTGACGATTAATATACTTTGGTTGGACCTGAAAATCAATTCAGAACAACAAATAATTGATTATTAGTTGGTAAATACTAGCGGTTGAGGGTGCAAGTAGGTCAAAGCCCAATTGCTTTGATATACTACCCAAAAGTCCAAGTGAAGATTTTTTCTATTTTTTATTTTTATACTAAAGTTTGAATATTTCATATATTTTGGCTTCGAGATTCTTACAAACAGAAAGGGATGTATTTGGTTTTAGTGAATTTTTGACTCTGATAGTTAGTAGTTTTTAATATAAAGGTTTTTTTTAATAACTTGATAGAATCAGATCTGGGGTCCTCAACCATGAACACACACACACACACATACACACACATACACACTCTATCACACGATTCACACACACACACACACACACACACACACACACACACATACACAGATTAAAGGGAAGGGGGATGCCATGAGAAGAAGAAGAAGAAGAAGAAGAAGAAGAAGAAGAAGAAGAAGCAGAAAGGGGATCTAGGGTTGCTGCAGAGGAGAAGAAGAAGAATAAGAAGAAGAAAGGGGATCTAGGGTTGCTGTAGAGGAGAAGAAGAAGAAGAAGAAGAAGAAGCAATACCTTTTTCGGCGGACAGTTCAGGCGGCGGCGAGGGGGCGGCCAGGGGCACCGATCTGGTCTCCTTCTCACCTCTCTCTCACGCAGACCTCTAAAGTGGTGTGGGGGTGGGGGCGGCGGCAGCGGCGAGGGGGCAGCGAGATGGTGGCGGCGAAGGGGGGCCAGGGCGCCGATCTCTTCTCTTCTCTCTTTCTCTCTCTCTGTCTCTCTCTCTCTCTCTCTCTCCCAGGCAGACCTAAGTTAGGTCTTCTCTCTCTTTTATGTTTGAGACCCGATAGTACAGTCTCCTTTTTTTTTATTTTTCTTCTTTTATCCTTTTTTTGTATTAATTTTAATTTCTTTAAGTATTACTAACCGTTATATCCGTTAGTATTATTTTCCAATCCGTTAGAAATAATAAGTCACAATATGGAGAGTCATTACTAACGGAAATATAGCTATACTAACGGATATATCCGTTAGTAATTACTAACGGATATATCCGTTAGAAAGCACAAAAGTTGTCCGTTAGAAATATGGTCATATGGTGTAGTGAACCCCAAAGGAATAAAGACAACTCAGAATAACTCATCATCGACCTAGTCATGTCTAAAAGAGTCCGATTCTTCTCTCCGCTACACCGTTCTACTGAGGTGTACCAAGTGCAGTCAACTGTGACAGAATCCCATTCTGTAGGAGGTGATCAATAAACTCATTAGAGAGGTACTCGCCACCTCGATCAGATCAAATGGCCTTGATATGTGTGCCCAATTGCTTCTCCACTTCAGCCCTAAACTCTTTGAACTTTTCAAAAGCTTCAGACTTGTGCTGCATTAGGTACACATATCCATACCTAGAGTGGTCATCAGTAAATGTTATGAAATACTCATAACCACCCCTTGCTCTAATATTTATTGGTCCACATACATCAGTATGAACTAATTCCAACAATGCATTGGTTCTATTGTCCTTTGCTGGAAAGGGTCTTTTGGTCATCTTACCCTCTAAACAAGACTCGCAGACTTCCATTGGTTCGAGAACCAAATCGCCTAAGACCCCTTCTTTGACTAGTCTGCCAATTGATATGGCCAAGCCTCATATGCCAAAGCCTTGTTGGATTAGTGGAAGGTCTCTTTCTTTTAGATGGTACAGTTACCACTGAGTTATTAAGTTCCATGCAAGAATCTTTAGAAATATTGGGAGTAATCACATACAAACCATTTGATTTAACACCAGAACATATAAAAGAACTATTTCTTTTAATCACAACTTCAGTTCCAAAATGAAAAGAATAACCATTATTCGATAAATTAGAAACTGAAACTAAATTACGTCTCATTGAAGGAACGTAAAGTACATCTGATAAAATCAAAACTTTATTGTCTAGAAATTCTTAAACTACAACTCCTATAGAAACTGCAAAAACGGTTACGCTAGAACCTAGAGTAAGTACAATTTTCCCATCACTGCACCTCCAGGTTGATCTGAACCCCTGCAATGAATTACAGATATGGTTAGTCGCACCAGAATCAATGCACCAAGTGTTTGAAGTATCCGTTATAAAACTTACTTCAATCATATGTGATTCAATCATACCTTGAACTCTTGTAGCTAAGAATTCTTGACAATTCCTCTTCCAGTGGCCCTTCTCACCGCATTGGAAACACTTTCCTTTGCCTTGGCCACCCACCTTCCCTTTGCCCTTACCTTTTCCCTTAGATTTTGCAATCTTAGGGACCGGTCCAACACTTGGACCACCAGTGCCAGCCTTCTTCTTCCCTTTCTTTCCTTTCGGCGTAGATCGGGAAGAGGAAGCACTTTTTTCAATGTTTAAAACGCTGCACCCAGGCTTGATCACCCCTTCCGCTGCCAGTAAAAAACTCATTAATTCGCTCATTGAGAAATCCATTTTATTCATATTATAGTTTAATTTAAATTGAGCAAATGACGGTGACAACGTGTTGAGGATCATATCAACTTGGGTCTGTGCATCGATGTTGGCACCTAGGGTCTCCAGCTCGTTTAAATAACCAATCATTTTTAAAACATGTTCTTTGACTGGAGTCCCTTCCGACATCTTAGCACTCATTATCTTCTGCATAGCTACCTGCCTGGCAGGCCTACCATGCTCCCCAAACATCTTTTTCAGGGATTCGATAATGTCACTGGCAGAATCATTCGATTGGAATTGGTGTTGCAACACACCAGCCATTGAGGCCAGAATATAGCAACGAGCCATTCCATTCGACTTCTTCCATTTGTCGAACTCGCGTCTAGCAGCTGCCGAAGCATTTACCGCGGGTTCTTCAGGGCATGGGGTGGTGAGGACATATTTGTGATCCTCCGCAGTTAATACAATGTCAAGGTTACGTTTCCATTTAGTGTAGTTATTTCCAGTTAACTTGTTTTGAGTGAGTATGGTGGCAAGTGGACTAAATGCAGATCCAGACATTATGATTACTGAAAATCAAACAAACAAAATAAATATGGATATCAGAATTTGATAGTTTGAAATAAAAGAATCCTTAAAAACTCTTATTTTTAAAACAAAGTCGCCGAAATATCGAAATGAAAGAATAAAGCCTCCGTGTGGCGGTCAATGTTCGATCTTTCGATTAATCATGACTTGTCCGCTATGCTACTCTTGCAAAACAAGTTATGACTCCCGAACCTTTTTGATCTCTAAGTTTCTGAATAATGCCCCGTGTGGGATCCCTTATCCATAGTTTAGCTAGTGTGTACCATTAACTAAGATCCAATCACAACCGTCTCAAGTAGCGCCTCCGTGTGGTGGTCACCCTCTAACACGCCTGATTGATCCTATCAAAGGAAGTTCACATCTAGTAACCAATGAGTATTGCACCTTCCATATGGAATGATCACCCCTGGCGAGGTGACACAGAATGCACCACTCATCTTATAGTGAACCGTTAATGGAAGATCGTGGGTGTTTATTAATAAGACCCTCTCCCACTAGATTTAGAAATTAAGGATTTTGCTTTTTAAAAAAAAAAATTCCACACATTACCCATAAACATCCAATGTTTACTAATGTGTTAAAACGGTTTTTAAATTTTATTTTAGAAAACTTGTTTTACGTGCATGCAAGTAGTAACAATATAATTAAATGCCAATCACAAACCAAGCACATAAAACAAAAAACTAAAATTGAAAATAAAGACATCCAAACGATGCCTCTATCTCCCATGGCTCTATCTCCATAGAACCTCCTTTTGGTTTGATCGCCTCCAGCTCCATCTTCATGGACAACGGCTCCTTGCTCCATCTTCATGGATTTTCTAATTCTATTACATTTGTCCTATGCTTCTTTCGAAGCTTACAATTTATCTAGAAATGGAAATAGCAACAACGAAAAAAAAGGCTAGGGAAACCGGTGCGACTTCCTTTTCGTAGGACTGAAGTCGCAGCGCCCTTTACATATGCCTTAAAACCAAACCAAACTTAAATTACAACATGCACCAATCTCAAACAATTTAAATACAAATTTTCAAATGACTTGGTGCCATGGGAGATAGCGACTAATCTAGCTGCAAAAGGGTTAGTCGTACATGCATCCACACATACATAACAAATATATGTAACGATTGGAACACTTAATTGATTCACACAGTATATAAACTCTTTACATACTGAATTAGAACTTAAAACAGCATGTTACTTCTCTGTCACAGTTCGATCGATCGAAGACCATTCGATCGCTCGAACCTTCGATCGATTGAACGCTGTTCAATCGCTTGAACATTCTGTTTCACATAATGATTTGAAAAATTTGTAGAATATATTAAAATTAAAGTTTTTTTAATTTCAAAACTCTTTAAAACTGTGAAACAGAGAACCTGACAAAGAGTTTGTCTCGATCGATCTAACTACATTCGATCGATCGAACACCAGAAGGTTTCGATCGATCGAAAACAGTTCGATCGCTTGAGTACAGAGAATGTTCAATCGATCGAAACATGTTCGATCGATCGAACCTTCCTCACATCCTATGCAATCACAGATTTGTACTCTGCTGTGACAACACTGTAGAAACAGATCTGTGACGATGCAGTTTCAAAATAGTTCTAAATAACATGCAAATCAAAATAGTGTTCCAAAAACGCATCTATAGATCCAAATGAGCGAGGCTTTGATACCAATTGAAGGAAAAACCGGTTTAAATTGAAAGTTTAAATGCGCAACGGAAAAGTCAAGTTATAAAACTTAATGGTAGCCCAGGATCTACTACTCGTCAATTCCATAGATGCGTACAAGAAGGGACAAGAATTATACCTTAGTGTCTTGAACCCAATTCTGATTTTCTTCAACTTCCAGTAGCCTCCACTAGATGGCCTTTACTCTTATGACTCCTGTGGATGCTCGCAGGAAGGACTAGGGTTGGTGGGAACCCTAATGGAGAGGAAGAAGAAGGTTTGGAGCTCTTAAAACAGTTTCTGCAGCTTCTGACGTTCTAAAATGACGAACTACTTTTCCAGAACGCAGCTGCCCTATTTATAGATTTCCAGAACCGACCTAGACTTTGAGCGATCGAATATCTTCCATCGATCGAACCTTCGATCGATCGAACCATTCTCGATCGATCGATCCTACCATGACTTCAATTGATCGAATATACTTCAATCGATCGAACCTGTCTTGACAACTTCCTCAAGTGTCTTTCCAAGCATCCTAGCGGGGCTAAGAGTGGGACCTCCTAGGCTCTTTATTGTTGGCTCTGACCAGTTTGTTAATTACCATGACCAAACTCTTTAATCAGTAAACTAACCAACTGGTCAGTTAACGTTTACTCCACTATAAAACGATAGCTGAACTCCAACGCTAAAGAACATATCCGAAGCGATAACTAGACTTGTATGGTGTACTAATGTCCCTCTACCGTCAGCATTCGTAATCATATTCAGGTAGTCGGATAACTGTTACTATCAACTTGAATCACGATTACTTCTTGTATTCCTTGAGTCCCATTCACCTCTCATGATTACCAAACATGTTGATAACTCTTATCAACAAGACTGCAGTACTCAGTAATCGACTTGGTGACATTCTCAAGGGAATGCTTACTCTGAATCAGAGGGTAGATTCTATCTTGATAATATATGTTCACAGCCCTATGAATATGACATACCCAAGATACCCAAGTGTTGATCTTTTATAGACCTCATTGATTGGTAAGTCAAAGCAGTCATATCCACAGTCTGTGTTCATAATCGTCTCAAGATTGAGAACACGTACCTTATATAAGTTATGAGTTCTTATTGACTGTTTGATAGTCTTGAGTGTCAATAAGAAAGCTCAGGTCCGTCAATGCACTATAAGCACTAGCATATTAACTGAGAGTTGCACTCTAGTGATTGAGATTCATCACTCCATCCAATGGTAGTCAATCATGCTACAGTGTAAACCTGATGAGATATCTAGTCTTATCATCCACTGTGACAAGTTCTAAGTATCAAAGAATAGTAATTCATATCTCACTTGTATGTATCTCATACACACACGAATTACTTACTATGACACTTAAGGATTAACAATCATCTCATGAAAGAAACATACATAATGAAATGTAAAGCTGATATCCATATATATTAAAATGTCAATGTCTCATACATAAAGTAATGGTTTGAGGGCACAAACCCAACAATTAGGGGTGCAAAAAATACAGGTTGCTACATCACTCCCTCCTTAATAGAGATTTTATCCTGAAATCTAAACTGACTAGTCTTGAAATAACTCTGGGTACTTAGTTCTTAATTCTGATTCCAATTCCCAAGATGCTTCATTCTCATCATGATACTTCGACTAAACTTTCACTAAAGGAATGTCGTTATTCCGTAGCTTCTTCATACTGTGATCCAAAATACGTACATGTCTCTCTCTATAGATGACATTCTCGTGGATCTCTATGTTGTTGAAATCAATAGCGTGTGAAGGATCTCCCTTGTATTCCCTCAACATACTAATATGTAAGATATTTTGTACTCCATACATCTTTGGTGGCAACACGAGTCAATAGGCCACTTTCCCAGCGCGCTCTAGTATCTCAAATGGTTCAATGAATCGAGGTGACAACTTATCTCTCTTCTGTCCAAATTGAACTACTCCATGAATTGGTGATACCTTCAAGAGTACATGATTTCCGACAGTAAACTCCTTATCCTTTCTATGTTTATCTGCATAGCTCTTCTGTTTACTTTGTGCAGCACGCATCATCTCTTTTACCACTGTTATCTTCTCATTAGTTTCTCTAACCAAGTCTGGCCCTAACAGTTCTTTATCTCCAATCTCTGCGCAACAAACTGAGGATCGACACAGTCGTCCATACAATGCTTCTAATGGAGCCATCCCTATGCTTGAATGGTAACTGTTGTTGTAGTCAAATTCGATTAATGGAAGATGTGTTTCCCATGAACTTCCAAAGCCTATAACACATGCCCTGAGCATATCCTCCATTGGTGTGTTTAGTCTGTCCATCGGTCTGTGGATGAAAAGCAGTACTTAAACTTAGTGAAGTTCCCAAAGCTTCTTAAAGACTTTCCCAGAATCCTAAAGTAAACTATGAATCGCCATCTGATACGATAGACACTGGTACTCCATGTAGTCATACAACTTGTGGAAGATACATTCTACTTATCTTCTCCAGTAGATAAGTCATGTTGTAAGCGATGAAGTGAGCGGACTTCGTCAAACGATCCACAATCACCCAAATAGTATCGTGGTATTGTGTTCGGGGCAATCTAACTACAAAATCCATTGTGATGTGTTCCCACTTCCAACCTGGAACAGGTAGCGGTTGCAGAAGTCCTGATGTTTGGCTTTCACTTGTTGAGAAAAGAGGAAAAAATAGAAAAAAAGAGAGAGATCATCCCGTATTCGTGTCCAAAAATGATCCCTTCGAATTTGCAAATGAAGAGTTCGAATTGGCAAATGATGTCTTCGAACCTACGTACGGGGGTCCAAAATTGGTACCTTTCAATCTGCAAATGGAGAGTACAAAATGCTTACTTTCGAATCTGTAAATGATGATTTCGAATTTGTACACTAAGGCTCTAATAGGTATGTCTTTGAACTTGTACATGAGGAGTAGAATGATCCTTTCTTCAATTATAAGTTTGGGGGGGGGGGGGGGGGGGTTGCTGGAAAGCCTTCAAAGGGCTGTTTGATTATTGTTTTTGAAAGCAGAAAATGCTCATTTCCAACCATTTTATCATTTAGATCACCGCTTGTAGATGATGAGTTAAAATGGCGGTTGGATGGCATTGGATAATCAATGTATAGTAAAAAATTCATCGACCAATTGGCTGAAAAAATGAAGCCCTAGTCAAGGAAAAGAAATCTAAAAAAAAAAGGTGGTTTCTGAAAGTTTGGGCAAGAACCAGGGAATTGTTGGTTCGTTATAGTTTGAAATTAAATTATATGGGTGAAAGCAAATATGATGGGGTTGTATGAACCTTTAAAATGTTAGTTCATGAGGCATTTTGAAGTGTCAAATTTGATGCTTTTTGGACTTTTGAAATTTTTTTGGTTCTAAGTCGTTCGAAGTATCAAATTTAGTAGTTATTAGACCTCTGAAATTGTGGATTTTGTGACCCTTCAAAGTGTAAATTTTAGTGTTTTTTAGACCTTCAGAATTGTTGGTTTTAAGGTTATTCAAAATGCCAAAGTTGGTGTTTTCACAAACCTCTTTTGTATTGGCTTCGAAGCAAGTTTAAAGTCACTCATTTTATGTTCGAACCGATTGTATTGGCTTCGAAGCAAGTTTAAAGTAATTTTAGTATTGTGTATTCAATGTTATAATATTGGCTTGGAAGCCATTTCGAAGATCTTTTTTTGTAATCTACTTTGGATTTTTAAATTGGTTAATTTTTAACCTACTCAAAAGACTTGTGCCTTCTTTAAAGTCTACTTTCAAAGAATTGAATGTTCCATAAATTGGATCGAACAATGTTTATATTATGGTAATAATCTTCCGACTTTCCAAGAACTTCGTTCTTAAAAAGTCGCAGGGGTATGTTTGTATCAAAAATATTATTTTATGTTATAATAAAATATAATATAGAAAATGACCACTTAATTAGTTAGTTTACCATAATTATTATTATCTTGAAGACTACGTTTAATGATCAATCAACTCATTTGGAAGGCATGGATCGATGACAAGTGGCGGCACAAAATTGGAAAAAAAGATAGACACTTGGCATTGTAGGCGTTGCTCCCACCAATTAGTTGTTTTTTCTAAACTACTTGGAAGTTGTAGATTTTTGAATTGTTAGTTATTTGGGAGGGAGATATTCAAATTCAAATAGGTAGTTAAGAATTTCATCTATAAATATGTTGAAATGTATTCATTGTAACGGGTCCTTGATCACAACAAACACATCAATATATTATCTTTATATTGTTCTTCATCTCTTTAGTCCACCGTGGCCTTTTTACTTTAGTCTAATTTGATTAGTTTACTTTAGTTTATAGACAATCAAATTTCCTTAGTTCTTTCCTTATGTCTTAGGAATAAAACACCTTTGAAGTGGTGTTGAAGTTTAGAATATGAGTAATGCTAGGTATACACATTTTTTGACACACTGTTTTAAATGTATGTATTCTGTGTTGTGTAAGTAGTGCACAAAAAAGTGTGAAAATTTCAAACAGCACAAGGTACATGCATTTAAAGCATAGTGTGTCAAAAAATGTGTAAAAAAATGTATATACCTAGCATTATTGTTAGATATATTTTCTATTAAAGTTCTTTCCAATTCTGTTGTCTTTTATGTACTTTAATTTTATATTCTTTAAAATTCAGTTTTAGCTATCTTTTCTTCATTAATTTTGATATTGTAGTTTAGTCATTATTCGAGTTTCTTTTGCTAACTATAAACTCTTTCAATTTCATTTTTGTTCTTTACATATCTAACCGCTTCGAAGACACGTTCCATTGAGTTTTCGATGTCAAACACTCTTCTTCGTATTTGAATTAGTAGTTAATAATATCTCACACGATAAAAATTCTTTTAATTATCGCATTCAAATTGTCACAATTGGCTTGGTGAGGCGCATTTGACTTGTATATTCACATAATACATTGACAACTTACTTGCCTAACACGCTCGCACACACAAATTTACAAAAATATCTTTCAAAAGATAAATAGCCAAACACTATTTACCAAATTCCGAAAAAAAAAAAAATAGCCAAACACTAATTAATCCCCACTCCCCCCCCCCCCAAAAAAAATGGGGGATTTACCAAAAAGGACAATTATGAAACACTTGTTAAGTTCAAAACCAATTTATAAGTACACTTAACAAAATGATAAAAAGTTGACAGCTGATGCTCGCACGGTATAAATACAATGCACCATAGAGGATCCCATGCACAAACCCCAACTCACTCATCCCTACGCGCGCGCTCACGCGCCCCCCAACCGCGCCAAAGCGCTTCACCTCTGCTCAGACTGCTCACACCGTGCGAGCAGTGTACCGTAACATTTTTAATTTCGAAAAATATTTTTAAACTTTAAACATCCATAACTTTTGACCTACAACTCCATTTTTCGCAAATTTTATACCATTGGAATCGTGTCGACGAGAGCTACAAAACTAGTACCATTGTTGATATGTTTTGAGGAAAAAAAAATTTCATGTTTTTACATACATAAATAATATGTGAAATTTCACTTGATATACATAAAATATTAAGTGAAATTTCACTCAATACATGAAAATTTTCATGTTTTTACATACATGAATATTAAGTGAAATTTCACTTGATATACATAAAATGTTAAGTAAAATTTCACTGAATACATGAAAAATATTAAAAGTTCTCCCCAAAAAAGCGCTAAGTTTAATTTTTGCAAAGCTCATAAACTAGTTACCAAATGAATTAACATAAAATTGTGCTTTAAAAAATGAGAAGCACCAAAATGGGCGTCAAACTAAGCCTTAATGAGGTAGTAATAGCTTTATTGCAAATCGTCTTTTTTTAAAAAATTTTTTTCTCAAAACATATAAATTTGACATAAATAAATATTAAGTGAAAATTCAATGAACTCGTACATGCTTTCTTCCTGAAAAACTTGAAGTTAAACTTAACATTCGTATAATCGTTCAGTGAGATTTCACTTAGTAGGTTAAGTGAAAATTCACTAACTATCCCAAAGGTCGCTAGAAGTAACTCTCTAGAGTTTAAGGTCTAATTTGATACTTACTTTGTTAAAAAGTCCCTCAAGTGTCAATTTAAGTAAAATTTCACTTATATTCATGTACAAATTCATGAAATTTTACTTAATATTCATATATGCCAAGTGAAATTTTACTTTTTTTTTTTTTTTTCTCTTTCATATTAAATAATGCATATTTTGTTTAAAAAAAAAAAATCAAATTTCACAAACCAATTATAAAACATAGTTTTTCAATTCAAACAAATGCAAATTTTTTGTAAAAATTCACTAAAACTCTCTTTAAGAACAAAGTGAACTATCGGTTTTTTTTTTCCTCACATCATATCAACTTGGCATACGTGAATATTACGTGAAAATTCAATAACCCATACACAAATATTATGTGAAAATTCTATTAGGTTCGTCTGGAGCATGACATGTAAAAATAATAATTTTTTCTTTTGCTCAAAATGTAACAACAATAGTACTAGTTTTGTAGCTCTAGTCGACACGGTTCGAACGGTATAAAATTTGTAAGAAACAGAGTTGTAGATCAAAAGTTATGGATGTTTAAAGTTTAAAAAAATATTTTCGAAATGGATATCATATGGTATAGCCACTCACACGGTGTGAGTGGCTGAAACCAAAAACGCGCGTGTGAGGGCGTTGGTGACATGAGATCTTCTATGGTGCATGCACTTATACCGTGTGAGCACTGACTTAAATTCCTTTTGTCTTTTTTAAAAAATGGTCAAATCAATTAAAATTTTAAACTTATGAGGGTTATTTGAGGGATTTTTCAACAATTATCTAAAAAAAAAAAAACCAAAAACAAAAACAAAACAACAATTCTAGGGGCACAAACACACACTATCTCTCTCCTGGGTGGCACTGTGGAGTCTGGATAATTTCAGTGGACCCTATAATACCACCCACAAGAGAGATCGAGTGAGCTTGCAATGGTTTGTGTCCCAAATATTATCCCAAAATTAAAAAAGAAACTTTTTGAGTTAAAATGAGAAGAAAAAAAAAAGAAAAAAAGAAAGATAAAGATAGGGAGAGGAACGGAGGGCGAAGCAGTCATTTTCCAACTATACAAATTCTACAATTTCAGCTCAGGTCTGGTGTACTGTAGTAGATATTATTATTTGACTCCAGTTTTTGCTTTTTCTTCTTCCTTTATTCCCCTCTCTCTCTCTCTCTCTCTAGAGCTCGTCGCTGTCGTTACTTAAAACTTTTTCGCTCTCTGTATGTGTGTATATATATATCTGTCTATACACAAATCGATGCCAATTTTCAATACAAGTCACGGATTCATGAATTGATCAGAGTAATTTACTGTAAGT
This sequence comes from Hydrangea macrophylla, assembly GCA_033977485.1. NCBI lineage: Eukaryota > Viridiplantae > Streptophyta > Magnoliopsida > Cornales > Hydrangeaceae > Hydrangea > Hydrangea macrophylla. The sequence continues at coordinate 103,872,969 of CM066987.1, forward strand.
TCTTTCTATCTGATTTCTGTTTTCTCTTTTGTCCAATCTCGTGAACATGTGTGATCAGAAAACTGATGATTATTCAGAATTTTGCTTGAGATTGTTTTAGAGTTTTTGATTTTTATGCTCTATATGTAGTATTGGAGGTTTGATTTGGTGAATTCCTGATTCGGAAAAAAAAAAAAACTAGTTTGTTGTAATAGTCAATTTATGACGCTGTTTTTTTTTTTTTTTTTTGCTTATAAGTGATCAAGATGAGAAATTTAGCTTAGTTCGAATTCGAGAAGAGGTTGAATTTTGATTATTGAGATTAGTGGATCCATTTAGAACTTTGGATTGAAAGGGCATCTGTCTCCGCGATTGAAATGCTAAAAGGATCTAATAAACTAGAAGCAACCTAATGATGACTATATCAAAGTTACTGTGACAACTTTGTGCTGCTTTAGACTTGACATGGTCTTATGGTTTCTTCCTAGAAGTTTCCTTTAGCTTTAGGGGCACACATCTTCATTCAATAACCATTCTTCTAGTTAACATGGTCTGCCTCGATTTTATGAGCACATAATTACCAATCTCTCTGTCTATGGAATCACCAAGCCAAGCCTAGGGAATATTTTCACCCTTTAGTAACTCTTGAAATCCAATCCTCGGCTGATATTCGTTTGTTTCCCTGGTTTACATAAGTTACATTTCATATTCAGTTTAGTCCACTTACCTGCAACCTTTGTCTTTTTGTGTGAGCTTCTCTTTCTAAGCCATTATTTTTGCAGCCTTTTTTTTTTTTTCTCATCCTACTTTAGTTTCATCAACTAAAATACATCCCTATTAAATCGCATCATTAGGGAACCAAATTCAAAATATATTTAACCAACTCATCATTAGTGACACAAAGACCTAGGGCTAATGTATGTTATAGTGATTGAAAACCCCTTAGTTCTCCCGTATTCTCAATACAGTCACTGGTCCATCATACATGTCTAACATATGAAATATCAGGTTTCATGTCTTTCTTTTACAAATTCACCTATTACATATATGGAGACTTTATCATACACTTCCTTCAGGTCTATTAAGAATCAACTGAAGACCACTTATACAAGAAATTACAAAAACAAAACAAAAGAATTTTATGAAGATCTTTCTTCTTCTCTCTGTGTTCTACGGTTAATCTTTTTCAGAAATAGCTAGTTTTGATTGTTGTTTGTTGAACTCCTTGGTAAGAGTGCAAACAGGTAATCCAATTTTATATCTCCAAGAATTAATTGTTGGATAATTTCTCGATCCTGAACTTTATTGAGCCACCATGATCTATGTTACCCAGACTCGGGTATGGTGTTGGGTTCGTCTAGTTTTCAAAGATTTTACACTATTTTGAAGGGTCGGAGAGAGAAGTACCCTTATCCGGGTGTTGTGTCTGGCACGGGTACTCCATGCATTACAAAGGGTCCGGGTAACATTGACCATGATCCTTAAGTAATTATGTAACCAGAAAAAACTTAACCTAATGCCTAGGCATGGTCATCCAACATTAGATGGAATAATTTCCAGAGTAAGAGTTTTACATAGCCATAAAACTTTTCATCTAAATGTCTACAGCAAATACTTAAAAATGTAAGTGAAACGAACCCCTAGTAAAATGAAATTACTACTTGAAAAGTAAGAGACTTTATTTAAAACAATTTTATTCAAGTAGCTTGGGTCCAAAGAATCATTAGTAGATTAGTATGTTTTGTTGATCAGTTGATGCCTATATCCCCTATTGAAACATAATCTAGATTCCCGCCATGAAGTTGATTATTTGGTAACTTAATACACTGTGAACAATCCCTTGACTTCAAATTTTGGCTTGCCTGCAGCTGTCATTTATTTATTTGTGTGTACGAAATGTTCGATTGTGGTTCCAAATCAAATATTATGGGTGGCCAGCGAGAGAAGTTTGTAAGGTATTTTTGCTTTTTTATAAGCAGATTCTACTTTGATAGGAATTTATTCCAAGTTAATAGATGACTCTTTGGTGATTTTCTAGAGCTGCAGCGAATTACTAATTGTGCGCCCACAACCCCCCCCCCCCCCCCCCCCTGCGAAAAGAGAACAAGAATTAAAAAGCAAAAAACGAAAAAGAAAGAGAAAATGAATTAATAATAGAGATTAAAAATTATAAATGAAGAAAATAAATAATAAACAGACTCAACGCAACTGCATTCTGTCCAAGGGATAGATCTTGTTGCTCATCCACTGACATCTTGTCACGAAGTGATATTAATGATAGTAAAATCCTTTTTTATGAGGCTGGCTCTGTTCTAAATAGTTATGGCTCATTGTTTAACTTGCCGCACACACACACACACACACACACACACAGAGAGAGAGAGAGAGAGAGAGAGAGAGAGAGAGGAGAGAGAGAGAGAGAGAGAGAGAGAGAGAGAGAGAGAGAGAGGTAATTTGCTCATATTTGTAGAAACTGAGAATCTGCCTAGGTCTTGAAACTGTTACGGTGTTATTGGGAGTTAATTAATGAAGCAGGGTTTTAAAAGATTGCATTGTCAGAGGTAGTAGTCAGGTGGGTAGTGAAAGACCTTAAAAGGAATTGAAATTGCTCAATATCATGGACATTGTTTATGGGGCACATACCTTTAAGCACACTCATGAGAATACATATCTTATGTGTGAGACAATAGACAAGGTTCTTATTTATTATTTGATGATGCAAGTTGGTTGCCTATGTAGCCTAAATACTAATAGACATGCAGGGATTGCTTGCTTAACATCATTTCCATTTCAAATGTTTGGTCTTAAAAGGAAGGCATGGGTGTGTGTGCGTTTGTGTGTGTATATATTCATGTTTTTGTGATGCCAATTGTTCACCTAAAAATGTAGCTTCGAATGTTATAACTCTTTATAGCTGCTAATCGTTCCTCTATATATGCAATTACTGGTGAGTTAATAGGTTCCTAGACGTAGACGTTCTTATCCAGTGAGTTGCGTCGGAAAATGGCATCTAATTCTGCGTGTTTTGGTTCTTATACTTTTAGGTTGGACGACTTGGACTCTAGATTATCTTCACCTTCTTCTTCAGTTGGAATGACTACAAGTGCATTTGGTGTTGAGGGGTTAACTCGTGCCCGTCACCCAACTAATTCCCCATCAAAATCTTTTAAGAGGGGAGTGAAAAAGGGATCTGAAGGACTTAAGTCAATTGGTCGATCTCTTAGGTTTGGGGTTTCTCGGGCAGTGTTCCCTGAAGATCTTAAAGTTTCAGAGAAGAAGATATTTGATCCTCAGGACAAATTCCTTCAGTTGTGGAATAAACTGTTCGTTATATCATGTATTTTGGCTGTGTCTGTGGATCCTTTGTTCTTCTATCTCCCCGTCTTCAATCAATCATTAAACTGTCTTGGTATAGATCGGAAGTTAGCAATTACAGCTACAACACTGCGAACAATTATTGATGCTTTCTATCTTATTCACATGGCTCTCCAATTCCGAACGGCTTACATTGCTCCATCATCTCGGGTTTTTGGACGAGGTGAACTCGTGATAGATCCTGCACAAATTGCAAAGCGATACTTGAAGTCGTACTTTATCATTGATTTCCTTGCTGTTCTTCCCCTTCCACAGGTTTGGAGTACTTTTTGTGTTAGGTTCATTTCTTTGTTTGTTCATTTAAGCTTGACCATTCCCTTTTTTTTGTGTGTGTGTGTGTGTGTGTGTGTGTGCGCGCGCGCGCGCTTTCAGCTATGAAGGTCCAAAAAGAGTTGCTAATTTTTTAGTATTGGCATTTAATGAGGTGATAGAGACTATTTTGTAATAATAATGTGCGTACTTTTAAAGTATGTTACCTGGACTATTGGTGGCGGACCTACGTATAAGCCAGGAGTGACACAGGCCCCCCCTGGACTTTTGGAAATTACAGAATCACATGTAATATTTTACAAATTTTACAAATAGGCCCTCTTAAAAATTCACACAACAGCCCCCCCCCCCCCCCCCCCCCCCCCCTGGACTTTTGAAAAATTCTAGATTTATATGTAATATATTACAGGTTTTATAAATAGGCCCCCTTAAATTACATGATTTACCCCAAACTAGGGGTGTTAAAACAATTTTACAGTTTTACACATAATTGTGTATAAGTAGACCTAAAACAATACTCCTCGGGGAACCCCCGTATAAATTAGGCTCCCTCTGACCAAAAATCCTGGGGGCACCCCTGTGGACTATCCTACTACCCCCCACGTACCCAATTTCTGTTCCCAATCGGACAGTCAAATCCTTCGCATGTGATGTTGAAAAAGTAAGAAGCTCAAAATTGACAACAAAGAAACGTGTGAAGAAATATCTTATGTTTATACGTGCAGGAGGTGACCACATACCCATATCCTAAGAAGCACCAATACGGATACGGCGACACATAAACGACATGACATGCAACTTCGATATGGCAAATCCTAAAAAAAAAAGCAACACGATATTATGACGGCGACACGGAAAATGTTAATTAGTTACTCCATCCTATGTAGCACAGACACTTCACTTTGGGTGCCGTCTTCGTATCGTGTCAGTGTCAGATACCGACACAAGTCGGACACGCGTCATCATGTGTCAGACATGGTATAAAACGTGTCGTAAATATTTTAACATCGGACACACCTTGATCACGTGTCGGACACGCAGCCGACATGGCCGGACACACAAGTGAATGCAGCATAGTGGCCTCTCATTAGAAATGTGTTTTAAAACTTTGAGGCAAAAATCTTAATATTGTAAACATGAGCAGACATGGAACTGCAAATTGTATATTTAATTCAAAGATATAATGATTTAATCGTTGTATCCTATTGTGTCTGTATCCTGTGACATTGTTATGTTTTGTAATCATTTTATGAGTATATGTTTTAAGTTGCTATTTGCCTAATTTCTATGGGTGAATATCAGATTATGTAACGTAATGTTGATATTTAATCCTTTCTTCTTCTTCTTTTACTTCAAACTAAATTATATTTTTTAGAAATATTTTTTTATTTGACGTATCCTAGCCGTCTCCGCATCCTACATTTTTGGAATTTGCCGTATCGCCGTCTCCGTGTCGTGTCATCTCCGTGTTACATATCCATATTCGTGCTACATAGACTCCATCTGTCCCCAAATTATTGTCACACTTTCCATTTTAGGATGTTCCAAAATAATTGTCATCTTTGAAAATTCGAAGCTAAATATTTGCAAATCTCCTCTTTTATCCTTTCTTTGAATTAAATGGAAAAAATTTTGAGGGGCAATATGTGTTCACTTAAAAAGTTGAATTTCCAAAGTTTGACATTAATTTTGGGACAGAGGGAGTATATTTTTTTTTATATGTGTAATCGCGTAACATAAAAGTACCAATATTCTTAAAATAACTAAGAACTAAGCTGTTAATTAAATTTCCTCCAAACAACGATACAACATGAAAATATTATCACAATACTACCAACACTTATTATAAATTCAACTTTCTAGTGTTCCTTTTATTTGTCATAAAATGTCTTAAACTTTTCAAAATAAACCTCTCTGTTGCTCGTAGCTTACAACATCTTATGAGAAGGGTTTTTACCCTAAATTCAAGACTAGTTAAAAATAAAAACAAAAACATACCGTATGGGGAAAATGTCGGAGCTGTGTCCATGATGTGTTAGATTTCAAAAATATATTAAAAAATTCCCGACATGTATTTGGCTATGAAGCACCGACACGGACACGCGACACGGATACGACACGACTCGAATATGGCGACACGCTATTTCTCAAAAAGCATGATACGATACGTTGGGGACACGAATTTTTTTAAATATTTTTAAAAATATGTATTTACCATGTCTAATCAAAATTGGCATAAAAGCATATAAATCACAACAATATTATGACATTATCAATAACAAAGCCAATAAATAAAATTCAAAAACATCTTCATTAATAGGCCAATAGCATTCATCAACATTCATCAACCAAGTTGAAGTACGTTTGTTAACTACTAAATAATACATGAACTTGTCCCCTAAAATATGTCTATCTACATCAACCAAGCTCCAAAAGATATTGCTAACTACAAAAGTGAGATTTTCAGCCACCAAAAGGGGAAAAAATAAAAAATAAAAGTATAAAGCCCTAAACTGATGCATGTATAAAAGCCCTAGATTAGAACCCCTAAATCTCTTTTTAGTTTTTATAGTTGAGAACCATCCACAAAAGTGAGATTTTCAGCCACAAGAAGACGAAAAAAAAAGATAAAAAAAAAACAAAAAAAAAACGAAGAGAAAACGAAGGAGAAGAATACCTGTGCGTCAGCGAAGCAGTCGGCGTCGGAGTCAGCAATCGGCGTCGGCAGGCGGCGTCGGAATCGCAGTCGCTCTCTTCTTCGTCTCTTCGTTTCTCTCTCTCTCTCTCTCTCTCTCTCTCTCTCTCTCTCTCTCTGTAATACGTAAATGAAAAAGAGATTCTAAGTTCTAAAAAATATCTTCTTCCTTTTATATTTTTTAAAGTTGTCTTATTTTTGTTTACAACCCATATAATATTTTAAAAACTTTCATTTACATCCAAAGTTTATAAATACTTTCAAAAAATTAGAGTTTTACCCCCAAAATTACAAAGTAGGGTATAAAAATGCCCATTCGTGTCCTGCGCGTGTCGCGATCGTGTCCCGCGCGCGTCGCGATCGTGTCGTCTGCGTGTCGGTCCAAGAAAATAGAATAAAATAACAGGACTCGTGTCGGGTCGTGTCGGTGTCAGATTCAATGTCGACACTGATACGGAAGCCAAAATAGAGTGTTGGTGCTTCATAGGTATTTGGTGTGTCCGACACTTGTTAGAGGCGTCTTGGTGTCAGAGGTGTGTCGGACACAAATACGGCAGTTCATTTGAAGTGCCGGTGCTTCCTAGCCCGTATCAAACTTTAGACACATGTTCCCGGATCCTAAGATTTGGATTTAGAGTCTGACACCTGGATACGTACCCACACCCCACACTCATATCCGAGTTTGGGTAACATAGCTTTTAGTTTTAGATATGTAGTAGGTTAGCATTTCTCATATAAATTATAAAATATGAATAGATCTGACATATGTAATATGTGTATTTTTACATTTTTCTAAGTACTGATTTCTGCATTATATTTCTTGTTTATTGATGTTTTTCACTTTCCACGGTTTGTTGGCTATAGACATAAATAATCACATAAAACTGAAACACGCTTCTCGGATAGTGGAGTATTCTTGTGTTGGCCTTTGGTTTTCTATAATTTCCACTGCCGCTATATTCAGTGTGTATTAGTATCACAAAGTTTATCACCCATATAACCCAGGCATGGGCGGAACATGGAGACGGCAGTATGGAGACACGCTAGGAGGGATTTTTTTTAAGGATATGACACCACTGCGCAACGAAGATTGAAGTTTGCCATATACCACTCTTCTATGTATGCATGTGGAGATGACGGGATAAAAGACGTATTAATAAGGAAGTTTTTCAGCAACACTGCAGAACTGGGACAGATCAAATATAATTTTCAGTATATAACTTTTACCAACGTCATAGCCAATAATGAAAAGATCCAGAGCTAGTGATTATATTAATCGGTAATTGGGAAATTTGGGTGATACAGTTACCAACTCCTTATAAATGCTATGAAAAATCTTAGTCTTAAGTGTTGGGGATTGACCTTCTTGTGTGTGCTTCTAAAAGAAGAAGAAGAAAGAGGAGTCAATATTGGACACACTATTAGTCCACTGAATCCGACAATAGGCTACATGACAGGGATCCATGGATTTGGCAAAAGTACCCTATATATGTTTGTTTGGTCCCTTGTGTACATGGGTGCACCCCCGTACGTAGGTGCCTTTTCAATGCAGTGCATTTACCTATAACCAAACCAAACCAAGCCTTGTGTCCCAATCAATTGGGTTGACTGTATGAATCCTTTTCTCCATTCTGCACGATCAAGATCTATATAACAAAAAATATCTTTGGTTGGAGTTTAGGTTGGTAGTTGTTTGATTAAAGTTATTTTCTAGTTTTTTTGAGGCTTTTTCAAGAATCATTACGGTCTCACTTTAGAAAGTTTGGCTGGTTTGTGGAAGGTTTTAGGAAATAAGTTCGTTGGGAAAGTTTCTTTGCTTCTAGTTTTTAGAGACAATTGAGAAGTTTTGCTTAATAATAGTTTTCTGCAGTTTGCATAGTTTTATGGTGAGACTCCATTGATTTCTTCTAGGTAAGACTCCTAGAAGGCCTTAGAGAGATTTTCATAATTCTGTTGAGGACTATGCCACATGCTTCATAATTTCCTTAACTAAGCAGTACATCTCATTACTGATATTTTATTCAAAAGAAAAGCTGGTGTTAGTCTTCTGGTCATTCAGTAATCGGTACAAAAGATTTTCCTTTTCAACATGATATTCAATGTTATTATTTCATTCTATTCTGTAGGTGATTTATTTGTGCTCTTGCCTTGTCAATCTCAAGTTTTGATTGTTGAGAATTCCATTTTAATGTCTTCTTGTGAACTTACGTACACTTGAGTTTACCTGCTGACAAAATTGGAACATTGTTCGAAATGTGGCGTTCTCTCCAATGCTCAAAAGAAGACAACATATTAGTTCCCTTCCGTGTATCACACTGGAATAAGTCTGTGCTTGAAGAAACTTTGGTACACTTTCTGATTACAACGTAGCTGCATGACATCCTAATATAGGTGACTAGTAATAATTATGAACGAATTTCCGTTTTTCGTTATATTCTCCCAAAGTCATTGAGATGTGATTTTCCATGCTTTGGGGTCCGGGATAGTTGCACTACATTTTTACATTTATAAACGTATACTTGTAGTTGAAGTCATTTTTTTGACGGATATTTGATATAATGCTTAATTTGCTACTATATGAGCTTTTGCTGAATGACATAGAGAGGATATAGTTCACAAATTTGCATTGTCAGTGAATGTTTTGACGAGTCTTTGTCATTCTTCTGTTGTTGCAGATTGTTGTGTGGAGATTTCTGCTGAGATCCAAAGGTTCGGATGTACTGGCCACAAAGCAAGCCTTGCTTTTTATTATCTTGCTTCAGTATATTCCTCGATTTGTTCGAATTTTGCCTTTGACCTCAGAACTGAAAAGAACATCTGGCGTCTTCGCTGAAACTGCATGGGCTGGTGCTGTTTACTATTTACTATTGTACATGCTCGCCAGTCATGTAAGTGAGTTGTTAAGGACATTTTTACTTCTTTCGATGGAGCATGTCCTATGCTGTTTTCTAATGGTGCTATATTTTCTTAGAGTTCTTGCATGAGTAAAATAGTCTTGCAGCATCCGATCCTTACCTCTGAAGCTGTCCTAGATAGAAATTTTAGCGGGTGTGAAAGCAATATATATATATATATATACTAGTAATACAGCACGTGTGTTGAACGTGGATGTGCTCTTTTCAATTTATATTATAACTAAATTAAATAAATTGTTAAACTTAATGCATGAAAATAGTGAACAAAAAAAAAAGAACTTATATATTAATACAATTCTAGCACCAATGTTCTTTTGTTAGTATGTGTAATATAATTATATTATCATAATCATTCTAATGAAAAATTTAACATCTTGTATGACTGTATTGTTAGATATAATACTAAGGGTCCATTTGATAAAACTGAAAATTAAGTACAATAAATTAAGTTTTGAATTTTAAGAACTGAAAATTTTAAGTGATTTAATTTGTAATACTGAAAAATGGTATTTCAAGTACTAAAATAGGCTGCATTCAGTGATTATTTTTCAGTTTGTTTTTTTCACTTAAAGTTTTCAGTGCATCTTTGGCTGCCTTTTCAATTAAGTGGTACATTATCAAACGCACCCTAAGTCAAGTTGAATATTTATTACTCTTTGCACTTTCTTTTTATAACACTATTTTGAGTTTTTTTTTTTAATGAAGTATTAAAATAAAAATGACTATTCTTATCAGAGTAATCACGAGTGTTGAAAAAGCAACATATATTTTATCATTGTTCTAATTGTTTACTCTTGTTTTTTTAGTTTATTGTTACAAATAAAGCATTAATAAAATAAATAATTTTTTATTATGCATTTTAAATTAATGTACGATATTGGATATGTAAGATAATGCAATAAAATTAAATTGATATATAAAATAAATCATAAATGTTCAATTTATTTCTCTTCTGACTTCCATAAGATCCCAACTTTTTTAGTCTCATGTTAATATTTTCTAAAATTAAAATAAGTCTAGTTTTATATTTTCTAGCTCATTGGGTCCCACAATTTTTAGGCTTATAATCATCTAGTTTTTTTTTCCCTTCTTAATTTAGTTGTAATTTGTGATGCCGACTATTCTAAAAAGAAACATTATAATCTTAATTTTATGTTTATCTTCCTACACCCTAAAGCTTCACTTTTTTTTAGTCATCTATGTTACTCTTTGTTCCAAAAGAATTGAGTTCTATTTTTATATTTCTCTTTGATCAGTCCTCCATTTTTTTTGGTTCCAACAATTGTTTACAAAAAAGCTTAGTAACATGCGCCTCTTCCAACCTCCATTGAATCCCCTACCCCCCTTTTTTTTTTTTTTTTTGGGTCTCTTCTCACCTCTATTTATTCTTGAAAAAAAAAAAGTTTGTATTATGTGTTTTTCTTCTAATTTCTGTTAAATCACACTTTCTGAAAGTTCTACAGCTATTACTTTTAACTCTCGTCTCATTTCCTTGCCAAACGCGATTACACCTATAAAGAATTAATAATGAAGATGAAGTTATGCAGTTTGTCATGAATAATTATTCGAGACCTTTTCACATACTTAATATATTTTGTACTTTTTGCAATTTTTTCAAACTATTTATTGTGCTACATTTACTACAAGATCTATTTTTTTAAAATATATGTAGGGTCGAGAAACTCAACGCCACTATTTTTGAACAACTTGGAGCAAGGCCTTCTTTTCGCACTATTATGGATATGAAAATGATGGGAAAAATCAGATTCAATTGTTTATTATATATATGATAGTATTATAAATAATTAGGATAAATATTGTACTACAAAAGTTAAGTATAATTACCTAGAAGTGAGCTAACATAATAGCTTTACACTTCCTTATATTTTAAAACCACTGACTCTGAGCTCATTATGCAATTCCACATTTTAGTCTCATGGTGTCTTAATAAAACCTTTTACTTTCATTTATTATTATTATTATTTAATTATTGCCTACTCCTTTTGAATTCCACTATTCAATCTCACAATTGTTTTTTTAAGAAAATAAAACATAGAACATAGTAGAGAAGTTGGTGTCTAAATTTCATTGTTAGTACTCGTATCTAACGGAACTAATTTTCTTTTCTAAATCTATTAGACCATACTTTCTTGTCATTGGTGCTTATTTCTTGAATTAAATAATCTCTGTGTTTGATCTTAATTTCGTTTCATTTTATTGTCCCAGTGAATATGCTTTTAATTTTGGCTTTTCAAATTTTAGTTCCATGAAAAATTACTTTTATTCTTGTATGCATTATTGCTAGCTATGTTTATACATTTGACTTATGAAAATTCTATGCCACGCAATAACTCTGTCAGTGGTATTTTACTTTGATAGGACAAACTCACAAGCAAATATGTCACTGTTAAAATTAGAGTTGTTCTAAACTTATATAAGTGTTAAAAAATAGTTAATAACCATCCAAATTCATTAGTTATATATAAATACACATGTTTTCATATATTGTTTTTACTATGACCACCCTAGATGAATATTTATGACATAGGAATAAAATCTAAAATATGTTTCAACTTAATATTTTACATATAGTTAAAAAAAAATTTTAAAAAATAAACCTTCTATGTATAGTCTCTTTTAAAGTTTGTTATATATTATCTAACGTATTGCTACATGTCAACTACTTAACAGTCTTAGTGTGTAATTTATAAATTTCATGGAATACACAATGTATGTAAAAAGTTTACTAAACTACAAAAAGATGCAATAGTACTTTTAGACAATCTAATGTTTTCACAATTTACTATTATAACCATGTATAATTGTTATTAAGATACGTCAAGCCGCATAAACATGATGATACAAAAGATTACTTGTAAAAATTAGCATCTCTTGTAAAATAAATATATGTAAAAATGTATTTAAGTTTATCATATTATTTCAACAAAGATTTTAACAATAACGTTGACACAAAGTGTATCATTTGATCATTTCCCATAAAATCTGGTGTAGTTTTTGATTAAAATGCTCAATTATATCGTACTTTAAGGTTTTTTTTTTATAATTTATTTCAATTTTTACTTTTATTTGTAAATTAACACACTCGAAAGTGTTCATATATATAATATGTACACACACACACACACACACACACACACACAAAGTATAATAGATGAGATAGAGTAGCCATGTTAAAATATAATTATTTGTATCAAATATCTAGTTGAAGTAAATATCAAGTATGGTAGCAAACCTTTATTAATTTATCCAAAGCATATACATTTTTTTGAGTCTTCATAAGAATATTGCGATGAGTATTAATTAAGAAATAAAAATAATTTGTGAACTACAATATTTATATAATAGTTGTACACTTTAGAAGAAATATTAGTTCATCTCAAATTCAAAATTAATTTTTTTTAATTAGAATAAGTCTTAGTGTTAGAAAATGGTTAGATATTTTAAGATTGTTTTTTGTTTGTTTTTAATAAAATAAGTATTATAATATTATGCTCAAACAATATAAATAGATGAGATGTTATGGTCAAGTTAAAATATTATTATTTTAAGAGATGAATGATATAGTATTAAACTTTTAATAAATAAAATTACAATTTTTAATTTTTGAATTTTTTTGTTTTTAGTAATGATTACAGACTATACAAGAAAATCAATCAATAAAAGAGATTAACAAAATTTTTGAAGTAATATCTTCTTAACAAATTCAATAGTAGCAGATTGTTTAAAAAAATAACAAAATTCAATCTAATCAGAGCGTACAATCTAATCAAGTTGTAGTAAAGTATTACCCTATTTTACTCTAATATGGTTTAATTAATTACTTATTTATTCAATTGAAGAAGTCTCAATCGTCAATATTAATTTCAGTTTTATTAAATGCGACCTAAGATTATGAGGTATTGCTATTCAATGAATCTCTTAAAAAAAAAAGGAAAGAAAATGATTACATTTTTGCTCATCCCAAAATTGCTCACCCTCCTCTCCCATTGGTTAATGCAATGGGACCTAGTATTAAATGAGAATTAATTAATGGTGTAAAGTACTGGCCCCCACTACATTAGCCAATAGGAGAGGATGGTGAGCAAAGGGTGAGCAATTTTGGGGTGAGCAAAACTGCACTCAAAGAAAATACGACTAATGGCAACCGGAGCGTGAGCTAAGAGTATAGGTTAAAGAGTAATACTATACAGCCACATATTTTGGGAACCACATTTGGTATACAAAAATTTGGGAAGCGTCGCATTACTCTTTCTAAATTTGAATCCCAAATTTAGATCTCAAATGGCTTAACATTTGTACCACATGATGTGACAAGGAATAAATATAGTGATAATTTGATTCTTCGTCGCCGTATTAAGGAGAGAAAATCGAATTTCTTTCTTCGTTTTTACAATTACAAAAGGAAAAAATAGGAGTAAGCTGTGACACATTCACTAAAAAAAAAATCTTGTTGTAGCAAATCATTTACTAAAAAAAATTGATAAGCTCAACACAAAAGCAGAAAAAGAAATAATAGTAACTTGGTGTGATCGGTGGTACCACATCGTCTTTCAAACAAAGGCTGACTAATAATGTCACTGTATGTTGTACAACTGACAAATCATTTGGAAATCAAATTTGGGATTCAAATTTGGGAAACATAGCATTACTCTAAAAAAAAAAAAAATAAGACCCTTAGTTTCAGTTTAGGAGTCCTAAACCATCAGAGTCCACCGAGTAAAATATTAAAAGATTAATTACATTTTACCCCCTGTGATTAGGCCTATTTTCAATTCACCCCTGTACTTCAATAGTATTGGACACTTAAACCCAATTGTAGTTTCAGACTAAATTGAAACTGTTAAAATTTCTGTCAAAATAGCCACACATGGAGATTAAGAGTTAAAATTAGCCGCACATAGGAGAGTTTTAAGTGTCAAAATTAACCTCACAAAAACAATGAACCCCAAAATTAGTCCCATAAGGCATTAAGTGCTAAAAATTAACCCTACATAGGTGGATTAAATGGCAGTATTATCCCCATATAGGGAGTTAGTCTAGCAATTAATCTCACAAGGTGGCTAAGTGTTAATATTTTTTGGCCAATTTTAGAATTTTCATCAGTTTTAAGGAAAATCTTTGACTTTCACTTTAGTCTGAAACCACAGAAAGGGTGCCAATTTTAGAATTTTCATCAGTTTTAAGGAAAATCTTAGACTTTCACTTTAGTCTGAAACCACAGAAAGGGTTAAGTATCCACTTTTGAAGTACTATGGATGAAGTGAAAATGCATGGGGTAAAATGTAGTTAACCCCAAATTAAAATACCAATGTTCAAATGAGAGAGAGAGAGAGAGAGAGAGAGAGAGAGAGAGAGAGAGAGAGAGAGAGGGAGTAAAAGTCGGTGTTAATTATTTTAAGAATTTTAGGAGCCTAGCTTTATTTCAGTTTAAGAGTCCACGAAAATTAAAAATAAAAAATAAATGCAATGCAAATGTTCAAAAAGAGTAAAAATTAGTGTTAGTTCTAGTAAGGAGTTCAAAACCAAAATAGGGAAGAAAAAAAAAATAACTGCAATACCAATTGATGTAAAACTCTTGTGGACGGACCTACAAAAAAAGTTATTAAAATTTTAAGAAAATCACTTAAGTGAATCTCAAATTGGTTCCTAAATACTTCGTCAGTTGTACCAATGCTTTAATAGTGATTGGTGTGACAAAACATTTAGGAAATAATTTAGAATTCAAAATTTGGTAAGCATAGCATTATTTTTCAAAAGAAAACAACAAAAATTGTGGCATGTGGACATTGTGATATATGTGTGTGTATATCTGTCTATTACACGTATTTGGGTATAGTGTATATGTATTCGGAGATGAGAAAAGGGGCTTATGGCTAATTCAAAATCATGTTTGTTAAACATGACTCATTCGCGTTTGTTTGGTGTGTATAGGATCTAGTTGTCCAATAGGATATGTACTGCTAGTTTTAGATAAGAGTCCTTATAATCTGACCCAAACAAAAAAGAAAGATAGAGTTCTTATAATAATTGATTTAGGAATCGCTGACATAAAAACGCAGTATGATATCCAAAAGAAGAAAATAAAAATAAATTAGGACTCTAATAGACGTACCAAAAAAAAGTGGCATATCAAAGTTAATAAAACTCTAAGAAAATTACTTAAGTGAGAGTGCACCGATTGATAGAAGTTCAAAACACTTAAGGCCATCGGTGCACTTATATATATTATAGATATATATATGTTTGTGTACAAACATCAGAAAGGCTTTGATTATCAGCTTTCTAAATTAACCATTGTTTTAACTGCAGATGACTAGACTCAAATTCTAATAGCCCATTTACTTCATTTTTTGAGAAATTAAATATTTTCAGAAACATTTAAAAGATAGGCTATACAAATGTCAGTCTGTAGCATGAATATTTTTTTTTAATGCAAGGTGTTTATGGTTGGCTGCAATCACGATTTTACAGCTCCTTTTTGGGAGCAAGAATCTCCTTGAAAGATGCCTAACTCTTCAACTCTTCATCTTCTTCTTTTTTGGGGGTGTGTGTATGTGTGTGAGGTGGTGGGGAATATTCAATAAGTTACTTGAAATAAGAAAATGAAAGATTTTTTTCACTGGATGAAACCATTGCAGATAGTCGGGGCTTTTTGGTACCTATTATCGGTGGAACGTAATGATACATGCTGGCAGAGTGCTTGTAAGAAAAGCAGGGATGTAAAATGTGATACGAATTTCTTGTATTGCGGTAACCAGTTTATGGAAGACTACGGATCCTGGAACGAAACTAGTGGTTCAGTTCTTAATACAGCTTGCACTGTAGATGGTGACAATCCACCATTTGATTTTGGAATCTTCAATCAAGCTTTGTCATCTGGCATTGTTTCATCAAACAAGTTCCTTTCTAAATATTGTTACTGTTTATGGTGGGGGCTGCAGAATTTGAGGTAAACAAGTTTCGCTATGAAGTATTGTTGTGCCTTCTTTTCATCACTAAGACTGGATTTGTTTGAGGTTGGTATGTCATCATTATATTATGATAATGCTATGCTTCCCAAATTTGAATCCCAAATGCTATAACAGTTTTACAACATGATGTGGCAGTGATCTGTGGTACCACTGCATGTGGTACAAGTGGCAAAGCATTTGAGAATCAAATTTGGGAAGTGTAGCATTACTCTTATGATTATGCATGTGTTTCTAGGTGTAGATATGTAATTTTAAATCTTTGGTGGAGACAGAGCTGAGATAAGATGATATTTCTACTTTCATCCTGCTGTGGCACAAGGAAGAGATATTGATACGTCAATTAGAATAATAAACTACAAGACATTTGTGATGTACTGAGGTGATGATACTATAAATTGTCTGCATATTCCCTTGAGAAACCTATGGTTGAATGAAGATTTCTATTACGCATCGTTCGATTATTTGTCTCATTTGTCTATTTCAGATGTTCTATCTAGGCACACATTTTCTAACAAAAAGGAAAGTAAGTCTATGCATGTATATTGTTTTTTAGAGGATGTAAGACTTCTATTGCACATTGTTTATACCTGTTTATTAGTTTCTCAGAACACCGAGTAACATTCAAGGTTATTCACTGAACTTGCCCTGTTTTTCACCCATCTTTGTCAATGATATTTGTTTTACATTTGTAGATGTTCCTGAAACCAACAGAAGTGTTAATTACTTCATATTTCTTAGATTTTCTAAATGTATGCATGGGACACGTTGTTGTCACCCTAATCAGCTGATTTAGATGTGAATTCGATGATAATCAGAACTAACAACCTTGACATGTGTCTGGATCTTAAAGAGTCACCAAATCAACTTTTCATTTGCTTTGTACAGCACACTTGGACAGGGACTTCAAACCAGCACCTATATTGGAGAGTCTATATTTTCAATAGCAATTGCCATATCTGGGCTCATCCTCTTTGCCTTGTTGATAGGAAACATGCAGGTAAAATGAGAATCAATTTCTTTCTACCTGTTGGATGGTTAGTTGTTAAAACTTATTATCTTTATTTCCTACATTCTTTTGCTCCTTTTTACCCCCTTTTATTACCTCTTCTTTTTATTAGTTAGTATTTATTATCTTTTCTTTCTACCTCTTCTTTATTATCTTTATTTCCAGAAATTCTTACCTCTAATCTTATTATTCTTCTGGATGCAGATTCATTGATACCAGTAAAACGTAAATATAGGCTTGATAACACCCTGAAAGACTTTAATAAGACTTAAATGCCACTATGACATATTGACAACTATTGGAAGCTCCAAGAAAAAGAGGGCGCAAAAGCATTATCTTAAAAACTCCTTTTGGTGTACATAAAATGGTGATAGACTCTATGTTACTCATATAAAATCAAATAAATAAATAATTGAAACAAACAAGAAGAAAGTTGTGCATCATGAAGTGTACATTTTCCCTATCCGCTAGATTAAAGTTGTGGATGTTTGAGCACATTTGTATTACTTGTATGCTTCTTGTTAATTTCTTAACATGGAGGAGAAAAAACTTGGCATTTAAAGTCAAACAACAATGTGTCTTGTGCCTCATTTTATGTGTTGTGCTTTTTTGACAGACATATCTTCAATCCCTTACTCTTCGACTCGAGGAAATGAGAGTCAAAAGGCGTGACTCAGAGCAATGGATGCACCATCGATTGCTCCCACAAGATCTCAGGGAACGAGTTAGACGCTATGATCAGTACAAGTGGTTGGAAACACGTGGCGTAGATGAACAGAGCTTGGTTCAGACTCTACCAAAGGATCTTCGAAGGGACATCAAGCGCCATCTTTGTTTGGCTCTGGTGAAGAGGGTAATTTCTTTCTCTTTTCTTGGTATATTCTCTGCTTCTGGTTGACAACTTGTTCCGTAATCGCAATTGTGTGATTTGTAACTAGCTAGCTAAGCTTCCCCACCATAGTGTTCCATTATTTAATGTAATCGTAAAAGCTCGAGCTGACAAGTGAGATTATGGATTCGAGTCGGAGAGCAGCTTCCTTTTCGAGAAATACCAAAAGTTGGGGCCAGTTTAGGACTGGCGAAAATAGGTTCCGGTTCAAACCAAGTCTCACTTTTATTTGGTTTTTATGAACATTAGTAACATTTTGGTTTGATTAAGGACCAGTTCTTGAGCGTTTTTAAGCTAGCTACAGACTCCTACGTATCTAAAAAGTAGCTACACAAAACACAAGACTATTTAAAACTATTTCTTCCCTGAACTAAATAATGGTTCCTATGTTACCCAAACAGGCTCTGAGTTATGTCTGAATCTGTGCTTCTTAGCACCCTATGTAAGCAGGACCACCACCGGGTAAAGGCCTTTTAGTTATTCGATTCATTCCAGATCGTACAATATCGTGTCCACATTTCCTCCATTCTTCCTATTGCTTTTGCTTCTACAATTTATAAATGGCAATGGATTTCTTTGCTGGCAATTTACAGGTTCCTCTTTTTGAGAACATGGATGAAAGGTTGCTTGATGCCATTTGTGAGCGACTGAAACCATGTTTATACACAGATAACACCTATATAGTTCGAGAGGGTGACCCAGTTGATGAAATGCTATTCATCATACGGGGCCGGCTCGAGAGCGTGACTACCGATGGCGGCAGAAGCGGATTTTTTAACCGCAGTTTGCTGAAAGAGGGGGATTTCTGTGGCGAGGAGCTTCTGACTTGGGCACTGGACCCGAGATCCGGGACCAACTTACCAACATCTACTCGAACCGTAAAGGCTTTGAAAGAAGTGGAGGCTTTTGCCCTAATCGCCGAAGAGTTGAAATTCGTGGCCAGCCAATTCAGGCGGCTTCACAGCAGACAGGTTCAACACACCTTCCGTTTCTACTCGCAACAATGGAGGACTTGGGCTGCGTGCTTTATACAGGCTGCTTGGCGCAGATATTCCAAGAGGAAGATTCTAGAACTCCGTCGGAAGGAAGAAGAAGAAGCGGAAGGTTTAGCCGGAGCCAGTAATAGTGCCGGTGGAGGTTCGTATAGTCTCGGTGCGACCTTCTTGGCTTCTAAATTTGCTGCGAATGCTCTTCGTGGGGTTCATAGGAATCGAAATCTGAAGAGCGCGATGGAACTTGTGAAATTACAGAAACCCCCGGAGCCGGATTTTACAGCTGATGCTGACTGATGATTTGTATGTTTAGTGACTTCTTTGGAATTGATCGACTATTTTCACTGATTTTGGTTGCTCGTAAGGGCCAAGAACCACCATGTATTATATACTCGAGGCAAAGTTGCGAGGCTTGCTTAACAACTCATTTGCCTTTTGTATGATTGTTCTGTTGCTATCTTTTCCATCTTGTATTGTGCTTCAAGAATAGAGGGGTTTTTTTTTTTTTTTTTTTTTTCAATTTTTTAATTTTGTATTTTTAATGTGAAAAAATTACCCAAGTAGTGCATTTGTGAACTCTCAGCAGCTATCCAGTGGGAGGGTAACAAAGAACAGTATACCAAATGAAGAACGATCAAGAGCATTGAGACTGTATTGAGACTTGGCTAAACATTTTTAACCAATTTTATTTTGTAGCGGCATATGCTGTACGTAGAGAGAGAGAGAGAGAGAGAGAGAGAGAGAGAGAGAGAGACCTGCTTCAAATTTTTAACCAATTTTATTTTGTAGCGGCATATGACTGCAGATTAAAGACCCATGGGAAGCAAATTGAGGTTTGCATCTTGTGCAAAAGTGAGCATGTATAAGCAGTTTAAATCTTTTTCCTCCAACAAAAAAGAAAAGAAAAAAGAAACAGTTAAAATTCGACGAATATTATATATCAAAAAGAGGGCAATAATAACACAAAGAATGAAGCGATGATTTCCAGATTTCGCTCCCAAATGCTTTTAACAATTGTCTTACCTAAAGTGTGATGTGATCCACTGACCAGTCACTGGTAGCTAATCAACTTTGGAATTTACATCCATCGCATCCCGGAAAAGGGTTGAATACGAGGGGTATACACAAGTATAAACATTTACAATTTTACATCCATCGCATCCCGGAAAAGGGTCAACCACATAGTTTAGGCTCATTAAAATCATACATATTTACAATTTACGTGTACATTTATCCAAATCTCAGGACACTAAGAAGCACTCAACAAGAAGATAGATAAACTATCAACACAAGTATCATGAGAACTAGTAGGCTATGATACAAGAATTCGTTTAATCAAATCATTTTTCATCAGATTGCATCATTTAATCGATCTTCACTGATGAGTAGATCAGTCTCGTGAACCAGAAACATGCATAGAAACCGATTGTACCAGTGAGCATGAAGAAGGCATACGAGCCAATCAACATGTATCCGAAGTACAAGATCACAGAAACCGGCTTTGTGATCTCGAGCTTTGTGAAGAAGTAGAACGCGGAGTAAAGAAAGAGATAGAGGGCCGAGGATCCCGAAGTGAGGTAAGACCTCCACCACCATAGGTAGTCTTCACTGCGCAGCTGGAAATAGCAGAGCACGATTGTGATCTCGGCACACGTGACAATTAGGATAATGAAGACAATGAAGTGGAACCCGAATATATAATAAAATTGATGCAACCAGATTGAAGTCAAGATGTAAAATAGCTCCATAAATACAGCTCCGAATGGGAGTATGCCTCCGATGAGGACAGAGAAAACCGGGTTCATGTACCATGCTTGTTCGGGTATTTGCCTCAGAATTTTGTTAGTTTTCACTGGATCTTCAATGGCGGGCTTTCTGAACCCGACATAACCACCCACGAAAACAAGTGGCACCGAGATACCAAACCACATGAAAACCAAAGCAAACATGGTTCCAAACGGCACTGCCCATGAAGATTTCTCACCCCATACGATGGCATTCAAGACGAAGAAAATGGCAAAAATAATTGCGGGGAACATTAACGCTGTTTTGAGAGTAATTTTCTTCCATTCCGTTCCTTTGAACATCTTGTAGAGACGTGATGCAGCGTACCCGGCAAATATGCCCATGAAGACCCACAACAGAAGCAGGGCTGTCATCAACCCACCTCGGTTCGAAGGGGAGAAAAACCCAAGGACTGCGAAGATCATTGCGGCAAGGATCATCCCGAAAAATTGAACCCCTGTCCCAACATAGACACAGAGGAGATCTGAGTTCATAGGAGGCCTGAAAACATCCCCATGAACCAGTTTCCACCCTGTCTCTTCTTGGGCTTCTTCCTGGGTCTCTAGTTGATTGTACTTGGAGATGTCACGGTAGAGTGGTCGTAACATGATCATAGCCACCATACCCGAGAGGAAAAGAACAGTAATCAATGAATTAATGATCGAAAACCAGTGAATTGGATCATCAGCAATCCGAAGGTAAGTATCCCATCGAGACGCCCACTTCACTTCACTCTCCTGGACGATGGAAGAAGAGGCAAGATAATCACAAATTAACAATTAACAAACATTACCTTGCTGTATTAAAGCAAAGTTAATCTTTTAATATGAGATATAAAGAGACTTACCACGAACTCAACATCATATGTGAATATAATATCCTTCTTATCTCCAACCTCTTGAGGAGATGCAAAACTGCTAAACATGCGTTTAGTATGGGGATCACAGGTTGTTAAACGGATCTTATCACTCCATCCGCTTTCATATTCATGTTGAACACTGATTCCACCAAAACAATCCACAATTATACAACGGCCATAATCTACCGAGAAGAGAAACTTCAGCACCAATAGAGTACCAAAAAAGAGAGAAGGAATGTGATTGTGACCTAAATGGTAAAACTTCAAATCCCACAATCCTTGCAGAGTCGGTGTGAGCGTCTTTGTGAAATTTGACTGTGAAAGTTAAGTGGTTATGGATAAAGTACCTTTCCTCGTTGCTCTGCAAATAATTAAATGAAAAAAAAAAAAAAGTGAAAATTTTCCTCCATGGAACAAAATGTTTTCAACAGTTTGCAAACACCTAGTTCAAATGACTTATTGTGATCTTACTCCAGCGTAATGTCCCTTAAAACCAACATAAAATCCATGTTGATACACAATGGATTCTTGATCTAGCCTTCGAAAGGGAACAACCAAAGGAAGATTATCCAAAATCCTGCCAAACACAACATAATACGTGATAAAAACTGGTTAAATAAACTTGAATGCAGCATCAGTAATAATTTCAGGAAGTGCCTTACATGTTAACCCGATACTCATCATCTATCTTTTCCTTGAATTCCTTAGCAGTTTTTGCATTAAGTACTATACGACAAATGACATTGCACATTTGAGGTTCTCGCATTTTAAACTGCAATAAGCAACTCTAGTAAGACATTAATAAGCCAAAATTATTTAGATGGCCCAAAAGGGCATATCATATGAGAACAGTTGCTGACCACAAAAGGAGAGTTTTTAATACGATGAAGAACTTCCCCAAGATTTTCCGCGCTATCAACTATGTGGTCTGGCCGACAATAAGGGAGGGAATAGAAGGAGTAAGGAAGCTGTGTTTTTGTAGAGGTCAGTTTGTTCACTTTCACCTTCAAAAGGGCCCCCTGCACCCAATAGATAAAATTTTCAAAAGGTTGCTATTTTGACTTGAACTATTATAAGCTCAATAAGTGTTAGATTTAACATCAATGAGAAATATGTAATGACCGGAACCAGAAGAAACCCAGATAAATGCCAATGCATAATATCAACTCGGATCACAAGAATACGCTAAAGAGCAAGGGTAAAGTGGCTCGGTAAAATGTTAAAATTGGAGGCAATCTAAATTGGAGTACTAAGAGAGCTTTTTCAGGTACGTCTCTTAGTCATCATAGATTGCTGGTTGTATTAGTTCACAACGGTCATTACTCTCACCATGAGTAGGGGAAATATACCATAACGGAGTCACAAAAACAGGAGTCGTACAAAATGATTTTGTCTTCACACTAATTGATATCAAAGGACCTATTGAAACAAGGCCCCCACATAACTAACAAAAACTAAATTACAAAAAAAAAAAAAAAATGTGGAGTGACTGCCAAACACCCCCACAATAACACATATGGGAATGAATGTCATTTAAAATTTAAATCCATGCTTTCTGCAGGTTCAATGAGTAATAATGTCAATTTTCTGACTCTATTTCCTTGCTAACCAATTGATGTTTCATAGCCCCCCCCATCCACATTCAACCAAAATACAAAATTAGCTTGCGTTTCGCAAAGACATCCATGCAAAACAAGGAGATCCTCACTAGTTACCCGGGAATTAAGTGACGATGACTCACCATTTACCTATTCATTTTCAAGCAGCCAAGTTTCTGTGAATCCCATGATTGCAATTGAGATCCACTCATCAATTTCGTCACTCCAGGGATATGATGGCACAAGCACCATTTTATATACATGTATAAATACATACATACATACATGCATATTTTTTTTTAAATATGTTATTATACCTGCACCATGGCCTAAGAGCTTCGACGCTTAAAACTTCTAAATATACATAATATAATACATGAGAGTACTTCATTTACTTACACTTCGTTTGGATTGAGAGAAGTGGAGAGAAGAGAAGAGAAACTTATCAAGAGAAAAGAAAGTAGAGTTTTCACTATCATGTTTGGATAAACAATATAGGAGAGGAGAGAAAAAAAAGAGAAACACAACTTTCTCTCGTTTGGTTAACTTTCATAAGAGAAAAGAAAAGAAAGTACTTATAACCAATTTACTTGTTTATCCTCTATTAGGGATATATCTTATTGGTCTTTTACACATTATTAAATTAAATTTCTCTTCTTTTCTCTCCGGAATCTCTCCGATTTGTAGAGAAACAAAAGTAGGCTCTTTTCTCTCCACATTCTCCCCCACTTTCTCTCCATTTCTCTTCTCTTTTCTCCCCCCACTTAAATTACCAAACGAGATAACTGGTGAGAAAGTGGTCATCTTTCTCTTCTCTTCTCTCCATTTCTCTCAATCCAAACAAAGCTTTAGAAATAAGAGAAAAGTCATTCATAGAGCATGCAAGAATGGGATATTTATTTATCCAAAAAACGATAAATAGAACATGAATATATATTATATGGGGCTGCTAACCAACAGCACAGTGATTGTAAGTTATAGCAGCGCGTACACGAGTTTTTAGCTACAAAAGAACAGTTTTAGCGACGAAATTTTCTCATCACTAAAAACCAGAGTTTCGTGAACTGACTTCCAAAAATCAACCAAAACAGTTTCAACCGGCCACAACCAACACGGATCTGAGGAAAATATTCCACTATGCAACAAAATCACGCACTCAAAAACTAGGTCAAACCACAAAATCAACAAGATCTGACACTAAACTCTAAGAAACGCATATATGTATATAAATTATATACTCCCTCAGTCCCATTTTATGTGTCCATCTTTCCTTTTTGGGATGTCCCAAAATTATTGTCCACTTTCCTAAATTAGTATGCAAATTTTACTTAGTTTCCCAAACTACCCTTCCTTGCAATCAACACCAAAACAAAACGAAAAAAAGAAAGTGCAATGATTATGGGCAATTGTGGAAAGTAGGTGTAGATTCTTTTTGTCCCCTTAAATAGTTGGATACCCCAAGATGGACACATAAAATGGGACAGGTAGTATATTTTATATATCTATATATGTAATCAGAACCCTTCTAGTTAGGACGTCCTTACAAGTTAAAAACTTCTGTTTTCAGCAGTCAGATCATCATTTTAAAAAATGAAATGACAACAGTACCCTTAATAATAATTTGATCTAACGGCAGAGACAGAAGTCCTTAACTTAATAAAGTAACAGTACCGTAATGATAACTCGATCTAACAGCAGCAGAGACAGAATTCCTTAAAGTAAGGGCGCCCTTACTAGAAAGTGTTCTGGTAATGTAATTACCTTTGGGAAATCTTCGGGAGCAACACCGACAAGGTAGAAGCAGTTTCCATGGATGAATAGCAGGATAGAGACGGAGATCCATAGATGAAATGCGAGAGGAGGCGTCGGAGACGCCATGGTCAACTATAGTAGCAGAGAGAGAAAATACACACTAGAGAATATCTAGATCCGATCCGGAATTCACTTTGGTACCGTTGCTACAAAATTGCACAGTTTTTTTTTTTTTTTTGGAATAAAAAAAGACTTAAAAGAATTGCAGTCAAACCTTTTGTGTTGCTAAAAATATAATTTAGTCGTTCTAGAGTAGCGGTGTTAGATGTAAGTAAAAAATTGAAAAATAGATCGATCAAAAAATTTTTACAGGTCGATTTTTTAATGTTTGTCCAAGTTAAAATTGACCAAATACTTTAAAAATCTACCGATTATTACTATTGGTTGTATATATTATATATATATATATATATGAAAAAAATAATAATTATTATTAAATCGACTACTTACACCTCTAGAAGGTTGCTTCATTAATATTATGTCCCGATTTGGCCAATTGATGAACCCTTTTTCTTAAAAAGCAAAGTTACCTATACTTCTTTATAACGAGAAAAGAAGGGGTGCCATTTTATTTTGGGGAAAATACCTTTTACCCATGTGGTTACACCCATTTTCTCATAACCCTCTGTGGTTTATTTTGTAACACTTAATCCCCCTGTACTACGGACTAAAGTGAGACTGTTAACTTTTCTAACGGAGAAAAGGAAATGACGTTAATACCCCCAAAACCCTATACATACTCTTTAGGGAAAAATACCTTTTACACCCCTATGGTTACACCCATGTTCTCATAACCCCCTGTGGTTCATTTTTGTAACACTTAACCCCCCTGTACTAATGACTGAAGTGGGACTGCCGTTAGAAAAGTTAACAGTCTCACTTTAGTCCGTAGTACAGGGGGGTTAAGTGTTACAAAATAAACCACAGGGGGTTATGAGAAAATGGGTGTAACCACAGGGGGTAAAATGTATTTTCCCCTTTTATTTTTTACTATCACTTATAATTACATTAAAACCATTAAACTTATTCTTTGAAAAAAATATATATCCCTGTCCTAAATAGTCATTACAACTTAATACAAAACTCATCCAAGTCAAACAAAGAAAACCGTTCCCACAAAACAAAAACTTCCCAAAACTGTCAACAATTTGATTTCTAAAAATCGTCTCCATGTTCCTCTTGCATTTGGGAAACTGAGATGCCTTTCAGAGAGACTGAAATTGGTCTTCTTCTTTTTCCTTTAAACCAAAAAAAAAAAAGAAGAAAGAGAGAAATTGGTCTTCTTCGTGTGTTTTGGAGTAGAAAAATAGAACATGTATGCATTTCACTTGACGTGAAAGAACTGTGTGCAAGTGACAAGCACACTAGCCAAGTCACACATTCAAGTAAGGTAATATATATCTTCAATTCACTGTAATAGTTAATGCTTACTGTAGATACATTCATTGGGTTCCTTCTTTACAAGTTTCGTTTTTTCCTATTCGATCTCATTTTCTTCTCTGTTTCTGCTAATTTCTTCATATTTTATTGCTTAAGCTTAGGAACACATGTCAAATACACATGTTGCACACATAAAGCGTGTGCCCGTCTGCTAGTAACTTATAAGAAGAAAGAATCTCTACCACAATTCATTTGGGAAAAAAAAAAGAGTAATTAGGGTTTAGTCCATGTTTGTTGGGCTTTAGTTTCATGCCTATCGATATCTTAGACACCAAATTCCTTGTAAATTCTTTGTGAACAAATCTACCAGATTTTGGCAGAACCTTACATAGTCCACAGTTATAGTATCATTTGTGAGTAACTGGCTCACGTAACTATGTCTTACCCAATGTGTATGGATTTACCGTTATGCACTGTACTGTAGACCGTAAAAAGTGTACAATAATGCTAGACCCACACAACATTCTACACAAAATTTCGCACAAAGCAATCTTGTCCCTTGATTTTAGTTGGCCTCATGTGGGGAATACATGAGTCCCACACAAGGACCCACCAAAATCAAGAAACATGATTGCTTTGTGTAAAATTTTGTGTGGAATATTGTGTGAGTGTAGCATTACTCAAAAGTGTAAACTTATTACCACAATAGATAGATATAAGAGGCACGTGTGTAGGCCAAACTGGAATTTCTAAAATTAAATTCCTTAATCATTCTACCTCTTTGCTACTGGTAGCTAATATAACAAATTCAGCTGTCATGGTGGAGTCATCTATACAAGTATGTCTCGTTTATCCATGTGACAACTTCTCCACTAAAAGTGAAATAGCCATCAACTCCATGATATATGATCCTCCTGCTCAGTGACAATGGGCGTTTAAATTCTACTTGTGCATGTCAATGCAAATAACTAAAATAGTATCTATACTAGGTTTAAAAGCTGCATAGGCTCCTATTAGACCTATTCCACGTCATAACATTGTAGGAGTAGTATCTATAAGCATATTCCAGTAGTTAAACATTTTAATCCAGGCGTCTCACAAATATACAAACATATTGATATTTCAACAATAATCCTTGTACACTAATTAGTATAACAAAATTAAAATTGGATTAACTTGATTTTATTCCCAAAAACCTTGACACCCAAAGAGTTATATATATATATATATATATGCAAATATAAATTTGTTGTGCAAAAGTATAAACAAAATAGTTAGTCTATTAAATAACTATAGTAGTTTCAAACTACTAATAATCATTTGTAATTTAATAGCCTTTCAAAGTTTATTTTTCACTACATAGGTTGGCATAGTTCAAATGGCAAAGAACTTAGCATATATAAGTCCTCTCCAGTACTTAGGTAGGGGTTCAAGAACAAGCCCTAATCAGTAGTAATCATAAGGGGTCAGTCGAATCCATTATAACTTAAATTTTTACCTTGTATCACATTTGTGTTGAAGTATCTCTAGACCAACTTTAACTATACATATCTTTTGGAATTCTAAAAGTGCTCCTAAAATTTATTCAGACAAACTAAAATGTATATTTTGGGTCCCTAAAACATTTTTAGGAACTGATGAATAATAAAATATTCTACTGAATATTTTTAGTATTTTGGAGCCAAAACATCTGTCACAAAATGGTGGTATAGAACCTCATTTCATGATTTGGTGCGTATTAACAAATTAATTTCCACCAGTGATGAAGAGGTGCATGACCCGGCACCATTTCTTTCTTTCCCAAATGGTACCTATGGCACCATTAAATATAAACATGATACGGTGCATATACCTTTGAGTAGGGGTGATAATTTTTGACACGATAATTCGTTTTACTGAGACAATTCGATTATGACACGATATCATTGTTTTAAAAACCGGACCGGACCGGGCCGGCCGGTTGAACCATCGACCGGTTCAAGAAACGGTCCGGTTTGAACCGGGAAACCGGAAAATGCTAAAAACCGGACTTTGTTGTAAAAACCGGAAAATCCGGTGGTTCAACCGGTAAAACCGGTAATTGAACCGGAAAACCGGAAATTTTTTATTTTTAAATTTTTATATTTTGTATTATTATTAATATTTACTACATAATTATGACATCACGGGTCAATTATGGTTGACCCAACAGTTGAACCAGTGACCCGTGACCCAGTCATTTTTCCGGTTCAATGACCGGTCCGATTTTCAAAACATTGCACGATACGACGCGACACGACACGATTAAATTAAAAATAGTTCATATCATAGATGAATAGCACTCGAAACTAAAAACCAAATACAAAGCACACAACCCGATTATGACATATCTAACCTGAATTGTCACCCCTACCTTGAGTATTTTGTGAAACTAAATCACAGATCCGCTTGGTGCACTGTTCCATTGAAGGGTGTAATTAATTTTAGGCTTAACTATATTTTACACACTCCTAGTTTGCATTTTGTGTCAATTTGGTTCCTATAGTTTAGAAAATATAATTTTAGTCCCTGTAGTTTTATAAGTGTGTCAGTTTAGTCCCTTAAGCACTTTTTGTGACAAATTTTTACTTTCAGTGACAAAATTATTTGTCACTAAAGGACTTAATGGACTTATTTGACACACTTATGAAACTACAGGGACTAAAGTGACACTTTATAAATTGCAGGGACTAAAGTGACACAAGTGACAAACTACAAAGGTGTAAAGTGTATTTAATCCCTTAATTTAATAAAAGTGCACTAGTTTGGAAATATAAATCACATATAAAATTGGAAAACCTCGTCATTTCAAAATGATCTCACTGGGAAGTAGGGGTGCAACTCAAGCGGGACCTAAAGGATATGGCTTTGCCCAGGCCTGAGCCCGAATGCAAGCAGTCTGCCCAAGCTCGAGCCTGACATAAATCCGAACTTTCAACCTGAGTCCGGTTTGTGATTTAATGTTAAAAACCGAGCCTAAATTGCAATTTTTTTTTTGTGCAAACTGATTTTTAGTATGCAAATAACAATATGTAGATACTAGAGAATCAAATCTTTTTTTTTTTTTTTTAGATTTGGGAAAAAAAATATTCATCTATCAGTTTAGTGCTTGATATTCTTGTCACTAAAAAACACTATAATATACTTTAAAAAAAAATCCATAAATGGAATTCAGGATCGGGCTCGAGTTCCACGTTGTAGCCAAATTTTGCCCAAGCTCGGCCCCAATTGAATTCGGACTTGTGTTTTTTTGTTTAAGCCTGCCCATGGTGAAAGTACCGCAAGCCCAAGCCTAGTAATTTTTTAGCCAACCCTGGTTAAGACCGGATTGGCCCGCCCGAATTGCACCCCTACTGAGAAGTAACCAGGAACAATGCTCTTTTGTGATTGTGATTCACAAGGTTTTAAATAAGTAAATATGATTTACAAAGTATACTATTATGTAATTATAAACTATTGGTATACTGTCCTAGATGATTCTGTAAATATGATCTACAAATGTTACTGATTTGTAATTACCTAGATCACATTCACAAAAGAGGAGCAATTACTTCCGGCCAGTTTTAACACATATGCATATGACACACGCATCCATCCTGCTGACCCGCGTGTTTTTTAGGCTTAAATGTCCAGTGTGTTTCCTCAGTACGCTTACCCAATACACATTGGAGTCTTACTCTATATATATACACAATTTGTATCAGAAGCATGTACCGATTAAATACCACATAATTAAAATAAGTGATTGATATACTTTCCAGAATATAATTTCGCAGATCTCAGAATATAATTTCAAATAGTTTTCTTTAACAAACTAGTTAGGAACAGTCTTGAAAATTTAAATTTCAGTTTGCTCAATCTGAATTTATACGTGTATATATATATATATATATGCATGTTTATCATTTCATCATTTCTTTCACAGGTTCATTGTTTGTTTTCTTTGGGAGTGCACGGTTTTAAATATGTTTACCCTTAACAAAATCAGATTCAAGAAAATCTACGTCACTGTTTCATAAAAATGCACACATCATTGAATTGTTGTGAAATACTTTCATATTTGCATACAGGGAAACTTTTCAATATCATACTATGAATGGTGTATGATATGTGATGATGCTTAAATTTGGTTAGAGAGTAAGAAGAATTGAACAAGAGAGATTTGAGTGTGGTTCGGCCTTGTTAATTAAGAGACCTACGTCCACGTGTGTGTCGGAGCACTTGTATTAACAGATCACTGGCGGTTCTCGGTGAACTAACAGAGAGGGCGGTACTACCGGAAACTGGCCGGGTGTATACGTATGAGAGTTGTATATTGCTATTCTATAGAACGAGAATGCGATCCCTTCTGAGGGGGGTGGGTGGTCTCTTTTATAGATACAAGAGACCACTCATACAAAGGTAAGTGGTCCGATTAGGCAGTATAATCAGATAGGGATTGATTAACATAAATCACCGGAGTGTCCTAATCGGATTAGGGAACAGTCTTCCCTTTACATTAGTCTTCTAGCTGAGATAGGAAACTGTCTGGAACCTTACGGAGCAAGTCACGAGACGTGCCTGGGCTGCGCCCACCGTGGGGCGAGCCCGCATCTTGCACCCGACCTGTGGGTCCAAGCCGGGCAGTCTTAGATGGACCGCCCGGGATGGTTGCATGGTGAGCGCCATTACCGGATGACTTGGCATTCCTCGCTGAGGTGCGGAGGCTGACTTTGACTGGACATTTTTGTAAGTATCAGCTGCCCCCCATTTCCAAGGCTAATGTGATGCCTTATTAGATGAGCATTGGAAATTAGTACAACTTGGCAAACCGTCCGGGACCCTGCTCGGGACATTACTCGGGGTTGGACCGGCCGCTTTGGTCAATCAGGGGTTGGACCGAGCGGTCGCCTTGGGAGCTTGGGGTCGGTGCTTGCCACGTGTCAAGGAGCGATTGGTCTGATCAAGATCCAACCAGGGTGGTATAGGGGTAACCAGGCCGTTACATCTGAACCGAGCCATCACGTCGCTCATTAAGTGCGCACGCCTTTTAAGGTGTCGCTTCACGTGCCCAAGGTGACAGTTGTCAGACATTTCGACGGGAAAATTTTCTGGCCATTGGATCTGATTTCATCTGAGCCGTCCATATCACCTATTTAAGGGACACTTGAAACATTTCTCCATTCCTACTATTCAGTGAAGAAATTTACCGAGCGTTTTGAGAGAGAAAAGTTCTCGGCAAACTTCTCAGGTTTGTCCTGCTCTCCTTTCCTTGTAAGTCTTCGTTCCTCTAGTCTTGCCATTGATTACACTCTCCCTATCTTCCTTCTTCTATTTTCATTCCCGAGTGAGGCTGGAGAATAGGAATCCCTTAGGCTTTGTGAGGGAGCGTGACTTCTTTTTTCATAGGTTCTATTTTTTCCGTAGATCGGGCAGTTCTCTTTCATTGGTTGAACAAACCTACCGGCCGGTGTGCCCCAGGCGGGCCCTGTCTGAGTGTTACCTGACTTTTAAGACCGTATACACCCTACCATACAGGCTTGTATCCCTTCCACCCTTATACATTAGGCTTGGAGTTCCTAACCCCTACTTAGGTCGTCGACTACTCCCCTGTCCCGCTGTAGGAACTCTAGAGATGCGTCACTCTGGCTTCAACTCATCGTCCCGATTGGAAGATGAACAATCTAGGTCGGGTACCCCGGATACTAGCTTGGACCCTCATTCACTCTCTCTTTCTGACCACCATAGTGAAGGTAGGATTCCCACAGTGGTACCCAACAACGGACCGAACCGGGCCTACGTTGAGATTCTCGAGTCAGGGGAGGCAGGTGACCATGCATCGACCTTGAGTAGTTAAGGGGTCGTCTTTTCCTGCATGGGGACCCAGCAGTTTGGTCCCCTCGGACTTAGTCAGGATTAGGGATAAGTTAACGTGCTTCGATGGCTTCTCGCTTGCTGTTACGGACGGTGAGGCACACATTACCCGGACATACACCTCTCTCTACGAGGATGCTCTCCTTTCGGGTCTTTGCCTTCCTCTCCACCCTCTCGCCCGGGACCTGCTGATATACCTTGGTATCGCTCCAGGGCAACTTGCCCCGAACGGGTGGAGGTTTCTGATGGGGGTCATATCCCTTTGGCCCCAAGTGTTTGGGTACGAGCTCACCCTCCACGATTTTCTGTGGACCTACCGGCCATCCCTGTTATACAGGGAGGTCGGGTTTTTTTCTTTGAGTGCTCGGCGAGAGAGGAAGATCTTGGAGAATGCCCCCAATAACAAAAAGGGGTGGAAGAACAAGTTCTTCTGAGTATCCACTCTCGGGCTTAGCGCGGAGGCCCCGGGAATCCCCTTGAGGACCACCTGGGCGCGCAAGTTAAGAAGTAAGCTGCGTCTTGGGTTTGTTTATGGGTGTTACTGTCACGACCCATCCCACTACGCGTGAAAATAGGACATGTGGCACCCCAACAAGACTCATCCAATTCCATTAAAGTAAAATAGCAGCGAAAAACACAAGTCAAATCCATTAAAAATTAGAGTTTTTTTTAAAAAAAATTTGGCTCACATGAGAGCACTTTAAAAAAGAATACATTTTGGAAAACAGAGGTCAAGTCGACTGTATCGGGACCCATTTGACTGGAGGTCTATAGCAGTAAGTTTAAAAAGTCCAAAGGCCTCGTCCAGTTGACTGTGTCGGGGACCCAATCGATTGGGGCCTTAAGTTCTCAGTCGACTGGTGCCTTGTCCGGTCGACGGGACAGTATTCCTGCAGAATGTCATGTTTTCGTGCAGAAACCAGTCGACTGATGCCCACCCTTCAGTCGACTGAACCTTGTAAAAACTGAAGAGATATTTCTGAAAGACAGGGGCCCAGTCGACTGTGTCGGGCACCCAGTCGACTGATCCCTCCCAAATCTGCACAATTCTGCAGCAACTCAACCCATGCTTCTCCAATCCAACTTCCATGCAAACACAACTATATTACAACTTCAAAACATAGTTACAATAGTAATTAATAGAGGTTACAACATATTACAAATTGGAATTCTTATTACAAGTTTCAGATAAAAACAAAAATATAAACAAGTAGTAATTTTCCCCGGCATTCCTCGGCCTCACTCCTCACGCTTCTTCTTTCCCTTTTTCTTCTCACCTGCAATGGAGTAAAGCTCTACTGCTCAGCTATATGCTGAGTGTACAAATTCTAGCATATGCATATATGATAAAACATGCTTTAATCTCATGATTCACAATAAATAGTCTCTAGGGAAAAAAATACGCATTCATCCGTTAGCGGCAAGTCCAAGTCTTAAAATGCGATGCCAATGGCAAGTCCAAGTCTATCAACCATTGTATGCCCAAGTGTCATGGCAAGTTCAAGTCTATCAACCATGCACAGTAGTCGTCGCTACTAAATTCTCAAATATCGAGAAGCTTATTCTGACATGAAATTGTATAAATCCCCCCTTTGACCCATATAAACAACTCAACGTACTCGCATAAAAGTAGACATGTTTTTCTCATTTAAGCGCGTGCATAATTAACGGGCCTACAATTAATACATAAATTTTGCCTGGATCACAATTTCGTCGTCGACACCAAAACATGTATATTTTTCCTATATAACATAAGTTAGGATTTGATACCTCGTGCAAATTCTCTCAAACTTTGAGGGAAGTACTAGGAAGTCAATTAAACGTCGGATTTTCGTTTATACGCGATTCCTACATGTATTTACCTATTTTTTTTTCTAAATTTCTAGAAATTAGATTTTCAGAAAAAGTTAGCCAAATGTGGCCTAAGAAGTATGAAAATGTAGATAGTCCAAATATATAATCTGGTCGAAATCTGACGGACGAAAGGTCGCCGATCGTCGTCGCAAAGCTCGTGGCAACAAATCCACTGTAACAACCTGCATTTCATTTAATTTTAATTTTACCATTTCCATATTTAATCTGTATCCCTGGTTTTATTTTTAAATTCAATTCTCATGTTCTACATCTTATTTCTTGTTTTATTTCTTATAGAAATTCTGGTTGGGGTCGAACTGAAATTTTTGCAACCTTAGTAATACCTGTGTTGGATTTTAAAATCTGTATTTATAAACGGTGAAAACATTTTCTTTTAACTCAAACAGTATTTTTATAAAATTGGAAGATCATTTCCTACGTTAAAATAATTTTTCAGTATTTTTGTGGTGATCACCGCGCCGCGAAAATACTAGTTTATGTTCAAAATAGTCCGCGACGCGCTGAGATTTCCACAGATTATGGAATCGACATAAAGCTAGAAGTGACATGTACTTTATTTCCATTTATGGCAACTCATCATTAGATAGGCCTTGTTTGGAAATGCTTGTAGTGTGTGTGTTATTTTGTACCTAAAACTAGATTAGCCAAACACTTTTGTATTGACCCCTACTAGTCTATATTACCCCTTCAATCTTTGAGAGTGTATATACGTATACATATTGGTATGTTTTCATGTAGGAGAGCTGTACATATTTTTGTAAACATTTAATTGATAAGTAAAATCAATTGTAGAGTGAACTTGAGAGTTCTTGGCCCCCAAGTATATCATTTTGGTTTCTATATATATATATATATACATGCTTGGTCACACACATATCTGTACTCTCACAAACTGAATACAGAGAGAAAAGAGAGAGTTTGAGAGTTCATCTTGCTGAAAATTTTCTAGAAGAGAGGAGCTTGAAACTCCATAGCTAAAGTTTCATTGGGTGTTGTTATTCCTTGATCTTTCTCAACAAGTCTCTTTGCTCTTAATCTTAGTGAGTATTATCAACTCACTCAGAATGAAATTCATATTGTATTTACTGTTTGTGTAGCTTAATTTGTGATCACCATTTATAAAGTTACGTTTGAAGTTTCATAGCTTGAAAATCTTAATTTTCCAAACTTAATCAAAATCTATTTTTATAGATAATTAGGAAGGATTTCATATCATAGGTGCTATGTTTAAAGTCTTAGAGCCCAATTCATTCATATGGAAAAGTATATTAGAAATTAAGTTGTGACATCTTTTGATTTTTCGTAAAATCCGAGAGCTACGGATTGAATTATGTTAAATTGATCGTAAATTCTTAATCCTTGCAGAAAAATGGAGCGATCCATATATTACTTGCCATTTTTACTTCGGAATTACAAAATGGGTCAAAGTGGGTTTCAAAACTGAAAACAGGGGAAGTTTAGCGAAGAAGACAAAGTCTCTGCCTGAACTCGCGCGATCGCGCGAGCGGCCCGCGCGCGGACCTGGCAGTTTTTGGTTTTTGTCTGTTTTATGCTAAAGGACTGTTTGGATTAACTTTTAAAGGTTGTTAAGGGTCTGTTTGAGAATTTCATTCAATCAGAATCCTTTTGGTTATGTTTGATTCATAAAAGCGATGAACTACGACTTATTTACCCTCGTGCGCACGTTGTTCCTATATTTTAATGATTTACATTTCTGTATAAAGTTTATGGCATGCATGTGGGGTCAGGTGTACATGCATAGTATGTGAGTGGTCAGTGTGAAAAGAATATGTGGTTGAGATTGTGTTTGGACACTCCCTGGTAATGGTGTACCACCAAAGTGTGACATGTTGAGATTGCGGTGAGAGTATCTTTGCAATGCGACGGTGACAAAATTGGATACTCCCTGACGGCCATGGTAGCGTTAAAGTGTGTGACGCCGACTTGGACATTCCCTGGCACCTATGGTAATGCTAAAGTGTGGTCTACTGGACACTCCCTGACATGCGTGGTATGGTCAAAGTGTGAGGCATTGGACACTCTCTGGTACCCCGTACTAAAGTGTGAGGCAAATTGGACACTCCCTGGTACCCCTGTACTAAAGTGTGGTCATCTTAGTGTTTCAAAGATACTGGAGAGAGAGTGTTGGGTGTTGTGTTGTTGAGAGAAAAGAGTTGGTAAGATGAGAATGTTTGCATTGTTCCCATGCACGGTCACATGCTTTATGAATTAACATTATTAATGTTATCCTTACTATTTTATAATGTGGATTCACTTATACATTGTTAATCTGTTGATTTATGAAACTACAAAAAAGGAAGATAGTAAATGAGTATGATTTACATTCAAGTGTATGTTTTTAATACTCACCAGCTTCAATAAGCTAACGGCGTTGATACGCCCTGGACATTCGTGTCTAGGCTTTTCAGGTTATGAGTATGATGGACCATATGACTATGCAAACCGAGAACAACTACCCGAAGGAGAATTTATTATTATATGTTTTAAGTTATGAGCTGGCTTTGTAATAAGGATAACTGTAATAGACAATAAATA
The DNA here is from genome assembly GCA_033977485.1 of Hydrangea macrophylla. Lineage (NCBI taxonomy): Eukaryota > Viridiplantae > Streptophyta > Magnoliopsida > Cornales > Hydrangeaceae > Hydrangea > Hydrangea macrophylla. The sequence goes on from CM066987.1 coordinate 103,909,818, forward strand.
TTATTTTGTTTTTAGGCGGTTTGTGCCTTTAGGTGACCACGTGCTGTAATAGTTATTAAGTTGGAAAATATTTGTAAGCCTTGATTGCTCTACTCTGATTTACATTATACTACTGTTCGACGTTTGGGACGGAATCAATCCTTCAAACTGTCACGACCTACGGGTCCATAAAGGAAATTAAATGCTTTCCATATTTATGCTACGTCGGGGTGTGACATCCCCTTTCTCTCTCCTTTCTTAAAATATTTTTGCAAGTTTACCAAAAATGAAAACCCACCCTTTCTATTTATAGGCACGAGACTTGGAAATTACGTCTACCTCCCCACAAGTTTCCAAAACTTCTAACTATCTCCTGAAACATTTTATACGTCTACTTTATTACTTTACGAGTGAAAGCTAAAGTTTATAGAAGTTTTCGACTAAGTTCCATTTGGGTCCGAAATAAGGATCCAAAAACTAATCTCCGTGAAATCTCTATGCCACCTACTTTTTATGCAACGTATCACTCACGATCTCACCAAAATATTCAAAACAATCTAAAATGATATCCAAACTACCAGAAATTTACTCTACACAGGTAAATTTACTATTCATGAAATACCTAATATTTCAAATAACATTTAAATCACATAAATGTCATTTAATCGTGCCAATACAAAATGAACTTTCAAGTTCCCGTGTCTCCATTGACACCTCACCGTTGACTCACAGTCAACTCCATTCACCATTATCAAATAACATTGACAACTCACAAAATTCAAACATGCATGTCAAAACATTGAAATTTTGGAACGGGTGTGACAGTTACTTCTTGCCCCAACAGTGTAAGCTGACTTTTTTTTGTTTTGCAGTAGGATCTGTCAACCCGCCAAACCTCTCGGAAGAGTGCCAGAACCGGATAAGGGCACTAGCTCAGCCTCCCCCTAATATCGTTGATGTATTGTCTCGGGTGGGAGATCCTGTGATCACATACTGCCCAGGCAAAGTTCTTGCTGCCCTAATCTTTCCTCCTATCGTCACTGGTAAGTCTTAAAGTTATACTGATTTCGCGTTTGCCTTCTTGATATTTGTATCTTAGTTAGTCACCTTCAGACTCACTCTTTTTATGATTCGTTACAGAGATGGCTCCCAAGGATGTTGCTGCCAAGGGAGGCTGTGCGGGTCGCCCGGGCAGGCCAGAGGAGAAAGAGGCAGGATCCAGTTGAAGGCCAACAACTGAAGAGTATCCACTAGGGACCCTGGGCGGAAGCGGTCGGGACATCAATGCCCGGAGTGACAATTTCTGTACCCCCCAAGCACCCTACTGACACCACCCCGAGCAAGGGTCTGGCCTGGGCTGCTATAGAGCCAAATTGACAGTGCTCTAGGTTGGGCCCCAAGGCCCTGATCGGGTGGCTGTACAGCATCAACCATATGGTAAGTAACTTTATATGCAATTTTCCCTATTTCACTGCCTATAGCAACTAATGGCTTCTCTCGTTTATTTTTGTAGGTTGGTTGCTTGGCTGCAGGGGTTGAGGCTTACCTACCTGGGGTGGCCGAGAGACTAGATGCTGCTGAAGTTGCCTTGTCTGCGGAGAAGGCGGCAAGGGAGGCTTCGAACTTCGCCCTTGTTGTGGAGGAGGAGGAGAAGAAAAGGGCCCTGGCCCTGGAGTTAGGGACAACTCGGGATGACCTGGAGGGCGAGCGGGCAGCCCGAAATGCTGCAGAAGCCGAGAAGGTGACTGCAAAGACTGGGAAGGCGGCTACAGAGGCCGAGAAGGTGACTCTTTTTGAGGTCATCGCTGCTCAGGAGGCGGGGGTGAAGGACGCAGAGGGGGAGTTTGAGGTTGGCCTCCTTACAGGCTACGCCGACCTGACCCAGCGGGCGACTGCTGACCATCTAGATTGGGATCTCTCAGGTTACTCCTGGGCTGAGTTCGACTACTGGAAGAAGGAACAGGTTGCAGAGAGGGCCCCGTCCAAGGATGTTGCTCAGGGTGTAGAGGTCGGGGAAACTGAGGAGGAAGTGGTCGCGGTTGATGATCCTTAGCTTTCGGCCTTGGTGCATCATGTACATATATGTCTTTTTTTTCTTTTTTTTTGGGAGGCTGCTATAATTGCCCCCCGAGCTATGTAATTTTTTTAACGTTAAATGAAAAAGGCCCTCCGAGGCCACCTTTGCGCCATTTGTTGTCTTTTGTTTGTGCTTGCTAGTGTCCGACCGGTTGTTAGTCTCATTGGGACCCTGCCTTAGCAAAAGGTTTAGGACTGACCGGTAGGGAACACTTGGTATTTAGGGACCTGTACTTTTAAATTTCCCGAGTCGTTGGTGGCTGGGAAGTCCCGTCTGGGATAACGTTGGATTTCAATCTTGTTATTGTTCGGACGGTTAACTCTGGGCATTGTAGGCACTTAAGAATGTTTGAGGGTTTTATTTAGTAAATTCCAAATCCTGTTAATGCCCGCTGTGGTTTCCTATTTTAGTTCATCATTCCCTCGTGCCCCCCAAGCTTTTGCTATGGCGGGAACGTATATAGGTAATGACTAGGTAACCGACCCAGAACGCTGGTAGTTCCGGGGTCCTTTGACTCTCCTATTGTTGGCCACCTAGGGGGTTTTCCTCCATCGTAAGTTATGGACCTAAGTGGAGTTGGTGCCTCGGGCGTGATCCCGAGGTCTTTTGTGCCTCGAGTGTAATCCCGAGGGCTTTTGTGCTCGGGTGTGATCCCGAGGGCTTTTGTACCTCGGGTGTGATCCCGAGGTCTTTTTCTGCTGATTATTTGTTGGGAACATCATTTGCAGTAAAAACAAAATCTTTGTTCCTTCCGAAAACTATGATAATAGCTCGGCAAGAGCTACGGTGTGTTAAAAAAAATAAGTCCTTAACCAATGTTGATTCGTGCTGATCTATGCGTTACTGAAAGTACTTGCGGAGATGTTGCACGTTCCAAGGGTGAGATAGATCCAGTTCGTCCAGAGTCTGTACCAGTCGGCCTGTTGACCCGGGTAACCCTGTAGGGCCCTTCCCAGTTTGGCCCCAATTTTCCATGGCTCGGAACTTTGGCAAACTGGTTTACCGCCTTAAGGACTAGGTCTCCCACTTGGAAACTGCGGCGCTTGACTTTGCTGTTAAAGTACCGTGAGACCCGCTGCTTATAGGCTTCTACTTTCAGATATTCCCTGTCCCTTTTCTCTTCTATTAAGTCGAGCTCTCCTCTAAGGGCCTCCTCGTTACCTTGCTCACTGAAATTTGCCACCTGGTATATTGGCAGTCCAAGTTCTGTGGGGACTATTGCCTCAAAGCTAGGGGTGTACGCGGTCGCTTTAGGTCGATTTTTTGTGTATTTTAAAACCGACCAATAGGTTCAATTTTTGGTCAGTTTTACCTTGTACATGCATTTTATAAACTGACCAATCAATTTTTTGGTCAGTCAATTTTGGTCGGTTTTTGGTTTTTTGGTTTTTTTGTTCACCCCTACTCAAAGCCATAAGTTAGTGAGAACGGGATTTCACCTGTTGCCATCCGGGGAGTAGTGCGATAGGCCCACAAAAGGGTCGGTAGTTCCTCTGCCCATAGTCCTTTATCATTTTCAAGCCTAGTTTTGATGGACTACAGGATCGTCCGGTTCGTTACTTCGGCTTAGCCATTGGCTTGGGGATGCTTGGGGGAAAAGTAGTAATTCGATATTCTGTAACCCGAGCAGAATTTCCTAAACTCTAGTGTGTCAAACTATCTTCCATTATCACTGACCAGTACCCGGGGTATGCCAAACCTGCTGAGGATATTTCTTTCAATAAAGCTTTCCATCTTTTTCTCGGTTATGGTTGCCAAGGGCTCGACTTCTTCCCACTTAGTAAAATAGTCCACAGCGATAACGACAAATTTGACCTATCCTTTAGCCATGGGAAGGGGCCCGACTATGTCAATGCCTCACTGGGCAAACGGCTAGGGGTTGAGGATTAGGGTTTGTAGTTCTCCCGGACGGTTGATCATGCTGGCGTGCCTTTAGCACTTATTACACCGTTTGACATAATCTTGAGTGTCCCGAGCCATCGTTGGCCAGTAACAACCTTGCAGCAGGACCTTGCGGGAGAGCGCCCGGCCTCCAACATGGCTTCCACACACTCCTTCATGAATTTTGTACAGGATTCCTTTGACTTGAGTAGGGTGGATGCATCAGAGATAGGAGATAGAAAACCCCCTTTTGTAGAGGACACCGTCAATGAGGTGGTATCGAGCTGCCCGGTATTTGACCTGGCGAGCTTCATCCTTCCCATTCAGGAGGCTTCCAGTTATGAGGAACATCCTGATAGGATCTATCTAGCTAGGCCCTACATCGATCGGGTCAACCTCCATGCCTTCTGAGTTGGACACACTGGGTGCGGCCAGATATTCTACCCTTATCCCGGGGAGGTCCGACTCAGAAGATGATGCTAGTCGCGCTAATCGGTCGGCCCTTGCGTTCTCCTCAATCGGGATCTGTTTGATTAAGAAAACTTTGAGCTGTTTGGCGACCGACCTGACCAGTGCTAGGTAGGCCACCATGTTGTCTTCCCGAGTTTATACGCCTAACTAACTTGGTTGACAACTAGCTGGGAGTCGCTGTATCCTTGGATTTGTTGCGCGCCCATTGAATTAGCCAACTACAGCCCCAACCAACAGGGCCTCGTACTCTGCTTCATTGTTGGAAGCCTGAAACCCAAACCTTAGCGCGTACTCAGTTGGATCCTGTCGGGTGTGGTCAAGATGATCCCTGCCCTACTGCCCTATTTGTCGGAGAACCCGTCCACATAGAGCACCCAGGTTAGGGTATCATGTTGCAGGTCGGGTGGTAACTTATGCGGGTTAAGCTCTTCAACTGGGTCCTCTGGGTATATGAATTCCACGAGAAAGTCTACCACGGCCTGCCCCTTGATCGTTGTTCGAGGTCTGCACACCACTTCAAACTCTTCCAACTCCAATCCACTTCATGAGCCTCCCGGATGTTTCAGGTTGGGATAGGATCTTTCGTAAAGGCTGGTCAGTGAGCACCACAATGACATGAGTTTGGAAGTACGGGCAGAGCCACTGGGCTGAGATAATGAGGGTGAAGGTGAGCTTCTCTATTCAGGAGTATCTGCTTTCTACACCCTGGAGTGCTCGGTTGGTGTAATAGACTGGGTACTGTATCTCGTGCTCCTCTCGGATGAGTGCCGAGCTTACTGATGAGGGTGACACTACCAAGTATAAAAATAACTCCTCCTTTGGTATGGACGTTGAGAGCAGGGAGAATGATATCAGGTACTTCTTGAGTTCCTGAAATGCCTCCTCACACTCTTCTGTCCACTGGAAAGCTTTGCGGAGGATCTTGAAGAATGGTAGGCGCCAGTCGATTGCCTAGAAAATAGATCTATTCAATGCTGCTACCCGACCGGCCAGACTTTGAACTTCTTTCGTTTACCTGGGCAACCACATGTTGATGATGGCTTAAATTTTTTCGCGGTTCATCTCAATTCCCCGCCTGCTGACTAAGTGTCCCAGGAATTTCCCGGACAAGACTCCAAACGTGCACTTGGCCGGGCTCAACCTCATCTGGAATTTTCTTAAGATGCTGAAGGCCCAGGCCAAGTGCTCGAGATGGTCGAACTCTTCTCGGCTTTTAACCAGGAGGTCGTCAACATATACCTCCATCGTTTTCCTGATCAGGTCTTTGAACATATGGTTGACCAGGCATTAGTAAGTTGCCCCAGTGTTCTTGAGGCCGAAGGGCATCACCTTGTAGCAATACGTTCCCTGGGTGGTGATGAAAGAAGTCTTTTCTTCGTCCCCGGGATACATGCTGATCTGGTAGTACCCCGAGTAGGCGTTTATGAAAGAGACAAGTGAGTGACCGACCATGGAGTCCACAAGGAGGACTATTCTAGGTAGTGGATAGCAATCCTTGGGACAAGATTTGTTGAGGTCGGTGAAGTCTACGCACATCCTCCACTTTTCGTTGCTCTTCTTGACCAGAATCACATTGGCTAGCCAGTCGGGTTATTGTACTTCTCGGATAGACCTTTCCTTGAGAAGCTTCCCGAGATCTTCGCGCACTACTTCTTGCCTTTTGGGGGCCATGCCCCTCCTTTTCTGCTTGACCGGGCCGCAACTCGGATCAATGTTGAGTCGATGGGACATGACCCAGGTGTCAATTCCAGGCATATCTTTGTGGCACTAGGCGAAGAGGTCTTGGCTCTCCCTCATGAACTGGATTAATTTTTCTTCGAGACTTGGTTCTAGGAGAGTACCAATGTTGAAGGACCGATCGGGAAATTACAGATCCAACACTACTTGACTGAGCTCTTCACTTGAGCTGACCCCGCCTCTGACATCCTCGGCTCCATCTCCTGGATGTTCAGTGTTTTTGCAATCGCATCTCTGTGTAGGGAACTAACGTAACAGCTCTGGGCGGTCGCCTGGTCTCCTCTTAGGCTTCCCGGACCCTGGGGGGTTGGGAACTTGATAACCAGGCTGTAGGTCGACACAACCGTCCTAGCTTTGTTGAGCGTTGGCCTCCCAAGGATGACGTTGTAGGCGGATAGAGCTTCTATCACCATGAAGTTTGCCACACTAAGGTTTGCTGTGGGTAGGTCCCCATCAAGACTGGCAGCTCGATCATCCCGAGCGGTTGTGTGCTAGAACCGTTGAATCCGACCAAGGGATTAGCTATCGGCCGAAGCTGGTCCCTTGATATCCCGAACTGGTCTAAGGCTGAGGCGAACAGGATATCCGAAGAGTTGCCTCTGTCTATGATGAGAGCTGATATTAGCTTAATATTAGCTCGATAAGGAGTAAAAACTGACTGGATTTAACCTCATTTCTCTAGTATTACCTGCACTTGTGTTTTAATTTGTTTCTTTACACAATGATGTATTTTTCGTGGTATGTTGTTGTGTTTAGCTCTTTGAATGCAGGTTCTGAAGTTGAAAGGAATAACAAGTTGAAAGGAATAACTCAAGAAACAAATTGATGAAGTCTTGATACCAATCGATTGACATAGTATCAATCGATTGACATGTTTTCCTTACCAATCGATTGAACTATTTATCAATCGATTGACATATTAGTCAATCGATTGACATCTTTGTCAATCGATTGACTTAAACTGGAAACAGTCTGTTTTAATGACGCAAGATTTCAACAATCAGGCGACGACCAGCCGTTATGGAATGAACCTGGACGCCTCTAGCTTGTATTTTTGACATTATATATAGAGAGGAGTGAGAAGGAGAGGGGGTTAGCTCATTTTTTGTATGGTCTTGTAGGATTTCCATGGTTTTATCGGATCAAAGCAAAGATAAAGTTGGAGGATTTGTCTTTTTGAATTCAGTTTAAGTTCAGGTCTATTTCCATTTTCCTTTTGGTTATGCTGCTTGAGTAATTGCAAGATATCTTGGTTTGACTTGAATTTGATTTTTGAAAATTTATTGTGTTTAAAGTTTAATCCATGCCTTTTGGTTATAATTTCCTTCGAAATATTTCTGTTTTTATCAGATTAAACATGTTTGAGTAGATCCTGGTTGGGAATAATGTGAAGAAACATTGTTCCCAGCCCTCTGCCATGATTCTGTAAAAGAGTCAATGTCAATCGATTGAATACAGAGTTCAATCGATTGACATTGATTCCAAGTCAATCGATTGATATAATTGTCAATCGATTGACAGTCATTTCTTATTAATCGATTGACATTATGTCAATCGATTGGTATGTTTATGACTTGGGTTTACTCCTTTTTGTATTCCAGTAACTTTTGTTTCAGAAACTAAGTCCAATTCGATCTTTCTAGTTCAAATTGCAATCTGATTTTGAAATAAGAGTACTTTTGATTAATTAAGTCAGTGAACACTCATAACAAACACATTAAATATTTCATACTCAATTTGTTAGTTATTGTTCATGGTTTTAATTAACTTTTTATTTCAGTCCTTCATAAATAAGCTAGGTAATCAAACCACTAAGTATGCAATTCACATACTTAGTGTCTAGAATGCTTAACTTAATCATTTTCGAAATAAGGAATACTCTAAGGATAAAACCCCAGCTGTTCGTTTTTGTTAAAATCATGGTAGTGGCTGGTACTTTGTGGATTCACATGCTCCCAATTCTTTTCATATTTGATTTCATATCACAGTTTGTAATTCGATTGAGTTAAGTTATCGCTTTACTTTATTTTGTTTCTTTCATTTGCTCTATAGGACTGTTATAACTCCCCCCATCTAAAAGAAATCATCTTTTATTTCATTCAATCTAGAGTTTTCTGCCTTTATCTTCCGTCCTTTGGGATTCGACCCGGTCTTACCGATTTTAACGCGACGCGACCGTCTACACTTGGACGTACTCTTCAGAGAAAACAATTCCTGTCGTGTCAAGTTTTTGGCGCCGTTGCCGGGGACGGTAACAAAGGCCAGAGTCTTTCGATTGATCTAATCATTTCTTATCCCATTTCTATCTTTCTTTTTCTTTTTGTTCTTCAGAACACAAGTCGTATTGTTGTGTCCTTCTATGTCCTTTGATTCCACCAGAGCCTTCATCTCAAATCTATTTGAAGATCCTATCCATAGTGCTGATAATCCTATTTTCACTCCATCCACTTCTAGCTCAATGTCTGATACGGAGAGCCAACAAGGAGAGAATAGGCATGACCTCATTGATGACGGTCAACGACCTCTACGAGAACTCTTGGCTCCTGATCGCACTGCCACACCTTCTTGTATCCGTATCCCTCCACACACGGGTACATTCCATTTTCGTAATGGGATGATTCAACTGTTACCCACATTTCACGGGATGGATAAAGAGAAGGCGTACTTGCACATTCGAGATTTCGAAGATGTTTGTGGCACTTTCACAGATCAGACTTGCCCAAGTGATATAATCCGACTAAAGCTTTTTCCCTTCACCTTGAAGGACAAAGCGAAGTCATGGTTATTGTCACTCAAACCGAATTCGATTTCGACTTGGCCAGCAATTCATGAAGCCTTTCTCAAAAAGTTTTTCCCTAATCAGTTAACAACTGACATCTTGAGACAAATCAAGATGTATAATCAAAAAGAGGAAGAAACTTTTGCTGAGGCATGGGAGCGTTTCAAGGATTTGTTACTGCTCTGCCCGCATCATGGTTTTGAGAAGTGGCGAACAATAAGCTTTTTTTTTATGGTCTAAGTCCAAAGTCAAAGAAGCTCGTAGAAACTACGAGTGATGGTGAGTTCATGAGCAAAAATGCTGACCAAGCAGAAGCTCATTTTGAATGGTTAGCCGAACATGCACCAGAATGGAAAACTCAAGTGACGAGAACTCAACCCAGTTCAAGTTCAAGTAAAAAGAGTATTTATCAGCTGAAGGCAGAAGATGGCTTACTGGAGAAATACGAGCAACTGGCTCGTAAATTGGAAATTTTGGAAGCAAAGAAGGACCCGGTGATACAATTCGCATCTGAAGAATCATGTTCAAGTTGTCTACAAATGGGGCATTCCTCTCAACATTGCCAAATATACCCTGTTTACCAAGAACAGAGTCCAGTGGAGGTATATGATGTAAATGCCCCTAGTCGTTTCAACCCCAATGATAGGTGGAGTCATCCTGGTTTCAATCAAAGGAACAGTGCTGCTGCAGCAAACCCATCTCAACAGTGGCAGCCGAATAAAGGGAACCAGTACCGACCTCAACACCAAGGGTACCACCAGAGTTACCAACCTCCTTCTACTTATCAACAAAATCAAGGGTATCACCAGAACCAATATCAAAATCATTCACCTCAATCCAACTATAACCAGGGGAGAAACAACCAAACCTCATCAAACACTTATGTGCCACCTCATAAGAAGGCACAAGAGGATCCTAATACACTCATGATGCAGCAGATGATGCAGCAGATGAGTAAACTCAACACAAGTGTAGAGAGGTTAGCTGCCCAACAAGGGGATCGAGAACGAACTATGTTCCCTGCACAGCCAGAACCAAATCCTAAAGGTCAACACTCGGGTACAGGACCCTCGGGATCTGGACCACATGAGGAGGCCAAGGCAGTAACTGTGTTGAGAAGTGGAAAGGAAATTGAGAAAGTATCTTTGCCCTCACAACCGGTAGTTAGTAATGGAGAAGAGGTAGAGAATGAAGAAGAATTGGTGGAAGAAGGAAGAGAGGGCGAAACAGTTGAGCCCAAAACAATATTTCCTGAGGATAGTGAAATAAAGAGAAGACCAGGAAAAGAACCTCTCCTTGAGGAGGCACCCAAATGCCCTTTTCCAGCACCATATCCTCAGAGGTTGAAGAAACCTCTACAAGAAACTAAAAGTCAGGAGTTTCTGGAGTTATTCAAACAGGTGAAAATCAATCTCCCACTCCTGGACGCAATTAAACAAGTGCCTTCCTATGCCAAGTTCCTAAAAGACTTGTGCACTGTTAAAAGGAAGCAAAGTGTTAAGAAGAGTGCTTACTTGGCATGCCAGGCGAGTGCAATTTTAAAACACGACCTGCCACCTAAATATAAGGATCCAGGCACACCAACGGTTTCTTGTATAATCGGTCAGAAGAAAGTAAACAATGCGTTACTCGATTTGGGATCGAGTGTTAATCTCTTACCTTACATTGTTTATCAACAGTTAGGGTTAGGAGAACTTAAGCCCACTCGCATTACTCTTCAACTGGCAGATCGATCAATTAAATATCCGCGAGGAGTGCTAGAAGATGTCTTAGTCCAGATTGACACCTTTGTCTTTCCTGTTGACTTTGTTGTTCTGGATACTGAACCAGTTTACAATGCTAAATCTCAGATTCCAGTGATCTTTGGACGTCCTTTCCTCGCGACAATTGATGCGACGATTAAAGTAAGGAGTGGAGTTATGACCGTTGTTTTTGGAAACATGACATTGAATATCAAGATCTTTTCAAATCCAAAAATTGAAGATTTTGATGATGAGGAAGAAGAGGTGAATTGGGTAGAAGCAGTAATTCAAGATTGCTTTGATTCAACTGCTCACTCTGACCCTGTGGAGTCCGTTATGACTAACTCATGTTATGAATTGGAAAGATACACTCCACAAGATGAAAGAATGAGTCAGATATGTTCTACTTTGGAGGTTGTTGAAGAGGAAGTTGCAAGAACAATGTGGACGGCTCAATATGAGCAGCTACCGCCAAAGACCAAGTTGGCTATGCCGTCAAACCTGCAATTTCCAGAGTTGGAACTGAAAGAGCTCCCAAAAGAATTGAAATATGTATTCCTGGGAGAAGAGAGGACCTTTCCTGTGATAATTTCATCTGTTTTAAATCACGAACAGGAAGGCAAACTGATACAGTTGCTTAAGCAACACAGGAGTGCGTTAGGATGAACCGTTGCTGATTTAAGAGGAATTAATCCATCCATATGCACCCACAGGATTTACCTTGAGGAAGATGCCAAACCTTGTCATCAAATGCAAAGGCGTCTTAACCCAAACATGCAAGAGGTGGTGAAGAAGGAAGTTTTGAAGTTGCTGGATGTTGGGGTTATTTATCCAATTTCGGATAGTCCTTGGGTGAGTCCAACTCAAGTAGTGCCGAAGAAAGCTGGCATTACGGTGGTAGAAAATAAAGCAGGAGAATTGGTACCCACACGTGTAACCACGAGCTGGCGCATGTGTATTGACTATCGAAGGTTGAATGCGGTAACTCGGAAAGATCATTTTCCATTGCCCTTTATGGATCAAATGCTCGAAAGGGTAGCGGGTCACCAATTCTATTGTTTCCTGGATGGTTATAGTGGTTATAACCAAATTGAAATTGATCCTGCTGATCAAGAGAAAACCACTTTTACCTGCCCGTTTGGAACATTTGCATATCGTCGGATGCCATTCGGATTGTGCAACGCGCCTGCTACTTTTCAGCGGTGCATGCTGAGCATTTTCAGCGATATGGTGGAAAAGATTATGGAGGTTTTTATGGACGATTTCTCCGTATTTGGAAGCAGCTTTGATGATTGCTTGGAAAACCTCCAGAAAGTCTTGAAAAGATGTGAGGAAAAGAATTTGGTCCTCAACTGGGAAAAATGTCACTTTATGGTGACAAAAGGGATTGTCTTGGGACATATCGTGTCTGCTGAGGGAATACAAGTAGACAAGGCGAAGATCGATATAATTTCCAATCTGCCTGTCCCCACTACAGTGAAAGAAATACGATCGTTTCTAGGTCACGCCGGTTTCTACCAGAGGTTTATTAAGGACTTCAGTGCTGTATCTAGACCACTATGCCAACTCCTTGTTAAGGACCAACCATTTGAATGGAACAGCAAGTGTCAGGAATCCTTTGATAAACTCAAACATCACCTCACAACAGCTCCGATAATGCAATCTCCAGATTGGAGTCTTCCTTTTGAGCTGATGTGTGATGCGAGTGACACAGCGATTAGAGCTGTTTTAGGGCAAAGGAAAGACAAGAAGCCTACTGTGATCTACTACGCTAGCAGAACCCTTGATGGAGCTCAACGTAATTACTCTACTACTGAAAAGAAGTTGCTAGCAATTGTATTTGCATTGGAGAAATTCAGGCAATATCTAATTGGCTCGCAGATCATTTGCTTCACTGATCATGCTGCATTGAAGTATCTGCTATCCAAAAAGGATACAAAACAGCGATTGATACGCTGGATTCTTCTGCTCCAAGAATTTGATTTGGTTATCAAAGATAAAAAGGGGGTGGAGAATGTTGTAGCCGATCACCTCTCACGATTGACATTTGAAGACAATTCTTCACAATCTATTCCGATCAGTGAATCTTTCCCAGATGAGCAACTTTTTGCTGCAACTAGCTTACCCTGGTATGCTGACATTGTCAATTACCTGGCAACAGGGGAGACCCCATCCCATTGGTCCACCCCTGACAGAAAAAGGTTTCTATCCATCGCCCGATGGTTTTACTTTGATGATCCGTACTTGTTTAAGTACTGTGCGGATCAAGTAATTAGGCGATGTGTCCCCGAGGAAGATATCTCTCATATTTTAGCTTCCTGCCACTCGGAGGCCTGCGGTGGCCATTTCTCAGCCCAGAAAACTGCTCAAAAAGTGTTTAGTAGTGGTTTTTACTGGCTGACAATTTTCAAAGACTGTTATGCATTTTGTAGAGCGTGTGCTAGGTGCCAAATGTTAGGAAGCTTGTCAAAGAGAAATGAAATGCCGATGACCCCGATCATTACTATTGAAATCTTCGATTGCTGGGGCATCGATTTCATGGGACCATTCCCGCCATCATCTCATTACGAATATATCCTTTTGGCAGTCGAATATGTGTCCAAATGGGTTGAGGCCATTCCGACAAGGAGAAATGATCACAGAACAGTGATCTCATTCTTAAAAGAGAATATTTTGTCAAGGTTCGGAACACCGAAGGCCATGATTAGCGATCGTGGAACCCATTTCTGCAATAAGCCTTTTGCGGCATTGATGAAAAAATATGGGGTTAACCATAAGATTGCTCTTTCATATCACCCACAGTCAAATGGTCAGGCAGAGCTAGCCAATAGGGAGATCAAACATATTCTGGAGAAAACCGTTAACATCAATAGAAAGGATTGGTCGTCACGTTTAACTGATGCTCTATGGGCATACAGGACGGCGTACAAGACGAACCTTGGGATGTCTCCCTACAGACTGATATATGGAAAAGCTTGCCATTTGCCTGTGGAATTGGAGCATAAGGCATATTGGGCCACTAGACTGCTAAACGTTGATATCCACGAAAGTGGTACATTGAGGAAACTACAACTCAATGAATTGGAAGAGATCAGGAATGATGCATATGATCGTGCTCGAACTTATAAGTCAAAATTAAAAGCTAAGCATGATCAATCGATCCTGAGAAAGAAGTTTGAACCGGGACAGAAAGTATTACTTTACGATTCAAAGCTTCATCTCTTTCCCGGGAAGCTGAGGTCGAGGTGGATAGGACCCTTTGTTGTCAAAGAAGTGTTTCCACACGGAGCAGTAGAGATTGTTAACTCCAAAAATGGTAATGTTTTTAAAGTCAATGGGCAGCGTTTAAAGCCATTTTTGGAGAAGTTTGAGCCAGAATCAGAGACCATCCAACTGGATGATCCTGATTATTCTTCTTGAAAAATTTGAGAACCTTGTGTTGTTGTATAGTAGTTTTCTTTTCTTGTGTGCTTCTTTATTTTCTGTTTCCTTTTATTCTTATTCTGTCTTTTTGATTGGCTATAGGATGAATCCATTGCATTACCTGCCACATTTGCTCTACCATGGGGTCCGTTCTCCAGGAACCCCAGAACAGAGGGAGCAAGAAAGGCCAATTTTTACTCCACTTTCCAGTTCATGCCCAGATTCCCCTATTACGGTAATCGCCAATATGAATACCTGGGATTTGCTTTGCGCAGTTTGAGAAATTCTGGAAGACCTTCAAATCGATTCGGACGGAGAAGTTGTGGAGTACTCCGTGGATTATGCTGTAGGAGAAGACTTTTCTTCCCCTGAACCTGAGCAGAATTGATAGTTCTTGTAGCAGTTGAATAAGACAGAATTTTGTTCTTGTTTTTCTTTTTGTTTGTTTGTTTCTCGACCAAGATCTTGTACTCTTTGGATGATAATAATCCATTTCGAACTTTGAATTGATGATGTTTGGAATAAATTCTTCCTATTTGTGTGATTGATGGGTCTAATCCTTGTTTGAATGATCAAAAGTCTTGTTTCTGTCTTAAAAATGCATTCTTAAACAGTTGGGGGTGATTACATGCATTTCTTTAGTCAATCGATTGAACATGTTTGTCAATCGATTGAACATTTTCTGTGTCAATCGATTGAACTTTTATGTCAATCGATTGAATTCTTTTTCAATCGATTGATATCTAATGTCAATTGATTGACATTTCTCACAGACGTAATGTTCTTCTCCCTCTCTCTCAATTCATTTCAAAATTATGTGAGAGGGAGAGGGAGAAGGCGATTCCGAGGGAGTGAGAAGGAGACCCCTCCCATAACTTCCTTCATCAACTTCATCTTCATCATCCTCATCCTCACCGCCTAACCTCCACCGTCGCTCTCGGCCGCACCATCTCCACTGCCTCTGACCTCGCATGGACAAAGGGTGAGGAAACGGAGAAGTGATTCATCACAAATCATCATCATCATCATCAATCTCGTCATCAATCACCAGTGAGCAAAGCTTTTCTTGCCTTGGTTCCGATCAAGGTATCTCCCAAACCCACTCCCTTTTCTCATCCTTTTTATTATTCAAAACAGGAGAGGGAGCCCCTCATGGTCCTAAGACCATTAAATTAATGATAGGGGGACGTGAGACCTTGTTGTGGGCAGCCCCCTATGATCACTGATGTCAATCGATTGACATCAGGGTTCAATCGATTGGAACACAACTTCAATCGATTGACATCTTATGTCAATTGATTGACATAAACAGAGATGCAGATCCTCAAATCTTTCATTCTAACTCTCTGGTTTCCTTATTTTTGCAGCTCCTATGGCTCCAAAGCCCAAGGACAGTGGGCCCCATCCGGAAAAGTCAACCTCTTTGGAGATTCCTGACCCGCCACTTGCCCACGGGTTCAGGAATGTCAAGGAAAATACTTGGTATACTAAGTATTTCAGAACCAGAGAGGTTATGGTTGAGCGGCAGTTGGAAAATCTCTGGAGCGACGATAAGCTACCATTTCATCTCACGCGTTTACGCGCTTTTCCGAGCTGGCTTTCCGTCCTCACTATTCAGAAAAAAGTTTATGCTTCCTGGATTCGGCCAGCATGTGCCAGTATGGTTAAGGTACCGAATGTTCCTTACACATATTTCTCGTGTGTATCAGGACGGGCAATTGAGTTCAGCCCAGCTACAGTCGCTCAGGCGCTTGGTATACCAGAGGTTCCTGATCATATGTACCCTATTCATCCCGACCGTCCATTTCCATCATATGATGTTGTGGCCACAGAGATCTCAGGCGGGAAGGTGAAGAAATACTCGGGGATCACAGTATTCGACGACCACGACCTGACGACGGACTATCATCTATTACATTTGACTCTCTGCAGCTGTATCCTCCCCACGACGTATAAGTTAGATTTCGTTGGGTGGTACGCGAGAGTTCTATATGCTATTGGGACCGGTCTACCTATTTACCTCGCTCGGCTTTTCATTGAGTTCTTAGTTGAGCCTACACGTCATCCTAGCAAGGCCCAGCACCTCAAAGGTGCATGGGTGATCCATAGAGTGTGCGAGGAGGCAGGGTTGGTGATACCGGCAGGAGTCTGGAGAGTCGCTGCAGAAATTGAAAATTGGTGTTTTTGGTGAGTCGGCTGCTAGACGGTCAGCAGCGCAATTTAAAAAATTGTCTAAGGGGAAGGTGAAGGTAGGAGAGAGTAGTAAGAGAAAGAAGAGAAAGAGAGGAGACGTGACGTCAGAGGAAGAGGACGTGGACCCAGGGACGCCTACTGAGGCGGAGGGTCGGGATACGGAGGTAGTTGAGGAGGAGGAGGATGAGGACTCAGGGACGCCGACTGAGGCTGAGGGTCAGTATGAGTTGAGGATGCGTGAGCCACCTACAGCCGCTACACCACCTACAGCCTCTGCACCACCTACAGCCTCTACATCTACCCCTCCATCTCTCCAGACCATTTATGACCTCTTGGTAGAGGAGCGAGCCGCGAGGGTACAGCTTCATGCGATGATTAGAGAGCTCACGGCTGAGCAGTTATTATTAGCTACCCAGATGTCACGGCTAGGTGGTCAGATTGAGCAGATTTCGATGTTGCTTGGGATTGAGCAATCCTTGCGCTCATCTATGCCACCTCCACCGACAGATCCAGCTTCTACGTCGGCTCAGCCAGAGGGCGTTACCTTAGAGACACCTCCACCGCCACCTCCTCCAGCTGCTGTTCCCTCACCAGTTGTGAGTGACCCGGCGGCTGTCGTCCAGACTGGGACAGCTGCCGAGGGTGACGGTGAGGTAGCTGTTGATCCTGCTGAGCCTTAGGAGGGAGTGTTGGAGAGCGAGAGAGTATTTTGTTGATCTTATTTTGTAATCTCTCTTGTATTTCTTTTGTTTGATTTGTGGATATGTAGGTAGATTTGTGGATAGTTTATTTTGGTTGGTTGGAAAGCTGGGTTGAATAGTTGTTGTTCGCTTATATCTGTACTTGGACTTCATTGATTTTGGACATTTTTATTACAGATAGTTCTTTTCGTTCATGGATTATGTTTCTATTGTTTATACTTTCGATTATTATCCATTTGCTCTTGATCTTGGTTGTTTGGGGAGATTGTTTTGTTAAAACAGGTGAATTCTCAGAATTATGCTGGAATGATTAAATCAGGTGATATCTTCTTTTACTTGAAATACTTCCATTGGGGACAATGTAGATTTCAGTTGGGGGTAGGAAGTAGATATCCAACGCCTGTGTTTTCTTGAATCTAAATCACACACCTGTTTAACTGTTTAACTTTAGATCTTCCTTTATTTAAAAAAAAAAAAAAAAGAAAAAAAAAAAAGAAAAAAATATATATATAAATAAAAATAAAAATTTGCTGTTGTTGAATTTCTAATTTTCAAAACCTCGTTTCTCCTTGCTAATTTATTGTGCAATGATGCATTCATGTCTTTCTTGTTATATTATGGACTTCGATTACATGTTACTTAGTCACCAATCTGGTTTTACGTCCATAGCACGAATATATCCTGAAACAATTTTGCACGAGTTGACAATCATGAAAGAATCTTTGAATGAGAATGAAATACGATTGTCATGATTAATGGATTAATAGTGAAACTTTTAACCCTAGTGAGTTTTGAGCCATTCTTTTATTCTGAGGGTTAATCACAAAACTCGTGTTAATTCTTGAAATACACTTTTATCTCGTTGAGAGTCTCATTCTTGTTTCATTTGGCTGATGCATCAGGAGAACGTTCAGGATTTACTAATTTTAAAACTCAGGAAATACTTGAGATAAGTTATAATGTCTAGAAGATGATTTAGGCCATCGTTTCCTCACCTCATCTCTCGAGGAAGTCTAAAACCTCACTTACCTATCACAAATCAAGGCCTCTACCTAAAATCACATATTTATAATCGAGCATGTGACGGTTTTGTGAAAATAGTTAAAGGAGGAAAAGGAGAAGTGATTGCATATATTTATATATAAAAAAAAAAAAAAGAAAAAAGAAAAATGGAAAGCAAGAAATAAAAGAAATTGGAGAATTGATAAATAAAAGGTATGAAGTGGAGTTGGTTTTACTATGTCACATGCTTGAACTCATTTTTCACAGTCCATCATCTCTTACCTCTCCTCATATTTCTGTCACAAGTCCTAAGGATTCTGGATTAATTTTAACAAATCTCGAGTATGAAATGAGTTTTCCACAGTAGATCGCTCCTGTTGTAATTGGTATTCCATCCATGAGACTCATGCACCTCAAATAAGCGTTCTTCAGTGTCTAGTATGTAAGCATGTTTGATTGCCTCTACATTTACTCATTTGAGCTTCATACTATGAGTGCATAAGTTTTACGCCAGTTTCAGAGTGATTTTTATTTTGAGCGTAAACCGTGTGAGAATTGAGTTGAAACTATGAAGTCTTAAACATGTCAATCTAAATAATTCTGAGATAAAGATTTCTATCGTAGTTGTTAACTCCCCACACACACAAGGATATATAAATGCTGTGAATGTAGTTTAACTTGAATAGTTACTTTGTAACATGTTGTTTACTTCCATAGCGTGATAAAGGAATTCATATCTTTGTTAAGCAGAATTCTTAGTATAAAAGAGAAATTGAAGCTTTGATGAGTTTGGAAAATTTGATATTTGAATTTTGTGGGTAAATTCTCTGAAAACCCTCACGAGACACAACTCGTCCATTAGGGTTAACCTAAGGGTTCAAAGGCTTGTTGCAAACGCTAAATGCAACCGCGATTCCTGCGACAGTGAGTTAGGATTTCCCTTTTGTTTTAGCTCAATAAAACCGTAACGTTAATAGTTGGTCGTCTTAATTTGCGTTAATTCCGCTTCATTGCTAGAGACTAGCAAAGCGCTAGTTGGGGGTCGTGATGAGAGCTGATATTAGCTTAATATTAGCTCGATAAGGAGTAAAAACTAACTGGATTTAACCTCATTTCTCTAGTATTACCTGCACTTGTGTTTTAATTTGTTTCTTTACACAATGATGTATTTTTCGTGGTATGTTGTTGTGTTTAGCTCTTTGAATGCAGGTTCTGAAGTTGAAAGGAATAACAAGTTGAAAGGAATAACTCAAGAAACAAATTGATGAAGTCTTGATACCAATCGATTGACATAGTATCAATCGATTGACATGTTTTCCTTACCAATCGATTGAACTATTTATCAATCGATTGACATATTAGTCAATCGATTGACATCTTTGTCAATCGATTGACTTAAACTGGAAACAGTCTGTTTTAATGGCGCAAGATTTCAGCAATCAGGCGACGACCAGCCGTTATGGAATGAACCTGGACGCCTCTAGCTTGTATTTTTGACATTATATATAGAGAGGAGTGAGAAGGAGAGGGGGTTAGCTCATTTTTTGTATGGTCTTGTAGGATTTCCATGGTTTTATCGGATCAAAGCAAAGATAAAGTTGGAGGATTTGTCTTTTTGAATTCAGTTTAAGTTCAGGTCTATTTCCATTTTCCTTTTGGTTATGCTGCTTGAGTAATTGCAAGATATCTTGGTTTGACTTGAATTTGATTTTTGAAAATTTATTGTGTTTAAAGTTTAATCCATGCCTTTTGGTTATAATTTCCTTCGAAATATTTCTGTTTTTATCAGATTAAACATGTTTGAGTAGATCCTGGTTGGGAATAATGTGAAGAAACATTGTTCCCAGCCCTCTGCCATGATTCTATAAAAGAGTCAATGTCAATCGATTGAATACAGAGTTCAATCGATTGACATTGATTCCAAGTCAATCGATTGATATAATTGTCAATCGATTGACAGTCATTTCTTATTAATCGATTGACATTATGTCAATCGATTGGTATGTTTATGACTTAGTCAATCGATTGATATTGATTCCAAGTCAATCGATTGATATAATTGTCAATCGATTGACAGTCATTTCTTATTAATCGATTGACATTATGTCAATCGATTGGTATGTTTATGACTTGGGTTTACTCCTTTTTGTATTCCAGTAACTTTTGTTTCAGAAACTAAGTCCAATTCGATCTTTCTAGTTCAAATTGCAATCTGATTTTGAAATAAGAGTACTTTTGATTAATTAAGTCAGTGAACACTCATAACAAACACATTAAATATTTCATACTCAATTTGTTAGTTATTGTTCATGGTTTTAATTAACTTTTTATTTAAGTCCTTCATAAATAAGCTAGGTAATCAAACCACTAAGTATGCAATTCACATACTTAGTGTCTAGAATGCTTAACTTAATCATTTTCGAAATAAGGAATACTCTAAGGATAAAACCCCAGCTGTTCGTTTTTGTTAAAATCATGGTAGTGGCGGGTACTTTGTGGATTCACATGCTCCCAATTCTTTTCATATTTGATTTCATATCACAGTTTGTAATTCGATTGAGTTAAGTTATCGCTTTACTTTATTTTGTTTCTTTCATTTGCTCTATAGGACTGTTATAACTCCCCCCATCTAAAAGAAATCATCTTTTATTTCATTCAATCTAGAGTTTTCTGCCTTTATCTTCCGTCCTTTGGGATTCGACCCGGTCTTACCGGTTTTAACGCGACGCGACCGTCTACACTTGGACGTACTCTTCAGAGAAAACAATTCCTGTCGTGTCAGTCTACCAACACCCTCTTGACCATGTAATTGGCTATGGAGAGCGTCACCACTAACGGGTTATCGTGGGGGCAATACAGGTCCTTTATATCGTTGGATTAGAACGTCAGTACATCATTAAGTGGGGAGTTAGCTGATTGGACCTACATAGACATTTGTTCAGGATTTCTGAGCATGCCTCTTTCTCGCTGACTCTGAGTCCCCTCCACCCGACGTTCCCCCCGAAGATCATGTTGATGGACCGAGGGGTTGTGGCTGCTCGGGGGCTCAGGTGTCTGGTCAGGTCGTCTATCTATGGTGACAAACTTGGCAAGGTGACCCTGCTCGATGAGTTTCTCGATGGAAATCTTGAGCTTGATGCAGTCCTCGGTATCGTGGCCATGATCCTTATGATACAGGCAAAACTTGTCTGAGTTCTTCTTCTCGAGCAGCCTCTGAGCCTCAGCTGTAACCATAACCTCCTGGATAGGCTGGGAGAGTGGTATAAAAGCAATCAAAACCTGATCTCAACCTCCTCGTGGCTGATCCTATTTCGGCTTCTTTCCCGAGCCCTTCTCTGAGCCTTTCCCTTTCGCTTGGCCTTCGGGGAATCATCTTCTACGAAGCTCGAGCGTTTAGACTTCAGAAACTCCTCGGAATCAATGTATTCCCGAACCTTTTTGAGAGTTCAACCAAGGTTGCCGGTCGGTCTCTGTGGAACGAAGTGGCACACTTGGTGTGTTGAACTCCTGAGCAGAAGGTCGTTATTGCGACCATCTCGTTCAAATTGTGGATTTACAGCTTCTGTTGGTTGAATCGGTCGACATAGTCCTTCAGGGACTCCCCTTTTCACTATTTGACAGTCAAAAGCTGGATGTCTGGCTGGGGTCGGCCGAGCATGCCGAAAAACTGGCTAACAAAGAGGTTGCTCAACTTCTTGAAGTTGTCAACCGATCAAGGCTTGAGTGAATAGAACCACAGCGCAGCTGGCCCTTTAAGGGTGCTGGGAAAGGTCAAGCAGAGCAGTTCACCGACGTTGGTTGCCAACGCCATCTGGGCCTTATAGGTCTCGACATGGTCGACTGGACTTCCCGTACCGTCATAAGAATAAAGGTGGGGCTGCTTGAACTTGCGTGGAATCGCGAAACCTATGATTCAGATGGATAACGGTGATTCAGTCTCAGTAATAGTATAGTCACGACCTGGCTTGCGACTCAGCTTCTCGATCTATTTTTGCAGGTCGTTGATGCAGGCCTCGACGTCCTCCCGACCGGCGTCCTATTTACTATCAGTAACGTAGGTCGGGTCAGACGAAGAAGCTTCTTCTGGAAAGTGTGTCATCCTAAGGGATAGGGCACGACTGTGGCTCCGGTTAATCGAATACCTTAGGTCGCTTTGGCTCCAAGCCGGGCGATCCTTGGCTGATTCCCGGGCTGTTTGCTCCTGCCCCTCCTTTCTTGCGACACGCCTGTTGTTGATGATCTCTCTAGCATCCCATACTCAGCTTGGGTTGGCCCGGGAACGTTGTCAGGTCTTCTCGGGACCATGGATACACTCATCGTTCCTGGGCTGTCCCAAAGCCGCGGGGGAGATTGATGCTGTATAGGCACACCGTCGGACTCGTACAGGCGCCCGATCGCGTGTGCTCTTCCCGAGCTGATCCTCGTACAGCCGCCGTAATCTATCCTGAGGTCATAGAAGTCGCCGATTGGGAAACCGGTGGATCCTCTTGGCCTGCTAGTGCAGCAGTCTTCTTAGCCTTCTTTGGTGGCGTGTTGAGCAGTCACAGATTTGTTTTGGAGAAAGCTTGTCGAGTTCCCACAGACGGCGCCAAATTGATGATGCCTAAATTTGGTTAGAGAGCAAGAAGAATTAAACAAGAGAGATTTGAGTGTGGTTCGGCCCTATTAATTAAGAGACCTACGTCCACGTGTGTGTCGGAGCACTTGTACTAACAGATCACCGGCAGTTCTTGGTGAACCAACAGAGAGGGTGGTACTACCAAAAATTGGCCGGGTGTATACGTATGAGTATTGTATATTGCTATTTGGTAGAACGAGAATGTGATCCCCTCTGAGGGGGGTGAGTGGTCTCTTTTATAGATACAAGAGACCACTCGTACAAGGTAAGCGGTTCGATAAGGCAGTATAATCAGATAGGGATTGATTAACATAAATCGCGGAAGTGTCCTAATCAGATTAGGGAATTACTGTCTTCCCTTTACATTAGTCTTCTAGCTGAGATAAAAAACTATCTGGAACCTTGTGGAGCAAGTCACGGGACGTGCCCAGGCTACGCCAACCATGGGGCGAGCCCGAATCGTGGACCCGACCTATGGGTCCAAGCCGGGCGGTCTTAGATGGACAACCCGAGATGGTTGCATGGTGAGCGCCATTACCGGATGACTCGGCATTCCTCGATGAGGTGGCAGAGGCTGACTTTGACTGGATATTTTTGTATGTATCAATATGTAAGTACGAAACTTTTAAACTCCATAGAGTAGTATTTAAAATACTTGTGAATCATAATTCATGGGCAATTAAATACTAGCAAAAACATGGATTTAATAAAACAAGAGAAGAAGTAACTTATTGATAATGAAGATGAATCTGCCAACTATTGTATTTAGATTGTTGAAAATTGGTCTTCAAAGTCTTCAGAATTCATCGACGAACAATACCGCAGAAAATGTACATCATTATTATGTTTCTAGGCGTGTACGAAACACTTCCCTAAATACAGTGGATGCCCCTACCATAATTAGAATTTGGTGTACAAAAGGGTATTCTGCAAATCTGTATTCAAAGTACACAGAAGCCAACCCTATCTCCAATATGCACTATTGAAGATAGTCCAAAATCTCCACCAAGAAATAAAAGCCAGTTCTAGCATTCTGTTTCTGTAGTAAACAAGAATATAGAGATATATATGTATTTTATGTAAAGAAAAACAACAGATTTTAAACTTTTAATTTTCCATAAGGAAGAGAGAGAGAGAGATAGAGAGAGATTGTAATATCCTATATTTTTTTTAATGTATATTAATAAATAAGACCTTGTATTCTTCTTTAAATATATGTATGTATGAGTTTACCCTAACTATTGCTAGAACTAGTATTCCAATCGATTGGAATGTTTACCAATCGATTGCCTTACCTTACTTCCCAATTGATTGGACACCGTACCAATCGATTGGCACGTTAACCGCCTCAACCTAATCCATTGGATTTATACCAATCATGTCACGCCCCGGAACATCAAAAATAGAGGAAAATAAATTTTCTTTTTGGGTCCATAGGGAATGACTAGTGAAGTTACTCAATTGTCCACACCACACAGTACAAGTCAACAACAAAAACAAGAAATAATATAACAACTGAGTATATTACAAGTGTCCTAGCTATTACAACATCAGATTCTGCAAACAAGAATGTAAAAGGTCTGGAGGCAACATATGCCCAAGTACCAAATATAATAATAAAGTCTGTAACGGAAATAGAAACAAAACCTTTAGCTCACATAGACGTAGTCGACAGCGTAGTAGTCCTCTCCAGCATCTTCGTCCTTGATGGGGCCACCCTCTGCGTATCCTTCCTCTGGGTAGTAGCCATCGTCGTAAGCCTTATTACCTGTAGTGGTAGGGATAGGGTAGTCTGGACGGGGAATGTCTAAGCATAAATGCCGTCAACTTATTGAAAGCCGAGTGAATAGAAACTAACCCAGTATCATAGGTATAATGATTTAACCAGTTATGAAGGACATAAAATATAATTCTACTAATAATATCTTTCTCTTTATTTCAAACTCATTAACTGGTTACTCACGTCTTTTATACAAGAACTCGTACATCTGACTCATGGATAAACAGGCCAGATCGTAGTACTCCTGGATACCAATGCCCTGTCTATCATGTTCGAGAATATATTCACAATCCACCGCAAGTCATAGATACCTACGTCTATCTAAGTTATTTTGAGAATACCTATTCACAATCCACAGCAAGTCATAGACACCACGTCAATCCATCCCCCACCTTATTAGAACATATGTACAGTCCTCTGCATTGTGTTCCTTAAATGTAGTAGACTATGCATATGTTCTTAAAAGCTGGGGGTGAATTGACGTGGTATCCATAGGGATGGCAATGGGGCGGGTTTCCGGGTTCCCCGCCCCGCCCTGCCTCTAATAGGTAGGGTATGGGGGTGGTTTTAATGGGGTAGGGGCGGGTATGGGGGGAGAAAATGTAACTCGGGCCGGGTTCAGGTCGAGGTCGGGGTAGGGGCAAAAACCACAGACCCGCCCCGATTATACTACGATTTACAAAAGTACCCTTATATGTTATGTTAATTTCTAAAATACTTGGACTATAAATACTCTTAGGGTTTTAACAACACATTTGACAACACACAATATAATCTAGCCGCACTTCCTTTCTTAAATTGGTCTGATCGTCTCTCTACTTGTCGTTAAAGCCTTCATCACTCCAGCAGCTGGTCTTTGTCTCGTCGTTTGTTGTTGCCGCCGTGGACTAGGATCTCCTCTCGCCGTTGTCGTGCTTTGGGATCGCGTCGTTCACTGTCATTCGTTTGCCAGCACTGGTCGTTCGATGGTCGTCGTTTCAGGTCAACACCACCATCATGGCTTCAGCTCGTCATTGAAGTTTCTGATTCTCTCATCCGTATCAAGGAGCATGTAAATAGTGGTGATTTTCAATTTGAAGATTTTGTGTATGTGTGTGTATATATATATACATCTGTGTGTATTTGAAGGTTGTGACAGCTTTATGTTCTTATAGGACCATGGCTTTGGTTTTGGATTCTTGCTTTTGTTGTTTGTATGTTCTAATGATCATTATGGGTTTTGAGGTTTTTGTCTTAGGATGGGTTTTTGGCCCTGTATGATTAATGAATCATTTTCCTTTGATGGGCCATTTTTTCCCCAATTATTTTTCTGTATGCTTAGTTTTGGGTTCATTAAAAAAATTTTCGGGGAGGGGACGGGTTTTCTATTACGGGGTAGGGTTGGGGTCGGGACACACGTTCCCTCGGGGCGGGGCGGGGTCGGGGTAAGTGTTCATTAAGCCCTGTCGGGGTCGGGGTCGGAGTATGGGGACCCTTTCCCATACTCGCCCCGTTGCCATCCCTAGGTATCCATAATATGCGGTGGACCATGAATATGTTCTAAAAGTGGTGGGCGGAGCAATGGTGTATCCATAGAAGTATTACTGTCAAGTTCGTTCTTCGATCAATAGAGTGTAGTCGGTCTTTGTGTGTCACCGTCCCTTTTTCAACCTTCTTGCATGCCTCAGAACCATAGATGTATAGATTGATTACGTCACAATCAAGTTCTTATTTAACCCTATTAAAAACGTAGTATGTTGGAAGTAGGGTGTCGAGTCCACAGGGATTGATACAAGAACAACGTTTGGGAAGTTTAGTAACTAATTATAATGCTCAAAAGAAAGGAGTAAGAAAAGATGATAAAAAGGAATAAAAATGACTTTGCGTCTTGCGGCTTTTTGTTTGGTTTTTGGAGGATAAAAGATAAATAAATACTAATCTAAAAGCAATAGGTTGGGATCATTCCCCCCCCCCCCCCCCCCCCCCCCCCATCTTGGGTCACACCAAGATGAAATGGACTAAAGTTTCAAGCACATTCTAAGGTAACATCTCATTGTGGCATATTATCAAACACTTGGAATGCACCTATGTGTTAGATGAAATGAGCTTTAAGATTTCCATAGAAACGGATTTGAAGCTAACGTTTGACTATCAAGGATGCATGACATACAAGATGAAGCCTCTATGGCTTCTAATCCGAGTGATTTGTGCCCCCTACACTAACTAATCTACTTGGTGGACAAATCACCTATGAAGCCTTCAAAAGGTAGTATTTAAAACCCAAGAGTTTGAACAATCAAAGATGCTTGACATCAAAGATGAAGTCCCCAAGTTTTAAATCCCACACACAACATTTATCAAACACATAGAGTGCAAAACACTAGGTTACATAATATTCCATATGAAATACATAGGGTAGGATTCAAAGTCTAAGTTTTAACAATCATAGTTGCAATACAAATAAGATGAATCCCTTAGTTTTGAATCCTACACAAATGAACCCTAGAAATGCTACAACATTAAATCCAAGAGTTCATGATCCACAACCTAAGTAAATCTAACTAATAATGCAAGACATACCAATATCATCGAAGGAAAAGAGATAGAAAATATACCAAGCCATTAAATCTTCAATGGAGTCTTCAAGTTTTTACAAAATGAAGAGCAAAATGGAAGAAGAAGATAGTTGGGAGAAAAATGCAAGATAAAAGTTAACCCTAAAAATCTCTATCTCTATCTATTTATACAAAACCCACACAATGGCAAACTTGTAAATAAAATAGAGCAGTCTTCAGCAGCCGCGGATCGATCCAAGGCAAAAAGTCGGATCGATCCGCTTCTTTAATTCGCCGTTAGAATCGTCAGCGAAACACGCGGATCGATCCGCGTTGAAAATCCGGATCGATCCGCATCGCGAAATCTGGGCAGAGACTTTGGAAAAACGGGCGGATCGATCCAAGTGAAAGTGGCGGATCGATCCGCAACTCGCGAAATCCGGCAGAGAGTTTGAAAAAACGGGCGGATCGATCCAAGTGAAAGGGGCGGATCGATCCGCTCGGGTAGCTTTTGACTTCTTCCTTTATTCCTCACAACAAGGCCTCCAACAATGCCTCAATTACCTATAAGAAAAAGGGGGTATTATTAGTAAAGAGAGAACATCAAGAAGAACAACAAACGCACAAATTCACCCATTAAATCTCCCGGATAAGTGATAATTCGTGTCCAATACAATAAAGAACATGTAGTCAAGAATGAAATATTGGGCACGAATCACACCCCCCAACTAGCATGTTGCTAGTCTCTTAGCAACAAAGCTAAAAAGCAAGAGATTCAAGAATAACCTTGTACGATAATTTATTTAAAATGAAAGATAAACCGTTTTCGTGGGGAACACGATTGCATTTAGCGGATGCAACAAGCCGTTAAACCTCTAGGTTACCCGTAGAGGCGGAGTTTTGTCTCCGGAGGGTTCTTGGAATGATACCCACAAACATTTTGTTTCCTCATGATAGTTGCCCACTTTCTAACGCCGACACTCAACATAGTCCCATGAATTTTTAAAAGATTTAACACATGACACGCAAATCCAAAAAGTTCTCAAACTATCAAGATTATTAGATAAACTTCATTCAGCTCAATCTTGGATGCGTGTGTGGTGTGAAGTGCATAACTACAACTATCAAGAAGATGACAATGCTTTCATAATCCGAATTTCGTTTAAAACGCGCTTCAACTCAATTCTCACCGGTATTACACTCTAAAAATGAATCGCTCGAAATGGGTAATACACTCAAGGCATGCGGGCAAACAGAGTAATGAAAATGGAAACCAAAGCCACACATATGCCCATGATGAAAAACGTATGCGTGAAAAACGAGTAAAAATTAATCTCATGAAAGATACTATTCACTAGAGGATGTGAAATAACTCTAACTACTTGTCATGATCGTCTCAAACTCCGAATCACAAAACTTGAGAATCAATTAGGACCTTGAGGGGGTTGTAACGTGGAAAGTGATATGAGGTGAAGGACAAGGGGAAATGAAGTGAGGTGTTTGAGTACAAACTTGGGATTTATTGGAATGCATGGATACAAATGACCACAAGAGATGAATCATCCACAAATATTCCTTTGAAGCTCAAAAAGAGAAGTACAATTGACTATGAAGCTCTTTTTTTTATTTTTATTTTATTATATATATATATTTTTTTTTGAACTTTTTCTTTTCTTTTCTTTTCTTTTCTTTTCTTTGTACTCTCAAAACAACATGGTTCAATCTCTTTTACAACTTTACAAACACGATCTCATGCAAAGACATCCCACAAATGTAATTCAAATGTGGATATGGAAGGCGTATGGTTAAGTGAAGGAAGTGTATGTGTGATTGAGGCTAGAAATGATAAAAGGAAGGACCTAAAATCATTTTCTCGGACAATGTGATTCTTAGTTCTCCACCACAATGACAAGCAAACAAGAATTTTACATTCCACAAAAGAATTCCTCTAATGAACAATCAAAACAAGAAGATGAGATTATCTACGACGTTTGTATATTTTTCAAACAGAGAGAATTGAAGTATGTAACGCTCAACAATGGAGAAAATGATCTAAAGCTCACAAGGGTAAGGTCTCCACAAATGTTTTAAACGATTTTCGGGTAACAATTGCATTAAACATTATCTTAACACAAGTAGTCATACAACGTGCTCGATAATCCAAGATTTGAACTTCATGAAATTTACTATAATCAAGATAGTTATAGAACTAATGGGATTCAACAAGTGGCGTATACCAATATCGAATGAAAATTCAAGACAAGCGTCATCGCTCGGTCATTAGAACGAGGCAACTATACTAAAGTCATTGGAAACTATTTTTTTAATTTAAATAATAAAAAAAAAAATTTAATCATCTTTTCTTTTATTAACAACCAAAACATGCTTGGAGAATTAATGGCAAGAAGAAAATGGAACATCAATATGATGGGTGAATATCCCACACCCCCCAACTAGAACATTGCATTGTCCCTAATGCAAATGGTTCGACACAAGGACAAAAATGAGTAGGGATAGAGTGATATCACCAACAAAAGGAGCGATCCCCGATAAGCACAAAAATGATGTTCCTGCACATGAATCACTACCCAGCACATCAAGCAAATAAAAGAAGAAAATAAAAAGAAAAACCAAAATACAAAAGAAATGAAAATGGAACGATAAGGAGATGATGCGAATGAATTTGAAGGTTAGAATGTTGATTCTACCACTAGCCCAACATGCAAAAGAGAAATAATATTCCTTTAAAAGAAGTGTTCTAGAAAGTTTGGCAAAATAATCAAACTTTGCATTACTATACTATGACTCTACTTTGATTAACATGATTTGCCCACCTTACAACTAAATTACATTAACTAAACTAAGTTAACTAAACTACATGGTGGAACACATCACATTCTCTTGGATATGAGTCAAGCATCCAAACACAAAGCATAACTATCACAATAACAAGTAAGTGGTAAATCACTACACTATGCAACACCTTTGATTAGAATGACACATCCACCCTACATTAACTAAGCTACATGGTAGACAAGTCAACTTCTCTTAGAATGACTCATGTGCAACAATACACCACTTCTATTAAGCACAACTATGTAAGAAATCACGAAAATCAATTACATATGCCAAAAATTTAAAGAACAACTACCAAAGGAGATACTAGTACCTTCCCCATGCGAGACCAATGTGTCATCAACATCCTAGATGGAGGTTTAGCTCTTCAAGAGTAGCTAATCCTTCAAAACAAAGACAAAATAAAAAGATCAAATGCAAAAGCGCATATAATTAGAAACTAAACAACTTAATGTTGTCGCCAATCCCCGGCAACGGCGCCATTTTGATTACGTCACAATCAAGTTCTTATTTAACCCTATTAAAAACGTAGTATGTTGGAAGTAGGGTGTCGAGTCCACAGGGATTGATACAAGAACAACGTTTGGGAAGTTTAGTAACTAATTATAATGCTCAAAAGAAAGGAGTAAGAAAAGATGATTAAAATGAATAAAAATGACTTTGCGTCTTGCGGCTTTTTGTTTGGTTTTTGGAGGATAAAAGATAAATAAATACTAATCTAAAAGCAATAGGTTGGGATCATTCCCCCCCCCCCCCCCCCCCCCCCCCCCCATCTTGGGTCACACCAAGATGAAATGGACTAAAGTTTCAAGCACATTCTAAGGTAACATCTCATTGTGGCATATTATCAAACACTTGGAATGCACCTATGTGTTAGATGAAATGAGCTTTAAGATTTCCATAGAAACGGATTTGAAGCTAACGTTTGACTATCAAGGATGCATGACATACAAGATGAAGCCTCTATGGCTTCTAATCCGAGTGATTTGTCCCCCCTACACTAACTAATCTACTTGGTGGACAAATCACCTATGAAGCCTTCAAAAGGTAGTATTTAAAACCCAAGAGTTTGAACAATCAAAGATGCTTGACATCAAAGATGAAGTCCCCAAGTTTTAAATCCCACACACAACATTTATCAAACACATAGAGTGCAAAACACTAGGTTACATAATATTCCATATGAAATACATAGAGTAGGATTCAAAGTCTAAGTTTTAAAAATCATAGTTGCAATACAAATAAGATGAATCCCTTAGTTTTGAATCCTACACAAATGAACCCTAGAAATGCTACAACATTAAATCCAAGAGTTCATGATCCACAACCTAAGTAAATCTAACTAATAATGGAAGACATAGCAATATCATCGAAGGAAAAGAGATAGAAAATATACCAAGCCATTAAATCTTCAATGGAGTCTTCAAGTTTTTACAAAATGAAGAGCAAAATGGAAGAAGAAGATAGTTGGGAGAAAAATGCAAGATAAAAGATAACCCTAAAAATCTCTATCTCTATCTATTTATACAAAACCCACACAATGGCAAACTTGTAAATAAAATAGAGCAGTCTTCAGCAGCCGCGGATCGATCCAAGGCAAAAAGCCGGATCGATCCGCTTCTTTAATTCGCCGTTAGAATCGTCAGCGAAACACGCGGATCGATCCGCGTTGAAAATCCGGATCGATCCGCATCGCGAAATCTGGGCAGAGACTTTGGAAAAACGGGCGGATCGATCCAAGTGAAAGTGGCGGATCGATCCGCAACTCGCGAAATCCGGCAGAGAGTTTGGAAAAACGGGCGGATCGATCCAAGTGAAAGGGGCGGATCGATCCGCTCGGGTAGCTTTTGACTTCTTCCTTTATTCCTCACAACAAGGCCTCCAACAATGCCTCAATTACCTATAAGAAAAAGGGGGTATTATTAGTAAAGAGAGAACATCAAGAAGAACAACAAACGCACAAATTCACCCATTAAATCTCCCGGATAAGTGATAATTCGTGTCCAATACAATAAAGAACATGTAGTCAAGAATGCAATATTGGGCACGAATCATAGATCTCGAAAAAAAATACAATAGATGCATAGATCTCGAAAAAATACAATAGATGCATAGATTTCGAAAAAAATACAGGAAATAAAAAAAAATCACCTAAAAAGCCCAAGAATTGAGAAAGGTATGATAGTTTAAAATTGACAGATAATATTAATGTTAGACAGATAAAATCTCAAAATCAGGCTGTAACTTATCTTTTTTTGTAAAATTTTCATGTCCAATGCATAGATCTCAAAGATATACATGGGAAAAAAAAATCATCCCAAAAGACCAAAAGGTGGGAAAATTATGGTCGTTTTCGTGAATATTATCTGTCTATCAACATATAATATTATACGTTTATGAACATATAATATTATCTGTTTTTATCTATCAGATGGGCTTTTCGCCGAACAAAAAAGTAGCAAGGCACTTTAAAAAAAAAATGGTCAATCGTGTGGATTTTTTACTAGTACACTTAATTTTAAGAGGTCTATGACCTACTATCCCTACAAAAGAATGTGGTTTGATCTTGAATTACATTAAATTTGTTAAGGATAGATAAGTCATTTTGCCCCAATGAGGGGCATTCTTGTAACTTTGTTATCCTATTCGGAAGCATACATGTCTTTTCATATATATACACTAAATATTGCCCGTGGCTAAAGCCACTACCGAACAATTCAAACCATACATGTGTTTGGCCATTAGTCAACTATACTTGCATGAAAACTTCAAATTGCAATGAATTGTGCTTCCAACAAAAATATAACATCTTACATCAGTAATGAAATTCATGCGAGGAAAAAATGGATCCAGTGCCTTTTCACTTTTTGCTTAACTTGTCCTCCGTTATTAACAATTTCGCATTTTCCTTCATACTTGCCAAATCTTCTTTTTCTGCAATTAAAAAAACAATAAGTGCAGCAAGCACCGTAATTTTTTAAAACTGAAAAAACCCACAAATTGAGTTTATTTTCTATCGGGTAATACTTGGGACACAGCCAAAGACAACTTTTGGGACACAACCCAAGAGATGTGTCTATCTCTCTCCTGTGTCATTGTGGGGTCCAGTGACGTCATATGAGAGATATAGACACATCTTTTGAGTTGTGTCCCAAAAGTTGCCTTTGGGTGTGTCCCAATCTTTACTCTTTTCTATCTCTTATCAGGGAAATAAATATCCCACTGTTCATGCCAAAATATGTTTATTTATAGATACGAAGTGTTTTGATATATCCTCCAGTCTCATTTACTTCAAAGCGTCATTGCCAAACATAACTTAAGGCTGCCAATTCAATAATCAAAAGGTGTAACCAACCAATTTGCTATAACAAATGTGTAAATTCAAGTGCAGTAGTAACAAATGTATAATTTCTTATATAAACAAAGCAGACAACATACAAAATCTAAATAAAAAAGTGTTATGGGAGCACATTTAGTTAATTTTTCAAAAGATTGCCACAAACACAAATCATGTCAATTCAACCAAAGAGTCACAAAAGAAAAGGAAAACAATAGCACAAAAAAATGATGAGAAGCAAACCTGAGTAGATCTTTGAATCAATGGGCTAATAGCACAAAAAAGCTAATCAACAAACCAAAATAAAAAATAAAAAATGAAAACAGAAATTCATGATGAGTGAATTCAGCACATCAAATCCTCAAACCATTAAACAATTAGCAACATGAGCATAACATAAGAAATTCAGAAAAGGGTCAAAAAACACCTTACTGAAAAAGACCACATTGAAGGAAATCATATGGCAAAAGAAATAAAAGAGCATGAAGCTATGATCTTTGATACTAATGCACTGAGAGAATGAAATGCGATATGCGAATGGGTAAGACTAATGCAATGCTTCCCAAATTTTGAATCAAAAATTTGGTTCCCAAATTATGAAACATTATCTAAATCACCATAAAATCAAGATCGTCAATAGCAAAAGAGATAATAGTAACCTGACTCTGTGTGTGTGTGTGTGTGTGTGTGTGTGTGTGTGTGTGTGTGTGTGTGTGTGTGAGAGAGAGAGAGAGAGAGAGAGAGAGAGAGAGAGAGAGTCACAGCAGGATGTCCATCCTCCTGCCTCCACCAGCTCTCTGGTCAGGCCATCATTGTGCTCAAGCATAGAAAACCCCAATTAGCAAGTAACTGTTAGGAAAAAAATTGAAATCTTAGTTTTGTTCATTGAAGAATCTGAAAGGGAAGAGAAGGGATTTCAAGAGAGTTTTAAATTGGAAAGTTAACCTGAGAGTTGAGTACTGATTAGGAGTTGAACTTCTAGCACATGTGGCTATGGTGTGGCTAGGGTCGCCACCAAGTTTCATTCAAATCCACTCTATGGTTTCTCAATATTCATTTGATACCATTGAGTTTTCTAGGGAGTTTATTCTCTGTTTTTTTTTTCAAGAAAAATAGTTGGCCATGACAATATAAAACTTTATCAACTATCAAGCAACCATTGGAGCGAAGGATCAAGAAAGTCCAGGCAACTTAATGGTCAACAATAAAGTATAAAAGGCAATATTAAGACACCTATGTCCATGTCACTAAGTCCATTAAGGAGACCCAATGACAAAGTGACAAAAAAAAAAATTAGAGTAAAAAAAAATGATCTCCATTGGCAAGTAACCCAAAATTCAAACTGCGATGACTAATTAAGAAGATTAGTAAACTCTGAGCCAAACATCAACCCACCCCAACATTCAGTTCATGCAGGCTCAAAATTAGATGACTCTAGCAAACCATTTTCAGCACCAAACTACTACATTCCAACAATAACTAAAACAAATGAACAAATAAACTATTGAATGAAATAAAAAAATCAATATTAAGGAGAGGAAACTCCCCTTTCAAGATTCAACCTTCAACTACTCACCTTGGCTCTCAAAGCTTCCACAAATGAAATTAGGGGCTGAAATTACTCATGGGCTGAAATCAAACAAAAATAAATTAGGTTTTTTTTTTTTTTTTTTTTTTTTTTTTTGGAGGGGGGGGTGGTGGAGAACAGAAGAAGAAGCAAACCAAATAAGGGATTAAAATCCAAAGATTCACAAATTCTAACCAAAATATTCAGAGATAGAGAGGGATTGTGAAGAAGTTGACCCTATTGGCTAAGGTTCAGTGTGATTTTACTCAGATTGTAGAGATTGTGAAGTTAACAAATCTGAAACAATTAGCGACCGAAAGAAACAAAATAAAACGATTAGTGATTGTAAAGAATGTGAAGACAAATACCTTCAACAGAGTTTCAGTTAAAAAAAAACTGAAAAAAAGATTGATTAACAAAACAAAACACACACCCACAAAATACTATTCCAAGTACTTAAAACCCTCGATGGAGAAAGAGTAATACATCCAGAGAAACATCTAAATCAACCGACAATACCAAAGGAACAGATGTGCGTGTGTGTGAGGGAGAGAAATTACCTCTTTCTCTCGGAGCCGATCAGGGATTGAGGGAGATGGGAGCTGATTTAGTACTTCTGATGGTAGGGGTGGTGGCAATCGCGAAGAGAAGATTAGGATTTTATTTTCACATTTCCATAGCTAGAGAGAGAGAGAGGAGGAGGAGGAGGAGGAGGCTGTGATGGATGGAGGCGGAGGTAAAGGTGGAGCGGAGGTTGGCGGAGGAGGAGGGGGCGTAGAGAGAGACAGAGGTGAGATGAGGCTGTGGTTGGGAAAGAATGAGATAGATGCGTAGGGTTTGGTCTCAAAGAGAGGGGGATATTTCACCAAAATAGAGCTTAAGTGGCACAATTTAATTGGCCAAGTGCTGACTGTACACACACTAAAACACCTTAAAAAAAATGACGCGACACACACTGAGCTCCACTATTATATAGATGTCTGGATGAGAAATCTTGCAAGATCCGTAAATGAGAGGAAAAAAAAAGGAAAGTACATGATATATTGGGGTGAATTTAGTCATTCCCACATAAAATTGGTGGCAAACGTTTGGTGAGATAAAAAAACAAAAATTACTCATTGAATTAAATTTAGTCAAACTAACTTAAAATACGGAGGAAATCATTCAAAATTACTCATTGAATTGAATTTAGTCAAAAATAACATAAAATACAGAGGAAAACATTCAATCACATTAAAAATGGAGCATAATTATGGGAAAGAAAACCCCAAAATAAACTTTCAGAGGAAATCTATGATAATTACAGTCAATGTTAGACTACCACTAAAATTAAATAATATTTATCAAATTCATCCAATAGCCAAATTAATCTTTTAACTGATTTGCTAATTCATTGAGCAAATCACAATAAAATAAGAAAAAGGAAAGAAAAAATAGAAAAAGGAAAGAAAAAAAAGGGAGGAAATCACTGTCAGGAAATCCACTCAGAAAGAGAAAAAAGAAACAAAAATAGGAAAAGAAGCAAAAAAAAAACCCTAGTAGTAAAAATAACAGAGAAAAGCACAATAAAGTAAGAAAAAGGCAAAAAGCATACAATTGTTCCTCCAAAATTTCGGAGCCCACAAAAGCAGAGATGAATCTATGAAGAAAATAAAGAAACATGAGTGATTAATCTATGAAGTGATTAATATTTTCAGCCCAACATGAGTGATTAAAAATGATATGTGAAGAGTGTACATCATTTTTTGCTCAAACCACATGAAACCCCAATCATACAACTTGATTTAACAAAATATATATGTAGCAGTAATTCTTATAAATGGTTCCAAAACTTGTAAATTGTGTAGTTTATCAAATCGTGAATTTCGTTGTAATAATGGCCAAGATGGTTGTATTCCAAGGTTCAATAAGGAAAAATGGTGAGAATGAGAGAAAAAAACAATTTTGTGAAAGCAAAAACAAAAAATCTAAAAGGCAAAATTCCAGGCGACGAAGACACAGCAAAAGATAACATCATCATCATCATCCAAACCTAGGAAATCAAATGAAAAATACAAACCCAAGAAATCAAATCAAATAAAATGAATAAAATTTTTTCAGGAGTTTTCAGGAGAAAATCAAACCAAACCCAGGAAATCAAATGAAAAATACATGGCGGTGGTTGCTTCAACCATTGCCAATTGCCAATAATCGCATCAACCATCATCGATTGCTACCGCCACTGTCATCGATGATCGCATCCACCGTCACCGATTGCTACCTCCACTGTCATCGATTGTCGACAATTGCCTCCATTGTGAATCAAACTCATACTAAAGGAGGGTCGGTGGTTGGTGCGTCGGTGATGGGGGAGGGCGATGGCGGCGGTAAGAGAAAGAGAGAGAGGGTGTCGATTGTTGTGGGGGCGACAGAGAAAGATCGGGTGAGAGAGAGGGAGAGGGCGACGGATCTGAGGGCAGTGGTGGTGGGTAGTAGTGTTGGTGTCGGTGGTGGGCGGTGATGAGGGAGAGGGAGAGAGAGACTCAGAGGGTGTCTGTGGTTTGTGGTGGGGGGAACATCCGGATCTGAGGGCGGCAGTGGTGGGTACAAAGTGATCTGAGGGGGGAGAGGCAGTGGAGATCTGGCTTGGTCGGTAGGGTTTTCAAAGGAGAGAGGGTTAGGGGGGAGAAAGAGAGAGAGAGAGAGAGAGAGAGAGAGAGAGAGAGAGAGAGAGAGAGAGGCTCTCTCTCAGAGGAGTCTGTTCATTGGGGTTGGGGGGTTGGGAGAAAGAATAGATAGAGAGAGGGAGGGGAAAAAAAAGAGAGAGATAGAAAGATCCAGTCAGCAAATAATGCCTAATCAGCAAGGCTGAGTCACATTTTATTTTGTCCTAGTCAGCACTGATCTATTTTATTATATAGATATATATATATATATATATTAACAGATTCTTCGTAGAACAATTATGGTACTTTAAATGAATGGAATTTTAGTCCTCTTAAACATGCTTTATTTTTAGCATCACTTTTGACACGTTATTACGTGGAATTTTACATTAAAAAAAATCTGTAAAATTTCACACAACTTTAAAATATTGGGACTTGATCTAGTCATAAAGATCCATTTTTGTCGCATTCTATTTTTGTCACATTCTCAAATTTCAAGGGATTTAGAAAACAAAAATGCTAGACACACAGCACATTCTACAATACATTCTACAATAGAGCTTTAAATGCATATACCCTATGCTGTGTAAGTGGTGCATAATCAAGTGTGAAAAATTCAAACAGCACAAAGTACAACACATTTAAAGCTCATTTGTGAAATGTGTGTGTGCCTAACATTATTGTTTAGAAAAAGTTTGGAGCAGCAGCAATTGGTTTCAGCATGCACAACACCACCGACTTACATGGCATAACATTGACTTTTATTTTAGTTAGTACCTCAAATTTAGTTCGCTACCAAATGTAGTAATAAGGCCATCTAAAATAGCTTCCATGATTTCTTAGCAAATAGTCATTTGATTTAGAATTCTCAAGTGATCTCACTGCCATGCATTGAGACCATATCAAAGTTCCGCATGTAGAAACACAAAACACACACACACACTAAGAGGAAAACTAAACATGTAGACTCTAATGGAGCAATTTCAGAAACCCACCAAAAAAAATCTTTGCTGGGTTGTTTTGTGTGCTCAGATCTTGAGTGATACGAATAAAATTCTTAGGAAAGAGAGTGGAAAATGCCAACCCCACTGTTTCATCAATTTATCAAAAAGGCAGTCACTGAGGACAGAAATTGCTTAATCATGTCCTCTCAAAATATCTCCATTACAGAAACAGTGGGGAAATATAAAACAAACAAAGAAAAACAAAAACAAAAAGAACAACTTGAATTCCCAAGTACCTATATGAAAAAAAGATTGTTTGAAAGAACAAAACAATTTCTGTAATCCGAGATTTAGAAACTTAAAACAAAGTGGTCCTCACTATAGACGAAAAATGGCAAAAGCCTCCATTTTCGATTCAGCACAAGACGATACATGTTTAAATAATTTTTCTTCAGATTGCATCACTTAATCGATCTTCACTGATGAGTAGATCAGTCTCGTGAACCAGAAACATGCATAGAAACCGATTGTACCAGTGAGCACGAAGAAGGCATACGAGCCAATCAACATGTACCCGAAGTACAAGATCCCAGAAACCGGCTTTGTGATCTCGAGCTTTGTGAAGAAGTAGAATGCGGCATAGAGGAAGAGATAGAGGGCCGACGATCCTGAAGTGAGGTAAGACCTCCACCACCATAGGTAGTCTTCACTGCAAAGCTGGAAATAGCAGAGCACGATTGTGATCTCGGCACACGTGACAATTAGGATGATGAAGACAATAAAGAGGAACCCAAATATGTAATAAAATTGATGCAACCAGATTGAAGTCAGGATGAAAAATAGCTCGATAAATACAGCTCCGAATGGAAGTATGCCTCCGATGAGGACAGAGAAAATCGGGTTCATGTACCATGCTTGTTCGGGTATTTGCCTCGGAATTTTGTTAGTTTTCACTGGATCTTCAATGGTGGGCTTTCTGAACCCAACATAACCACCCACGAAAACAAGTGGCACCGAGATACCAAACCACATTAAAACCAAAGCAAACATGGTTCCAAACGGCACTGCCCCTGAAGATTTCTCACCCCATATGATGGCATTCAATACGAAGAAAATGGCGAAAATAATTGCGGGGAACATTAAAGCGGTTTTGAGAGTAATTTTCTTCCATTCAGTTCCTTTGAACATCTTGTAGAGACGTGATGCAGCGTATCCGGCAAATACACCCATGAAGACCCACAACAGAAGCAGGGCTGTCATCAACCCACCTCGGTTCGAAGGGGAGAGAAACCCCAGGACTGCAAAGATCATTGCGACAAGGATCATCCCGAAAAATTGAACCCCTGTCCCAACATAGACACAGAGGAGATCTGAGTTCATAGGAGGCCTGAAAACATCCCCATGAACCAGTTTCCACCCTGTCTCTTCTTGGGCTTCTTCCTGGGTCTCTAGCTGATTGTACTTGGAGATGTCACGGTAGAGTGTTCGCAACATGATCATAGCCACCATGCCCGAGAGGAAAAGAACAATCATCAATGAATTGACGATCGAAAACCAGTGAATTTGATCATCAGCCATCAGAAGGTAAGTATCCCATCGAGACGCCCACTTCACTTCACTCTCCTGGAATATGGAAGAAGAGGCAAGATGATCACAAATTAACAATTAACAAACATTACCTTGCTGTATTGAAGTAAAGTTAATCTTTTAATATGAGATATAAAGATACTTACCATGAACTCAACATCATATGTGAAAATAATTTCCTTCTTATCTCCAACCTCTTGAGGAGAATCAGAGCTGCTAACCACCCGTTTAGCATGAGGATCACAGGTGGTAAGACGGGTCTTATCACTCCATTCGCCTTCATATTCGTGTTTAACACTGATTCCACCAAAACAATCCACAATTATACAACGGGCATAATCTACCGAGAAGAGAAACTTCAGCACTAATTGAGTACAAAAAAGAGAGAAGAAATGTGATTATGACCTATATGGTTTAACTTCAAATCCCACAATCCTTGCAGAGTCAGTTTGAGCGTCTTTGTGAAATTTGACTGTGAAAGTTAAGTGGTTATGGATAAAGTCCCTTTCCTCCTTGCTCTGCAAATAATTAAATGAAAAAAAAAAGTTAAATTCCTCCGCGGAACAAAATGTGTTCAACAGTTTGCAAACACCTAGTTCAAATGACTTATTGTGATCTTACTCCAGTGTAATGTCCCTTAAGACCAACATGAAATCCATGTTGATACACAATGGATTCTTGATCTAGCCTTCGCAAGGGAACAACCAAAGGAAGATTATCCAAAATCCTGCCAAACACAACATAATACTTGATAAAAAAATGGTTAAATAAACTTGAATGCAGCATCAGTAATAATTTCAGCAAGTGGCTTACATGTTAACCCGATACTCATCATCTATCTTTTCCTTGAATTCCTTTGCAGTTTTTGCATTAAGTGTTATACGACAAACAACATTGCACATTTGAGGTTCTCGCATTTTAAACTGCAATAAGCAACTCTAGTAAGAAACAAATAAGCCAAAATTATTTAGATGGCCCAAAAGGGCATATCATATGAGAACAGTAGCTGACCACAAAGGGAGAGTTTTCAATACGATCACCCCGAAGAACTTCCCCAAGATTTTCCGCGCTATCAACTATGTGCTCTGGCCGGCAATAAGGGAGGGAATAGAAGGAGTAAGGAAGCTGTGTTTTTGTAGAGGTCAGTTTGTTCACTTTCACCTTCAAAAGGGCCCCCTGCACCCAATAGATAAAATTTTCAAAAGGTTGCTATTTTGACTTGAACAGTCTATTATAAGATCAATAAGTGTTAGATTTAACATGAATGAGAAATATGTAATGACTGGAACCAGAAGAAACCCAGGTAAATGCTAGTGAATAATATCAACTCGGATCACAAGAATACGCTAAAGAGCAAGGGTAAAGTGGCTCGGTAAAATGTTAAAATTGGAGGCGATCTAAATAGGAGTATAAAGTGAGCTTTTTCAGGTACGTCTCTTAATCATCATAGATTGCTGATTGTAATAGTTCACAATAGTCATTACTCCCACCATGAGTGGGGGAAAAAAATACCATAACGGAGTCACAAAGCCAGGAGTCATACAGCGTGATTTTGACTTCACACCAATGGATATCAAAGGACCTTTGGGAAAAAGCAAACACCCCC
Source organism: Hydrangea macrophylla (assembly GCA_033977485.1). NCBI lineage: Eukaryota > Viridiplantae > Streptophyta > Magnoliopsida > Cornales > Hydrangeaceae > Hydrangea > Hydrangea macrophylla. The sequence continues at coordinate 103,951,277 of CM066987.1, forward strand.
ACAATAACACGTGGGAATGAATGTCATTTGAAATTTAAATCCATGATTTCTACAGGTTCAATGAGTAATAATGTCAATTCTATGACCTATAGCCTTGCTAACTACAAAATTTTTGATGTTTCATAGCCCCCCTATCCATTCAACAAAATACAAAATTAGCTAGCATTTCGGAAAGACATCCATACAAAACAAGGAGATCCTCACTTGTTTCCCAGTAATTAAGTGATAATGACTCACCATTCACCTATTCATTCTCAACCAGCCAAGTTTCTGTGAATCCCATGACTGCAATTGAGATCCACTCATCAATTTCGTCACTCCAGGATTATGATGGCACAAGCACCATTATATATACATGTATACATACATATATGCATTTTTTTTTTTAATATATGTTATTATACCTGCATCATGGCCTAAGAGCTTCGACCCTTAAAACTTCTAAATAATATAATACATGAGAGTACTGCGTTTACTCAGAAAAAAGAGAAAAGTAATTCTCAGAGCATTCAAGAATGGGATATTTATCCAAAAAACGATAGTAAAGAACAAAAAATAGAACATGAATATACATATATATATATATTATATACACACACACAGACTTGAGGTAATCGTGTGCCTGTGATTATCTATACATGGAGATTAATCCATCGATTCCAGACCTATAACAGTCAGTAAATCAATGGATCTCAATGAGCTACACATGAAAAGAGCCTAATTTCGTGAACTCTTCCAAAATCAACCAAAAACAGTTGCAACCGGCCATAACCAACACGGATCTAACGAAGACATTCCACTATGCAACAAAATCACACACTCAAAGCACACAAAAACTAGGTCAAACCACAAAATCAACAAGATCTAACACAAAACTCAAACAAACGCATATATACATATAAATACATATATTATATATATGTACTTACCTTATGGAAATCTTCGGGGGCGACACCGGGAAGGTAGAAGCAGTTTCCATGGATAAATAGCAGGAGAGAGACGGAGATCCATAGATGAAATGCCAGAGGAGGCGTCGTAGACGCCATGGCTGTGTACAGTAGGAGAGAGAGAGAGAGAGAAAACACAGTAGAGAAGATCAAGATCCAGAGGATGATGAGATCCCCCCACCCTCCCAACTTTCTCACTCTATACAAATTTTCACTGATGAGTTTCTCTCTCTAGACTCTATACATACTGATACAGATACAATACAGATGTCAGATACATCTCTCTCTCTCTCTTGAAATCCCCAAAACTCCATTTCCTACGGTTGTGATTAGATTAAACATTAATTAACAAGGGTTAACAAATACTTTGCATTTTAATCTTGGAATAAAGTTAGTACTAGTTTTTTTTTTTTTTTTTTAAATGTATTTTTGCTCACTAAAAAATTGTTCACTCAATGCTCACCTAAGTCTTCCATTGAGACCAATGCAGTGAGATCCAGGATTAAATGAGAATTAATTAATGGTGTAAAATCCTGAGTCTCACTATATTGGCTAATGAGAAAGTTGGGTGAGTAATATTTGGATGAGCAAAAATGCCCTTTAAAAAAAAAAACTTCAAGAATTGCACTCAAACACCCTGTGTTGCTAAAAATATAATTTAGTGAAATTTCACACTATCATCGGAAAAGTTTATTGCACTTTCGCAAAATTGTCGGATTTTTGCTAAGTTTCATATGTGAAGGATCTTTCACTAAAAAAAAATTCATTGTGTCCTTTAACTAGTAACTTTTTCTTGCGGGGGACTTAATACTAATTTTTTAGGAAAAAAATGTTTTTGGTCAAAAGTCGTCAAATATAACACTTGGTCGATCACAAATTCTTGTAATTGATTCACATTTTTTTTATGACAATTGAATCGCAGAATGTGTCCTGTTAAAAAATTTTATGTTAAACTTTTGAAATTCTATAATCACTTATAAACTCTAAAACTTGTTGCCAAACAGGGTTAACTTGATTTTTTTTTAACCAGCTGTTTCATGTCTTTTTATGCGTGCATAATGTGTCACCAACATCAATAGTTGTCCTATTTTATCACCATGGGAAATTTGTGCATTTCGTTTGAAAATACGAAACAAAATAACCATAGTTAGAGATCAAGTTAGAATTTAATGGATTCTTACAACTCTTTTGGAGTTGAATTAAATGTGAAAAGTTTCATGATCCCATGTAATGAAAACTTGTATTGATTTTCTTGCAATTTCAAAATGAGTGACTACATGATTTTATCTACTTGAGTTCGATGGCTAGATTGAACATTGATGAAGGAGCTTCACTTCATTAATGTTCAATCCAAGGGATCAATATATGGAAAGATCAGGTTAAATAAGTTCACATCAAACTTTCATGATACGAGTATTATGAGGCATGGAAAATTTTACAATTCTCTTTAAAAATTGATAACCCAGAGAGACTGTTTTTACACTTTGATTTGGTGACTTCGACATCACAATGGAGCAAGAGTAGTGTTACACACATACACATTTTTTGACACTCAATTTTAAATACATGTATCATGTGCTATGTAAGTGATACACAGAAAAGTGTAAAAAAAAAATACAAACAGCATAAAGTACACGTGTTTAAAATATAATGTGTCAAAAAAATGTGTGTCAAACATTTTCTGTAGAGCAATATTATCCTTGCACCAAGACTCGCCCTCATTTGCTTAAAATGTACTCCCATATCTTCGGTTGCTGGTTAATAATATGATATTATAATAATACAACCAACTCCTTCAATATTTTTTCTTACTACATTTAAGAACAAAAATTGCCAAACTAATTATTCCTTGTCCTCAAGGATGAAGTTGGGATAAGACCTAGAAACCCAAAATTTCAGAGATAGGATCGGATGGGTTTGGTTCGGGATGTGGATTGTTTGTAAATGTAGAGTCTTCAATCATGAAGAGTTGGGGATCGCTACAATGATGGTCAGGTATATATTTTTCATCACAGTAATAACCAAGGCCTTTTTCCCGACACGCTCGAGCCTCCCCTATAAAGGAAAATTGGTGAAAAGGTCATTAAGAGAAGTTTTATTGGGATTAAGGATAACTTAAAGTAAACATTGAGGATAAGTCCTCCCAATGTCCATAGACCAAATTACCATCATCTTCATCCTCTAACCCTAACCAAGCCCTAACTACCATTACCACCACATTTGCCACCTCTGGCCACCACACCCCTGCCACCTCCGGCCACCATCCCTGTCACCTCCGGCGATCTCCCCTGACCTTCGGCGATTACCCCATACCTCGCCTAACCTCCGGTGACAACCACCCCTGCCTCGCCTTGTCATTTGGCGACCACCACTATTTCTCCTACCCCTCACCTGACCTCCGGCGACCCCCACCCCCTCGACCTCGTCTAAATCAGACGACTTCCCCCACTTAAAAATATTAAGCGAAATTTAACTTAAGATATTGATCGGCGACGAATAGTTGCCGTTTAAAGTCCTAAATATACGCTTTGTTAGCCCATTTCATGTAGTTATTAGTTGTTTTTTAATAAGCATTCAATATTTTGTAGGTTTTGGAGCTTTAATATGAAAATGCACAAAAAACCAATGATTAGTGGCTTTGGAAGTCATTCTGGGCTCAAACGGTGATTCCGGTGAAAGCTGAATGCAGTAGCAGTCTTGGAAAATTGTATTTTTGATAATGAATACTTTGGATTTGAGAAATTTCTCCAGAGATATAAAATGTATATCTTCTAGTTACGGAGGCGTGGTTTCAAACGGCGAGTCAATCCGATGCCCGAGCAAAAAGTTATTGCAATTCTACGAAAGTCGCGCAGTGCAGCGAAAAGCACCTCGCGCGAGCGGGTCACGCGAGCGACCTATGAAAAAACCAAAAACGCGTATTTTGTTAAATTAAAGTGCCCAGCGAAGGTGGTTTGTGCATATGACGTCCAGAAGCAAAAATACAGCTGTTTTAGTGCGATTTGGCTTAGGAAAGCTTCCTAAATCCTTCCAAACTCTATATAAATCCTATTCTAACTCAAATTTAGGATTACACATCATTACACAACATTAGATACAGCCATATACAACTAAAATTTCAGCCATTGAAGGGAGGAAAGTAAGGAGAAGAAGAAGAAGACCAAGGATTCCCATGGCCTCCTCCATCAACCTCTTGCTGTTCTTCAATTCTATGGCCAACTAAACCTAAATCTAGGGTTTCAATGAAACCCTAGCCAAGTAATAGGGTTTTATTTATGTTTTTATGTTAGTTTTATTATGTATGGATGATGATTACATGTTTAGAGGATTTTTATAAATAAATCGTACTTTTATTGATTAAATCATTACTTTCAAAGTTTATTCTTGTCTTAGATCTATTTTGACTGTGATGTGCTCAATGATCTATATTTGCTGTGCTTGTATGGATTGTTTACATGTAATGGTGCTTTATTGAATTGTGCTATCAAGTATCCGAATAGTCCATGCCTAGATTAGACGGATTATACCACAACCCTAGTTTAGTGTGGGATAATTCGTGCTAACTGAAGATGGATTATGTTGGTGCTTGAACCATAGTTATTTTCTTGACGGAAGAATTGGGCTTGTAGCTACAATTCCCCATTATCATCCAACTTAATAGGCTAAAGTAATTCATAAATATTCCTTATTATGAAGCTAGTGGTGGATTTGCAATCCTAGGTTCCTTAAACATATTTATAAAAACAATTTTAAATCGCTTTCGTAATTTAGATTTATTTTCATTGTTATTAGTTTAATTAAAATTCAAATCAAAATCTCGTTTTCATAATTAATTAGATTTAGGTTTTAAAATTAAGAGTCGTAGCAATTCAATCTCTGTGGGTTCGACCTTTACTTCCACACTGCAAATCTTTAGAAAAGTAAAGTATACTTTTACATCTTGATATTGACAACATCAGATATCTTAAGTCAACTTTTACTAATTTGTAATGAAGTTAAGTGAAATTTGACTTTAACTTGATCTATAAAATTCTCTTACATTTGCAAATTCACTGAAGATTGGATTTTCACTTAAGAAGAGAAGTGAAACTTCACTGAAAAATCTAAAATTTTCACTTCAAAAATATTAAGTCAAATTTCACTTAACATATCTTAAGTGAAATTTGACTTAAGATTGCAAACTTACCTCATACATGGTTACCTTGTATAGTGGTCGTTGGAGTTCATTATGGCGACAACATCCAAATCAATATCTAGATTTAGATCTAGATCTCAATTACGAGGTTGCATGTCGTCGGAGATGAAGAAGATCAATGGTGGTCAAAGATGAAGAAGATGATAGAGGTGATGAACCAGTGGTGGTGGTGGTGGTGGCAGATTGGTGGTGGTGGGGGCCGGAGGTGGTGATCGTGATGTTGGTGGTGGTACACGATGATGGTGTGGTGATGCGCATAGTGGTGGCGGTGACTATGGCAGTCATTGGTGGTGGTGGCGACGACGGCCAATGGTGGTGGTGGTAGAGGTGGAGGTGGAGGTGGAGGTGGATTGGTGGTGAGAGAGTCCAAGAGAGAGAGAGAGAGGGGGGAGGTATCTTAGAGAGAGAGAGAGATGTTAGAGTGTAGAACGTGGGTTAATTCCCAATGTATTTTGGTCTGAGTTTTAATAGTTGTAGGACTTCAGCCATTAAAATATAATTATGGTGAGTTTTAGTATGTAATAGTTTTATTATTGTGTCCTTATTTAGGTTTTTGTTCATGGTTATACTTTAGTCCAAATTGACCAAACCGTAGAATCCTTAGACCAAGCGTCCATTACTATATAATATGTCAAAAACATTGTATTAAACAACATAAAGAGATGGTGGTAGCCCAGTTGGGACGGGGCTGACATTCCTTACCCCAGGGTCAGGAGTTCGAATCCGGACGTAAGTTGAAAGCGCTTGCGTGAGTAAAGCCTGATTTCTGTGGTCTGTGGATAGGTTTCTGGCCCACCTGGTAGCTTCGGTGGGGTGTGGTGACGGGCTCGCTTACACAGGCAGTAGCTATGGCTCAAACCGGACATTCCACATCGGGGAGGGGCTCCTATGGTCACGCCCAGGGAGGGTTGCTACGCTGGTTGCCCCCTCCTCCCCTTTCTCTTAGCAAAAAAAAAAAAAAAACAACATAAAGAGATTCTAGGCAAAATCCTTCATATTCTTTCTCCTTTTCCCATCCTTTAAGTGGTGGAATCATGCTTTATGATTTTTTTTATTATTAATTAAAGACGAAATTAGGCAATCTATCTACCTTCAAAAAAAGCTATTTTTATTATTAAAAAAACTAGGAAACTATACTATCTTTCTTTTTATCACAGTTTTTCCACATTTTTTCAAAGTCCCACGTGTAATTACTTCAACCAAATATTCCCATAATAGTTTTATATGCTGTTTGTTGGGGAAAATGGACCACAAGCCAAACATAGATGGGAAGGACCACCAAACGCTCGTTCAGTCGGATCAGTGACTGAAAAAATGTGGTTTGATCTTGAATTAATTGAAATTTGATTAGGGTAGGTAAGTCATTTTGCCCTAATGAAGGGTATTCTTGTAACTTTGTTATCTTATGCGGGAGCATATATGTCTTTTCCAAGGGCGTTTGTGGGGCCATGCTGATGCAAATTTTCAGGAAAAAAATATAAGAAGTATTAGGCACACATCTCAAACCACACCCTAAACCACACTTTATGCTTTAAATGCATGTACTTTGTGCTGTTTAAATTTTTCATACTTTTCTGTGCACCACTTACACAGCACAGGGTACATGCATTTAAAGCAATGGTGTGGTTTGAGGTGTGTGTCTAACATTTCTCAAAAAATATTTTATACTGTGTTTTAGATCAATTTATAAATTCAGCCCAGGAAATTTTGACACCTCTGTAGGCCACAACCCACCCTTAGCCTAATCCACTTCTTAAATATGTGTAAATAGACCCAAATTTTTTATATTACATATGTAGTGCAATATTTTTATTAAGCCTAAGTAAATATGTAGTACAAAATTTCAATGATAGACTGAAAAATTCAGAAAATATACATAAATAGACCAAAAAAAATAAAATATTCCGGGGGCACTGCCCTGAACCCTCATGGATCCACCACTATTTGTATTTCTAGCCCACACCAACCTTAAATCCTAGATACTCCATTGGCCTTTTCATACTTTTATAGATTCGTCATAGAACAATTATGGTATTATAAATGAATAGAATTTCAGTCCTCTAAAATAAACTTTTTTAGTATTAGTTTTGACTCGTTTTTTATTTTAATGAAAAGTTTATACATTATAGAATTTATTTGAAATTCACACAAACTTTTGTTAAAAACTGAACTACTTATTGCGAAATTTTACATTAAAAAAATTTCTAAAATTTCACATAACTTTTAAAAACATAGGAACTTGATTCTATTAATTATCACTAGTCATGGAGTTTTGACAAAAAAAAAAAAAACGAGTTGTCCTTTAAACTTAATTAATCTTAAATGAAAGACTTTTTCACTAAATTTCTATTAAATGAAAAGAGTAATGATATGTTTCCCAAATTTGTATCCCAAACACATGTGACAACTAGTCGCACTTGATTTTTATTAGAGTATATTGAAATAGTCCCACTAGTCTCAAAGGTAGTCCCACTATCATATATCTTGTAAACCATATTTAGAATACAAAATTTTAAAAAACATAGCATAACTCTGAATGAAATTAATGGAGATCTATTTTTGTCACATTCTCTACAAATCCCTTACTGTAAAACTTTTACAAATCTCAAATTTCAAGGGAGATTTGGAAAAGGTATGGAGTAGCAGCAATTAACCGAGTTGTTTCCAAGAATATTACATTTTTAATGATTAGTTATTAAACAAGAGTGTATTGAAACTTAAAGACAGTTCTAGGGTAAATCGTCATTGTTAAAACCAACTCTATAGAATCGTTTTTGCTAAAAACGAGTATACATTTAAAATCGGTTTTACTAAAACCGATTTTAATGTTGAATTTATTTCTTCATAATATTTAGTCTGAAAAAAGAATTCTTGAAGAAAAAGGAAATTATTAAAAAAAAAAAACCGGTCTTAGAAAAAACGATTATACAGAGTCGTTTTTACAATAAACGATTTTAACAAAACTCGATTTTGGTAAATACGACTTTAAAGTCGTTATTACTAAAAACGATTTTTATTAAAGACGTTTTTGCTAAAAACGATTTTTATTAAAGTCGTTTTTTGTTAAAAACGACCCTAAGATGGCAACATGCTCTGTCATTCGACACATTGAAACCACAGAAGTGTAAAATAAAAAAACTCTTTAATTAAAGTCATTTTTTTCAATAAAGTTACTGACCCCTTGAGCTAGTTACGTCAGCAGCAATGAGCCCTTTCAAAGTGGTTATACACAGAAGATAGGTCAATTTATAACCATTGCTGGTCCCATTGATCTATGCATCTATAGCTGTTGACCTAGCTATAGGCGTATCATGCTCATTGCTGCAAGAGGGATGAATTATTGCGGGTCCCATTGACCTATGCATCATTGCTGTTGACGTAATTAGCTCTAGAGGTCAGTAACTTTATTTAAAAAATAACTTTAATTAAAGAGTTTTTTTATTCTACACTTCTGTGGTTTTAATGTGTCGAATGATAGAGCATGTTGCCATCTTAGGGTCGTTTTTAACAAAAACGACTTTAGTAAAAATCGCTTTTAGCAAAAACGAATTTAATAAAAATCATTTTTAGTAATAACGACTTTAAAGTCGTATTTACCAATACCGAGTTTTATTAAAATCGTTTTTTGTAAAAACGACTCTATATAATCGTTTTTCTAAGACCAATTTTTTTTTTAATAATTTCATTTTTCTTCAAGAATTCTTTTTTCAGACTAAATATTCCGAAGAAATAAATTCAACATTACAATCGGTTTTAGTAAAACCAATTTTAAATGTATACTCGGTTTTAGCAAGGACGATTCTATAGAGACGGTATTAGCAATGACGATTTACCCTAGAACTGTCTTTAAGTTTCAATACACTCTTGTTAAATAATTAAGTATTAAAAATGCAATATTCTTGGAAACAACTCGCAATTAACCTACTTACATGGCATCACATGATTTTTATTTTAGTTATTACCTCAAATTTGGTTCCCAACAAATGTAACAATAAGGCCACCTAAAACAACTTTCATGATTTCTTTGCAAATATTCAAGTGATTAGGATTCTTGCTGAAGTGAACAATCAAAGTTCCGCATGTAGAAACACAAAACACGCACATACTGAGAGGAAAACTCAACATGTAGACTCTGATGGAGTAATTTCAGAAACCCTTCCAAATCAGAGAAAAGATCATAAAATTACAATAAATAATAAAGTGAAAGAACCCGAAACCAATTATAGACCCAGGTCACCATTGTCCACTCTCTTTCCTAAGAATTTTATTCATATCACTCAAGATCTGAGCACACAAAACAACCCAACAAAGATTCTTCTTTTTCCTTTTCACCAAGTTTGTTGGAAATGTTGTCGACTCGAAGCGGCAAATTTTGAAACGAGACTAGGAAGTAGAGTTGTTGAGAACCCATTCCACAAGAGTTGAAATGCCGAAGCCAGTTGCACTTTTCTTCTTGTCGTTCCACACGGGGCCAGCCATGTCTATATGCAACCATTGTACCTTCTCGTCCACAAACTGCGAAAGAAATACAGTAATTTCAGAATTCAATAGCCTATAGATGTGAGCAAAAGATCGTAATGTTGAATTGGTGAGGATCCCAAGTGCCTACATCGGTTGTAAATGCGACTCTATTTGAACCACTCGTTTTCAAATGATATTCACATTGTTTTTTTTTGGGTCAACAATACTCGCACTGGTCAAATATTTCTTATAATTTAATCCACAACAATGTTCACATTTAACCCACAAATGCCTGTATTTTTTTAGTTACATTGGAGATCATTAGAACGAAAAAAGGGGTAAATTACAATGACCTACCCTGATGTTTACGTAATTGTAGGGACCACCCTTGTAGTTCAAAAAATTACATTGACCTCCCTTGTAAGAGAATCGATAGACGTAATTGTAGGGACCTCCCTTGTAGTTCAAAAATTACACTGACCTCTCTTGCAAGAGATACGGTGTTAAAGTTTCATAAAGTACCGATTAACCCTCGAAATAATATACAGTTGATTAATGATAAAATCCAAAATTTTATGAAACAACAAATTTGTTAATAGAAAAGCCCTAAAAACAAAGAGGAAAAAAAAATTATTCTTGAAATTATTACCTTTTTTTTATTTTTTATTTTTACTGTAATTAGGGCAAAGTTGTCACTTCTCATTTAAAAAGTCTTTAACCATAAACTTAACGCCAAACTGACCGTTGACTAACGGAAGGGAGGTGAGTGTCACAAACAACCCCCCTCAAAGTAGGTCATTGTAATTTCTGAAACTACAAGGGAAGCCTCTGTAATTTCGACATACCTCAAGAGAGGTTAGAGTAATCTACCCCCCAAAAAGAGAAGGAAATAGAGAATAAATAGTTCGGAAGTGAAATGGGCCTTTTGGGGTTAGAAGGGTTTTGAATCCTCAAACGTGGCATGGAACCATGTAGACCCAAAAAATAAAATAAAAACACAAGTTCATAACCCTCTAAATAATTTGCTAGTCATTTGTCAGCACCCAATAGTCACTCAGAAAATTGCTTCAACATTTCTATTACACAATCTTTTGTTGAGTTCCTATTACATTTTGAAAATGAAAAGATACCATTTGTTATCGGAAAGAAATGCTGGGCTAATGGGAACCACATTTAAACACTCTTATATAAGTAAAAAACAAGCACATAATGATCGAATGCTGTACCTGTTTCAAGAAAAGAGCTGCAGTGATGGAACCACCCTGACGACCACCAGTGTTAACCATATCAGCTACTCCTGATTTCATCGACTCCCAATAACTTTCCTCTAACGGCATCCTCCAAAGTTTTTCCCCGCTCACCTCTGCAGCTGCAAGTACCTCCTTCGCCAGCTCATCACTGGGTGTGAAAATACCTGCACCCAAAATAAGAATTCAATCCAGAAAAGATGTAGTAGATGAGGACATATGTTTAAGAATAGAAAACAGCTACATTAATGGCCATGACCACCTTAAAGCAATCGTGAATAGAATTCAAAATATTAAAACATTCAAAATGTTAAAACATACTTGCTTTTAGATCTATTCAAATTACATGTTCTCAAGTTTGATTTTGAATTGGATAGGAAAGATATTCCCTTTTGTGTCTATGTATTCATATTATTTTTGAATAAAATTACACTCTTTACCTTCGAAATAGAATGTAAAAATTCATTCTGAATCTTTTTAGTATTTTACATGGATAAAAATTGATTCCGTAAATGAGTAGAAATGGGGACTAAAACTTGGGAATTCTGCTGCCATGTACCTTGTGACAACTTGCAAATCAATTATGGCAAAAGTTGCCAAACAACTAACCAATTGCATAAGAAAATTATGAGCTCTCTTCTATAATAACACTCAAAGTGGTGGCATTTGGGTAGTGCGCATGGGTTTATATGGAAGTATATTTATCTACAGCAGATACAAAGTCAAGCCACCCCTTCTACTTTTGGAGGAAGTTAGTAGGCCAATATTATTTGTTTCCTATCAATACCCATGTGAGAGATTTTAGACTAAAAAGAGATTAAAAAAAAAAAAGATCTTATTGATCCAACCAAAAGGAGACAAGAAGGTTGACCTAACACTTCCGATATTTAAAGCTTAGAAAGTACCATATCACTTTCCGACTTCTACTTCCCCTTTTTGTTACCATGTTTCTGTCTCTACTTCTCTTATATCCTACGTCTTCCTACATTATCTACATAGGTAGTGCGTATTGCACACACATTCCTTATAACGCTTTGGTAAAGTGCATTATCATAACGTGTTTATAGGCGCAAGACATCTAATTATATATTATTATAATATGGAAGCATCAAAGGGCAACGTGTCAAATTAATGGACAACCAAGGCAAATCTATATTGAGGATTCCCAAATTTATTCTATACCTTTTATTTCTTTTTAATTACACTGTTTATTTCTGTTACACATTTTCTCTCCTTATCAATTATAACACCACTCAATTCAATTTTCAATTCATCGTAAAAAATTTCACCCGTGCATTGCACAGGTTGAAAAGATAGTAAACAAGGAAGATAGAGATGTGAATAGTAAAACAAGAAAGAGGAAAGAAGACATAAAGTGAGAGATGATATTGCAAAAATGTAGCATTTATCCCTTTTTATCTAGGACAAATGACAGAGAGATATCTGAAATTTAGAAATTGAAGATGTATTTAGTCTAATTTTTATTTATTTATTATTATTATTTTTGCTGAAAATGTATTGGTCTCAACCCAGAAAAGTGGCCAGATAACTTTTCTTTCTACATGCAAATATTTTTATTTATGTTGAAATTCAACCTTTTTCCCCCTTTTTTCCTTCCTGAAGTGAGGTATCACAAGATAGTCCTGCTAACTAACTCTCACAATTCTGCACAGAGATGATCTATCTATTTACAGATAACTACGATAATGAACAGAGAACCAATGATGCATATACCTGCAATTGAAGGCCCAAGAGCAACTACACAGGCGCCAGTTAATGTCGCTAGATCAACTATCTACAAAACATATGAACATATGTCAGAAATCTGAATCCAAACTGACCTTTTAAAGAACAATTTGATGCAGTAATTATATTAGTTGTACTTTATGTTTTAGTAGTAGTATCTTTATGTTATTTGTTTAGTTGTCATTTAGTGTTCGTCACCTCCATGTGATGTTAGTATGGGTTAACCTAGGAAGCACCGACACTTCGAAAAGGCCTCGTATCTATGTCCGATACGTATCGGACACCGACACTTGCCCGACACACCTTCGACCATGGTTGTCAAATCAGGATTCGTATCGTGAATCGAATCGGAATTCGTGAATTTTAAGATAAACATATCATTTTCTTTTCTAGGCTTGTATAAACATATCCTTTTTTTTTTTCTAAGCTTGTATAAACATATCCCAATTGGTTTAAAACATTGTTGGTAATCAATTTTATAAGGGAACAAAAAAAAAAAGAAGGAAAAATCGCGAATCGAATCGTAAGAATCGCGAATCGAATCGTAAGATTCGTGATTCTTGTATATGTTCGATTCGTGTATCAATACGTATCGTTTTCGTGGTGAATCGAATCGAATCGTAAGATTCGTATCGCAAATCGTACGATTTTGACAACAGAGCCTCCGACACGTATCGGATGCGGCAAATACACGTCTTGTTTCTATTATGCATTTTTTAGAGACGGACACATCACCGACACGATGGGACACTTTAAGGGACATGGAAGAAAACTCTTTTTTGACCCAAAATGCTGCCTTTTGTTAGTTTTTTTATTTTTATTTTTATTTTATATATTTAAAACTTAAACGGAGTTGATATTGTCAAGCATTAATTCACTTATCTCCATACATTTTCCCGACAGTCTCTCAAGACTCTTCTTGTCCGATCGTACTCTCTCTCTCTTCTCTAATCGTCTCCCTCTCTTCATTTTGTTAATATCAAACAATAACATTCGGGAAATGTGAATTTGAACACCCTATAGCTAATAATTGCATTACAATTCTGAAAATAGAATAAATGCACTTAAAATTGAATTAACTTTTTTTAAAAAATTGTGTATCCACGTCATGTCGTGTCGTGTCATCGTTTTTTAGGATATGTCGTGTCGACGTACCGGTGTCATGTCATGTCCGTGTCAGAGTATTGGTGTCCATGCTTTATAGGGGTTAACTAGCGCATAAATAGTAGGGTAGGGTTAGCGTAAAGTAGTTTTGGGATATATTGTATTTGAAATTGGTTTGTAAACCAAGTGAGCTCTAAGCTCTTTAATGGAGTTTATCTTTCCAAAACCCTAGTTCTTCAATTTCTCTTCAATTCCTCTTGTGATTGCAAATATCTCTGCATCACAATTAAACTCTTCCAAACACAATTATGTGGTAACACAGTTGATGTTTGGTCGAAACACAAATTCTAAAAGGCATGTCTATGTGTGTCCTATGCATATTCTCTAGATATGAACCACGTAGATAATCTATATCACAAATTTTGTATTCATGTTCATGCCAGCAAGTAAACTTGCAATTTGCAAAGATGATCAGCATTTTGTTCATTAGTATCAAATTTCCTTCTTTTTTCCCTTTTGAGGTACGGAAGAATAGTACATATGGCAAGATGCAAAATCCAAATTGTCATCGCCAGTATGCGTTTTGGAATCATTAACGGTTCTCGTAAAATTGTCACACCCCAACCCGCAACGGCGGATTAGGACCATGTAACAAAGCCCGAAGAGTTCTAAATATTCATTCATTAATGTACCAAAACAAAGTTTAGACTTAAACTTGACAAAGCGTCCTCAAGTCCTATGTTACCCGGACCCTTTATAATTCCTGGAGTACCCGTACCCGACACGACACCCGGATTAGGGTACTTCTCTTTCCGATCCTTCAAAATAGTGTAAAATCTTTAAAATTGGACGAACCCGACACCTATACCCCAGTCTGTACCCGACACCCATACCCAAGTCTGGGTAACATAGCTCAAGTCTACTCTTACATGTCAAAACCGGAAGAAAATTCATTTTAAAATACATCCGAGCTTTGGAAATCAAAAATAGTATTTTTTTTTTTTTTGGGTTATTGGGACCCCTGAGGTACCCTTTCATCAAGTTAGAAGTTGAAAATATCAAAGTTTGAAAACCAAGTCAGAGGGGTGTTTGACCGTAAGTGTACAAAATAAAAAGGAAAAATAAAAACAGCATCTCAAGAGTTTGATACATCCAATTTTCATATATAAAAAAGGAAGATGCATCTATCATTGCAATCAAAAACTAAACTGTGTTTTGAAATTTTTTTTTAATAAAAAATTTAGAATGGACTGGTCACAAAAAACTCTGTACTTGGTACAAATTCCAGGTTATTTCATCACACAAATGTGTACTATGACATTGTATAGTACCTTCTCTACACCTTGGTTACATGCATATACCAAAGCATCGGCAAGTGTGAGTCGTCCTTCGGCATCAGTGTTGTTGACCTGCATTACAGATGCAAAGTCGAAAATAATTTTTAACCTCATTCTTATATGTAACAGAAGTTCTTACAAAAATCAAATTCTCCATGAGCTATAAGAAATAGGAGCAATAAAGTTTTAGAGGAAATTAATTTGTTAAAGAACAATAATTGTATCCAACCATACTAGATAGTAGTGAGGAATCAGGTAGCAAGTTAACTCTCTCTCTCTCTCTCTCTCTCTCTATATATATATATACTAACTATATATAATACACATACAGAAGAGTATATATATCTCATTTTGTTGAAACTAGAAGAGTATATATATCATTTTGTTGAAACTACCTCAATTGTCTTCCCATTGGATGCAGTGACGATGTCTCCAGGCCGCATACCTGTTCCACTTATCATATTCTCACATGCTGCAACTATGAAATGAACCTGCAAGTACAAGACATTTTAACAAGCTAAGAAGACATTTTAACATGCTTAAGAACCGAAAAATTAGGTCAAAAATAAAGAAAGATAAAAAGGTAAAAAATGACATGAACTATTTGGCAAAAACTTTTTCACAATCCACTTTAAAGTTGAAAAACAGTTTAAATCGGAAGCAGCAATTTGCTGCTTTTTTCGGAAGGCAAAAAAAATCTCTTATTCCCACATCAATACCAAACAGGCTCTAAGTCATGATAACTACAACTTCAACTGCAATAACAAAATGGTTCACCTCTACTCCGGCGGGTTTAATTTGACCAAGAGCTTTTGCTGCACCTAGAACTGCTGCTGAGCCTCCCATATCAAACTTCATTAGCTCAATTGAACAGCCGGGTCCCGTCTTGATATTGTAGCCACCACTACAAACATTAAATATCGAATAATCCATGCAGATACAAACCCAGCAAAAGTACAAATAAAGGAGATAATAATCAATTTTTAGAACGGTTATCATAATCATTCTCCATTTCCATTCTCATTATCAAAGGGTGAAGAGCAAAGATCAAAACAAGAGGAGAAATGTCTAATCAGCCAAATCATACACAACATGGTTGCTATAGGAAGGAAAAAAAGAGTCACTTAGGAGTGGATTAAGAGAAGGAAAAGAACAACCATTTCCCTAGCGTTTTCTTCATGCTCTGTTTGCTTTGCGCCTTTGCGGATTTACCGATTTAGAGAAGGAAAGGAAAATGATTCAGAAAACCATTTCCCTGGTGTTTTTCCCTAGTATTTTTCTTCATGCTTAAATAACATTTGAAACAAAGAAATTTTCAAAATACAATAGGAATTCAAGAAAAAAGGAAGGGGAGTTGTTCACAAAATCTAAATTTTCAATTTAATTTTCACAACATTTTCTTTTCCTTCCTATTATCCTCACCGCTTTCCTTATTAACCAAACAAAGAAAAGTCTTTTCCACTATGTTTTCTTTTCTTTTCCCTCACGAAGTCCACGAACCAAACAAAACCTTAGCAGCAAGATCATCGCAATCATATGAGCCAAAAACCCAAAAGTCGATAACCGCCCACAATCTTTACTAGAACCCCCACACGCACCAAAAATAAGTGGCATTTTCCTCGCAGTAATACCCTCTTCTAATTTTTCAATTGATGACTACACTCGAAAAGCATATTAGTTTGAAGGTCATATAATTACCTGTCAAAAGTCAATCCTTTCCCCACCAAAGCCAATTTTGTGTTAACAGGCCCACTAGGTGGCTTGTAACATAAATGGATGAAATGAGGAGGATTTGCAGAAGCCTCAGCAACACCCAAGTATGAGCCCATTTTCAATTCTTTACATCGCTCCACATCCAAAATTGTTGCGGAAAGAACATCACTGTACGTGGAAGCAATCTTTGAAGCCTCGTCTGCTAGTACCCCTGAGGTATAAGATTCATCAAGTGTGATCAATACTGGAAACATTTTACTTTTAGCCAATGCAATTTGATGTAAGGGGAGAATGACAAAACTAAGGTCCATTGCAACACAACCAATGAATCGCAAATTACGCTCTATTTGTTTTGACGTAAAACATTTTTCTTTTTCGGTGTCCATAAATTGTTTTTCGAAGATTTTTGGGAACATGAGAGTAGCTTAAAATGCTGAAAATGATTTACAGAAAAAAAAAATTTCTGTTAAGTAATTATTGGAAGAATAAATAAAAGTGAAATGCTCAATTACTTAATGAGGAATAATTAAAACTGAAATGCTCAATTAATCAATATGTATAAAGACACATATTTGTGCATGGAGTAATAGACACTCACACGCACCCACGCATATAAGGTGCATTGCCATATCTATACAGAAACATGTATACATGCACATTATACTTTATAAACATACTTGTGTTTTATACACATGCAATTATTTTCTCGCCTGTATATGTTCCTACAAACTAGTATTATTACACGTAAACACTAAAAAACTACATTTGTTCTTATCAAAGTGCTTAAAAGTATATTGTTTGCTACTTGTAAAATATTTTTCTGAGTGTCAACCAAACACCGGAAAAGAACATGGAAAATGATGTTTTTTTTTTTTTCATGTAAAACATTTTACATGAAAAATAGAATATTCCAGCTTATTTATGTCGAAACAAACGGCGAGTTCATACAGAAAATGTATCCCGTAAACAATTTACAGGGGCAATCCATCATACATTGAGAAGTACAAATGGGAATGAAAGACCAAAAAGAAACATGAAGAAGGATCACAAACCAGGGGTGAGTACGTTGGCAGGCGCATTTACAAGCTCTTTACCAAGAATTATACCAGAACAAACATCTTCCGCGTACTTGAGCTTCTTCTCTAGCTCAGGTCCAGTTCCAAGATTTAGAATATCGACGGTTTTAAGAACTCGCTTCTTAGACTCCGACTTAAACCTGTTATCTTCATAAGTTCCCAGCACGGTTCCTATCACAAATCAAGCCATTTTACCAAGTTTAAACCAATACTTAGCTGCAAGCATACATTTCAACTTTAGGCTCCGTTTGGTTTGCAAATTTAAAGAGGAAGAGTAAAAGGAAAGGGAAATGAGAAATAAAACTATTTCCTTAATCTTTACGCTAGAATTTTCCTCCATGCTTAAATGATAAAAATGAAAATGCTCAAACTATAATAGAAGCTCAAGAAAAGACGAAGGAGAGCTACTCTACTTTCCATAACAAATAAAAGTGTTTTCCTCTCAATGTTCTCTTCTCCTATCTCACTAAATCCACCAACAAAACAGAGCCTAAACATTAACAAACGGAAGAACAATTACCAGATGCTATCACAGAAGCAGTGATAAGCTTTGATTCAGCAGAGAGCCCCTCAGGAGAAGCAAGCACAATGGCAACATTACTTGCTTGAGCAGCCTTTGCTGCCGCAGCAACAGTCTCTCCTAGACTTCGATATGCTAGAGTAGGTGTAGCGCATTGTCCAAGCCCAATTAAGCCGACCCTTTTCGAGCCAAGACCTGGAAGCCTAAGAACTGTTGACTGACCAGCTTTTCCGGTAAAATCTTCCTCAGAGGATGCTTCAGAGAGCAAACCACCCAACTGGGAATCTAGCTTTTTCAAGATTGCATTTTGGAACTTTGATTTGTCATCTTTTGCCATGTCTTTCTCTGTAACACCTACAGCAAGTATGTCTCCCTTCCATTCTACTAAATCGATATCTTTCGCAGAGAAAGAGATCTTTCATGAATTTGCACAAACACACAACAAATATTTCAGTATACCGGTCATATAAACATAGCATCCAAATATATAAATGTACAACCAAAACAAAAAAAAAAAAGTAAACTGTTTAACATAATCTAGTACCAAAAGCATGATCTAAACAGACAAGGATCGTGAACTTGAGGCATGACTGAAGGAAAACTTTTAGTGGGTGAGTAGGAGATAGTGAAAACCATGGAATTAAATCATTTATTTCTAGAAATAGTAATGGAAAACAATTAATTAAAGGCTGACGTTAAAGGCACATTCATTTTTTAATTAGGGCACCTAATTTTAAGTTTAAAAAATATGTTTTTTACCTTTACTTTAATTAGTAAGGGCACCTCACCTATTTTACTATATATTATCTCTCTGTCTCTCTCATTGTTTAATCTCCAAATCCTTGGCTACTTCTGATTTCTTTCACTGAGGTAGGACTTGGTGAAATTGGATGTCGGGGGTTCCATTCTAGCTTTGATATGACTCATGGTGGTTTGTCCTTAAATATTGCTATACGTCAACATTAAGTTATTGTACCCCATGTTTCTTCTTTTGCTCAAATTTGCTTGTTGCTGAGATTTCCTTCAACTCGTGGATCTAGGCTAGTTGTTGAACCATACTGACACAGGTAGGTGTAAAATTTATTTAACCCTATATTATATTTTACAAATAAACTTAAACCACCCCAACTGACAAAAATCAATGCAAAATAAACTTGAACCACCCCCAACTGACAAAAATCAATGTAACATAGTTCTCGACATACACAAATATTACAATAAAAAGAAAAAAAAAAAAAAAAAGTGTACATGTGTACAAGGGGCATATCCCAGAAATATTACAATAGTACCAAAAACATGCTCATAGTAAGCAGCCAAGATGAAAAAATATCAACAACTAGCCTAGATCCACGAGTCTCAAAATAAAACAAGTAAAACATGGCATCCAAACAAGCCTTACACCATCATATGAAGAGGAAAGACCAAATCATCATCATGGTCAGACCTTCTCACCTATCACAAAGTATGGTTACCAAGAAAGTAAAATAAAAAATAGCCTCTCAAAATCCAGCAGTTAAAACAATCACTCCACATGTAGTGTGTAACCATCTTTTGTTTAACAATTCTTTTTCAAAAAGTAAAGACAAGTGACATGAGGAAGTGTATCAAGGGATAGAAATAGTCAAACATGTGAACAGCCCTCGAAGCCTGATATGGGCAATTTCATATTATTATATAGGATCATGTGACACTGATCGAAATGAGAGAATAATCACAATTAATAAAAGCAAAAAAATATTTACAAAAGAAAGAAGTCAGATCGAAGAAGACGCTGAATACAGATTCATAATATATAGTAAAATAAATGAGGTGCCTTTATTAATTAAAATAAAAGATAAAAAACTTAATTTTTAACTTAAAATTAGGCGTCTTAATTAAAAAAAATGAATGTGTCTTTATCGCCATTCTAATTAAACGGTGAAGAAAACATAAATGATTTCTGGGTTTTGATCCTCTAGGATGATAAAGAATCCCCATATCCAAAAAAAAACCCCAAACCAATCTATCAAGAAGATACAAAATCATGAAGGAAACAAGAAACAAATGTAGATACCATCATACCAAGCATATATGTAAATATATACACAATACAAACATAGGGTGGGGCTAAATACACCCATCTTATTAAACAAGGGAATTGCTATGTACACCCGTGTATTTGTTATGTACATCCCAATTCTTTTATTCTAATCATTTTTCTTCTAAAAATTCTCAATTTTGTAAGGTTGAGCGGTGTACATAGCAAAACTAGCGGTGTACATAGTAATTCCCTTAAACAAACATTTCATTATTTAATAAAATAATAAATATAAATTGCGATGGGTGTGCATAGCAAAAACATGGGTAAATTTAACTCCACCCCAAACATAGGTGTATGTGAGTGTGTGAGCAGAGCAATGGAGAGAGACCCATAACGAAAGTTCAGTCAGAAATGATTAGGTTAGATGCATATTGAAGAAATAGCTGTTTGAGAGAGAGAGAGAGAGAGAGACCTTATGGGGCTCGATTTGAGCAGCTTGAGTGAGGCCAAGGGTGGCCTGAGCGATGCTGTGAGTCATTCGCTTCCCTCTGCGAGAACAACACAAGGGTGTGACTGCAAACGAGAGTCTCAGATGAGGGGTGGACCGCAATTTCGCGAAAACCGATGAAGAAGTTGAAGAATAAGCAATAAGAGTGAGAGAGTTCGCCAAGGATACTAAAACGGCGACCATTTTATGGTGTGGTCGTCTCTATCTATTTATAATGGAATTCCTAGTGAGAGCAGGGGCGGACATACACAGGGAAAAAGGGGGGCTGAAGCCCCCCCCCAGATTTTTCGAAAATTACACATTAAGCTTGAAAAAAAAAAATTACACTTAGGCTCCCCTAAAAATTATAAAAGCCCCCTCTGACATTATAAATTTGTCATATTAGGTCTAAAATATACCCAACATATGTATAAATAGGTCTAAAAGCCCCCCTAACATTATAAAGTTTGTCATATTAGGTCTAAAATATACACAAAAATATGTATAAATAGATCAAAAATTATTATAAATTTGTCATATTAGGTCTAAAATATATGCAAAATATGTATAACTAGGTCCAAAAAAAAAATTTCGAGGGCGCTGCCCCCGAACCCCCTATCAAGCCCCCCCTAAAAAGACTTTCTAAATCCGCCCCTGAGTGAGAGAGAGAGGTTTGTTGACATCAAATATCAATCAGGAGGAGTACACTCGGCAGCCACGATTAGGGGTGCTTACGAGTCGGGGTGAGTCGGGTTTGACCCTCATCTGTTCATCTATCCGAACATAGTTGGATTTGTTCTCCTTTCATCTATCATCCACTCGCTTTGTCGAGTGCACCCGACTCATCGGATGGTCGGGTGAGTCGGTGTTAGGTGAAACCCGACTGTCTTATTTGTCTCAATCAAGCATTTGCTTTACACATAACTTTGTCTTCATTTTTTTTTCTTTTCTTTTTTTTTTTTTGCTTTGAATATTTTGTGTACATAATCATGGGCTAACCAAAGCTCTGACCAAACAAAAAATAAAAACATAGTCATGTGCTAGTTGATGGTTTTAATGTTTTTATATTTCCGCTAGGACATATATATTTTATTGATACAAGAATATAATATATATATATATATATATTTAAAGACTATATAATACATAATGAATATATTAATATAAGCATATTACATATGTATTTTTTAAAAATTAAGTGTGTTTCGAGTCCGGTCGGGTGAATCGGGTTTTCACCCCCCTAGACTTGTGACTCCACCCGAAACTGTCGGGTTTCCACCCCCAAGACCCGTAACTCCACTCACATAAAAAAACCAATAAAAATGCTACGGATGAGTCGGGTGGTCGGGTGAGTTGGGTCGGCGGGTGGATTTTGAACAGCGCTAGCCACGATGGGTGTTGTTGGGTGGGCATCGCCTAAGGGTGTAACAGTGTAAGTAACTCGATCGAATCAATTGGTTCGGTTTGGTTCGGTTCGTTTGATTTTTAGAAAAAAATTTCTGTGTGAATGTCAAACAAAATCGAAAAAGTACACTAAATTGAACCGGACCAAAACCAATCAGTTTGCTTGAAAATCACATCGAACCAAACGAAAACAAACTGTTTTTTATCCCTAGCAGCATCCACATGGCACTTGCACGATCACACGTGGCACTTATAGGATCACATATATATATATATATATATATTTTTAAATATGTGATCCTGCAAGTACCACGTTGGTGCTGCTAACCCAACAACACCCTTTAAGGTGCAGAGGATCCATATCCCATCAAGAACATATGCACTTACCAATTTGATCATGATTTGGTTTTATTATTACTACCTGTTCCATCTTAAGACTCATTTCTTAGATTCCAACTTTTTAAGTTAACAAATTGATTATTGTGAAATTTTATAATTTTTCACTATTGCCTATTTTGAAATTTAAAATTCTAGTGTCATATTTAAATAATAATAATAATAATAATAATAAAATAGAAAATTAGCAATAAATCCCTTATTTGTCTACATCCATGGATTACAATACTATTTTGGTTCGAGATCCTAAAATCCGAGTCAATAGGATAATTCTATCCGCACCCACCTCATTTGCTCTTTACACCCACTTACTTTTCACTCCCACCATTTCAATTAAAATTAAAACAACCTACTCTCTACACCCACCCACCCACAACCCCCCCCCCCCCCCCATTCCCAAAATACCCTAACTAGTTCATACACCCACCATATTCATTATCATCTTCCCTTTGTAATTTGCAACCAAACCCTAACTAATTACACCAATAATTACAGTAGTGACTCACGACTTTGGAGAAGCCATGGTGATGTGATTCTCACTTGAAGAAGACTCCTCCATATTTGTGATTCTCATGGTACACTAACCTCTTCATAGATTCGGACTTGTTCAACGGATATTAGTGGAATAATATTCCAAATGTTCTATGGGATTAGGTCGAACAATGTAGATTTGTTTGGTGGTACTTGGAGGAATATTAAGAATTTGTTCGGTGGTATTGGGTGGAACATTGAGAATTTGTTCTGTTTTGAAAATCCAAACACTGCCGATTTCTTCAATGCTCAAGGTTCCAAAAAAATGTTTAAAAATGCAAAAATAATAATAATAATAATAATAATTAATAAATAAATAATAAAAAATGAAACGGGTAACAAATCATACCTCTTTGCTCTATATTTTCCTCCAAGGTATTCGAATGATACTCCATGATGAATATATATGAATCAAACGAACTAAAATACTATTTAGGGTTTGTTGATATTGGTGGGTGTGTACAAAACTTTTTTTTTTTTAATAATTCTTTTGATATTCATAAGAGGTGGGTGTAAAGAGTATTTATTTTAAAGTCTATTTCAATAACTTGTACTTTTTGGTCATTGTGTTAGGGGTATGTTTGGAAGATGAAATATTTATGAGTAGTGCTACATACACACACTTTTTGACACACAGTTTTAAATGCATGTACCCTGTGTTGTGTAAGTGGTGCATAGAAAAATGTGAAAAATTCAAACAGCACAAGGTACATGTATTTAAAGCACAGTGTGTCAAAAAACGTGTTAAAAAGTGTGTATACTAAACATTTCCCAATATTTATTAGAAGATGGGTGTAGTGAGTAAACAAAGTGGGTGTGGATAGAATCACCCAAGTTAATATCCCTAATCATGGTTAATAGTTTTTTTATGTCTAAATTACCCATCTAAGTCCATGCAGTAAACATTTCAATTTAATGGCTCCTAATTTTTTGTGTAACTTCCATAAAAGGTAAACTAGATTACTCGACTGGATATTCTCCATCAATCCTATTTAATTGTGTTCTTTAAATCCAAAAAAGAAAAAAAGAAAAAAAAAAGCATTAAACGGATTTGACTTATTTAAGTTTAAAATCAGCAGTTTTAACTAGCATTAAAGGGTCCATTACTATTATTATTATTTTCTAATTAGTTATATATACTCATCGTATCACCATCTATCATCTAATTTTCTTGATGTCTACTTTCCATCTTTCAGAATTACTTGTTCGGATATTTACAGGTTTGATTTTTTGTGTTTGAACTACGGATTATTCATATTCATCCTTTGAGAATATCACAAGTGAAGTTGATGGCTTTCCTGAGATGATTTTGTCACTTTATGAATTTCACAAGTGGAACTGACAGTTGCTACCATGATTATTGTTAGTGTCGCGGTTTGAGTTGTGAAATTCACAATCTCTTTTTCTTGAAAATCACATTGATTGGATAAATGTCATGTATATTTTTTCACAAATTTAGGTTGCGTTTGATAAAACTGAAAATTAAGTGCTGAATTTTAAGTGATTGAATTTGTAATACTGAAAATAGTGCTTCAACTACTGAAATAGAATGCATTCAGCGATTATTTTGAATAGAAAATTTTCACTTAAAATTTTCAGTGATTTGTTGGCTGCTTTTTCAATTAAGTGGCATGTAATCAAACGCACTGAAAAAGAATAAGTGCTAAATCTTTTCATTTTCAGTACTTAATTGAGTTATCAAACATACCCTTAGTTGTGAAATCACAAGAAAATTTACTAGGTGGATGGATGACCCTCATTGGTATTTTCACAGAAACGGATTTGTGAAAAATCTAATACCAGTTTCATAGATGGTGCAAGTTTTTTAACAAACTTCCTTGTGAAATTCACAAGCCAGGATAACCATTCTTGAATATGTTTCACAAATCTGTTAGTTGAAAATTATAGGCTAGTTTTATTATTGAAACTCTAAATTTTTCATAGCATTTAAACCCCCAAAATACACACTAACCATGCATTTCTTCTCCATTTTCGGTCCATTAAATCGCCATGCATAGATAATCCAACTCTTGCCCTAGTTTTTACTCCTCCATACTTCGTATACTCGACGGAATTTCAAGTGATCCCTGGTCTCCTTGCCGAAATTGCAAGGCAAGCCCTAGTTTTGTTTGGTCAAAGATGTCGGAATGACGGTCTCTATGGGAGTTGATGATCAATTTCAAACTTCTGAAATATGAAATCATGAATTTAGGTGTGGATTTTTGGGATAAAATTGTTATGATGGAGGTTGCCATTTTACTAGTAAGGCTCGTAAGTGAGATTTGGCCACCTTAACTTAATAGAGATTTGTTACTAAACTTTATTTAACTCGAGGACCAATTGCCATATACTTCATTGTCCAGGGATTTATTACTAAAAGACCCTAAAAAAATTTGTCGGAGAGTTTTATATAATAAAGAGTAAATTGGAAAGTATGTGGACTTGTGGAGTAGTTAAAGTTCATTGAGTCTTAAAACATGGTATCAAAAAATGGAGTCAATGACTTGATTTAGGACGGAAGAAGTAATGCAATATTCTTGTTGAATTATGCTATGATTTTTAATTTGAATTCCAAATTTGGATTTAAAATGTTGTCAAATATACCACATGACTACTATCACTGCATGTGATACTGTGGTACAATTTGTTAAAGCATTTAAGAACCAAATTTAAAAATGAGATCCTATCTAGTTGGCCGACACCAACTGCCCTTACACCTTAGGTGCAGTTTCGAATCCCCTCCTCCCAAATTGTAATAGAATTTTTCCTTCCTTTACCACTTGTTTGTCTGGTTTACAATTTAAAATACCAAAGAAAAAACAATTAGGCATAGATAATGAGGTACAAATATAACATATCTAATTGTTTGTGTGTGGCATCATGTAATTACGTTTAAAATAAAGAGTGGCACGAAGTATCCGTACGCATCTAATCTTCTATTTTTTATTCACTATTTTGATCTAATTGTAATTAGTATAAAGTATTTTTCGTAATAAAAACTTGGTAAATAAAAATCCCTCCTCTTGAATCACTTGAGTTTAAAGGGCAACCCATCTTCTTCTCAAAAAAAACCATCTTCAATTTTGGTCAATACTCCCCAACAGAAAACTGGATCAAAATACAAGGTTTAACAGGAAAATAACATGATAAAGTGATAAACTATGGACTACTGATATAACCCAAGGACCATATACATTTTCCGTCTTGCTACAATTGTGAGGGCTTGATTGCCAACAACTTTTGTTTATGCTATTCAATCACAAAAAATAATAATAATAATAATAAATAAATAATTCGGTTTTTAGTAAAAAAAAAAATTGTTCAATGTAACTTTTGATAAATTACAAAATTTTGAGATTAACATTTTTTTTTTTTGGCAATCAACTCGCAAAAGTTGGTTTAAGGGGACACACAAAAAAAAGAAGCAAATGAAATACAATTGACACTAATACTAAAAGGGAAGTCAATTAGAGATGTATGTCATATTTGATAGGAGGAATAGAAAAGAAGGAATGAAATTTATAAGGGATGGGAGAGGTATCCAAGAAAAACTGACTTCCTTGTATTTGATTAAATAAGTAGGAACTGAAAAGGGAATATTGTGTATTTGCAATTTATACCCCAACATTAATAGAGTATTATAGCAAAATAAAATATAGAAATCTACGATTTAGTCCTTCATAGTTCGGTCAATATAGATTTGGTGCTTTGACTTTTGGTAACAATGAAATTGATCCTTTATTTATGTTGAGAATTAAAAATTAGTCATTTCCCCAATTTGGAGATTATTTTTTGGACAAGTATACCCTTTATACAATTATGGATATATATTAAATGATGGAATTCTCAATAAGTGGAGTTCGAAATTTTAGGAGTGTGAGAGATAAAATGGTTCCTAAATATATGGAGATGCCTAAAATAGTGCTTTCATCAAATTTTAAACATTTTCGTTTGCTGAAATTTGGATTTGTGAATCAGTTAATTGTGATAATTTCTCACTCTATTGAAGAAAGTGAGAAATTTCTTTCTGGTGATAATAGTGTGATTTGTTTGTGAGAAAATTTTCACTTTATTTATTTTCAAATATTAAGAAGCTAATGAGATATTTGTGACATTAACGTACAAGATTGTAAAATGTTTATGTTCGTAAAGTGAGATATTATGTTCCATTGCACTATATATAGAACAATATGTTAAAAAGTGAGAACTGTATTTTTACGTTAATAGGGAGAATTTTTCAATATAGTGAAGAAAGTGAGAAATTCCTCTATGGTGATAATAGTGAGATTTTTTTGTGAGAAATTTCTCACTTTATTGATTTCAAAAATTAAAAAGGTGATGAGATATTTGTGACATTAACGTACAAGATTGAAAAATGTTTATGTTGGAAAAGTGAGATATTCTCATACATTGAACTATAGATATATCAAACAATATGTTAAGAAGTGATAAGTCTGTATTTTTACGTTAATATTAAGAATTCCTCACTCAAGTGAAGAAAGTGGGAATTTCTCAATGTGGTGAAAATAGTGAGAATTTCTGTGAGAAATTTCTCACTGTGGTGAAAATAATGAGAATTTATGTGAGAAATTTCTCACTGTAGTATATTCACTAGCCAGAGAATCTCTAAGAGGTGTATGTTTGCATCTTTATAATTTCTATGTCAGTTTTGGTATTGCAGAAGCAAACTAACATGAAACCAAGCTTTGTAAGCATTAAATACATGGAAGCAATTCTAAGATCTCAAAAATGCAGATGAAAAGAACAACTAAACTAGAGGGGAAAAAAGAACAATGAAAAAGAGAGAGAAATCTATGTTTGGTTCATTTTTAAAAAGAATTTCTCACCTTTTTTTGTAAGAATTTCTCAGATGCAAAAATTTTGTAAAAAAATTGTGATTTTTACACACATTGTAAAAATAACATTAAATCGAGTGACAAATTCAAAAATAAAAATAAATAAATTAATCCAACTGGTTCATAATGCTGATCGCTTCATGAATCTTTCTAGCCTTGATCTTCTCCTCCATTAGTTTTCGTAGTGATTGAACATCGTCGGGGTGAGAAATTACTTGCTCTTCAAGGGTTTTTTCTCTTTGTCTTTGTCTTCCTCTGAAATGGGTTCAATCGGGGCAGTGGTTTCAACTGTGGGTGGAGGCGAAATGGGGCCGATGATGAGGGGTCTGAGGTTGAAGCGAGCATAGAAGAGTGCGGTGGCGGTGATGGCAGCGATGAAAGTGGTTTGAGGTGAGAGATTGGACAGAGGTTTTGGGTTTTGAAAAGTTGGGTGAGAGTTTAGGGTTTGGAGGGAGGGGGGTTCAGATTGTGATGAAGAAGAAGAAGCTTTGATTGATGAAGATGTAGATTTTTGTGATAAATTTTAAATTTTGAACCCCTAATTAATTGTAGTCAGAATTAATGGATGCTAATCACAATTTTCAAAAATTCAATTACCACACACACACACACATATATATATATATATATAATATGAGGGTATTTTAGTCCTCAAAATAAGTGAGACTATTTCTTAAGCTGTATTATACTAGGGATCAATTTCTAAAAAAGTGGCTATAATGGACTATATATTAAGTATCCCAATAAAATATTATACAAGCCTTTTATCTCTCATAATCATCCACTTGGGACGTATTCAAATTTATGGGCCAAGAAGAGGCATCCCTCCCTTCTTCCATCCTATCAAACAACAATTACACTCTCTTCCCTCCACCCTTCTCTGTCCTTTCCCTTTTCCCTCATACCAAGTGTTGCATTAGAGAACTTCTATTGTTTATTCCATTTCAAAATGAATTCTAAAAACTTCCCCACAAATTTTTATCCCAAACCTAATCCAAAGACAAGGGCATTGAATTAAGTGGGTTTAAGAAAACTTTTGAATCATGCAAGACGAATCTAAACGCGAAACTCCCATGCAACAAACAACCTCCATTCTGAATCTCGGTATTCTAACTTCAAAACACATTTCCACATCTAGTACTTGTTGGGTTTTTGAAGCATTTTCAGTTCTGGGCATGGGGGTTCGGGAGGCGAGCCCCCTGAGTGGTATTTATATATTGTTTTTCCCTGACAGCCATAGAGCTTGAGACATAATGTAACCCTATTTTTCGAATATAGTGAAAACTGGTATGAGAGAGTTGTGGACGTAGGCCATATTGGCCGAACCATAGGGTAAATCTAATCACACAAACGAGAACAACTAGCCCCCACAAAGGTAGCAATGAGTCTAAAATGAGCTATCATAGACACATGAATTCTTTTCCAGAAAGGAAAATGGGGTAAAGAAACAAGGCTTATAAGATTAACTCAACGGAACACACCTAAGAAGCACGAACTCTTCGGAAAGGCAGCCACACCCACATTTCCTAGGAACACACAGAAAATCATAAACAGAAACAGTATTATGTATATAATTTTCATCCTGCTTTAAAGGTAAGTCACCTCACCGAGGGTATTAGCAGGTACCTGTTTTTTGTCTTCCCTCCGCAAGCCCGAAAAGTCATAGTTACATCACTAAAAGTCTAAAAGACAATCTTAATAAAAATTCCCACATTTTAGTAAATCGAAATACCGATAAAAGACGGTTTGTTTTGCCTATAGGACAGGTACTCCAATAGCCAAATATATTTAGTTTTTAGGACCAATATCCTTCAAGGCGCAGATCTGCTCTTCTCCCATTGCAGACATGACGGTCACCACAAGGTCCTTTCCTTCAGCAAACCCATCTTTAATCTACAAACAAACAAAGGAAACACAAACAAAGGTTTCAAACCATCTGAAAAGGGAAAAAAAAAAACAGATTTTCTACTTAAATGCAAAAGCAAGTCGAAGGTGTATAAAAATGTCTCTATATGCATACCTGAGTGAGCAGATTGTCATCGGTGGGAAGCCTCAGGTCATCCTTGGTGTTTCCATTTTCAGTTAACAGACTCACCTACAAGAGAGACAAATACAGTTGGTCAAGCCCGTAATGTTCAAAATCTAAAATCAGCAGGACAGGCCACCTTTTGGATAGATAGTAGTGTGAGACGTATGATTCACAGTGAGAACTTTGTGTCCATGTGAAGTGGAAGTTCCCAAAAGGTTTTCCGGGAACTTTCCCAGCTACTCTTAGCATACTACCAAGAGATTTAGGGATTGTTTGGGAAGTCAAAGAACCGGTTCTCTGGTTCAAAATTCAAGTGCATGGTTAAAGTCCATTTCTTGGGTAAGAGTCTATGCTCGCTCTAATGTCTTTCTTAAACTAGTTCTTTGTCAACATAACCTTGGTTCTCGTAAAAACCAAATAAAAACTGAGATGGGACTGACTAGGATCCTGTTGTAAGAATTCCCAAACATGCCCTTAGCTCTCCAACTATTCCATCAAGGGGAAGGCATAGCACTATAGGAGTACTTCTTCATTTTACCACAAACGAGTGTGTGGTTGAGTAGTACTATGGATAACACTAAATCCCATGATGACATCATATGAAACGAAAGAAGCAAATCCTGCATACTCCTTCACATCTTCACATCATTTCTTTTGGGGGGTGTGGTGGGACAATGGTTAATATGTATCAAGATGGTGGTGAAGACATAAATTCAGTGTTTGTCATAGAGTAGGACTTACAAAACCATCTTCAGAGATATCAATCAGCTGAAAGTCGGTGCGATTAACATGTGGAACCTGAGAACAAACAAAAAGACAACAATTTAATCAGTGAGCCATTGATAATTGAAACTGCTGCAAAACTGGTGGTAAAATTCCATAGTTGGTCATGCAAAGAGAATCGTATTGAGAGTGAATGAAGGAAGAAAATAGCATTACATCGCAGTTATGGGAGGAAGGAACAATATCTTCGAGCTTCTTTCCATTGAAGATATCAATTGCCACAAAGTGGCACTTTGCATGCCCATGCTTGCCAGTTTTTGAGGTGGAGACCTCTACGACCTGCTTGGAGTAGACATCAGTAAAACAAGTTTAACTTGTGAAGCTGAAGGGATTGACAATGCTTAGCCAACACAAAAATATATGCAAAAAAATGACTGAAAGGAAACAATTTTCTACACTGCAGTGGCTGAGAACAAAAAACGGATAGCACTACAAAATCAGTAAGACTAGAAGATGGACTAAATAACACTATGTATCCTTTTTCATACATTAAAACATGCTTTAATTAGGGTATTAAATTATCGAATTTATGTCAATGTAGGATATTAAATGACACGGTATCATACAAGAAGTGAAGATTATTAACTAAGAAATCATGGACTGTAAGACATGTTGGACTCACTGCTATGCAATAATTTCAGTTTAAGTATTCACTATGAATTTTATGCGCTTGACCTACAATTCATTTTTATTAAAATGAAATTGCAGGTTGATGTGGGACTTGGAAATATCACTGACTGTGTAGATTCATAAAAAATCTCCCAAGCGGACATGTAGGATGACTGTGGGAAGGATTTCCACCAAAATTAATGTAGTGCAGCAATAAAGAGCTGATTTTGGGCAGGAAAGTGGGTGAAAATAGGGATTTGGAGGGTTCATAATTTGGGTTAAGAACCGAGAGGATGGGATTTGACTCGTTCGAGGGTTTAATCAAACAAATAAAATGGGCTGATCTTGGTTCTGTGAACTGTTTTTCTGTATCTATAAAAAGTAAACTAGCTGTTTGGGCCTAAAGGGACAGTGTTCCTGAAGGGGTAAGGGTGAGTTAACAGTTAGGGAGAGAAGACTTTTGGATTCCAAAGGGGTTACTTAATGTCTAACCTTTATGAGTTCAACGTCAACAAAAGTGCCACATATCAGTTTAAGAGAAGAAGAAGTTAGGCACCACACCTAGAATTCCATAGGAAACACAATCAAGTCTAGAATTGCATCACGCAATCCCCAAATGCTTCAAAAGCTCAGAAAAATTATTTAAAACATATTCTCTGTAGAACTGAAAGCATTACAAAACTCTAGAAATCCTAAATTCATTTGATAGGATTTGATTTCTATTTTGAATATTAAGACACTTTTTACTTGTTAGAACCGCATGCCAGCCAATGTCCACCAATTACAGCAATCACAAAAATGTACCGGAGTCCAAAATAAGATAAAATCTATATAAACTAAAATTAGCAGCGACAGATATATAAAGTGATTCTACTAAAACTAGCACTTTGGTATCAAAGGTCCCCAGTAGACCCGTCTTGAAATAAACCAACTGTACATGAGCACTCCTTGAATTTGCTTATTCTATATGGGTTGCCTCTAGATTTGAGTGAATAATAGAATGAAGAGAAGCGCTATACATGTTAATAGGACGGAGTGCTAGAGTTCAAAATCTAGTTGGAAACTAACTTCACTTTTAACTACAATAAGAGATAAGAGTTACGTACTGGTTCAAACTGAGTGGTTCAGAGCAAAGGGAAGCCAAAATAACCAGTGGAAGTATTAAAAAAGCAACTGGCTCTTAATTTCAAGAAAAATACATATTATCACACCTATAGGTATAGACCATCGGGACCACAAACAATTCTATCCATCCAAACAAGATTTCCCTAAACTGAAATGAATGGAACTCTCAGATCGATATAGATACCATTGCAAATTCTACGCACACACGCAAGTTGACTCTTGCATGGTGTATCTCAAATATCTCAGATAGAGAATTCAACTTAAGTGACAAATACATATAATACAATTATATCGGCAAGCATTGACTCAAAATTAACAAAGTAGCTATATATTGTGGTTGTATTTGGTGGTCAGTTCTACTGAATAATTATAAGTTATTTTTTCCCCCGATTTTGGGTTTGATTATTGAGAAGATGAAGATAAAGAAGGATTATATATATAGAGAGAGAGAGTTAGGCTCCAGTGCGCACTGGGTAAGCGCACTGGGCTTTTAAGTCTTAAAAATCCGTGGGTTAGCGGGGCGGCGGGATGGAGCGTGGGTCAATGGGGCGCTCTGCGGATTTTTTAGGCTTAAAAGCCCAATGCGTTCGCCCAGTGCGCACTGGAGCCTAACACTATATGTATATTTAATATATACATGAGTGTGTATGTGTATAAAACTTGCCTCACTATGTTATGGGCCTTTTCGGTATTATGTTAACAGAAAATGATGACATCAGCAAATTATGTAGGCTCACTAAGGGAGGGGAAATTTTCACCATGGAAAAGGCTACCATGCGGAAGGGTGGTTTCTCCGCATGGAAAGTTTTGGTGCGGACAATAATGGAGGGTCAAAATTCATCTAGGTACACCATCTAAGGGTATAGATTAATTCAGCACATTATGATTGACAGCTTTGACTCTGACAGTTGGCGCATTAAATGCGCGTTTAATGCCCATTAACTGGTACAACCGGTTGTTGTAACAGTTTGTAAGAAATTTTGTTCCTTGTGTAAGAAATTTTGTTCCTCTCTAATAAGACTTGTTCCTCAGCTAAAATTTGTTGTACTTATAATGTAATATTAATGATAGAACAACACGGGTACAGAATATCTTACATGCATACTTAAATAGTTGTTCACTACACAACATTGTCTTGAAAAAATAAGGGTACAAAATTTCTTAATCTTAAAACAAGGGAACAGAATTTCTCAATATAATAGAATTTTATTAAAATTTAGTCCATATTACACGCATACTTGTCCATATTACACGCATAATTTCATTAAACATAACCCAGTTGTGGCCAATGTGCCAACGACAATATACTTCGTGTTAGGATTGTGCCTAAAATTCCATTAGTGGAATGATTTCCTAATTATGATTGGATTCCTTATTTGGTGGTTTCCTTATCAAATAAGGATTCCTTTGATGGTGGAAGTTCCTAGTTTATATAGGAATGTGTGTAAGAGTATTCCTTGTTGTATAAGACTTACCATAGGGGTAAATCCTACTACAACTAGTATTAGGACTGTACTATCTCTATAAATATAGGGCTTACTCAAGGGATTGATAAGGTTGGTTGGAAATCTTCTACATACACAAGAGAGGGCTGCAAACTAGTGAGGGAGAGATTAGTTTCTAGCAATTGTGTGTGTCATATAACTTGGTTGGAGAGTTATACACGTGAGGTCTTGAGTGCTTGTAATCTTCATATTAATCGAGGTGATCGCCTTTGCACGTGGACGCAGACATTGTTGGGTCGAACCACATTTAAATCTTGTTGTGTTGGTTTGCTTGATTTTCTTTCGTGGTTGTGTCGTTCTTGTTCTGTTTATCTCCATAATTATGGGTATGGTTTTCTTGTTGTGATTGTGGGCCCATTCCCAACACTTCGCACTCACACCTTATGCTATACGCATAAAATATGTTCCCTTGTTGATCCATTATTAAGAAATTTTGTTCCGTTGTTCCATGATTAAGAAATTTTGTACCCTTATTGTTCCATGATTACGAAATTATGTACCCTTATTGTTCCATGATTAAGAAATTCTGTACCCTTATTGTTCCATGATTAAGAAATTTTGTACCCTTATTGTTCCTTGATTAAGAAATTTTGTACCCTTATTGTTCCATTATTAAGAAATTTTGTACCCTTGTTGTTCCATCATCAGCGTTAGTCGCCGGGTGCTCCAAACTATATTTATGCTTGAAATGAGAAGTAAGAAATGAAGAAATAATAAATGAAAGGAATAATCTGTATATTTATGCTTGAAATGAGAAGTAAGAGATGAAGAAATAATAAATGAAAGGAATAATCTGTGTGTTTAAGGTGATTTATAAGATTTGTGTTGTTATTCAATAAATGATGTGGTTGGCGTGTTATTTAATAAACAACCAAAATGTTACATTATGTTACATACTGCATTCATGGTTATTTATGTACAATAAAATATTACATTATAAGTACAACAAATTTTAACCGAGGAACAAGTCTTATTAGAGATGAACAAAATTTCTTACACAAGGAACAAAATTTCTTACAAACTGTTACAACAATCGGATGCACCAGTTAATGGGCATTAAATGCGCATTTAATGCGCCAACTGTCAGAGTCAAAGCTGTCAATCATAATGTGCTGAATTAATCTATACCCTTAGATGGTGTACCTAGAGGAATCTTGACCCTCCATTATTGTCCGCACCAAAACATTCCATGCGGAGAAACCACCCTTCCGCATGGTAGCCTTTCCCTTTCACCATAGAGGGAGGGAGGTCCGTGTAATTAGGTCAAACCTCAGTGGAGGTCCGTGTAATTTATCCTATAATTTTATACCTGACACAGTCCATGGACACAATTTCTATAGAATCCCCCCAAAAAAACCTCAAATCAACATAAGCATCTTAGGAGGAAGAACTAAGTAAATATATATGCTCCATCAATTCAAATTCAAACAAACCGAGAAGACAATACACACAAAACAAAGACACACACAAACTTAGCATGAATTAGCATAAGCACATAAAAACCCATCAGAGATCTAGCAAATAAAAACAAACCCAGATAACAGCATAAATAGAACACCCCAACAAACGATCAAATTGAAGAAAAAACAAAAGAGAATACAGTAGCTGGAATTATTAGCGATATATATATATATAGAGAGAGAGAGTGAGAGAGATGGAGAGACCTTGCAAGGCCTGGCCTTGATGACTAAGTAGCCATTCTTGCGAATTGTTCCAGCTTGCTGAGGGAAGGTCTTGGAGGCCCCAGCGTCAGCCTTGGACTCAAAGTGGTGCTCCTCGTCCGACATCTCTCTCTCTCTCTCTCTTCAACTTTCTCTCTCTAAGATAAGAAGACGATTGAGAGGAACGAAGGAGCTCTTCTCTTTTTTGATTAAAAAAAAAAAAGGAAAGGAAAAAAAGATGATCCAATCCAACCCGTCTCTCCAACTCTATTTTTAGGGTTTTCTTTCTTTTTTTAGAGTTTAGATTGGGGAGACGCAATCCTATCCGTTTGATCGTAGATTCTTTCAGGATAGAAGTGTATATATATACTAGTTGGGTGGCCCGCGCGGCGCGCGGGAAATTTAATTTGGCCATTTTTTCGGGTTAAGTGGTTCTTCAAAGTGTATAATAAGATGTTAAAACGGTTAAATAGGAAATTGTAAATGTAAGAATATCCTAAAAAGATTTAGAAGCCGCTAGCTATTCTAGTTCAAGAATTCATACTTAAACACCATAATGATAATGGTTTTTTTTTTTTATGCATGGTAGCTTACATAAACACAACTATCCCAACAAAAATGCACAGTTGAAAAGGCATTTTACCAAGTTAATAGGAATTTTTAAATGCAAGGATTACAAATTAATAAATACTTATATAATTTTAAAAAGAATGGAGGATAAGATTAGTATATTTCATATATGTGTCTTGTATGTACCATCAGAAACTAAGGAATTTGTTAAAAAAATAAATGCACTGGCTGCCACCTTTACTGACTAATTTGGTTGGCATAATGCTAGTTTTTATAGCTAGAAATTCAAAGGAAGTAGTGGAAATTGTGATCTGAAAGCTTATAGACCGATACGAAGGATAACAAACTCTATGGAGGGAACCACTACCAATGTGTTTAATGGGATATAAAATTGGAGAAGCTAGCACAATATTATTTGTTACAAATATGTGTTTAAGAGATTAAATTTGAAAATTATAGCATTACTCAAAGATAAAAGAAATGACCAACTTTGGATTTTTTTTGGAATATAAAATTGGGGAAGCCCAGTACTATTCGATGAAAATATGTGTTTAAGAGATACAAAATTTGAGAATTATATCATCACTCAAAGATAAATGAAATTACTAAATTTGTTTTTTTTTTTTGGATATAAAATTAGAGAAGCACAATATTATTTGATGAAAATACGTGTTTAAGAGATGCAAAATTTGAAAATTGTAGCATTACTCAAAGATATATAAATGAAATGACAAAATTTGGTTTTGTTTTTTTTTTTTTTTTTTTTTTGGGGGGGAGGGGGGTATAATCTGAGAGTTGTTTCCGTAAATATTGTTATTTTAACACTTAATTAATTAACTAGGGCGTTTTGAAACTTAAAGACAGAAATAGAGTAAATCGTCTTTACTAATAACGACTCCAAAGAGTCGTCTTTTCTAAAAACGACTTTAAAAATAAAATCGGTTTTAGTAATACCGATTTTAAGTAAATCCTTTTTTTTACTTTCTACGAAAATAATAGTTTCTGGGAAAAAAGAAAAATGGTTATTAGTCGGTTTTACAATTAACGACTTTAAAAAAGTCGGTTCTTGTAAAAACGACTATATATAGTCGTCGTTACCATAAACGACTTAATATAAAGTCGGTGTTACTAATACCGACTCTTTTAGTCGTCTGTACAGATGGGACATCTCTGACAAAACAATCACGACTTTTATTTAAAGTCGGTTTTACCAAAAACGACTTTAATTAAAGTCGGTTTTACCAATGACGATTTTAATTAAAGTCGGTTTTACCAAAAACGACTTTGATTAAAGTCGGCAATACTAAACACGACTTTAAAGTCGGTTCAAATCCTTCCATTCTCGTTTTCATTCACTGTCTCTCTCCATTTGTCTCTCTCTTCTCCGGCGTAGATCTCTCGGCGATCTCTCTCTCTCCGGCGATTGTCTCTCTCTCCGGCGATCTCTCTCTCTCTCTCCGACGAGGATCTCTCTCTCTCTCCGACGAGGTCTCTCTCTCTCTCCGGCGATCTCTCTCTCTCTCTCTGACGAGGTAACGTATATATATGTATGTATATAGTTTGTATGTCTCTCTTCGTTGCCTTTTAAGAATAGACTTATTTTTGTCTCTACATATTCAAAGTTCCTTAGTAGACAACATTTCTGTTTATTGTTGATGATATTATGGATTTGAGTAGAAGATATAAATTTGGTATGAGATTTGAAAAATGGTGAATTTTGGTAAATTAATGACCAATTCGCGAATATGACCTTTTTTTTAAGTGAATATTAAATATTCCATAAATTGCTCACCCATATGTAATTGGGCATAATATTAGTGATTCAATCTTCATTATTATAATAAATAAAATTTTAATATAAATTTCGGACGAGACGTTGACCAAATTGTAACTATTAGTGACCAAGTCGTAAATAGTCGCCAAAAACGTCGCAAATTATGACCTTTTTTTTTAAGTGAATATTAAATATTCCATAAATTGCTCACCCATATGTAATTGGGCATAATATTAGTGATTCAATCCTCATTATTATAATAAATAAACTTTTAATATAAATTTCGGACGAGACGTTGACCAAATTGTAACTATTAGTGACCAAGTCGTAAATAGTCGCCAAAAAAGTCGCAAATTATGACCTTTTTTTTAAGTGAATATTAAATATTCCATAAATTGCTCACCCATATGTAATTGGGCATAATATTAGTGATTCAATCCTCATTATTATAATAAATAAACTTTTAATATAAATTTCGGACGAGACGTTGACCAAATTGTAACTATTAGTGACCAAGTCGTAAATAGTCGCCAAAAACGTCACAAATTATGACCTTTTTTTTACGTGAATATTAAATATTCCATAAATTGCTCACCCATATGTAATTGGGCATAATATTAGTGATTCAATCCTCATTATTATAATAAATAAACTTTTAATATAAATTTCGGACGAGACGTTGACCAAATTGTAACTATTAGTGACCAAGTCGTAAATAGTCGCCAAAAACGTCGCAAATTATGACTTTTTTTTACATGAATATTAAATATTCCATAAATTGCTCACCCATATGTAATTGGGCATAATATTAGTGATTCAATCCTCATTATTATAATAAATAAAATTTTAATATAATTTTCGGACGAGACGTTGACCAAATTGTAACTATTAGTGACCAAGTCGTAAATAGTCGCCAAAAACGTCGCAAATTATGACTTTTTTTAAGTGAATATTAAATATTCCATAAATTGCTCACCCATATGTATTTGGGCATAATATTAGTGATTCAATCCTCATTATTATAATAAATAAAATTTTAATATAAATTTCGGACGAGACGTTGACCAAATTGTAACTATTAGTGACCAATTCGTTTTGGTTAATATCATCTACCACCCTTCAGTTAATTGAACTGTGAATGCCTCTTTTGGTTAATTTGTTGAAAAAAATTAAAAATACCAAATTAATTTGTAATTGTATACTTACTGCAGTTTAGATGAAGAGTCCGCGACGGGGTCCTATAGACCCATCTGTCCTGACTTTACAATCGACCCACGTATCGCAGGATATATGGGAGCATCCCAGGGTATGTAAAATTTATATCTATATATATGTATGTTATTTTGTACCAATATACCAAAGATCAGAAATCTAACATAATTTATGCAATTGTAGGATTACGATGCGTTCGTTTCAGTGCGGAGGTCTGATTACAGGCTATGGCAGTGGGGCGTCGATTCACGACTGATGCCTTATTTTATGCGAGCTGGATTCTATGGCGTTTTTCGGGTCGGCTGGATCCAGTGCGACCATGCCCTCATCAGTGCATTACTTGAGAGGTGGCGTCAGGAGACCCACACCTTTCACCTACCGATAGGTGAGGCGACCGTCACACTTGAGGACGTCGCTGTGTTGTGGGGTCTGCGTGTGGATGGTGAGCCAGTGACATGCATGGTTGAGTCACGTAGCATAGCAGATTGGCAGGCTCTCTGCTTGGAGTTACTGGGGGCAGCACCACCCCCTCAGAGGTTTGACCACGTCAGAATATACCTCTCCTGGCTAGCCGAGCATTTGGAGGCTATGCCAGCAGGTGACTTGCCAGTCCATACACTTGAGCAGTATGCTCGTGCTGCCATATTGTGGTTACTTGGAGGTCTCTTGTTATTCGATACATCGGATAACAAGGGTAAGTTGATGTACCTTCCGTTGCTACGTGATTTGGACGCATGTGGCCGCATGAGCTGGGGATCAGCCATATTGGCGTGGTTGTATCGATGCTTATGTCGGTCATCCCGTATGCATGTGTGCGACGTTTGCGGCCCAGTTACGTTATTGCAGGTATGTTTTACTATCTCATTAAGTAAAACCTATTTCTATAAATTAAATGAAAAAGTCCATATTAATTGTGATGTGTGTTGTTGTTGCAGATGTGGGCATGGGAGCGTATACCGGCGATTAGGCCGGGCTTGTCCAGCATTCATCCCATTGGTTTTCAGCCGCTCCAGGCTCATCCGGATCTTCCCATTGGACCGCGTGGGTGCAGGTATTAGTTGGTGTTTCATTCAATTATGTTAACATATATGATTTGTAGAGTGCTATAACAATTTATTTTTGTTTATTTGCTTAGGTGGACGGTTCCTTTGGAGCTGCATACCGTCAGCACTCACGTGCGTCGTGTACACAGGGATCAGTTGGACCTGTTGGATGAGGCCCATTTTGTGTGGCGGCCATATTTAGTGGAGCCGCATGGTTACGTGCTCCCTGATGTGTACCTGGTGGGACGCGAGTTATGGAGAGCTCGCACTCCCTTGATCTGCGTAGACACTATTGAGTTTCACGTACCTGATAGAGTCGTTCGGCAGTTCGGATTCCGACAGACAGTTCCAGAGCCGGTCGACACATCACGGCGTCTACACAGTATAGATCGACGTGGACGGGCATCGCAGGATTGGACTGTGTTCCACCGGGAGTATATTCAGATGTGGGCGGCCCGGAGGACCTCTATTGTCGGGGGTGATATAGTTGGCATGCCCATGGAGTCCACTGATCCTTATATGCGGTGGTATCATCGGATTACAGTTTTACAGGTCGGGCACATTCACCGAGCCCCGACCGGTTACCACGGAGGAGGATCTACCGTAGAGCTGCTGGTACGTATGTAATTTAACTAATTTATTTATTTTTTAGTTATTTTATAGGTGCTTGACTTATATTTGAATTCTTTCAGGTTCGCACTGTCAGTACGGTGTATCAGAATGCGCAGACCAGCTTACAGCAGTATGGTGGTCATGACTGTGGCCACCATATTACGCTTCAGGGGATTGTGAGATCATGTGCTGAGGTACTGCAGCATATACATTCGTCGCTATCTCCTTCAGTCGGCACATCATCTGACGCCCCCAGCACTGCCAGGACAGCCCCAGACCCCGACGCCCCTAGCACTAGCGGGACAGCCCCAGTTCCCCACCATTTATTTGATGACCTATCCCAGTTTCAGGGATCAGACCTTTCACATATTTTTGATGATATTCCGCTGGATGAGCTTTATGATATTATAGGTACGGTACCACCCCCTCCACCTACCACCGCTACCCCCACCCCCATCATACGACCCGTGACCCCTTTAGCCGCCACCACCACCACCACCACCACCATACCTTCCTCACTAGTCACCCCCCTCGCATATACCATCGCCACCACCTCCACCATACGACCTGTGGCCTCAGTAGCGACACACCCCGCATATACTACCACCACTACTACCATACGTCCCGTGCGTCCACTAGCCACCCACCTTGCATATACCATCACCAGACCACCGCTTACCCCCATACCACTGGTTACCCCCATAGCCACCACCCCGGCAGCTATAGACGATACCGATATGGGCGAGGCGTTGACCCAGGTTCATGTTGACCCGCCTATCACTACTGCCACCATCACCATTCCACCGACCATGCCGACCCATTTACCACCACATTATGCAGATATGGGGGAGGTGACACATATTGCTGTTCGTGGCGT
Source organism: Hydrangea macrophylla (assembly GCA_033977485.1). Lineage (NCBI taxonomy): Eukaryota > Viridiplantae > Streptophyta > Magnoliopsida > Cornales > Hydrangeaceae > Hydrangea > Hydrangea macrophylla. Next base: position 103,993,117 of record CM066987.1, read on the forward strand.
AGTGGGTCGTGGGAGAGGACGTGGGAGAGGAGGGCGTGGTAGAGGTCCCTCGATGAGACGTCGTGGTAGACATGTTGCTTTTGCTATACCGTCGGCAGTTGAGGCGGGTCCGTCGCAGCCATCCCAGGTTGCTCCAGATATTGGGACGGCGACAGCAGACGTCAATTATCCGATTTCTACCCAGGTTGATTTAGATACACAGTCGGCACCAGTTGTGGGTCAGGAGCCAGAGCCAGAGCCCGAGATTGTTATAGATACACAGTTGACACCAATTGTGGGTCAGGAGCCAGAGCCAGAGCCAGAGCCCGAGATTGTTGTAGATACCCACTTGGCACCAGTTGTGGGTCAGGAGCCAGAGCCAGAGCCCGAGATTGTTGTAGATACACAGTTGGCACCAGTTGTGGGCCATGAGCAGCAGTCCCAGCTGCAGTCGGATACCCTTGCAGTATCAGAGCCATCTACCTCGCAGTTGGCCCAGGTTGCACCAGACACACAGGTGCTACCGGATGAGGATGAGGATGAGGATGAGGATGAGGTTGAGGATGAGGGACAGCAGAGAGGTAGACCTAGGAGGACTATTATTCGACCACCGTGTGGAACATAGATATGTTCCGTTAAAAACTGGTGTTTTGTATATTTGTACTTATATTGTGGTTTGGGTATGTTGTTTTGTACAGTTGTGTGTACTTATATTTTGAGTAAAGCACTTTAACGGCAAAGTTTATTGTAACGTCAAAGTTTATGTGATATGATATTATTGTTATATTTTTAGTGCTCTATTACTTTTATTTTATGCTCATATGTTGCTTCAATAAAATTGCACTTATATGTTGGGACAAGTATACAATTGGACATTGGAGTTCGTCTTCTTACATCATAATAATTACAAAAAAAACACTTCATTGCAGAAATAAAACATCCCACCATATATTGAATTCAAATAAGGAAATAAAATAAAATAACAAAAACAGACACGTTGACAACATCAGGACTAAGGACATCTTCGAAAAACTAAGGCAACTGAAAATTCATTCGTCATCCAATCCTATGACATTCTGAACATTGCTGAGTTTTATATCCAATTTCCCATCGCAAGGAGGTAAACGCCATACGACTACACTAGTTAGGATCAATGCGACACCTGGAACGATCTTCCCTTGCCATTTTTCATCCTCAAATATATGGCGATCCATATTACCACAGATCTTTCCCGTGTGATCCTTAATAACACAGAGGTAAGTGTCGTTAATAATATCATTACGATCTATCTTTGTCAAGCTTTCCAAAACCCCCACGACACGATCTGCCAGCCAAGGGCCATTAAGGGGTACTAACGTCTCGATGGGACACCAGTCTCCCATGTCTAAATACCCACTGTTGATGACTTTCAACCATGGGTTCTTCCGGAATGTATTGTCCTCCGTGTGCTGTTGTTGTAATGCCCTTCGGAGAAAACTGGTCGGGCCGGGGATGTGCCTCATGGGAACCCTTGATGAAATACCTCGGGATGAACCACCTCTTTCCATGTCTCTGCTAGGTATGGAGTTTGCAATAATCTGTTAGAATGGTTAGATACGTCCTTAGAGATCCATTATATATAGGGCATACACTGCATCTCTGAATGTATGTATGGCGTTAGACGTTGCGAGTTGTCAAGTCATGTATCAGAATTCAGTGAGTTGTCAAATCATCTGTGCGACATCAGATGTAGTAAGTGTTATGAAGTCATCTGGTTTACGACAGCGAGTTGTCAAGTCATGTGTAAGAATTTAGTGAGTTGTCAAATCATCTGTGCGACGTCAGACGTAGTAAGTGTTATGAAGTCATATGGCTTACGCCAGCGAGTTGTCAAGTTAGACGTAATTACTCAGTGAGTTGTCTAGTCAGAGAGGTACGATGTCGATAGTAACTTGATGGGCACACAAAATTTACCAACTAAATGAAGACAATATCATTATGATTATAGATCCATACATACATTTAAGGGAAAAGAAAATCATAAAAGCACAAAACTCAAGTTACATTTGAATGTTAGAATCAGCAACAACCCGTGGTCGTGCTGGACACCGGCGTCGATCATGACCAGTTACCCTACAAATACTACATTGTTTGGGCACACGAGCCCTGGGTACATCCATGTCACTGTGGATACGTGCAGATTGGGGACGGCCCGGCTTTATCACACGTCGAGTGTTTTCATTCGCTAGCAAGACGGGTATGTTAATTTGTGGCCAATAGTCCTCGTGCTCCAGGGGGTGGAAATTGCTCTCCCATGTATGAATAAAAGATTCCATGCTATACTCTTTTGCTACAAACTGGAAAGGATCTAGTCCTTGATTCGTTGTCACAGCTAATATGTGGGAGCATGGATATTTATATATATCTCTCCTCCCACAAGAGCAATAACCCAAATTGAGTCGCACCACCTGCCGGTTACCCCCACTTGTTTGACTCCTCCGTGTGATAACTTGGAACTCCCATGTGGACCTATTAAATGAATATTTGCAAACGTTAACTTATTAACAGTCCTTGATTATTTTTTGCAAAAGCTAAATAAGTATGGTAAGTGAAAATTTAGTAATGAAAAATACCTGTCATACGCCTGTAACTCGTGGGTATTAGCTTTCTTTTGTTCATTATCAAGTTCATCTATCACGTGTTTCGTGAAGATACGCCCATCTCTTAACCATTTCTGCCCGAGTAACCTTCCTTCGTCAAAATATTTCACAACGCGGTAAAATATGAGTTGGACGCATGCAGTTATTGGGAGAGCACGGGCCCCCTTCAGTACTGAGTTAAATCCTTCAACGTGGTTAGTGGTTATGATACCCCAACGGTGACCACCATCATTCGCTAAACACCACTGTTCTGAGGGTACACGTTCTAACCAACGCCGTGCATTGGTATCTATTTTTCCAATATTATCCATATCACGGTTGAACTTCCTAATCTGATGCTTGATCCCAGCTAACCAAAGTAGGTCCTTCAACAGGATATTCTTGAATTTCTTGTGGAAGTTGCACTGGAAGTGTCTTAAACAAAATCGATGATACGCATTGGGCTCACGCCACTCTGTTAATCTCTGCACTGCACTGATTATAGCAGAATGTCGGTCAGATATTAGGCATATGCCCTGCCTACCACGGACAACATACGTACTTAGGTTCCTTAGGAACCATGACCAACTAGCAAGGGTCTCTTCATCAATAATTGCAAATGCAAGAGGAAATATCTTGTTATCAGCGTTTATCCCCATGGCTACAAGGATCTTGCCTTTGTATTTGCCATTAATATGGGTGCCATCCACACAAATTACTGGACGACAATGAGTAAACCCGTCAATTGAAGGTTTGAAGGCCCAAAACAAGTATTGGAACTTGACCACATCATGGGTGTCTGTAGGATTCGTTTTCCATTGAACCACTGTCCCAGGGTTGTATTTTTGAAGAGCAGACATGAATTTAGGCAATTTTCTATAAGACTCGTCCCAGTCTCCAAAAACCATCTCTATAGCTTTTTTCCTCGCACGCCATGCCTTTTTGTACGAGATAGTGAATTTCTGGCTTTCCTTCACCTTTTCAATAATCAAAGTGATTTTCATACATGGATCATGTTGCACATAACCCATGATTAATTTTGCTATAAGATTCATATCTAGGTTAGCGTGGTCCTGGCTATTGTGCGGATACACACAGTGATGGTCGCCGTTATACTGTGTAATTTGAAATCCACCAGTCATTAATTTTTTTGTTGCCCGCAAGCGCCATGTGCACCCATTTTTGCACTTCACCACCCAAAGTTTTGGATTTGTTTCAACTACCTCGTATTCACGATCATTCTTTGTATGATAAAACTTTACGCATTCCTGGAGATGCTGCTTATCTCTGAATGTCATTTTCTTCTTTAACTCAACTTTGTCAGAGTCCCATATTGGAAAAGCACGATTGCTGTCACGTGTAGTAACTTCACACCCCTCATACCCCACCTCGTCAAGGTCGGTGACGAAAGGGACTGGACTGTGAAGCTCTTGCACATGAGGGGGAGATGGCGTTATGGCACCCTGCCCACCCACTGTTTCGCCTTCTTCATCAGAATCTGAACCACCCATCATCGCCTCTTCCTCTTCTTCCTCCTCCTCTAAGGGATATTCTGTGTGCGCACCGCCGCTGTCTGCAGTAATATCTTGAGCACTGTCTTCAAGTCTTACCAGCTGCTCAACGGGATTCATATACCCTTCATCAGTTGACATTGTATCACGTAGATTCTGGCTACTGAAGTCATAACCGCTCTCAAAGTTGGGAGTCCTAAAGTTAGGAACTGCACTTTCAAAGTTCGGAATGCTACAACTAGGACCTTCATTTACATGAACTTCTGACAGATTGTTGTACCTTCCGTAGGACTCCGAGTAATGTGAGCTTCTTCGATACCCATAAAAGTTGTGGGCGTAGTCTTCGTTTAAATTCAAAGGGGACAAACAAGGGGACTCAACATTAAAGTTTTCAGGCCCTTGTGTCAGCAGTCGAGTAAACGGTCCAGATTGTATCCTTTGCGGCAAGGGTCTTATAACATGATGGACCTTCTCAACATACACCTCAACACATCTTACTGCCGAAAATAATGAAGGAATATGAAGTACCTTATCAAGTATCGAATCATCCACTATGGAAAGAGCCATGTAATTCATGACAGCTCCGTATTGGTTGACTGGAAATCTACAAGTGAATTTCAAATCGGCAATTTCACCTTCACAGATTACTTTATGATATACCAATTGAACTAACTCAGAGAGGGTTGTTCCGTGATTCACTTCTTGAATATCATTGGCTGGAATATTGTATTTAACACCTCCTTCGTTGTGATCCATTATCATACTACCCCCCCAATAAAATGCAATAAATGTCGACATTGTCTAATGAAGGAAATTTTAGAGAAAAATCACAACAAGGGGGTATAAGGAAAATATCGAACAAGGGGAAGAAGAAGAGAAGATCAGAAGGAAATTTAATAACGCTACAAGGAAAATATCGAACAAGGAGGAAGAAGAAGAAGAGAGATATACACCTAAAGTCATTTTTCCTAAAACCGACTTTAGGGTGGCGGAACTTTTTCCAGCCTGCCATTTGATTGACAACTCTCTCTGATCACACAGAGCAATTAGACTTAAAATCGGTTTTACTAAAACCGACTTTAAAGTCGTTTATGGTAATGACGATTTTTATATTAAGTCGTTTATGGTAACGACGACTATATATAGTCGTTTTTACAAGAACCGACTTTCTTAAAGTCGTTAATTGTAAAACCGACTAATAACCATTTTTCTTTTTTCCCAGAAACTATTATTTTCGTAGGAAGTAAAAAAAAGGATTTACTTAAAATCGGTATTACTAAAACCGATTTTATTTTTAAAGTCGTTTTTAGAAAAGACGACTCTTTAGAGTCGTTATTAGTAAAGACGATTTACTCTATTTCTGTCTTTAAGTTTCAAAACGCCCTAGTTAATTAATTAAGTGTTAAAATAACAATATTTACGGAAACAACTCTATAATCTGAATATGATGATGAGTCATCATGTTGCATGTGCACTTCAGCCATTCATAAAAAATAAATGACCAAAATTATAGTCATTGCTCTTTATCTCTATCATACCAGAGTATGACGAGGTAATTGGGTATGATCATCAATCATGATTTTTGAATTGTAGGCATGCATGAAAAAAGTATACTCGGCTAAATTCAGAGACCTGTGGACTTACATGATCAGAAACTGAGCATCTCATTTTAGGAATTCACCTAGTTGCAATTCCCCCGTTGGCTTGAAACATACCATGGAAGAGACTCAATTGATCTTCCTAACTTTCAGAAAGCTAGCTTGATGTGATTCCGAACTTCAAGAACATGATTTTTGTGATTTTGGTCCAGCTTGAAAAATATTTGAAGCCTGTTGTGCTTAAGAACTTAAAGAACATGATTTTGTGATTTGGTATAAGTTGAAGAAGCTCTCTGTAATTCAAAAGAAATGGCAGCTTGATGTGCTTCAGAACTTTAGGAACCTAATTTTTGTTCAATGATGATTTCGTCCAAGTTCAAGAAGCTGTGGTGACGATGTGTGTGATTGTGAGCGAGAGACACGTGGTCAAAGGCACTGATACGTGGAGTCTTGGCAGCGAATGCCGAAATGACCAAAAACCTGCAGTGAAAAATTATTCGAAAGCCAAATTTGGAAGTCAAATTTGTTAAGCATAGAAGTACTCATAATTATATGTGAAGTAGGCTAAAAACAAAGGGTTCGATTAAACCATAACTTAGCTGAGCTAGATCAGCATAAAACTTTATTGAGGAAATAAATAATTAAATCAATTAACAAAGGACAATGAATTATCCGACAAAATCATCACAGCAAGCACAATGGTTTTTGGAAATTGAAGATATTGCAGGCACTAAATCGAAGTATTGCTATGCTACTTAAAGTATAAGCATACATGATAATATCTGCACTTTCAGTGCTTTAAGTCTGGAGGGTTAAATATGAAGGACAGTTTCTCACCAAAAGCATAAAGCTTTAATGGAATATTACAATCTGATCACATGGTAAACACCTTTGCAAGTTCGTAGTGACACAAGTATAAGTTCTCCGCATCGTTTGTGTCTTGTCCTGTCTATGACATTCATGACATTCTCCATATCTGTGTTAACTCTTGAGAACTTTATCTTCAATTTTCTCAATCTTTTCGTGCTTCGTCTTTAAAAGTTCTTCCTTCTCCACAACAAGCTTCAGCAGATCATCCATGGACAAGTCAATTATAACGCATAGGTAGACTGAGTAGCATTCTCAGCCTTGTCAATCATTGGAGCAAAGTCATCATAGGTACCAAAAGTTTTGCTCAAGTTAGCCTGCAAGTTTAATTTGTTTTTCCCGAAATTTTCAATTACAAATGTGTACAAGAAAATTTTCAACTTTGACCAGCAAAAACTGAAAATATGGAAAGGGGAAAAAATGTTGCAGTTGTATTTGATTTTTTTGGGGGGAAGATGTTGTATTTGATTTTTCAAATTATATTATCATGTGAAACTGCATTATATAAATTGAAAGGAAATGATGACAAAGAGGGATGTGCAGATTCATGGTTTTTAACTTGTATGTAGTTTTGGAAGAGATGCAATTGTACGGAGGAGAAGAATTCCACTCAAACTATTCTGTCACTTATCTTTTTGACAAACTTTTAAGGACGAAAAGCTTTCAATAGGCACATTCCGCCATTTTCCTTTCCAGAAGGAGACAATATAAGGGAAATTTATTCCATGTGTTTTCATTTCCTTTTAATAGTTAAATTTCCTCCCATCCAAGCATATTTCACAGTGAAAATAATTGGAGGGAGATCAATGCACAAGAAGTTACATGCACAATTAAAGTGTCCAAACATATTGCTGAAAACAAAGAAATTGGCATCGTCTGAATAAAGAGGCATGCAGAAGAGGAAGTGTGAGAACAAAAAATTCAACAGAATTTGTGCTGCTGAACCTAAGCAACTTACTTGTTCATGAACAGGAGAGAGTTGAGGGTGTTCTATGTATTCCCTTCGAATCTTGGGAGACAGAGGTCGCATATCACCCATTTCCAAGACTGCTTTTGAGTTCAGAGTTGCATTCCTTCACGCTCTGCAATACAATGAAAAGTTCAGTAAATTTTCAGTGATTACAAACTGAACCACCTAACCAGGGTGGAAATTTCAGAAACCAAGCCCATTGAGGGAGTTTAAGGGGCGGTTTGGGAAGAAAAAAGAACCAGTTTTGTAGTTCGTAAGCGAACTTATTCCACGAATTTCGATGTTTGGAGAATGTCCATGTCATGCATAGGAGTCCTGCCCACTTTAATATCTTTCTTAAAATTGGTTCTTTGTCAAATTAACAAAACTTACTCTGAGGGGGAAAAAGGGGGGGGGGGGGAAGATAGAAAGTGCGACTAAGGTCTTATTTGGGGAATGTTAAAATAGGATCTTGACCAAACTTCAAACCCAGTATGACTTTGTATTAGAGCCACAGTTGTCTAATTTGACGGAGCTAATTGTAAGAGATATAAGAGTAGGCAGGCGCTCCTGTGCAAGAAATGGACAATTCCCAAACACTTGGATTTATAGAACCAGTTCACTTATGAATCGCTTTGTCTTCGCAAACAGCCCCTAACAATGAAGCACATCCTATTTTGAGGATTTCCAAACAGCCCCTGAGATGTAACAAGGAGAAAGGTATGGAACAAAGGGAAAGGGAAAAAGACTGCGTACCTTTGGGTTAGCACTCTCGTCCTCAGAAATTGTCTTATCGTCAATTGTTAGAATCGAATATTTTGTGGAACATGTGGCTTCACCATTGTGAACCATCTGAGCTCATCATGAACAATATACCATTAGCAAACTCCATAATATTGAACCATAGAAAGGAAAAAATACAATTGAAAAAGGACAAGTTAAAAGTTAACCTTTAATATATTTGGTTCATTCCACGGGCCCCTATCGCAACGCATACAACCACCTTTATCTGCACAAGTACATGTACCACCCAAAAATTTGGTAGCTCACTGTTGCAATAGAGAAGAAAATAAGGTTCTTCGACTAACCACAAAGAAGTTTTGGTAGATCATTCCATATATGTCATTGTAGTTTTAATTTTCTTTATTATTACTTGTTTTATTTTTCTTTGGAGATCAGAACACTACTTGTACTCTCTCTAAGTACATGGAGTTTTGGTATCAGTAGTAACTATATATTATGTCATATCACAATAAAAGAATCAGGAAAACGAATAAAGAAAAAGGACACACAACGAACTTTGAGAAAGCAGCGAAAGGGAAGCAAAACTCACTGCTATAAAACTTGCACCAATCTGGACATTGGCACCAAGGCATCACCAGTAAAATTTGAATTTCCATTAGTAGCAGAGTCTGGTGCAAAGACATTCTACATACCCAATTTATCAAAATGCAAAGATAACAAACAGAATTAGTAAATCAATATGCTTACACACTAACCAGCAAATTTTGCCAAGAAAACAAAGAATCAAGTTACCTATACCTTTCAATTTCCTAAGCCGTCATATTGAGATTCCTTGTCACCCCTTGAAGGATTTCCTCCTCCCACCAACACTGAGTGGTTTAATACACACATGGTCTATATTATGTGCCTCATCGCACACTACAACAGATTCCCTTTGCATTTTATTTGATATTAATAAAGTGAATATTTTGCAAAATAGTTTCAAAAGAATGACACCAAACATGATCAATTTTCAGTAAAGAACTTGAAAAAGGCTTTCCAATCTTTACTGGAATTTCGTCCCAAAATTTGAGTACGTGAACAATGCTGGTTCAACTCAGGTTCAAGTTTAGTAACACCAATCTGATATGGGTTTCATTGGAGGATGTTTTTCAAGAATTTTACCCAAGTTTAAATTTGGTACGGATTTTGGGCAAGGATGGAGGTGCTAAACTACTGAAAACACACTCCAAGATTAAGCATGGTCCTCACCATGTCTTTTACCAACACAGCCAATTAGCTGAAGAAAATTGAACAAAGTTCAACAGAAAGCCTACTACCATAGTTATGGGATTGTTACAGTAGCTAAAGCAGAACTGAGAAATTAGGAAAAAGCTTCTACCACATTTATGGGCTCCATCAGTAAACCTTCACATTACATGAATCGAAGACTTGCAAGTACAAACAGGATCAAACAATTGAAACTAAAACATTAAACATAGATCACGCAAGGTGCTTCTGACTGAGAAACTGGCCTTTTAAGCGACTTCTGCTATGCGTTTTTCCCTTCTTCCTGGTGCCCCTATCCTCGGAATCAGATTAAGAGTCAGAATTCGAATCAAAAGACTCTGAAGTTGAGATAATCTTCCGGTGCTTTCTCATCCTCTGTTGCTGCTTGTTATTCATCCTCCTCTTTTACTTTGAGTCAGATGCCAAGCTATAACTCAAATCAGTCTCCCCAGAAGAGAAACCTGAACCCATAATTGATGAAGACTCGTTATCATACTCAAACACCGAAGCCTCTCTATCTTGTCCGACTTGGAATCCACCCTATGCTTCCTTTTGCTTTTCTTGGCACGCTTGTCACTCTTTGGGCGTTTTCCACTCTGTTCTTCCTTCTGAACATTACTCTTTCTTGCACTCATAAGTTCAATGTTCAGTTTGAGAACACTTTTTGGCAATCCTGGAAGTAGCCCACACAAAAATCACTCCACATTAAACCTCAATTGTAAAACCAGACAAAATCACAACAAAATCCTAACGATTAGCAACTAAGCACAGAAGGCAACAAGAACATTAAAGTGTCGTAAATTACCTTCGAACCAATCTTCTGTTTTAGCCGAGCTCCATGACCCCAGTCATTCTAGCTCTCCGAGATTGACAGTCAGACTCTGTTCGGACAGAATTAGCAAATGAGTCATTCATGATTTAGGCTTTGTTTGGAGATAGTTAGTTAATAACTCAAGCGTATTTCTACATTAACAGTAAATCTCATACACAAATTCTGAACCCAAAGATTAGATAGAAATTGCTGGAATTTTGCAGTAGCTTTATAAAGCTCTTTGCTGCGCCCAAAAATCCCAATTTGGTACGTATGAATCTTACAACATAGCAGGCCTAAACTCAATCTCATGCAAAAGAGTAACAAACGCAATTAAAATTGACATTTTCCCACAATTGCGAAGTTTAGGTAAAAATCCAAATCAGAAAAAGCAGAAGTAAGCTTTATTAAATGCCAAGGCACAAATAGTGAAAGTGAGGTCTAAGCCGATACACATGTCTAAATAGGCGAAAATTGGAGAAGGTCTCTCCAAAAATTTGATAGTAAGTTCGTAGTTATAAACGGTAGCAAACTTGATGAACTATTGTATCCAAAGGGAAGAACATAAACAGAAGAGTTAGTTGCTGGAAATGGTTTGTCCAATGTCAGTAGTTATGTAGCAATACAATAGAGGTATAGAACTTGAAATTAATGAAGCGGGAGATATCAGATTAACAACCCCTGAATGGGAAAATGAGAATTTCACCCAATTTACAAGTTTATGAAAGGCGAAATCACAAAAGGCGAAGTAAACTCTATTAAGCCCTAAAAAACAAAAAGCAGAATATCAAACAACAATTGTATGGCTTCAATGTTAGAGAGTTAAATGGGAATTGTTGCAGTGTTTGCTTCAATGTAGAAAACAAAAAGTTGGAGAATACAATGAGTTGAAGCAAAAGAGTAATCAGCACAATTTGAATGTACAATTTGTCCCAATTTACAGATGTAAATTGAGAATGTGCCCTCAATTTACAAGTTTATACAACCCCAACGCACAAAAGGCCCAACTAAACTGTATTAAACCCCAAATCAGAAGAAGTAGGAGTAAAAGACAAAATGATTCTGCTGAATTCAGAATGTAAACTAAACTGAATGTACGCAAAACCCACCATCAGTTAAATTTTAATCCGTCATATAAACAGAATAAATGTGGGAAAATAAGTCTGTCCGCATTCTTCCTTCAAGCTTTTCTCAGTAACCAAGCCAAAGGTAATTCCTAACCAGAAGAAGCAACTGGGAACGATTGGGGAAATGGAAATGACAAATTGGAAGAGGTTGTTTGGATATTTACCAGATATAGAGAGAAAGAGAGTTGATACATATATATACACAAACATCCAAATATACATATATACATATACACAACCATACACACTCTTTCTCTTTCCTGTGGAAGAATGGAAAATTATAAGTCCAAGATTTAAAAAAAAATGTTCTTAAAAGAAGTAATCTGAATAGGGGAAATAATGGGACTTTCACCATAAGAAAGAGTTTCCTAACCTTTTTCTCTTCAAGCTTATTGTATCCAAACAAATCCAACCGTTCATGTATCCCATCAGAGGTCAAGCCTTCTCTCGTGCAATTTAGGTGTTCAAAAACGTCTTCAAGGGGTGCATTCTCCTACAAGAAGCAAAATGAAGATTGAGCAAAGAGGCATGTTAAAATATATTTTTCCCCAGTTTTTTTCTGTGATGCATTATTTTTTTCCCCTTGAAAGCAATTTAACAAGAAGTTTTAAGTATGATTTATTTATTTTTTATATACAAAAGAATCATATAACATCAATAAGAGTGCTTGGATGCAAATGCGTATACACAATCAGCAGTAAATGGGAATTTGAAGGCTCTAACTATAGGCTACTGAGTTAATCTTATGTAAGAACCCTACTGTAATAAGTGATTTTTTATTTTAAAAAAAAAAACCCATCAGTCAGCCACAAATTGACCTCAACAATAGAAAAGGAACATAAAGAAGCTGTAAATACAAGGACAGGAAGCTAGAGCTCCAGCTGAAATAAGGGAAAACAATTTAATGTATACAACAAGGTTTATTAGAGGAGATCGAATATACCAGAGTATTAGCAATTCTACTCATTGTCAATGAATGTGGGAAGAATCCAAACTCTCAAAGTGCAGGTTGGTTACAATTAAGGAGGAACAAATTTGTAGGATGTTGACAAACCCAAATCTGTTTGGAATTGAAGAAAAAATAAACTCATACGCAAATTTGAGTTGTAAATCATATATGGGGATGTTTGTGTAGATTATACTTGCTCCAACTCTGAGTGGAATACTAATGAAATTAGTAGAAGTTAGGTTTAGCATCTTAATGTCTTTGGAATCCTATTTGTTAAAAGTTAAATGGCTGGATTACAAGTTGAAACATCCGTGACACTGCAAAAAGTATCCAGTTTTGAAATGAAACAACAAGTGAGATAGGGGCAAAATTATTATTTCCTATTTCTCTAGCAACCATGGCTGGGCTGAGGTCTGAAATTAGGGTCTCAAAGCTGGAATACATGACTGCCGGCAAGCCCTGTAGTTAACTCGTGCAATTAAGGCTAGAAAATAGGCTTATACAAATTCATGATCTGCTGTAATTAAATAAAACAATAAGCAGCCATAAAGCTAATTCAACAATTACCTCAATCTAAAGCATAAGAATGGCGTTAAAAAAGAGGTGGAATTTCCTATTAGTACCTCAAACACCCACGATGGAGATTTTTATGTTGTCATTTTTTGAAGTTTCACAGTAGGCTGATCGAGCTGTTCCCTGGGAAAACCCCCCAAATCAACAATTATCAACCCTAAACTGAATCTCATTTAACCAATTTTGGAATTTGAAGCAAAAGAGTAAACAACAGAATTATAGATTTTCCCTTATATATAAACTCCAAATCCCAAGCAGCAGAAGTAAACTCTAACCTGATTTTCAAGCAAAAGAGTAACCAACAGAATTATAGGGAGAAAGAGTGGTACCTTTTCGGTACTGGACGTCGAAAGCAGATGGCGCACCAGAGAAGTAGAGAAGAAGAATCGAAAGAAAGAAGAAGTAAACAAATAAAGTGGGAGGGGAAAAAAAGAAGCATTTGTCATCTCTTCTCCTGCCTCCACCAGCTGGTTCAATCACGAATTTCAAGAAGAATACCAGACGGCAAAGCACCTCGAGGGCGCAATTTTGAAGCGGTGCAAAGAGAGAGAGACCCAGATGAAGGCCGCATTATTTGAAGCAGAGCAGACCCAATTCAACGACAACAAGCAAGCGCGCGCGCGAGAGAGAGAGAGAGAGAGAGAGAGAGAGAGAGAGAGAGAGAGAGAGAAGGCAAGCAATACGTGGAGGAGTAAAAGGCTGGGTAGTGTCCGTTTGACAACTGAAATGTAAATGACTAAAGAATGTGATTCACTTATCTATTTATTTAGACAGTGATTTGGCGGCCGAGTCATTTTACAGGTAAATAAGGGCAAAAGAGGAAGTTCATATTTTTTGACGTGCTTGTTTATACGTTTTTATAGTATAGTAGATATATATGAGGAATTTGATCACGTTACATGTCTGTCACTGTCACATTGTGTTTATTAGAGTCCATCATGAATGATTGAATGCAAAAACAGATCCACCTCGGTAACGGATGTTTTTTGGGTGTGGATAGGTGTGGTCTAAGCAATACTCATGCAAAAAAAAAAAAAGAAGATTAAATAAGAACAACTTTTGATTATTGAGTTAATTAGTATTAAATTCAATCTACTGTAAGCTTATTGCAATAGACCTAACCTGTAAAATGTTTTGGTGATAGGTCCATATTTTTGTTTAGTGACCACACTTCCCCTACAACTCATAAGAAGAGTACTCGCTTTCAAACTCACACATGCCCATATATAGATAGAGATAAATATTGAACCTTAAATAAATCAGTTACTATATCCCATGATTGTTGTATATCTTATATATGGAAATAAAATCACATTATTCTAGGTATATAGCTTACATCATCTAACGTATATTAATCTCCCTTCTCCAACATTTTCTTCTCTTCTTTTGATCACCGTCGTTGATCATTCTAACATTTGTGAGAGTTTTTGGATTGAAGAAGATAGCAAACGATGGAAGATATATACGGAAGTCTTTTGGATCGATAGTGACTGCTGGTGATGCCATTCGCTCTACATGTTTTAGTCATTCTCCACTTTTTGCATTCATTTTGACCTAAACACTTATCTGAACATTTATTATTTTTATAAACCTGATACTTTTTTTTAATAACATGCAATTATTCATAAGTTATCTATTTTCACAATGTAAAATTTCACACTGATAACAATTAGGCATTTTCTTAAATTTAACACTGACACCATTGATACGATTTGTTCAATGGGTTGTTGGGTACATTGACTTGGTCACATGTTTTACCAGGTAGAGATTAGCACTTCGGTTTTTATTTTGTGATGTTTTCATGCAAAATTTCACTCATTTTGCTTGTGTTAATTCTCAATTGCAAGATTCTATTGATTTTGTCTCTTTTTTTTTTTGGTTAATTACATGAACCTCCCCCCTAAGGCTTGGCAAAATTATACGGATCTCTCACTATATTGCAAAATTACACAGACCTCCTTTGAGGTTTGAATTTGCATTACACACACCTCCCCTCTAGATTGTAAAATTTATAGAGACCTCCCTTCTTAATTTACTAATATAAAAAATACCACTAGTTATAATTAAAAAAAAAAACACATCCAACCCTCCCCCCCACATCTCTCTCTATTGTATACATACATACACACACACTATATATACATACATATTTGTACACATATAGCCATTGATTACATATATACATAGTTACTTTTATACATCTTTGAGTTGAGTTGGTATTTTGGGTTTAGATCTTAGGTTTTTTGGACAAATTGATTTTGGGTTTGAACAAATTCATATATACAGTCAGGCTATGGAGAGGGCGCCCTCTCTTTAATAAAGAGAGGGCCTCTGTTTTGACCGTCGGATCGTGTTTTCATTAAGGGCAGCTTTGTCACTTCACAGTTTTTAAACATGATCTGACGACCAAAACAGAGGCCCCCTCTTTATTAAAAAGAGGACACCCTCTCCATAGAATTTTCGTTCATATATATATATATATATGTACAAAAATATCCAGCAAAGGCAAATGCTCTATCTTTATTGAACTCGAACAGTTCGCCTCATGTCATCCGTTCCTGGCCAACAGGCTAGAAACGCAGTACAAGCTTGGGTCGCTACAGGCGCAGCTTGGCCACGCCCCCCGACGTGTGCCAGAATAATCCAGGCAGTTTCCTACTCAAGCTAGAAGACTAAGGAAAAGAGAGGATTGTTTCCTAATTGGATTAGGAAACTCGCATAATTCATGCTGATAAATTCTAATCAGATTAATTACCTTGTACAAATGGGTCTCTTGTATCTATAAAAGAGACAATTCATCCTTTTAAAAGGGGATCGCATTCTTATTTCAGAGAATCGCACACTTGTTTTACGCATCTATTCTTGCTCAACCGGTCTCTAGTAGCTCCATCCCCATTGTTGGTTCACCACAGACCCCCGGCTATTCGATATCATAGTGTAAGTGTTCCGACATACAACGTGGACATAGGCCTCTTCATTAACAAGGCCGAACCATACACAAATTCTTGTCTCAGTCTTCTTATTCTCTCTAAACTAAATTTTGGCATCATTAGTTTGGCGCCGTCTGTGGGAAACGATAGTTTTTCCTTCAAAACAAATCTCTTGGCTGATCACTATGCCGCTGAAGAAGGGTTAGAAGACTGCTGCAACAACGAGCTAGGCGGATTCACAGGTGTTGACACGCGGAATCGGTCTTCCACTTTTAGTTTGTTTGAAATTTGGACATGCGGAATCGGCCTTCCACTTTTAGTTTGTTTGAAATTGTTTTGAAGAAAACAAGAAGGTCTGTTGAAAACAGATATAGAGTTGCCACTTGGTATTTAAGGAACCAAGAAACCTAATTTAACTCACCCAAATGGATAAAAGGGCACCGACCCTTCATAACCAAAGAACTTGGCTCAGGGTTTTGGTATGAGAGAAGAAGGAGCATTTGTCACGACTACAACACCCTCAACTCGCCTCGTCTCTCGACGGGCCTCAATTAGCATCCAAATAATCTTCTTTTACTATCTTTGGTTCGACAATTAATACTATGATAGTATATTACATTACATAAGAATCTTAAAATGAAAGATCAAAAGATAATCATAAGATCTGAGCCAAATACCACACAATGCAAAGGTGAAAGATCACACAAACAAACCTAGAAAAAACGTCTAATCACATATCAAGTAATCAAGTTTTTCTAATCTAAAGGGGACATGAATTGTTCTTGAAACAAATAATCAAATAAGTCAAAATATACTTAGCAAGCTAGGATGATGCATGCTAATCTTTGAGAAAAGAAGACCTCTCAATCCTTGGGACGGATGAGAAAGGAAGATTAGATCGGGGGGAAGCATGAACGTATGATCAAGTTCATTCCTTATAATCTCCTTAGATTAGGAGTCACAAAAACTCCAAATCTTGCATAGATGCAATGTATGATCCTAGAATGTGCAAAGGTTGTAGTGTGTTTGTGTACATGGACTTTCTAAAGTGACTTAGAAGTCTAGAGTATGTATGAATGCATGAAGAAAATTATCATAGGATATGTACAAATGTAGTATGGACTATTTCCTAAGATATGAACTGATTTGGAGTACATGTAGCATCAAATCAAAGAATGAAAGTAAAAGTATGATTGCTGTGAATAGTGAACATAACAGTGAGTTGATCTTGTAAAAAATGAAAGGTGGGGTTAGAAATGTTTTTAGTTCATGATTTTTTTTTATCAAGATCATACTTATTGTGTCTAGAACACATATCAAAAAGCCAATCTTCAATAACTATTACAGATTGAGAGAAATCATACAAACAATAGAGGTTTCTTAGAAACAGAGTCTGTACTGTCAACTTAAATGTTGAAAAATCTTAGAAACTGAAAACAAAACATCTAGAGGCCCATATTATACAGAAAGTTCACTAAGACACTGAAGTTCAAGGGAAAAATGAGTTGTGATCACCCTTTTTGGAAAAGTTTTCTGGAAAACAAGTTGAAATCAACCAAGCTGCTGTGACAGTAAAAACAAATGTCTGGAATGAATGTTTGGGCCAAAATGGAACCCTTCCAAGCGTTTCCAAACCAAACCAAAAATCATGGGTGTTCTCTAATGAGTTAGGAAGACTTTCCAAGTGGCTTGCATCCATACATTGAGTATTGAGTTCTAGAGAAATCTTTGAACTCAGGCCATTCACTGTTTTGAAGATTTCTTGAGAAAACAAGGTTTATTTCTTGGAATCCAAATATTGGGGGTTTTAGAGGGGTTTTGAAATAGGGGTTTTGAAAGCACATTTCTAGCACTAAAAGGGGATTAAAACCATTTGGGAAAGCAACATCAAACTCAAGTCAAGAACTTCCAAGATTGTTTGAGAGATTTGTTTTCATTTGAGCATAACTTCAAGAATACTTTGGAAGTATTGAAGTTGGAATCGTCATCTATCAAACATGTTTTTGAGGTTAAGAGCTACTATCCATAAGGATTCACTCACCTCAAACACCATGTCATCATGTGGATGATGATGAACTAGTTAGTAAATAAAGAAAAATAAAAAAAAATGAGGTAAGGAGAGATGAACATTATATGTAAATAATCAAATAAGCAATTACTAGATGATGATCATTGAGATATGTGACTTGTAACTAGGTGTTTCACTCATATATATTGACATTTGGACATGAAAGTAGCTTTCTAACTCAAGATTGCTCAAGAATGGTGGTTGGGGAGGGTTTGGATGTGAAGTATATAGAAGGATAATGGAAGAACTTGAGTTTAGAACTCACTTTCTATAGAAAATCAGTGGAGGAAGTTCCATTTCTCACTTCTAACTCTAAGCATATCTCTCATTTTCTCTACAACTTTTTCAAGCTTTGCACTTGGCCCCCTAAAATGAAGAGCAAAGGGGGGTTTATATAGGTCAATTTTGGGGTGGTTTTGGAATTTAGAAAGTGCTCCCATTGGTCCCAAATATCTGTGAACATAAAACTACATCGTTTTGGTCTTCAATTATTCAATTTGGACCCCCAAAATAAATTACAAAAATGGGTTCTGCGGGGGTTGAGTGCCACCGTGGCACTGACCATGTGCTGCCGTGATAGTGGCCCAGTGCTGCCGTGGCACTGCTCCTCAGATGCCCAAAAAATTACGTTTAGGCCCCCAAAGGTTCCGGTATTCGCGAAAAGGCCCTATTTCGTTCAAAATTCACAGAAAATACATACGAACTCCAAATTGAGCTTGTGATATATCGTTAAAAGGTAATGGAGTCTAATTTTCATAAAATAAAAAATAGTTCACAGTCAGGTACTTTGAAAAGCTTTGAGGTATTTGCGATAAAAGTCGATTTGTTCGTCTTTTCACCTTCAAAAATCCATAGTAAATTCGTTTTGAATTCATAAATTATTTGCGATGTACCATTGGAAAGCTATTGACCTCTAGTATCAATGAAAAATGTTTGAAAAATGACACGGCGCTCCGATTTCAAAGTCAACTTTTATATCAAATCGGTTAAACATGGGATCTCTAGGAAGTTCTGGGAACATTTGGGAGCTCTCAGGAGCTGACGTTTTCGTCCGATTTTATTTTAAAACTCATTTTAGTACTTTTCACATGATCTAGAATGATCTTGGCAATTTTCGACAAATTTAGACGATTTTGGTCAAAACCTGGTCAAATTTGGGTCAAACCGGTCAACGGGGACTTTCTGAGAACTTTCGGGACTTTCGGGGGTCTCAGGGAGCTGACGATTTCATCTGATTTTGTTTCGAAACTCATTTTATCACTTTTCTTATGACATAGCATGTTTCTAGAACTTTTGGTCCAAATTAGGGAGTTTTTTGGATTTCAAGGGCATTTTGGTCATTTTGAACATTTTGAGAGATAGAACTAACTTCCAGGAGTCCTTTTTGAGTCTTTTTCGATCATTGTGAACCACCAAGCTCTGGGGCTCCTAAATCTGATAACTGACAAAATATGGTGTCTACAGTTTGCCCCTCTTTGGCAAGAACTTGCGAGGCAACGCATGTCGCAAGAGAGTGCCAAAGCTTTGAAGAGACAGGTCTTTTGGAGGCTATAGATTTAGGATAAAAGCTTTGCGAAGATGCAAAGATGAAAAACATGATGCTGGGGCTAGTATTGGTCGCACTCTGCGTGAACTACCTACGTATCCCAATGGGAATCAGACGAGGACATAGTTCGGGGCATAAGAGAACAAATCGCACATGCATAACAAGACATACCGCATGAGGATAATATGAAGTACATGGATATGATATGATTGTGTACATGAGTCCTATCATGCCTTCCATTATGATCTTAACATGAGCTGGTGTTCTGATCCTAACATGAGCTCGTGCTGTGCGCTATGCCACTCCGAGTGGGCTTGTGTTGTGCTAGTGCTTTTGACTATGATGCAGTGGCCGTCCTTGGTCTGAAAAGACCAAGGTGAAATTAAATTGAGAGGTGAAATTAACAAACTACGAAATAAAATTGAGTCTTTTCGACTTTGGGTTTGGTTCAATGGGTACTAAGTTATACTACAATGACTACTAAGAAAATGGAAAGTAAACTTTGAACAAAGCTAAGCTAATTAAAAATTGGGGATTTTATAAATGGAGAAATTGAGGTTGGGGAGCATTCCCCCACCTTGGACCAACCAACACATGGATTTCATACTTGTAACACATTCTAGAGTGGAGAATCCCATTGTGACAAACTATCAAACATGTAGTAGTCAACCTACATGCTAGATAGAAGTTCCAATGCAATACATGGGTATAGGTTTAAAATATAGAGATTTAACAACTTTCAATGCTTGACATTGTAAGTTGAGTCTCAAGACATCAAACCTTGCACCCATGCACTCTTTATATGCTACATAGTGTGAAAGTCCTACATTAAAACACACATGGGTCCAATGGTAGGTTTATGATTCCCAACCTACATGATTTAGCTACTCATAACTACAATAACATTAATATTAAAGAGAGGGAATGAGAGATTATACCATCTAGAGGAAACCATCATAAATGCTATCGAAAATTCAAGAAAATCTTCAATAAAAACTTCAACCATTCAATACATTCACACTCTTCTCTCTCTCTAATACTAAATAGCAATGAATGTGGGTAGATGAGGAGTAATTGATGAGGGGGAAGAGATGAGAGAGAGAAAGAGTTTACAACCTAAAAATCCTATCCTGAAATAAAAGCTAACCCTAAATAAAAATCATCTCTAACTACATATACTACCCCCACCAAATGGCACATTTGTAAATACAAAAGAGGGATTTACAACAAGGGCGGATTGATCCGCAGATTGGGGTCGGATCGATCTGATATTCAGATGGGGTTTTAGAGTGCTTTCGTAAACTCGCGGATCGATCCGCAGTGTAAGGCCGGATCGATCCGTGTTGAGGTTTTTGGGTAGTATAACCTTCAAAACACGCGGATCGATCTGTGGTGTAAGGCCGAATCGATCCGTGATGAGGTTCATGGGTAGTACATCCTTCAAAACACGCGGATCGATCCGCGGTGTAAGGCCAGATCGATCCGCCCCTGCTGAAATCCATTCTTTGCCCTTTTTTACTTCATGAATGCTACAAGGGTTGGGGTTCACTCACCAAAGCTTGAAAAACTTACAAAAAAGATATCATTATTAGCAAAAAGAGAGTAACAATAAGGGTTAACAAAAGTACAATTTATCCATTAAATCTCGCAGTTTAGGTACTAATTCGTGCTCAATACGGGTAAAATTATGAAGTCAAAAATGCAATATTGAACACGAATCACACCCCCCAACTAGGATGATGCTAGTCCCTTAGCAACAAAGTTAAATTCCAAGAGATTCAAGAATAACCTTATACCATGATTTATTTAGAAAGAAAGCTAAACCATTTTCATGGGGAACACGATTGCATTGAGCATATGTTATAAGCCGTTAAACCTCTATGTTACCCGTAGAGGCAGAGTTTTGTCTTCAGAGGGTTCTTAGACTGATACCCACAAACATTTTGTTTCCTCATGATAGTTGCCTACTATCTAATGCCGACACTCAACAATCTTAAGGATTTTCAAAAGATTTTAGCACATGACACACAAATCCCAAAAGTTTTCAAACTTTCAAGGATATTGGATAAACTTCATTAAGCTCAATCTTAGATGCGTATGTGGTGTGAAGTGCATGACTACAACTATCAAGACACTGGCAATGCTTTCATACTCTGAATTTCGTTCAAAACGCGCTTCAACTCAATTCTCCCCGGTATTACACTCTAAAAATGAATCACTTAAAATGGGTAATACACTCGGGGCATGCGAGCAAAAAGAGTAATGGAGATAGAAATCAAAGCCACCCACATGCCAATGATGAAAAGCGTAAGCATGAAAATGAGTAAAATTAATCTCATGGAAGATATCATTCACTAGAGGACGTAAAATAACTCAAACTGCTTGTCATGACCGTCTCAAACTCCGAATCACAAAACATGAGGATCAACTAGGACCTCGAGGGTGTTGTAAAGTGGGGAAGGTGTTATGAGGTGGAGGACAAGGGAAAAGTAAGTGAGATATTTGGGTACAAACTTGGGATTCATTGGAATGCATGGATACTAATGACAACAAGAAATGAATCATCCACAAGTATTTCTTCAAAGCTTGCGAAGAGAAGTACAATTGACTATGAAGTTTTTTTTTTTTTTGAAATTCTTTTCTTTTCTTTTTACTTTTTCTTTGTACTCTCACAATCAACATGATTCAATCTCTTTTACAAATTTTTAAACACGATCTCATGCAAAGACATCCCAAGAATGTAATTCACACGTGGATATGAAAGGTGTATGGTTTAGTGAAAGAAGGGTAAGTGCGGTTGAGGCTAGAAATTGTGAAAAAGGTCTAAGATCATTTCCTCGGACAATGTGATTCTTTGTTCTCCACTACAATGACAAGTAAGCAAGAGTTTTGCATTCCACAAGATGATTTCTTTAATGAACAATTAAAGCAAAAATATGAGATTATCTACGACTTTTGTGTATTTTCCAAAAAGAGAGAATTGAAGTACATAACACTCAACAATGGATAAAAAGATCTAAAGCTCACAAGGGTAAAGTCTCCACATATGTTTCAAACGATTTTCGGGTAACAATTGCATTAAACACCATCCTAACACAAGTAGCCATGCAATGTGCTTGATAATCCAAGATTTAAACTTCATGAAATTCACTATAATCAAGATAGTTATAGCACTAATGGGATTAACAAGTGTCATATACTAAAATTAGAAGAAAACTTCAAGACAAGCGTCATCGCTTGACATTAAAATGGGGCAACTATACTAAAGTCATTGGAAATGTTGGAAAATATAGAAGGATACAGCTATGAATCTAATTGAGGCATGCAATGATTTGCACTGTCCTTAAGAACAATTCGGCCCCATGGAGTCAATGACTCAATGCACAAGGTCTCAGCGCTATGCTCTCTAGGATTCAGCAATCAGTTTCTTCCAAACATGCACTCGAATTGGAAGAATATTTGAGTGCTTAGAATTGCTCGAAAATAATGAAAATGGTTTTTGTGAAAAATCACAAAAGAGAGAGGAAATGGGAAGAGAGAAGGCTATTTATATTAGACAAACTGCCCGACGGTCATTTTATTAAAACAAATTTAATAACCTCCAATAGCCATATTTTTAATACAGGAGTTCATAGATTTAATAGCCTCCAACGACCATATTTTTAATACAGGAGTTAATAGATTTAATAGCCTCCAACGGCCATATTTTTAATAGAGGATACTAATCACATTAATGTAAATGACTTTGTTTAAATTTTTTGAAATAAAAAGCCCAATGGCCAAATAAGAGGCCAATAATTCCAACAATCCCCCCCCCCCCCCTCCCCCCCTATTTTAAGCAACAAATAAAAAGAATGGAGCAAGAGAATTCAATGCATCAAAACTGGTGCCTTTAGGGCTATGAACCAGTCCCTAGGAATATATAAGAAGTGACTTACATGAATTTGGTGAAATAAAATTTCTATGAACTAGAATCCCTTAACGTAAACCACTCGTCTTATACCCATATTAATTCCTCAGAATCTGAGCAACTCTAATCAGTGTGGCACCTCTAGGCCCTGCGCTAGTCTTGAATTTTCATAAGTGCTCTAGAAAACTTGCCTACATTTTCACAGAAAGCGGCCCACTTTCACACTTATATAGGTGAATCCATCAAATATGCATTGCAATTAAACATAACATCCATTCAGTATGGACTATGGAATTCATTAAGAGTTTAACTCAACCTTTCTCATTGCAATTGCACTATACACCATAGGAATGGACAACACGATAATCAAATTATAGAGCATCTCAAATCAATCAATGACTTGTTATTACCCATATGAACCTATTTCTTGGGTTCTCCAATTACATAGGTTGGGTTACCATGATTATTGCTTTTTGTTATAAGCATAAGCCTCATTCCCCTCGATGTTTTATACACTAGTTTCTCCCTAGTGGTATTGTTAACTGGTCAGCCAAAATCACTTCTGACCTTGCAAAAATTAAGAGATATAAATTATCTCAAACAGCTGTCGCACAATATTATGACTTAGGCGTATATGCCTACTCTTGCCTTTATAGGACTTATTTATAGCTTGACCTTTTACAGCCTGACTATCTCAATATAAAGAAACCAATGGAACTGGTTTATTCCAAATAAAAATATCTGCTAAGAAGCTTTTAAGCCACTCATCCTCAATACCAAACTTTTTCCAAGAGCTACAAACTCACATTCCATCGTTAACTTAGCTGTGCAAGTTTGCTTGGACGACTTCCAAGATACTATACCTCCACTAAGTGTAAAAATAAATTCACTCATTGAATTCGTTTTATCTGAATCCAAAATCCAATTTGCATTACTGATTTTTGAAAATACATACTTTCCTCCTGTAGACACCCCAATTTTGACCGACCGTCGAATTTAGGAGAGTGTCACCTCCATGTCCAATGATGATAAGGACCGAAAAGATTCGAAGTATTCCAAGCTCTTCCAAAAGTTCTCCAAACGCGATAAAATTTCACAGAAAGAAGGAAATACCAGGTATTTGAGAGAATTCAGGTATAAAACACCATTTTTGGAAAAGATCTTCAAAAATAAGTTTCTTTAAGAAAAAGGGAAGAAAGAAAAGACCTAAAAAGGAAAGTTCAACAGAAAACGGCACACGGCAGTATTCCGTGGCACTCAGTGAGTGCCGAGCGGCACTCAGTGAGTGCCGAATGGCATCCAGTGAGTGCCGGCCCGGCATTTACTGAGTGCCGCCGACAATTTTTGACTGCCGTTTGCTTTAACAGTCCGTATTTTGTGGTACAATACGTATGTGTATGCGGATAAAAACAAAAAATTGATAAAGTAAGGTTGACGAAAATACGGCAATCAATAGTTTGGCGCGGCACTCACTGAGAGCCGCGCGGCAGTCACGGAATGCCGTCGCGGCAGTCATGAAGTACCGCTACGGCATCCACGGACTGCCGCAGATTACTTTTGACTGCCGCCCTGGGCAGCAGTCTGTCTAATTTCAGGAAGTACGTATTGTACCACCAAATGAGATGTTTACACCTGTCTTTTACTCCGAATTCACTGAAAATACTTGGTAATTTTGTCTATAAAAGAGGGAGGATCTTCCTTGAGGAGAGGAGAGACATACAACACAATACATGAGAGATAACCACCAATATACTAACACATATTTAAAAGAAAAGAGAGAGTTTGGGAGAACTTGAAGAAGAGTTTTTGGAAGATCTTCAAAGGAGAGAAAATTTGAGGATAGTTTGGAGGTGATCCTCTAACCATAAGTTGCCTATTTACATTCTTCTTTTTCTTGAATCTTTAATCCTCAAACCTTTTTATTTTTCTGTGCTCCATTTCTTTTGTTGATCATACTTCCTTCTGGAGACTCTTAGAGATTCTCAATATCTCTCTTGAAATCTCTTGAACATGATCTTTTGAATCCCATGTAAGCTTGTGATTCACATGGGAATCAAAGTTTGATCAT
This sequence comes from Hydrangea macrophylla, assembly GCA_033977485.1. Classification (NCBI taxonomy): domain Eukaryota; kingdom Viridiplantae; phylum Streptophyta; class Magnoliopsida; order Cornales; family Hydrangeaceae; genus Hydrangea; species Hydrangea macrophylla. The sequence goes on from CM066987.1 coordinate 104,018,634, forward strand.
CACTCCATTTCATAGGTAAATAGATGGATCCAAGTCCACACTCATGACTTGAATCCTCTAAACTTGATGTTTCATGGAATCCTTTCTATATTCCTTTGAGACTCATGAGTATAGTCATGTCCTCATCTCCAATGACCATCAAATGGTAGGAGAAAGTGGTTTAGTTTAAGTCCAACTTCATGGTTCAATAGTTGGAATTAACAAATAAGAGTTGAACTTGACAAATGAAAACAGTGAGTTCACAAACTATTTTTGATCAAAGATTTTTAGTTCGAAATCTAACTGTCGGAATCAAGTGAAACCAACGGAAAAGTGTCAATAACACAATATTCTACCACTGTAATTTTTGTTTCAAGGTGGTTTCATGTCTAAAGTGGTTTGGTTAGGAGTTTTGTAAGGTCACTACAATCTGTCCAGAGTTTCAGCATAGTAACACTCTTTTGAAATAAGTAAACCAATGCTTTAATAAAGTGTTTGTGACCCAAAATAATTTTTTCTAAGTAGATTAATGTGTTAGGTAGTCACCCTAAAACGAACAAAGCATTTCTGATTTTTTTTGCTATTTTTAGAAAATCGTGCAAGAACTCTGGACAAAAGGTTGTAGAATGCTGACTGATGTCTGGTTTTTGTCCAATTCTCGGAGATCCAACCGTTGAAACTTTGAATTTTTTTTGGGTTAAAAACTAGACACACAGAGGCATCTTGTGTCCAAAATTCATCAAGATCAAACCATGGGAACCACGCTTTTTCATTTTTTAAAGTTATGATCTGCTCTCTGTAATTCATAAAAAAAAACTGCTACTGTTTTTGTCTAATCTTATTTGTTTCAACTCAAATGCCCCCCTAATGTCTTGAGACCCAAATCATACTTTGAATAATGATAATTTAGCTTAAATCCAGAGGCTAAATGACCCAAATTAGTGAATAAACCCATGTCTTATTCTTGTTCACATTCATTCATTCATGTACATTTAATGCTCATGATTAGAACTAGCTATTGAATAAAGTTGGATTTCATGCTTGATAGGTTTAAGCTAGAAATTTAGGATTGTTATTTCTAACTTCACATCTTGTATATCATGTGGACTAACCATTTGTTTTGTAGCGCTATTAAGGTATGATCTCTAGGACCCCCTTTAATTTATTTTAATTTCTTGATTTTATTGATTTTTCAACCTCATGCGCGACACATTAGAATTAGGATCTTGCCTTATATGTATATGTGATTAGAGACTCTTTTTTAGGATTTCTTTTGTTTGTATGCATTGCACGTTTGATATCGCTGCTGGATCCCGGGTAAGTTCTCTTGTTCCCTAGTGCATATCATGTTGCTTGCTACTTGAAATATGTGATTTTTGAATGATATTTTATCAATTGCAATTTTACACCCCTTTAGACATGCTTTTTGTAACGTATATCTATACATATATATTAGTTAAGGGCACGTTTAAATTAATAATTCGATTAGAAGGATATTGAGTAGAGGCCTATCGCAAGATAGAATGAGAGAGGGTGTTTTAGTCCGACGGGCTCCTTCCTCTCTCATTCCATAATCCCCGGACCTAGTTAATCTCTGGTTTCTAAAAGATCAGTTTACTTTTAAAATGGTTTCTTAATTTTTCCTTTTAAAAATTAAGTGGCGACTCATTTGTTTTGAATTTGAAATTTAAAAGAACTTTAAAAGAAAAGCCGTGGGTAAGAAAAATTGCGATATCCACACCTCCCCAAAAAATTTGCCTAAAATCTGGCCTTGAAAAAACCAAAATTTAAATTATCTATAATTTTGAAGTATGCAATACATTTTCAAAATAATTTAATCCTTATCTCCGGGTATACAACATTTTTCAAAATTTAATTTCTTCTCGGAAGAGAAAATCAACTTGAAATCTCTAGTACCAAAATATTGGTACTATGCGAGTCATCAAGTAAAACACTTCATTTCCCCTTGAGGAGTATTTCTTGTAACAATTGTGTTGTTACATATATGCTTATATGCCCTCAAATTAATTAACCATCCTCCAAAATTTTCGTGGACTTTACTTCCACAAATATAGCCACAAATGGCTCTTTGGATACATTTGCCTGGAACAGACTGATGCTTCCGGCATCTCTTGAGCAAAATGCCCGATTCATTTTTCAAATAAAAAACTTTGAATTCATTTTATTTTGAAGGAGGTTATCTTGTTCATATACCATTTAAAACGGTTCTAGCACTACCAATAATAGTATCGTATACTATATCACACTTATATGTGATTTAATGTAACACTTGGCTCAAAAGGAATCCAAAATGGTTTGGAAAAGAAATTATTATTTCAAAACCTTTTCCAATATAATGATATTGATCATAAAAACCAATAATAGCTATTGTGATTTTAAATCCATAAACTTACACTGGCTTCACCCAAATTTTCCATAGCAAAATAAAGTGACAATAATTTCTATAATCTCTAATATAGAACCAAAAATAAATCATCTCCATGTAAACATGTCACTTTCACTAATTTTGAAATTATTTGAAATAATGTTTAATCAATATTTCCAAATCACCGGTTGGGTGCCAGTTCCTTACCATACGCAGAACATTCAAGAATACATACTCTATTTCTATTTAGATTTATAAACCCAATTAGCTCCTAGAGTAGCTACACAAAATTTTCAACAATACTATGGGGTTTAAAACTCTTTTTCTAGAGTAAATGTATAAAAAAAAACATTTCCAAAGTCTATTTAGCACTTTAAATTACTCACTCTACTGTGGTTCAACATCTATGTCATGATTTCAGTCATGCATTCTATGCTCAATAGATCTAGATGCGACAGAATTAAGAGGCTGAGAACCCCCACTATTCCTCAATTTATAAAGAGATAAATGCTCATAAAAATAATCACCAATCGATTCAAAAATCACATAGATTTTTATGTCCAAAGAAGTATAAGCATTACTGTTAAATGCATATCCCCCCAAAATTGCATATTCTACTACATTACTAGCAATTTCCTTAGGATTACAATAACCTAAATAACCCAAAATTTAAAAAAAATTAAAATTGGTTTTTTTTTTCTTTTTTTTTTTTCAATACTCAAACGGGTAATAATATTATTTTTTTCCTTATTAAAACGAAAAATACAGCTTAGTAACATTAGTCCCTAAATGTTTGAATCATCTCAAACGGATCTCGAATGAATTATACATCGCAAATCAAAGCTGTTTGGTCCAAGATTAAAAAGTTCACGTGGAACTTGCCTTACCCAATAATACCTTAGATAAGTTCACACACCAAAAATGAATATCTTCGTGGGTGAGCAAAAAGAAATATAAACCTAACTTAGGGTGCAATCTCAACCAAATCTCCCAAATCAAGAATGTAATGTTGTGAAAATCATACCTTAGATGGATGATAATGAAGATCTGGAAGAGTAATGAGCACAAGAGAGGATCTGGAGAAGTATTGGGCAAAGGGGCTTGAGAGAGTTTGAGAGAGCAATTTAAAATTTTTTTGAAATTATGAAAGTTTTCCCCAAATATAATCTGATCTTGCCCTCGCGGATCGATCCTCTAATGGGCCGGATCGATCCAAAGTTTAAAAATGACCTAGGAATATCTTCGTTAAAACTCGGATCGATCCGGGATTTCGATCCGCTCTGAAATCTTGGATCGATCCGCAATGCTAAAATGAAGCAGAAAGTCCCCTCAAAAACGCGGATCAATCCACCCAAAAGGTCCGAATCGATCCGACTTTGTAGCAGATTGGTCAATAACTTCCTCAAAAACTCGTGGATCGATCCCCACAATCTCCGGATCGATCCACACCCTTGCACATACAATTTTATAACTCTAAAAACACTTAGTAAGGGAATGAAGAACAGTATGGATGCAATGGACATGAACAAGAACAAAAACTTTGACAAGAGTGTATCATGGGGCATATAAAAAAAAGGGGATTATAGCTCACGAGAGCCTACTCAACCCCAACTTTGGGGTATTCCAAAGGAATTGACACCAACTCAGTGTCAAAACCTTCAAGAAAAGGTTTGAGCCATTGCCCATTAATCTTGGAAATCGTCCCATCCGCGGGATTTTGAATCTCGACGGCTCCATGATTATACAATTTATGCACGATGTAAGGTCCAATCTATCGGGATTGTAACTTACTCGAGAACAAATGGAGTTGTGAATCATATAATAGCACCTTGTTACCAACCTCAAAATGCTTACGCATAATGTGTTTGTCATGAAAAGCTTTAACGCGTGCTTTATACACTTTTGAACTCTCGTAGAGTTCACTCCAAATTTCCTCCAACTCGTCGAGTTGAAGCTTCATCCTCTCACCATTCTCATCCACATCGAAGTTTAGCTTCTTAATGGCCCAATAAGCACGGTGCTCAAGACGGGTAAATGACATGCTTTCCCGTAAACTAGCCGGTAGGGGGACATTCCTAAATTTTTCTTATAGGCCGTCCTATACGCCTAAAGCGCATCGGTTAGCCAAGAAGACCAATCCTTTTTCGACGGATCAACCATCTTCTCTAGAATCCCCTTAATTTCACGATTAGCCAATTTGGCTTGGCCATTAGTTTGCGGGTGATAAGTGGTGAAAACCTTATGGGTGACGCCATATTGCCTCATTAACCGGGTGAATGGGAAGTTGCAAAAGTGCACTCCTTGATCGCTAATCAAAGTTTTGGGAGTCCCAAACTATGATAAGATATGTTCTTTTAAAAATTTTAAAACCACCTTGTGGTCATTAGTTCGAGTTGCTATGGGTTCCACCCACTTGGAGACGTAATCAAACGCCACCAAGATATACTTGAGGCTATTGGATTTAGGGAGATGACCCATGAAATCTACCCCCCAACAATAAAAAACTTCTATGGTAAGAATGGGGTTTAGAGGCATGGAGTTCCTTTTGGTGCCTTTATCGAGTAATTGGCATCGAGGGCACGCCTTGTAATAGGCATGCACATCTTTGAAGATCGTGGGCCAATAAAAAACACTATAGAGTAATTTAAATGCAGTCTTTTGCGAAGAGAAATGACCTCCACATGCTTGGTCATGGAAAAAAGATAACACACTCGGTATCTCATCATTAGGCACACATCGCCTAACTATTTGATCGGCACAATACTTGAAAACATAAGGATCGTCATAAAAGAACGATCATGCCATCAACATGAGCCTCTCTCGGTCTTTAGTAGACCAATCTTGAGGCAAATCTTTCGTGACAAGAAAATTCACCACGTCCGCATACCACGGGAGAGTAGAGACCTTGAGCAATTGCTCATTCGGAAAGTATTCTTGGATAGGAATAGGGTCTATATGATTGTGATCAAATGTTAGACGTGACAAATGATTGGCGACAATGTTTTCCACCCCTTTCTTATCTTTGATGGAAAGGTCAAACTCTTGTAGAAGTAGGATCCAACGAATGAGCAGCGCTTTAGCATCCTTCTTGGAGAAAAGATACTTATGAGCGGCATGATCGGTAAAACAAGTAATCAGCGATCCTACTACATATGACCAAAATTTTTCAAGAGTAAATACTATGGCGAGTATTTCCTTCTCCGTCGTGGAGTAGTTGGATTGGGCGCTATCTAACATGCGACTTGCATAGTATTTGACATGAGGCTTTTTGTCTTTTCGCTGCCCCAACACGACCCCAATGCCATAATCACTAGCATCGCACATGAGTTTGAATGGGAGGTTCTAATCGGAGGCTTGCATAATCGGTGAGGTGGTAAGTGTATCCTTAAGCTTATCGAATGCCTCTTGGCACTCGGGGGTCCACTCAAAAGTGACATCTTTCGTGAGGAGTTGGCACATGGGCTGCAAAATAGCACTAAAGTCCTTAATAAACTGCCAGTAAAAACCCCCGTATCCTAAGAAAGACCTTATGTCCTTAAGAGTTTTTGGGGGCGGAAGGTTGGAGATGATGTCAATCTTAGCCTTGTCAACTTTCATCCCCTCACTTGAGACTATGTGGCCTAAAACGATGCCTTGGGTCAACATGAAGTGACACTTTTCCCAATTTAGAACAAGATTTTTCTCTATGCATCGTTTGAGAACTTTCTCAAGATTTTCGAGGATTCCTCGAAAGAATCGCCAAACACACTAAAGTCATCCATGAACACCTCAAGGAACTTCTCCACCATTTCACTAAAAATGCTAAGCATGCACCATTGAAAGGTTAAGGGTACGTTGTATAGCCCAAAAGGCATTCTCCTATAGGCAAACGTGCCATAGGGGTAGGTGAAGGTAGTCCTCTCTTGATCCTCGAGGGCGATTTTGATTTGATTGTACCCCGAATATCTGTCAATGAAGCAATAGTATTTGTGTCCAGCAACTCTTTCTAGGACTTGATCTAGGAAGGGTAAGGGAAAGTGGTCCTTTCTAGTGGCCGTGTTCAACTTTATATAGTCAATGCATACCCTCAATCCCGTGGTAGTCCTAGTAGGCACTAGCTCACCTTTCTCATTCTCTACGATTGTGATTCCTGACATTTTGGGAACCAATTGGGCAGACTCACCATTTGTTATCAGAAATGGGATAGATGATCCCATTATCTAACAACTTAATGACCTCGGCCATCACTACCTCCTTGATCATTTTGGGGTTCAACCGTCTTTACATTTGTCTAGATGGTTTGGCATTCTCCTCTAAATAAATCCTATGGGTGCAAACGGTAGGGGAAATTCCCCTCAAGTCGGTGATACACCACCCTAGGGCACTCTTGTGTTCCTTTAAAACTTACATCAATTTTCCTTCTTGACAAGGGTCTAGTCGGGAAGACACTGCCACCGGAAAACTCTCATTTTTGCCCAAAAAAATATACTTGAGTTCGCTCGGCAAGGTCTTGAGCTCAAGTTTCAGAGTCACGACATTGAACGGAAGAGGGAAACTATCCCTCAGGGGTAGTCTCTCAAAAGTAGAGGTTCACATAGCCTATTCAACCATTCTCACAACGCCCATCTGTTCCTCAAGTTCCATCTCCTCATCACACTCCACAATGGCCTTGTCACTAGCTAAGCATTTTTTGACATGTTCAAGGCTAGTCATATTATCATTAAGCATAAATAGGTGATCAAGAGAAGGGGTGATGCAAGAATCATTAACACTAGTATGACTAGAAATATTGAAAAAATCCTGCACCAAAGAGTCAACAAGAGAGATTTCATAAACATCATCACCATTTTCCTCATCAAGACCCGGTTGCTTAAAGAGGGAGAAAATATTCACATCCACAGTCATATTACCAAATATCAATCGCATGAGACCATTCTTACAATTGATCAAGGCATTAACAGTAGCAAAGAATGGGCAGCCTAAAATAATAGGAAATTATGATTGCTCATTTACAACAGGTTGTGTGTCAAGTACAATAAAATCCACTAAATAGTAGAAATTACCAACTTGAACAATAACATCTTCTATTATACCCCGTGGCATCTTGACGGATTTATTAGCCATTTGTAAAGTGACACGGGTCTCTTTAAGCTCTCCGAGGCCTAATTGGAAATACACTGAACAAGGAAGTAGATTCACACTAGCGCCCAAATCAAGGAGCACTCTATCGATATGGTGTTGTCCAATCACACATGCTATGGTAGGACAACCGGGGTCCTTGTATTTTGGAGGAACTTCGTTGAGGATAACGGAGCTCGCATGTGCAACCATGTAGGCACTGTTTTTGACATTGAGTTTCCTTTTGACAGTGTAAAGGTCTTTGAGAAATTTTTCATAGGCCGAAACTTGTTTAATGGCCTCCAAAAGAGGAATATTGATTTCAACTTTGTTACAATTCCAAAAATTCATGATTCTTGTTATTCTCGGCCTTCTTTTTGAGCCTTTGTGGAAACGGAGGAGCGGGATTCAAAAATTCTTGATCCATAAAATCGGGGACTTTAGGTAAGTCCTCTTCCAAATCCATGTCATTAGGGGACAACGAGTCCCCCTCATCAAGTTCGGCCTCAACTCTAACTGGATTATTGTTGATTTGTGGTTCTTGAGAAGGCTTTTGGACCTTATTGTCCACAATTTTCCCACTATGAAGAGTAGTGACTCCTTTTAGGTGCTCCATGGGACCATTGAAATTTGAGGCTCCACTATTCACTTGACCTTTAGGATTTTGAAATGGTTGTGTAGAAAGCTTTCCCTTATTAACAACTTGTTGATTTTGGAGCAATTGAGCTAATTGAGCTTGAAAAGTGATCGGGAGAGAACAAATCCTAATTACACGCCTTAATTCACATTTGTTAGTACTTTTTATCCTATTTTATTGTATTTTTATTTTGTTTTCTATTTTCTGTCAAGATTTGGAGAAAAGTAAGGATTTCAGGCTAAATGTGGTGAAAAAGTAGAAGAAAGAAGCAGAAAAAGCACCTCGTGCGCGTGACTGACCGGAAATAAGAATAAAAAGAGGTGATTGACAAGCGGGGGTATTTGTAAAATATAACCGCGCTAAAAGAAGAAAATACACTAAATTAGTTTGCAATTTCCCTGTTTATCTGCAATTTGAATCACAATGCCAGTTTTTATATAATATGATTAATCTATGATAAGTGGTATTATTTTAGTGGCTATGTGTGCAGGTTACCGTTGCAGTGTGGAGAATTGGAAGATAACGATAAAAGGAAGTGCTGGATTTCAAAGAAGACATTTCAAAGCTGAAGCACAGAGTTTGAGCGATCGACAAATATTCGAGTCGAGAGAAGCTCAAGCGATCGAAGATCCCAGAAGTTCAATCGATCGAAGAATGTTCGATCGATCGAACATGGCTTTTATTAGAACAAACACGCACGCTGCGGGGACATGGGTTGAAACCCTAGCTTTAGGTTTTTCTATATATATATATATCAGTTGTATTCACGAAAATAGGGACGCCCACTTTACTTTTCATCAGTTTTAGAGAGAGATAGAGGGTTTTTTTTTTTTATTATTATTTTTTTATGTTTTGTAGGTTTTGGAGTTTGGATATTGCTTTTGGATTGCTAATCTTCTAGTTTAATAATAGTTCTTCATTCCAGGTTACTCTTTTATTGTTTATTTGCATTCTGCACGTAGTTTAGAACAATATAATCAGTTATCACGTAGTTGTGCATGTTAGATAAACTTATACCATTAGTTTTTATAAATTTCAAGATTAAAATGCAACCAAACGCATCCTTAACGAATATTTAAGTCAAAAACAACACTGGGATACTCCAAACCATGTCTGAGTAGTCCCCAGGTTGGGAGATCACGATGAAACCGTGATCTCAAGCCTCTGCCATGCAGCAGAATAATTCCTGTGTTCGATCGATCGAAGTTAGTTCGATCGATCGGACCAGAGACATTGTCAATCGATCGAAGTCAGTTCGATCGATCGAAAGATGAAGATGTTCGATCGATCGAAAGCGCGTCGATCGATCGAACTCTCTGATTCTTGAGAACATTCTATGCAGTATTCCTAGACTTTCCGCTTTACTGATTTGTTATCAAACTGTCCCCAAATGCTCAGTTTGTCAAAACAGTCTGTAAAATTAAAGCCTTGAGGCATTTTTCTTCAATATATTTTGCAAACCACCCTCAATGCTAACACCATTGAAGGTGCGAGTCTTAACTATTGTTTTAAACCGCTTTTATGTATTTTAAACTTAATTGTGATGACATAGACCCGGTCATGAAAGGACTATGGATTCTTTACCTTTAGATAAATACGGAATACTGTAGAGAATGTGCTCCATTGAGCTTCAATGTAACTGTATGGGAGATGGCTAGGTTACGGTGGATTCTTGTAATCCCAACATTCCCTTTTATTCAGAAAAACACGTTTTAAAATATTGTTTTAATTTTCTAGTTAGTAGTTAGTTTAATTTAGTTTAATTGCTTAATCGTTAGTAGTTGATAAACCGTGGAACTAAGTGTTCTACATTTGTTAAAAGTATTGATTTTTGTTTTCCTTTTAGAGTTTAATCTAGGTTTTAGTTTAACACCTTCCCTGTGGGATCGACCTGGACTTAACCCGACTACTACTTGCACGATTACCTATACTTGGGTATAGCACACAAGCGCACACAGAAAAAATTCTCGTGTCAGTGATGATCAATGTCATATGCTAAAGATGTGCAATCTTTCCATCCATCATCTGTTTCGTTTACACAAAACCTAAAAATTCTAAAGTCTTAATGATTCTTAAATGCCTTAGTTTGAACACGAACGTGTAAGATGAGTTATCTACGGTAGTTCGCTCCTCTAGTAAGTAGCATCCTGTTCATGAGACTATACATTCTAAATATCCGTCTTTTGTGAAGTCAAGTATGAAAGCATTTAGTATCCAAAAATTCACTCTTATCAAAGCTTTCATACCACGTGCGATCATTATTAAAGCCAGTTTCTATGAGACGTTTATTTTTTAGTGTAAACCTATGTGAGAATTGAGTTGAAATTACTGGTTCTAGAGGTACAACAGTCCAAAATAACTCTGAATAAGGTTGGATACATAGCTGTTAACTTCACACACATGGATACATAATTGTGATGCATTTGTTATATCTATCTTGGTGACATGAGGAGTATGTGGGTTTCTTTCATGGTTTGTTTGAAGTTATTATATCCGTGTAGAGCTAAGTTAATAGTTGAATAGAAGAGAATATTTTAAAAGATTTTCTATATCTTTTTTGAATTTAAAATTGAGAATTTTGTGGATATTTTCACTGTAAACCTTCACGAGACAACACTCGTCCAATAGGGGAAACCTAGGGGTCTAACGGCTTGTTGCTTTCGCTAAATGCAAGCGCGATTCCTGCGAAAGTGAGTTAGGTAGTTTTCTTTTCTGTTTAGATTAGTTGTTTTAGTTTATCTTGTTTTAGTTTAGTCGTTGTAGTATTAGGCTAGCTTGCTTTTATTTTCTCTTTATTGCTAGGGACTAGCAATTCGCTAGTTGGGGGTTGTGATAAGCGGAGGTATTTGTAAAATTCAACTGCGCTAAAAGAAGAAAATACACTAATTTAGTCTACAATTCCTTTATATATCTGTAATTTGGATTACAATGCCAGCTTTTACATAATTTGATTAATCTATGATAAGTTGTATTGTTTTAGCTATATTTGTGCAGATCACTGATTGCTGTGTGAAGAAATGAATAAGCAGGATAAAAGGGTTGCTGGATTTCAAGGAAGACAATTCAAGCATGAAAAGTGAGTTTCAAGCGATCGAAGATCCCTCAAGCGATCGAGAGTTCGATCGATCGAATACAGTTAAAGCGCTCGAAGATTCCAAAAATTCAATCGATCGAGTGATATTCGATCGATCGAGCATGGCTTTTATCAGAACTTACGCGCACACTGTAGAAACAAAGTTTTGAACCCTAACTTTAGGTTTTAGTATATATATTCGTTTTGTTTACATCCCGGAGGACGCCCACTTTGTTTTTTATCAGTTTTAGAGAGAGAGATAGAGAGTTTTACATGTTTTTGTAGGTTTTCAAGGATTATCATTGATTCGGCTTGGTTTTTCTTAATTTTAATAAAAGTTCATCCGTCCAGGTTACATCTTATTGTTTTACTTACTTTCTTATTGTAGTTGGTAGTAGTTTAATCTGTTAGATTATATCTTTACATGATAGTTAGTGTTAAATCATTAGTTTTCATAGATTTCATGTTTAAACCACAACCAAACATGCCCCTAATGAATATTCACATTAAAAACGAATCTTTGACACTCCAAACTATGTCTGAGTAGTCCCCAGGTTGGGAGATCATAATGAAACTGTGATCTTAAGCCTCTGCCATGCAGCAGAATAATTCCTGTGTTCGATCGATCGAAGTTGTTTCGATCGATTGTACCAGAGAACATTCAAGTGATCAAAGATGTTTCGATCGATTGAGAGATGAAGATGGTCAATCGATCGAACTCTCTGATTCTTGGGTAGTCTCTTTGCAGTATTTCAAGACTTTCTGTTTTTGAGATTTGTTATCAAATTGTCCCCGAATGCTCAGTTTGTCAAAACAGTCTCATTACTTTAAGCCTTAAGGCATTTTTCTTCAATAACATTTGCAAACCATTTTGAATGCTAACACCATTCAGAATGCGAGACTCAACTATTGATTTAAACCGCTTTCATGTGTTTTGATTTAACTGTGATGATATAGTCCCGACCATGAAAGGACTATTGATTCTTATTTTTAGAAAATACGGAATACTGTGGAGAGATACACTACTTAGAGCTTAAATGTAACTGCATGGTAGATGGCATGATCGCTGCGGACTCGTGTGATCCCAACATTCCCTTTTTATAAAGAAAACTGTTTCCAAAATATCGCTTTAGTTACTTAGTTAATCACTAGTTTAATTTAATTTAGTTACTTTAATTTTAGTAGTTACTTCATGGAACTTCGTGTTCTACAACCTAGCAAATGTTGATTTTTTATTTTCTTTTTAGAGATTAATCTAGGTATTTAGTTTAACACCTTCCCTATGGGATCGACCTGGTCTTAACCAGATTACTACTTGCACGATTACCTACACTTGGGTATAGCACACAAGCACACACAAATTTTTAGCCGTGTCAAGTTTTTGGCGCCGTTGCCGGGGAAGGAAACAAGCTAACGCTTAGATTACCTCAATCTATCTTTACCTCTTTCTATTTTCGTTTGTATTTTATTCTTTAGAAAAAAAAATCTCTTTAGGAATCTTTTCCTTTTCATGTCTGATAATTCCATTGAAGGAATTTTTGGAAATCCACTCTACTTAGCCAATTCCTCTGATTCTATTAATCCCGTAGCCACACCTACCAATTCAATGGGCGATAATCAAAGTGAAAATGGTGAGAATGTGGTTGTACCAATTGACAATTCGCTTCGTCCTTTGTGCGATCTCATGATACCGAACACGCACCTACACATTCTTGTATTCTCATTCCACCACATGCAGGCGAATTCCAATTTCGCAACGGAATGATTCAACTCCTTCCAACCTTCCATGGAATGGAGAGCGAGAAGGCATATCTATATGTCAAAGATTTTGAGGATGTGTAGACACCCCATTTTGTCGGCTATCAGATTTAGGAGAACCATAGTTTGGTGGTTCACAATGATCGTAAAAGACTCAAAAGGACTCCTGGAAGTCAGCTCTATCTCTCAGAATGCTCAGATTGACCAAAATGCCCCTGAAAGCCCGAAAGCTCCCAGATTTGGACCAAAAGTTCTGGAAACATGCTACGTTGTAAGAAAAGCGATAAAATGAGTTTTTAAGAGAAAATCGGGTGAAATCGTCAGCTCCCAGAGACCCCCGGAAGTCCCGGAAGCTCCCAGAAAGTCTCCGTTGACCGGTTTGACCAAGGTTTGACCAGGTTTGACCAAGTTTGACCGAAATCGTCCGAATTCACCAGAATCATTCTAAATTATGAGAAAAGTATTAAAACAAGTTCCAAAAGAAAATCGAGCGAAAACATCAGCTCCCGGGAACTCCCGGAGGTTTCCAGAACTTCCCGGGAATCCCAGGTTTGACCAGTTTGACCGGAATTTGACTTTAGAACCGGGGCACTGTGACAATTTTCAAATATTTTTCATGGATACTAGAGGTCAACAGCTTTCCGACGGTATATCGCACATAATTTTTGGATTTAAAACGAGTTTATTATGAATTTCCAAAGGCGAAAAAGACGATCAAATCGGCTTTTATCGCGAATACCGTAAAACTTTTCAAAGTGACCTATCCCCGAACTATTTTTTATGTGGAGTAGACTCCATTACCTTTCCAACGGTATATCACAACCTCAATTTGGAGTTCGTATGCATTTTCTGTGAATTTCGGACGAAATAGGGCCTTTTCGCGAATACCGGAACCTCTGGGGGCCTAAACGTAATTTTTTGGGCTTCAGAGGAGCACTGCCGCCGCGGCACTGGCCCAGTGCCGCCGCGGCACTCAATCCTCGCAGAGTCCATTTTTGTAATTTTTTTGGGGGTCCAATTTGATTAATTGAAAGCCAAAACGACATAGTTTTATGTTCACAGTTGTTTGGGACCAATGGGAGTACTTCTAAAACCCCAAAACCACCCCCAAATTGGCCTATTTAAACCCTCCATTACTCTTCATTTTGGGGGGGCCAAGTGCAAAGCTTGAAAAGTTGTAGAGAAGAAGAGAGATAGAGATAGGTTTAGAAGAGAGAAAGGGAGCTTCTCCCATTGATTTTCCATAAGAAAGTGAGTTTTATTCTTGTTTTCTTCCATCATCCTTCTATATACTTCACACTCAAAGTCCACTCCAACCCTCATTCTTGAGCATTCATGAGATAGGAAGCTACTTCCATGTCCAAATGTCAAAATCTATGAGTGAAACACCAAGCTACAAGTCCAAAATCACATTGATTATCATCTATTGATTGCTATTTACTTGCTTTGATTATATATATGTTCATCTCTCCTTATCTCATTTCTTTTTCTTTTCTTTATTTACTTACTAGTTCATCATCATCTAAGTGATGACATGAAGTTTGGGGTGAGTGAATCCTTATGGATAGTAGCTCTTGACCTCAAAAACATGTTTGATAGATGATGATCATAACCTCAATACTTCCAAGGTATTCTTGAAATGTATTGAAGTTATGTTCAAAAATAAAAATAAATCTCTCCAACAATCTTGGAGGTTCTTGATGATGAGTTTGATGTTGGCATTTCAAGTGGCTATAATCCTTATTGAGTATTAAAAATATGTTTTCAAAACATCTATTTCAAAACCCCTCTCAATCCTTCTCATTTTGGTTTCAAGAAACAAAACCTTGTTTTCCCCAAAATCTTCAAAATAATAAGTCAAAACAGTGAGTGAGTTGAGTTCAAAGATTTCTCTAGGACTCAATACTCAACATATGGATGCAAGGCCACTTGAAAAGTCTTCCTAACTCATTGGAGAACACCCATGAGTTTTGGTTTGACTTGGAAGTACTTGGAAATGGTCCATTTGGATCCCAACATTCCTTCCAAACATTCTGCCTTTTTCTGTCACAGCAGCTAGAGCCACTTCTAACTTGTTTTACAGAAAACTTTTCCAAAAGGGGTGGTCCTAAATTATTTTTCCCTTAAACTTCAATGTCTTAGGAAACTTTCTGTATAAAATGGGACTCTAGATCATTAGTTTTCATTTTCTAAGATTTTTCAACATTTCAGTCGACAGTACAAACTCTGTTTCTAAGTGACCTCTATTGTTTATATAATTTCTCTCAATCTGTGATAGATATTCAAGATTGGCCTTTTGGGTTGTGTTCTAGACACAATAAGGAACATCTCCATAAAAAATCATGTATTGAAAACATTCCTAACCCCTCTTTTCAAATTCCAAAAGATCATGCTACTGTTCTGTCCACTATTCACAGCAAGTACATTTCAACTTTCATTCTTTGATTTGATGCTCATATGCATTCGAAATTAGCTCATATCTTAGGAAGTAGTTCATACCACATTTTTACATATCCCATATTAATTTCATTCATTCATTCATACACATTTTAGATTTCTAAGTCACTCTAGGAATCCATGTACCCAAAACACACTACAACCTTTGCACATTTTAGATACATACATTGCATTCATGCAAGATTTGGGGTTTTTGTAACTCTTAATCTAAGAAGATTATAAGGAATGATCATGATCACACGTTCATGCTCCCCTCGACCTAATCATCCTTTCTCATCCATCCCGGGGATTGAGAGATCTTCTATTCTCAAAGATTAACATGCATCATCCTAGCTTGCTAAGCATCCTTGTTTTCTTTGACTATTTGTTTCAAGAACAATTCATGTCCCCCTTTAGATTAGGAAGTCTTGATTATTTGATACATGATTAGACTATTTTTCCTAAGTTTATTTGTGTGATCTTTCACTTTACATTGTATGATATTTGACTTAGATCTTATGAATGATATCTTATCTTTAGATCTTCCATTTCAAGTTTCTTATGTGATGTAATATACTATCATAGTATTAATTGCTGAACCATACATAGTATAAGATGATTATTTGGATGCTAATTGAGGCCCGTCGAAAGACGGGGCGAGTTGAGGGTGTTTTAGTCGCGACAAAGGCTCCTTCCTCTCTCGTACCAAAACCCCGAACCAAGTTCTTTGGTTATGAAGGGCCGGTGCCCTTTATCCATTTGGGTGAGTCAAATTAGGTTTCTTGGTTCCTTAAAGACCAAGTGGCGACTCTGTATCTGTTTTCAACAGACCTATTTTCTTTCTTTGATTCAAATCAATTTCAAAATAATCTCAAACAAGAGAAGTGGTCCACTTCCGGTATCCACAGGATGTTTGTAAAACATTCTCACAGAATTGTCCCGTAGATGTGACACATCTAATGCTATTCCCCTTCACCTTGAAGGATAAAGCAAAAGCGTGGCTACTCACCTTAAAACCAAATTCGATCTACACCTGGCATGCGATGAACACTGCATTCTTAAAGAAATTCTTTCCACCTCGCATGACCACCGAGCTTAAACGATAAATAAACTCTTATAAACAAAAGAGCAATGAAACCTTCACTCAAATTTGGGAGCATTTCAAGGATTTGCTTCTCTCATGCCCACATCATGGGTATGAGAAATGGCGAACCATAAGCTACTTTTACGAAGGATTAAATGGTGAAATTAAAAAGTTGATCGAAACCATGAGTTCAGGGCCATTTCTTCGCAAAAACACTGAAGAAGCTGAAGCTCACTTCGAGTGGCTAGCTGAACATGCCCATGAATGGTCCAATTCTGAAGATGTCCCATGCTCACAAATATCCTGTGTAGAAGGAAAAGTCTGTACCAATTAAAAAGTGAGGATCATCTAATGGACAAATATGAGGAACTAGTTAAGAAAGTAGAAGAGTTAGGAATGAAAGAAGAGAGTTTTAGGCAGATTTTACCTGAAGAACCATGCGGCACATGCAACATGTTGGGACACACTAGTCAATACTGTCCCAATGTGCCATACTTTCAAGAACAAGCCCCCGTGGAAATGAATGCCATGCAAGGATATAGGGGGACGGGGAATTCCTATAATAATCATAACTCACAAAATAATAACAATCGATGAAATCACCCCGATTTTGATTAGAAAAATGATGCTGGGACCCAAAATCACTACCAACAACAATAGCCCTACAATAACAATAATCACTATCAAGCGCAATTCAATAGGCAGCCTCATCCATTCATTCAAAATAGATCACACAACTACAACCAAACTCAACCCTCTAACAATCAGCAATCAAATGTTTATGTACCACCTCACAAAAAGGTGCAAGAGGAATATCCACTCTCTAATGTGAATTTAACGCAGCAGATAATTCAAATGATGAGTAAAATATCTGCAATATTAGAGAGAATGGATGCACGACAAGAGGGGTCGAGTGGAACGTTTCCTGCCCAACCACTTCAAAACCCTAAGGGATTCAACAATGGTCCCAATAATCATGAACAAGCAAAAGTCGTGACTACTCTGAGAAGCGGCAAGATTATAGGGTGCAATACACCCCTCTCTACTCCCGAGGATTATGAAAAGGAAGAAGTGGTACCTAAAAACAAACCATCCACTCAAGAAGAGGAACCGTCTACTGATCACAAACCATTAGAATCAAATGATGACGCTTCTAAAGAAGTGGAAGAGGTTGAGAGAAGGCCCGGAAACGAACCAATAAAAGACAAATTACCTAAATGCCCTTTCCCTGCGCCTTACCCTCAAAGGCTTAAGAAACCCAAAAATGAGGCAAAGAATCAGGAGTTCTTGGAATTGTTTAAAAAAGTCAAAATAAATCTTCCACTCCTTGATGCAATCAAACAAGTGCCGGCTTACGCTAGGTACCTTAAAGACTTATGCACGGTCAAGAGGAGGCAAAGTGTGAAAAAACACGCTTATGTTGCTTGCCAATCAAGTGCAATCATCCAAAATGAATTGCCTCTGAAACTCAAAGACCCCAGTACCCCAACTGTCTTG
The DNA here is from genome assembly GCA_033977485.1 of Hydrangea macrophylla. Lineage (NCBI taxonomy): Eukaryota > Viridiplantae > Streptophyta > Magnoliopsida > Cornales > Hydrangeaceae > Hydrangea > Hydrangea macrophylla. The sequence goes on from CM066987.1 coordinate 104,036,581, forward strand.
TGACGAATTGGGAATCAAAGAATAGACAATGCCCTCCTTGATTTAGGAGCTAGCGTAAACCTGCTGCCATACTCAGTTTATAAATAACTAGGGTTGGGTGAACTCAAACCTACCCGAGTTGCGTTACAACTGGCAGACAGGTCAGTCAAATACCCTAGAGGAATATTAGAGGACGTTCTAGTGCAGATAGATTCATTTGTCTTCCCAGTCGATTTTGTGATCTTGGACACTGAACCTGTATCTAATCCATGTTCACAAATCCCGGTAATATTTGGACGTCCATTTCTCAACACCATAGATGCCACAATCAAAATAAGAAGTGGTATTATGACCATCGTATTCGGGAACATGACAAATGTCAAGATCTTTTCAAATCCCCGACCTGAAGAATACGAGGTTGAGGAAGAAATCAACTATATCAAAATGGTCAGTGAAGATGAGACCGACTTCGTTGATTATAAAGACCCTTTAGAGGTAGTAGTGTCACAATTTGACACTATCTACAAACCTAACAATTCTACTCCATTGGACGCTGCTTTAAATCACACCTGCCTCATGATGGAAACGAAAGAGGAGAATAGAGCTGAATGCATGTGGGTAACACCATATGAACCCCTACCTCCAAAAACAAAATTAGTCATGTCCTCCAATTTCCAGTTTCCCGATTTGGAATTAAAGGAGCTTCCAGAAGAGCTCAAATATGCTTTCCTGGGGACTGAAAAGACTTATCCTGTTATAATTTCATCCACTCTCAGTCTGGAACAAGAGGGCAAATTAATCCAAATGTTAGAACAACATAAGGGAGCATTGGGATGGACTATTGCCGACCTCAAAGGCATAAGCCCGTCTGTGTGCACTCATAAAATATCTCTAGAGGAAGACGCTAAACCGTCACGACAAATGCAAAGGCATCTGAATCCCAACATGCAAGAGGTAGTTAAAAAGGAAGTACTAAAACTACTTGATGTTGGGATCATATATCCTATTTCTGATAGCCCTTGGGTTAGTCCAACCTAAGTGGTGCCCAAAAAGGCGGGTATAACGGTAATCCCAAATAAAGACGGCAAATTGGTACCAACACGCGTCCCCACCAGATGGCAGATGTGTATTGATTACCGAAAATTGAATACTGTGACTTGAAAAGACCACTTTCCATTTCCATTCATGGATCAAATGCTAGAACGAGTGGCGGGTCATAAATATTATTAATTTCTGGACAGATATAGAGGTTACAACTAAATTGAATTCGCTCCTGAAGATCAGGAGAAATGACTTTCACATGTCCGTTCGGTACATTTACCTGTCATCGTATACCTTTCGGCTTATGCAACGCACCTGCTATTTTTCAGCGGTGCATGTTGAGTATATTTAGTGATGTGGTCGAACAAATACTCGAGGTCTTTATGGACGATTTTTTAGTGTTCGACCATAGTTTTGAAAATTGCTTAGACAATCTGGAACGTGTGCTAGCAAGATGCGAGGACAAACACTTAGTACTAAACTGGGAAAAGTGTCACTTCATGGTGACCAAGGGAATTGTCCTCGGCCACATTATTTCTGATAAGGGTATCCAAGTTGATAAAGCAAAAATTGATATTATCTCGAACCTACCTGTCCCCCGTACAGTTAAAGACATCCGCTCTTTCTTGGGACACGCGAGATTTTATTGTCGCTTTATCCAAAATTTTAGTGTAATTTCCTGACCACTTTGTCAACTCTTAGTCAAAGATGCACCTTTTGAGTGGTCTGACAATTGTCAAACATCTTTTGACGCACTAAAGGAACACCTTACCTCCGCACCGATAATATAGGCACCCGACTAGAGTTTGCCTTCCGAACTAATGTGCGATGCTAGTAACTATGCCGTTGGTGCAGTCCTAGGACAAAGGAAGGATAATAAGCCTTATGTAATCTACTATGCCAGTAGAACACTTAACGAAGCTCAAATGAACTATACGACCACTGAAAAAGAGCTACTGGCAATAGTCTTCGCTCTAGATAAGTTCAGGTCATATCTGATAGGATCCCCATCGTCTGTTTTACAGACCACTCGGTCCTCAAATACATGTTATCTAAGAAGGACGCGAAACAAAGGCTTATCCGTTGGATACTCCTACTCCAAGAATTCGATATCATAATCAAGGATAAAAAGGGAGTAGAGAATGTAGTCACTGACCATTTGTCTCGATTAACATTTACCGACAACACTGAACCCATACCAATTAAGGATGAATTCCCAGATGAGCAACTGATGGCTGTGTTGAGTTTGCCTTGGTATGCGGATATAATAAATTATCTTTTCACGGGAGAAACCCCGAGTCATTGGTCAAATCAAGATAGGAAACGGTTCCTCTCGTTTGCACGTCATTTCTTGTTCGATGACCCGTACTTATTCAAGTATTGTGCTGATCAAGTCATCAGACGTTGCGTTCCAAATGAGGATATAACCGTGATTTTGGCATCTTGCCGTTTTAAAGCCTGTGGAGGCCATTTTTCTTCACAAAAGACCGCATAAAAAGTCCTACATAGCGGTTTCCACTGGCCCACCATGTTTAAGGATGCTTATTGTAAGTCGTGCCAATGATGTCAAAAGCTAGGTACAATTTCTAAACGGAACTCTATGCCCTTAACCCCCATTATCACAATTAAAATATTCGATTGTTGGGGCATAGACTTTATGGGCCCATTTTTGAAATCAAACAATTTTGAATACATTCTCCTAGCTGTGGAGTATGTATCGAAATGGGTAGAAGCGATACCGACAAGATGCAATGACCACAAAACGGTTATGTCCTTTCTTAAGGAACATATTCTGTCGCATTTTGGAACCCCAAGAGCACTTATAAGTGACCAAGCCAAACATTTTTGCAATAGACCTTTGGAGTCACTCCTCAAGAAATATGGGGTAAACCATTGGATCGCTCTAGCTTACCACCCACAAACTAACGGGCAGGTAGAGTTGGCTAACCGAGAAATCAAGCATATACTCAAAAAGAGGGTTAGTTTCAACAGAAAAGACTGGGCTTACAAACTGACTGATGTTCTATGGGCGTACCGTACTGCCTATAAGATAAACTTGGGGATGTCCCCATACATGCTAGTGTACGGCAAGGCATGTCACCTTCCTGTCTAAATTGAGCATAAAGCATATTGGGCAACACGCTTATTGAACTTCGACATTAAAGAAGGAGGTCATCTCCGAAAACTCCAGTTGGCTGAAATGGAAGAAATACGTCGAGATGCATACGACAATGCTAAATTACACAAGGAAAGGTTGAAGGCTCGCCACAATAGAACAATCTTTCGAAAATCATTCGAGCCGGGGCAGAAAGTCTTGCTGTACGACTCTCACCTCCACCTTTTTCCAAGTGAGCTCTGATCCCGGTGGACAGGTCCATTCCTTGTCAAATCTATTTTTCCACATGGGACCGTTGAGCTCATAAATCCCAAGAACGATGATTATTTTAAGGTTAACGGCCAAAGGTTAAAGCCGTTCTCTGAAAACTTCTTACCAGAAGCTGAGCACATCGAGCTAGATGAGCCCAGCTATCCATCCACCTAAAACACTAAAGCGTGTTCACATATTGTTGTTGTATTTCTTTCCTTTACTGCACTTTGTTTTATTTCATTTGTTTCTATCTCTTTCTGAGTGTGACCTCGATTTTAATCTGCTATCATGTTATCTCTCTCCTGCAGGTTGTGAAAATATGAGGGATGACGACGTCCATTCCATCAGGTCATAGGCTGACTCTGAATATCCTAACCCTCCATGGACTACCGAGGAGATTGCATTCTGTCTCTCTCCTTATCAAGGGCCCAGAGCGGACAATGTCATTGACTTAACCCAAGGGTACATCCCTTACGATCCTGCACTCCTCCACATTAACCCCTTCGCACATATGGACTTCCCTGAAGAGGAAGTCGAACCAGAGGGGTATTTTGTTGGGGAAGTCGATGATGCTCTCTTGGCACAATGGGAGAATGATTCGATGTGGGAACCATGGGAGGAAGACGATTTACATGATGTGGTGCCTGAACGCCATAATGCTGTCTTCACTTATGTTGATGACTTCCTTGTCATTGAATTGGTTCCATACATTTATATGCACTTAAGTTATTTGTTGTTCCGGTTGCAATGCCCTCTACTTGCTAGTGCACATGGTTGTATCACACCAATAGTGAGGTTAATTCCTTGTCACACATCTTTTTCTTTTCATCCTTCTATGTTTATTCCTTTCTTTTGGTTCTTTCTTTTGTTTTACTTAATTTTTTCCTTTTTAGTGTTCTTTTGTTTTCCTTTGTCAAGCTGCTCACTATGAATCCAATGTTACCATCGTTGTTCTTCCTGCATCAGCTGTTCCATGGATTTGGACCATACATAGTGCCCCCGAGTATTCCGCCGCAAGAGGAAAGTCCGTTGAGAAATTACACTCTGTTATCTTTGTCTCCATCCAGATCACCTCTTGCTAGTGCAATCAATCCCTCAGAGATTTCAGACTCATTTGATGATATCCTTGCTGCTTTCCGACTGTTCTGGGAAAAGGAATCATCAAGTTTGGAATCTACACTCGAAGATGTGGCGGAAGAAGAAGCAACTGCAGAAGATGGAATATTCATGTTTGAAAATTAGTGCTCCACTTCAACTGCGTTTTGTTATGTGGTCTTTCTTTTATCATTTGAAGTGTAATGCTGGACAAAGGATTGCCAATTTTGCTTTCAATTTTTAGTTTTTCTTGATTAATAAGGTTTTAAGTACCATGGTGGAGGGTAATAATTTTGCAAAAAGGATGGTATTACAATGTTAAATTTATAAATTTGCAATTTTATATTTCCTTGTTAATGATGATCTCTTTTTCTGGCTTGCATGTCCTGTAACTGAACTGCTTTTACGCTATTCTGTATGTCCAGATCAATTTCTATTAGTTGGGGGTACACAGTTGTTCTGTGTAAAGATTTCTGATAATTTTCATGTTCGATCGATCGAACAACCTTCGATCCATCGAAAATGTCCAAACTTCAAGCGCTTGAATAATTCTCAATCGATCGAAAGTTCGATCGATCGAGAATGTTCGATCGCTTGAGACTTGTATTTAAACGAAGCGTCCAGCATACACCTCTTCAGTTTCTCTCCCTCTCCTTCACCCTCGAGCACTTGAAAAAAAGAGAGTGAGAGAGCCCGGTGATTTCCTTTCAATTCCATCAGTAGAGGGTTGTCCCTGCTCCTCACCAACACTCATCATCATCACCACCACCTCCTCTCCGCCACGCTCAACTCGAGGTAAACTCCCGAGATCCCTCCTTTTCCAATTTTTGTTAAAACCTCAGGGGATGCTCCCCATTGGTCCCAAGACCTGTGTTGATAATCGTAGCAATCTTAGGTTCTTATTTGTTTTGTTCTATTTTAGTTTCTATCATTTTTTCTGAGTCTCGCTATGCTCGATCGATCGAGCTGGTTTCAAGCGATCGACAGCAAGACTTGTTCGATCGATCGAGTTGGTTTCGAGCGATCGAAGGTAGCAGTTTTGCGATCAATCAAAAACTGTTCGATCGATTAAACTGTTATAGTGGCAGTGTCTTTAGTTGGTCCTTTTACTTTTGCTTTCGTTAATCTTTTCTTGTTTGTTATTTTCTTTTTCAGGGCATTCCAAATGAATCCGATCACAGAGTATCATAAATCCAAACCCCTCGATCTCACCATACCAGATCTGATACCCGATCACGGGTTTCGAAATGACGAGGATCAGGTTTGGTTCACACAGTACTTCCAGACGAGGAAGGTGATGTTAGAGCGGCCACTCGAGGCTGTATGGCTTTCTGCCCCATGGTTCCTTGCACGCATTCGTGCCATGCCGCGTTGGTTTGAGATGTTGACGCAGTCTAAAAGAATCAACATCACATGGGTGTGAGAGGCGTGTACGACCATGATTAAGGACCCTGCGACACCATTCACTTACCAATCATTCTTCCGGGGTCGCGAGATCATATTTAGCCTGGCTACTGTGGCCGTTGCTTTGGGTGTACCGAAGATGCCCGACCACTATTACCCACACATTCCCAGTACACCCGAGACTCTACCCTCTGTCATTATACAAGAGATTACCGACGATGTAGTTCAGATCTGGAATGGCATCTCCCTGATTGAGGACCGTTTTCTGACCGAGTAGTTTCATCTCCTCCACCTGGCGCTCGCCAATTGCATATTGATGATTTCTTACCACGAAAAGGTGGCGCCTTCGTATGCTCAGGTTTTGTATGCCATTGGGACAGGGCGACGTGTCTGCCTGCCCCGCCTCTATATCGATTTCTTTGTCTAGCCCACGCAGTACATTACCGCCAAGCGCCATCTGAAGGGCGCTTGGCCCACCCATCAGGTGATTGAGCAGGCTGGATTGCTCTCATTGGCCACTGACACGATTTCTCAAGCCTCGAGTTGGTTTGGGGAGACAGCTGCACGCCGTTCAGATGCACAGTAAAAGAGGAAGCTGAAGGGAAAGGCCAAGGTGGGGGCGAAGAGGAAGAGAGGAGGAGGCACCGACACAGAGGGTGCAGCTTCTGGGACGCCTACCGAGGCTGAGAAGCTTGATTTGGATGATAAAGAACCCATTGCTGTCGTGCAGTAGTTCGAGCTGAGACAGCGGTCTCAAGCTCAGGCCCAGGGAGAGTTGTCTTTCGTGTCCCTCCAGACTCTCCACTCATTGCTTTTCTTAAGGAGAGGGAGGCGCGGATACGACTCGAGGGCAAGATGGATCAGATGACGACTTTACTGGAGGCGATCTTGATACAGATCGGGGTTGACCAGTCTATTCACACCGCTCCACACCCACCGACTGCTCCTTCTGCACCGCCTACCACAGATCCATCTTCTTCTACACCACCCACTACCGATCCATCTACATCCACTGCTGTCATGACTCATCCCACTACGCGTGGAAATAGGACACGTGGCATGCCATCAAGGCTTATCCAGTTCCATTAAAGTAAAATAGCAGCGGAAAACATTATTAAAATCCATCAAAATCAGAGTTATAAAAAGTTTTGTCCAGTTGTAATCGTTTAGAAAGAATTCGATTGAGAAACAGAGGTCCAGTCGACTGATCTAGAATCCGGTCGACTGGTGACCTCAAACAGAAAGGTTTCAAAATATAACAGTCCATCCAGTCGACTGTGTCGGGGACCCAGTCGACTGGTGCCTAAAATTATCAGTCGACTGAAAATGTCCAGTCGACTGGTACCCTCATCCAGCAGAATGTCATGGCCTGGGGCTCCATCCAGTCGACTGTTTTCTCAACCCAGTCGACTGAATCTCAGACGAAACAAAGTAGTAACCAATTCAACACAGTTATCCAGTCGACTGGATCAAAAACCAGTCGACTGGTTTCTGTCAGCAAAACCAAAACTGCAGTTTTTCCCAATCAAGGTTCTCCCAAATCCAAACCAACATATATCCCCTCCATTCCATCATTCAAAAGCATAAATACAAGAGCGTTTACTAGGGATTACAAGTACTAAATCTAAGTTCAGATTATACTACAACATGCTACGAATCTAATCCATGATTCTATTACAACATTTTATAATTTACCAATCCTTACACAAGATTAGGATTTAAAACAAAAACATATACAATTTTGGTTCCCCGGCGTTCCTCGGCCTCACTCATCACGTTTCTTCTTGTCTTTCTTCTTACCTGCAATGGAGTAAATCTCCACTGCTCAACTATATGCTGAGTGCACAAGTCTAACATATGCAATATATAACAAAACATGCTTTAATCTCATAAATCATATCAATAGTCTCTAGGGAGAAAAATACGCCTTCATCCGGTAGCGGCAAGTCCAAGCCTTAAACCGCGATGTCAATGGCTAGTCCAAGCCTACAACCATTACATACCACAAGTGCCATGGCAAGTCCAAGCCTTAAACCATGCACAGTAGCCGTCGCTACTAAAATTCTCAAACAACGAGAATCTTACTCCGGCATGAATTTGTATAAGACCCCCCCTTTGACCCACATAGACAACTCAACGTGCTCACGTAAATCTAGACATGCTTTTCACAATTTAGCGCGTGCATCATTAACGGGCCTACAATTAACACATGGATTTTGCCCGGATCTCAATTTCGTCATCGAAATATAAAACATGTATTTCTCTATATTTCACAAGTTAGAACTTCATACCTCGTGCGATTTCTCCCAAACTTTGAAGGATCGAATAGGAGGCCAATTAATCGTCAAATTTTGAATTTGAGACGATTCCTACAAGTTTTACGGATTTTCCCCAAAAGTCTAGAATTAAGATTTTTACAAAAATTGGCCAAACACGGCCTAAGTAGTATCAAAACGTAGATCTTACCTCCACGAGTTCAAATCTTGAATCTAGAGAAAATCTGACGGACAAACGGTCGTCGATCGGCGTCGCAAAGTCCGTGGCAAACAAATCTCTTTTCTCTCTCCTCTCTCAAGATATTTAGAGAGTTTTAGATGAGAATGAATCTCATCCACTACTATATATAGGCAAACTCTTCAAAAATTGCGTTTACCTCCCCACGAATTCCTCAAACTTCTAATTAGCTCTCGAAACTTTGCACATATTCATTTATGCCTTTACGAGTGAAATGATAAATTTCAGAAGTTTCCGACTAAGTATCGTTTGGTCCAAAATAACGTCTGAAAACTAAATTATGTGGAATCTCTACACAATCTACCTTTTTTATTTAACGTGTCACTCACGTTCTCACCACAGTGCTCAAACTGATATAACAATATCAAAATTACCAGAAATTATACTACACAGTATAATTCACTATTCACAAAATAATAGATATCTCAAATAACATTTAATTCATGTAAATGTCATTTAACCATGCCAATGCAACATGAAATACCATGTTCCTGTGTCCTCTCTGACACCTCACCGTTGACCCACAGTCAACCTCATCTCTATATTAATAAACATTAATATTTCCACGTGTTACCACAATGTCATATTTTAAAAGCAGACAAATTCTGGAACGGGTGTGACAACTGCTCCACCTACTACTTCTATTACTCTACCTCCACTATCTACTGATCCCTATGCCCCATCATCATCATCTGCACCACCTCTGGTCGTGGCTGACCCATCACTGTCTACATCAGCTGCCTCGACTGTGAGTGACCCGGCGATGGCTACTACTATTGCTGAGGGTGGAGATGAGGATGCTCTTGCTGCACCGATCGTGATTCTTTCTGATATTGGGGATGATTAGATGATATCCATTCTGCGTAAGAGTTATTGCATTTTTGCTTTTTACTATTTCTCTCTCTCCTCTCTTGTTTCTTTTGGGTTGTTTGGTTATGATGGGACTGTTAGAGCTTTTGGACATTTTTGGACATTTTTATCACTATTCTGTACTTATATTGTTATATCATTCCGGTGATTGGGTGTTTGTATTATTTTTGGACATTGCTTTATCAGTATCTTTTATTTCTTTTGTTCTTGGCTGCGTGGAGTTTATATGGCTTTACAGATTGATATGCTTGCGGTGTTTTCTTTGCGTTATCAGGTGATATCTCTCTATTTATTTTGAAAATCTACTTCTGAGGACATAGCAATTTTCAGTTGGGGGTGGAATGTAGATAGATAATCACTTGTACATGTTTATACTTAGCAATCTGGATAACTTTATTGCACATATCATATAATCTCGGTTAGTATTGTTCTTTAAAAAAAATCAAGGAATTTTTTAACTTAATTAGTAGAATAACTTTGAATATTCAATTCTCTTTAGCTGTTGTCAAGCAATGATACATTCATATTAATCTCATCCTTTTAGGGATTAAGTTCACGCATTTTTCTAGTTCCATTAGGATGATTGCATTTGTTGACCTTTCATGTATCCAATATCCAATTGCACTAGTTGGTAGCTATGTTGAAAACCTAAAAATGAGTTAATACGACTATGGTGCTAAAAGAACGAGTAGTAGAAACAATTTAACCCTTAGCGAGTTTTTGATCCAATCTTTATTTCTGAGGGAATTTTCACAAAAAAATTCGAATTGTCTTTCTTGATTACACATATTACATTCGTTGCACTAGTCTCAGCTAATTGTTCAATTTTGGCTGCTTATTAGAGGAGAACGTTCAGAATCTACCAACCAAACTCAATAAACATGGAAGTGTTAAAATTAAAGAGTTAAGAAAATGATTTAAGCCATCGTTACCCATTTCCTACCATCATCGTTACCCATACCACCTACTAGTTGGTGCATGATTGGAGGAGATTAGTTGTGGGAGACATCTAAAAATAAAAAATAAAAAATAAAAAAATGATAGAAATTGGTTGGAAATGTGAAAAAGAAGGAAATAAGAATAAAAAGAGGTGATGATCAATGTCATATGCTAAAGATGCGCAATCTTTCCATCCATCATCTGTTTCGTCTACACAAAACCTAAAAATTCTAAAGCCCTAATGATTCTTAAATGCCTTAGTTTGAACACGAACGTGTAAGTTGAATTATCCACGGTAGTTTGCTCCTCTAGTAAGTAGCATCCTGTTCATGAGACTATACATTCTAAATATCCGTCTTTTGTGAAGTCGAGTATGAAAGCATTTAGTATCCATAAATTCACTCTAATCAAAACTTTCATACCACGTGCGATCATTATTAAAGCCAGTTTCTGTGAGATGTTTATTTTTGAGTGTAAACCTATGTGAGAATTGAGTTGAAATTACTGGTTCTAGAGGTACAATAGTCCAAAATTACTCTAAGTAAGGTTGGATACATAGCTGTTAACTTCACACACACGGATACATAATTGTAATGCATTTGTTATATCTATCTTGGTGACGTGAGGAATATGTGGGTTTCTTTCATGGTTTGTTTGAAGTTATTATATCCGTGTAGAGCTAAGTTAATAGTTAAATAGAAGAGAATATTTTTAAAGTTTTTCTATATCTTTTTTGAATTTAAAATTGAGAATTTTGTGGATTTTTTCACTGTAAACCTTCACGAGACAACACTCGTCCACTAAGGGGAACCTAGGGGTCTAACGGCTTGTTGCGTTCGCTAAATGCAACCGCGATTCCTACAAAAGTGAGTTAGGTAGTTTTCTTTTCTATTTAGATTAGTTGTTTTAGTTTATCTTATTTTAGTTTAGTCGTTGTAGTATTAGTCTAGCTTGCTTTTATTTTCTCTTTATTGCTAGGGACTAGCAATTCGCTAGTTGGGGGTTGTGATAAGCGGGGGTATTTGTAAAAATACAACCGCACCAAAAGAAGAAAATACACTGATTTAGTCTATAATTCCTTTATATATCTGTAATTTGGATTATAATGCCAGCTTTTACATAATTTGATTAATCTATGATAAGTTGTATTATTTTAGCTATAATTTGTGCAGATCACTGCTTGCTGTGTGAAGAAATGAATAAGCAGGATAAAAGAGTTGCTGGATTTCAAGGAAGTCAATTCAAACATGAAAAGCGATTTCGAGCGATCGAAGATCCCTCAAGCGATTGAGAGTTTGATCGATCGAATACAGTTAAAGCGCTCGAAGATTCCAAAAATTCAATCGATCGAGTGATGTTCGATCGATCGAAAATGGCTTTTATCAGAACTTACGCGCACACTGTAGAAACAGAGTTTTGAACCCTAGCTTTAGGTTTTAGTATATATATTCGTTTTGTTTACCTCCCGGAGGATGCCCACTTTATTTTTTATCAGTTTTAGAGAGAGAGATAGAGAGTTTTACATGTTTTTGTAGGTTTTCAAGGATTATCATTGATTCTGCTTGGTTTTTCTTAAGTTTAATAAAAGTTCATCCGTCTAGGTTACATCTTATTGTTTTACTTACTTTCTTATTTCAGTTGGTAGTAGTTTAATCTGTTAGATTATATCTTTGCATGATGGTTAGTGTTAAATCATTAGTTTTCATAGATTTCATGTTTAAACCACAACCAAACATGCCCCTAATGAATATTCACATTAAAAACGAATCTGTGACACTCCAAACTATGTCTGAGTAGTCCCCAGGTTGGGAGATCACGATGAAACTGTGATCTCAAGCCTCTGCCATCTAGCAGAATAATTCCTGTGTTCGATCGATCGAAGTTGTTTCGATCGATCGAACCAGAGGACAGTCAAGTGATCAAAGATGTTTCGATCGATTGAGAGATGAAGATGGTTGATCGATCGAAAGCGCGTCAATCGATCGAACTCTCTGATTCTTGGGTAGTCTCTTTGCAATATTTCAAGACTTTCTGTTTTTGAGATTTGTTATCATATTGTCCCCGAATGCTCAGTTTGTCAAAACAGTCCATTACTTTAAGCCTTAAGGCATTTTTCTTCAATAACATTTGCAAACCATTTTGAATGCTAACACCATTCAGAATGCGAGACTCAACTATTGATTTAAACCGCTTTCATGTGTTTCGATTTAACTGTGATGATATAGTCTCGACCATGAAAGGACTATTGATTCTTATTTTTAGAAAATACAGAATACTGTGGAGAGATACACTACTTAGAGCTTAAATGTAACTGCATGGTAGATGGCATGATCGCTACGGACTCGTGTGATCCCAACATTCCCTTTTTATAAAGAAAACCGTTTCCAAAATATCGCTTTAGTTACTTAGTTAATTATAATCACTAGTTTAATTTAATTTAGTTGCTTTAATTTTAGTAGTTACTTCGTGGAACTTCGTGTTCTATAACCTAGCAAATATTTATTTTTATTTTCTTTTCAGAGATTAATCTAGGTATTTAGTTTAACACCTTCCCTGTGGGATCGACCTGGTCTTAACCAGATTACTACTTGCACGATTACCTACACTTGGGTATAGCACACAAGCGCACACAGATTTTAAGCCGTGTCAACAAGATCAATTTTTGGTGCCGTTACCAGGGATTGCAAATTACAACCTTTAGTTTTAGAATCTTAGTTTAGTTAATTTGTAAAATATTAGATTAGGTTTTCTTTTTCTTATATTCCGTTTTTTATTTGAGTCACTAACTTTTCTTTTTGTTTTGTAGTTTCTCAAGTAATCAAATTTTAGCGTTTCGGAGTGGAAAAGCTTAGCACATCAAAGGAGCCTATGCGAATAAAAAAAAAATAAAAAAATAAATTTTGTAAATCGCTTCTTTTAAATTTTGCATCAAACCACTGTAAGTCAAGGCGCTGAGACGCAATTGCTTGCATTAGGGTAGGTGTGGAGTGAACACTGCATTAGCTGGGAAACCCGGGATGCTGGGCTTTGACGCGAATCACTGCACTACAAGATAACTACATGCATCATAGTAGTATTGTGTGCTTGCATGCTTGATTAATTGCATAGTTTATTTTCTTATTTGTTTGAGTTAGTCATTTTTTTTTTGTCATTTCTTTAGTTTATGTGTGGTACGCGTTTAAGTAAACCTGAGCTACATTCTTTCGACCCTGAATGTGAACGTACTTTATGAGTCAGTAGTTCCTTAACCCAAGCTTCTAGAGCTTGGTTGGTAGACGACGATTCAACTTCAAAATCGTTGTCGTTATTTCAGGTCGAAATCCAAAGCACACTTAATCGTTTAAGAAAAACTCGAATTATTAACATCAAACCTATTCCAATGGCCGACATTGGAAACAATGGGTACAACAGAAACAATGGAAATAACCTTAATATACCTCCTCCTCCTCCGCGTAAAGATTATTTCATTCTTATGGCCCATACGCCACAAGCAGGTACTGAATTACCGGAGGTGACGGCATCTCACTTTGAGATAAAGTCATCTACCATCGCGCTACTCCCTTCATTCCATAGCCGAAATAAAGAAGATCCTTATCAGCACTTAGGAGATTTCCAAGATATATGCTCTACATTAAAAATCCAAAACCTAACAGATGAATTAAAATTGTGACTCTTTCCATTCTCCTTAAACGATAAAGCTAAGTATTGGCTCCAGTCTCTTGAGCCAAACACTATTAAAATATGGGAAGCATTACATATTACATTTTTATAAAAGTTTTTCCCAATCACAAGAACTAATCAGATAAGAAAATCAATAACAAACTTTGTGATGCAAGATGGGGAAACACTCTATGACACTTGGGAACAATTTAAAGAATTGTTGCGCTCTTGCCCATATCATCAAGTTCCCAAGTGGCAATTGGTAGAGGTCTTCTACGAGGGACTTGTTCCTTCACTTCGTAATACCGTCGATGTCGTTTGTGCTAGTACCTTCCTACACAAAAGTGCCGATAAGGCATGGAATTTTGTTGAAATGTTAAGTGAGAATTTGATGCATCAAACCATGTCGGTACGTCCTGAGGGGTGTCTTCCACCTAAACCCAAGAGAGAGAAGCGTTTCAAGTTAAGTAATTCAATTGAAATGTAAGAACTATCTAGAAAACTTGACCAACTCATAAGGATGGGCCATGTGTCCAGTCTATCTCCTTCCGAAGTATGTGCATTGTGTTTTGAACCTTCTTATAATATCTTCGCATGTCCTTCTGCTTCTCAATTCCCGGAGTTTGTCGAGCAACACATTAACTCTATTAAATAATTCTCACAAATGCTCACAACCCTTAAGGAAATAATTACAATGTGCCATGGAGAAGTCACCCAAATGTTGGGTGGCGATCTCAAAATAATGACATATTCCTCCCAAAGACCTCAAATTGAAACTAACTTTCCCAATGCATGGCAACAATTAGTCTCAACAATATCAATATACACAACCTAACCCTCGTCCTCTTCCACCTCCACATAATAATGCATTTAAGGGAAACGTATTGGCCTCACTTGAAAGTTTTGGTTCAATGATCCAGTTAGTACACTCTCACAAACAGTCCATTGCAAAGCTGGAGTCCCAAGTGGGACAAATAGCTAACACACTAAACTGTTTGACCGAGAGTAAGTTGCTTAGCCAAACTATTCAAAACACTAAGGGACAATACGAGGGTGGGGGTTTAAGTGAGCAAGTAAACGCAGTCTCGACTAGGATGACTATTCAGGAAGAGGAAGTTGTTGAAATTCCGAATGAGAGTAAAAAAGAGGTAAACATTAATTCAAATCAAGAAAAGAGTGAGGACACGAGCCAAATTAGAGAAGAAAATGAACTGGTCCCGACAACTTACGTTCCAAAACTACCGTTCCTACCAAACATTGACGAACCGTCACATTTTTCAAAGAAAGGGTCAAAAACTGAAGATATACTCAAGGTATTTAAACAAGTAAAAATCAATATTCCATTCCTCAATGCGATAAAACAAATTTCCGTTTATGCTAAATGTCTAAAAGACATGTGCACTCAAAAGCGCAAGTTACGCAGTCATACTCTGAAAATGGTCTTTCTCGCGAAAAAAGTAAGTTCAATTTTCCAACATGCTCCCCCAAAGTATAAGGATCCCAGAACACCAACGATATCATGTATCATAGGTTACACTATTATTCATCAGGCTCTCCTTGACTTAGGAGCTAGCGTTAATCTCTTACCTTACCACGTCTACAAACAACTAGGTTTAGGTGAACTGAAACCCACGGTTGCTACTATACAATTAGCGGATCGTTATGCTAAAATCCCTAGAGGAATCGTTGAAGACATTTTAGTTAAAGTTGATAAATGTTATTACCCTGTCGATTTCATGGTCCTTGATACTAAACCCATGCTAGATGCTAGGAAACATACTCCTGTCATTCTTGGCCATCCGTTCTTGGCTATGGCCAACGCTCGTGTTAACTGTTGAACGGGGGTAATGAAAGTGTCGTTTGGGAACATGAATCTTAAATTAAACATGTTTAACACTATTGATCAACCTCCCAAAGAGGATGATTACCTATGTGAGGTGGATAGTGAGGTAAGACGAACTATTGAACCTACTACAGAAATAAATTTGGGTGAGGAGAATAATATGGTGAGTAATGAGCTGACAAATTTGAATAACCCGGACCCTAATGCTGAATTTACTCGAAAGTTGAGAAATCAATTTGAACATAATGAGGGAGAACCGTCGAATGAATTAACTCATAATGACATTATTTCTGGTTTTCATCAGAATCTCCCTAATACCTTCAAGAGTACAAAGTCAGAGTTACGACCTCCATAATTCTTGAGCTAGAATGGTCTAGCTGAAGGCGTAAAAGACATCACTTCTTGGGAGGCAACCCAAGCTTCATTTTGTTTGTTTTTCTTATCTTTTAATGCTTTTTGGGTCATTTTAGTCAGTTTTTGAGTTTTCTTGACAAGTTTGGGGATCGGGGTTAATTTATTCACATTAAACAAGTATAAAAAGAGGAAAAGACCAAGTCGCGCGTGCGGCTCGCTCACGCGACACGTCGCTCGTGCGAGATTTTTCCTTAGAAAAAATTTTTCCAAAATTTTTATATATGCTCTCAGTTTCTTTTCACGCCTCAAGTCGCGCGTGCGAGGGGTTTGCACGCGGCACGCTCGCGTGATCTGTTGCCTTAGAAATTTTCTTTTAAGAACTTAAAAAGCAGCCTCAGTTCTACCTCACAGAGGGGTCCACGCGTGCGATGGTCGCTCGCGCGGCCCGCTCGCGCGTGGGGTGGAGTTTTGAGTGTTTTCTCTTTTGTTCTCTTACCTCCTTTCTCCCATACCTGATCAGTTGTTTTTTTCATTTCTGTTTGTTCACTTAAGTTTGTTTTAGATCAAGTTCTTCTTCATTTAGATAATATTGTTTTTTTTTATTGATTCTTTTGATTGTAGTTTAGATTCTATTATTCTAAAAAAAATAAAAAAAACATATGTATTACATGTATATATATTTCTATTAGCTACTATTGTTATTCTTTTGTTGTTTATTTTCTTTCGTCAAGTATTGACAGGTGATTTAGTGTCTCCACTTGGGACATGCTTGAACTTTCATTCCATATTTTTTTATATGTTCACCTGGTTTGTGATTGCCGAGATCGAGTTATTATCGTTCCTTCCTTATGTATGCTCCTTTCTTTCATTTTATTGTTTCATTGGGGACAATGAAAGGTTTAGGTTTGGGGTATGCAAATTGTATGCACCGATTTTTCAAAATTCTTTCAATACTTGAGATTAAATAAATGATTTTACCTATGTTTTTTCAATCCCGATTCGATATTTCTTGTTAGATAACTTGAATTGTTATAGAATGGTAAATAAGGAAAGATGTGATTAAACATTTGCTGAAGTCATGATGCGACGTTCTAGGTTATATATCGTTCAAATCGCAATTTTATATCATAGATTTGCACACAAGCTATGCACTGCACGTAGTCACTTGAATGCATGTTTGATGTGAATAATATGATTCAGATTCTGGATAACATATAGTGTGGAGACTAAACCTAGTGAGCTTTTGAGCCTATCTTTTCTTTTTAGACGGTTATAAATACATTTTGTGTTCGTCGAATTTCATTGAAATAGCGCATCTACTCGTTGTTTAGTCTCATCATTCTTGTTTTGGTTGATAGTTAAGTTAAAATAGTTGCTACCATGCTAAATAATCTTTCATTGTAAACGTTGAAGAACCATATGATCATAGGAAATGATGGTAGACCCTCTTTACTTGCCACCGACCGAAAAATGATGAAATTTTTTTAGTTCGCCCCTTTGAGCTGTTAAAGTGCCTCTCTTTCTTTAATCACCATTGTCCTTTTTTTTGCTCCAACTTGACCAACTTGGAGTTCACCACTGACAGATTCGTCAACTTTTAGTGTTGATAAGGCAGTGTGTTGAAAAGAAGAAGAAAACAAGATGATGTTTGGGGTAGTTGCCTTGGTATTTAATGAATATTCATTTCAAAAGCAACGAAAAGAAATAAAAAGGAAAGAAATTAAAAAATATGAAAAGATGAAATTTGGTAGAGGAATGAATGAAAGAAATTGAATATGCCTTACAATGCCATTCTGAAGATTACTTGATGAACCCTTTCTATCCTTTTTCATTGTCTAAGCCACGTTACAACCTTTGAAAAGTCCTATTTGATCCTAGAAAATATGGTTTGGATATGAAAACGATGGAAGGGGGATTAAAACATGGTAACAGTTAATTTGTCTTGACTATTGGCAGCCTATCCATGAGACTGCTGTTCTTTCGTGTCATGCATGCGTCTTTTACGAGTCATATGTGAGCGTTTCTTGTTTTGAAAATATATTTCCTTTGCTCCCATATATTAGAGAAATTACACCTATTTCTGAGTGTTTCATTTGAGAGTGTAATTAACATTGTGAGATTCATAGTCGAAGCATAGTTGGATGGTTATCCGAGTTATATCCCAAGTTCATGACATGTGCGTGTTCATTTGACTACCACATCACACACGTGCAATTTTATAAGAAACTCTATTGATTTATATGATGCATGTGCTTGGGATTATTTTTTATGACGTAGGTGGATGTTTGATTCCGTTTCTTCTTGTTCGTTATTCTATTTCAAATCATTGTTTTATAATAAGGAGTATTGAATGATGTGTTGTTTTCATTTTAATAAAACTTTTCTTTACAAGTTAATAAAGATGGTTGTGGGTGACTTGTTGACGAGAACCCTCACGAGACTTCACTCGTCCGACTAGGGACACCTAGAGGTTTAAAAGGATTATTGCATACGCTAAATGCAATCGTGATCCATGCGAAAATGGAGTAGTATTTTTATTAGTAGTTTTATTTTTTCTATTATTTTTGCTCGAGGACTACCAAAATGTAGGTTTGGGGGTGTGATTGGGAGAGAACAAATCCTAATTACACGCTTTAATTCACATTTATTAGTACTTTTTATCCTGTTTTATTGTATTTTTATTTCATTTTCTATTTTCTGTCAGGATTTGGAGAAAAGTAAGGATTCTAGGCTAAATGGGGTGAAAAAGTAGAAGAAAAGAAGCAGAAAAAGGCACCTCGTGCTCACGGCTTGCTCGCGCGACTTACCGGAACCTCACTCGTGCGAGACCCCAAAATCGCACTCACATGGCCCGCTCGCACGACCTATGCAAAAAAGTGAAAATGCGTATTTCAGTGTACTGAAGATCCCCACGTGAACGAAACTGCCTAATTACGTCCGAAATGTAAAATATAGCAGATTCAGTGCGAATAGGTTTTGGAAAGCCTCCAAACTTGCTCCAAATCTATATAAATCCTATTCTAAATCAAATTTAAGGTTACACATCATTACACAAAATTATACACATCCATATACAACAAAAATTTCAGCCATTGAAGAGAGGAAAGCAAGGAGAAGAAGAAGAAGAAGACCAAGGATTTCCATGGCCTCCTCCATCAACCTCTTGCCAATCATCGCTTCTATGGCCAACTAAACCTAGATCTAGGGTTTCAATGAATCCCTAGCCAACTAATAAGGAGTTATTTATGTTTTTCTCTTAGATTTATTATGTATGGATGATGATTACATTTTTAGAGGATTTTTATAATAAAATCGTATTTCTAGTGATTAAATCATTACTTTCAAAGTTTATTCTTGTCTTAGATCTATTTTGAATGTGATGTGCTCAATGATCTATATTTGATGTACTTGTATGGATTATTTACATATAATAGTGCTTAATTGAATTGTGATATCAAGTAGCCGAATAGTTCATGCCTAGGAAAGACGGATTGTGCAGCAACCCTAGTTTAGTGTGAGACAATCCGTGTCAATCGAAGATGAACTATGTTGGTGCTTGAATCGTAGTTATCTTCTTGACGGAGGAATTGGGCTTGTAGCTACAATTCCCCATTATCTGTGATGACCATGAGGTGAGGTTGAGTGTGGGGGCTTGTCCCACATCGCCTGGGGTGAAGTTCTTGGACTAGTTTATAAGGATTAATCGCCCCTCTATATGCAACAAGGCCTTTTAAAACCGTGAGGGAGCTAAACACAAAAGAACTTCATAGTTAAGCGTGCTGCTACCAGAGCAGTACCAGGGATGGGTGACCTCTTGGGAAGTTCTTTGTGTTTAGCCTCAAAGCGGACAATATTGTTGCTAGACGGGGATGTGGTTCGTTACATTATCATCCAATGTAATAAACTAATTGAATGCATAAATACCCTTATTATGAAGCTAATGGTGGATTTGCAATCCTAAGTTCACTCTAAATATCATTTATAATAACTTTTAATTTCTTTCATAGTTTAGATTTATTTTAATTGTTCTTAGTTTAATTAAAATCAAAACCAAAATCCGTTTTTCATAATTAACTAGGATTAGGTTTCGAAATTAAAGTGCTTAAGTAATTTAATCTCTGTGGGTTCGACCTTTACTTCCACAATACAAATCCTTAGAAAGTAAAGCATACGTTTATATCTTGATTCTAACAAGATCACAAAGCTTGCATGGATTGAGCGTGCGACGATTGCATTGCATGTATGGATTACGTAAGTTGGCTCATTCTTTGGGCTAAGCCATGATTGGGGTCCTCGAAGTTCTTCTTGTGAGGAGGCACATAAGGGGGTAGAGGATGTTGTGCCCCTTGATTTTGGGCGAAAGGAGGTCCTTGGGGTTGAGGTACGGGTGGACCAAAATTTGGAGGCGCATACGGTGGTGGTGGTGCTTAATGCGGGTAGTATGGTTGTGAAGGAGAATTGGGGGCTACAACCACCCCCTTGTTACTATGGTGGTTATGTCCCGGTGCACTCCACCTCCTGGGAGGATTATAGGCATCATTTTGTGAAGGATTATACCTGGGCCTAATATTCATCCCAAATGCACATGCTTGCTCTAAAGCTTGGTTTTGGAGGATAGGAAGCACGGGGCACTCGTTGGTTGAGTGCTTCGAATCATAACAAAGGTAACAGTGAGATGGATTGCTTGGAGCAATAATCGAGAGAGGAGTGATGGGGATAGTGCTCTTTTGTGATTCCAAGGCTTCCACTTTTCTAGTGAGTTCAGAAATAGGATCGGCCTCACTTGACGCTTGATAAAGATTATGATTCAATGGAGCTATGGTGGCCGGCAAAGTTCATTCATGGGGGTTAGATGTTCCCCAACTACGAGAAGTCTCAAAAACATATTCAAGATGAGCTTCGGCTTGCTTGGCCTCAAGAGTCAAGAAACTCCCGGCACACATGGTCTCAATTAATTGTTTAGCGTTGGGTTGTAACCTCTATAACAAATGGAAATTTGATAGAATTTGTCAAAACCATGGTGCGGGCATTTCCTAAGGAGATCCTTGAATCTCAACCAACACTCAGCAAAGGTTTCGTGTTCTCCTTGAGAGAAGTTTTGAATTGTTTAACCAATGCTTGTGTTTTGTGCATGGGAAAACTCCTTATAGAATTGCTTTTGGAGTTCCGGCCACGAGCCTATGGAATTTGGGGAAAGAGTCACTAACCAATCTTTAGCCATACCTTTGAGTGAGGATGTGAACAATTTGAGCCTTATGAGCTCGGGTGTGCATCTTTGTTGTTCAAACGTCCCACAGATATCCTCGTACTCCCGAATATGCTTGTAGGGATCCACTTTCTCTCGTCCATGAAAATTAGGCAAGAGATTGATCATCCCGGGCTTGAAACGGAACACTCCTGCATTGTACGGGAATGTTATGCAAAATGGGGACGACATGGTCTCGGGTTGGAGATAATCCCCGATCGTTCTCCCAAAATGTTGATCCATGGGAGGGGGTGGGGAGGGTAGCGGTGTTGGAAAGGTAGTGGTGCATGTGGTGGATATACCTGATGAATGGGAGGGGGTATGGGGTTATGCTGACCCCATTGCTCCTGAGAGAATGAATCGGGATTCATACTAGCGGTGGAGAAAGCCGCACGGCCCGTGGGTGTGTCCCAATCGAGGTCTTGGTGACCATACGTGGAGGAATTCAGAGAATTCGAGGATGAGAGGTCATGCGGGTAAGGGTTTGCTTAGGACGACGGAGGCCGCCAAAATGAACCACTACCACTGCCACTCGAGCTCGAACTAGCATTATTTGGATTAGAAAAGGGATTAGTCATACCTTGATTGCTCGGGTTGGACATTGTAGAAGATTGTCAATTCTCAACTATAGGCTATTCCTTCAAAGGAAATCAACAAGAAAGAAAACAAGATTAAAAGCAAAAGCACGATAATTAGAAACTAAGCGACCGAAGGTTGTTGCCAATGCCAATCCCCGGCAATGGCGCCATTTTGATATTATCAAAATCAAGTTCTTTTGTTACCCTATTAAAAACATAGCACAACGAAAATAGGGTGTCGAGTCCACAGGGATTGGAATGCAACAATACTTGTTGGGTGCTTAATAACCAATTATAATAAGAGGTAAAATTAACAAACTACGAAATAAAATTGAGTCTTTTCGACTTTGGGTTTGATTCAATGGGTACTAAATTATACTACAATGACTACTAAGCAAATGGAAAGTAAACTTTGAACAAAGCTAAGTCTAATTAAAAATTGAGGGTTTTATAAATGGAGAAATTGAGGTTGGGGAGCATTCCCCCACCTTGGACCAACTAACACATGGATTTCATACTTGTAGCACATTCTAGAGTAGAGAATCCCATTGTGACAAACTATCAAACATGTGGTAGTCAACCTACATGCTAGATAGAAGTTCCAATGCAATACATGGGTATAGGTTTAAAATCTAGAAATTTAACAACTTTCAATACTTGACATTGTAAGTTGAGTCTCAAGACATCAAACCTTGCACCCATGAACTCTATATATGCTACATAGTGTGAAAGTCCTACATTAAAACACACATGGGCCCAATGGTGGGTTTATGATCCCCAACCTACATGATTTAGCTACTCATGACTACAATAACATTAATATTAAAGAGAGGGAAGGAGAGATTATACCATCTAGAGAAAACCATCATAACTGCTATAGAAAATCCAAGAAAATCTTCAATAAAAACTTCAACCATTCAATACATTCACACTCTTCTCTCTCTCTCTCTTTCTAATACTAAATAGCAATGAATGTGGGTAGATGAGGAGTAATTGATGAGGGGGATGAGATGAGAGAGAGAGAGAGAAAGTTTACAACCTAAAAATCCTATCCTGAAATAAAAGCTAACCCTAACTAAAAATCATCTCTAACTATATATACTACCCCCACCAAATGGCACATTTGTAAATACAAAAGAGGAATTTACAGCAAGGGTGGATCGATCCGCAGATTGGGGCCAGATCGATCCGATATTCAAATGGGGTTTTAGAGTGCTTTCGTGAACCCGCGGATCGATCCGCAGTGTAAGGCCAGATCGATCAGTGTTGAGGTTTTTGGGCAGTATATCCTTCAAAACATGCGGATCGATCCGCGGTGTAAGGCCAGATTGATCTGTGATGAGGTTTTTGGGTAATACATCCTTTAAAACACACGAATCGATCTGCGGTGTAAGGCCATATTGATCCGTCCCTGCTGAAATCCAGTCTTTGCCCTTTTTTACTTCATGAATGCCACAAGGGTTGGGGTTTACTCACCCAAGCTTGCAAAACGTACAAGAGAGAGATTATTATTAGCAAAAAGAGAGTAACAGTGATGGTTAACAAAAGTACAATTTATCCATTAAATATCACAATTTAGGTGCTAATTTGTGCTCAATACGGGTAAAATCATGAAGTCAAGAATGTAATATTGAACACAAATCAGGCAGCCCGGGAACGACGAGCGCGGTCGGGAACCTGTACAGAACTTACCGTACAGATACAGAACTAGAGACCGATCGGGAGGACGTTGAGGCCCACATCAATGACCTGCAAAAACAGATCGAGAAGTTGAGTCCCAAGCCAGGTCATGACTACACCAACATTGAAACTGACTCACCCTTCACCGTTCGGATTACAGGATTCCCGATCCCACGTAATTCAAGCAACCTTACCTTGATTCTTATGACGAGACGAGAAGCCAGGTCGACCATATTCGAACTTACAAGGCTCAGATGGCGTTAGTTACCCACGCCGATGAACTGCTCTACCTGGCCTTTCCCAATATCCTCAAGGGGCTAGCCACACAGTGGTTCTACTCACTTACGATAGATTGGCGACTTCAAGGCACTCAGCAAGCTCTTAGTCAGCCAGTTCATGGGTATGCTTGGCCGACCGCAGCCAGACACCCAACTGCTGGCTATCAAGCAGCGTAAAGGAGAATCTCTGAAGGATTATGTTGACCTGTTCAATCAGTAAAAGCTTCAAATCTGTAACCTGAATGAAACAGTCTCAACCACAACCTTCTACTCGGGGGTTCAAAACACAAGGGTTGCTATGTCATTCCATTATGACTGACCAGCTACCTGGTTGAGCTCTCAGAGAGGATTGGGAAACATATTGACATGGAGGTATTCCTAAAGTCCAAGCGTTCAAGCTTTTCCAAAGATGACTCCCCAAAAGCCAAGCAAAAGCGGGAAAAATCCAAGAAGAATTCGGGGAAGAAGCCAAAGCAGGATCAGAGGGGTGGTCTGGATCCGACCCCGATAGCTTTCACACCTTTTTCCCACCCTATCCAAGAAATTATGGGCACTGTTGAGGCACAAAAACTGCTCAAGAAGCCAACCAAGATCAAAAGCCCGTTGGAGAATACTCCCAAGACAATGCCATGGATGATATGCCGACTTGGCAATTATGAAACGTGATAACAATGATTATGCAACTACATGGTATTTCTAAGAATTTTAATGTCAAGAAATTATAGATAGTAGTTCATGATACCAAGGCTAATTAATTGGAGGGAAATCATGAAAAGTATAATCAACAACTTAGACAAAGGAGCAATTTATAGCATCTTTAATCTAATTGAAACATAGCAACTAATTGACCTTTAGGTTTAACATAATTCCAACTAAACACATAAGGGCATATAAGCACATAGATAAAAATGTAGGGAAAATCTAAGCAAGATTAACAAATATTAGGTCTAATCCTACACATAGCAAACCATGAGATTAGATCTTCCAAGTGTAAGAAATAAGAAAATCCCTCTTGTTCCTCTAGGCCATGGATGAAGCTAGGGGACTCCAAAATGAGAAATAAGAACACCCAATGATAGCTCTTGAGGAGGGGAACAAGAATGGCCCTAATAGTCTTGGTCCAATTTGTGCTTGAAGTTTTCCAAATGGGAGCTTGAAGGTTGCAGCTTTAATGGGGTTTTTGTGCTTCCATAAACAAGAGATAAGATAGAGAGAGATATAGAGGAAATGAGGGAGAGAGAGAGAGAGAGAGAATGAAAACGAAATGAGGGAGAGAGAGAGAGAGAGAGAGAAATGGCCGGCCACATGAGGGAGGGGGAGGAGAGAGAATGTTGATTGTAGGGGAAGTCTCTCATAAGTGGGGATTTGATGGGTTAGGTGTGGGTAGGATAGGGTGCATCTCACACACACATACAAACAAAGAGTATAGCACATGTGCACACACATGTGACCAAATAACCCACTAGTGATACCAATTTGCACCAAAATTAAATTACATTGTCCCAAATCAAGACCCACATTGGTCCAGAATTACCAATTTACCCTTTTAAAAAATTTTGGGTTTTTACAGTATTTGAGGTATGTGAACATGTATCTTCAATATGAAATTCATGTTGGATAACTTTTGGATGGCTTCATTCGATCAAAGAAATCTGAGTACTCAGTTACGTTTTTCCTAAACCAGTATAAATATATATATATATGTATATTATTTATAGTTAAATAATTATTTACAAAAGGAAAGTATGATCTTTTCATATGTGATCAATTGTGGATAACTAGTATTTCCAAAAGGTCAGACTACAATACACCTCTTTCCTAAAGGGGTTAACGTCCACCCCCTTCCTTTTCACGTTTAGATCAAGCCAAATTAATCTTAGCCCTTGAATTGTTAAATAGGTTATCACCACCTACCTGTTTGACCGGTTACCATTTTGAGGTATATGACAATTAGAATGACCTCCCCTCTAGTTTGGAAAATAACACACACCTCCTCTCTACCTACTTTTTGTGTGTAAGATTATCAATTTACCCCTTATCTCCTTATATATATATATACATATGTGTAGATAAAATTATATATACATTAGCAAATTTTACAGATTTAGATTTAAAGCATTTAGCCCTAACTTTATAAAAATTTGCCGTTCGAATTTTTTTTTATAAAAATTTATAAATAAAAGAGTAATGATATGCTTATTCTTTCCCAACATATGTGGCAGTGGACCTAGTTGATTTTGATTGGTTGATGTTAAAGTGGTTCCACAGTGGTCCTACATCAACATCATTTAGGATAAAAAAAATATGGGAAACATAACATTATTCTAAATAAATGTTCTAATGTCTTTCACCAACTACTTGGACAAAACGATTAATGGCTTAATATTAAAAAATTATATCTATAAAATATTATAAATTTGTAAATTTTCATTTTTATAAAGTTAGTGCTAGTTATGAGAAAGGGGTAAATTGGTAATCTTACACACAAAAAGTGGTGGTTATGAGACTAGTTATGAGTAAAAGTAGTTCTAGTTATGAGAAACGTGGTGTTGATTATGAATAAAAATAGTGGTTGTTATGACAAAAGGGGTGGTTATTATGAGGAATGCATATGTGAAGTGGATAAATTATTCAATGTGCCTACTCCACCACGTGACCATGGACCGCATCAATCACATGTTGCCATGTGCAAGTACTGCCACATGGCTAATCTTGATTGGCTTGGACTATGGCCACGTGGAAGACTATTAACGTCCAATAGTTTCTTGGTTTGTTATGATAAATGTGACGCAATTATGTGAAATATTATTCTGTTATGATCGAGTTATGCGTAATATAATTCTAGTTATAATGTAGTTATGTTAATGTGGCTAAGACATTAAAATTCTATTATTTTATTGGGGTGACCGGTTGAAAAACCTGGAGGAATAGTGACTTTTTTATTTATTTTTTTTATTCCTTCTTGTGATGTGTCTGATTGTGGGGCACAAGTTGTGGGGTTGACATCAACCCCTTTTTGAAGGGGTGTATGCTAGATTTTCTCTTCCAAAAGTGGTAAATGATAGATGACCAAAAAGGTAGACAGTCAAATATTATTTAACTTGTGTTGCTTATTTACGTGGATGTGTATATTTGTAGATAAATTTAGTGAGTCAGGCCTTAGTGTAATTTCTATTTTCTTGGAGTGCAATTACATCATTGTAGTAGGGTGTGTCTGTAATTAATTAGTCTTAGTTAGATCAAGAGTTTATCAGATTGGCTAAGATATGATTGGAAGCTTGGAATTAAAAAAAAGATGGCAATCAGATCCCATCGTTGGCTCCTATCCGTAGGGTGCATGGTATTTGTACATTACAGATATTTATTTATATACAGATACATGGATAATTTATCTTTTAATAAAGATAAATGTATATTAAATTTTAAATTAGTTCTTAATTTGAATTTAAAAGAGATAGAGATTTAGTACTACTATATCTCTGTATCCATATCTTATAAATATAGACATATCTGTTAGGAAAAACTAACGTGACAGAAAAAAATCACATACACCATATTAAGAGTTTTGAGTGGCTTGAGAGATTTCTACCGTCTTCTTGCGCATCTGAAGGTCGGAGAACAACGGTGAAGGAAGACTACTGTCACGACCCATCCCACTACACGTGGAAATAGGACAAGTGGCACGCCATCAAGGCTTATCCAGTTCCACTAAAGTAAAATAGCAGCGGAAAACATAAACATAATCCTTTATAATTAGAGTTATAAAAAGTTTTGGCTAATTGGAACGCGTCCAAAAGAATACAGTTTTGAAAATAGAGGTCCAGTCGACTGAATGAGAGTTCGGTCGACTGGAAACCTGAAGTAGTGAGGGTCCTAAAAAATTAACAGCTCCTCCAGTCGACTGTGACTAGTGTCCAGTCGACTGGGGTCCAAAATCTTCAGTCGACTGACTCCGTTCAGTCGATTGTGCTTGAAGCGGAACAAGAATCAACATTTTCGAAAAAGGGTCCAGTCGACTGCTTCCAACACTATTCACTTTAAGTGTCTAAACAACTTAAGGTCCAGTCGACTGACTGCTTCCAACACTATTCACTTTCAGTGTCTAAACAACCCAAGATCCAGGCGAATGATCTAGGGTCCAGTCGACTGGTCCCCTGCTGGGCAGCCCTGTTGTAAAAATTACACAACTCAAGCTTTCCAAAATCAATGCCAACACAATCACAACTAAATATTAGAGATTTAAAACATCATTACAGGTATTCAAATACAAAAATACAGTACCACCAACTAATTCCCAAGGTTCTATTACAACGTATTTTACAATTCCCAAATCCTTAATACAAGTTTAGGATTAAAACAAAAGTATGAACAAGGTGATTCCCCCGATGATTCTCGACCTCACTCCACACGCTTCTTCTTGTCTTTCTTCTTACCTGCAATGGAGTAAATCTCCACTGCTCAGCTATATGCTGAGTGCACAAGTTCTAGCATATGCAATATATGATAACACATGCTTTAATCTCATAAATCACATAAATAGTTGCTAGGGAGAAAAATACGCCTTCATCCGGTAGCGACAAGTCCAAGCCTTAAACTGCGATGTCAATGGCTAGTCCAAGCCTACAACCATTACATCCCCAAGTGCCCTAGCAAGTCCAAGCCTTAAACCATGCACAGTAGTCATCGCTACTAAAATTCTCAAACATCAAGAAGCTTTCTCCGGCATGAATTTGTATAAGTCCCCCCCCCCCCCCTTTGACCTACATAGACAACTCAACGTGCTCGCGTAAATTTAGACATGCTTTTCACAATTCAGCGCGTGCATAATTAACGGGCCTAAGATTATTAACACATGAATTTTGCCCGGATCACAATTTCGTCGTCGAAATTTAAAACATGTAATTCCCCATATTTCACAAGTTAGAACTTCATACCTCGTGCGATTCTCTTCAAACTTTGAAAGATCGACTAGGGGGTCAATTAATCGTCAGATCTCGAATTCATATGATTCCTACAAGTTTTCCAGGGTTTTCCCCAAAAGTCTAGAATTAAGATTTTTACAAAAGTTTGCCAAACATGGCCTAAGTAGTATCAAAACGTAGGTCTTACCTCCACGAGTTCAAATTTTGAATTTGGTGAAAAACTGACGGATAAAAGGTCGTCGTATGTCGCCGGCAAGCTCGTGGCAACAAATCTCCCTTTTCTCTCTCCTCTCTAGATATTTTACAAGATTTGAATGAAATGAAATCTCATCCACTACTATTTATAGGCAAGCTCTCCGGGAATCGCGTTTATCTCCCCACGAGTTCTCAAAACTTCTAATTAAACTATGAAACGTTGCACACGTCTGTTTTATACCTTTACGAGTAAAAACTATCATTCACAAAAGTTTTCGACTAAGTCTTGTTTGGATCCAAAATTACGTTCGAAAACTAAATTCTGTGGAATCTCTACACAACCTACCTTTTATTTAACGTGTCACTCACGTTCTCACCACAGTTCTCAAAATGATATCTAACAGTATCAAAATTATCAAAAATTATACTACACAGGTATAATTTACTATTTACAAAATACCAGATAAGTCAAATAACATTTAAGTCATAAAATGTCATTTAGCTATGCCAATGCAACATGAACCACCATGTTACTGTGTCCTCACTGACACCTTACCGTTGACTCACAGTCAACCTCATCTCAATTATTAATATCATTAATAATTTCACAAATTCTCAAATTATGTTCTAAAACCATGAAATTTTAGAACGGGTGTGACAACTACATACCGTAACATCTTCAATCAACTTCAGAGTTTGAGGTAATGATTAATTTAAAAATAATATTGTTTTAGTTAATTGTTTGGTTAATCAACCACTGTGAGGATCCAGAATTTTTGTAAATCCTTCTATTGTATTTTATATAATATTTCCAACAGCAGAAACCTCTCTTTCATATTCTGCATATAAAGCTAAATAAACATATGTCTACATACAAACAAACACACATATCAAGCTTTTTGTTTTCAATAAGAGGATTAAAAATATCAAATGATGGAGCATAGTCACCCAGACAACAGTACAAAGTCAGCAATTGTGATGCATGGAGTTTAGTTGAGTTGAATTGTGATACAAGACAGAATTAATGAAGGTTGAATAATTTTTTTTCTCAAATTTGGTACACACTATAGTATTTGAGATATATCAAATTTGAAATCATTATCACTTATATATATATATATATACGGTGGGGCTCTTAAGTGAATAGGGTTAAGTGAACATACCCAGTGCACATATTTTTTAGCTAAAAGAACCTGTGGGTTAGTGAGGCAAACGGATCAGCGGGGCCGCCCGCGGGTTCTTTTAGGCTAAAAAATATGTTCACTGGGTATGTTCACTCAACCCGGCCTGTTCACTTAAGAACCTGACTGTATATGCATATACTACTCTTAAACCATATGCTTTGCACATGGTTGGTATACAAGAGGGTAAATATTAACAAATTGAAGGATCAAACTAGCTAAACTCTTGACTCATACAAATAGTTTCTTAACATTTTTTTTTTTAAAAAGTATTAAAATCTAGAAGGATCACGTCAAACATCTAATATTAAATTGTTTAAGTTATAAAATATCTTTCAAGTGTTGAAGTAAAGTACTCAAAACACTTCATAATTATTTGCTTTAATTTATGTCATAAATATTTTATTAATAAAAATTGCACAATCTTGAATATGTTCCGTTCTTGCTAATTATTTGCTCGTATGGGTGCAAGTTGGATCGAAAATTCCGAAACCAATTCAAAAAACTACGATGGCATTGGAAAAAATTAGTTCAAAATTGTAAAATTCAAAAGTTTTAAACAATTAAAAAAAACAAAAAAAAAGTAAATTTCGGTCTAAATCAAAATTTGAAATGGTACTGGAAACTTTAAAATTTTAAAAAGAATCACAATGTGCAAAACACACACACACACACACACACAAAAAAAAAAAAAAACAATTTCCAAATCTTTTAAAAATATATATATATATATATATTTCAAAATCAAAATGATTATGAAAATTATGAAATATATTTTGAATACATCAATTCTAATTTGATCCATCCAAAAATCAGCCATGCATATGTATGTGTTCATATTTCTTTTATAGATTATGTTGAAGGAAATCTAATATTTTTTCCCTTCTTAGATAAATATATGGTCAATACTTTTTGACGAGCATAATTTTAATTGCGATAACATGAAGAGGTGTTTTATTAATAACCTATTTTATAAAGTGAGAGAAAATTGTTTTACAATTTTTTCTACTTTAACAAAATCAAATAAATATGATCTTATTCACTTCCATTGTTTGGTATCAAAAAAAATTTTTCAAACATTTTTAAAGCTTATATCTCTTTCCTTGACACGAAAATTTGAAGTACTATACGTAAATTAAAAATTATCAAATTGTCATCGCCACCTCCACCATCACTGAGCATTGCCATCGCAACCACCACCGTCCGCGTCACCATTGCATGTGTCAATCTAATCTAGATCTTCATCACCATCGTCAAGATCTAGATCTAGATTTGAACTCTGTTGTGGCCAGCGAAACCATCTTCGACGACTTCCATACGACCTTCATATGCACTTCACAACCCTCGCACAACCATCAACATGTATGAGGTTTAGGAATTTACAATAATTGAAATTTCACTTATTCTTTTTAATTGAAATTTCTAAATTTTTGCTAAACAAAATTGCAAACTTCTGTGAAATTATAAATTTAAGTGGACCATCATATATTAAATTTTCGGGGAAATTTGATTTATAGTCAATGTCGATCCTTTAGGGCCACATTACAAGTGAAATTTCACTGCTTTGATTTTTAAGAAAATTACACTTATTTATACTTTTTTTTAGAATGTTCTTTGGGCATCTTTTTTGTATTTGTATTTGTACTGAGTCTTATTCATATAATGTAACACCCGTACCCGAAAAAGGAGGCTAATGTTATATTAATACGTGTTAATTAAAGATAATTAATGTATAAGATGATTTAAGGTAGAGTTATGAACCCACATGTGAAAAGGTGTTCAAATGCGGATACAAATGAAAGTCCCGTGAAATATACGTAGGATTGGTATAAAAGTAGGGCCCAATGAGGGTCTAGTTAATATAATTTGCTTTTACTTGCCATTATATGTTTATGCGAATACTTGTTTAAATGTTTAGAGATATGATTGTCTTATGATAGGTTAAGGGACCACTTCGGGTACCCATATGAAGACGTTAATGAATATGGTTCATAATTGGTAGGTTTAATAGCAACCTCATAATATATGTGGGACCACGTTTGGAACCCACGCTGGACATAGGTTAAATCCATTTAGAAAATGTGAGTAGTTAGCATAATTAACATGGGGGTTTCATAATAGAACTTAAGAAAGTTTGGGGGACGTAAACAAAATAAAAGAAAATATATGCCAACACATATGCATGAGATGCATATGTGTCTCTTGCATATCAAACACAGCTGGGAAAAAAAGAAAGAAATAGAGAATGAGAGCTCTCGAGTCGGCGACGTTGATTTCGACGACGTTTTCTTGTCGTTCCTTCGCCGTTCAACGTCGGATTTGCAAACCGACACCATATTTGGACTCGTGGAGGTAAGAGGATCACATGCACATCCTTCGCTTTCATTTTCGGTAACGTTTTTCTGACGACTGTTCTTGATTGTTAACTTTCTATGTATCAAAACTATGTAGGATTATCACCGGTTAGGATTTGGGGTGAAATTGGCAAGAGGTTGGGAATTCTAGGCTTAATTTACTTATAATCCGAAGATGTGAGTATTCTAATTCCAAAATTTAGTGTTTAGACTTGTTATTGTGATAATTGTTATAAAAAATTGCTTGGTTTATGCTCATGTAAATATATGTTGATAAATTTGAAGTAAAGCATGTCAATTATGTATAAATTAATTGTCATGTTATATGCTTAGTTGCTTAATTGCTTATATGGATTCAAAGAGAAGTCAAGTAGTGGTTTCCATTTATAGGTCCCATATGTAAGGGATAGTAATCCCTCAAGAGAAGGACGTGGTAGCGACCACAATGATAAAACGGTAATACATTCGGCGTCACAAGAGTGTGTGTGATCTGCTACATGCGTCCAAAAGTGAGAAAGATCAAGGGTAAGAAGGACCTGGGGGTGTTGGCTGGAGTTACTTGACTTTTGGGAGATCAATTTGCTGATATTTATGATAATTGTTGCATTTACAAGTTGAGCATTCCAATAGCATAATTAACTAGTTCTCTCACTAAGCGAAAGCTAATTAAATGAATATGTTTTCTATTGCGGTTATTGAATAACCAGTGCAGGTACCGAACAGGAGGATGAGAGGAAGTTATCCGCACAACGGTTTAGGTGAGGGGTTGTGAGATGTATTGATATGTTCATATGTATAGATGTTTTGATTTAGTTGTAATCTTTGTACTCCAAGTGTTGTAAACAACTTATGTTTGAAAGTGTTGAGAACAACTTGTGTTTTGGAAGTTCTTGTAATATGTCAATTCAAGTTGGGTGGTATGAGTCCTTTAGTATGAATTGCACAAATAAATCTCTAATTGTGTATGGTTGGAGAGAGACTTGGAGAAATGAGTAGTTTTGTAGTAATTTAAACTTAGTTTTCCTTGGTTGAAAGATTATGCATATGTTGGGCAAAATGTGAATTTTGGGAGTAAATTTATGATCCTAGAAATGAATTTATGAGTTTGCCGGTTGTAGCATGCTTAGATATTTTGTGTTAATGTTTAGAAGCACTGGGAAATGTTTTTGAAATATTTTTTTTGATGTTTCCATAAAATTTGGTTTGATTTGGAATTGATTTGAACTTGTAAAACAAAGTTTTTAAACAGCAGGAAGCAGATTCTGCAAAACCGAATCGATCCGAGCTTTAAGGGGAATCGATCTGAGCCTTTTGAGGACTTTTTGCCATATTTTAACAAGTTGGATCGATCCGAATTTCGTAGACGGATCGATCCGCCTTTGTTTTTCACTGCACGTCAACTTTTACGGAAACGAGCATAACTCTTTTTAGAAAATTCAAATTTGTGTGCCATTTTTTGCGTTGGAATCGAGACTCGAAGATCTATCTTTTGATATAAAATTTGGCTATACTTTATTAATAACCATTTTGTCCTTGGGACTGTTTTGTGTCAAGGAAGTTCTTTTATGTCGTCTAATTCATGCTGTTCTAGTAATTTGAGATTGATTTGGTGTCTTGGCCTTGTTATACGTATCCTAATCCGCCCGAGACGGGTTGGTGTGTGACATATAAGCTCTTGAAGAATTATAAAACTGTCCTTGCAATTTTACACAAACAATAATACTCCCTCCGTCCCTTTTTTTGACTCCTATCTTCTATTTTGTGATGTCCTAAAATTAGTGTCCATTTTTTAAATTGGCATACAATTTTTACTTACTTTCCAAAATTACCTTTCTTTGAAATCTACACTAAGACAAAAACTAAAAAAGTAATTGTAATGATTAGGGGCAATTGTGGGCAGTAAGTATAGATTCTTTTTGTCCCCTTAATAAATTGAATTCTCAAAGGTGGACTCAAAAAAAGGGATGAAGGGAGTAAAAATCAGCGAAATTACACTGAAATGAGCAATACCCATTTAATAATTCATTAAAAAAAAAAAATTATATATAGACATAAAAAAGAATTACCAGTCCCATTCTTTGTCACTTTGACTGACATCGACGCCGTTTTGGAGAATCCGGGGATTTTGGGTGAGATAGCATGTTACCATAAGAAGTCAAAAGCTAATACATGAGACCTCTCATGACACATAATACAAATATGTATATGGGGATACCAAGTGGTATCTTCTTGAAATCTTTAATACACCATATATAAAACATACAATTCTAATTAAACTATTTCGAAAAAAAGAAAAGAAAAAGGGAACTATGAGATGTTCGCTACTCGATTCTTTATTTTTTTTTAGAGTAATGTTATGGTTTTTAAATTTTTATTTAATATTTAATTTATCAAACATAACCTTAACCCGGGTAGTTGTCACTAATTAAAGCGAAGGTTGTCAATAACGCATTGAGTCATATTTAAGGTTAATGTTATGAGTTAAAGGATGGTCCTGTGAAAAGGGCTTTCATACCAATTACACATGATTGTGGGTTCCAAATTTCATTTGGTGGGGGGTGGGGGGCGGTGTTTTAAAACAGTTTTGGAGAGCACTACCTATCTCACTTGGAGTGCATTAAAAAAACTATATCTTTAATTTATAATATACGCAAGTGTACCAAACCCTTACACTGATTTTCTTCGTTTTATTTTTTTGGGGGCTCACGATTCACGTATTGGACTCTAAAATAAAGTGAAATTATCTTGTTTCTATTTTTGTTTTCTTTTTTCAGTCGTGTGGTCTCTTTTTTTTTTCCCTTTGCTTGGATCATATTTATGCTGTAGATATATTTTATGGGTTTTGGGTCACCTACATAAAATTGGACTCGGTCCAATAGGCCTACCTTGGACTCCAAGTAATCCTAGGTAGATTAGATTAAGGAGTCCAAATCTAGCATTATTAGGGTGCATGTGTGAGTGTATATATATATATGTATATGCACAGCTACATACATATTGACATATACTTATCACATAGATCAGTTTTGGCTCTCTCTCTCTCTCTCAGAGAGCATATCACCACAAGAGCTTGAGATTTAGCGCATGTATTCTAAGGATCGAGAAGGCTCTTCAAGACCAAGACGAAGCTAAAGAGTGCATGCAATTACAGGGGCACAAATAACAGCAATTTGTGTGAGTCATATCGAAGGCTTGTAACAATGCCGAGACGTCCGATCCGAATATTCCGCTCAAGGTAATTGAACCCGACTCATATACATGTGTGCATATAGTTTTATACGTACCATTTAGTAATATAATTGCCGGACTCAAAATGTTGATGGACTTTCGTTGCTATGCTTACCTTTGCATTTGGAAACAAGAGTCTAAAGTATATTAAAATTAAGGTGTTCTTATTGGGTTCTTGTGTAATATTCTAATTTTCTCCCCCCTTTTTAGTTTTCTGGCTGCATAGATCTTATTTCGGCTCCTATAATCATACAACTCTAATTATACCAGAACAATAATAATACATACAATATAAGTAACTCAAAGTCTTTTACTGCTTTTATTTTTCTCTTATATATATATATATATATATATTTTAGAAACTTTCCAAACAATCCACATTCTCCATCTCGGTTTTGAGTTTTAAGGTATGTTTCCATCTACTATTATTGTTTTTGTTACCATTATTACTAGCTATTAGAGATCTTTATATTCTTTAATGTAAAATTACTTTTGTTATTTGTTGAGTTTCATATTTCTGAATGTTTTCTTTTAGTTACATATTAATGTAGTGTATATATCCAAATCTACTATGAGCTACGAATTATAGGCTCTCAAGTTACTTTTACAAAAAAAAAAAAAAAAAAAAAAAAAAAAAACAAAGCAGATTTACCACCTATACATCTGATGATTGTATTCTCAAAATTTCCTAAATCAATTTACTGTTTTTTTTTTTTTTTGTGGAAATCCTCATCATTATACTTGAATTACTACTAAAAATTGCAGCCTTCTCTTATTTTACCAGGAAACTCAAACTAACAAATCACTTGAAAAATCACCTAATTCGTCCAAATCAGTTGAGATTTGGATTGTTTATGATATTTTAGCCCAAATATAATCTAGCCCACCCCAAAATTTGTGAATCTTTTTAGTACATGTGATATTTTAGCCTAAATGTAGTCTAACTTACCCCAATTAAGTATTCCAAACCCAATTTGACACCATGCCTTGTTAATAAATATAGATCCCAAAATGTATAAATATAACCCTACAAAATAATATTGTTCTTAAATAAACCAAATTTGACACCATATCTCATTATCAAATATGTATAAATAAACCAAAAAAAAAATTTCGGGGGACACTATGCATAAATACACCCCAAAAAAAAATTCAAAGACACTGCACCCGAACCCTAATATAGTTTCTTAACCTTCCCCAAAAAAATCCTAGCTCCACCATACACACGAATACATACGAGGCACAACTATCAACTTGGAGGATTGAAAACCATATATTACTAATGTAGTAATGTAGATAGTGTCCTATATTGTAGGAATAAAATTAGGGCGTAAAAAAAAAAAAAAAAAAATCATGCCAAGCTAAATACCATGCCACATTAAAAGATTAATGAGTCCTGACACGTCATTATACTTTCGCCTAACGTAGTTCTAAAACATTCTTTCTCAATATATATATATATATATATGTAGTTCTAAAACATTTAAAGATGAGGAGTAATCCTGATATAGTGTGACACTGTGACATAATGGTTATAAATAATACCGACTA
This sequence comes from Hydrangea macrophylla, assembly GCA_033977485.1. Lineage (NCBI taxonomy): Eukaryota > Viridiplantae > Streptophyta > Magnoliopsida > Cornales > Hydrangeaceae > Hydrangea > Hydrangea macrophylla. Next base: position 104,073,860 of record CM066987.1, read on the forward strand.
TAAGTCATGTTGTTCTTTTACTATCAGTCCTATTACAACAAATCCTATTGTTTTGTGTATATATATATATATATATATATTGTGGGTATTCAGCACACCCAAATACACATTGCACATTGGATATGATTCAATGGGCCTAACTTTGGACTCCAAGCTTATCCTAGATGAATTAGGTTAGGAGTCCTAGGGTAGCACACTTTATGTGCATGTGTGTGTATGTGTGCGTATATATATATACATATATAAATATAGATACACATGAAATATACAACCCTCTCTCTCTCTCTCCAGGCTTATCACCCTCAAGCTTGGGATTTAGCACCTTGACGCATATAGGGTCGGTTCTGAGTATTTGGAGACCCGGGACGAACTACTAAAAGGGAGGCCCTTATATGGGGGTTCGGAGGCAGCGCGTAATTTTTTTGGGGGTCTACCTATAATATGAGTCTGTTTGTGAAACTTAAACATTGTATGATGTTTTTCAAAATTCTAAAAGGGTCTATTTCTAAAACTAAAAAATTCTTACACTAAACGTGTAATTTCAAAATTATAGGGGCCTTTGCTTTTGAGTTTTATATACATCTATATCAATATATATGTAGTTGATGAAACGTAAAATACTAAAAAAAATCTCAAGATAAAAATATAATTATGAAAATTTTATAGAGACCCTCAAAATTTTTGAAACTTTAGTGACCCAGAACGGTTGCCCCTTTTGTCCCCCTTTGAGCCGGCCATGGACGCACAAATAAGACTCTAGTAGCCTTTCCTTCAATCACTCACAGAATAGGAGTGTGCCCGGAGGCACCATACTGATTACTGAGCAAAAGGCATGTGGCAACATCGAAGGCTCATAAGAACACATCCGGGTATTCAGCATAAGGTACGCCTTAAACCCAACCCATATACATGTGTGTTTGCATGTTTTACAGTTTAAACGAAGATAAATCATCAAACTATAAAAGGTTGATCGCATGACTCTATTGGCACTTAATTAGTCCTAATACAATGTTGTTTATGTTGTAATATAGAAAACTCTATGTAATTAACACTGCAAATATAAATATAAATATATATATATATATATATACGGTGAGACTCATACTAGTAAACATGTTTTTTAGCCTAAAAAATTCCGCGGGGCATATATTCACATATATATATATTTATATTTTTTACCATGGTCACATGCCAATTGTTTTTCAATATTGGTTTTTGGGTGGACTCTCTATATATTGAATAAATTATTACTACCATTTTTTGGACTCTTAAAACTAAATTAAACTTTCTGGTCATTTTTTCAACTCTTTGGACTAAAAACTAAACTGCTTTATAATTCTACTATGCTCTAACTGAAAGAAAAATTGTGCACTCTATTTTTTCTTCTTCTTCGTAACGACGGAGTTGTGTTGGTGTAGTATGGATTAATAATACTTTTTATTAGTTCTAGAACTACATTTTCTTTTTGTCCTTTTTGGTGAACCCAGTGGCATGACCACCAATTAGTTTCAGTGGAATCGAGTAATTAGAACTTAGGTACGTTTAAAAAAAAATATGAAAATTTGGTACCGGTACTAAAGTACTGAAATTTTGATGCTAAAATTTTTAATTAAATTTGTACTACTGAAAATAATTTTCAATACAATACTTTTATTAAGGGTTTAAGTAGTTTTTGCATGCTTTTTTTGATACATTACCAAACAAACATACTGGAAAAGAGTACTTAAAACTTTTATTTTTAACTCTTAGGCTTAGGCTTAGTTTGGCCCCCACGTGGCTTTTTAAAAGGAGCTTATGAAATTTATTATTAAGTTGTTTGATAATTTTATGCAAATGACACACTACTCTTCAAAAATACATCATGCAACCGAAAGACAACCTTGAGCTTTTAAAAGCTCCATTCTAGAGCTTTTAAATGCTCCCCAAAAAAGCCCTAAATTCAATTTTTGCAAAGCTTATAAATTAGTTACAAAATGAATTAACATGAAATTGTGCTTTAAAAAAGGAGAAGTACCAAAAGGGGGGCCAAACTAAGCCTTAGTTTGGCCCCCGTGTGGCTTATGAAATTTATTATTGAGTTGCTTGATAATTTTGTGCAAGTGACAAATTACTCTTCAAATAAACATCATAAAACCAAAAGGCAACCTTGAACTTTTAAAAGTTTCATTCGATCTAGAGCTTTTCAAAGCTTCCCAAAAAAGCTCCGAGTTTAATTTTTGCAAAGTTCATAAACTAGTTACCAAATAAGTTAACATAATATTGTGCTTTAAAAAAGAAAAACACCAAAATGAGGGTCAAACTAAGCCTTAATTTGGTTGTCAAACGCACCTTTACTATCATAACAAATATATTTTTGTTGGAGAATGGTTCAGTTTTAAATTTTAACAAGTCAAATGACAAAAATACCATCTTTCTCTCCGTTTGACTTTTATTATTTCAGAGGGTCATTACAAAAAAAAAAAAAAAATAGAGGGGTGGGGGGGGGAGGAACATGTAACATTACATGTAATTATGTAAATATTTTTCTTCAAAATCTGAGTGAGTTCAGTTCACTACATAAGCTGTAGCCCCGCCCCTGGGTGGATCCCATGAATTAGCAATGCTTCCTCATGTACTTATTCGAACGATAAATATACACTCACTTCTCCAATCACACCTCCAATCACATTCTATGCGTTAAATGCATATACTATGTGCTGTGTGATTTTTTCGCACTTTTTTGTGCACCACTTACATAGCACATGGTACATACATTTAAAACAAGAATATAGTTGGAAGTATGATTGAAAATGTGTGTATATTATTATTGTTATTCGAAACATATATGACCTACAGGACTCCATGCAAAGTACACCTTACGTGCCTAAATGAATTTTTTTTTTTTTTTTTTGTACCTTATAGATAAGCAATATTTTGTATATTAATTTTAATTATAATTAAATAATTCCAAATAAAATAAAAATAAAACATTCAATGACTATAAGTAAATAAATGTGAGTGCTAAATTTGAGTTCTTGTCATAATAGCTTTTCATTTGGGTTAATGGTATATTTGAGTATTCACACTTTTAGACTATACAATACAACTCAATGCTATGTATAGCTTTGTATTGCTGTCATAGACACTGAAAGAAAAGTGATATGCATGATAGTTCTAAGTTAGTATATATATCTCTCTTTTATTACTTGATAATACTTTGATTTTTAATCATAGTAATTAACTATAAGGGAATGCTAAAAATATAATCATGCTTGCATTGGCAAATTTTTTATCCTTTTAAGTTCCAATAATTGGGATACAGTTCAACTTCTCTTAAATATTGTTTTTAGACCGTATCATATATCATTTAACGATTTCACACAATTGCCACTATTACTCTATCTTTATCTTTCTGTTAAAGAGCTAATTTATTTTTATATATTGCCAAGGCAACCAAATTGTCTACTGACATCATGTCCACATCAACAAAGATGCTAATTAATAACACTTAAACACACAAACGTACCAGGATATAACTCTTGTTAAGAAAGCTGAATTAACCTCAAAATTAAAGAATATTCCTTAAGACTTTGTTCCATCAAGAGAGATTAGGATGTCCTCAAATTCAATAAACAAGATTCAATAGATATGTTAACTTTGAAGTTACCGTAGTAGTATTCTCTAATATGACATTAATGTTTACATGAATTGAAAACTTAACACATTCTAAAACTGCAGATATCGTAGGGGCTATCGGCATGTCAAACCAATCCATATGATCACAAAAAATGTGGTGAAGTGACTAAAAAAGGAGAAGTTATTCTACAAAACAAGAATCAAACGGAAATTTAAAAATATGTTACATCAACACATGACTTGTGCATAAACTTATATTGTAGCCTGCAGTCCGTATCACTAGATTTATGGGGTGACTTGACAATTAACGAGGGACAAATACTCAAGGACTGGAATTAGCTCCTCAACAATCGATTATAGCAGTCTCAAGAATAGAACGATCAAAATGAAAAGGTAAATTGTCAAATATATAACTTATATCAATACATATATACACGCGTAGAAAAATTATATCTATACTCACTAATATATATATATTATATATATATATAGAGAGAGAGAGAGTAAACCAAATCTAAAGTGATAGCCTACTATAGTTGCTTCCAAATTTCAACTTCATTCCAATCGACCATATAAGTGCATCCAACTGGAAAAGAGGTCAAAAAAAAAAGAAGGGATAATGTCTTTTTAATTCTTAAGTATTCATTTTAGTGAGGAATGCTTATTATTAGAAACTTTTCCATTGTTTTCTGGTAGTTCTTGTTCTTATCACACAAGTCAGGTCACAACTCAACCTTCAACGTATTGTAAACTTTGTGTTTAATATGCATGTTTAATTATGCAAGTTTCGTTACATTATATAGTTCATTCTTTCTAAATTTTCTTTTAATTTTTGATGAAATTAATAAAATTCATGTTAAACTCATCCAAGAATTCTGTAAACTCAGAATTACTGACATTCAAAGCCAAAATGAGTGATGCAAAAGAAGTCAAAGTTCAAGAGTTATTATTTAACTCATCGTCTTTACAACATGTAATGTTGCCAAAACTCTGTACGTAACACGAAATATCCACTCGAATTCCTCTAATACTAACCCTTTGGAAAAAATAAAATAGAATGCGTTGTATTACTTTGAAGCAATAGTTGAAAGAATTTACAACCAAGACCAGCCATGGTATAATGCGTGTAAAGCATGCAGTAAAACAATGATTGTAATTGAAGATGGGAAAGAATGCACTAGGTATGTAAAGAACAAATCAGAACATATTCCAAAGTAACAAAAATGATTAAACATTGATAATTCCCAATATAGTTAGTTTTTTTACAAAAATGACAACATTGTTTGTTATTAAGGTATATTGTAAGGCTCGAAACTATTAACGATAAGGATAAAATAAATGTTGTTCTATTTGATGAGGCAGCACAAATTTTAATAGGATGTCCAGTGTCAGAATATATAGCTTCCATAAATGAGGTACGCATTCAGATGTTTTTACAACAAATTTCATGTTGTATGAATTGTAATTTAAACACCTAATTAAAATATTACTGCGCGATATGTCCAAGTTCTACAAAAATTTGTGCTTATGCAAATTATAAGAACACAAATTCTACTTCAAACTACCGACAAATGGCACAAATTTTCTTACCAGATAAAGGAATCATTGTTCAATCACTTGAACGGGTGGAAGATAAGGGAGCTATTGTTATTGAAGACGATGAAAATATCCAAAGTTACAAGAAAAGATAACAAAGATCATAGATTGGTGATGGAAAGAGGAAACGTGTCGTGAAGAATAAAATCAATATAGAAAGGAATAAGTTCTGAATATATATAAATATTTTACTATAGTATTTAGAGTTTCTTCACTAGATGGTATTTGCAAGTTCAAGTTACAATGAATAAGTATCTTAGATTGATTTCTTTTAATTTATGAGGATATTATATTTTTCCCTTTTACTTATACTCATTTATTCATCAATCACCTATATATACTAATGAGTTCTGACAACATATCAAATCTAAATCTTAGCTGGCATAACTCATTAGTATAGTTGATTGATGAATAAATAAGTATAAGTAAAAGGGAAAAATATAATATCCTCACAAAAGAAATCAGTCTAAGATACTTATTCATTGTAACTTAAACTTGGAAATATCATCTAGTAAAGAAACTCTAAAGACTATAGTAAAATATTTAGATATATATTCAAAGCCTATTCCTTGTTCTATATTGATTTTATTCTGCACGGCACGTTTCTTCTTTCCATCACCAATCTCTGTTCTTTGTTTCCTTTTCTTGTAACTTTGGATACTTTTATCGTCTTCAATAACAATAGGTCCCTTAACTTCCACCCGTTCAAGTGATTGAACAATGATTCCTTTATCTAGTAAGAAATTTGTGTCATTTGTTCGTAATTTGAAGTAGAATTTGTGTTCTTGTAATTTGCATAAGCACAAATTTCTGTAGAACTTGGTCCTATCGCATCCCTGTATTTGTAGTAATATTTTAATTAGATGTTTAAATTACAATTCATACAACATGAAATTTGTTGTAAAAACATCTGAATGCGTACCTCATTTGTGGAAGCTATATATTCTGACACTGGACATCCTATTAAAATTTGTGCTGCCTCATCAAATAGAACAACATTTATTTTATCCTTGTCGTTAATAGTTTCGAGCCTTACAATATACCTTAATAACAAACAATGTTGTCATATTTGTAAATAACTAACTATATTGGGAATTATCAATGTTTAATCATTTTTGTTACTTTGGAATATGTTCTGATTTGTTCTTTACATACCTAGTGCATTCTTTCCCATCTTCAATTACGATCATTGTTTTACTGCATGCTTTACACGCATTATACCATGGCTGGTCTTGGTTGTAAATTCTTTCAACTGTTGCTTCAAAGTAATACAACGCATTCTATTTTTATTTTTTCTTTACAAAGGGTTAGTATTAGAGTAATTCAAGTGGATATTTCGTGTTACGTACGGAGTTATGGTAACAATACATGTTGTAAAGACGATGAGTTAAATAATAACTCTTGAACTTTGACTTCTTTTGCATCATTCATTTTGGTTTTGAATGTCAGTAATTCTGAGTTTCCAAAATTCTTGGATGATTTTAACATGAATTTTATTTAATCAAAAATTAAAAGAATATTTAGAAAGAATGAACTATATAATGGAACGAAACTTGCATAATTAAACATGCATATTAAAAATGAAGTTGACCATACGCTGAAGGTTGCGTTGTGACCTAACTTGTGTGATAAGAACAAGAACTACCAGAAAACAATGGAAAAGTCTCTACTAATAACCATTCTTCACTAAGATGAATACTTAAGAGTTAAAAAAAATATTATCCCTTTTTTTTTTTTAATGTATCGACCTCTTTTCCAATTAGATGTAGTTGTTCGGTCGATTGAAGTGAAGTTGAAATTTGGAAAGCACCTATAGTAGGCTATCACTTTAGATTTGGTTTACTCTACACATATATATATATATATATATTAGTGAGCACAGATATAATTTTTCTACACGTGTATTTATGTATTGATATAAGTTATACATTTGACCATTTACCTTTGTATTCTGATCGTTCTATTCTTGAGACTGCTGTAATCGACTGTTGAGCTAATTCTGGTCCTTGAGTATTTGTCCCTCATTAATTGCCAAGTCACCCCATAAATCTAGTGATATGGACTGCAGGCCACAATATAAGTTATGCACAAGTCATGTATTGATGTAACGTACTTTTAAATTTCCATTTGATTCTTGTTTGTTGAATAACTTCTCTTTTTTTAGTCACTTCATACAACACCCATAATTGTGTTATTGCATTTCATTACATTGTCATGCAAGATAACGTGATGTGTTGTGCATTTTGGCACATGTGTGAGTGAGTTTTTGACTCACGAGTTGATTTGGGTGTTTGTGTTAGAGAACCCTCTGAGACTGTGTAGAATGAGTGTTTTGTTGTTGTGAAGTCTCTCCGAGTATGAGACGTTCATTGTGGAATAACTTAAATGTTTATCTGAAAATAAATATTTATCTGTGTATTTCACTATTTGTATTATTTTCTGGTTTAGAATATATTTATGTTGTTAATTTTAGTATCCTGGCGAGGACGAATTAACACGTTGTATAATTGGTAGGTTAATTAGTAATTTCGTAATATCATGTGAAATTGCATTTTAGCAATTAAACGAAACTTAGACGAAAACTTTTATAATTTTTAGTTTTCACTCGTGAAGCTATGAATTAGCTATCTAGAAAGTTTTAGAGACTGTTTAGGAGTTTTGGGACTTCATGGGGAGGTAAATGTAATTTTTAAGAATCATGCCTATATATAGAAAGTTGTAAGATATTTTCATTTATAAGTTTTCTAATCTAAAATCAAGAGGAGGCCAAAAAGGGGGATTTAGAGCTTAGAGCTTTCCGGCACAAATCGACGACCTTCTGTCCGTTTGCTTTTCCCCAGATTTCGTATTAGAACTCCTCGAGGTAAGAGCTTCATTTTGATACCCACTAGGGCTTGTTTGGCTAAGTTTTTTGAAAAGTCATTTTCTAGAATTTTCATAAAAAGTTGATAATCGAACTTTTGATCCATAGGAATTGTACTAGACAGACTACTGCACGTTCTTTGTGCTTGGGTTTTCTTTGGATTGAAGTTTACGAGCGTTATTCAGAGGTGAGTGATTCAACTATGTGTTTTGGAATGATTTCTTGACGCGTATTCATTTTTTTGTATGAAAAGCATGTGTTAGATTATAGATATATATTATTTTGTTCGTATTGGGCGTCTATATTGATAAGTAGGCCCAATTGTACGGTGAAATATTTTGATTATGTCGATAGCATGGTGAAATGTATTTAAGCATGTTTAGTTGCTATTTGGATCAAAGGAGTACGTGTATCAAGCCATCGTTGTGGAGCCATTATAGGCATAAGGTCGCACGTTTGAAGAAAAGAAACGTGGCTCTTACCTTTTCGCGTGGACTTATTGGCGAGTAGTCGCGGATTAGGAGTGTGGAACGTACACGTGGGACTCCGGAGACTAGTATGAAATGTATAGATGTGAATGTGTCATGACTCATCCTGCTAAGCGCGGAAATAGGACACGTGCTACGCCATCAAGGCTTATCCAGTTCCTTTAAAGTAAAACAGCAGCGGAAAAGTAAGTAAAAATCCATTAAAATCAGAGTTATAAAAAGTTTTGCCCAATTGGAACTAGTCCAAAAGGAGACATTTTGAAGAAGAGAGGTCCAGCCGACTGGGTAGGGACTCAGTCGACTGAAGACCTAAGTAGTGAGGTTTTCAAAGAATCCACAGCCCGTCCAGTCGACTGTGACTGGGGTCCAGTCGACTGGGGCCTTCATTTCTCAGTCGGCTGACTCCTACCAGTCGACTGTGCCTCTAGCAGAATCAAAATCATCATTTCTCGCCAGTTCTCCAGTCGACTGAAACATGGGCCAGTCGACTAGTTTTGCCACATTTAAAAGCAGTAGCCAAAAATGCACAATGTCCAGTCGACTGACACATGGACCAGTCGACTGATCCCCTGGTAGTTCACAAGTTGTGCAGTTCAATAACCCAAGGCTTTCCAAACTAACACCAGTACAAATACAACGATGTAACAATGTTTTAAAACATGGTTACAGGTGTTTGGAAACAAAGTTACAGTACTATGAAACTACCCTAAAGTTCTATTACCACATATTACGCTTCCCAATTCCTTATACAAGTTTAGGAAAGAAACAAAAATATAAACAAGAGTGATTTTCCCGGCGTTCTTTGACCTCACTCCTCACGCTTCTTCTTACCTTTCTTCTTATCACCTGCAATGGAGTAAAGCTCCACTGCTCAGCTATATGTTGAGTGTACAAATTCTAACATATGCATATATGACAAAACATGCTTTAATCTCATAAATCGCATTAATAGTCTCTAGGAAGAAAAATACGCATTCATCCGGTAGCGGCAAGTCCAAGCCTTAAACCACAATGTCAATGGCTAGTCCAAGCCTACAACCATTACATCCCCAAGTGCCCTGGCATATCCATGCCTTAAACCATGCACAATAGCCATCACTACTAAAATTCTCAAACATCGAGAAGCTTACTCCGGCATGAATTTGTATAAGTCCCCCCTTTGACCCACATAGACAACTCAACGTGCTCGCATAAATTTAGACATGCTTTTCACATTTAAGCGCGTGCATAATTAACGGGCCTAAGATGACCACGTGAATTTTGCCTGGATTACAATTTCGTCGTCGAAATCTAAAACATGTATTTCACCTATATAACAAAGGTTAGGATTTCATACCTCATGCAAATTTTCCCAAACTTTGAAGGATCGACTAGAGGGCCGATTAAACATCGGATCTCAGCGCGATTCCTACAAGTTTTACTTGGTTTTTCCCAAAAGTCTAGAAATCAGATTTTTACAAAAGTTAGCTAAACGAGGCCTAAGAGGTATCAAAACGTAGATATTACCTCCAGGAGTCCAAATATGAAATTTGGTGAAAAACTGGCGGACGAACAGTCGCCGATCGTCGTCGCAAAGTCCGTGGCAACAAATCTCCTTTCTCTCTCCTCTCTCAAGACATTTTGAAAACTTTTAAACAATTGAAATTCTCACCCTCCTCTATTTATAGACAACCTTTTTTACAATTGTGTTTACCTCCCCGCGAGTTTCTCAAATTTCTAATTAACTCCAGAAATGTCGTGCACATCCATTTTACACCTTTACAAGTGAAACTATAAATTACAAAAGTTTTCAACTAAGTCTTGTTTGGGTCCAAAATTACGTTCGAAAACTAAATTCTGTGGAATTTCTACACAGCCTACCTTTTATTTAACTTGTCACTCACGTTCTCACCACAGTGTTCAAAATGCTCTACAGCGATGACAAAACTACCAGAAATTATACTACACAGGTATAATTCTCATGTCCTTACTAATACCTTACCGTTGACTCACATTCAACCTCATTCACCATTATTAAATAACATTGATAATTCACAAAATCTCCATGAAATTTTGGAACGAGTGTGACAACTCTCCCCTCCAAAAAGGAAGTTTGTCCCCAAACTTATACCTCATATGTCGAACAGGTGTGGATACTCATTTTGCATTTCTTCCTCACTTTCCCATGTAGCCTCTTCAACTGTATGGCTATGTCATAGCACTTTTACCATCGGAATGATTTTAGTTCTCAACACTGGTTCCCTTCGATCCAAGATCTTCACTGGATGCTCTATATAAGTCAAGTCCTCTTAGATTTGCAACAGTTCTGGTATGATGATCTTATTCACATCCGTCATACACCTTCTCAACATCGACAAATGGATTATGTTGTGCACATGCTCTAGCTCGGATGATAATGCGGTAAGCCACTTGTCCTACTATCTCTAGGATCTCAAAAAGTCCTATAAATCTCGGGTTAAGCTTCTCCCACTTTCCAAATCGGACAATGCTTTTTGAAGGCGATACTTGTAAGTAGACAAAGTCTCCCACTTCAAATGTCATCGGTCATCGCTTCAAGTCTGCATAACTCTTATAACGACTCTGAGCTGCCTTAAGTCGCTCTTGTATCAACTTTACCTTTTCAGTAGTTACCTGCATTATCTCAGGTCCTAGCAACTTTATTTCTCCGACTTTGGTCCAACAAACCAGTGATCGACACTTACACCCATACAAAGCTTCATACGGTGCCATTCCGATACTTGACTGAAACCCGTTGTTGTAAGCAAATTCAATTAATGGTAAGTGTTTCTTCCAGTCACTCCCAAAATCTATAATACAAAGTCTAAGCATATCCTCTAACGTCTAAATCATGCGCTCTGACTGTCCGTCGGTCTGAGGATGAAATGCAGTACTGAAACTCAACTTAGTACCCATAGCTCGTTGTAAACTTTCCCAAAATCTCGATGTAAACTACTATCACTATCCGATACTATCACTGTTGGAACCCCATGTAGTCTTACAATCTCTTTCACATACAATTCTGCCAACCTCGAAGGTTTAGTTTTCTTGATTGGTAGGAAATGTGCTGACTTTGTCAATCGGTTAACTATAACCCAAATCTTGTCATTCTTGTTAGACGATCATGGAAATCCAGATACAAAATCCATCGTGATCTCATCCCATTTTTACTCTAACACAGGCAATGGTTCCAGTAGTCCTGCAGGTACTTGTCTTTCTGCTTTCACTTGCTGACATGCTGAACACTTAGAAACATACTTAGCAATTTCACGCTTCATACCTTTCCACCAAAAGTTTTCCCGTAAGTTCTGGTATATTTTGTTACTTCCCGTATACACTGAGTATCTAGTACTATGCGCTTCCTCTATAATTCTCTCTTTCAAGCCTTTCACATTCGGCACACACAACTGATGTCCAAGTTTCAACGTTCCCTACTCTAATACTAAATCAGATCACTTTCCTAGAGGTATCTCGTCTCTCATTTTGCACAAGTAGACATCGTTAAACTGTTCCTTCTTAATCTCATCAATAATATCTGGGTGTGCTATGATCGCCGTCATTAAGCCACCACTAGTCTCTGGTATCACATTCAATTCTAAACGTTCCATCTCCGTTATCAATTCTTTTTGTTGTGTTAGCTCGTTGGCTAAGTTCCTTGGCGTCTTCCGGCTTAATGCATTGGCTACTACATTAGCCTTTCCCGGATGATACTCAATCGAAAGATCGTAATCCTTCATCAACTCTAACAATCTTCTCTGTCTCATATTCAAATTCCGTTGGGTGAATAGGTATTTCAAGATCTTGTGGTCTATGAATATCTCACACTTTTCCCGTACAAATAGTGTCGTCAAATCTTCAAAGCATAGATTACTGCAGCCAATTCAAGATCATGAGTCGGATAGTTAACCTCATGTGTCTTCAACTGTCTAGAAGCATAGTCAATTACATTACCCCCTTGCATAAGTACGCATCCCAAACCCTGATGTGACGCATCGCTATAAATCACAAATCCTTCAATCCTATATGATATTGTCATAATAGGTGCTCTCGTTAGTCGTGCCTTTAACTCTCAAAAATTGTCATCACACTCTTGACTCCATTCAAAAGCAACACCCTTCCTCATTAACTTCGTCATTGGTAATGAAATCTTTGAGAAATTCTCGATAAAATGGCGGTAATATCCCGCTAATCCTAACACTACAAGAAAAATGTGTTTTGGCGACAAACAGATTTCGTCGCTAAAAGTTCATTTTTCGTCGCTAAAGGCTTTAGCGACGAAAAAAATTCGTCGCCAATTTTGTCGCCTTTGCCTTGTCGCCAAAGGCTCCTGGCGAAGAAATTTATGTTTTGTCGTCATAGACAAAAAATGGCGACGAAATAATTCGTCGCTATTGATCACAATTTTCGTCGCCATTGATGCGCATTTTGTCGCCAAAAGTGTCATTTTCTTATAGTAATTTTACATTAGCGACGAAAAAATTTCGTCGCCAATTCATCATATGCAATGGCGATGAATTATTTTCGTCGCCAATTCATTTTAAGCATACACAACGGCGACAAAAATATTTTATCGCCAAATATATAAAATAGTTTCTTGTATTAGCGACGAAAATATTTCGTCGCCAATTCATTATATGCGATAGCGATGAATTTGTTTCGTCGCCAATTCATTTTCAGCATATGCAATGGCGACGAAATAAGTTTGTCGCCAAATATATAAAATGGTTGCTTGTATTAGCGACGAAAAAATTTTGTCGCCAATTCATTTTCATCATATGCAATGACGACAAAATAATTTTGTCGCCAAAATTTTATTTTCTAGTAAATAAAATTATTTGAATATGCTATATTCCTGTTCGAACCTGTTTATCACAATAATTTTCAAAACCAAAAGACACAATCATATTAAACATGAAAGTCTCAATATTTCTGAGTAACTTCATTAAACAACAAGAATTAATATTGTTAATTGTTCACGTATCTAACAAAAAAAACTAAAGATTAACAAAAGTACATTGTTCACTACATAACAAATTGTTCGACTGCATAACAAAAGTAACAAAAAGTGGCCAACTATCTACCAATCCACCATATCCACACCCAATCTGCATGAAAACAATGGAAAGTATTAGTATCTTTTAAGTTAATGAACGAACATAAAATATGTGATATATAAAGTAACTAGTTATTGCCCGTGCTCGTGGGCACCGCACAAAGAAAAAAGAAGAGAATTTGTCCGTAGAAGTAAATAACAATACATTTACATCTAATCTAACGACCTAAAAATTTTTATTCAAGCTCCGGTCACAGTATTCTCAAATAATTGGTCTCCCAATTGAAATGCACTTTGAATACAATTCAAGCCCATTCAACAATTTGAAATAACACAAACTATCGAAAACAATATATTTAACCGCTACAATAATATAACAATAACCATAATAGAAAAACCATAAAAGTACAATCAAAAGGGAAAATAATAATTGACACGCAAATATTCTTGTGTGCTCTTGTGCAATACCCAAGTGTAGGTAGACGTGCAAGTAGTAATTGGTAAGACCAGGTCGATCCCACAGGGAAGGTGTTGACCTATTAACTTAGACTAACCTCAAAAGAAAGGAAAAAAAAAAAATTTCAATAAGATTTAATAATGGTGCAGAACACAAAGTTCCACAAACTAAGACTACTAACGAAAGCAATTTGAATTAAACTAAAGAACTAAATAGCTAACTAAAGCAATATTTCAAAACAGATTTTTTCTTAATAAAAGGAAGTGTCGGGATCACACAAATTCACTGTGACCCAGCCATCTACCATGCAGTTACATTGAAGCACTAAGGAGTACATTACCTACAGTATGCCGTATTTCTCTTAAAATAAAGAATCCATAGCCCTTTCATGTCCGGGACTATATCATCACAGTTAACTTAAAACACGTGAAAGCGGTTTAATTCAATAGTTAAGACTCGCACCTACAATGGTGTTAGTATTGAAGGTGCTTTGCAAAATATATTGAAAGAAATTGCCTTAGGGCCTTGATTTTAGAAACTGTTTTGACAAACTGAGCATTTAGGGACAGTATGATAACAAATCTAAAAAAAAAAAAAGGTCCTGAAATACTGCAGGGAACATCCTCAAGAATCAGAGAGTTCGATCGATCGACGATCGTTCGATCGATCGAAAGCCTTCATCCCTCAATCGATCGAAATGTCCTTCGATCGCTTGACTATCTCTGGTTCGATCGATCGAACTACCTCCGATCGATCGAATACATGATTTATCCTGCTGCATGGCAGAGGCTGGAGATCACTGTTTCATTGTGTTCTCCCAACCCTAGGACTACTCAGACATCGTCTGGAGTGTCACAGGTTGGTGTTTAACGTAACGATTCATTAAAGTACCGTTTGACTCGAGTTTAATCATGAAAATTATAGAAAAACTATTGAATACCTATTTCTCCTATGAAAATTGATGATTGTAACAGACTAAACTATGAGATTAAGTAAGCAGAATGTAAATAAACAATAATATGAAACCTGGAATGTTAATCCTTCAAAACTTAAGCATAATCCAATGTTAAACCTACAAAACAAGCAAAAACTCTCTCTCTCTCTCTCTATGAAAACTGATTAAAAGTAAAGTTGGGCGTCCTTTGGGACGTATACAATGCTCATATATATAGAAAACCTAAAGGCTAGGGTTACAATTCTGCAACTGCTGCGTACGCGAAAGTTTCTGAAAATACCATGTTCGATCGATCGACCATTTCTCGATCGATTGAACATTTGGAACTCAAGCGCTTCAACCTTCTTTAAGCGATCGAACCTTCGATCGATCGAACTATCATCGATCGCTCGAACTTCAAACTTTAGCTTTGAATTCTTTTGTCTACACTATAGCATTTCAGTTGTCCTGACGTTCATCTCTCTAGTCCACACAGCAGAGATCTGCACAAACAATAGCTAAAACAATACAACTTATCATAGATTAATCACATTGTATGAAAACTAGCCTTGTAATGCAAATTGCAGATAAAATGGGAAGTTGTGATTAAAACCAATGCAATTCTTCCTTTTAGCGCGGTTGTATTTTATAAATACCCCCGCTTTGCACAACCCCCAACTAGCTTATTGCTAGTCCCTAGCGATAAAGCGAAAATAAAAACTACTAAACTAATACTACCACGACTAAGAAAAACAAAGGAAAACTAAAAACAACCCAAACTAAGAGAGAGAGAAAATTCCTAACTCACTTTCGCAGGAATCGCGGTTGCATTTAGCGAATGCAACAGGCCGTTAAACCCCTAGGTTCCCCCTAGTGGACGAGTGTTGTCTCGTGAGGGTCTGCAGTGAATATACCCACAAAATTCTCCAATTTTAAGCTAAAAAAGATTTAGAATAACTTGTAGAATTCCCCCTCCATTAAACTGTTACTTTGACTCTACAAAGATATACTATCCTCAATCAACCCATGAAAGAAATCCACATGCTCCCTTATATCACCAAGTAAAATATAACATATGTATCACCATCATGCACCCGTGTGTGTATGAGTTTAACAACCATACGTCCAACCCTATTAAGAGTTATTTAGACTATTGCGCCTTGAAAAACTCGCAATTTCAACTCAACTCTCACATTGGTCACACTAAAAAAGAACGTCTCTCAGAAACTTGCTTTACAATGACCGCACACCGTATGAAAGCTTTGATAAGGCTGATATTCTGGGTGCTAATGCTTCCATACTTGACTCTATGAAAAACGGACATTTAAGAGTATACAGTCTCATGAATAGAACACTACTTACTAGAGGAGCGAAATACCGTGGATAACTCAATTCACACTTCCATGTTCAAATTAATTGTTGAGAATCTTTAAGACTTTGAATTTCGGCTTTTAGTTAGTAGGTGAGGGTGTTGTAGAGAAGAATGTGCCCTTCAGTATGTGATGGAATTTCAACTTCTCTTTTTATTCTTTTCATCTCTCAACCCAATCTCCCATTCATTTCATATGCTCTTTTTCTTTTCCTTCATTCATCATTCATCTTTTTTTTTTTGTAATGAACTGACCCACAACTACTTCCTTCCACTTCACCACTTTGATGACTTCATTCTTAATAAATGTATAATACGGCTCATTGAGGTCAAGGTATAGATCAAGGACTTGGATTCTTTGTAATCATATTGGAAATATTTAGTTGGTGTGGGATCAGGGATGAAACATTTCAATGAATGTAGGTGAAAGCTATATCAGGTTAAAGAATGGGTAAACGATGGCTTAAATCATTTTTTCAACTTTCAATTTTTAGCACTTAAGTGTTCATTGAGTGTAATTGGTAAATCCTGAACGTTCTCCTCTAACAAGCAGTCAAAACTTTTAAAGAAAAATTGAGACATTTACAACGAATTTACTAAGTATAAACAAGAAAGACCATTCGAAATTGTATGAGAATTCCCTCAGAAATGACGATTGGCTCAATAGCTCACTAAGGGTTATTAGCTTCCACTACTTGTTCTTTTGGCACAATAGTCATATTAACTCAGTTTTCAGGTGTTCTACATAGCTGCCAATTAGTGCATAAAAGTATTGGGTACATAATAGCTTCACACATGCAATCCATCTCAGTGAGAAAACGCGTGAACTTAATCCATAAAAAAATGAGAATACTACAAATGTGTCATTGCCTAATTAACAAGCAGGATAGATTATTCAGAGTTATTCTATCAATAAGATTCAATATTAAAAATTTTCAAAATTTTACCAGACCGCATTCTAATTAAATTTAAGACATATCCAAGTGCAAAATATGATCATTACGGGTGTATACCTATCTATTAGTATCCCCTACCCCCAACTGAAAACAACAAAGTCCCCAGAAGTTGATTTTCAATAATTAAAATAGATGGGTATCACCTGTATAGAGCAACGCGATGATAACAAGCATAGCAACCTGGCATAGAAATATAGAACACAATCTCCAAAACAACAAGGATCAAAAGATAAAGATAAAGCAATAAAACCATGATCCAAACAATACAAACCACTGGAATGGTAAAGGAATAAAATAAAAGCAGTGATAAATAATGTTCATACATAACCAAACTAACCAAAATAAAGAACTGTCCCAACTGTCCAACCATAACACACCCACCAAAAACAGTACAACAAAAATAAACAGATAATCAAAAGTACAATAACACCACCCCCTTCCCAGAAAATGCTACGCGGCTCCCGACGGATCATCATCAGCCACGTCAGAAGGAATGTCAATGGGTGCAGGTGGCAGTGGTGCAGTAGCAGGTGCAACAGCAGCAGAAGTGGATGGAAGATCAGCAGTAAGTGGAGCAGAAAGTGATGGATCGGCGGCAGCAGAAGAAGTGGATAGACCTGTAGGAGTAGGAGCAGGAGCAGCAGAAAATGATGGATCGGCAGTAGGCGGTGCAGACGGGGTAGTCGTAGGATGGTGAGCAGAGTGAACGGCCAGATCGACCCCAATCTGAATCAATATAGACTCAAGCAAGGTCTGCAGCTGATCCATCCGGCCCTCAAGTCTAATCCTGGCCTCTCTCTCCTCCAATAGCAGCTCATAAACTGTCGGGAGAGGCACAGAGGAAGAAGACTCTCCCTGGGCCTGAGTCTGCGACCGCTGTCGCAACTCGAACTGCTGAGCAGCAGCAAACGGATCCTCTGCCTCATCGTCTGTATCAAGCTCCTCGGCCTCTGTGGGCGTCCCTGAAGCTCCAGCCTCTATGTCTGTCCCACCACGCCTCTTCTTCTTTGCCCCCACCTTCGCTTTCCCTTTCCCTTTTTCTTTTCGTTTCCTCTTCTGGGCGTTTGAGCGGCGAGCCGCTGCCTTGCCGAATTGGCTGGGGGAAGCACGAAGGTCGTCTCCAGCAAGCTCAGAAAAGCCGGCCTGAGCCATAACTCTGTGAATCGCCCAAGCACCTTTTAAGTACTTCTTGGAGGCAATGAAGCGGGTGGGATGGACCATGAAGTCAATATAAAGCCGTGGTAAGCAGACCGGCTGTCCTGTCCCCACTGCAAATAATACTCGCGCATACCAAGCCGCGATCTTCTCTCGATAAGAGGTCACCAAGAGGCAATTGCTGAGGACCAGGTGAAGCATGTGGTAGTCATCGGTAAGGAAGTGGTCCTCAAATAAAGCCTTGCCATTCCAAGAAGGAACGGCGCCTCCGGTGAGCTCGCGGATAATGGCAGATGGTGGGGTCTCAGGTGCGTCAGGCCGATGGGGGCAAATATACTCTGGTACCTCTGGTACCCCCAAGGGGGCCGAAATTGTAGCGGGACTGATGACGAATGCCCGACCCCGGAAGAAAGCATGATGTGTGAATGGTGCGTGCAGGTCGCGTATCATCGTCGCACACGCACCTCGTATCCATGACAGATTTACTATCTTGGCAAGCGAGAGTAAATGGAACCAGTGGGGCATGGAGCAAATCCGTGTCTGGAACCACGGGTGCTCCGACCAAACAGACTCGATAGGACGCTCAATCATCACCTTCCGCGTCTGGAAATAACGCTCGTACCATACCCGATCCTCATCATTCCGGAACCCATGTGCGGGTACCGGATCAAGTATAGTGAGGCTGAGGGGCTTGGACTTATGGTAGCCAGTTACTGGATTCATCGTGGCAGCCCTGAAAATAGAACGCAACACGACACAGATTAGAATAGGGAAGAAAAAAGAAATAAACTGCTACTACTCTAGTTTGATCAATCTAACTTAGTTTGATCGATTGAACTGGAGTAGGATTCGATCGCTTGAGCATAGTTCGATCGATCGAACATTTCAGCTTTGATCGATCGAAAATAGTTTGATCGATCGAACACAGCGATGTGCTGCGATCGCAAAAACGAATGAGAAAACGAAAAGCGAAAGAAAAAAAAAACTACAAAAGGGAAATCCTACGACCAAGGGGACACCCCCTTGGGATTTTTCTAACAAAATGAAAGACAAAGGGCTCGTGGAGCCTACCTCGGTGTAAAAGGAGACCTGCGGGGTGAGAGGACGTAGAGGATGATTTTGGGGGTGAACTTGGCCGCCAATTGATGTCTAATGTCACGAAATCGCCGAGTCGTCCCCTCCTCCGTGCTTGAGCGATTGAGTGTGTGAGAGTGAGGGAAATGAAGAGGTGTTCTGCAGACGCCTCGTTTAAAATAGTGCTCGATCGATCTAACTCAGTTCGATCGATCGACAGCAAAACTCTCAATCGATTTAAGAACGAGTTCAAGCGCTCGAGCTTTCAGGGGTTTCGATCGATCGAAAGAGGTTAGATCGATCGAACTCAAAAACTTATAGAACTTATTGGAGAATTGAACCAAAACACCCCCAACTATCAGACACAGATCTGGACATGCAGAGATACTTAAAAGCAGTTCAACCACAGACATGTAGGCCAGAATAGATATCACCAAAAGATAAAATTGCAAAGATTTAGTAATAAAAGATTCAAAATGCAGTCAATTTGCAAAATTATAACTCCCCACGTGATCCGTAGACCTTATTACATAGAAAAACTAAAATAAAAACCAAACTAAAAATCATTTGCCCAGAATTACACTTCAATTGAGAAAAATGAAAATGACAAAACAAAACTGAAGTGAAACACTAAACTTCCAACACGAAAACTTCTTCTTCTTCCATTGCTTCGAACACCACCAGATCTTCGAGATTGGACGCCAAACTTGACAATTCCCGTTCCCAAAATAATCTCAAAGCGGCAAGAGTGTCATTCAGTATGTCTGGAGTCGCTAGGGAATGAGGTGTGCACATGAGAGGAGACTGCGGTGGAGACATAGATAATGGTGTAAAAATCCGCAGTTGTTCTTCCTCTTGCGGTGGGGTGCCAGGAGACTGCGTGCGAGCCCCATGGAACAACTGATGTGGAAGGAACACCGGAATACCATTGAGAAACATAGTGACAATCCTGGACAAGGAAACGACAAAAGACAAACAAACCGAGATTAAGATAACGGAACACAAGAAACAAGGATTAAACACGAAAAGAAAAACAAGGAACAGGAACAAAATAAAAAGAAATGTGACTAAGTTCCAACCTCACTATTGGCATAGATTCCCAAAATGCACTAGCTGGTAAGGGGCATTGGAGCCTGAATAGCAGAAAGCTCAGGTACACATAGCGGTATGGGACCAACTCGAGAACAAGGAAGTCGTCAACAAAAACAAAAACTGCATTGTGAAGTTCCGGGACGACATCCTGGAGGTTATGATCTTCCCATGGCTCCCACATATCACCATTTTCCCATTGTGCCATGAGTGCATCATCCACCATTCTCCCCATGTACAGGTCTTCTTCCTCATCCATATCATCGTCATCATGAAATTCCATATTTTTATATGGATTGATGTCAAGGAGGACCAATGGGTATGGAAGGTACCCTTGGGCAGCATCAATGAGAGTGTGAGCTTCAGGGTCTTGATGAAGCAAGGGGCAGGGTGTGAGTTCACCCTCACTCAATTGCAGGTGCATAAATGCGAGGTGACGATGTTCATTCTATCAGTTCATGGGCTGATTCAGAATGTCGTTGTGGCACCTGGACTAAGGGTGAACTCACACCCTGCCCCTTGCTTCATCAAGACCCTGAAGCTCACACTCTCATTGATGCTGCCCAAGGGTACCTTCCATACCCGCCGGCCCTCTTTGACATCAATCCATATAAAAATATCGAATTTCATGATGACGATGATGTGGATGAGGAAGAAGACCTGTATATGGGGAGAATGGTGGATGATGCACTCATGGCACAATGGGAAAATGGTGATATGTGGGAGCCATGGAAAGATCATAACCTCCAGGATGTCATCCCAGAATGTCACAATGCAGTTTTTGTTTTTGTTGACGACTTCCTTGTTCTCGAGTTGGTCCCATACCGCTATGTGTACCTGAGCTTTCTGCTATTCAAGCTCTAATGCCCCTTACCAGCTAGTGCATTTTGGGAATCTATGCCAATAGTGAGGTTGGAACTTAGTCACATTTCTTTTTATTTTGTTCTTGTTCCTTGTTTTTCTTTTCGTGTTTAATCCTTGTTTCTTGTGTTCCGTTATCTTAATCTCGGTTTGTTTGTCTATTGTCGTTTCCTTGTCCAGGATTGTCACTATGTTTCTCAATGGTATTCCGGTGTTCCTTCCACATCAACTATTCCATGGGGCTCGCACGCAGTCTCCTGGCACCCCACCGCAAGAGGAAGAACAATTGCGGATTTTCACACCATTATCTATGTCTCCACCGCAGTCTCCTCTCATGTGCACACCTCATTCCCTAGCGACTCCATACATGATGAATGACACTCTTGCCACTTTCAGATTATTTTGGGAACGGGAATTGTCAAGTTTGGCGTCCAATCTCGAAGATCTGGTGGTGTTCGAAGCAATGGAAGAAGAAGAAGTTTTCGTGTTGGAAGTTTAGTGTTTCACTTCAGTTTTGTTTTGTCATTTTCATTTTTCTCAATTGAAGTGTAATTCTGGGCAAATGATTTTTAGTTTGGTTTTTATTTTAGTTTTTCTATGTAATAAGGTCTACGGATCACGTGGGGAGTTATAATTTTGCAAATTGACTGCATTTTGAATCTTTTATTACTAAATCTTTGCAATTTTATCTTTTGGTGATATCCATTCTGGCCTACATGTCTGTGGTTGAACTGCTTTTAAGTATCTCTGCATGTCCAGATCTGTGTCTGATAGTTGGGGGTGTTTTGGTTCAATTCTCCAATAAGTTCTATAAGTTTTTGAGTTCGATCGATCTAACCTCTTTCGATCGATCGAAACCCCTGAAAGCTCGAGCGCTTGAACTCGTTCTTAAATCGATTGAGAGTTTTGCTGTCGATCGATCGAACTGAGTTAGATCGATCGAGCACTGTTTTAAACAAGGCATCTGCAGAACACCTCTTCATTTCCCTCACTCTCACACACTCAATCGCTCAAGCACAGAGGAGGGGGCGACTCGGCAATTTCGTGACATTAGACATCAATTGGCGGCCAAGTTCACCCCCACAATCATCCTCTACGTCCTCTCACCCCGCGGGTCTCCTTTTATACCGAGGTAGGCTCCACGAGCCCTTTGTCTTTCATTTTGTTAGAAAAATCCCAAGGGGGTGTCCCCTTGGTCGTAGGATTTCCCTTTTGTAGTTTTTTTTTTCTTTCGCTTTTCATTTTCTCATTCGTTTTTCCGATCGCAGCACATCGCTGTGTTTGATCGATCAAACTGTTTTCGATCGATCGAAGCTGAAATGTTCGATCGATCGAACTATGCTCAAGCGATCGAATCCTACTCCAGTTCAATCGATCGAACTAAGTTAGATCGATCGAACTAGAGCAGTAGCAGTTTCTTTCTTTTTTCTTCCCTGTTCTAATCTGTGTCGTGTTGCGTTCTATTTTCAGGGCTTCCACGATGAATCCAATAACTAGCTACCACAAGTCCAAGCCCCTCAGCCTCACTATACCTGATCCGGTACCCGCACATGGGTTCCAGAATGATGAGGATCGGGTATGGTATGAGCGTTATTTCCAGACGCGGAAGGTGATGATTGAGCGTCCTATCGAGTCTGTTTGGTCGGAGCACCCGTGGTTCCTGACACGGATTTGCTCCATGCCCCACTGGTTCCATTTACTCTCGCTTGCCAAGAGAGTAAATCTGTCATGGATACGAGGTGCGTGTGCGACGATGATACGCGACCTGCACGCACCATTTACACATCATGCTTTCTTCCAGGGTCGGGCGTTCGTCATCAGTCCCGCTACAGTTTCGGCCGCCTTGGGGGTACCAGAGGTACCA
The DNA here is from genome assembly GCA_033977485.1 of Hydrangea macrophylla. Taxonomy (NCBI): domain Eukaryota; kingdom Viridiplantae; phylum Streptophyta; class Magnoliopsida; order Cornales; family Hydrangeaceae; genus Hydrangea; species Hydrangea macrophylla. Next base: position 104,097,231 of record CM066987.1, read on the forward strand.
GATTATATTTGCCCCCATCGGCCTGACGCACCTGAGACCCCACCATCTGCCATTATCCGCGAGCTCACCGGAGGCGCCGTTCCTTCTTGGAATGGCGAGACTTTGATTGAGGACCACTTCCTTACCGACGACTACCACATGCTTCACCTGGTCCTCAGCAATTGCCTCTTGGTGACCTCTTATCGAGAGAAGATCGCGGCTTGGTATGCGCGAGTATTATTTGCAGTGGGGACAGGACAGCCAGTCTGCTTACCACGACTTTATATCGACTTCATGGTCCATCCCACCTGCTTCATCACCTCCAAGAAGCACCTGAAAGGTGCTTGGGTGATTCACAGAGCTATGGCTCAAGCTGGCTTTCCTGAGCTTGCTGGAGACGACCTTCGTGCTTCCCCCAGCCGATTCGGTGAGGCAGCGGCTCGCCGCTCAGACGCCCAGAAGAGGAAACGAAAAGAAAAAGGGAAAGCGAAGGTGGGGGCAAAGAAGAAGAGGCGTGGTGGGACAGACATAGAGGCTGGAGCTTCAGGGACGTCCACAGAGGCCGAGGAGCTTGATACAGACAATGAGGAGGAGGATCCGTTTGTTGCTGCTCAGCAGTTCGAGTTGCGACAGCGGTCACAGACTCAGGCCCAGGGAGAGTCTTCTTCCTCTGTGCCTCTCCCGATAGTTTATGAGCTTCTATTGGAGGAGAGAGAGGCCAGGATTAGACTTGAGGGCCGGATGGATCAGCTGCAGACCTTGCTTGAGTCTATATTGATTCAGATTGGGGTCAATCTGGCCGTTCACTCTGCTCACCATCCTACGACTACCCCGTCTGCACCGCCTGCGGCCGATCCATCATTTTCTGCTGCTCATGCTCCTACTCCTACAGGTCTATCCACTTCTTCTGCTGCCGCCGATCCATCACTTTTTGCTCCACTTACTGCTGATCTTCCATCTACTTCTATTGCTGTTGCACCTGCTACTGCACCACTGCCACCTGCACCCATTGACATTCCTTCTGACGTGGCTGATGATGATCCGTCGGGAGCCGCGTACCATTTTCTGGGAAGGGGGTGGTGTTATTGTACTTTTGATTATCTGTTTATTTTTGTTGTACTGTTTTTGGTGGGTGTGTTATGGTTGGACATGTGGGACAGTTCTTTATTTTGGTTAGTTTGGTTATGTATGAACATTATTTATCACTGCTCTTATTTTATTCCTTTACCATTCCAGTGGTTTGTATTGTTTGGATCATGGTTTTATTGCTTTATCTTTATCTATTGATCCTTGTTGTTTTGGAGATTGTGTTCTATATTTCTATGTAAGGTTGCTATGCTTGTTATCATCACGTTGCTCTATACAGGTGATACCCATCTATTTTAATTATTGAAAATCAACTTCTGGGGGCTTTGTTGTTTTCAGTTGGGGGTAGGGGATACTAATAGATAGGTATACACCCGTAATGATCATATTTTGCACTTGGATATGTCTTAAATTTAATTAGAATGCGGTCTGGTAAAATTTTGAAAATTTTTAATATTGAATCTTATTGATAGAATAACTCTGAATAATCTCTCCTGCTTGTTAATTAGGCGATGACACATTTGTAGTATTCTCATTTTTTTATGGATTAAGTTCACGCGTTTTCTGTTATCACTGAGATGGATTGCATGTGTGAAGCTATTATGTACCCAATACTTCTATGCACTAATTGGCAGCTATGTAGAACACCTGAAAACTGAGTTAATATGACTATTGTGCCAAAAGAACAAGTAGTGGAAGCTAATAACCCTTAGTGAGCTATTGGGCCAATCGTCATTTCTGAGGGAATTCTCATACAATTTTGAATGTTCTTTCTTGTTTATACTTAGTAAATTCGTTGTAAATGTCTCAGTTTTTCTTTAAAAGTTTTGACTACTTGTTAAAGGAGAACGTTCAGGATTTACCAATTACACTCAATGAACACTTAAGTGCTAAAAATTGAAAGTTGAGAAAATGATTTAAGCCATCGTTTACCCATTCTTTAACCTGATATAGCTTTCACCTACATTCATTGAAATGTTTCATCCCTGGTCCCACACCAACTAAATATTTCCAATATGATTACAAAGAATCCAAGTCCTTGATCTATACCTTGACCTCAATGAGCCGTATTATACATTTATTAAGAATAAAGTCATCAAAGTAGGTGAAGTGGAAGGAAGTAGTTGTGGGTCAGTTCATTACAAAAAAAAAAAAAGATGAATGATGAATGAAGGAAAAGAAAAAGAGCATATGAAATGAATGGGAGATTGGGTTGAGAGGTGAAAAGAATAAAAAGAGAAGTTGAAATTCCATCACATACTGAAGGGCACATTCTTCTCTACAACACCCTCACCTACTAACTAAAAGCCGAAATTCAAAGTCTTAAAGATTCTCAACAATTAATTTGAACATGGAAGTGTGAATTGAGTTATCCACGGTATTTCGCTCCTCTAGTAAGTAGTGTTCTATTCATGAGACTATACACTCTTAAATGTCCGTTTTTCATAGAGTCAAGTATGGAAGCATTAGCACTCAGAATATCAGCCTTATCAAAGCTTTCATACGGTGTGCGGTCATTGTAAAGCAAGTTTCTGAGAGACGTTCTTTTTGAGTGTGACCAATGTGAGATTTGAGCTGAAACTGCGAGTTTTTCAAGGCGCAATAGTCTAAATAACTCTTAATAGGGTTGGACGTATGGTTGTTAAACTCACACACACACGGGTGCATGATGGTGATACATATGTTATATTTTACTTGGTGATATAAGGGAGCATGTGGATTTCTTTCATGGGTTGATTGAGGATAGTATATCTCTGTAGAGTCAAAGTAACAGTTTAATGGAGGGGGAATTCTACAAGTTATTCTAAATCTTTTTGAGCTTAAAATTGGAGAATTTTGTGGGTATATTCACTGGAAACCCTCACGAGACAACACTCGTCCACTAGGGGAAACCTAGGGGTTTAACGGCCTGTTGCATTCGCTAAATGCAACCGCGATTCCTGCGAAAGTGAGTTAGGAATTTTCTCTCTCTCTTAGTTTGGGTTGTTTTTAGTTTTCCTTTATTTTTCTTAGTCGTGGTAGTATTAGTTTAGTAGTTTTTATTTTCGCTTTATCGCTAGGGACTAGCAATAAGCTAGCTGGGGTTGTGCAAAGCCGGGGTATTTGTAAAATACAACCGCGCTAAAAGGAAGAATTGCATTGGTTTTAATCACAACTTCCCGTTTTATCTGCAATTTGCATTACAAGGCTAGTTTTCATACAATGTGATTAATCTATGATAAGTTGTATTGTTTTAGCTATTGTTTGTGCAGATCTCTGTTGTGTGGACTAGAGAGATGAACGTCAGGACAACTGGAATGCTGTAGTGCAGACAAAAGAATTCAAAGCTAAAGTTTGAAGTTCGAGCGATCGACGATAGTTCGATCGATCGAAGGTTCGATCGCTTAAAGAAGGTTGAAGCGCTTGAGTTCCAAATGTTCAATCGATCGAGAAATGGTCGATCGATCGAACATGGTATTTTCAGAAACTTTCGCGTACGCAGCAGTTGCGGAATTGTAACCCTAGCCTTTAGGTTTTCTGTATATATGAGCATTGTATACGTCCCAAAGGACGCCTATCTTTACTTTTAATCAGTTTTCATAGAGAGAGAGAGAGTTTTTGCTTGTTTTGTAGGTTTAACATTGGATTATGCTTAAGTTTTGAAGGATTCTACATTCAATACGAGTTTGTTAACATTCCAGGTTTCATATTATTGTTTATTTACATTCTGCTTACTTAATCTCATAGTTTAGTCTGTTACAATCATCAGTTTTCATAGGAGAAATAGGTATTCAATAGTTTTTCTATAATTTTCATGATTAAACTCGAGCCAAACGGTACTTTAATGAATCGTTACGTTAAACACCAACCTGTGACACTCTAGACGATGTCTGAGTAGTCCTAGGGTTGGGAGAACACAATGAAACAGTGATCTCCAGCCTCTGCCATGCAGCAGGATAAATCCTGTATTCGATCGATCGGAGGTAGTTCGATCGATCGAACCAGAGATAGTCAAGCGATCGAAGGACATTTCGATCGATTGAGGGATGAAGGCTTTCGATCGATCGAACGATCGTCGATCGATCGAACTCTCTGATTCTTGAGGATGTTCCCTGCAGTATTTCAGGACCTTTTATTTTTGAGATTTGTTATCATACTGTCCCTAAATGCTCAGTTTGTCAAAACAGTTTCTAAAATCAAGGCCCTAAGGCAATTTCTTTCAATATATTTTGCAAAGCACCTTCAATGCTAACACCATTGTAGGTGTGAGTCTTAACTATTGAATTAAACCGCTTTCACGTGTTTTAAGTTAACTGTGATGATATAGTCCCGGACATGAAAGGGCTATGGATTCTTTATTTTAAGAGAAATACGACATACTGTAGGTAATGCACTCCTTAGTGCTTCAATGTAACTGCATGGTAGATGGCTGGGTCACAGTGGATTTGTGTGATCCCGACACTTCCTTTTATTAAGAAAAAATCTGTTTTGAAATATTGCTTTAGTTAGCTATTTAGTTCTTTAGTTTAATTCAAATTGCTTTCGTTAGTAGTCTTAGTTTGTGGAACTTTGTGTTCTGCACCATTATTAAATCTTATTGAATTTTTTTTTTCTTTCCTTTCTTTTGAGTTTAGTCTAAGTTAATAGGTCAACACCTTCCCTGTGGGATCGACCTGGTCTTACCAGTTACTACTTGCACGTCTACCTACACTTGGGTATTGCACAAGAAGCATTTCTGCAATAGGCCTTTAGAGTCACTTAGTAAAGCTTTCGGAGTTCCAAAACGAGACAAGATATGCTCTCTTAGAAAGGACATGACCGTTCTGTGGTCATTGCGTCTCGTTGGTATTGCTTCAACCCATTTTGACACATACTCTACAGCAAGGAGTATGTATTCACAGTTATTAGACTTGGGAAATGGGCCCATAAAATCTATGCCCCAACAATCGAATATCTCAATTGTGATGATAGGGGTTAAAGGCATAGAATTCTTTTTAGAAATAGTTCCAAGCTTTTGACAGCGTTGGCATGTCTTGCAAAAGGAATACGCATCTTTAAAAATTGTGGGCCAGTAAAAACCGCTTTGTAGAACTTTTTGTGCGGTCTTCTGTGAAGCAAAGTGGCCACCGCATGCCTCAGAATGGCATGATGCTAAAATTACGGTTATATCCTCATTGGGGACGCAGCGCCTGATAACCTAATTAGCACAGTACTTGAAAAGATATGGGTCATCAAAAAAGAAATGACGCGCGAACGAGAGGAACCATTTTCTGTCTTGGTTTGACCAATGATCCGGGGTTTCTCCCGTGACAAGGTAGTTCACGATATCAGCATACCAAGGCAGACCACTTACTGCCAGTAGCTGTTCGTCCGGGAACTCATCCTTAATGGATTGGGATTCAGCATTGTCGACAAAAGTCAATCGTGACAAATGGTCCGCAACCACATTCTCTACTCCTTTCTTATCTTTGATTGTTAGATCAAACTCTTGGAGTAAGAGTATCCAGCGAATGAGCCGTTGTTTAGCATCTTTCTTAGACAGCAGATACTTGAGGGCCGAGTGATCTGTAAAATAGACGATTGGTGACCCTATCAGATAAGACCTAAACTTATCCAAGGCGAATACTACAGCCAGCAGCTCCTTTTCAGTAGTTATATAATTCATTTGAGCTTCATTCAAAGTTCGGCTGGCATAGTATATCACATATGGCTTACTGTCCTTTCTCTGGCCTAGGACCGCGCCAATGGCGTAATCACTAGCATCGCACATTAATTCGAAAGGCAAACTCCAGTCGGGTGCCTGTATTATAGGTGCGGTGGTGAGGAGCTCTTTTAGATCCTCGAAGGACTTTTGGCAACTTTCTGACCACTCGAATGGTGCATCTTTGACAAGAAGTTGACAAAGAGGTCGAGAGATTACACTGAAGTTCTGGATAAACCGACGATAAAATCCCGCATGCCCCAAGAACGAACGGATGTCTCTCACTGTACGGGGGACAGGTAGATTTGAGATTATGTCGATTTTGGCCTTATCCACTTGGATTCCTTCATCGGAGATTATATGGCCCAGGACTATTCCCTTGGTCACCATAAAGTGACACTTTTCCCAATTCAAAACTAGGTGTTTATCCTCACATCGCATTTATACATGCTCGAGATTGCTGAGGAAATCTTCAAAGCTATGGCCAAACACTGAAAAATCATCCATGAAGACTTCAAGGATGTGTTCGACCATGTCACTGAATATGCTTAGCATGCACCGCTGAAAGGTAGCCGGTGCATTACATAAGCCAAACGGCATTCGACGGTAGGCAAATGTACCAAATGGACAAGTGAATGTGGTTTTCTCCTGATCTTCAGGAGCAATTTCAATTTGGTTATATCCACTATATCCATCCAAAAAGCAGTAATACTTGTGACCTGCCACACGTTCTAGCATTTGATCCATGAATGGCAAAGGAAAATGGTCTTTTCGGGTCACAGTATTCAACTTTCTGTCGTCAATACACATCCTCCATCTAGTGGGGACACGTGTTGGTACCAATTCACCATCTTTGTTTGGGATGACCGTTATGCCTGCTTTCTTTGGAACCACTTGGGTTGGACTGACCCAAGGACTATCAGATATCGGATAAATCATCCCAACATCAAGTAGTTTGAGCACTTCCTTTTTAACTACTTCTTGCATGTTGGGATTCAGACGCCTTTGCATTTGTCTTGAAGGTCTAGCGTCTTCCTCCAGATATATCTTATGAGTGCATATGGATGGGCTGATGCCTTTGAGGTCAGCAATCGTCCATCCCATAGCATCCTTATGCTTGGTCAGCATTTGCACTAGCTTACCTTCCTGTTCATGAGTTAAAGTAGATGAAATGATCACAGGATACGTTTTTCCAGTCCCTAGGAATGCATATTTTAGCTCTTTGGGTAGCTCCTTTAACTCTAACTCCGGAAACTGAAAACTAGAAGGCATTGCCAACTTAGTTTTAGGAGGCAATTGTTCATATGGCATTACCCACATGCATTCTGCTCTATCCTCCTCTATCGTATCCATCATAAGACACATCTGGTTCAGGTCAGCATCCAATGGAGTTGACTCGGCAGGCTGATAGATATCGCCAAATTGAGTCATCACAACTTCCAAAGGATCTTTATAGTCAACCAAGTCAACTTCATCTTCAATAACTGTGTCAATGTAATGAATTTCTTCCTCATCATCATATTCTTCAGGTCGGGGATTAGAAAAAATTTTGACATTCAATGTCATGTTCCCGAATACGATAGTCATGATACCACTTCTAATCTTGATCGTGGCATCAATAGTGTTGAGGAATGGACGTCTAAAGATAACCGGGATGTGTGCACCAGGATTAGACACAGGTTCTGTGTCCAATATCACGAAATCAACCGGAAAGACAAAAGAGTCTATTTGGACAAGGACGTCCTCTAACACCCCTCTAGGGTACTTCACAGATCTGTCTGCCAATTGCAAAGCGACTCGGGTGGGTTTGAGTTCACCCAACCCTAGCTGTTTATAGACTGAATATGGCAGCAGGTTCACGCTTGCTCCTAGATCGAGGAGTGCGTTATCTATCCTTTGATTCCCAATTCTACATGAGACCGTAGGTGTACCGAGGTCTTTGAGTTTTGGAGGCAACTCATTTTGAATGATCGCACTTGCTTGGCACGCGACATAAGCATGTTTTTTCACACTTTGCCTCCTCTTTACCGTGCATAGATCTTTGAGATACTTAGCATAGGCCGGCACTTGCTTGATAGCATCTAGGAGTGGAAGGTTAATTTTGACTTGTTTAAACAATTCCAGAAACTCCTGATTCTTCGTCTCATTCTTGGGTTTCTTCAACCATTGAGGATAAGGTGCAGGAAAAGGGTATTTTGGTGGTTCATCCTCAACAGACTCCTTTCCAGGCCTTTGCTCAACTTCTTCCTCTACTCTAGGAGCTTCAATGTTTGCCTTTATTGCCTTATCATTAGTAGACGGCTCCTCCTCTTGAGTAGATGGTTGCTCAAGCTCATTATCCACCACTTCCTCCTCTTTGTACACTTCGGGTGTAGACAGAGGCATGCTTTTCTCTATGATTTTTCTGCTTCTCAGCGTAGTCGCGACTTTAGCATGTTCTTGATTGTTAGGACCATTGTTATGTCCCTTGGGGTTCGGAAGTGGTTGGGCAGGGAATGTTCCTCCTGAACCCTCTTGCCGTGCATCTATCCTTTCTAACGTGGCAGACATTCTACTCATCATCTGTATGAGTTGCTGCGTTAGATTGGCATTAGCAAGTGGCTTTTCTTCTTGTACCTTCTTGTGTGGTGGCACATAGGTATTGGTCTGTGGTGCATTGGAGGGTTGAGCTTGGTTGTAGTTATTGGTTCTGTTTTGATTATATTGATGGGACAGCCTATTGTTTTGCCCTTGATATTGATTGTTGTTGTAGGGCTGCTGTTGATATTGATTTTGGGTCCCAGCATTATTTCTCCAATCAAAACAGGGATGATTCCATCTATTGTTACTTTAAAAGTTATTGTTGGAATTCCCCGCCCCTCGGAAACCGTGCATGGCATTCATCTCCATAGGGGCCTGCTCTTGAAAATACGGCACATTGGGACAGTATTGAGTTGTATGTCCCAACATGTTGCATGTGCCGCATGGTTCCTCAGGCATAACCTGCCTAAAGCTCTCTCCTCGCATCCCTAGTTCTTCTACCTTCTTTACCAGTTCTTCGTATTTGTTCATCAGATGATCTTCACTTTTCAATTGGTACAAACTCTTATCTTCCACACTCGATATTTGAGTTTGAGGTGTATCTTCAGAGTTAGACCATTCATGAGCATGTTCAGCTAACCACTCGAAATGAGCTTCAGCCTCTTCGGTGTTCTTTCGAAGGAATGGTCCAGAGCTCATAGTTTCGACCAACTTTTTCGTTTCACCATTTAGTCCTTCATAGAAGTGACTGATGGTACACCATTTCTCATATCCGTGGTGGGGACATGAGAGAAGAAAATCTTTGAAACGCTCCCAAGTTTGGGTGAAGGTTTCATTGCTCCTCTACTTGTATGAACTTATTTGGCTTTTTAGCTCTGTGGTCATGTGAGGTGGAAAGAATTTCTTCAAAAACGCAGTGTTCATCGCATGCCATGTGAAGATTGAATTCGGTTTTAGGGTGAGTAACCACGCCTTCGCTTTATCCTTCAAGGTGAAGGGAAATAACATTAAGTGTGTCACATCTACAGGACAAGTTTGGGAGAATGTTTTACAAACATCCTCGAAATCCTTAACGTGTAGATATGCCTTCTCGCTTTCCATCCCATGAAATGCTGGGAGGAGTTGAATCATCCCATTGCGAAATTGAAATTCGCCAGCATGTGGGGGAATGAGAATGCAAGAAGGAGTAGGTACGTGTTCTGGTTGCATGAGATCGCACAACGGACGTAGTGAATCATCAACTGGTACCACAACATTGTCACCATGTTCACTCTGATTATCATCCATTGATTCAGTTAGAGTGGTGACAGGGTTACTAGAACTGGAAGAATTAGATGAATATAGAGGATTTCCGAAAATTCCGTGGACGGAACTATCGGACATAAATGAGAGAACCTAAGAAGATTGAAAACCTAGAGAACTCAAAGAAAAAGGAAAACAGAAATAGATCAGGAAAGATTGAGGTAATCTAAGGAATTGATCGTCGCCTTCCCCGGCAACGGCGCCAAAAACTTGACACGCAAATATTCTTGTGTGCTCTTGTGCAATACCCAAGTGTAGGTAGACGTGCAAGTAGTAATTGGTAAGACCAGGTCGATCCCACAGGGAAGGTGTTGACCTATTAACTTAGACTAACCTCAAAAGAAAGGAAAAAAAAAATTTCAATAAGATTTAATAATGGTGCAGAACACAAAGTTCCACAAACTAAGACTACTAACGAAAGCAATTTGAATTAAACTAAAGAACTAAATAGCTAACTAAAGCAATATTTCAAAACAGATTTTTTCTTAATAAAAGGAAGTGTCGGGATCACACAAATTCACTGTGACCCAGCCATCTACCATGCAGTTACATTGAAGCACTAAGGAGTACATTACCTACAGTATGCCGTATTTCTCTTAAAATAAAGAATCCATAGCCCTTTCATGTCCGGGACTATATCATCACAGTTAACTTAAAACACGTGAAAGCGGTTTAATTCAATAGTTAAGACTCGCACCTACAATGGTGTTAGTATTGAAGGTGCTTTGCAAAATATATTGAAAGAAATTGCCTTAGGGCCTTGATTTTAGAAACTGTTTTGACAAACTGAGCATTTAGGGACAGTATGATAACAAATCTAAAAAAAAAAAAAGGTCCTGAAATACTGCAGGGAACATCCTCAAGAATCAGAGAGTTCGATCGATCGACGATCGTTCGATCGATCGAAAGCCTTCATCCCTCAATCGATCGAAATGTCCTTCGATCGCTTAACTATCTCTGGTTCGATCGATCGAACTACCTCCGATCGATCGAATACATGATTTATCCTGCTGCATGGCAGAGGCTGGAGATCACTGTTTCATTGTGTTCTCCCAACCCTAGGACTACTCAGACATCGTCTGGAGTGTCACAGGTTGGTGTTTAACGTAACGATTCATTAAAGTACCGTTTGACTCGAGTTTAATCATGAAAATTATAGAAAAACTATTGAATACCTATTTCTCCTATGAAAACTGATGATTGTAACAGACTAAACTATGAGATTAAGTAAGCAGAATGTAAATAAACAATAATATGAAACCCGGAATGTTAACAAACTCGTATTGAATGTAGAATCCTTCAAAACTTAAGCATAATCCAATGTTAAACCTACAAAACAAGCAAAAACTCTCTCTCTCTCTATGAAAACTGATTAAAAGTAAAGATGGGCGTCCTTTGGGACGTATACAATGCTCATATATACAGAAAACCTAAAGGCTAGGGTTACAATTCCGCAACTGCTGCGTACGCGAAAGTTTCTGAAAATACCATGTTCGATCGATCGACCATTTCTCGATCGATTGAACATTTGGAACTCAAGCGCTTCAACCTTCTTTAAGCGATCGAACCTTCGATCGATCGAACTATCGTCGATTGCTCGAACTTCAAACTTTAGCTTTGAATTCTTTTGTCTGCACTACAGCATTCCAGTTGTCCTGACGTTCATTTCTCTAGTCCACACAGCAGAGATCTGCACAAACAATAGCTAAAACAATACAACTTATCATAGATTAATCACATTGTATGAAAACTAGCCTTGTAATGCAAATTGCAGATAAAACGGGAAGTTGTGATTAAAACCAATGCAATTCTTCCTTTTAGCGCGGTTGTATTTTACAAATACCCCCGCTTTGCAATAATAATAATAATAATAATAATTCTAAGCGAATTTACTAATCCTCCAACACATATTCTCTCATCCACTGTTCCTTGCCTCAAGACTCGTAATCGCAATAGCCTTTAATATTGATGCCATGTGGAGTAAAATCCAAACCTCCAAATTGTTCATCCATTCACCTAATAATTTAAAGCAACATTATCTTCTCCAAACCTTAAAAAGGAAAGTAGAAAAAAATGAAAAAAAAAGACTGAACAATGTCGTCCATGTTCTTAGACTTGGTTCACAGTCACAGTGGTAAATTGCTTGCCTAAATCTTAATAGTGCATTAAAGATAAACTCGATTGGACTCACTAATCGACCAATTCTATCAACCATGTTTTCAAGAATGCTAAAAGGACAGTACCATAGAAAGTGGTATGCAATTCAAACAACAATCATGTTGCTACAACTTTGTGAGATGCTCCAAATTCTAAAATTTGAACAAACAAAATTAGAAATGACTCATGGTCATGAGTAGGAAGAATCAAGGTCACATTGAAAACCTTTTGCAATAGTAACTATATGATTCTATAGGAAGATATAGATAAAGATCCAAGAGTATGGGACAGTGGAAAAAGAAAAACATTAAATAAAGAAAATTTAGAAATGAAATTAGACAGTCCTAGTGGAAAGAAAGAAAAAAAGGCTAAGCTTTGACAAACCACAAAGCAATTAAACCAATTTTACATTCATTTAAATCATTATCACAACACGTGCTATTTGGAAACCAATTTGAGATTCAAAAATTTGGAAGCATAGCATTACTCCACTCATAATTACTAGAGTGGAAAATCAGCAAACCAATAATCAATGGTCATTGTATGGAGAGGCATATTCAAGTAAAGGAAAACATTGATATAAAGAACATGATCCCAGTGTAATATACTTTTAACTACAACTTTACTTAACTACAACTATACTTGTCAGTGCAAAGTACATTAATAGCTAGGAATCCTAAACTCACCAATACGCTTAAATCTGATTTCTTTATATCAAGAACCTGTCATATTCCATTATGAAGTGGGAAAAAAATAACAATAATAAAAAGGCCTTAACTCCAAGGCAAGCATGTAATCAAATATGGGAATTACTGCAAGGTTACTCGGAAATATGTTACCACCATTTCTAAGCAGCTTCCAAGCTGTTCAGTAATTTCTAAAAGAATGATTTCATATCAGCAACTAACAATTGGCAGTCAAAAAGAACTAACTTGGCAAGGTATAAAATTGAACTAAATCACTATAGAAACAAAAAACCTCTTATCGGCTCAACTATAAGGACAGGGAAACTATACCTGGGATCTGTCCTAAAGGACTCATGGTCAAGAGAAGGAAGAATCAAGGTCGCATTCAAAACCTTTGCAAGTTATTTTGGGTCGGTGGAAAAAGAAAAACAACATTAAATAAAGAATATTTAGAAATGAAATTAGAGAGTCGTAGTGGGGAAAAAAAAAGACATTCATTTAGGCTAGCTTTGACAGACCACAAAGCAATTACATAATTTACACCAATTGTACCTTCATTTTAAAAGACCCAAAACGACAAATTTATAAAGACCCAACCTTTCCTCTTCAAGATGCCATCCTATCTCTTAGTCCCAACCAAAGGAATTTGTTAAACTTTGGAATGTTTAAACTACTCACAAACTTTTTGCAAATGATCACGATATTTCTAAAATGTGAAAGCTCTCGCTACCCACTTCTAGTTCCCACACCATAAGCAAATCAACATAGTAGAGCCTAATCAAGCCAACTCTAGCTAAGACTCTACCTTTCCAACTTAAAAATAAAGTTCATCACAACATAGCTTCCAAATCAAAAACTAAATTCATCACAACATTAGGAATAGTAAGACTACATTAACTCCATGGTTCATTTTGAAGGCGAGTTAGGTTATTACGTATCGGTGCTTAAAAATGGTTAATTTGAAGAAATCAAAGGATCTTATCTAATTGTAAGCATTAAATTAAAATTTCACGAAAAAAATGAAAGAAAAAAATTGCATTTCCTAAAAGACCACAGGTACAAAGAGAGAGAGAGAGGGAGAGAGAGAGAGAGAGAGAGGCACTTGTGGGTATTTGAGAGGCCGTCCAGTATGTTCAAAGATCTCATGCCTTCTTTAAATCCTCGACTAAAATTAAGCACTAAATTAGTGATCTAAATATATCTCAAAAACATCATTATGTCTAAATACAACATTATGTCCAACTTTAAAAACAAATGTCAGAAACCGAAATGTAAAACCATAAAATGCATGTAAATAAATGAAGGAAATCTCTAATGCACATACTTCAAGTAAATCAGTCATTCCTCTAGTAAACTAAAAAGCAATATTTACATGTGCATCAATCAAACGCAAGAGGAGAGAAGAGTGAGAGAGAGAATGTGGCAAATTTCTTACCTGCATTGTCTTAAGGGAGGTCAATTGGCGAATACAATATGGGTTTAGCTACATTCTCCTAGTTGGGGATTGGTATCAATCATGCTTCGCTGCTAAGGATTGAAACCAAGGATCTGAGAGAGAGAGAGAGAGAGAGGGAGAGAGAGAGAGGAGAGAGAGAGAGAGAGAGAGAGTACATTAGGCGACAAACAAAGGTAAATGACTCATTGTACCTAAAATTGTACATAAAATTTACAAATGAACAATAGAGGTAAATAAGAAACAAACTCATCCAGAAGCTAATATAAGCAAATATGGACATATAATACAATCTAATACCATTCAGAGGGTAATAAAGAAGTGAAAGTCACTGACCTCTTTTGGTTGCTATTCGTAGCCTGTAAACAAATTGGTGAAACTAAGAACTACAATCAGCAACAAACATCAAAAAATCAAATCAGACATACATGAAGTTTCAGGCTTGCAGCAAAAAAAGGTCCAAATAAATGAAGAAAAATACTAGTGAGAGAAAATAGATCTTTGTGTGTGTGTGTGTGTGTGTGTGTGTGAGAGAGAGAGAGAGAGAGAGAGAGAGAGAGAGAGAGACCAAGTCTGTTTGCCTTGAGAGAGAGGGGGAAAGCTTACAAAGTGTCTATGGTGGTCGATCGGACGGCCCAATGGAGTACCATTCCGGCTGTGGTGATCAATGTAGAGGCAGTGGTTTGTGGTGGTCGATGTCCAATATCTTTATGGGTTTATATGGAGAGTGATTGAGTAATCAATTTTAGGATGGACATATATAAACAAAACATGGGCTGTTGTAAAATTTATTCTATTCTTGAAAATTCTCTATTCTAGTTTACCATTCATCTTCTCCTTGTTACTTTCATTATTTTAAGTTTTGGGCAACTCCGAGAAAGATGTTCATTCTCTCCCAGCGCTACGTATTAGATTAATGGGTAAACATTGAAGAACAATAGTTGTAAGTGTAAGTGAAATTTCTCCACAATATATGTCTAGATATATGTAGTTTCTTCCTTAATTCCTGAAATATCCAATCATGATATCTCTTTAGCAGTTTAGCAAGAAATTCCAGTTCTCTGTCAAATACTATCAATTATAACTCTATTCATTTTCTTAATCTTTTACTATCTAGTTCTTTTTTTCTTTCCTCCTGGAAAGCAATCACTTATGGTGATTGGCACACTATCATATAACATTTTTAATATTTTTTTTACTTATTCAATTAGTGTTCTTCATTTAATATTTTAGCAGTTGGTTTTAGAGATTTCGCTAAATGTGTTAGTGAACTCTAGATTTAACATCTACTCTTGGGCACAATTGTTGTGTGAAAAGTGGCTTTGCTATGACTCTCAAGTCCACATATAGTGATTATACTCAACACAACAAAAACATAAGTTCAACAGGGAGTATAAATAAGAGGGTAAAGTAAAATACCTGCAGTAGAATCAAAGAAACCTTCTTAAGCATTTTAACAAACACCATAAAAGCATCCATAAGAAAACTCGATTCCGGCCCCAAACCCAGCACATAGCTTATTAGCCTACAGCCAAGATCACAAAATAGATATCTATATTCAAAAACAAAACAACAATTCACAACAATTCAACAACAATTCAACCACTGAAAACCTTTAAATTTTAGAACTACACCTATAGATTTAAGAACTAATAGATCCAAAAAAATAAATAAATGAAGGAGACATAGCCAATGAAGAAACTCTCATACCTTAACTCAACCACAACGACGACGATTGCCAGGCACGACGGAGACGGAGATGGAGATGCCGAGGCTGGGCCGACGACGGCAAGGCACAAAGGCGACGACATGTGCAGCGACGAATGCAGCAGGAGGCGGCGGCGGTGGGGGAAGGGGGTCTGAGGCGGTGAGAGGAGGGGGCCTGAGAAAGAGGATGAAAGAGAAGGGAGAGAATGAGGTGAGGACAGGATGAGAGAATGATATGACTGGGAGGGAAGAAAAAACCTAGAAAGTTTTACCCCAAAAAAAACGTAGGAATTTTTTTTTTTTTTTTTTTTGGTAGTGTTTTTTGTTCTCTTCAATTAGGGGTTTGGGGGCAAAACAAATTGGGGTCACAATTTTTAGAAAGTTCTATCTCTAAATCTGTATAGAGTATTCGAGTAATGTTACCAAATCTTAATTTTAAATCATCATCTCAAATGATGTGGTAGTGGGATCCTTTTATGGGATAATCTTACTATTTTAACCCATTTATATGGGACTAATTTTTAACATTTAACCCCTTTGAGAAGTTAATTTTGGGATTAACTGTATATATAGTGTTAATTTTGACACTTAAAGTCCCCTCATGTAGGGGCGAACTTTAACACATAATCCTAATTTTGACACTTAACTACTATATCATGTAAGCACATTTATATATCTCCACAGAGTCCACGCAGAACTCGGAAGTAAAAACGTTTTAATTTGAGAGTGGTTACTCAATTTGTATCTCACAAAATTAACATGTAGTACGTTCAATTAACATATAGCCAAATGAATTCCAATTAGTCCTCAAATGCTCTGTCAGATATGTGGTACATACAATTACCACCGGTACCTATCACTCTCACAATACAGTATAACCTCTTTGAATTAATACTTGATAAATTAATAATCTCTTTTAAATATTAAAATTCTCAAATTAATAATCTCTTTTAATAATTATTATTAATTTATGTATAAATTGATGTATCTCTAAACTGAAACATATTGACATCTATTAAATTCGATTTAGAAATCAATTAAGGACCTTAATTAACTAATTCAATTGGTACTATAGTGAATGACTAATTCAATTGATGCTAGGCCTCAATAACCCTTTTTGAAATAATCTTATACAAATGCTTTATAAATTATCTATTAAAATCCTATAAAAACACATGAAATTAATAAATCGACCATAACTTTATTTCCAACTGTTTTGATAGCTATACTGTGTGATACCACCAATCACTATCACAATATGTGGTACAACTGACAAATCATTTAAAAATCGACTAACGACATGATTTCAAAATTTTGAATCCTAAATTAGTTCTCAAATATTTTATCAGTTATACCATGTGGAACAACCTATCATGCTCAAAATATGTGGTACATACAATTAGATCATATATTATCAATTTTATCACTTAATACCCGTGATTCTTACATTATCTCAGTTGTGGTCCTTATTGTAGACACCCCATTTTAACCTACCAAAAAGAAATAACTATTTCAGGAGACCAACTGGGCATGCGAATCAAGGAAAAGAGCTCCAAAATCAAAACAGGGACCTAGAGGTCAAATCAAAGTCAATACAGAGACAACAACTCATCAACCGGAAGTTCCAGAGTCTGGGATCTTCCGATTACGATAATCGCTGACAGCTCATCACATTAGAACTCATTTTAGGCGACGAATTAATACTTCATTGCCATAGGCATCACTTTAGGCGACGAAATGCAGCAGATTTTTTTTTGGTTAAAATGCACCAGATTTTATTTATTTTTTATTTATTGCAAATGCACTGTATGCTTGAGAAAACAATTAAAAAAAAACATGATTGGAGATAATTAATAAGGCTGAACTACACTTTAGTACCCTCTAGTTGGTGAAAGTTTCACTGTGGTCGCCATAGACATCACATTACAACTCACTTTAGGCGACGAATTAAAATTTTGTCACCTTAGGCATCACTTTAGGCGACGAAATATAATATTTCATCGCCATAGACATCACATTAGACCTCATTTTCGGCGACGAATTAATATTTCGTCACCATAGGCATCACTTTTGGCGACGAAATATTATTTCGTCGCCATAGACATCACATTAAAACTCACTTTAGGCGACGAAATAATATTTCGTCATCATAGACATCACATTAGAACTCACTTTAGGCGACGAAATATGACGAATTAATATTTCGTCGCCATAGGCTTCACTTTTGGCAACGAAATAATATTTCGTCGCCATAGACATCACATTAGAACTTACTTTAGGCGACGAAATAATATTTTGTCGCCATAGACATCAGTTTTGGCGACGAAATAATATTCCGTCGCCATAGACATCACATTAGAACTCACTTTAGGCGACGAATTAATATTTCGTCGCCATAGGCATCACTTTTATATGACGAATTAATTTTTCGTTGCCATAGGCTTCACTTTTGGCGACGAAATAATATTTCGTCGCCATAGACATCACATTAGAACTTACTTTAGGCGACGAAATAATATTTTGTCGCCATAGACATCAGTTTTGGCGACGAAATAATATTTCGTCGCCATAGACATCACATTAGAACTCACTTTAGGCGACGAATTAATATTTCGTCGCCATAGGCATCACTTTTGGCGACGAAATATTATTTCGTCGCCATAGTCATCACATTAGAACTCACTTTAGGCGACGAATTTATATTTCGTCGCCATAGGCATCACTTTTGGCGACGAAATATTATTTCGTCGCCATAGGCATCATTCGTCGCCAAATTTATGTTTTTTTCAGCCTCTTAGGCGACGAAATTTTATTTTGTCGCTAAAACTATACTTTTGGCGACGAAATTTAAATTTCGTCGTCATGTTTCGTCGCTAAAGCCCATTTTTGTTGTAGTGTAAGAAACTCCTAATTTTAGATACGAATGTCGGCCTCTGCCAATTAGATGCAGCTTTTACTTTATGAGGGTTGACATGAAAATAATTTGTGTGCTTCTTGTGCAACACCCAAGTGTAGGTAGACGTGCAAGTAGTATTCTAGTAAGACCAGGTCAATCCCACAGAGAACGTTTAAAGTTACTTGCTTAGACTAAACTCGAAAAGGAAATTAAAAATTCAAACTTTAAATAAGGTGTAGAACAGGAAGTTCCACGATTAATAACTACTAAAGTAAAGCGACTAAATTAAACTAGTAATTAACTAACTCAATAAAGCGATATTTAAAATAGTTTTACTTTATAATAAGCGGAGTGTTAAGATCACACGAATCCGCAGCGACCGAACCATCTACTATACAGTGTAATTAATGCTCTATGGAGTACATCCATCTACAGTATTCTGTATTTTCTACAGATAAAGATTCAATAGCCCTTTCATGGCCGGGACTATATCATCACAATTGGTATAAAATACATGAAAGCGGTTTAAAACAATAGTTAAGACTCGCACTATGAATGGTGCAAGCATTCAAAGTGGTTTGCAAAAGTTATTGAAGAAAATGCCTTAAGGCATAAAGTTAAGAAACTGTTTTGACAAACTGAGCATATGGGGATAGTTTGATAACAAATCTCAAAAACAGAAAGTCTAGGATTATTGCAAAGGATCATATCAAGAATCTAAATGTTCGATCGATTGACGTGCTCTCAATCGATCGAGCATCAACATCTCTCGAGCGATCGAAATGTCTTCGATCACTTGACTATGTTACTGGTTCGATCGATCAAACTGACTTCGATCGATTGAACACAGGTTTTATTCTGGTGCATGGCAGAGGTTGGAGATCACTGTTTCATCGTGATATCCCATTGCTGAGACTACTCAGACATACTCTAGAGTGCATCAGATTGCTTTTTAACGTGAGAAAACATTAAGGTCTTGTTTAGTTGTGTTTTTTTAACATAAAACAATGAAAACTATGGATTTTTATCACTACTAATAAGCAAGCCTACGATTGTCACTACTTAAATTACAAAGAATCACTAAAAAATTTAAATAAACCAATATAAAAGAACCTGAAACATTGGAATTAGATTAAACTTGCTGAAAATCCAAAGAAAACCAATATCAAATTGAAACCTACAAAAAGAATCAAATCTCTCTATCTCTCTCTAGAAAACTGTAAAACAAAGTGTGGGCGTCCATAGGGACATGTTTGCAACTGATATATATAGGAAAAAACCTAGGGCTACGGTTAATTATAATTACGTCTACTGCGTTCCCGCGTTATTCTAAAAAAGGCATGTTCAATCGATCGAACTCCATTCGATCGATTAAACTCTCAAGTTCTTCGAGTGCTTGAACATCCTTCGATCGCTTGACGTCTCGATCGCTCGAACTTCACATTTCAATATCTTATCTGTAATTAAGCTTTACCCTTTTTCTGATATTGATTCCTGCACACAGCAACACAGCAATCTGCACAAAATAATAGCTAAAACAACCCAACTCATCATAGATTTGTCACATTGTATATAAACTGGAATTGTAACCCAAATTGTAGATATATAATAGGATATTGTGAACTAAAGTAGTATATTTTCTTATTCTAGCACGATTGTATTTTACAAATACCCCCTCTTGTCACAACCCCCAATTAGCTTATTGCTAGTCCCTAGCGATAAGCGATAATAAAAACAAGCGATAGTAAACTACAACAACTAAAAGAAAACAAAATAAACTAAAAGTAAGCTAACCTAAATAGAAAGAGATATCCTAACTCACTTTCACAGGAATCGCGGTTGCATTTAGCTAATGCAACAAGTCGTTAAACCCCTAGTGGACGAGTGTTGTCTCGTGAGGGTTTACAGTGAATATACCCACAAAATTCTTAAATTCAAGTTCAACAAGATAAAGAAAAACTTCTAACACTCCCTCCCAGTCAACTGCTAACTCAGCTCTACAAAGACATATTAATCTCAATCAAATCATGAAAGAAATTCACATATTCCTCATGCCACCAAGATAGATATAACATATGTATCACATCCATGCATCCGTGTATGTGTGAAGTTAACAACTATGCAGCAAACCTTGTTTAGAGTTATTTAGACTATCGTACCCCTAGAACTTGTAGTTTTAACTCAATTCTCACATTAGTTCACACTCATAAAAGGACGTCTCACAGAAACTTACTTAAGGATGATCGCACATGGCATGAAAGCTTTGATAAGAATTTTGGTTACTAATGCTTTCATACTCGACTCTATGAAAAATGGACATTTAGAGTGTATAGTCTCACGAATAGAATACTACTTACTAGAGGAGCGAAATACCGTGGATAACTCAATTCACACGTTCATGTTCAAACTAATTCGTTAAGAATCATTAAGACTTTGATTTTTGGTTTTTATATGGAAAACGAAGATGCTAAGAGAGAAAATGCGCGTCCCAGTAAGTGATGAAGTCTATCTTCTCATTTTATCTTTTCGCATCCCCACCTAACTTCCATCCTTGTATAGTCTTTTTTTTCCTCTTTTTTTGTATACTCTTTTTTATGCGGCAACTCCCACAACCACTCTCTTTTAATCACATACTTTGACAATTTATTCATGTTAGATACGCAATGGGATCCATTGGGGTCAAGGTATAAGATTAGGAGTTTGTATTTTCGTAATAGAATTGGTAATATTGAATCGGTGTAGGGTTGGAAATGAAACGCTTTCTTGAATGTAGGTAAAAGGATATGTATAGGGTGTTTAAGAAATGGATATCGATGGCTTAAATCATTTTCTTAATTTCTTAGTTTTTAGCACTTCGGTGTTCATTGAGTTTAGTTGGTATATCCTGAGCGTTCTCCTCTAATAAACAGCCAAAGATGAAGAATTAATTGAGACTATTTCAACGAATTTTATAAGCCTAATCAAGAAAAACAATTCGAGTTTATGTGATAATTCCCTCAGAAACAAAGATGGGATCGAAACTCACTAAGGGTAATTAGTTTCCACTACTCATTCTTTAAATACCATAATCGTATTAACTCATTTTTAGATTTGTTTCATAGCTATCAACAAGTGAATATGGATATTGGATACATGAAAGGTCTACACATGCAATCATTCTAGTGATACTAGAAAACTGAGTGGACGTAATTCATAAAAAGATAAGACAAATATGGATGCATCATTGCATCTAGGGGTGAAAGGAAAACCGAGAAAACCGAACCGACCGACCGAACCGAGTGGTTTGGTTCGGTTTCGGTCGGTGTGACTAAGCCCTCGGTCGGTTTCGATTTTGATTTTATGAAAAAGTCAGTTGTCGGTTCGGTTTTGGTTCTTCTTATAGCTAGACCAAAACCGACCGAACCGAACCGAAATATTTAACTATGTATATGTATATATATTATATGCAAAGTATTCCTTTGAAAATTGAATAGCGTGCTTTTTTGTGTTTTTTAATTATTGACAGTATTGACAGGCTGTTTGACAGGCTATGTTGACAGCTACTGCTGTATTGATATGTCTTGTAATGTATATTTTATTGTTTGCTTTAACATTAGTTTATTATTAGTTGATAAACTTGTCAAATGAATAAAGCATGTTAGTCCTTGTCTCCTTGGGAACCACACTTTTCATTGACTAAGAAGTTTTGAGAGCTGTGACTTTTAAAATTTTAATGTAAATGGTTTTGAATCTTTTCATTTCATTACACTAACCATAAAAGAATTCAATCTCTCTCAGTATATCACCCAAAATTAGAAGCCTAACCAAAAATGCCTCACACCTCAAACACTCACCACCACTATCCTCCAATCGGCACCTCCACTATCCTCCAAACGGCAGCGACTCTCTTTCTCTCTCTTCCTCAAGAACATTGTTTTCAAGATAGGAGAAAGGTGTGTTTGAAATCTAAACACCCTAGATTCAGTTTCTATGGTTTTTTGTAAGAAAAGTTTCTATTTTTTTAACTCTTGATTTTTTGAGATCTATCAAATATGATCTTGATTTTTTTGAAAATCTTGTTTTTAACTCTTGATTGTTTTAAATCTATCAAATGATTCAAATATGTCTTCAACTTTATCATCCTCTACCTTTTAACATTTTCAAGAAATACATTCAAAAACAAGTGTTTAGGATTCGACCGAACCGACCGAAACCGAACCGAACTAGTCTCGGTCGGTTTGGTTCGGTGTACTAGGTACTTTGGTCGGTTTCGGTTTTGGCTGTTCATAAAACCGATGTATCGGTTCGGTGTGGTTTTAAGGGTGAAAACCGACCGAACCGAACCCATTTCACCCCTAATTGCATCATAAAACCAACCAGGAGTGAACGTTCAAAGTTATTCTATCAATTAAGTTCAAAATTTTCAAAAATTTTTAAAATTTTTATTGAGATTGTATGTTACTGAAGTTTCTCAAAGTTGCAGAGTGCTAAGTGTGAAATATACAGGTGAATACCTATCTATCCCCTACCCCCAATTGAAAACAACGATGTCCCCAGAAGTTGATTTTCAAAATAAAAAGGATGGGTATCACCTGGTAGAAACAAACCAGTAACGGCAAGCATAGCAACCTATAATAGAGCAAACAATCTCCAAACAACCGAGATCAATAGATATAGAGTGACAAAACATGATCCATACATAGCAACATAACCAATCACTAGAAAAAAAATAATAACAGGATAGAACAGTGATCAAAATATCCAAAATATCCAAAAGAGTAGCAAGAGAGGAAAAAGATAAGACAGAAATAAATACAACAAATCTCTCACACTACTCAACTACTATAACCTAACCGACCATGATCGGGTCGTCATTAGCAATATCAAAAGGAATCTCAATGGGTGTGGCAGGAGCATCCTCACCTCCACCCTCAGCAACTGCAGAAGCCATCACCAGGTCACTCACAGTCGTGTCAGGAGGTATAGCAGATGTAGGAACAGTCACGACCGGAGGTGGTAGAGGTAGAGTTTCAGAGATAGTATGCGGTGCTGTCGATGTAGATGGAGTAGATAGATCAGCAGGCAACGGTGGAGCTGCTAAAGATAAGGGAACCGAGGTGGATGGTACAGTTGGGGGATATGAAGATATGTATAATGACTGGGCGACCCTAACTGAACCAAGAGTATATCGAGCTGGGTAGTCAGGTGATCAACCTTACCCTCAAGTCTCATCTGTGCCTCCCTCTCCTCAATGATCAAAGTGTGGAAAGTTTGGAGAGACACTTATGACGACTCTCCCTGGGTCTGAGCCTGAGATTGCTATCTCAACTCAAACTGCTACACAGCGATAATTGGGTCGTCCTCCTCCTCAGTATCCTGTTCCTCATCCTCGGAAGGCATCCCTAAATTAGCTCCTTCTATGTCTGTCCCACCTTCTCGCCTCTTTTTCAATCCAACCTTCCCCTTTTCCTTTCCTTTTCTTTTTCTCTTCTGTACGTCTGAGAGTCAGGCAACAGTCTTACCAAAATGACTCGAGGCACCTCTAACCTCATTTGTAGGCAATAGAAACAAACCAGCCTGCTCAATAACTCAATGAATAGGCCAAAAGCCCTTCAGATGGCGCTTGGCGGCAATGTAGCGCGTCAGTTGGATCATAAAGTCGATGTACAAGTGAGGCAGACAAACTCGTCGTCCGGTCCCAATGGCAAACAGAACATGAGCATACCACTGTACTAATTTTTCATGATAGGACATCAAAAGGATACAATTGCAAAGGGCGAGGTAGAGGAGGTGATAGTCCTCGGTGAGGTGTTTATCCTAGATCAATGAAACGCAGTTCCACTTGGGAATGGCCCCATTGGTAATCTTCTGAGATATAAGGGATGGTAAGGTCTTTGGGGCTCTTGGTAGCTGGGGATAGAAGTAATCGGGCACCTCAGGTACCTCCAGAGCAACTGATATGGTGGCGGGACTAAAAATAATCTCGCATCCACGGAAGAAGGAACGATATGTAATAGCAGCAGCAAGGTCTTTGATCATGGTGGCACAAGCCTCCTGTACCTAAGTAACATTGACCTTTTGGTTTGAATCAACATATTAAACCAGAGGGGCATGTCTCTGATCCAAGCCAGGAACCACAGCGCTGATAGCCATACAGACTCAAGTGGTGTCTCAAACATCACCTTCCTAGTCTGGAAATAGTGGTTGAACCAAACTTGATCCTCCGTGTTCTGAAACCTGTGGACGGGTACCGGATTGGGAATGGTTAGGTCGAGTGGCTTGGCCTTTTATTAGCCCGTGATAGAGTTCATGACGAGGGACCTGAAATGGAAAAATAAAGGTAAAGAATCAAAATAGGGGGAAAAGAAAAAGAAACTACTTCTGTAAATGTTCGATCGAATGAACAATGGCCAGGCCCGAGCGCTTGAGCCCAGCTCGATCGATCGAGCACAAAATTACGCAGAGACAGAAAGAAAATGCAGAAATGACAAGAAAACAAGAAATCTATAACTAAGAGGTTTATTAATTTGTCTTAAAACCAATAGGGGGCACCCCCTCTTGGTTTCGAATCAAAATGTATAGTAATGGTCACAAGGACCTTACCTTGGTTTGTGTGCAGTAGAGAGGTGGGGGATGATGATGGTTAGCACACCATTCGTGGGATTGGTTAGAGATCCCAAAAGGGGCGTATTTTGTGAAAGAAGACAGAAAAAGAAAACACCCCAAGTCTGCCCCTCTATTTGTGGTTGCTAGAGAGTGTGGAGAGGTGGGGGTGATGATGATGATTATTTGGGGACAACCGGGAAGGAAGAGGACGTGAAGGGGAGGTCTCTGTTAGAAAAATGTCGTTGAGTCTCTCTCTATATCTAATCGCTTGAGAGTGTGAGGGAGAGAGAGAGAGAGAGAGAGAGAGAGAGAGAGAGAGAGAGAGTGTGTGTGTGTGAAGAAGAGTACTGAAGATGCCTCGTTTAAAAACAAGGCTCGAGCGATTGAGATAGTTCGATCGACAGTATGTGCGATCGCTTGAGAATTGTTCAAGCGTTTGAGGGTTCAAAGACTTCGATCGATCGAGAAGTATTCAATCGATTGAACATAATATTTCTAGGTACCCTTTGAAGTAGTATACCTGTGTACCCCCAACTAACAGAAACTGATCTGGACAAACGGGAATACCATAATAATAGTTCAACACAGAACATGTAAGCCAGAAATAGTCATCATCGTGATAAATAATTGATTTTCATAAATATAAATTTGTATAGTGTTCATTTGCAAAATTTATTCCCCCAAAACTGGTCCTTAGACCTTATTACAAAGAAAAACTAAAACTAAAATTAAAATTAACAATGCTTGACTAGGATTACACTTCAATTGCTAAAAGATTGACCAAATGAATAAACACAACTGGAGTGGACCACTATTTCTCGAACATGAAAACTCCATCTTCCACACTTGTTTCATACTCCGCGGAATCTTGTATGGTGGAGTCCAAACTTGCAAATTCACGTTCCCAGAATAGTAACTACAAGGATATCATCGAGCATGTTTAGAATCTCCAAGGAATTGATTGTGCTCATGAGAGGTGATCGTGGTGATCCCGATGGAGACATAGATAATGGAGTATAACTCCACAGTTGTTCTCCCTCTCGTGGCAGAGTGCCAGGGGACCTCACTGGAGGCCCATGAAACATCAGATGTGGAAGGAACACTGGTGGTAGATTCTGATTCATAGTGATATTCCTAGACAAAGACACACAAAAAAAAGACAAGGACAAAAAATTAAATTATAATAAGACAAAGAAGGGAATAAAAGAAAGGGAAAAAATGAAGGGAATGAACAAGGAAAAAATGGAAATAAAAATGAACTGTGACAAGGATTCAACTTCACTATTGGCATGACAGAACCATGTGCACTAGCAGGTAAGGGCACTGAAGCCTAAACAACAAATAGCTTACGTGCACATAGATGTATGGAACCAATTCAATAATGATGAAGTCATCAACAAATGTGAAGACAACATTATAGTGTTCGGGCACGACATCTTGCAAATCATTCTCATCCCATGGTTCCCACATCTCATCATTCTCCCACTGTTGCAGGTGTTTGTCATCTACCTCACCAACAAAGTACCCTTCCTCTTGTTCTTCCACATCAGCAGGGAAGTCCATGTTTTTATGGATATCGCTGGTTTTCTTTCTTTTACCCACAGCTTTTCTTTTAAAATTCTTTTTCAAAATTCTAAATTTAAAACAAATGAGTCGCCACTTAATTTTTAAAAGGAAAAATTAAGAAACCATTTTGAAAGGAAACTGATCGTTTGCGAAACCAAAGATTAAACTAGGTCCGGGGATTATGGAATGAGAGAGGAAGGAGCCCGCCAGACTAAAACACCCTCTCTCATCCTATCTTGTGATAGGCCTCTACTCAACATCCTTTTAATCAAATTTATTAATCTAAGCATGCCCTCAACTAATACATATATACATATACATCACAAAAGCATGTCCAAAGGGTGTAAAATTGCTAATGACAAAATATCATTCATAAACCACATATTTCAAGTAGCAAGCAATATGATATGCAATAAGGAACAAGAGAACTTACCCGGGATCTAGCAGCGATATTTAAACGTGCAATGCATACAAACAAAAGAAAATCCTATGAAAGAGTCTCTAATCATATATACATATAAGGCAAGCTCCTAATTCTAAGGTGTCGCGCATGAGGTTAAAAATCATTAAAATCAAGGAATGAAATAAACTAGAAGGGAGATGAGAAATTGTACCTCAAATGCGCTACAAAACAAAGATTAGTCCACATGTTTCACATAATAATATGGTATCAAACAATCAATCCTAATTTTCTAACTTAAGTCTATCTAGCATGAAATCCAACTTTATTCAATAGCTAATTCTAATCTTGAGAAAATAAATGTACATGGATGGATGAATGTGAACAAAAATAAAACATGGATTTATTTCACTAATTTGGGCCATTTAACTTCTGGATTTAAGGTAAGTTATCATTATTCAAAGCATAATTTGGGTCCTAAGACATTAGGGGTCCATTTGAGTTGAGATAAATAAGATTAGACAAAAACAGTAGCAGTTTTTTATGAATTACAGAGAGCAGACCAGATCTTAAAAAATAGAAAAACCATGCTTCCAACGGTTGGATCTTAATGATTTTTGGATCCGATATGCCTCTGTGAGTCTAGTTTATAACCCAAAAAGAAAATCAAGGTTTGAACGGTTAGATCTCCAGGAATATGGAAAACACTAGGCATCACTCAGGAATCTGCAACTCTCTGTCCAGAGATCTTGTACGATTTTTTAAAAATAGCAAAAAAGATGAGAAACACTTAGATCTTTTTAGGGGATCTCCCTAACACATTAAGGTACCCAGAAAAAATTATTAGAAACCTCGGAAACTCCATTAAAATTCTGATTTATTAGTTTCAAAATAGATTTACTGTTCTGAAATGTTGGACAGAGAGTTGCATGTACTGAAATCACAAGACCAAACCATCTTAGGCATGAAATCACCTTAAACCAAAAATCACAGTGGTAGAATATTGTGTTATTGACATTTTCCCATTGGTTTCACTCGATTTCAACGGTTAGATCTCGAACTAAAAATCTTTGATCAAAATCAGTTTGTGAACTCGCTGTTTTCATTTATCAAGTTCAACTTTATTTGTTAACCCCAACTATTAAACCATGTAGCTAGACTTAAACTAAACCATTTTCTCCTACCATTTGATGGTCATTGGAGACTAAAGACCTTCATATTTGTGGATTTCAAAGGAAGTATGAATAGACTTCATGAAATCTCAAGATGAGGACTCTAAACCATGGAGATAGGCTTAGATTCAAAACCATTTTCTCCTACCATTTGATGGTCATTGGAGATGAAGACATGACTAATACTCATAAGTTTCAAAGAGAATATGGAAATGATTTCATGAAATACCAAGTTTAGAGGATCCAAGTCATGAGTATGGACTTGGATTCATCTATTTGCTTGTGAAATGAAGTGATGATCAAATTTTGACTCTCATGTAAAGTATAAGCTTACATGGGATTCAAAGGATCATACTCAAGAAATTTCAAGGGAGATATTGAAGATCTCCAAGAATCTCAAGAGAGGAACATAAACCAAAAGAAATATAAGAAAGACTAAATAATTAGAAACAAGAACTCCTAAGCTTACTAGACAAACTCTAAGATTTAATCAAGAAAAACTAACAATGACTTGAAGATTAGAAGCTCAAAAAGAAAGAGAACACAACTAAAGATTAGAGGGTCACCTCCAAACTATCCTCAAAAGTCTTTCTTTGAAGATTTTCCAAGCTCTTCTCTCTAGTTCTCTAAACTCTCTCTTTTCTCTCAAAATATGTTAGTGTAATGGTAGTGATTTCTTTATATTTTTTTGGTGTATCTCTTGTGTATATTCCTTGCATATGTTCCAAGGAAGATCCTTCCTCTTTTTATAGACAAAAAATACCAAGTATTTTCAGTGAATTCGGAGTAAAAGACAGGTGTAAATATCTCATTTGGTGGTACAATACGTACTTCCTGAAATTAGACAAACTGCTGCCCAGGGCGGCAGTCAGAATTCATCTGCGGCAGTCCGTGGGTGCCGCTGCGGCAGTCTGTGACTGCCGCGCCGGCATTTCGTGACTGCCGCACGGCTCTCCGTGAGTGCCGCGGCAGATTGTTGATTGCCGGGTTTCCGTCAACCTTACTTTATCAGATTTTTGTTTTTATCCGCCTACACATACGTATTGTACCACAAAATACGGACTTGAAAAGCAAACGGCAGTCAGAAAATGTCGGTGGCACTCAGTGAGTGCCGGCCCGGCATTCACTGAATGTCGTTCGGCACCCAGTGAGTGTCGCGCGACATTCACTGAATGCCGCAGAAATCTGCCGTGTGCCATTTTTTTTTTGTTGAACTTCCTCTTTTAGGTCTTTTCATTTCTCCTTTTTCTTCCAAAAAAATATTTTCGAAGATTTTCTCCAAAAATGGTGTTTTTTTTTATACCTGAATTCTCCTAAACACCTGGTATTTTCTTCTTTCTGTGAAATTTTATCGCGTTTTAAGAATTTTCTGAAGAGCTTGGAATACTTCGATTCTTTCGGTCTTTATCATCATCGGACGTGGAGGTGACGCTCTCCTAAATTCGACGGTCGGTCAAAATTAGGGTGTCTACAGTTTGCCCCTCTTTGACAGAGCTGGTGGGGCAACGCACCCCATAAGTGAATGTCAAAGCCTGTGTGAAGACAAGCCTTTGACCAGACTATCGAATTTAGGTCAAACAAAATATGTTGCAAAATAAAACGGCTTCACGAACGGTTCATGTTGGTCGTGCTCAACGGTGAGCTGCCTACGTATCCCATCAGGAATCAGACCAAAGCGTAGTTCGGGCAGGAACCA
This sequence comes from Hydrangea macrophylla, assembly GCA_033977485.1. Classification (NCBI taxonomy): domain Eukaryota; kingdom Viridiplantae; phylum Streptophyta; class Magnoliopsida; order Cornales; family Hydrangeaceae; genus Hydrangea; species Hydrangea macrophylla. The sequence continues at coordinate 104,127,117 of CM066987.1, forward strand.
AACACACACAAGCACAAGTAATCATACGGATGAATGCACCTATCCTGTCGTGATACGAGTGCTATGCAATGGTATTTTCCGAATTAACCTGGTCATACAAGCGCCATGCTCATCATGTTTTCCCCACGCATTTTATGTGACGTGTTAGTCAGGGAAGATCACCTAATTCCGTGACTGATGCGAAGATCTCTTACAGGGGTCATGATGCTTTTGATTTGATTACGAGGGTAAACGCAAATCTATTGCGAGAACCGGGAATATAAATCTGTTATATTCCAAAAACGAGGGTAAACGCAAATCTGTTGCGAGAACTGAGAATATAAATCTGTTATATTCTAAAAACGAGGGTAAACGCAAATCTGTTGCGAGAACCAAGAATATAAATCTGTTATATTCCAAAAACGAGGGTAATCGCAAATCTGTTGCGAGAACCGGGAATATAAATCTGTTATATTCCAAAAACGAGGGAAATCGCTAATCTGTTGCGAGAACCGAGAATATAAATCTGTTATATTCCAAAACGAGGGTATCTTTTGCGAGAATCTGGAATATAAATCTATTATATTCCAAAAATGAGGGTAATCGCAAATCTGTTGTGAGAACCGAGAATATAAATCTGTTATATTCCAAAAACGAGGGTAATCGTAAATCTGTTGCGAGAACCGGGAATATAAATTTGTCATATTCCAAAATGAGGGTAAACGCAAATCTGTTGCGAGAACCGGGAATATAAATCTGTTATATTCCAAAAATAGGGGTTAACGCAAATCTGTTGCGAGAACCGGGAATATAAATCTGTTATATTCCAAAAATCTTTTTAATTTTTTCAAAAATTGGGAGCCCACGGGCTCAAATATTTTCACTTTTCAAAAATCGGGAGCCCACGGGCTCAAGTCTTTTTTCAATTTTCAAAATCGGGAGCCCACGGGTTCATATATACTCTTAAATTCTGAAATTTGTAGCCATTTTAAACCTAAAAATGACTCTGAGGGCCAAAAGTGTAATGAGGGCAAGTATTTGGGGGCCTTAAATTCAATTTTCGGGACTTGATTTGAATTTTTGGGGGGGAAATGAAGGATCTTTGAACCGACTTAAACGCGCCACACGCGGATTTTTGCGGCAGTCCGTGACTGCCGTGCGGCACTCACGGAATGCCGTTGCGGCAGTCAGTGAGTGCCGCGCGACAGTCCATTAATTGCCGCGCACGAAAAACTGAGTGCCGCGTTTGAGCGGCAGTGGCTAAAACCGCCGGGTTCAATACATTTCTTTCATTCTTTCAACTCTTTCCATCTCGAAATCTCTCTGGAGAAATTTTCTCCCATCCTCTCTTTGCTTCTGTATTGATCTACGGTACTCACAGGTTAGTTCTGCTTGATCAAAACTTGATCAATCTCTTTTATTTTCTTATTTTTTCTGAAATTTTCACGAATCTAACGCTCGAATTTTCTTTTTTTCTTTAAAAATCATGGCGAGCGGTTCGGGGAGGAAGAAGAAGGCCAAGTACACGGCCACTCATCATCCTGATGCTACACTCCTTCTCCGGGATCCGGACGAGCATCTATCCGCCCGCGCATTCAAGCGCGAGGTAAACGCTCCTCTCTTTGCTTCTCTTTTAATTCGCAAGCTGTAGGGACTTTGTGGATGTAATGTTTATTCGATATAACTTCAATTGCTTTACAAATGCCCTTCTTGTAGCGTTCTCAAGCATCTTGAATGTTTTATTTCATGCCCCCCCTTCTTCTTAGGGAAATTTCGTACATATTTCTTTCTTCAAAAGACTCCTTGTAAAAATGAACGATACGCCTGAATTTTCCGAGCGTTTTTATCCCTTATTATTTTTTCCTTCGACTTTTCAAAGGGCTTTTGGAAGTCGTTTGTGTTAATTTAGAATTCAAAACACCTTTTGTGAATAAAGTGAATTTTTCATTTTTAAGTTTCATGAACGCGACGCGTTTTAATTGAAAGCGTTACTTATGAATTTCTTCGAGCGTTCCAAAATGCCCTCTTATTGTTCCAACCTAATTTTGAATGTTCGTGGACCTGTACTTGAAACTAATGTCTCCTAGGACCCTAAATTTGAACAAGTTTATATACATATATTTTGAAAATGCGAACAAACTCCTTTCTCTCTTTTTTCTTTTTTCTTGAAATCTCTCTAGAACGTCGAATGTTCTTTCTTATATCATTATTTTTTTTGTTATTTTGTGAATATCTGCTGAACTGAACGCAAACTAGTGCCATGCTTGCGAAATTTCTACGAGTCTTTCCAGATTTTCTATTTCTTTCTTCTTTTTTCCTTTTCTTGTCTCCTTTCTTTTTACTGACATCTGTTTATTTACTTTTCTTTTATCCAATTACTAATATCAGAAATTTTGTGATTCTTTCTTGCAGCTGCAGCCCAAAGTGCTGAAGGGGCATGGCAGCCTCGCCCACGGGTTTGAGTGGTACGGGGAGCTTAGTGAGACCGTGCAGGGATTTATTGAGGCTGCCGGCTTTGGAGACTTCGTCAAACTCTTGACGAAGAGCTCCAACGACTTGCGGTAGATACACGCATTGGCCAAGCGGTGGTGGGATATGACGAGCACTTTTCATTTTGACTTTGGGGAGATGACGATAACTCCCTTGGATTTTTCGATGATCACCGGGATCCCGTTCGGTGGAGAGCCTCTGCGATATCTGACGGATCAGGAGTGGGACCAGGTGGAGCCTTTGCTAGGGGTGGTCCCGGAGGAGTCTCTGGTCATAGCCCGATGGTTTATGGACACATTTAGGGGCCAGCCGGGTTTTACGGACGAGCAGATGGCCATAGGTTTTCTTATGTACATGCTGGGGTGCTCTTTGTTGAGCACGAAGGGCGATCGGGTCTCTGTGTCCCTGGTAGCATCGCTGGAGCGCCTGGACCGGGTTGACGAGTATGACTAGGCTAGTACAGGGTTATCTATCCTGTACAAGCATATGGGTGACATCTCCTGGGACAGGCCGGCCTCCACCAGTGGTTATTAGAAAGCGTGGGAGGTATACATTTTCTATATTTTATTGCTTTTTTGCATTTTTAGAAATTTATTTAAATTGTGAGACTTACCCTTCCTTTTTATTATTGCAGATTTGGTCCCACGAGTATCTTCGCATGATGTCTCCCGAGACACGTGAGGTAGACGCCCTTATCTTGCCCCAGGGGCTGAAATGGGCGAAGGATAGGGTTGGGCGGAAGACCGGGGCCCACGATTTTGTTTCGTTCAGGAACTTCCTGACGAATCTGAGGGAGCAGCACGTTCATTGGCAGCCTTAGCTTAGGGTGCTTCCCGAGGCTCGTGCGGAGATTCGAGAGTCGACCGGATATGACCCGACGAGGCGACTCCTTAGTGGGCCTGAGGGCCAGGAGTGGTACTTAGGAGAGAGGGTGACTAGGCAGTCACTGGCGGCCCCTGGATTCTTTGTGCCATTCCCTCCTCCTGACTCTATGAGGGCCACGGACACTCTTCATGGTAGTGAGCTGACGACTGCCCTGATGGGCTTGGGTATTCACGGCTTCTTGGATCCCCCTTCTGGATATGCGGCGTTCCGTGCCGCTAAGCTGATGCCGAACTTCCCTTTGATGGAACTGACTCGGGTGAGTATATGATTCCTCTATGACTACTTTATGAATTTCCTTTTATTCTCTATTCATGCTTTATTATTTTTTGTTTGCAGCCTGTTCCTGCTGCCACCCGTCCTCCCGCCTTGCCTGAGTGGGATTGGACTATGTCGGCTGTCTCGTTCGGCGAGCCTTACTCGACGACGATCCCCTGACTCACACAGGGTGCCCCACTATTCCTCTTCATTACAATGTTGTCCCGCGTGCTTACGCAGAGGAGGGCTTGGCGTACGCCCATAGCGTGCGGCAGTGGGTTCTCGGGCGAGAGTGGATGGTAAGGAGCTTACCCCCGCCTTTCACTCTGACTTTTGATTGCCTCTACTTTTACAAATCTTTATTCACCTTTTTATTTTTCCAGGCTGAGGGAGCTCGGGCGACTGCTGCGACTCAGTTGAGGGCCCAGGTATGATCTTTATTCTTTTATTCTCAGTATTTCGTTGGTCTTTTCAATAATATCTGGATTTATCCTTTCTTATTTCAGGCGGAGGAGATCAGAGTCCTGTCCCAGCAGGTGGGGCAACTTCAGCAGTGGCTCCAGCAGTTTGGCATTCCCATCAGTGACACTCCTGGAGCTGGCGGCGCCGGACGAGGCATAGAGCGGGGCGGTGGTAGCGGTGGAGGCAGCGGCGGTGGTCGAGGTAGAGGCGGCGGTAGCGGCGGACGTGGAGGGAGCGGTGGAGGCAGCGGGACGGAGTCGGAGGAGGAGCCCCTCAGGCGCACGACCCGTCAGACTCGCAGCCGGGGCCGAGGCTGATCCTGCTTTTCTTTTTATTATTATTTTTTTCTTTTTGAGTGTTTTCTTGGGGAGATACATACTTTATTTGATGGATTGTATATATGTATGTTTGCTCTTTTGATGATGGCGGCTCCATGATAGCCGATAGGATAAACACTCTTTATTATTGCATTTTTCATTGATATTCACCGTACGTGGGACCATAGCTTGGTCTCTTTTTCCGTATGTGGGACCATGGCTTGGTCCCATCATTATTTTAATTTTGAATGCCTTGATGAAAAATGAATGAATGAATGTATTGGTCTTTGTTGCACGTTCTGCATGATGCGCACGTTTTATTGTTTTCTATCTAGTTTTCTGTTTGCAGGTGGGCTGAACGTGTTACAAACAAATCATGGCCAATGAAAAAAACCTGGAACGGCACTCGGTTAAGTCTCCACGGCACTCAGTGAGTGTCGCGGCGGCAGTCAGTGAATGCCGCGACGGCACTCACGGACTGCCGCGCGGTACTTCGTTGAGTGCCGCTGCACTTTATCAAGTGTCGCGGGTAGGTAGGCAGCTCTATTCCCTATTTATACCCCTTCTTTCTCAAAGCTCCGAAAAACACTTCTCTTTTCTTCTTTACTTTCTTCCAAAATGGCCCCTATCAGCTCCCAAATCCTTTTCCCCTGGATGGATACCCTTTCCGGTGTTGATAGGCTCAACTTTGAGTGCTTCAAGCTGAACGATCTTTTCTCTTTCCGACGGATGAATTTGAATGAGGGCCTACTTCGAGCTGCCATCCAATGTTGGGATCCTTCTTTCAACGTCTTCCATTTCGGCTCTCAGGAGATTTGCCCCTTGTTTGAGGAATTCAGCGCCATTCTTCATACCAATCCTTCTGCTGAATTGACGGTTCCCCTAGTTCAGGCTGGGTATGTCCGTGATTTAGCCACCCTTCTCCACATATCTTGGAATGTGGCGGGCTCTTTTGTTCATGACAGGCAAATCGACTTTGAGCGCCTTTCTTCTGTTTATGCTCCCATAGGGGACCCTTACAATGGTGAGTATCAGATCATCCGACGTAGTGCCCTGTCAATTGCTATGCTCTCTTACTTCCTCTTTCAATCATCTTCTGACACTCTTATACCCATTGCCTGCGGTTTGCGGGAGATGAAAAGTGTTGTTATGCTGGTACTTAGGGAAACTCTGATTGGATTGGGCCTCGCTCATGCTACCGGGGCCACGTTACCTGCCGGGGCACCTTTTGTTCTGCAGATTTGGCTCATGGAGCATTTGGACCTCTTTATACACCCCTCCCATCTTCGTGGATCACTTCCTTGCGATCGTATGGAAATTCACAACTTATTTCAATCCGTCGATGCATGGCTTGGTTGGCTCCAGGGCCTCTCTTCTAGTGACATCTGCAGGGTTTGTCCGCAGTGGACCCATTGCTCTATTGTTGTACGCCTTCCTGGGCGACCTGGCATCTGGCTGCCGGGTTTGCATGCTACTACTTTCTACATTCCTGATCGGGTTGTCCGCCAGTTCGGACTTTTGCAAGATACTACTGAATCTGTGACTGCTGATTTCACCAGGGGTTCCACTTTGCGCCCTGCTATCGCGAAGGCTTTCATCGAGGCTTGGCACAATAGGATGGCTACTCCGCGCCCGAGGATTCCAGCTCCGACTATGCCTACTGCTAGGTATCTTCTAGAGATTCAGGCCTTGGTTGCGAGACGATCTTGACAGACACATGCATAATAAAGTAGACAAAAGCCGGAAAAGCTTGCCATCTCACAAAACCTTTTGACAGACCCTGCCTACTCTTTCACGCTTTGAATGCAATTTTTTTTTATTTTTTATTAAGTGCTGTTATCTTTAGGAAAGTTCTAACATGCTTAATCAAAGTGCTCACTTCTTCGATTAATCTTTTATGAAGAATTCTCCTTTCAATGTCTTTACTTGGCTCTTTACTTTTTTCTTTACTTAAAGCTTTATTCCTTCTATGTCATGAATTCTCATTTGTTTCTTTATAGTACTTATTTGATAGCCAAGTGATCCAAAAGAGGGTCTCGTATCTGGGTTCTTTGGCTAGCAAATGAAGTTTGCCCCTGGTTTTAGGGCTTCGAAGTGGTTCCGGGTAAATGCCAATTTGCCCCTAGTTTTGCACAGTCTTTTCGAATGGACCGAGGGCTTTAGAGAGCCCGCCTACTTATCCCCGAGTGGGCGTCAGGTCCCAATTAGTTCGGAAGGCTGCAAAGAAGATCGAGTGCTAATCAGGCAATTATTTACTGACCGAACCGAGTAGGTTACCTACGTATCCCCTAGCGGGAATCAGGTCAAGCGTAGTTCATCAAGGTGGGAGGCTTTGAAAGAAGCGGTTTCAAGCAAAGTATTTCTTGAGTCGATCGAGGTTAATTGGTTGCTTAAATTCAACCCCGTCCAGGTCCATGAGATAGGCCGCTCCTCCGGAAAGGAGAGTCTTAATGATGTATGGCCCGACCCAGTTGGGTTTGAATTTTCCTCTGGGTTCATAAACAGGCACTTTCAGTTCTTTGAGGACCAGGTCACCCTCAGCAAGCTTCCTTGGGCGGACCTTTTTGTTGAAAGCACGAGCTACCCTCTTCTGGTACCCCCAAGTATGGTTTACCGCAGCCAACCTCTTCTCATCGAGTAATATCAACTCCTCATACCTTCCTCGTACCCATTCTGATTCGGGGATCTCACATTCTGCCAAAACCCTAAGAGAGGGTATTTCTACCTCGACTGGGAGAACAGCTTCCATCCCGTAGACCAATGAATACGGTGTAGCACCCGTTGAAGTTCTGATCGAGGTTCGGTATCCCCACAAAGCAAATGGTAGCTTTTCATGACAATCCTTATATGTATCCGTTGTTTTCCCCAGGATTGCCTTAACATTTTTGTTTGCTGCTTCTACTGCTCCATTCGTCTGAGGCCTATACGGGGATGATTGGCGGCGAGTGATCTTATACTTTTCCAAGAGCGGGATAACTTCTCCCTGGAAATGACTGCCATGATCGGAGATAAACTCATTCAGGACCGCATACCTGCAGATTATGTTTTTCTCGATGAAACTCACCACATCTTTGGCTTTCAAGGTTGCATATGAGGCTGCCTCTACCCACTTTGTAAAATAATCAATTGCCACGATAATGTACCGGTGCCCATTAGAATCCTTCGGAACTATCTCACCAATGATATCGATCCCCCACACAGAAAATGGCCAAGGGGTGGTCATGCTATAGAGCTGTGACGGCGGGGTATGCATCAAATTTGCATGAATTTGACACTTGTGACATCTTCTAACATATTCGCAACAGTCTTTGTCCAAGGTCGTCCAATAGTACCCCTGTCGGATGATCTTTTTTGCCAGCATGTGCCCGTTCATATGGGGCCCACACACTCCCTCATGTATTTCCTCCATCATTCTCTTAGCTTCTTTTCCATATAGGCACTCCATATTATACCCAGTGTAGGATTTCTTCCATAGCTTATCTGCATAAATCACAAATTGGGCGGCGAATCGTCGAATCGCCTTTCTATCCTTTTCTGAGGCTCCTTCGGGGTATTCTCCTTCTTTGATGAACTTCCACACATCTTTATACCAAGGTACTTCATCTTCGCTTTCTATGGCCGCGATCAATTCAAATGACTGTTGATTTCTCACTTCTATGGATAGCGGGATCATGGTAAATTTGGAGGGGATTTGGATTATTGATGCTAAGGTGGCCAAGGAGTCGGCTAGTTGGTTTTCTTCGTGAGGAAGGTGGTAAAAAGAAATCTTCTTGAAACGGGCTTTCAGACTTTCCAAGTAGTCGTGATAAGGTCTCAACTTCTCATGCTTTACCCTCCAATCTCCTCGAACTTGGGATATGATCAAATTGGAATCTCCGAAGACATCAATCCGTCCGATTTTCAAAGACAAGGCTGCTTCCATCCCAATTATGCATGCTTTGTACTCCGCGGTGTTGTTGGTTGTGTTATACTTGAGCTTGACGGTTAATGGGGTAGGGGCCCCATCGGGTGCTATGAGAATGATTCCAACTCCGTAACCTAATTGGTTGGCTGCTCCATCGAAGTTCATTTTCCACAAATCCTCCTTTACCTCCATTAGTCCCTCATCCGGGAACTTGAATTCTCCTTCGTCCTTGGATTCTATGGCGAGGTCGGCTAAAAACTCAGCGACGGCCCTTCCTTTCACAGACTTAGCAGTGACATACTTGATGTCAAATTCGGCTAGCATCATGGTCCAACGAGAAATTCTACTGGTCAAGACGGGTTTTTCGAATAGGTATTTTAGTGGGTCCATTCGGGATATCAGGATTACAGGGAAGGCTAGCATGTAATGGCGAAGGCGACGGGTACACCAAACCAAGGCCCAACACGCCTTTTCCAAGGGTGAGTACTTTAACTCATATCCGACCATTCTTTTGCTCAAGTAATAAATGGCCTTTTCCACGTGCCCCTCTTCTCCTTCTTGGGCCAGCATACACCCCATCGAATCTTCAGATACGGAGAGATAAAGCAGCAGGGGCCTCCCAAGTGAGGGTGGTGATAGGACAGTGGGTTTTGGAGGTAGGTTTTGATTTTGTCGAAGGCTTGTTGGCAAGGGGCGTCCCATTTGAATTTCTCTCCTTTTCTAAGCAGTTTGAACAGTGGGTCGCAGGTTAAGGTGAGTTCGGAAATGAAACGGCTGATGAACTGTATTCTCCCCAGGAAACCTCTCAGTTCTTTCTCATTTTTTGGTGGGTTCATTTCGGTTATGGATTTTATTTTGGTTGGGTCTACTTCGATCCCCCTTTGGGTAATAAGGAACCCTAACAACTTTCCTGTGGTAACTCCGAAGGTACATTTCTGTGGGTTTAGCCTCATTTTGAACTCCCTCAATCTTTCAAAGAACTTTCTCAAAGCCTCTAGGTGCCCTCCCCTCTCTTTGGATTTCACAATCATATCATCCACATACACCTCCACCTCTTTGTGGATCATGTCGTGCAGTAAAGTGGTGGCAGCCCTTTGATAGGTCGCATCTGCATTCTTAAGTCCGAATGGCATAACCCTATAGCAATATGTCCCCCATGGAGTGATGAACGTGGTTTTCTCCCTATCCTCGGGTGCCATGAGGATTTGATTGTACCCAGAGAATCCATCCATGAAAGATAGAAGCTCATGTCCCGCAGTGTTATCGACCAACACGTCAATGTGGGGTAACGGGAAATCGTCTTTAGGGCTTGCCTTGTTTAAATCTCGAAAGTCAACGCAAACCCTAACACGACCATCCTTCTTTGGGACAGGTACAATGTTGACAATCCACTCAGGATACTCGGTGACCATCAAGAATCCATCCTTTAATTGCTTTTCAACCTCCTCTTTTACTTTAAGTGCCCATTCTGGCCTCATTCGCCTCGATTTTTGTTTTATGGGTTTTGAATTGGGAAAGAGAGGGATGTGGTGTTGGACTATCTTTGGATCAATGCCTGGCATATCATTATAAGACCATGCAAAAACATCTTTGAATTCATTTAATAGATTGATTAGTTCTTTGCTTTCTTTATTGCTAAGTGTGGAGCCGATAAAGATATTTTGGGGATTACTTTCATTTCCTAGATTAATCGTTAGAGTGTCCTCAATGATTTTGCATGCAGATTCTTTTTCTTTTTTAATTAACTTTTGCAATTCATTAGGTATTTCATGATCATCACATTCATCACATTCATTAAGCGTGTTCGAGTAGGCAAAATCAATCATGCTTTCATTGATCTTGTTAGGAGTGATTACAACAGACATAGCAACAGTAAGACGCCTCATTTGGGCCATTACAGACTCTGGGTGGGGGGGATACTTATGACTAGACTCAAAGACCCACTCCTTGTTGACTCCCTGCTTGAGCTCCATAGTATTACAACCTGGCAGTCCCCCGGATTCCGTCTTTTCTTCATTTTCTGGCTTCGGCTCTTCTTCCGGCGCATCCTCATCACTCCCCTCTTTGACCTTGACTTCCAGGTCCTCGTCTTCTTTCCCCTTCTCTTCGGCTTTTGCCCCTTCTTCGCTCAATAGGTTCTGCATGACCGGTCCATCCAGTACACCAATCCAATCATTGACGGCAGCAGACTTTTCAGGCATTTGCAAAAATGGGTCTTTGTACTCGGAGAATTCATGGGAGAAAAAGATCTCGAACCCCGGCTTTAGACTTTTGTCCTTCTGGTCCATCCAAGGCTCTGGGAAGCCACAGAAGGGGAAATCTTCTCCTTCCTTTACGAAGTACCCGTTGAGCGTCTTTAGGTAAGGGTCTAGTAGCGCATCGACAGCCTTCTTCTTTGCCCTTAGTTCCTTCTTCGTCGGCTGGTACCCCAAACCATGAGTGTGAGTCTGAGTTGGAATGAGCGGGAATTCAGGCATGCCTTGATGATTCTTTCCTAATCCCATGCCTGGGAAGAAACCCATATTTTTCATTATCCCTGCGACCACTGGACTGGCATACTGATCGAAATGGAGCGGTAGAAACTCTCTCGGTTTTTCTCCTTCCATCATGCTGATGAACTCGAACCCTCCCATTTTTGTTTATTCTTCTTGCATCTGTAATTCTAGAACCAGTGCGCTTGATGATGCTTCAGACAAACGAACCCAGCTGTTCCCGAGAATGTCGCAGACTTGGCCCTTCCAAACGCATTTGACCTTTTGATGTATGGTGGATGGTATGGCACCTAAGTTATCCAACCACGGCCTCCCTAGCAGTAGATTGAAAGAGGCAGGGATATCGATGATTTGGAACTCAGCTTCTTTGTCTACCGGCCCAATAGCAAGACTAAGAAAAATAATGCCCATAACCGCTCTCTGAGTGTTGTCATATGCCCTGACCTTTTGTTGGGATGGCACGAAGGATGACTTATCTAAACCCATTTGCTTGGCGGTTCAGAGGGGACATACATTTAGAGCAGACCCGTTGTCAACAAGACAAGCGGGCACGGTGTTCCCCAAACATTCGATGGTGACGTACAATGGTTTGTTGCGAACGGGCCCTCCCGGAGGCAAGTCATTTGATGAGAAGGTAATAGCCGAGGTCAGAATTTTGCCGATCAGCCCTATAAGGTCCTCCGGGGTTGTGTTGATAGACACGTCAGATTGGTTCAGAGCGTCTAGGACTGCTTGCCTATGGCGTTTGCAGGCAATCAGCAACCCCCAAATGGTGATATTGGCCTGAGTCTTCTTCATCTGTTTCAGAACCCTGTCCTCTTCTTCTTCTTCGTTCATTTTCCCTTTCCCTTTCTCCAGCTCCCTCCTCGGGTGATCTTCCTCTAGTTCATGCGGTTTGAAGTGTCTACCAGACCGAGTCAGGTGATTGATCTCCTCTCTTGCCCAAATGTTGTCGGTTTCTGAAACGGCCTCCGAGCTTTCTTTTTCAACCTTTGCCTCTTCATCGCTTTGATACCACAGATCATCATCTCCTACCTGGTCTATGTTTCGATCATTGCCTTCTTGAATCCACCAATCTGACTGCCCCGTCACTTCATTTTCCCATATCTCTGGCTGGCTTCCAAGCATACAGATCCCCAGATTTTCTGGTAACTGATAAAACTTCCTTGGTTCCCTAATTTTTGTGATTAGCTTGGATGGATCAAATGTCATTCCTTCTACCCCTAAGAAATAAAGACCCTGCGGCGGCGGCACAGCACAATGGTTTGGCAGAGGATTCTTGGTGACATTGGGGGCTTTGACAGGCGGTTCGGATATCACTTTATTGTCGATGAGGTCTTGGATTTCATGCCTTAACCTCATGCACCAATCCGTCGAGTGGCCTTTCTGCTGATGAAATTTGCAGAAGAGATCCCCTTGGAAATTTGGCGGAAGCAGACTTGGCAGAGGTCAAGGTTCCAACTGACGGAGATGCCCTTTCGCTAACAGCCTGTCAAGAGCGGTTGACAATGATACTCCCAGATCTGAGAATTTTCTTAGTGGCTTATCTCTTCCTCCTCTTGGATGGTTTCTGGCAATATCGAATTTTCTCTCCGACTCGCTAAGTGCATTGACATCGGTGGGGCCAGAGTGTGTCACGCCCCGCAGTAGCAAAAATAGAGAAAATAAATTTCTTTTTGGACCCGTAGGCCATGACAGTTGAAAGTCACCATATTGTCCATAACCAAAGTAAAACCATCAGAGTAATGATTCAAACCACACTTTGAAAAGTTCTAGGGTTGATATATAAAATCAGAGTTCAATACTAACTATTACAAACCATAAGTATCGCAGAAGTACAAATAAAGTATTACGGCAACATATGCCAATTACAAACTTAACTATTACAACGGTCTCTAAAACATAGGCATAAACTATCAACAGCAAGCTCCAAGTCTTCAGCTTGCGTAGTAGTCATCTCCAGCATAGCCTCCGTCATCGTAGGCTCCATCCTCGTGGCCCCTATCCATGTATGCATCACCTGCATACTCATAACCCTGGCCAGCTGGACGTTGAATATCCAGCGGCATAAAACGCCGTCAGCTACGAAAGCCGAGTGAATGCAAATACTAACAGAGTATCTACAGATATGTAGCATATAACAACAACATCAATAAAAAGGATCATCTCATCGTTCGTATGCATGTATGCACCAATCCAAGATATAATACGGACGTCATCCCCTTTCCCATCTAGCACGTAGCCCAACGCCTCATGACTCATTTATCCTCAACACGTAGTCTCACACATAACATAGACTCTTGGGTCCACATTAATCAGACACATAGTCCCATACCTACGGTCTGTTTACTCTTGACACGCAGTCCCAACGTTTCGGCCAACCCGCCCTGACATGGTTACTACGACACATAGCCCTAATATGATACAACACGTAGCAATTATTACCGTACACAGCTCATATCATAGCACACAGCTCTATTACATCTCAGCACACAGTACTATCATTTCTCAGCACACAGCACTATTACTTCTCAGCACACAGCACTATTATTTCTCAGCACACAGCACTATTACTTCTCAGCACACAGCACTATTAGTTCTCAGCACACAGCACTTTTGTTTCTCAGCACACAGCACTTTTGTTTCTCAGCACACAGCACTATTGTTTCTCAGCACACAGCACTTTTGTTACTCAGCACACAGTACTTTTGTTACTCAGCACACAGCACTTTTGTTACTCAGCACACAGCACTTTTGTTTCTCAGAACATTACGGCCACCTGCCCCAATACATAATACTCAACACGAAGTCCTACTACTATAGCCTCCCATATCTGACATGTAGTCCAACTCTATCATACGTCGACCAGACACGAAGTCCCGAACCTATCCCAGCACCTGGGATTCCACACTCAACATCATACGGTCTTAGTGATCGCATTCACGCGCACCCATAAATAGTATCGACCTTTGCGGTCGATAGACCCACTAATATGCACGTCGGCTTCTCAAACTCGTCATTATCTCATATATATCAAAAGGATATAACAATACCAGGAAAATACAGGGTATTACACATAACAACATTCAAACCAAAACTAGAATGAAATATTAGGCATCGTGTATGATTCTAGTAAAAATAGGGAACAGGGATATTTTGGTCATTTTCCAGTTTAAAAGTCAGGATCCGAAAATGTAAAAGTTACGTGAGATCAAATAAATAAGTATTCATGTTGTAAGTTAAGAGTTTTCGATCCCCGTTAAGAAAATATCTTGATTTCAGTCGATTTAAGTGAAAATAGATCACAAGGGTATTTTGGTCATTTTCCAATTTTGTACGTCCACAACCGAATTTATAAAAGTTCCGTGAGATTAAATAAATAAGTATTCATGTTGGAAGTTAAGAATTTTCGATCCTCATTAAGAATCCATCTCGATTCCAGTCGTATTTGAAAATACCAGTTTATCGTATTTATGCCGTATTTATCTAAATACGTAATATAATACGTATAAGCATCACATAATTAATATAAATCATAATCATAATCATAATCATGTGTTCATAACAAAGTGTAATATAAATAGCTGAGTGAGTTGGAGACTCACCTAAATTCGCAGAATAATAATACCGAGAAAACCCGAAGAATCTTCGAATATAAAATTCCGGCTTCAAATAGCGTTCTTGGTGTTCTTGGTGTACTATGTGTGTTCTTGGTGTTCTTGGTATTTGTGTGTGTGTTCTTGGTGTTCTTGGTGTTTGTGTGTGCATTCTTGGTGTTCTTGGTGTTTGTGTGTGCATTAGGATAACTTCTCAACCTCATAAGTCTAAGGATAAATGTAATGGAATGGTCCCATATATATAGGAACCAAGGAGGGACCTCACCTTGCAATTACCAAGAGTTAAAGGATCAAAGGATAATTATTTCCTTAGGGCCATGTTTGGTTGGATGAGCAATAAAATCATAACTGGTCCAAATATACCAGATATTCACAAATCTGTTAAATTTATGTTTCTAAAAAATTCTAAAAATTTATAATCGAGTTCTATAAATACTGAATATTATAATAACAACATAAAAACACTTATTCATCTTGGGAAATAAATATTTAAAAATAGCGGGTATTACATCATCCCCCACTAACTGAAGATTTCGTCCCCGAAATCCGAACTAAGCATCTTTGAACAACTCCGGGTACTTCTCACGCATCTCTGACTCTAGCTCCCATGATGCTTCTCCTTCGTCGTGAAACTTCCACTGGATCTTTACCAACGGAATTTCCTTACTTCTCAGCTTCTTAATTCCCCAATCCAGAATTCGCACTGGTCCTTCATGAAATGACACATTATCGTTAACCTCAATGTCCTCAAAGTTGATCTCATGACTCGGATTGTGAGCACACTTTCTTAACATGCTAACATGAAACACGTTGTGTACTCCTGACATCTTAGGCGGTAACGCGAGTCGGTAGGCAACTTTTCCTACACGTTCAAGGATCTCAAATGGTCCAATGAAATGCGGTGCTAGCTTTCCTCTCTTCAGCCCAAATCTGACAATTCCTCGCACCGGAGATACCTTGAGTAGCACATGATCTCCAACACTGAATTCCAAACTCCTGCGACGTTTATCTGCATAACTCTTGTGTCTACTCTGCGCCGTTCGCATCCTTTCTTTCACGATCTAGATCTTCTCGTTAGTTTCTCGAACTAATTCAGGTCCAAGCAGTTGATTGTCTCCAACCTCTGCCCAACACAAAGGTGATCGACACGGTCTTCCGTATAATGCCTCAAAGGGTGCCATTCCTATGCTCGAGTGGTGACTGTTATTGTACGCAAATTCTATCAGCGGTAGATGAGTCTCCCATGAGCTCTCAAAATCAATAACACACGCTCGAAGCATGTCCTCCATCACTTGGTTAACTCATTCAGTCTACCCATCAGTCTGTGGATGAAAGGCAGTGCTCAAGTTTAACGAAGTCCCCAATGCTGTCTGTAGACTTTTCCAAAACTCTGCAGTGAATCTTGAATCACGGTCTGATACGATTAATACAGATACACCGTGCAGTCGCACAACTTGTTGTATGTACATCCGACTCAAACGTTCGACTGGATACGACATACTATAAGCTATGAAATGCGCCGATTTGGTAAGTCGATCCACAACTACCCAAATAGCATCATGGTTTTGCTGAGACCTTGGCAAACCTACCACGAAATCCATAGTTATATGTTCCCACTTCCATCCGGGAACTGGTAATGGTTGTAGAAGTCCTGGAGGCTTTCGATGTTCCGCCTTCACTTGCTTGCACGTGAGACATTGAGACACGTGTTCCGCAACTTCTCGTTTCATTCCTTCCCACCAGAAGTTTCTCTTCAAATCTTTGTACATCTTTATGCCTCCTGGGTGGATAGTCATTTGCGACTTGTGCGCTTCGTCCATTATGTCTTTTCTAAGATTATCTTCATTTGGCACACAAAGTCTGCCTCTGCATCTGAGTGCTCCATCTGAACCAATACTCCAATTCTCTGGTTCCTTCACTGCATTGCTCGCGAACCACTCTTGAAGTCCTTCGTTCTTCCTCTGTGCTTCAAGGATACGACTGATGAGTGTCGGTTGTACTACCAAACATCCAAAGTGTCGTCCTTCACCTGAATCTGAGGCTTGAATACCGAATTCAGCCAAAGTTCCCAATGCTTGCCATTCTTTGATCATAAGAGAAGCTACTATTATCGTCCTGGGTTTCTGATTTAAAGCATCGGCTACTACGTTTGCTTTCCCAGGGTGATATTGTAGTGTGAAATCATAGTCTTTCAATAATTCCATCCAACGTTGTTGCCTCATGTTCAACTCCTTTTGAGAGAACAAGTATCTCAGGCTTTTGTGATCTGAGAACAGATCGAACTTCTCACCATAGAGATAATGCCTCTAAATCTTGAGAGCAAAAACAATCGCGGCTAGTTCAAGGTCATGCGTTGGATAATTCAACTCGTGAGGCTTCAACTGCCGTGATCCGTATGCAATAACCTTTCCATCTTGCATCAGAACACATCCGAGTCCTTGGTGTGATGTGTCGCTATAAATGGTGAACTGCTCACCGCTCTTAGGTATCGCAAGCACTGGCGCTGTAGTCAATCTCTCCTTCAATTCTTGGAATGCTCATTCATGCTTGTTACCCCATTCAAACTTCAAATCCTTCTTCGTTAGTCCGGTAAGAGGAGCTGCGATCTTGGAGAATCCTGCCACAAATCTCCGGTAGTATCCAGCTAGACCAAGAAAACTTCTGACTTTCGTTGCAGTGGTTGGTATATTCCAATCCAAAACTGCGTCTGTCTTTGACGAGTCTACTGCTATTCCATCTCGTGAGACAACATGTCCTAGGAACTTGACTTCCTTTAGCCAAAACTCGCACTTACTGAACTTCGCATACAGTTGGTTATCTCGAAGGGTCTGTAGTGCGATCCTTATATGTCCCTCATGTTCCTCCTTGGTCTTGGAGTAGATCAGAATATCGTCTATGAACACGATAATGAACTGGTCCAAGTAGGGCCTAAATACTCTATTCATTAGGTCCATGAATACCACTGGGGCGTTGGTTAATCCAAAAGACATAACCAAGAATTCATAATTCCCATACCTCGTCCTGAAAGCAGTCTTTGAAATATCCTCAGGTCGAACCAACAATTGGTGATATCCGGATCGTAGGTCGATCTTCGAGAAAGTCGTCGCTCCTTGTAACTGATCAAACAGATCATCGATTCTAGGGAGTGGGTACTTATTCTTAATCGTGACCTTGTTGAGCTCCCTATAGTCGATACAAAGTCGCTGAGTTCCGTCCTTCTTCTTAACAAATAACACCGGCGCTCCCCAAGGTGACGTACTGGGTCGAACGAACTTGAGATCTTCTAGCTCTTGCACTTGCTTCTTCAGTTCTTGCATCTCCGTTGGTGCCATCCGATAAGGAGCCTTCGATTTCGGTGAAGTGCCAGGCACTAACTCGATACAGAAATCAATCTCCCGCTTAGGTGGCAGTCCAATAATACTCTGAAACACATCCTCAAAGTCTTGGACTACAGGAATCTGTGCAACAGTGAGTTCCGAACTCGAGCTCTCGATAGCTGCTAGATGGCTAGTGAGAAAAGCATCGCTAGAGGGGTTGCATTGAAAATCAAAAGACTGACTTCCTGGTACCAAAAAGGTAATCATCCTATTGGCACAGTCCAACTTGGCACAATACTTCGTGAGCCAATCAAATCCTAAGATGATGTCAAATTCCCTCATTGACAAAACGATTAGATCTGCGGGAAGAATTCTATCCTCGAGGGTTAAAGTACAGTCCTTGCACACTTTCCCTAATTTTACGGTTACTCCCAAAGGTGATACCGCATTCAGGGCTACATCAAGCGCCTGGGGTACTAAACCCAAAAGTTTAACAATTCCGATAGCAACAAACGAATTCGAAGCACCAGTATCAAATAGAACTTTAACTCAAGTGCTGAATAACGTAAGAGTACCTTCCATGTTCTGCTGTTCACTCTCATCAAATCCCGCATTCTCTGGGAGGATAGCATTCATACGAGCCTGTCCAACTTGACCCTGAGCAGCTGCTCCGTTGTACGCCCTATGGGGTGCTCTGCAATCCTTGATGATGTGGCCATGCTTGTTGCAGTTGTAACAGAGAACGCTCGCCCTGTTGTAGTTCTTGAAAGCTCGGAAGTCCTTAGCCAAATGACCTGGCTTTCCACAATTAAGGCATCCACCAGTATTGCCTCCAATAACGACAGGAAGTCCTTGTGGAGGAGGAGCTGGGTTCATAGCATAACGATTCTGGGAAACGCCGGTTGTGGCCTTCTCTCTCCATTCCAGCTACTGTGGATATCGCAGGTTGGTTTACCCACAGCTTTTCAAAATCAATTTCTGAAACAAAATGAGTCGCCACTTAATTTTTAAAAGGAAAATTAAGAAACCATTTTAAAAGCAAACTGATCTTTTAGAAACCAGAGATTAACTAGGTCCGGGGATTATGGAATGAGAGAGGAAGGAGCCCATCGGACTAAAACACCCTCTCTCATCCTATCTTATGATAGGCCTCTACTCAACATCCTTTTAATCAAATTTATTAATCTAAGCATGCCCTCAACTAATACATATATACATATACATCACAAAAGCATGTCCAAAGGGTGTAAAATTGCAATTGACAAAATATCATTCAAAAGCCACATAATTCAGGTAACAAGCGATATGATATGCAATATGGAACAAGTGAACTTACCCGGGATCCAGCGGCGATAATAAACGTGCAATGCATGCGACTAAATAAAACCTAGGAAAAGAGTCTCTAATCCATATATACACATAAGGCAAATCTTAACTCTAAGGTGTCGTGCATAGGGTCGAAAGTCAAATAAAAATCAAGGAATTTAATAAACTAGAGAGGGATTGAGAAATCGTACCTTAATAGCGCTACAAAACAGAGGGTTAGTTCACATGATATGTAAAATATGATGTTAGAAACAACAATCCTAAATTTCTAGCTTAAATCTATCTAATGTAATTAAATCCAAAGCAAATAAATCTTAATTACAAGTGTCAAACCATATGATTGAATATGTACATGGACAAGGATAAACTATGAAATACTCTTAAACCTTGAATTCAAACTCAACTAATCATTATTAAAGCATGGTTCAAGCCTTAGATCATAAGAAAGTCATTTAGGCCCTTATTTACAAAGTAAGTCAAATGTGTCATAAAAACTCTGAAAATTGCAGAGAGCAGACCAGAACTTAAAAGAAATAAAAAACACGTCTCTTATGGTTTGATGTTGATGAATTTTGGACACAGAATGCCTCTGTGAGTCTAGTTTCCAAATCAAAAAGAAAATCAAGGTTTCAACGGTTAGATCTCCGAGAATATGGAAAACACTAGACATCACTCAGCATCTTACAATCTCCTGTCCAGAATTCTTGCACGATTTATTAAAAATAGTAAAAAAATCAGAATTGCTTTGTTCTTTTTAGGGTGACTTCCTAACACATTAATCTACTTGGAAACAATTATTTTGGGTCATATAAACTTTGTTAGAACTCTGATTTAATTATTTCAAAAGAGTGTTGCTGTTCTGAAACTATTCTAAAATTCTGGACAGATTATTGTTGCTTCACAAAACCCATGATCAAACCATTCTAAACATGAAACCACCTCAAAACAAAAATTACAGTGGTAGAACAATGTGTTATTGACACTTTCCCGTTGATTTCACTTAATTTCAACGGTTAGATTTCGAACTAAAAATCTTTGATCAAAAACAGTTTGTGAGCTCACTGTTTTTATTTGTCAAGTTCAACTTTCATTTGGTAACCCCAACTATTAAACTATGAAGTTGAGTTGGACCAAACCACTTCTCCTACCATTTGATGGCCATTGGAGACTACAAACCTTTATTCTTTGTAGATTTCAAGTGAAGTATGGATAGACTTCATGAAATCTATAAGACAAGGAGTCTAGACCATGGAGATGGGTTTAGACTCAAAACTACATTCTCCTACCATTTGATGGTCATTGGAGGAGGGACATGACTATGACTCATGAGTCCTAAAGGAATATTGAAGGGATTCCTCAAGACATCAAGTTTAGAAGATCCAAATCATGGGTGTGGACTTGGAGCCTCTTATGAAGTGTTGATCAAACTTTGACTCCTATGTGAAGCACAAGCCTACATAGGGTTCAAAAGATCATGCTCTAGAGGTCAAAAGAGATATTGAAGATCTCCAAGACCTTCAAGAGAAGAAAATAAACAAGAGAATGGAAGAAAATAACATGGAAACAAAAGAAACTCCTAAGTTTACTTGAGGAACAAAGAAAATAATGAAAGATTTTAAGACTAGAGATGAGAAGAAAGGATAAGCTAATAATCTATGGTTAGAGGATCACCTCCAAATTATCCTCAAAGTTTTCTTTTCTTTGAAGATCTTCCAAGCTCTTCTCTCTAATTCTCTAAAACACTTTTTTTCTCTAAAAAATGTTGGTGAAATGGAAGTATATGCTCTCTCTCCCAATATGTCTCTTGGTGTTCTTCTTGGTCTCCCCTCTTTTAGGAAGATCCCTTCTCTTTTATAAGCAAAATTACCAGGTATTTTTGGTGAATTTCGGAGTAAAAAACAGGTGTAATTCCCTCATTAGTTGGTACAATGTGTACTTTCTGAAATTATGCAGACTGCTGTCCAGCGCGGCAGTCCAGACACTGACGCGGCAGTCCGTGACTGCCGCTGCGGCATTCATCAAATGCCGTTGCGGCACTTAATGACTGCCGCGCGGCATTCACCAAATGCCGCACCAATTAATGGATTGCCGCAACTTTGTCAGTCTTACTTTATCAGTTTTTTGTTCTTATTTGCATGCGCATACGTATTGCTCTGCAAAATACAGACTTTAAAAGCGAACGGCAGTCAGAAACCTGCGGCGGCACTTGATGAGTGCCGTGCCGGCACTCTGTGACTGCCGTGCGGCAGTCACCGAGTGCCGCGGAAGCCCGCCGTGTGCCGTTTTTGACTAAAATTCCCCTTTTAGATCTTTTCTCTTTTTGAAACAAATTATTTTTGAATATCTTTTCCAAAAGTTGTGTTTTTATATCAGCATTTTCCTAAATACCTGGTATTTCCCTCTTTCTGTGAAATTTTATCGCGTTTTGGAGAATTTTCTGAAGAGCTTGGAATACTTCGAATTTTTCGGTCATTGTCATCATCGGACGTGGAGGTGACGCTCTCCTAAATTCGACGGCCGGTCAAAATTGGGGTGTCTACAGTTTGCCCCTCTTTGACAGAGCTTGTGGAGCAACGCGTCCCATAAGTGAATGTCAAAGCCTGTGTGAAGACAAGCCTTTGACCTGACTGTCGAATTTAGGCGAAAACAAAAATGCGTTGCAAAACGGGCGTGCAGCGAAATCCTAATTGGTCGGGCTCCCTGACGAGCTGCCTACGTATCCCTGTCAGGAATCAGACCAAAGCGTAGTTCAGGCATGGGTTGATCATTCACAGACGCAAATAGTCACACGGATGGATGCACCTATCCTGTCGTGATGCACGTGCTATGCAATGGTGTTGTCTGAATTAACCTGGTTATGTAAATGTCATGCTTATCACATTTTCCTTATGTATGACGCGCATTTCGTGGCGTGTTAGTCAGGGAAGATTATCTATTGAGAATCTGTCACAGGAGTCATAAGAGTGCTTTTGATTTGATCACGATGGTTAATCGCAAGTCCGTTGCGAAAACCGGGAATATAAATTCGTTATATTTTCCAAACGATGGTTAATCGCAAGTCCGTTGCGAAAACCGGGAATATAAATCCGTTATATTCTCCAAAAGAGGGTTAATCGCAAGTCCGTTGTGAAAACTGGGAATATAAATCCGTTATATTCTCCAAAAGAGGGTTAATCGCAAGTCCGTTGCGAAAACCGGGAATATAAATCCGTTATATTCTCCAAAAGAGGGTTAATCGCAAGTCCGTTGCGAAAACCGGGAATATAAATCCGTTATATTCTCCAAAAGAGGGTTAATCGCAAGTCCGTTGCGAAAACCGGGAATATAAATCCGTTATATTCTCCAAAAGAGGGTTAATCGCAAGTCTGTTGCGAAAACCGGGAATATAAATCTGGGCCCACAGGCTCAAATATTGCGATTTTCAAAATTGGGAACCCAACGGGCCCAAATATTTTAATTTTCATAAATTGGGAGCCCACGAGCTCAAACATCTCCAATTTTCAAAAAAATGGGGGGGGCCCACGGGCTCGAATATTTTGGAATTCCAAAATTTGTAGTCAAAGTGTACCTATGAAATGACCCTGAGGGCCAAAAGTGCAATGAGGGCAATTTTTGGGGACTCAAATTCAATTTATGGGACTTGATTCGAATTTTTGGGGGGAAAGTAAATATCTATGAACCGCCATAATCGCGGCACACGCGGCTTTCTGCGGCAGTCCGTGACTGCCGCGCGGCACTCACGGAGTGCCGTTGCGGCACTCGGAGAGTGCCGCGCGGCAGTTGACTGACTGCCGCGCACGGAAAAATGAGTGCCGCGTTGAGGGGCAGTGGCTTAAACCGCCGGGGTTCTCCTCCCTTTCTCTCATTCTCTCACTCTCTTCATCTCGAAATCTCTCTGGAGAAAAATTTCCTTTTTCTTTCTTAGCTTGGATTGATCTACCAGGGGCTTATCAAGTTCGTTCTACTCGATCAAAACTTGGTTAATCTCGTTTATTTCCTTGTTTTTCTAAAATTTTCATGAATCTAATGCTCGAATTCTCTCTTTTCTTTGACAGTGTTATGGCGAGTGGTTCAGGACGCAAAAAGAGGGCTAGGTATACTGCCACGCATCACCCGGACGCCACGCTTTTATTGAGGGATCCTGACGAGCATCTGTCGACCCGCGCGTTCAAGCGCGAGGTAAACACCCTTTTGTCTATTTCCCGTATTTCTTTCCCGTATATCTTCCTTGTGAATGTAACGTAGGATTGTCACCACTTTTAGATACCCTATTCCAAACGTCATGTTTGTGGCGCCCTCGAGCGTCTCGAATACCTTATACCATGCCTCTCGTAAAGGAATTCAAATTTTATTATTTTTATTTCTCGTGAACTTTTGAAAAAATAAATAAATAAATAAATAAATAAATTGAATTTTATGCTCGAATTATCCTTTATCTTCCCCTTTGATTTTGTTCAACGACTTTTGAAAACCATTTAATTGAAATCTCAAACATTGCTTGTGAATAATGAAATCCAATGCTCGTAGAAATGAAATCACGAACCTTTTCCTGTATTTACCGTCCTGGCGAGTTTTCTTAATGCCATTTTATTATTCAAAAA
Source organism: Hydrangea macrophylla (assembly GCA_033977485.1). Lineage (NCBI taxonomy): Eukaryota > Viridiplantae > Streptophyta > Magnoliopsida > Cornales > Hydrangeaceae > Hydrangea > Hydrangea macrophylla. The sequence goes on from CM066987.1 coordinate 104,150,762, forward strand.
TAATTGATTCTTGGATATTTGCAATCACGCATTCCCTTTTTTGCAACCAGACTCTTTCCGGGCCCAAAATCTCCTTTAAAACTTGTATATGCACGTTTTCCAAAGTAGGTGGACAAAAACTACTCTTTCTTTTTTTTCTTTCTTTTCTTTTCGAAACTTCGTTAAAATTTTGAGCGTTTCCTTTTATTCATTTTCTCTTGAATGCAAACGAATGTCTCTCCTGTGAAATCCTATGTGAACACTTCTATACTTTCTTTTCTTTTATTTATTACTTATCTCCTTCTTCATTGCTTTCTCCTTTTATTTATTCTCTGACAACAAATCTTGTGATTCTTTCTTGCAGCTGCAGCCCAAAGTGCTGAAGGGGCACGGCAGCCTCGCCCACGGCCATGAGTGGTATACGGAGCTGAGCCCGACTGTGAGGGCTTTGGTGGATGCCGCGGGGTTTGGAGACTTCGTCAAGCTTTTGACGAAGAGCTCCAATGACCTTCAGCAGATACTCGCGCTGGCCGAGCGGTGGTGGGATACTACGAGTACCTTCCACTTCGACTTTGGGGAGATGACGATGACCCCCCTAGATTTCAGCATGATTACGGGGATCCCGTTCGGAGGAGAGCCCCTGAGGCATTTGTCAGACCAGGAGTGGGATTGGATGGAGCCCTTGCTGGGGGTGGTCCTGGAGGAGGCCTTGGTCACTGCTCGATGGTTCATGGATACTTTCCGGGGGAAACCCGGCTTTACAGACGAGCAGATGGCCCGTGGTTTCTTGATGTATGTGCTGGGGTGCTCCTTGTTGAGCACCAAGGGTGATCGGATTTTTGCTTCTTTGGTGGCTTCGCTGGAGCATCTGGACCGGGTCACCGAGCTTGATTGGGCTGGTACAGGTTTAGCTATCCTGTACAGTCACATGAGTGTCATCTCCCGGGGCAAGTCGGCCGGTACTGGCGGGTATTGGAGAGCGTGGGAGGTATACTTTTTCTATATTGCTCATTATCTTGTTGCTTTCTTTCTTCCTCTTTTAAGTATGAGACTAATCTTTTTTTTTTCTTCTCTCTTTGTATCACAGATTTGGTCCCACGAGTATCTTCGCATGATGTCTCCTCAGACACGTGATGCTGACGCCCTTGTCATGCCCCAGGGGCTGAAATGGGCGAAGGATAGGGTCGGGAGGAAGACCGGGGCTCATGATTTCGTTTCGTTCAGGAACTTCCTGACGAACCTGAGGGAGGGGCATGTGCACTGGCAGCCGTGGCTCAGGGTGTTGCCTGAGGCTAGTGCGAGGATTCGAGAGTCGGCCGGGTATGACCCGACGAGACGACTCCTTGATGGTGGGTCAGAGGGTATGGCGTGGTACTTGGGAGAGAGAGTGACCAGGCAGTCGATAGCGGCCCCCGGGTTCTTTGTGCCGTTCCCTCCTCCCGACTCTATGAGGGCCACAGACACACTTCAGGACGACGACCTCACGGCTGCTCGAGCCGGCTTCAGTATTCACGGCTTTCTGGACGACCCGTCAGGATATGCGGCTTTCCGTGCCGCCAAGCTGATGCCGAACTTCCCTTTGATGGAAGTGACTCGGGTGAGCAAATGATTCCTTTATTATTTCTGTGAATTTTTTCTTTTTATTCTTTACCCATGCCTTATTTCTTTTGCTTGCAGCCTGTTCCTGCCGCGGTTCGAGCTCCTGCCTTGCCCGAGTGGGACTGGACTATGTCGACCGTCTCATTCGGGGAGCCCCACCTGACGACGATTCCTCGACTATCACATGGTGCTCCCACCATACCTCTACATTACGATGTCGTCCCGCGTGCTTACGCGGAGGAGGGCCTGGCGTATGCCCACAGCGTGCGACAGTGGGTTGTTGGGCGGGAGTGGATGGTAAGAAATTCATTCTCACTCCTATCTTTGACTGGAATTGTATCTCTTTTTACTGATCTTTATTCCTGTTTCTTGTTTTCAGGCCGAGGGAGCTCGAGCGACTGCCGCGGTTCAGTTGAGGGCCCTGGTATGATCTCCTACCCTTTCCATATTCTTAGCATTCCAAATGCCTTTTCAACAATTTTCTGGACTCATCCCTTCTCTTCCAGATGGAGGAGAACAGAGTCCTATCTCAGCAAGTGGGGCAGCTCCAGCATCGGCTTCAGCAGTTCGGCACCTCTTTCAGCGACGCCCCCGGAGGTAGCGGTGCTGGGCGTGGCGGAGGCGTTGGCGAGGGCACTAGCGGTGGCAGGGGCCGAGGCAGCGGGCGTGGAGAGAGTGGAGGAGGCAGCGGGACTGAGTCAGAGGAGGAGCCTCTCAGACGCACGACTCGCCAGACTCGCGGCCGGGGTCGGGGTCGGGGTTGACCCTGCTTTTGTTATTATTTTTTTCATTTTTGAGAGTTTGTGGGAGAATTTATATTTTGGTGGATGACTGTATATACATGTTTTATTTTTGATGGCTGCTTCCTTATAGTCGGTAGGATAGATGCTTTACATATTTACGTTTTCTTTGCTTACTCACCGTATGTGTGACCATAGCTTGGTCCAACTCTTGCCGTATGTGGGACCATGGCTTGGTCCCGACTTTATTTTTATCTTTGAATGCTTCTATTTCTTTTATCTATTTGATATGTACAAATGAATGAAATGAATGAATGAATGTATGTATTTGCACGTGCCGCATGATGCGCACGTTTTATTGCTTCTCAATTAATTTTCTGTTTGCAGGTGGGCTGATCGTGTTACAAACAGATTCTGGCCAATAAAAAACTCAGAACGGCACTCGGTTAAGCCTCCGCGGCACTCAACGAATGCCGTAACGGCAGTCAGTGAATGCCGTGCGGCACTCACGGACTGTCGCGCGGCACTTCATGGAGTGCCGCTGCACTTTATCGAGTGCCGCGATCTAGTGGGCAGCTTTATTTCCCTACTTATACCCCTCCTCTTCTAACACTCCGCAAAACATCTCTTTCTCTTTCCATCCTCCTTTCAAATGGCCCCCATTAGCTCCCAAATTCTCTTCCCATGGATGGATACTCTCTCAGGTATTGAAAAGCTCAATTTTGAATGCTTCAGATTGAACGATCTCTTCTCTTTCCGACGCATGAATTTGAACGAGGGCTTACTTCGAGCTGCTATTCAGTGTTGGGACCCTGCTCTCAACGTCTTTCGTTTCGGCTTTCAGGAGATTTGTCCTTTGTTCGAGGAATTTAGCGCTATTCTCCACACTGATCCTTTTGTTGAATTGACGGTTCCTCAGATTCAGGCTGGGTATGTCCGCGACTTAGCCGCTCTTCTCCACATATCTCAAAATGCGGCGGGCTCCCTTATTTGTGACAGGCATATCGATTTTGAGCGCCTTTCTTCCGTTTATGCTCCCATAGGGGACCCTTACAATGGTGAGTATCAGATCATTCGACGTAGTGCCTTGTCGATTGCTATGCTCTCTTACTTCCTATTCCAGTCATCTTCTGACATTCTTATACCCATCGCCTGCGGTTTGCGGGAGATGAAGAGTGCTGTTATGCTAGTCCTTGGTGAAACTCTGATCGGGCTGGGCCATGCTCATGCTACTGGGGTTGTGTTATCTGCCGGGGCACCTTTTGTTCTGCAAGTCTGGCTCATGGAACGCCTTGATCTCTTCATTCACCCCTCGCATCTTCGTGGGCCATTTTCTTACGACCGCATGGAAATCCATTGCTTATTCCAATCTGCCGATGCATGGCTCGGTTGGCTCCAAGGCCTCTCTTCTGGTGACATTTGCTGGATCTGCCCTCAGTGGACTCATCGTTCTGTTGCTGTACGCCTCCCTGGGCGTCCTGGCATCTGGCTGCCGGGTTTAAACGCTACGACTTTCTACATTCCTGACCGAGTTGTCCGTCAGTTCGGACTTTTGCAAGATACTACTGAACCTGTGACTGCTGATTTCACCAGGGGTTCTACTCTGCGTCCTCCCATCGTGAAGGCTTTCATAGAGGCTTGGTCGAGTAGGATGGCTGCTCCGTGCCCGAGGGTCCCTGCTTCGATTGTGCCCACCGTCCAGTATCTTCTGGAGATCCAGGCCTTGGTCGTGAGACAGACTTGATGAGACACGTGCACAATAAAACAGACGAAAACAGAGAAAAGTTGGCCCTTTCACAAAACTTTCTGACGGACCCTGCCTACTTTTTAACGCTTTCCGAATGTGATTGACTGATGTTGTTATCTTTAGGGAAATTTCTAGCATGCTTAATCAAAGCGCTCAACCCTTCGATTAATCTTTTATGAGGAATTCTCCTTTTAATGTCTTTATTTGGCTCCCTACTTTGCTTTTTGTTTTCTACTCATTCTTTTCCATGAATTCTTATTTGTTTCTTTATAGTACTTATTCTGACAGCCAGGTGACCTGAAGGATGGTTTTATTTCTGGGTTCTTCGGCTAGCAAACGAAGTTTGCCCCTGGTTTTAGGGCTTCGAAGTGATTCCGGGCAAACGCCAGTTTGCCCCTAGTTTAGCACCTTTTTTTTTTTTTTTTTTTTTTTTTTTTGAAATGACCGAACCAAGTTGGTTGCCTACGTATCCCCTAGCGGGAATCAGGTCAAGCGTAGTTCATCAAGGTAGGAAGCTTTGAAAGAAATGGTTTCAAGCAAAGTATTTCTTGAGGCGATCGAGGTTAATTGGCTGTTTAAATTCAACCCCGTCCAGGTCCATAAGATAAGCTGCTCCTCCGGAGAGGAGAGTCTTAATGATGTATGGTCCGACCCAGTTGGGTTTGAATTTTCCTCTGGGGTCATAAACGGGCACTTTTAGTTCTTTGAGGACCAGGTCACCCTCAGCAAGCTTCCTTGGGCGAACCTTTTTGTTGAAAGCACGAGCTATTCTCTTCTGATACCCACGAGTATGGTTTATCGCCGTCAGCCTCTTTTCATCAAGCAACATCAATTCTTCATATCTTCCTCATATCCATTCTGATTCTGCCACTTCACATTCTGTCAAGACTCTGAGAGAGGGTATTTCCACCTCGACTGGAAGGACTGCTTCCATCCCGTAGACCAACGAGTATGGCGTAGCACCCGTTGAAGTCCTTACTGACGTCCGATACCCCCATAAGGCAAATGGCAGCTTCTCATGCCAATCCTTATATGTATCTGTCGTCTTCCCCAAGATTGCTTTAACATTCTTATTCGCTGCCTCTACTGCTCCATTCGTCTGGGGCCTATACGGGGATGACTGATGGCGAGTGATCTTATACTTCTCTAAGAGCGGGATGACTTCCCCCTGGAAATGGCTGCCATGATCGGAGATAAACTCGTTCGGGACTCCATATCTGCAGATTATGTTCTTCTCAATGAAACTCACCACATCTTTGGCTTTCAAAGTCGCGTATGAGGCTGCCTCTACCCATTTTGTAAAATAATCGATCGCCACGATTATATACCGGTGCCCATTGGAAGCCTTTGGAACTATCTCACCGATGATATCAATCCCCCAAACCGAAAATGGCCAAGGTGTGGTCATGCTATAGAGCTGCGACGGTGGGGTGTGCATCAAATTTGCATGAATCTGACACTTGTGGCACCTTCTAACATATTCACAACAGTCTTTATCCAAGGTCGTCCAATAGTACCCTTGTCGGATGATCTTCTTCGCCAGCATGTGCCCGTTCATGTGGGGCCCGCATACTCCCTCATGTATTTCCTCCATCATTCTCTTAGCTTCCCTCCCATATAAACACTCCAAATTATACCCGGTGTAGGACTTCTTCCATAGTTTATCTGCGTAGATCACGAATTGAGCAGCAAATCGTCGTACCGCCTTCTTGTCCTTTTCTGAGGCTCCTTCGGGGTATTCTCCTTCTTTAATGAACTTCCATACGTCCACATACCAAGGCATTTCATCTTCTCTCTCTATGGCCGCGATCATTTTGAATGACGGTTGATTCCTTACTTCTATGGACAGCGGAATCATGGCAATCTTGGAAGGGATTTGGATCATCGAGGCTAAGGTAGCCAAAGAGTCGGCTAGTTGGTTTTCTTCACGAGGGAGATAGTAAAAGGAAATCCTTCGGAATTGCGCTTTCAGGCTTTCTAGATAGTCATGGTAAGGTCTCAATTTCTCATGCTTTACCCTCCAATCTCCTCGGACCTGGGATATGATCAAGTTGGAATCTCCGAAGACATCAATCCGTCCGACTTTCAAAGCCAAGGCCACTTCCATTCTAATTATGCAGGCTTCGTACTCCGCGGTATTGTTGGTTGAGTTATATTTGAGTTTGACAGCTAACGGGGTAGGGACCCCGTCTGGTGCTATGAGAATGATTCTGACCCCGTAACCTAACTGGTTGGCTGCTCCATCAAAGTACATTTTCCACAACTCCTCCTTGACTTCCATTATTCCTTCATCTGGGAACTTGAAGTCTCCCTTATCCTCAGATTCTACAGCGAGGTCGGCTAGAAATTCGGCGACGGCCCTTCCTTTTACGGACTTGGAGGTGACATATCTGATATCGAACTCAGCCAGCATCATGGTCCAACGGGAAATCCTACTGGTCAAGACGGGTTTTTCGAACAGGTATTTTAACGGGTCCATCCGGGAAATTAGGATCACGGGGAAGGCTAACATATAGTGGCGGAGGCGACGGGTACACCAAACCAAGGGCCAACAGGCCTTCTCCAAGGGCGAATACTTTAACTCATATCCTACCATTCTCTTGCTTAAGTAGTAAATGGCCTTCTCCACGCGCCCCTCTTCTCCTTCTTGGGCCAGCATACATCCCATTGAATCTTCGGATACGGAGAGATAGAGCAACAGGGGTCTCCCAGGCGAAGGTGGTGACAGGACAGGCGGGTTTTGGAGGTAGGTTTTGATTTTGTCGAAGGCTTGTTGACACGGGGTGTCCCATTTGAACCTTTCTCCCTTTCTGAGTAGTTTGAAAAGTGGGTCGCAGGTCAAGGTGAGTTTGGAAATGAAGCGGCTGATGAACTGTATTCTCCCCAAGAATCCCCTCAGTTCTTTTTCATTTTTTGGTGGCTGCATTTCGATTATGGCCTTTATCTTGGTGGGGTCTACCTCTATCCCCCTCTGAGTAATGAGAAATCCTAACAACTTGCCAGTAGTGACCCCGAACGTGCATTTCTGTGGGTTCAGCCTCATCTTGAATTCCCTCAGTCTCCCAAAGAACTTTCTCAAAGCCTCTAGGTGTCCTCCCCTCTCCTTGGATTTCACAATCATATCGTCCACATACACCTCTACCTCTTTGTGGATCATGTCGTGCAGTAAAGTGGTGGCAGCCCTTTGATAGGTTGCGCCCGCGTTCTTGAGTCCGAATGGCATGACCCTATAGCAATATGTTCCCCACGGAGTGATGAACGTGGTTTTCTCTCTATCCTCGGGAGCCATGAGGATTTGATTATACCCGGAGAACCCATCCATGAAAGATAGAAGTTCATGTCTCGCAGTGTTATCAACCAACACGTCGATGTGGGGTAATGGGAAATCGTCTTTAGGGCTTGCTTTGTTCAAATCCCGAAAATCCACGCAAACCCTAACACGACCATCCTTCTTTGGGACAGGCACAATGTTGGCAATCCACTCGGGATACTCGGTGACCATCAGGAATCCAGCTCTTAATTGCTTTTCAACTTCCTCTTTTACTTTGAGTGCCCATTCTGGCCTCATTCGCCTCAATTTTTGTTTTACGGGTTTGGAATTAGGAAAGAGGGGGATGTGGTGTTGGACTATTTTTGGATCGATACCTGGCATATCATTGTAAGACCATGCAAAAACATCTTTGAATTCATTTAATAGACTGATTAGTTCTGTACTTTCTTTATTGCTAAGTGTAGAGCCGATGAAGACATTTTGAGGATTGTTCTCATTTCCAAGATTAATTGTTAGGGTGTCCTCAATGATTTTACATGCAGATTCTTTTTCTTTTTCAATTAGTTTTTGCAGTTCAATAGGTATTTCATGATCATCACATTCATCACATTCATTAAGCGCGTTCGAGTAGGCAGAATCAGTCATACTTTCATTGATTTTCTTTGGAGTGATTACAACAGACATAGAAATTGAAAGACGCCTCATTTGGGCCATTACAGACTTTGGGTGTGGGGGGAACCTATCACTAGACTCAAAAACCCACTCCTTCTTGTGCTCTCCTCCTAGGCCAGTAATAAAGTATTCTTCCGGGCCTCCTGTCTTGGTGATTTTCTCCATCTCTTCTTCCTCAGCCTTTCCTTCCTCACCTTCTTCACTTTCGGCGGCTTCCTCCACTATGCCCTCGACGTATTCACCTTTGGTCTTTCCGGGATCCTCCTTCATGACTTCTGCGTTCCCTTCGCCTAACAGATTTTTCATGGCAGAACCGTCCAGCATACCAACCCAGTCCTTGGCAGCAACAGATTTTTCAGGCACTTGCAAAAATGGGTCTTTGTACCCAGAAAATTCATGGGAGAAGAAGATCTCGAACCCCGGCTTCATGCATTTGTCTTTTTGGTCCATCCATGGTTCTGGGAAACCACAGAAGGGGAAATCTTCTCCTTCCTTCACAAAATACCCGTTGAGGGTCTTCAAGTAAGGGTCCAGCGGTGCGTTGACGGCCTTCTTCTTTGTTCTCAGCTCCTTCTTCGTTGGCTGATACCCAAGACCGTGAGTGTGAGTCTGAGTAGGGATTCTTGGGGCCTCAGGCAGGCCTTGAAGATTTTTTCCCAACCCCAATCCTGGAAAGAAACCCATTTTCTTCATGATTCCGGCGACGACTGGACTAGCATATTGATCAAAATGGGGTGGTAGGGACTCTCCCGACTTTCCTTCTTCTATCACGCTGATGAACTCGAATCCTCCCATTTTTGCTTCTTCTTCTTGCAGCTGTAACTCTAGGACCGGTGCACTTGACGATGCTTCAGATGATCGAACCCAACTGTCCCCGAGGATATCACAGACTTTGTTTTCCCAGACATACTTAACTTTTTGATGAATTGTCGATGGTATAGCGCCCAAACTGTCCAACCAAGGTCTTCCCAGCAGCAGATTGAAAGAAGCGGGGATATCGATGATTTGGAACTCAGCTTCTTTGTCCATCGGCCCGATAGCGAGATTAAGAAAGATAATGCCCATGACTGCTCTTTGGGTGTTGTCATATGCCCGGACTTTCTGTTGAGACGGCACAAAGGAAGATTCATCTAAGCCCATTCGCTTGGCTGTGCGGAGAGGACATACATTAAGAGCAGACCCGTTGTCAACAAGACAAGCGGGCACGGTGTTCCCCAAACATTCGACGGTGATATATAGTGGCTTGTTGAGCGTGGGTCCTCCCGGAGGTAAGTCATTCGATGAAAAGGTGATAGCCGAAGTCGGGATTTTGCCGATCAATCCTATGAGGTCTTCCGGGGTGGTGTCGATAGACACGTCAGCTTGATTCAGAGCATCTAGGACCGCCTGTCTATGACGTTTGGAGGCAATCAACAACCCCCAGACAGTGATGTTAGCCTGGGTCTTCTTCATTTGCTTTAGGACCCGATCCTCTTCTTCTTCCTCATTCATCTTTCCTTTCCCTTTCTCCAATTCCCTCCCCGGGTGATCTTTCTCTAGCTCATGCGGCTTGAAGTGCCTACCAGATCGGGTCAAATGATCTATCTCCTCTTTTGTCCAAAGGTCGTTGACTTCTGAAACGGTCTTTGAGCCCTCTTTTGCCTCTTCGTCGCTTTGGTACCATAGATCATCCTCCCCTATCCGGCCTATGTTCCGATCATTGCTTTCTTGGACCCACCAATCTGACTGCCTTGTTACTTCGTTTTCCCATATCCCCGGCTGGCTTCCCATCGTACAGATCCCTAGATTTTCCGGTGATTGATAAAACTTCCTTGGTTCCCCAACTTTTGTGATTAGCTTGGATGGATCGAATGTCACTTCTTCTACTCCCAAAAAGTAAAGACCCCGCGGCGGCGGTACGGCACGATGGTTTGGCAATGGATTCTTGGTGACATTGGGAGCCTTGACAGGTGGCTCGGATATCACTTTGTTGTCGATAAGGTCTTGTATGTCATGCCTTAACCTCATGCATCGATCAGTCGAGTGGACCTTTTGCTGATGATATTTGCAGTAGAGATCTCCTTTAAAGTACGGTGGGAGTGGACTCGGCGGGGGTCGGGGTTCCAACTGGCGGAGGTGCCCTTTCGCTAACAGCCTGTCGAGGGCGGTTGATAAAGATACTCCCAAATCTGAAAACTTCCTCATTGGCTTATCCTCCCCTCCTCTTGGATGACTTTTGGTGATGTCGAATTTTCTCTCCGGCTCGCTAAGTGCATTGACATCGGTGGGGCCAGAGTGACCTCCCGAATGCCCTCCATTCGACCCATAGCTAGGCCTCCGATATCGGTTCTGTGGTTCTTCCTTCTTGATTGTTCCTTCTTGGATTGCATCATCGATTCTCGTCCCCACATCAAATACCTCAGCAAAGGTATTGATTGACTGGAACCTCATCTTTTCCTGATAAACTTGCTGTAGATTTTTCATCAACATTCGGATCTGGTCCTTCTCGGATGGCCTTTGCACCATTTTTCGCAGCTTTCCCTCTCCATCGGCTTAAATACTCGGCAAATGATTCTTTGTTCCCCTGCCTGGTTGTTTCCAAATCTCGGATAGTAACATCCAAGTCCTGATTGTATTCGTACTGTGCCACAAATGCCTTAATCACTTCTTCCCATACTCTGGTTTTGCTTGGCTCAAGTGTAAGATACCACGATAAAGCGACTCCTGTTAAGGTTTGTTGGAAAAGGACAGCCATCATGGTAGTGCTCAGCCCACTAGGCTGAAAAGCCCCTATGCACATTCGGACATGACTGCGGGGGTTGCCTGTGCCATCAAATTTATCAAAGACGGGCATTTTAAAACCGGTCGGCAGCGTCTCATGGACTCCGTCGTACAACCCTTCCAGTTCCATCAGATAAGTATCCACCCCTTGAGCTTTGCGCATTACCCTCTCTAACTTTTCTATCTTCTCGGTCAGCAGCTTCTCCTTCTCATCTTTTTCCCTGTCTCTGTTGGCTCTCAGTGCATCATTCCAATGCGCCTCTTGATCGTCGAACCAATCCCCGTCTCCTCCTCCCAAAGGCGGGTCCATGACATGTGGAACCATAGGCGGTGGTCGGCGGTTCAGCTCCTCTATCATTCCCATCATTCGGTTCATGTTTTCAGCCTGTCTTCGCATCTGTTCTGCCTGCTGCTCAACTAGTACCCTCAGTCCGGTCATCTCTTCATTGTTTCTCTCTTCGGCCATGTCAACGTATCCTCTTCTCACTAACCTTGCCGTAGGACCTCTAAACCACCCTTGGTTTGCTATTTTTGCTCCTACAATAAATTTTGGAAATTTCTTTTTAGAAAAACCTTTTTACCTTTATTTTAGCAAAACTTTTATTTTGTAAGTCATGCGGATGCAATGCATGTGTGTGTGTGTGTGCCTACTCTATATGCCAAAGAAAGAGAAAATCCTAGTCCTAACACATAAGCACATAAGCACATAAAATCCTTACCCATGTCAAGTACGATGATTTCTCCATTCATTGCGACCCTCTTTACCCTTCGATGTCTGGAAATTCTAGCGTTTTATTTGAAAAGCATTTCTAATGAACTCTTTAGAAAACAATTTTCAAGAATTTTGGATCGCGCTTTTCAAAAAGTGATTGGGTTGAAACTCTTGTTTTGAAAAATGTCTTAGCGGATGAATAACCTTGGTTTGGTTTTTAATCAAAAATGAACTGCCAGAATTTTGGAAAAGTGATTAAAAACTTTGGAATAAAGATGGCAAAATCTGTTTACTTTCAAAGATGGATTTAAAATTCTTTGGGTAGAAGGATCACATGACAGGATTATCACCGTACTTTCCATAAATTTGGATACATACAAGGTCAATGATGCTTAGCTGAACATGATATAAGAGACGTAATCTTATAATCAAGGTTTAACATGTCCCTAGATGTCGTGGGACACAAAGGGAATTGCTCAACAGTGATTAAGAGTTTACACATCTTCTATTAGGCAAGCATCGTCATCATCTCAAGTAATCCCTTCTGGGCGTACCAAACTTCCTAGCACATAATCCTAATCAAGAATTGATTTCCTAAGATTGAAAGGTTCTATGGAAGCTACTATGAAGAAGCTGGGTTTTGGTTAAACAAGGGACCCTTGACACACACCCGATAGGATGCTTCATATACCAAATCATGGTACGAGATCAAGGGTGATCACACAGCCCCATGATGGCTTGACCGACCGGGTTGCCCCGAGCCTCCAAGGTCATAGTTCCGTGCAATCGACTGGCGAGACATGCAAGTGCAATGCAACGGGCACACAAAGATTAATTAATTCAATTAAAAGGATGCTTTCAAGTCTAATCCTCGAGTGAACCCAAAATTAGAATTCTGGTCTGCGAAACCAGAGATTCTGGGTTCGATCCCCAGCAGAGTCGCCAGATTGTGGATATCGCAGGTTGGTTTACCCACAGCTTTTCAAAATCAATTTCTGAAACAAAATGAGTCGCCACTTAATTTTTAAAAGGAAAATTAAGAAACCATTTTAAAAGCAAACTGATCTTTTAGAAACCAGAGATTAACTAGGTCCGGGGATTATGGAATGAGAGAGGAAGGAGCCCATCGGACTAAAACACCCTCTCTCATCCTATCTTATGATAGGCCTCTACTCAACATCCTTTTAATCAAATTTATTAATCTAAGCATGCCCTCAACTAATACATATATACATATACATCACAAAAGCATGTCCAAAGGGTGTAAAATTGCAATTGACAAAATATCATTCAAAAGCCACATAATTCAGGTAACAAGCGATATGATATGCAATATGGAACAAGTGAACTTACCCGGGATCCAGCGGCGATAATAAACGTGCAATGCATGCGACTAAATAAAACCTAGGAAAAGAGTCTCTAATCCATATATACACATAAGGCAAATCTTAACTCTAAGGTGTCGTGCATAGGGTCGAAAGTCAAATAAAAATCAAGGAATTTAATAAACTAGAGAGGGATTGAGAAATCGTACCTTAATAGCGCTACAAAACAGAGGGTTAGTTCACATGATATGTAAAATATGATGTTAGAAACAACAATCCTAAATTTCTAGCTTAAATCTATCTAATGTAATTAAATCCAAAGCAAATAAATCTTAATTACAAGTGTCAAACCATATGATTGAATATGTACATGGACAAGGATAAACTATGAAATACTCTTAAACCTTGAATTCAAACTCAACTAATCATTATTAAAGCATGGTTCAAGCCTTAGATCATAAGAAAGTCATTTAGGCCCTTATTTACAAAGTAAGTCAAATGTGTCATAAAAACTCTGAAAATTGCAGAGAGCAGACCAGAACTTAAAAGAAATAAAAAACACGTCTCTTATGGTTTGATGTTGATGAATTTTGGACACAGAATGCCTCTGTGAGTCTAGTTTCCAAATCAAAAAGAAAATCAAGGTTTCAACGGTTAGATCTCCGAGAATATGGAAAACACTAGACATCACTCAGCATCTTACAATCTCCTGTCCAGAATTCTTGCACGATTTATTAAAAATAGTAAAAAAATCAGAATTGCTTTGTTCTTTTTAGGGTGACTTCCTAACACATTAATCTACTTGGAAACAATTATTTTGGGTCATATAAACTTTGTTAGAACTCTGATTTAATTATTTCAAAAGAGTGTTGCTGTTCTGAAACTATTCTAAAATTCTGGACAGATTATTGTTGCTTCACAAAACCCATGATCAAACCATTCTAAACATGAAACCACCTCAAAACAAAAATTACAGTGGTAGAACAATGTGTTATTGACACTTTCCCGTTGATTTCACTTAATTTCAACGGTTAGATTTCGAACTAAAAATCTTTGATCAAAAACAGTTTGTGAGCTCACTGTTTTTATTTGTCAAGTTCAACTTTCATTTGGTAACCCCAACTATTAAACTATGAAGTTGAGTTGGACCAAACCACTTCTCCTACCATTTGATGGCCATTGGAGACTACAAACCTTTATTCTTTGTAGATTTCAAGTGAAGTATGGATAGACTTCATGAAATCTATAAGACAAGGAGTCTAGACCATGGAGATGGGTTTAGACTCAAAACTACATTCTCCTACCATTTGATGGTCATTGGAGGAGGGACATGACTATGACTCATGAGTCCTAAAGGAATATTGAAGGGATTCCTCAAGACATCAAGTTTAGAAGATCCAAATCATGGGTGTGGACTTGGAGCCTCTTATGAAGTGTTGATCAAACTTTGACTCCTATGTGAAGCACAAGCCTACATAGGGTTCAAAAGATCATGCTCTAGAGGTCAAAAGAGATATTGAAGATCTCCAAGACCTTCAAGAGAAGAAAATAAACAAGAGAATGGAAGAAAATAACATGGAAACAAAAGAAACTCCTAAGTTTACTTGAGGAACAAAGAAAATAATGAAAGATTTTAAGACTAGAGATGAGAAGAAAGGATAAGCTAATAATCTATGGTTAGAGGATCACCTCCAAATTATCCTCAAAGTTTTCTTTTCTTTGAAGATCTTCCAAGCTCTTCTCTCTAATTCTCTAAAACACTTTTTTTTTCTAAAAAATGTTGGTGAAATGGAAGTATATGCTCTCTCTCCCAATATGTCTCTTGGTGTTCTTCTTGGTCTCCCCTCTTTTAGGAAGATCCCTTCTCTTTTATAAGCAAAATTACCAGGTATTTTTGGTGAATTTCGGAGTAAAAAACAGGTGTAATTCCCTCATTAGTTGGTACAATGTGTACTTTCTGAAATTATGCAGACTGCTGTCCAGCGCGGCAGTCCAGACACTGACGCGGCAGTCCGTGACTGCCGCTGCGGCATTCATCAAATGCCGTTGCGGCACTTAATGACTGCCGCGCGGCATTCACCAAATGCCGCACCAATTAATGGATTGCCGCAACTTTGTCAGTCTTACTTTATCAGTTTTTTGTTCTTATTTGCATGCGCATACGTATTGCTCTGCAAAATACAGACTTTAAAAGCGAAAGGCAGTCAGAAACCTGCGGCGGCACTTGATGAGTGCCGTGCCGGCACTCTGTGACTGCCGTGCGGCAGTCACCGAGTGCCGCGGAAGCCCGCCGTGTGCCGTTTTTGACTAAAATTCCCCTTTTAGATCTTTTCTCTTTTTGAAACAAATTATTTTTGAATATCTTTTCCAAAAGTTGTGTTTTTATATCAGCATTTTCCTAAATACCTGGTATTTCCCTCTTTCTGTGAAATTTTATCGCGTTTTGGAGAATTTTCTGAAGAGCTTGGAATACTTCGAATTTTTCGGTCATTGTCATCATCGGACGTGGAGGTGACGCTCTCCTAAATTCGACGGCCGGTCAAAATTGGGGTGTCTACAGCTACGCTTGTTCCCTTGGAATCGCATCGGAGGTCTAGGTCCTTGGTTACCTCTGGGTGGTAGCCGATTCCCAAAACGTCCTTGCTCCCGTCCATTAATATCCTCATGACCGACTGCCATTCCTACCATGGCCTTGAAGGTTTGACCCTGATGATACTGCCTATTCTTCTTCTCTGGAGTATCGATCATATGAAGAGCAAAATGGGATAATCGTTCAAACTGCACCGTATATTCCCTCACGGTAAGGTTCCCTTGCCTTAGTTCGATGAATTCTCTCTCCTTCCTATTCCTCTCGGTCTGAGGAAAGTAGTTCTCAAGAAAGAGCCCTTTAAATGTGATCCAGGGCATCCTTCTGGTCGCTTCCTCTCCTACGGTCGCCTTCTCCGATTCCCACCAATCGGCAGCCGCATAAGTCAATTGGAATGTCGCCAGTCGACGCTTCTCGATCTCATTACATCCCAGGGTGTCGAAGATTGCTTCCATCTCTTGGAGCCACTGTTCTGCCTGCCACGGCTCAGTATTCCCGTCAAACTTCTCCGGACGAAAGTGACGAAAACGCTCCACTATTCTATCCTCAACTGGTCGCGGGGGTGGTCCTTGATTATTTCTGTTGTGCATGTTAGCATTGTTGATCCGTTCCATCCTACGCACAAAGGCTTCGAACAGTCCAGTCGGATCAGCAGCTTGGGGTGCTTGGGGGACGTCCTCAATCTGAGCGGGACGATTCCGAGTAGGCATTCCTGTCATCGATGCAGTAAGGTTGGGTACCTAAACAGACATCTCTCGGATAGTCGTCAACCCAAAAATAGTCATAGAAAATAATTCTGAAATTATACGTAATAGTTATAGAAAAATAATTCACAACTAAACATAATAGTAGCTATAACTAGCATCACATTAATATCACGGAGAATTCCATAGGGATGATCTCCAAAACACAAACTTAGAGTCAACCCTTATCTCAAGGAATCTTGGGTTCAACTCAAGAAATGTGGGACAATTGGTGAACGCGACTACTAAACCTAGGCTCTGATACCAAAAATCCTGTCACGCCCCGCAGTAGCAAAAATAGAGAAAATAAATTCCTTTTTGGACCCGTAGGCCATGACAGTTGAAAGTCACCATATTGTCCATAACCAAAGTCAAACCATCAGAGTAATGATTCAAACCACACTTTGGAAAGTTCTAGGGTTGATATATAAAATCAGAGTTCAATACTAACTATTACAAACCATAAGTATCGCAGAAGTACAAATAAAGTATTACGGCAACATATGCCGATTACAAACTTAACTATTACAACGGTCTCTAAAACATAGGCATAAACTATCAACAGCAAGCTCCAAGTCTTCAGCTTGCGTAGTAGTCATCTCCAGCGTAGCCTCCGTCATCGTAGGCTCCATCCTCGTGGCCCCTATCCATGTATGCATCACCTGCATACTCATAACCCTGGCCAGCTGGACGTTGAATATCCAGCGGCATAAAACGCCGTCAGCTACGAAAGCCGAGTGAATGCAAATACTAACAGAGTATCTACAGATATGTAGCATATAACAACAACATCAATAAAAAGGATCATCTCATCGTTCGTATGCATGTATGCACCAATCCAAGATATAATACGGACGTCATCCCCTTTCCCATCTAGCACGTAGCCCAACGCCTCATGACTCATTTATCCTCAACACGTAGTCTCACACATAACATAGACTCTTGGGTCCACATTAATCAGACACATAGTCCCATACCTACGGTCTGTTTACTCTTGACACGCAGTCCCAACGTTTCGGCCTACCCGCCCTGACATGGTTACTACGACACATAGCCCTAATATGATACAACACGTAGCAATTATTACCGTACACAGCTCATATCACAGCACACAGCTCTATTACATCTCAGCACACAGTACTATCATTTCTCAGCACACAGCACTATTACTTCTCAGCACACAGCACTATTATTTCTCAGCACACAGCACTATTACTTCTCAGCACACAACACTATTAGTTCTCAGCACACAGCACTTTTGTTTCTCAGCACACAGCACTATTGTTTCTCAGCACACAGCACTTTTGTTACTCAGCACACAGTACTTTTGTTACTCAGCACACAGCACTTTTGTTACTCAGCACACAGCACTTTTGTTACTCAGCACACAGCACTTTTGTTTCTCAGAACATTACGGCCACCTGCCCCAATACATAATACTCAACACGAAGTCCTACTACTATAGCCTCCCATATTCGACATGTAGTCCAACTCTATCATACGTCGACCAGACACGAAGTCCCGAACCTATCCCAGCACCTGGGATTCCACACTCAACATCATACGGTCTTAGTGATCGCATTCACGCGCACCCATAAATAGTATCAACCTTTGCGGTCGATAGACCCACTAATATGCACGTCGGCTTCTCAAACTCGTCATTATCTCATATATATCAAAAGGATATAACAATACCAGGAAAATACAGGGTATTACATATAACAACATTCAAACCAAAACTAGAATGAAATATTAGGCATCGTGTATGATTCTAGTAAAAATAGGGCACAGGGGTATTTTGGTCATTTTCCAGTTTATAAGTCAGGATCCAAAAATGTAAAAGTTACGTGAGATCAAATAAATAAGTATTCATGTTGTAAGTTAAGAGTTTTCGATCCCCGTTAAGAAAATATCTTGATTTCAGTCGATTTAAGTGAAAATAGATCACAAGGGTATTTTGGTCATTTTCCAGTTTTGTACGTCCACAACCGAATTTATAAAAGTTCCGTGAGATTAAATAAATAAGTATTCATGTTGGAAGTTAAGAATTTTCGATCCTCATTAAGAATCCATCTCGATTCCAGTCGTATTTGAAAATACCAGTTTATCGTATTTATGCCGTATTTTTCTAAATACGTAATATAATACGTATAAGCATCACATAATTAATATAAATCATAATCATAATTGATGTTGTCAATATCAAGATATAAAAAGTGTTCTTTACTTTTCAAAAGATTTGTAGTGTGAAAGCAAAGGTCGTACCCACAGGGATTGGTTAACTACAGCGACTTAATTTTAAAACCTAACTTTAGTTAATTATGAAAAACGGATTTTGATTTGATTTATAATTCAACTAAAAACAATAAAAGTAAATCTAAACTAGGAAAGCAATTAAAGTTGTTTTAAATAATGTTTAAGGGAACCTAGGATTGCAACTCCACCACTAGCTTCATAATAAGGAATATTTATAAATTACTTTAGCTTATTACGTTGGATGATAATGGGGAATTGTAGCTACAAGCCCAATTCCTCCGACAAGAAGATATTCATGGTTCAAGCACCAACATAATCCATCTTCGGTTAGCACGAATTATCCCACGCTAAACTAGGGTTGTGATCTAATCCGTCTAACCTAGGCATGGACTATTCGGATACTTGATAGCACAAATCAATAAAGCACCATCACATGTAAACAATCTAAACAAGCACAGCAAGAATAGATCCTTGAGCACATCACAGTCAAAATAAATCTAAGACAAGAATAAATTCTGAAAGCAATGATTTAATCAATAGAAGTACGATTTATTTATAAAAATCCTCTAAACATGTGACTGTCATCCATACATAATAAAACTAAAATAAAAACATAAATAAAACCCTATTACTCGTCTAGGGCTTCATTGAAACCCTAGATCTATGATCTAGCCGTCCATGGAAGTGATAGATGGCAAGTAGTTGATGGAGGAGGCCATGGAAACCCTTGGTCTTCTTCTTCTTCTCCTTGCTTCCCTCCCTTCAATGGCTGGAAGTATGTGTGTATATTAATTGCTAATAATGTCTAACCCTTTAATTGTAATAAAATAGGGTATATATAGATTTACAACAAGTTTTGGAAGCCTTCCCAACCCGAAACGAACTGAAACTGATGTAATTTACAGTCTAGACGTCGTTCAGCAGTTTCGTTTGCACAGGAGTCTTCAGTATACTGAAAAACGCAACTTTGGTTTTTACACATATCGCGCGAGCGGGTCGCGCGAGCGCGACATTTGGGACCTCGCGCGCGCGGATCGCGCGAGCGATTCTGGGACTTTCGCGCGAGCGGATCGCGCGAGCGATAACTGGATTTCCGCGCCCGCGGGTCGCTCGCGCGAACTGGCTTTTTCAGCTTCTTTCTTTATGCTTTTTCACCCTGTTTAGCCTGATATACTTGATTTCTTCCAAAACCTGTCAGAAAATAGAAAACGAAGTAAAAATATACAAAAACAGGATAAAAATGAACTAACATATGTGAATTAAGGCGTATAAATAGGATTAGTTCTCTCCCGATCACACCCCCAAACCTACATTTTGCTAGTCCTCGAGCAAAACTAAAATAAAAACTAACTACTAATAACATACTATTCCATTTTCGCATGGATCACGATTGCATTTAGCTTATGAAATAAGCCTTTTAAACCTCTAGGTGTCCCTAGTCGGACGAGTAAAGTCTCGTGAGGGTTCTCGTCAACAAGTCACCCACAACCATCTTTATTAACTTAGAAATTTAAAAGATTTTATTAAAAACTAAAAACTAATGAACAATACTCCTTATTACAAAACAATGATTTGAAATAGAATAACGAACAAGAAGAAACAAAATCAAACGTTCACTTACATTATGAGAAACAATCAAGCGCATGCAATGTACGAATCAATAGAGTTCCTCATAAGATTGCACGTGTGTGATGTGGTAGTCAAATGAACACGCGCATGTCATGAACTTGGAAAATAACTTGGATAACCATCCAACTATGTCTCGACTACGAATCTCACAATGAATTACACTCTCAAATGAAACACTCAGAAACATGTGTAATTTTTCTAATATATGTGAGTAAATGAAATATATTTTCAAAACGAGAAATGCTCACATATGACTCGAAAAAGACGCATGAAACGAAAGAACAGTAGTCTCATGGATAGGATGCCAATAATCAAGAAAAATTAATCATTACCATGTTTTAATCCCCCTCCCATCGTTTTCATATCAAAACCATGTCTCCTAGGATCAAATAGGACTTTTCAAAGGTTATAACGTGGCTCAGGCAATGAAAAATGATAGAAAGGATTTATCAAGTAGTTTCAGAATGGCACTGTAAGGCATGTTCGATTTCTTTCATTCATCTCTTCTACCAACTTTCATCTTTTCTTTCTCTTCATTCCTTTTCATTCATTTTTCTTCTTTTCTTTCATTTTTCAATATATTTCTCTTCTCCTTTTCCTTTTCTTGCTTCTCAAATGATTATTCATCGAATACCAAGCAACTACCCCAATAGCATCTTATTTTCTTCTTCCTTTTCAACACATCACCTTAACACTACTAAAAGGTGACAAATCTCTCAGTAGTGAACTCCGAGTTTGTCAAGTCGGAGCAAAAACAAGGATAATGGTAATCAAAGAAAGAAATGGCATTTTAACGGCTCAAAGGGCGAACTAAGGAAATTTATAATTCTTCAGCCGGCAGTAAACAAAGAAGGCCTAAAATCATTTCCTAGGGTAATACGGTTCTTCAATATTTACGACGGAAGATTAATTAGCATGGTAACAAATATTTTAACTTGACTATCAACCAAAACAAGAATAATGAGACTAAACAACAAATAGATGCGCTATTTCAATGAAATTCGACAAACACAAAATGTATTTATAACCCTCTAAAAAGAAAAGATAGGCTCAAAAGCTCACCGGGCTTAGTCTCCACCATGTGTTATCTAGAAATCCGAATCATATTATAATTCACATCAAACATGTATTCCAATGACTACGTGCAGTGCATAAGTTTGTGTGCAAATTTATGATATAAAACTAAGATTCAAACGATACATAACTTAAAACGTTACATCATAACTTCAGCAAATGTTTAATCACATCTCCTTTTGTTTATCATTCTATAACAATCATAGTTACATAACAAGAAGTATCAAATTGAGATTGCAAAAACCGTAGGTAACATCGTTTATTTAAATATACTTATTGAAAAATTTTAAAATTTGCATAACTAATGTGCATGTGTGAGTACATACCCCCAAACCTAAATCTTTCATTGTCCGCAATGAAACAATAAAACGAAAGAAAGGAGAGTAGGTAAGAAAGGAACGATAGTACCTTAGTTTCGGCAATGACAAACAGGTAAATGTATAAGAATATGGCGATAAAGTTCAATTGCTCCAAATGGAACCACCTGTTAATACTAGATAAAAAGAAACTAACAAAAGAATATTAAAAGTAAATGAAACCTAAATATGGAATATAAATCTAAAAACTAAGCTAAACTAAACTAAACGAGCAAATGGAAAAGAAATAAAACGAAAAAGTATAAATGTAACAAGGAAAACAACGAACACGAACTACACTGAACAAAATAAACAAAAACATAAAAGAAACACAAATAAAATAGGTAGGGGGAAGGATATAGAAAACAAAAGGGAAAAAAAAACAGGAAAGTAGGGAATCGCGCGAGCGGTCCGCGCGAGCGGCCGTCGCGCGCGCGAATCCCAAGTTTTTTTTTTTTTTTAAATCGCGCCAGCGAGATACCTCGCGCCCGCGACACCAGGCGCGAGGAGAACCTGAGGCATCATATAAGGAAAATAAAGAAAAACCACTAAGGGGCAAACTCGCGCTAGCGGGCCGCGCAAGCGAAGTCTCGCGCGAGCGGGCCGCGCGCGCGAGAAGAGTTTTTTCCATTTTTTAGTTAAAATTATGTATGTAATATTAAAATAAATTAATTCCAACCCCCAAACCTGTCAAGAATGTCCAAAACAGACAAAAACGACTCAAAAACGACCAAAAACAAAGAAAACAGACGAAATTAAACTTGGGTTGCCTCCCAAGAAGCGCTAACTTTTACGTCTTCAGCTAGACCTTTCTAGCTCAAGATTCATGGAGGCTGAAACTCGGATTGTGTATCCCGTAGAATATCAGGAAGAGCTCGGTGATAAGCAGAAATAGCGTCGCTTTGAATCAGTTCAATTGACGGTTCTCCCTCATTATGTTCAAATCGATTTCTTACCTTTCGAGTAAATTCATCATTCGGGTCCAGATTAGTCGAATTCGTCCGCTCACTACTCACCAAATTATTTTCCTCACCCACAGGATGCACGTTATTTGGTTCAATTGTTCGTCTAACCTCAATCTCTGCCTCACATAGGTAATCATCGTCTTTAGGAGGTTGATCAATAGCATTAAAAACGTTTAATTTGAGATTCATGTTCCCAAATGACACCTTCATTACCCCCGTCCGGCAGTTAACATGTGCGTTAGCGGTCGCTAAGAATGGACGGCCTAGAATGACAGGAGTGTATTTCCTAGCATCTAGCATGGGTTCAGTGTCAAGGACCATGAAGTCTACAGGATAATAGCATTTATCAACCTTAACCAAGACGTCCTCAACGATTCCTCTAGGTATTTTAACAGAACGATCCGCTAATTGTATTGTAGCGGCCGTAGGTTTAAGTTCACCTAAACCTAATTGTTTATAGACGTGATAAGGTAAGAGGTTAACACTAGCTCCTAAGTCAAGGAGAGCCCGATGGATGATAGTGTCACCTATGACACATGAAAGCGTAGGTGTACCCGGATCCTTATACTTCGGAGAAGCGTGTTGAAAAATTGAACTTACTTTTTCCGTGAGGAAGACCTTTTTAGGAGTATGACTACGTATTTTGCGCTTTTGAGTACAAAGGTCTTTAAGACATTTAGCGTAAGCGGGAATTCGCTTAATAGCATCGAGGAAAGGAATATTTATTTTAACTTGTTTAAATACCTCGAGTATATCTTCCATTTTTGACCCTTTCTTGGACAAATGTGACGGTCCCTCAACATTAGGTGGAAAAGGTAGTTTTGGAATAATATTAGTTGGGACCAATTCTTTTTCTTTTCTACTTTGATTCACATCCTCACCTTTTTCTTTATTCAAATTTAAATTTTTATTTTTCTCACCCCCATCCGGAATTACAACAACTTCCTCATCTCGAGTAGTCGTCCTAGTCGAAACAGCGTTCACGCTCTCACTCGTACTACCCACTGCGTATTGCCCCTTAGGTTGCTGAGTAGGTTGACTCGGAAACTTACTCTCAGTTAAACGGTTTAATGTATTAACTACTTGTCCCATTTGGGACTCTAGCTTTGCGATGGACTGAATATGAGAGTGCACTAACTGAATTACCGACCCAAAATTTTCCAGTGAGGCCAGCACCTTCTCCTCAAATGCATTATTGCGTGGAGGTGGAGGAGGTAGTTGGTATTGACTTTGTTGATATTGGGGTCGGTACGTATTATGAAAATTAGTCGACCTAGGATTATAATTATTTTGTGGGAATTGTTGCATAGAATTAACGTGTTGCTCAACAAATTCCGGATATTGAGATGCAGAAGGACATGCAAAGATATTATGAGACGGTTCAGAACATAATGCACATACTTCTGAAGAGGGTGGATTGCACCTATTCCCCATCCTCATAAGTTGGTCAAGTTTTCTATTTAATTCTTGTATTTCAATTGATTGACTTGACTCAAACTTTACCTCTCTCTTAGGTTGATTAAGATATCCCTCAGAACGTACTGACACAATCTGATGCATCGAGTTCTCGCTTAACGTTTCAAAAAATTTCCAGGCCTCATCGGCACTTTTGTGTAGGAAGGTACCCGCACAAACAGCATCGACGGTGTTATGGACCGAAGGAATAAGTCCCTCGTAGAAGACCTGGACAAGTTGCCACTTAGGAACCTGATGATGTGGACACGAACGTAATAATTCTTTAAATTTTTCCCACGTGTCGTAAAGTGATTCCCCATCTTGCATCACAAAGTTTGTTATAGATTTTCTTATCTGATTCGTACGCATAATCGGGAAGAACTTTTGTAAAAATGCGGTGTGTAAGTCTTCCCATGTTCTAATTGTATTTGGCTCCAAAGATTGAAGACAATATTTAGCTTTATCTTTTAACGAGAATGGAAAGAGCCGCAATTTTAATTCATCATCAGTTAAGTTTTGGATTTTTAAAGTAGAACATATATCTTGAAAATCTCCTAAGTGTTTATATGGATCTTCATTTAAACGGCCATGGAAAGATGGAAGTAGCGAGATGGTAGACGACTTTATCTCAAAGTGAGATGCTATCGCCTCCGGTAATTCAATACATGTTTGTGGCGTGTAATTCGTCGGAATAAAATAATCTTTAAGTGGAGGAGGTGGCGGTATATTAAGATTATTCATATTCGCACCATCATTTTGATTGTTATTGTTATTTCCACCGTCAGCCATTTTAATCGGTTCAATTTGAAAAGTTCGAGTTTTCCTTAACCGTTCACGGGTACTCTGAATTTCGGCCTCAAACAACGACGACGGAATCGGAGTTGATTCGTCGTCTTGCAACCTAGCTCTAGAAGCTTGGGTTGTGGACTTACTAGTTCTTAAGGTACGTTCAAGTTCAAGATCGAAAGATTTTAACTCTGGTTTATTTGAACGTGTACCCAACATAAACTAAAATAAATAAAAAGAAACTTAAAACAAGGACTGACTAAACAAAAGAAATTAAAAGCAATCACACAAATAAGACAAAGAGCAAGCACACAGTACTACTATGATGCATGTAAATTATCCTGTAATGCAATGACCGCGTCAAGCCCAGCGCCCCGGGTTTCCTAGCTAATGCAGTGCAATTAACCCTAAACTAATGCAAATAGTGCGTCACAGCGCCCTGACTTACAGTGGTTTAAAGCGAGTTACACAAGAAGCAAGTTATTTTATTTTATTTTTATTTTTATTTTCGTAAGCTCCTTTGATGTAATTAGCTACTCCACTCGGAAACGTTGGAATTTGATGACTCGAAAACCTATAAAATAAAAGAACAAGTTAGTAATTTAAAACAAAAACAGAAAATAAGAAGAATAAGAACTAATCTAATATTTACGAATTAACTAAACTAAGATTATAAAATTAAAGGTAGTAACGCAATCCCCGGCAACGGCGCCAAAAATTGATGTTGTCAATATCAAGATATAAAAAGTGTTCTTTACTTTTCAAAAGATTTGTAGTGTGAAAGCAAAGGTCGAACCCACAGGGATTGGTTAACTACAGCGACTTAATTTTAAAACCTAACTTTCGTTAATTATGAAAAACGGATTTTGAATTGATTTATAATTCAACTAAAAACAATAAAAGTAAATCTAAACTAGGAAAGCAATTAAAGTTGTTTTAAATAATGTTTAAGGGAACCTAGGATTGCAACTCCACCACTAGCTTCATAATAAGGAATATTTATAAATTACTTTAGCTTATTACGTTGGATGATAATGGGGAATTGTAGCTACAAGCCCAATTCCTCCGACAAGAAGATATTCATGGTTCAAGCACCAACATAATCCATCTTCGGTTAGCACGAATTATCCCACGCTAAACTAGGGTTGTGATCTAATCCGTCTAACCTAGGCATGGACTATTCGAATACTTGATAGCACAAATCAATAAAGCACCATCACATGTAAACAATCTAAACAAGCACAGCAAGAATAGATCGTTGAGCACATCACAGTCAAAATAGATCTAAGACAAGAATAAATTCTGAAAGCAATGATTTAATCAATAGAAGTACGATTTATTTATAAAAATCCTCTAAACATGTGACTGTCATCCATACATAATAAAACTAAAATAAAAACATAAATAAAACCCTATTACTCGTCTAGGGCTTCATTGAAACCCTAGATCTATGATCTAGCCGTCCATGGAAGTGATAGATGGCAAGTAGTTGATGGAGGAGGCCATGGAAACCCTTGGTCTTCTTCTTCTTCTCCTTGCTTCCCTCCTTTCAATGGTTGGAAGTATGTGTGTATATTAATTGCTAATAATGTCTAACCCTTTAATTGTAATAAAATAGGGTATATATAGATTTACAACAAGTTTTGGAAGCCTTCCCAACCCGAAACGAACTGAAACTGATGTAATTTACAGTCTAGACATCGTTCAGCAGTTTCGTTTGCACAGGAGTCTTCAGTATACTGAAATACGCAACTTTGGTTTTTACACATATCGCGCGAGCGGGTCGCGCGAGCGGGTCGCGCGAGCGCGACATTTGGGACCTCGCGCGCGCGGATCGCGCGAGCGATTCTGGGACTTTCGCGCGAGCGATAACTGGATTTCCGCGCCCGCGGGTCGCGCGCGCGAACTGGCTTTTTCAGCTTCTTTCTTTATGCTTTTTCACCCTGTTTAGCCTGATATACTTGATTTCTTCCAAAACCTGTCAGAAAATAGAAAACGAAGTAAAAATATACAAAAACAGGATAAAAAGGAACTAACAGATGTGAATTAAGGCGTATAAATAGGATTAGTTCTCTCCCGATCAATAATCATAATCATAATCATGT
The DNA here is from genome assembly GCA_033977485.1 of Hydrangea macrophylla. Classification (NCBI taxonomy): domain Eukaryota; kingdom Viridiplantae; phylum Streptophyta; class Magnoliopsida; order Cornales; family Hydrangeaceae; genus Hydrangea; species Hydrangea macrophylla. The sequence goes on from CM066987.1 coordinate 104,177,523, forward strand.
GTTCATTACAAAGTGTAATATAAATAGCTGAGTGAGTTGGAGACTCACCTAAATTCGCAGAATAATAATGCCGAGGAAACCCGAAGAATCTTCGAATATAAAATTCCGGCTTCAAATAGCGTTCTTGGTGTACTATGTGTGTTCTTGGTGTTCTTGGTGTACTAGGTGTGTTCTTGGTGTTTCTTGGTGTACTAGGTGTGTTCTTGGTGTTCTTGGTGTTTGTGTGTGTGTTCTTGGTGTTCTTGGTATTTGTGTGTGTGTTCTTGGTGTTCTTGGTGTTTGTGTGTGCATTCTTGGTGTTTGTGTGTGCATTAGGATAACTTCTCAACCTCATAAGTCTAAGGATAAATGTAATGGAATGGTCCCATATATATAGGAACCAAGGAGGGACCTCACTTTGCAATTAGCAAGAGTTAAAGGATCAAAGGATAATTATTTCCTTAGGGCCATGTTTGGTTGGATGAGCAATAAAATCATAACTGGTCCAAATATACCAGATATTCACAAATCTGTTAAATTTCTGTTTCTAAAAAATTCAGAAAATTTATAATCGAGTTCTATAAATACTGAATATTATAATAACAACATAAAAACACTTATTCATCTTGGGAAATAAATATTTAAAAATAGCGGGTATTACAGAGTGACCCCCCGAATGCCCCCCATTTGATCCATAACTGGGCCTCCGATATCGGTTCGGTGGTTCTTCCTTCTTGATTATTCCTTCTTGAATCGCATCTTCGATCCTTGTCCCCACATCGAATACCTCGGCAAAAGTGTTGATTGACTGAAACCTCATCTTCTCTTGATAAACTGGCTGCAGGTTTTTCATCAACATTCGGATTTGGTCTTTTTCTGATGGCCTCTGCACCATCTTCGCGGCTTTCCCTCTCCATCGACTCAGATACTCAGCAAATGATTCTTTGTTCCCTTGCCTGGTTGTTTCTAGATCTCGGACAGTGACGTCCAGGTCTTGATTGTACTTATACTGGGCCACAAATGACTTCACAACTTCCTCCCAAATTCTGGTTTTGCCTGGCTCGAGAGTAAGATACCAGGATAGAGCAGCTCATGTTAAGGTTTGCTAAAATAGGACAGCCATCATGGTAGTGCTTAGTCCACTAGGCTGAAAAGCTCCTATGCATATTCGGACATGACTGCGGGGGTTGCATGTCCCGTCAAACTTGTCAAAGATTGGCATCTTGAACCCGGCAGGCAGGGTTTCATGGACCCCGTCATACAGACCTTCCAACTCCATCAAATAAGTGTCTACCCCTTGAGCCTTGCGCACCACCCTTTCCAGCTTCTCTATTTTCTCAGTTAGTAACTTCTCTTTCTCAGCTTTCTCTCTTTCTCTATTGGCCCGCAGCGCATCAGTCCATTGCGCCTCCTGATCATCAAACCAATCGCCCTCTCCTCCTCCCAAAGGTGGGTCCATGACAGGTGGAACTTCGGGTGGTGGTCGGCGGTTCATCTCTTCTATCATTCCCATCATGCGGTTCATGTTTTCGGTCTATCGCCTCATTTGCTCCGCTTGTTGTTCTACCAGTATCCTTAATCCGGCTACTTCCCCGTTGTTTCTTTCTTCCGTCATTTCAATGTCTTCTCTTCTTATCAGCCTTGTCGCGGGTCTCCTAAACCAGGTTGATGCTATCTTTGCCCCTACAAAAAGGTTTAATTTCGTTTTAAAACCTATGTATTTTTGTTTTAAAAGATTTTTGATTAAGTAAAAGCCCCATTTTCTTATTTCAACGCATGTCATGCGGATGCAATGCATGCGTGCGTGTGTGCCTACTCTATATGCCAAAAAGAAAAGAGAAAATCCTAATCCTAACACATAAACACATAAGCACATAAAATCCTCACTCGTGACAAGTGCGCTGATTTCTCCTCTCATTGTGATCCTCACTACCTTCTCAGAGGTTGGTCATTTCAAAATTTTTGAAGTTTATTTGGAAAGCATTTTGGATGCTAAAAAGGTTCTTGAGAATGCTTTTGAGAGCGTTAAACGCTCTTTTATAAAAATGATTGGGCTTTTATTTGGAAACTCATTCTTCCCAAGATAATTTTTCAAGGTTTTTCGAATTTATTGTTGAAGATGATCAATTGAAAATATGCCTTAACAAAGGTTATTTTGGGAACTCTAATTTGAAAGGGGAAAGAAAGATTTTCTTTTTGGAATGGTAAATAAAAACCTTAGCCCCCAAGATGATCAAGTGAAAAGAAATTCTTCGGGTAGGGGGATCACATGACCGGATTATCACCGTACTTTTCATGAGTTTGGACACATACAAGGTCAATGATGCTTAGCTAGACATGATATAAGAAATATAATCCCATAATCAAGGTTCGGCATGTTCTCCCAATGTCCCAGAACATGAGGAGAATTTGCTGAAAGGTGATTAAAAGATTATACATCTTTCATCAAGTAAGTATCGTCATCATCTCAAGTAATCCCTTCCAGGCATACAAAATTTCCTAGCACATAATCCTAATTAAGAATTGATTTCCTAAGATCGAAAGGTTCTATAGAAGCTATCATGCAAAAGCTGGGTTTTGGTCAAATAAGGGACCCTTGACACACATCCGATAGGATGCTTCATATACCAAATCATGGTACGAGATCAAGGGTGATCACACAGTCCCATGATGACTTGACCGACCGGGTTGCCCCGAGCCTCCAAGGTCATAGTTCCGTGCAATCGACTGGCTGGACATGCAAGTGAAATGCAACAGGCACACAAAGATTAATTAATTTGATTAAAGGGATATTTTTCAAGTCTAATCCTCAAGCGAACCCAAAATCAAAATTCCTGGTCTGCAAAACCAGAGATTCTGGGTTAGATCCCCAGCAAAGTCGCCAGATTGTGGATATCGCAGGTTTTCTTTCTTTTACCCACAGCTTTTCTTTTAAAATTCTTTTTCAAAATTCCAAATTTAAAACAAATGAGTCGCCACTTAATTTTTAAAAGGAAAAATTAAGAAACCATTTTGAAAGGAAACTGATCGTTTGCGAAACCAAAGATTAAACTAGGTCTGGGGATTATGGAATGAGAGAGTAAGGAGCCCGCCAAACTAAAACACCCTCTCTCATCCTATCTTGTGATAGGCCTCTACTCAACATCCTTTTAATCAAATTTATTAATCTAAGCATGCCCTCAACTAATACATATATACATATACATCACAAAAGCATGTCCAAAGGGTGTAAAATTGCTAATGACAAAATATCATTCATAAACCACATATTTCAAGTAGCAAGCAATATGATATGCAATAAGGAACAAGAGAACTTACCCGGGATCCAGCAGCGATATTTAAACGTGTGATGCATACAAACAAAAAAAAATCCTAAGAAAGAGTCTCTAATCATATATACATATAAGGCAAGCTCCTAATTCTAAGGTGTCGCGCATGAGGTTAAAAATCATTAAAATCAAGGAATGAAATAAACTAGAAGGGAGATGAGAAATTGTACCTCAAATGCGCTACAAAATAAAGATTAGTCCACATGTTTCACATAATAATATGGTATCAAACAATCAATCCTAATTTTCTAACTTAAGTCTATCTAGCATGAAATCCAACTTTATTCAATAGCTAATTCTAATCTTGAGAAAATAAATGTACATGGATGGATGAATGTGAACAAAAATAAAACATGGATTTATTTCACTAATTTGGGCCATTTAACTTCTGGATTTAAGGTAAGTTATCATTATTCAAAGCATAATTTGGGTCCTAAGACATTAGGGGGTCCATTTGAGTTGAGATAAACAAGATTAGACAAAAATAGTAGCAGTTTTTTATGAATTACAGAGAGCAGACCAGATCTTAAAAAATAGAAAAATCATGCTTCCAACGGTTGGATCTTAATGATTTTTGGATACGATATGCCTTTGTGATTCTAGTTTATAACCCAAAAAGAAAATCAAGGTTTGAACGGTTAGATCTCCGGGAATATGGAAAACACTAGGCATCACTCAGGAATCTGCAACTCTCTGTCCAGAGATCTTGTACGATTTTTTAAAAATAGCAAAAAGATGAGAAACACTTAGATCTTTTTAGGGGATCTCCCTAACACATTAAGGTACCCAGAAAAAATTATTAGAAACCTCGAAAACTCCATTAAAATTCTGATTTATTAGTTTCAAAATAGATTTACTGTTCTGAAATATTGGACAGAGAGTTGCATGTACTAAAATCACAAGACCAAACCATCTTAGGCATGAAATCACCTTAAACCAAAAAATCACAGTGGTAGAATATTGTGTTATTGACATTTTCCCGTTGATTTCACTCGATTTCAACGGTTAGATCTCGAACTAAAAATCTTTGATCAAAATCAGTTTGTGAACTCGCTGTTTTCATTTATCAAGTTCAACTTTATTTGTTAACCCCAACTATTAAACCATGTAGTTGGACTTAAACTAAACCATTTTCTCCTACCATTTGATGGTCATTGGAGACTAAAGACCTTCATATTTGTGGATTTCAAAGGAAGTATGAATAGACTTCATGAAATCTCAAGATGAGGACTCTAAACCATGGAGATAGGCTTAGACTCAAAACCATTTTCTCCTACCATTTGATGGTCATTGGAGATGAAGACATAACTAATACTCATAAGTTTCAAATAGAATATGGAAATGATTTCATGAAATACCAAGTTTAGAGGATCCAAGTCATGAGTATGGACTTGGATTCATCTATTTGCTTGTGAAATGAAGTGATGATCAAATTTTGACTCTCATGTAAAGTATAAGCTTACATGGGATTCAAAGGATCATACTCAAGAAATTTCAAGGGAGATATTGAAGATCTCCAAGAATCTCAAGAGAGGAACATAAACCAAAAGAAATATAAGAAAGACTAAATAATTAGAAACAAGAACTCCTAAGCTTACTAGACAAACTCTAAGATTTAATCAAGAAAAACTAACAATGACTTGAAGATTAGAAGCTCAAAAAGAAAGAGAACACAACTAAAGATTAGAGGGTCACCTCCAAACTATCCTCAAAAGTCTTTCTTTGAAGATCTTCCAAGCTCTTCTCTCTAGTTCTCTAAACTCTCTCTTTTCTCTCAAAATATGTTAGTGTAATGGTAGTGATTTCTTTGTATTTTTTTGGTGTATCTCTTGTGTATATTCCTTGCATATGTTCCAAGGAAGATCCTTCCTCTTTTTATAGACAAAAAATACCAAGTATTTTTAGTGAATTCGGAGTAAAAGACAGGTGTAAATCTCTCATTTGGTGGTACAATACGTACTTCCTGAAATTAGACAGACTGCTGCCCAGGGCAGCAGTTAGAATTCATCTGCGGCAGTCCGTGGGTGACGCTGCGGCACTCTGTGACTGCCGCACCGGCATTTCGTGACTGCCGCACGGCTCTCCGTGAGTGCCGCGGCAGATTGTTGATTGTCGGGTTTCCGTCAACCTTACTTTATCAGATTTTTGTTTTTATCCGCCTACACATACGTATTGTACCACAAAATACGGACTTGAAAAGCAAACGGTAGTCAGAAAATGTCGGCGGCACTCAGTGAGTGCCGGCCCAGCATTCACTGAATGTCGTTCGGCACCTAGTGAGTGCCGCGCGGCATTCACTGAATGCCGCAGAAATCTGTCGTGTGCCATTTTTTTTGTTGAACTTCCTCTTTTAGGTCTTTTTTTTCTCCTTTTTCTTCCAAAAAAATATTTTCGAAGATTTTCTCCAAAAATGGTGTTTTTTTTTTATACCTGAATTCTCCTAAACACCTGGTATTTTCTTCTTTCTGTGAAATTTTATCGCGTTTGGAGAATTTTCTGAAGAGCTTGGAATACTTCGATTCTTTCGGTCTTTATCATCATCGGACGTGGAGGTGACGCTCTCCTAAATTCGACGGTCGGTCAAAACTGGGGTGTCTACAGTTTTCAAAAGGGTTTATGGCAAGAAGGGCTAGCGGGTAGGGAATGTATCCATGAGATAGGTCAATTATATCATCTGCCCCTAGCCCTTGATACGTTGAAAGGCAGAACGCAATCTCGTCAGCAGTCCAGGGGAGGGGGGATTCTGGTACTCAGAATCAGTCTAAGAGCCTATTGAATACATTAATCTTGTATTATCATCATTTCTCATTTTGAAAAACCTGCAAGTGAGTATACCATATGGAATAGGGGATCAAAATCGAAGCCACACTCACAGAGATAAGATAAAATAGAAACAGATGAAAATAAGCAAAATGCATGAAACAAAAAGATTACAATAGGTTGAGGATTCTCTTTGGTGTTTTAGATAGCTGAGTAGTTGGGCTCATCTAGTTGGATGTGATCAACTTCTGGTTGAAAATTTTCCAAGAACGGCTTTAACCTTTGGCCGTTGACCTTGAAGCTCTCATCGTTCTTTGTATTTATCAGCTCGATGGCCCCATGTGGAAAGACAGATTTAACGATGAACAGACCATTCCACCACGTTCAGAGCTTTCCTGGGAAGAGGTGAAGGGGAGAGTCATATAGCAGGACTTTTTGCCCCAGCTCGAATGTTTTACAAAAGATAGTTTGATCATGGCGAGCCTTCAACCTCTCCTTATGTAACTATGCAGAATTATATGCACCTCTACAGATTTCCTCAAGCTCTGCAAGTTGGAGTTTTCTTAGTTGACCTCCCTCTTTAATATCAAAGTTTAGTGAGTGTGTCGCCCAATAAGCCTTATGTTCGATCTCGACAGGGAGGTGACATGCTTTTTCATACACTAGCATGTACGGGGACATTCCCAGATTTGTTTTAAATATAGTACGATACACCCATAAAGCATCAGTCAACTTGTACGCCCAATCTTTCCTGTTTGAGCTAATCGTTTTTTTTTAGAATGTGTTTTTTTCTTGGTTTGCCAACTCTACTTTCCCATTAGTCTGTGGGTGGTAGGCTAAGGCAATTTTGTGGTTGATCCCATACTTCTTAAGGAGTGATTCCAAGGGCCTATTCCAGAAGTGTTTGCCTTGGTCACTTAATAATGCTATCCAGGTTTCGAAACGCGACATAATATTTTCTTTTAAAAATGACATTACCATTCTGTGGTGGTTTTGTATTGTCGGTATTACCTCCACCCATTTCGATACATACTCCACAGCTAGAAGTATGTATTCGTAATTGTTCAATTTTGGGAATGATCCCATAAAATCTATGCCCCAATAATCGAATTTTTCAATTGTGATAATCGGAGTCAAAGGCATAGAGTTCCTTTTTGAAACTGTGCCTAACTTTTGACAACGTTGGCATGCTTTGCAGAATGATAGGCATCTTTAAACACAATGGGCCAGTAGAAACCGCTATATAAGACTTTTTGTGCGATCTTCTGTGAAGTGAAATGGCCATCGCAGGCTTCAGAATGGCATGAGGCCAGGATTATAGTTATATCCTCGTTCAGAACACAACGCCTGATGATCTGATCAGTGCAATATTTGAAAAGGTACGGGTCATCAAAGAAAAGTTATGTATCGAAATGGGTGGAGGCAATACCGACAAGACGAAACCACCATAGAATGATAATGTCATTTTTAAAGGAAAATATTATGTCGCATTTTGGAACCCCGAAAGCATTAATAAGTGACCAAGGCAAACACTTCTGTAATACGCCCTTGGAGTCACTCCTTAGGAAGTATGTGGTCAACCAAAAATTTGCCTTAGCCTACCACCCACAGACCAATGGGCAAGCGGAGTTGGCAAACCAAGAAATAAAACACATTCTCGAAAAAATGGTTTGCTCAAACAAGAAAGATTGGGCGTACAAGTTGACTAATGCTTTATGGGCATATCGTACTGTATTTAAAACAAATCTAGGAATGTCCCCGTACAGGCTAGTGTACAGAAAAGCATGTCTCCTCCCTGTTAAGATCGAACATAAGGCTTATTGAGCGACACATTCACTAAACTTCAATATTAAAGAGGGAGATCAACTAAGAAAACTCCAACTTGCAGAGCTTGAGGAAATCCGTAGAGATGCATATGACTCTGCAAAGTTGCATAAGGAGAGGTTGAAGGCTCACCATGATCAAACTATCTTTCGTAAAACATTCGAGCCGGGGCAAAAAAGTCCTGTTATATGACTCTCGCCTTCACCTCTTCCTAGGAAAGCTCTGATCCCGGTAGACTGGTCCGTTCATCATTAAATCTGTCTTTCCACATAGGGCCATCGAGCTGGTAAATCCAAAGAACGATGAGAGCTTCAAGGTCAACGGCCAAAGGTTAAAGCCATTCCTGGAAAATTTCCAACCAGAAGTTGACCACATCCAACTGGATGAGCCCAACTACTCAGCTATCTAAAACACCAAAGAGAATCCTCAACCTGTTGTTGTAATCTTTTCGTTTCATGCATTTTGCTTATTTTTACATGTTTCTATTTTATTTTATCTCTGTGAGTGTGACTTCAATTTTGATTCGCTATTCCACATTATATACTCATCTGCAGGTTTTTCAAAATGAGAAATGATGATGATACAAGATCAGTGTATTCAATAGGCTCATGGGCTGATTCTGAGTACCAGAACCCCCTCTGGACTGTTGACGAGATTGCGTTCTTCCTTTCACCGCATCAAGGGCCAGGGGCAGATGATTTAATTGACATATCTCATGGATACATTCCCTACCCACAGTCCTTCTCACCGTAAACCCTTTTAAAAACATGGACTTCCCTGCTGATGTGGAAGAACAAGAGGAAGGGTACTTTATTGGTGAAATAGATGACGAACTCCTGCAACAGTGGGAGAAAGATGAGATGGGGAACCATGGGAAGAGAATGATTTGCAAGATGTCGTACCCAAATGCTATAATCTGTCTTCACATTTGTGGATGACTTCATCATTATTGAATTGGTTCCATACATCTATGTGCATGTAAGCTATTTGTTGTTCATGCTTCAGTGCCCCCAACCTGCTAGTGCACATGGTTCTATCATGCCAATAGTGAGGTTGAATCCTTCTCACATTTTATTTTTATTTCCATTTTTTTCTTGTTCATTCCCTTTTTTTTTTCCTTTCTTTTACTCCCTTCTTTGTCTTATTCGAATTTAATTTATTATCCTTGTCTTTTTTTTTGTGTCGTCGTCTAGCAATATCAATATGAATCAGAATCTACCACCAGTGTTCCTTCCACATCTACTATTTCATGGGCCTCCAGTGAGGTCCCCTGGCACTCTGCCACGAGAGGGAGAACAACTACAGAGTTATACTCCATTATCTATGTCTCCATCGGGATCACCACGATCACCTCTCATGAGCAAAATCAATTCCTTAGAGATTCCAAACATGCTCGATGATATCCTTGTAGTTACTATTTTGGGACGTGAATTTGCAAGTTTGGGCTCCACCATAGAAGATTCGACAGAGTATGAAACAAATGTGGAAGATGGAGTTTTCATGTTCGAGGAATAGTGGTCCATTCCAGTTGTGTTTATTCATTTGGTCAATCTTTTAGCAATTGAAGTGTAATCCTAGACAAGCATTGTTAATTTTAATTTTAGTTTTTGTTTTTCTTTGTAATAAGGTCTAAGTACCAGTTTTGGGGGATTTTTTTTGCAAATGAATGCTATATAAATTTATATTTATGAAATTTGCAATTATTTATCACTAGTTATTGAGCAGGCTGGTTTGCTTTCATTGCCTACAGAGGAGGTTAGAGGTGCCTCAAGTTGTTTTGGTGAGATGGATGCTCGACGTTCAGACACACAGAAGAACAAAAGAAAAGGAAAGGAAAAGAAGAAGGTTGGAGCAAAAAAGAGGGGAGGAGGTGGGACAGTCACATAATGAACTGCTTCAGGGACGCCTTCTGAGGTTGAGGAGCAGGATACTGAGGAGGAGGACGATCCTATTGCCGATGTGCAGCAGTTTGAGTTAAGAGAGCGATCTCAAGCTCAGACCTAAGGAGAGTCGTCGTCAGTGTCTCTCCAGACTCTCCACATTTGCTCATCGAGTAGAGGGAGGCACGGATGAGACTTGAGGGTAAGTGTTAGCCTTAAGGTATATTAAGGCATATTTAATTATGTTTTGATGATGTCAAATATGCTATGATAATTACATGATTCATATTGATTCATTCCTTGTTATTATCATAGTCATTTTTATGCTCATATATAATCTCATGTTTTAATATTGTATCAATGTTTTAACATCTTTGTGTGCATGAGATTTAATTGATGTAGATCAAGATTACAAGGAGCTCAAAAAGGATCAATCTTGAAGACTTGAAGATATTTCATCTTTGGATGAAGTCTAGGACCATCATTGTAAGGCATCTTCATCTCACACTCATAGGGGCTCAAACAAACTCTAAAAGTTAAAGTTTTGGAAATAAATTTTAAGTGGATCATCTTTAAAGCAATGCCCCAACCAATTAGAAAATAATTCAATGTTGAATCTTATATGGTTGGAAAGGTATTTGAATCTAGTTTCCAAAACTTTAAATGGATCGCAAATCTGATTTTTGTAGAGGGAGTTATGGCCATTTTAGTGGAGATGTGTCAGGCTGTCAAACAGGGAGGAGCAGTCGACTGAAGGCCCGATGCAGTCGACTGAAGTGAGCAGAATGCAAACAGAACCCTCTGTAAACACATCTCAGTCGACTGCTTCAAGGCCCAGTCGACTGCTTCAAGGTCCAGTCGACTGAATTGACCTGAAAGGCAATAACGGCTAGTTTTTAAAGGGGTTTTTAATTACCAAACTTGCCACCAACGGCTATAATCTTCCAAGGCCTATAAATACATGTTTTCCCAAGCTATTTGGGGTTGAGATTTTGATTGGAAAACATAGTATTGATCACACATCTCTTTGATCTTTAAACATTATCATTTGAGCCCTAGTTGTGTGAGTTTATCAATTTGCTCAATTCTTTCATTTGTATTTCTTGAGAGAGCAAAATTGTAGTGAGCTTTAATTTTATTATCCACTCTAGAGAGAGAGTTATCTATTTGTATTCATATCAATTTGTAAAGAGTGAGGGTTAGTAACCCTTGATTGCAAAGAAGAGATTTTCTTCTTTGGAAGAGATTGGAGGCTCTTGTAACGGTTTGGTGCACACCCGTAAGTGCTCCGGGAACGGTTTGGTCTACACCCGTGAAGTAGATCGGATTAAAGGAATCCTCAAGAGGTATTCTTGAGGGGTGGACGTAGGCCGCGGGGTGCGATTGCCGAACCACTTGAAAAATTGGTTTGCAAGTATCTCTTCCCTTATCTCTTTACAAAATTGTTTGTGATTGTATTTAATTTGCAATTTTGTGTTTAAAAGGTTAATTTCCGCTAAAACCTTATTCACCCCCCTCTAAGGTTTCCACATTTAGGCCAACAACTGGTATCAGAGCCTCGGCTCTTCTCTTTCAAAATATTTTTGAAAAACTAGAGATAAGATCCAATGGAAACCGACTCTTCTTGCATTTATTAATGTGAGGGTTAATCGACATTAAGACCACCATGTTTTAATGGCTCAAACTATGCCTATTGGAAAAATAGAATGAGAATCTATATGATTTCTCAAGATTTTGATTTATGACAAATCGTGGTCAAAGGGCCTCATCTACCTACAAAAATTGAAAATGGTTTTTCTATTCCAAAGACGGTAGATGAATATAATAATGCCGATAAAAAACTCATAAAAATAAATGATATGGCAATGAATTTATTATATTGTGGTTTAGACCCAAATGAATATAATAGAATTTCATCTTGTGAATCCACAAAAGAAATTTGGGATAAACTTGAAAATGCTCATGAGGGAACAAGCCAAGTTAAAAAGTCTAAAATCAATTTGCTTGTTCAAACTTATGAAATGTTTAAAATGTTGCCATATGAATCTATTGGAGATATGTTTTCTTGTTTTACCATTCTTATTAATAACTTGAAAAACCTTGGTAAAGTTTATACTAATGAAGAAATGATTGAGAAAGTGCTTAGGTCTTTACTAAAGGATTGGCAACCAAAGGTCACGGCGGTTCGTGAAGCAAAGGAGCTTTCAACACTCTCCTTGGAACAACTCATGGGTTCTCTCATAACTCAAGAAATGGAATTGGCCGTCTTTGAAAGTGAAGACAAGAAATTGGAAGTGAAAGAGGCCAAAAGGGGAGACATGGCTTTAAAATCCTCAAGCTCAAAGAAAAAGAGGAAAGATGTTGAGAGTGATGAGGATGAGGAAATAACAAAGATCACCCAAAAATTTTCAAAGTTTATAAAGAAAGAAAAATCGAGAAAGAAGTCACCCAAGGAGCAAAAACACAAAAAGAAAACAATCAAGGCCACTAATAGTAGTTCCGAGAGCGAATCATCGGACGATGACTCAATTGGTGAAGAGATTGTCAATCTTTGCCTCATGACAATGGAAAGGGCCTTTCCTACCACCTCGGAAAATGGAGCATCCAAGAAATGCTTGAACAAAGGTTAAGTATTGATTTGGTAATGGTAGGTTAGTAGGTAATTTTGTTTTGATTTGTTTTCATTATCCTACTTAATTTTTTTTATTTCATATCATACTCTTATTTGTTTCAAATCACTTTGATTTTGCTTAGATTTGCATACTTGATATTGCTTATTTGAAAAATGATGATATGCTTTTGTTTGATTAGACAAAGTTTTAATAATGGTTAGACAAAATGATGTTTTGTGAATCATTCAAATTTTTGCTGCTGAACTGTCATTTTTATGAACTGCTGAACAAAGCAGTCGACTGGTACCCCGACACAGTCGACTGATTTAGGTGTGAGGTTTTGAACTTTTTGATTCTGCATTATTAAGTCGACTGAGGAGTCGACTGATCAAATGCACAGTCGATTGATGACTTTTTTGTTTTCGTCGACTGAAGGAGTTCTCCAGACTGAATTTTTGTTTATCTTATACTTGAGTTCTCCAACTTTACTATTGGTATCTTTGGGGAGAATATGCTCTCTATTCATATCTTTTGGTATCTTTTATCATTGCACATACTTAGGGGGAGCACTTTCATGTTTCATTTTCTCACATGTGGTTATTTTTGTTTATTTTTTGTATCTTTTTGGCCTTTTGATTTGTATGCCTATTGTGAGGGGGGAGCTTTGTGTTTTATCCCCAAATCTTTTTGATAATATCAAAGGGGGAGAAATATGAGTAGTATTGGGAAGAAGTATTTGGGTAGTTATCATTCATGTTCTTTAACATATGATATCCATTATGAATGATAATATGAAAATGACCAAATGTGCTTATATTGGCATATCCTTCATTAGTTGTTTGCCATCATCAAAAAAGGGGAGATTGTTAGCCTTAAGGTATATTAAGGCATATTTAATTATGTTTTGATGATGTCAAATATGCTATGATAATTACATGATTCATATTGATTCATTCCTTATTATTATCATAGTCATTTTGATGCTCATATATAATCTCATGTTTTAATATTGTATCAATGTTTTAACATCTTTGTGTGCATGAGATTTAATTGATGTAGATCAAGATTACAAGGAGCTCAACAAGGATCAAGTTTGAAGACTTGAAGATATTTCATCCTTGGTTGAAGTCTAGGACCATTATTGTAAGGCATCTTGATCTCACACTCATAGGGGCTCAAACAAACTCTAAAAGTTAAAGTTTTGGAAATAAATTTTAAGTTGATCATCTTTAAAGAAATTCCCCAACCAATTGGAAAATAATTAAATGTTGAATCTTATATGGTTGGAAAGGTATTTGAATCTAGTTTCCAAAACTTCAAACGGATCGCAAATCCGATTTTTGTAGAGGGAGTTATGGCCATTTTAGTGGAGATGTGTCAGGCTGTCAAACAGGGAGGGGCAGTCGACTGAAGTGAGCAGAATGCAAACAGAACCCTCTGTAAACACATCTCAGTTGACTGCTTCAAGGCCCAGTCGACTGCTTCAAGGTCCAGTCGACTGAATCGACCTGAAAGGCAATAACGGCTAGTTTTTAAAGGGGCTTTTAATTACCAAACTTGCCACCAACGGCTATAATCTTCCAAGGCCTATAAATACATGTTTTCCCAAGCTATTTGGGGTTGAGATTTTGATTGGAAAACATAGTATTGATAACACATCTCTTTGATCTTTAAACATTATCATTTGAGCCCTAGTTGTGTGAGTTTATCAATTTTCTCAATTCTTTCATTTGTATTTCTTGAGAGAGCAAAATTGTAGTGAGCTCTAATTTTATTATCCACTCTAGAGAGAGATTTATCTATTTGTATTCATATCAATTTGTAAAGAGTAAGGGTTAGTAACCCTTGATTGCAAAGAAGAGATTTTCTTCTTTGGAAGAGATTGGAGGCTCTTGTAACGGTTTGGTGCACACCCGTAAGTGCTCCGGGAACGGTTTGGTCTACACCCGTGAAGTAGATCGGATTAAAGGAATCCTCAAGAGGTGTTCTTGAGGGGTGGACGTAGGCCGCGGGGTGCGATTGCCGAACCACTTAAAAAATTGGTTTGCAAGTATCTCTTCCCTTATCTCTTTACATAATTGTTTGTGATTGTGTTTAATTTGCAATTTTGTTTTTAAAAAGGTTAATTTCCGCTAAAACCTTATTCACCCCCCCTCTAAGGTTTTCACATTTGGGCCAACAGTAAGGTTGATCACCTGACTACCCAGCTTGATACACTCTTGGTTCAGTTGGGGGTTGCCCAGTCATTACACACAGCTTAACATCCCCCAGCTGCACCAGCCACCTCGATTCTCTCATCTTCTGCAGCTCCTTTTGAAGCTGCAGAAGCGGTGGTATTGTAAAATACAATTGTGCTAGAATAAGAAAATATATTGATTTAGTTCACAATATCCTATTACATTTCTGCAATTTGGGTTACAATGCCAGTTTGAGAAATTTTGAGAAACTTCAGTAACATACAATCTCAATAAAAATTTTGAAAATTTTTGAAAATTTTGAACTTAATTGATAGAATAACTTTGAACGTTCACTCCTGGTCGGTTGTTTATGATGCAATGACGCATCCATATTCGTCTCAACTTTTTATGAATTACGTTCACGCGTTTTTCTAGTGTCAGTAGGATGATTGCATGTGTGGACCTTTCATGTTTACAACATCCATATTCACTTGTTGATAGCTATGTAACAAATTTAAAAATGAGTTAATACGACTATGATATTTAAAGAATGAGTAGTGGAAACTAATTACCCCTAGTGAGTTTCGATCCAATCTTCGTTTCTGAGAGAATTGTCATATAAACTCGAATTGTTTATCTTGATTAGGCTTATAAAATTTGTTGAAATAGTCTCAATTAATTCTTCATCTTTCGCTGTTTATTTGAGGAGAACATTCAGGATATACCAACTAAACTCAATGAACACCGAAGTGCTAAAAACTAAGAGATTAAGAAAATGATTTAAGCCATTGATATACATTTCTTAACCCCTATACATATCCTTTTACCTACATTCAAGAAACCATTTCATTTCCAACCCTACACCGATTCAATATTGTAATGCCCGTAAATTTTTGTTATTAAGAAAATGAGCCGTACTGTTAGTTCGTTATTTCTAATGTCTATACGTGTAAAACGTAATTAATTTATCACTAACTTAGACTGTAAATTACGACCCGGACTGACATATCACGCGGACCCGTAAAATTTGCATTTACTTGGGCTGTCTAGCACCTTAGTGTACTTACCTAACCCATTTAAACCAATTACCCAAACACCCCCCCAAGAACCCACGAAATACATCTAGCCACAGATTGTACAAGCAACAACTGTACCTGCGTGGAGATGTGTGTATGCACATGCTTAGGCATGTATGTATGGAAGGTTTAGTGTCCATAATTGGACCATTGAGAGAAAAAAGGAGTTACGTGCAGACTTAGCCAAACGCCCACGCCGGCTCCTCTTCTCCAGGCACGGTCACTTCAGTCTTGGAGAAGATTACATGTGTGTGTGCATGTATAGGTTTGTAAATGGATGGGTTAGTGTATATATATATCACCGAGAGTTTGAGAGAGGACCAACAAAATTTACATACACACACTCACTGCCTCACCATCCTCTCTGTTCCACACCAATATACACACATTCCCACCGGAGAAACAACAAAAGAAGAAGAAGAGGAAGGGAAGAGAGAGGGAGACTCGCCGGAGATAGAAGGGTAGGAAGAGAGAGAGTCCCCAGACTTGGTATGATCCTTACACCCCCATGTTTGTCTCCATGTAATTTTACACATCACACAACACACCCTGACTTCCCCAGGCACGCCCAAACAGAGCTTAAACTCTCTGTCACCCCCAAAACCACCATTAAAACACCTCGCCGGAGCTCGAATTCTCAAACTCAACTATAGGCCCTAAAAATGGTACCAATCAGACCCTAATAGGTCCCTCATACCCCCATAAGAGCAGCTTTTGATTAGGGACTTGTTTGGCCGGCCATGCAGGCCATTATCCTCTTAAAACCGAGAAAGGATAATCCATTCGTAGGAGCCCTTAACGAATAAACCTCGCCCTAGGCTTAAACTACGTTGTAGAGGACCCCAAACCGGTTCTTTTGGCGTTGACGACGTCAATTTTTATGGAGAGAGGAGCGAGATATGAAGAGAGAGAGATTTTTGGCGACTCCCGTCTCGCCGGCGGCGTAGCCACACCGGAGAAGAAGAAGAGGACCCGCTTGGGCTTCGGGTTATATCATTAACCCATTGGGTCGGGTCGGTTCGGGTATGGGTGGGTCTAGTTGTTTGTATAAACGGTCATGGGTTTAGATTATATTAAGTAAAATGGATCCGGTTCGGATCTTTTAACTTGGATCGGATTGTTTGTGTAAGTGGACGATCCGTCGGGTTTGGGTTGGAGCTGGGTTGACCCGCGGGTCTTTACTTTTAATTATAATTAATTGTTTTATATTATTAATTATTCTGTTAACCTTAATTAAAGTTTTATTAATCTGTTTTAATAATTAATTATTCCGATAATCCTAATTAGTATTTTAATAATCTGTTTTAGTAATAATTAGTATATATTAACTGAGATTAGTATATAAATATATTATTATGATATATTGGATATTAATAAATAATTATAAATAAATTATTAATAGTTTTAAAAATTGATTTAATTAGTTTTAAAAATCTAAAAATAGTTTCAATAATACTAATTATATTTTAATAAATTGTAGTATTATTTTTTATACTATACTTATATTATGAAATTATGATTTATTCTTCTATAGTACACCTATTATTTATTAGTTTAAATAAATAATAAGTGATAGTTTTAAATTAAAATAATTAGGAAATAAATACCTAATGGCTACATTTAAGTATAGGAAAATTATGCCAACTTTTCTTAAGGCCTAATGCCTTTATATTATAAATTATTAATTATAAAACCCATACTTTAATAATTCTAATAATTATTAATTATTATTATAAGTCCCGTTTGGTTGTATTTAATTATTTAAAATACCAAACGAGCCCCGAAAATTATGAGAAAAATACTACTAGCCTAATTTAAGGTCTAGTATTTAATAAAAATATTTATAAGGGTCATATGTTTCTCTAAACTATATTTTATAATTATGGGACCCTGCAGTCTATTATTAGACGTTTTAAACTTCATAAATTCATAATAAATAAACTGTAACTCAGAAAAATACGCGATCAGTTCCCAGAGCCTTAGAATAATGTCTAGAACATCCCCTTAAAATTTGGTGACCTTTCGACACGGTCAAAAATACAGCTTACCTTAAGGGCCCAAACCAGTATAGAAAACCCAACCTTTTATGCGACAGACTCCGATTTGAGTCTAGTCAATGGCGTTAGACTCAGAGTGATGTCTAGATCATCATGTTGAGGTTTAGGAACCCACCCGGCACAATTACCATTATGCCCCCGATTTTAGTAAGCTTATTAATAAATGTTCTATATAATTTTATACCTTGTAGGAACCGCTACGCTTACTCTCACGCACCCACATCGAGGTGAGTCGTCCTAACTCACTTGGTATATTATTTATACATATATGTATGCCCAGTGCGTCCTGTGTGGGCGATACTGATAAGTATTAGTTATGTGAACGTTGAGATTGTTCCTTCTATAATGAACACATGTTAGTTAACTATACTCCATGCTTAGTTACTATTCGCTGATATTCTTGTTTATCATGATTTCTGTTTCTATAGTCACATGAACATTCATATGAACATGGTCGAGTCTTGTTGTCAACATTGACGTCTGTATGGTTAGTCACGGGGACTAATCCAATCATATCAATATATACATTGAATGGACCGCGGTGGTCCCGAGTGGTACAGTCAAGTAAATGGGAATAACAATGAAACTGCTATAGGGCCCTGCTAGGCGACGATAGCCAGAGTTTCCATTGAAATCATTGAAGTTATGCATGAATTGATGGTTGATACGCTATAGGGCCCTGCTAGGCGACGATAGCAAAGTATCCATCAGAATACAATAGTTACCTTTCAAATGCTATAAGGCCCTGCTAGGCGACGATAGCACTGTAACTATTCTATTCTCCCGGCAAGGTCACGAGGACTTAAGAGTCCAATGATTACACTCTTTTTAAAACCAAAATTGCTATAGGGCCCTGCTAGGCGACAATAGCAACGTAATCATTCTACTCTAAGCCAACGGCGTTACACTGGTAATGTAACAAGTCACATGAGTCGGTTGTGGTGTCCATGGTTGAGTTAAAGTCGAATATATCGATAATGCATTGTGTCGTCAAACTACCATGTCATATGCTTATTTAATGTTGGTTCAAGATATTGTTATACTTGTATATCCTTAAATGTATTAGGAGTGATCGGTTAAGACGATTTCACATAGCTTCAAAAGCTAACGGCTCCTTCCCTGCCCTGGACATTTTACGTCTAGGTAATAATGAGGAGAACTATCAAGATAACTCTGAAGATGCATGTCACTATCCTCAAGACAGGAACTATCAGGAAGGTGATCCTGAGGCAAACCATCCGGAAGAGTATGATCACGAAGATTATGGGTTTACCAACTAGAAAAAGGACCCTGGCCTACTTCTGCATTAAGACTTCTTTTATGTTCTAACTATCTTTTGGTTGATGTAATAAATTAAGTGGCGTAAATCGCCCAAACTTATCTTTTGTGGTTTTCATTTGGAACTTCTGTAATAGCTTAAGTAGCAAAACACTTTAAATTCTCCCATGAATGCCATTAGACGCTTTTGTAAATTCCTTACTCTGATATATACATTTTATTAGTATGTCGCACGGACAGGTCAGTTTTATGTAACTCGTTATTCCCTACGGGTCCAGAAAGGAAATTTTAAATTTTCCCTATTTTTGGCTACTCCGGGGCGTGACAAATATTGCCAATTCTATTATGAAAATACAAACTCCTAATCTTATACCTTAACCCCAATGGATTCCATTGCGCATGTAACATGAATAAATTGTCAAAGTATGTGATTGGAAGAGTGTGGTTGTGGGAGTTGCCGCATAAAAAGGAGTATACAAAAAAAGAGGAAAAAAAAAAGACTATGCAAGGATGGAAGTTGGGTGGAGATGTGAAAAGATAAAATGAGAAGATAGACTTCATCACTTACTGAGACACGCATTTTCTCTCTTAGCATCTTCGTTTGCCATATAAAAACCAAAAATCAAAGTCTTAATGATTCTTAACAAATTAGTTTGAACATGAACGTGTAAATTGAGAGTAGTATTCTATTCGTGAGACTATACACTCTAAATGTCCATTTTTCATAGAGTCGAGTATGAAAGCATTAGTAAGCAAAATTCTTATCAAAGCTTTCATGCCATGTGCGATCATCCTTAAGTAAGTTTCTGTGAGACGTCTTTTTATGAGTGTGAACTAATGTGAGAATTGAGTTAAAACTACAAGTTCTAGGGGTACGATAGTCTAAATAACTCTAAACAAGGTTTGCTGCATAGTTGTTAACTTCACACACACACACAGATGCATGGATGTGATATATATGTTATATCTATCTTGGTGGCATGAGGAGCATGTGAATTTCTTTCATGATTTGATTGAGATTAATATGTCTTTGTAGAGCTGAGTTAGCAGTTGACTGGGAGGGAGTGTTAGAAGTTCTCTTTATCTTGTTGAAATTGAATTTAAGAATTTTGTTGGTATATTCACTGTAAACCCTCACGAGGCAACACTCGTCCACTAGGGGTTTAACGGCTTGTTGCATTAGCTAAATGCAACCGCAATTCCTGCGAAAGTGAGTTAGGATATCTTTTTCTATTTAGGTTAGCTTACTTTTAGTTTATTTTGTTTTCTTTCAGTCGTTGTAGTTTAGTATCGCTTGTTTTAATTATCGCTTTATCGCTAGGGACTAGCAATAAAATACAACTGCGCTAGAATAAGAAAATATACTACTTTAGTTCACAACATCCTATCACATATCTACAATTTGGGTTACAATGCCAGTTTATATACAATGTGACAAATCTATGATGAGTTGGGTTATTTTGGCTGTTATTTTGTGCAGATTGCTGTGTGCAGGAATCAATATCAGAAAAATGGTAAAGATTAACAACAAGCAAGATATTTCAAAGCTGAAATGTGAAGTTCGAGCGATCAAAAATCGATCAAGACGTCAAGCGATCGAAGGATGTTCAAGCGCTCGAAGAACTTGAGAGTTCAAGCGATCGAATGGAGTTCGATCGATCGAACATGCCTTTTTCAAAATAATGCGGGCACACAGCAGACGTAATTGTAATTAACTCTAGCCCTAGGTTTTTTCCTATATATCAGTTGTAAACACGTCCCTAGGGATACCCACACTTTGTTTTATAGTTTTCTAGAGAGATAGAGAGTTTTGATTCGTTTTGTAGGTTTCAAGGTTTGGTATTGATTTTTTTCGGATTTTCAACAAGTTTAATCTAAGTCCAATGTTCAGGTTCTTTTACATTAGATTATTTACATTCTGTTAGTGATTCTTCATAATTTAAGTAGTGACAATCGTTCGCTTGTTTATTAGTAGTGATAAAAATCCATAGTTTTCATTATTTTATGTTAAAAACACAACCAAACAAGACCTTAATGTTTTCTCACGTTAAAAATCAATCTGCTGCACTCTAGACTATGTCTGAATAGTCTCAGAGTTGGGAGATCACTGGTGGCATGATAGAACCATGAAACAGCAGGTGTAGAAGGAACACCGATGGTAGATGACGCACTCCTGCAACAGTGGGAGAATGATGAGATGTGGGAACCATGGGATGAGAATGATTTGCAAGATGTCGTGCCCAAACGCTATAATGTTGTCTTCACATTTGTGGATGACTTCATCATTATTGAATTGTTTCCATACATCTATGTGCACGTAAGCTATTTATTGTTCAGGCTTCAGTGCCCCCTACCTGCTAGTGCACATGGTTCTGTCATGCCAATAGTGAGGTTGAATCCTTGTCACATTTCATTTTTATTTCCGTTTTTCCCTTGTTCGTTCCCTTCATTTTTTTTCCCTTCTTTTATTCCGTTCTTTGTCTTATTCTAATTTAATTTTTTGTCCTTGTTTTTTTTTTTTTTTTTGTGTCTTTGTCTAGGAATATCACTATGAATCAAAATCTACCACCGGTGTTCCTTCCACACCTGCTGTTTCATGGTTCTGTCATGCCACCGGTGATCTCCCAACTCTGAGACTACTCAGACATAGTCTGGAGTGCAGCAGATTGATTTTTAACGTGAGAAAACATTAAGGTCTGGTTGGTTGTGTTTTTAACATAAAATAATGAAAACTATGGATTTTATCACTACTAATAAGCAAGCCTACGATTGTCACTACTTAAATTTCATTGACTAAGTGCACTCCTAGATCTAATTTCATGGTTAACTATGTGTAGGATTAGACCTCAAACTTGTTAATTTTGCTTAGGATTTTCTACATTTTAATCTATGTGCTTACATGCTCTTATGTGCCTAATTGAAATTATGCTAAACCTAAATGTTATTTAATTGCTATGTTTCAATTAAATTGAACTACAAATGTCTTATATGCTTAAGTTGTTGATTATGCTTTACATGATCTCCTCCTAACTATGTAGCCTTGGTTTCATGGACTACTATGTATAATTTCTTGACATTGAAAATCTTAGAAATGGCATTGTAGTTGCATAATCATTGTGGTCATATTTCATAATCAACAAGTCGGTAAAGCATTCATGGCATTGGATTTAGGACTTGTGATCATTGTTGGAATTCCCACGATTGGGAAATGTCTCTTGAAATCCCCATTTGGGGATAGTTATTGCTGAAATTCCGAAAGCGGGTGTGAGGTGAGGAAGGTTATTTGTGATCCTTAAAACATTCAAAAACACAGGGTCATATTCGGTTAGCTACCGAAGATCTTGTATGCTACACTCACGTTGGAGTGGCTCGCATCCGCTGTTGAGAGTGAGTGGTTATGGACATTGGTATTGGAAGTTGCACGATTTGGCTTTACGGCTAATTGCATTGCCACGGCGGCAAGTCATTGCACTGCATGTCTTAGCATGATTTTAGAAGTAGTAGTACATTTCTTCAATGTTTTCTACTGAGCCGTCATGCTTAATGAATCTATTAAACCCTCTTTTTCAGGAAATGTTGATTAGGGCACGGTCCAAGAGTTATCCGACGCTGTAGACACCCCATTTTGTCGGCTATCAGATTTAGGAGACCCATAACTTGGTGGTTCACAATGATCGAAAAAGACTCAAAAGGACTCCTGGAAGTTAGTTCTATTTCTCAAAATGCTCAGAATGACCAAAATGCCCCTAAAAGCCCGAAAACTCCCAGATTTGGACCAAAAGTTCTGAAAACATGCTATTCCATAAGAAAAGTAAGAAAATGGGTTCTTAAGTAAAATCAGATGCAATCGTCAGCTCCCAGAGACCCCCGGAAGTCCCGGAAGTTCCCAGAAAGTCCCCGTTGACCGATTTGACCAAGGTTTGATCGAAATCGTCCAAATTCAGAGAAAAGTTCAAGAATCATTCTGGATCATGTGGAAAGTATTAAAATAAGTTTTAAAAGAAAACCGAACGAAAACGTCAGCTCCTGGGAGCTCCCAGAGGTTTTCAGAACTTCCCGGGAATCCCAAGTTTGACCAGTTTGACCAAAAGTTGACTTTAAAACTAGAGCACCGTATCATTTTTCAAATATTTTTCATAGATACTAGAGGTTAATAGCTTTCCAACGGTATGTCGCACATAATTTCTGGATTTAAAACGGATTTATTATAAATTTCTGAAGGTGAAAAAGGCGAGCAAATTGGCTTTTATCGCGTATACCGCGAAACTTTTCAAAGTGACCTATCTCTGAAACATTTTATATAGAAAGTATACTCCGATGCCTTTCCAACGGTATATCACAAGCTCAGTTTGGAGTTCGTACGCATTTCTGTGAATTTCGGACGAAATAGGGCCTTTTCGCGAATACCGGAAACTCTGGGGGCCTAAATTCAATTTTTTAGGCATCTGAGGAGCAGTGCCGCGGCGGCACTGGGCCACTGCCGTGGCAGCACATGGACACTGTCGCGCTGGCACTTAACCCTCGCAGAGTCCATTTTTTGTAATTTATTTGGGGGTCCAATTTGATTAATTAAAAATCAAAACGATGTAGTTTTATGTTCACAGATGTTTGGGACCAATGAGAGTACTTCTAAAACCCCAAAACCACCCCCAAATTAGCCTATATAAACCCCTCATTGCTCTTCATTTGAGGGGGGGGCAAGTGCAAAACTTGAGAAAGTTTTAGAGAGAAAGAGTGATAGAGATAGGTTTAGAAGAGAGAAAGAGAGCTTCTCCCACTGATTTTCTGTAGAAAGTGAGTTCTAAACTCAAGTTCTTCCATCATCCCTCTATATACTTCATCATCAATACACCCAACCACCATTTCTCTAAGCATTCATGAGTTAGGGAGCTACTTCCATGTCCAAATGTCAATATCTATGAGTGAAACACCAAGCTACAAGTCCAAAATCACATTGATTATCATCTATTGATTGTTATTTACATGCTTGTTCATATTATGTTCATCTCTTCTTAATTTCATTTCTTTTTTTTATTTTTTTCCTTTATTTACTTACTTGCTCTTCATCATCTAAATTATGACATGAAGTTTGAGGTGAGTGAATCCTTATGGATAGTAGCTCTTGACCTCAAAAACATATTTAATAGATGATTATAACTTCAATACCTTCAAGGTATCCTTGAAGTTATATTCAAAATAAAAATGAATCTCTCCAAAAATATTGGGGGTTCTTGATGATGAGTTTGATGTTGATATTCGAAGAGAACATAATCTCTATTTGATGTTGAAAATAAACTTTCAAAACCCCTCTCAAACCCTCTCATTTTGATCTCAAGAAAGAAAACTCGAATGTTTTTTCCAAAATCTTTAAAACAGTGAGTCAAAACAGTGAATGATCTGAGCTCAAAGATTTCTCTAGAACTCAAAACTCAATGTATGGATGCAAGACCACTTATTAGAGAACACCCATGATTTTTGGTTTGACATGAAAATACTTGGAAGGATTCCATTTTAGTCCAAACATTCTCTCCAGATATTCTGCATTTACTGTCACAGCAGCTTGGTCGACTTTCAACTTGTTTTACAGAAAAACTTTTCCAAAACGAGTGGTTCCAACTTATTTTTCCCTTGAACTTCAATGTCTTAGGGAACTTTCTGTATAATATAGGCCTCTATATCTTTTGTTTTTATTTTCTAAGATTTTCTAATATTTCAGTCGACAGTACGGACTCTGTTTCTGAATAACCTCTATTGTTTATATGATTTCTCTCAATATGTGATAGTTATTAAAGATTGGATTTTTGGGTTGTGTTCTAGACACAATAAGGAGGATCTCCATAAAAAAATCATGTGTTGAAAACATTCCTAACCCCTCTTTTCAATTTCCAAAAGATCATGTTATTGTTCTGTCCACTATTCACAGCAAGCACACTTTTACTTTCATTCTTTGATTTGATGCTTATATGCACTTCAAATTAGTTCATATCTTAGGAAGTGGTCCATACTATATTTGTACATATTCCATTATGATTTCCTTCATTCATTCATACACATTCTAGACTTCTAAGTCATTCTAGGAATCCATGAACACAAAACACACTACAACCTTTGCACATTCTAGGATCATACATTGCATTCATGCAAGATTTGGGGCTTTTGTGACTCATAATCTAAGAAGATTATAAGGAATGAACTTGATCACATGTCCATGCTTCCCCCGATCTAATCATCCTTTCTCATCCGTCCCGAGGATTGAGAGGTCTTCTTTTCCCAAAGATTAACATGCATCGTTCTAGTTTGCTAGGCATATTTTGATTTATTTGATTATTTGTTTCAAGAACAACTCATATCCCCTTTTGATTAGGAAAACTTAATTACTTGATATGTGATTAGACGATTTTTCCTAGGTTTGTTTGTGTGGTCTTTCACTTTTGCATTGTGTGAATTTAGCTTAGATCTTATGAATGATATCTTATCTTTTGATTTTCCATTTCAAGATTCTTATGTGATGTAATATACTTATCATAGTATTAATTGTCGAACCATACATAGTATAAGATGATTATTTGGATCCTAATTGAGGCCCGTCGAAAGACGGGGCGAGTTGAGGGTGTTTTAGTCGCAACAAAGGCTCCTTCCTCTCTCGTACCAAAACCCTGAGCCGGGTTCTTTGGTTATGAAGGGCCGGTGCCCTTTATCCATTTAGGTGAGTCAAAATTAGGTTTCCTGGTTCCTTAAAGACCAAGTGGCGACTCTGTATCTGTTTTCAACAGACCCTTCCTTTTCTTTGACCCAAATCAATTTCAAACAAAAAACAACAAAGAAGTGGAATTCCGCGTGTCCACAATCTGGAGACTCTGCTGGGGATATTTATTTTCAAAATAAAATAATACAGAGGTTTGACTCATAAGAAGCATCCTTAAAATCATCTTTTTATTGTGTCTGGTTCACCGCATTGCACCTCTGCATTTCCCCTCCGACTGTGTCTGAAACGCGGCGCTGACATTGTTCAGGTCTTGCTGTACCAGGGCACAAGCCACCGTTGATACTGTACCTTCCAAGGTATATCAAAAAGAGTACAAACCTCCGTACTTTCTCCCTGGCAGTATATTGGAACTCTCGTCAACGGACCCTCTCTGACTAAACCCAGCCTTTGCATATAGATTCCTGTAAAACCTTTCATAGGACTGTTCATTTATCTTTTCAGATAGGACAATGTGATATAATTGTTGTATGCCCTGACGGGATTACCTGCGCGGTGTAGACGCTTATGTGGCACGAGGCTAAACCTCTTTCTTATGATTTCCAAGGCAATCACTCACATGTGATCACATTGAGTTGACCTGCCTAGGCACCATGACAAGGATGTCTGCTCCATGCTCACAAAGATATACACCGCAAACCTTGTTTGTCGGTCCTAAGACATAGGAGTATGAAAACCTGCTAGACAGTATGATCACCATCATCACATGCTCCCGCCATATCAACTTGTTTCTCCGAGAAACTCTATCCAGATATCTCAGATATAACCACATTAACCAGTTTCTCCTAGAAAATCTGTCCAGATATCCCAGATATAACCACATTAACCAGTTTCCCCCAGAAACTCTGTCCAGATATCCCAGATATAACCACATTAACCCGTTTCTCCCAAAAACTATATCCAAACCAACCAGAAATCCCTATTTCTCCTAAAAACTCAAATAACTTCTAGAAATTTCTCCGAATCTTCCAAATCCCTGTTTCTCCCAAAAACTCTATCCAAAATTCCCGAAGTATCCCGAAAATCCCTGTTATCCCTTGGTGATCGTACTGGAAAGTAAGGTTAGCACACTCTGTATGGCTAGGACCTTATTTGTTTAACTGCTATCTGTTAAACGTAAGGGCATCATATCGATTAGGGCTTGCATCCGCATGCTTGTCTCATATGCATACACAATTCATGTCAGTTCGCATGCACGTACATCCTGTCAGTCTCTATACATTAAATGCATACATATCATCATTCTCACCCATCTCAATCATTGTACAGAAGTCATATACTTACTGCAACCGTCCACGATTCACATCGTTAAATCCTTCAAAATTCTGATCATCTCCTTCCGCTAGGAGTCCATAAGAAGTATTTTTGCGCCTCTGCTAATTCGGGCTTTTACTTCTATTTGCATAAAACGTAGCCCCGGGTAAGAACACTATTGTACCTCCCCGAATTCATTGTCGTGATCACGAGCTAGCCCAGGCTAACATAAACCCACTAATGGCTTACTAAGCTCTCGAAGGGAAAGTGAACAATCTACAAACCACTGTTGAACATCTAAGTTTAAGGATAAGCCGATTTGAGAAGATGGTGCAGAGCATCAATAAAAGAAAGTATGGGTTGTCCGACGCCGTCTATCCAAGCCCATTTCCACATCCGAATCCTTACTCATGTCCAAGTCCACACCCTTGATTGGGTAATCCTATTTCATATCCGAACACAAGAGCCACTCCGAGGACCCACTTGAACTCAAAGTTTAACAAAGCCCGCAACCCAAGAACCTTTACTAACCTGGGTATGCCGTTGTCCGTTATCCTTGATAACCTCATCACAAAGGGGCACCTCCAACTTCTTCAGCCTCGTGCTAGTATCCCTTCGCCTAACTGTAACCTGTCCAAATATTGTGACTACCACCAAGGCCCAGGTCACGACACCGACAGTTGCATGCGCCTTCGCCATGATATCTGAGACCTCATCGATCAGAAAATCATCGAGCCTTCACCCATCCAACCCAATGTCAACCAAAATGTCAGCTTCATCGAACCTAAAGCCCCTGGCTCATCTGTTCAAATGATCCCTTTTGCTGATACCCATGAATGTTGAACCTATACCGGTGAAGCGATGGTGTTTGGGACTTTTGCTAGCAAAACAAATGAGGATGCTCTTTCAAAAAAAAGAATAAGCGAGTCACCGTGACACTCCATTTGAGACCAAGCCGAGTCTAGACGAGTCTGTCCTATGTTTTGAATCTATTTCAAGTTTAGTCTTGTTGTCAAGTCTGTCAGTCTTCAAGTTGTTATGAGTCTGTGTCGAGTAATGTAATCCTTCTTCTTTTGATGGAATGAAATATCATTTTTGTCTAATTTGATATGTCTAGTCATCAATGCACGAATCATCGAACTAAAATGTCACTTTTCAAATTACCATAGATATTGCTCTGCTAATATTTTTTCTGCAACAAAACAAAAAAAGAATCCTAAAAGGTCAAAGTCGATTTCACGCTGTCACCGATGAAGAGCTGAGAATTGAATAGTCTTACTTTAAGAATTTAAAGATGTTCATGCCTCAATCTTGAAAAGACATGTTTGAAACTGACTTGGGGCTTGCCCAACACCCTTTTTCACCATTTCAAAGCCTGAGCCCAATCCAATGGGGAGCCATACAATCTGTCTGTTGAAGGAAGTGCAGACTTAGTCCTTGATGGTAGCCAAACACTTTCAATGAGTTTCTTCTCCCCTTTTAAAACAAAAAAAAAGCAAAAAAACAAAAAAAAACAAAACAATAAAAAGAGAAAAAAAGAAAGAAAAGAAAAGCTCGCCAGGTTGAAAACCCGAAAGGGCACCTAGGCAGAAGTTAGAGCTGAAAAAGATGTTGATTTCCAAGTTCTGACCTTAGCCAGTCAAAATGATGGAGAAAATGAAAGGAAGAAAATTTTGGTGACACAGAGAATTGTACACTTCAAGGTACATCATGAGAACATACCTAGATCACATTTCAAAAGTCTCGGAATGACCACAAATAAATTCCGAAAACCGATATGCACATTATGGAATTCTAAAATTGTGATCAAAAGACCTCACAAGAATCAACTACATGAAAAGTAAAATTGACTGGCTAGGCGAAAGTGAAAAGGATCAATCCTCAGAAAGAAAAGAAAAGAAAAGAAAGGGAGATCGAAACTGAATCCTTTTATTCAAGGCTACCACAAGTGAGCTAAGTTTAAACTTCTTTGACGATTGGTTTGAAAAACCCTCAACCAATTTCTTTCAAGACTTTGGCCTGAATCCCGCTCAGGGGATACGTAGGCAACCGCATCGGTTCGATCGACATCATCATAATCAAATCAATTTCTTTCAAGACCTTGCCTTGAACTACGCTCGACCTGATTCCCACTCGGGGATACGTAGGCAACCGCATCGGTTTGGTCATCCCACCTACCTAAAAATAACCCAACTTTCTTCAAGCCTTACCTTGAACTACGCTCGACCTGATTCCTGCTCGGGGATCCGTAGGCAACCGCATCGGTTCAGTCATCCCACCTACCTAAAAATCACCCCTCCTTCTTTCAAGGTCCTAGCTCGAACTACGTTGGACCTAATTCCAACTCAGAGGTACGTAGGAAGACTTTCAAAAAGAAAAGAAGGATGGCTCGCTAGGTCAAAAATTCGAAAGGACGCCTAGGAAAAAATTAGAGCTAAATCTAAAGTGAGCAATAACAAAAGAGAGAAAAGAGCTCGCTAGGTCACCTCACTAGTGCCTAGGAAAAAGTTATGAGCATTTGAGAGATTAAAGTCACGGTCCTTGCCTCAAGCCAGAAAATCACCTTCCACACTAGGGGAAAACTTTGGCTACCCGCCTCGTTTGCCTGAATTTTACTATCTACCCTTCATACAAGGGGCAAACTTCGGTCACCTACCTCGTTTGCCCAAAAACTCCAATAAACCATCATTCCAAACTAGGGGCAAACTTCGGTCACCCACCTCGCTTACCTATGAATTCCACTTCCTATACCTCAAACTAGGGGCAAACTCCGTTTGCCTAACACGATCCCTTCATACCAAGGGCAAGTTTTCAAGTTACCAACTTGTTTTGAAAAATTTTGAAATAGAGCATCTTTTATTCTAAAAGCTAAGGCACTAATTCCAAGCACTTCTTGGGAGAAGTAGAGAATTGATTAGATCAATAGGGAAGAATTTTCAAAAACCAGATTTATCAGCAAAGTGCTATCATATTAAGATGAGGAGTGAACATAAAAGATGAGCGGTGCATCGCTTATGACAAAGACACATTGAATTATGCTAATTTGTGCACTTCGTGTCGTTACTTCTGTCAAGTCAATCCTTGTTTGGTTGAGTCAGTAATAATCTGATCGAAACTGTATCAGAGTTTAATGTTCATACAACCCAATCCAACTTTCCTCGTCAACATTGTTCCTGTGAAGTCCATTTTCCTTAATGGTCTCAATTGTGTGGATTTAAAGTGATTCCCAAATTGTAAAACCTGTGGATACAAGCAAAAGTTCCAAACACCGTTATTGCACTTGTCAAGGCTGCAACATGATATGAGTCCCAAGAACCTCGAGCATTGGTGATACCCCCAATCACAGTCACTTGTCTTCATAAATCAGTTCATAAGATACACTGGCTATCTTCTACCAGCTCCTAAGCAACCAAGCCAAAATTGTGTCACGAATGTTCTTCATCCCCAGCTGAATTACTCTATTCACAATGCAACCATTCTTTCCACAGCCGAATCCTCTCATTCCAAATAGAGCTAGTTCATCTCTAGAAGAGTGTCCTGAACAAATATGGTGTATCTCGGTCAAGACTACATCCTTTCCTCAGAAGAAAGAGTTGATCATCCCCAGCAGATTCAATTTAATCCCCAGCAGGCATATCAATTTGTCAGTTCTTTTGATCACAGTTAGTCCAACCGTTGGTCCAAGCTATGACAGTCACAATAGTTCACAGTCGACTCGTCATCTCGATTCGTACATCATTAGTTCAATCCATGACAGTCACAGTAGTTCATTGTCGACTCGTCATCTCAATTCGTACATCATCAGTTCAATCCATGACAGTCATAGTAGTTCACTGTCGACTTGTCATCCCGATTAATACATCGTCAGTCCTTCTAATCACGGTTAGTCCAACCGTTGATCCAATCCATGACAGTCACAGTAGTACACTATTGACTCATCATCTTGATTCGTACATCGTCAGTCCTTCTGATCACGGTTAGTCCAACCATTGATCCAATCCATGACAATCACAGTAGTTCACTGTTGACTCGTCATCTTGATTCATACATCGTCCGTCCAATCCATGAAAGTCATAGTAGTTCACTATTGACTCATCATCTTGATTCATACATTGCCAGTCCTTCTAATCACGATTAGTCCAACCGTTGATCCAATCTATGACAGTCACAGTAGTTCACTGTTGACTCGTCATCTTGATTCGTACATCGTCAGTCCAATCCATGAAAGTTATAGTAGTTCACTGTCTACTCGTCATCTCGATTCGTGCATCGTCAGTTCATTAATCATCATTAGTTCACAATAACTCTTATTCAAAATATGTCATGTTCATCGTCCCTTATAAATTGAGGCAAATCTTTTATTGTAGACCCTTTGGATTAAGGTAGGACTTTCGCGTCCACCAGTTATCTCAGACTACCCCGTTTACTCTTTGATATCTGGGACTGCCAAGTTCGTCAATTATCTTAGGGATTCCATGTCCATCATTAGTGCTTCCACGTCTGTCAATCATCTTGGAGGCCTGAATAGGCTTTTCGGAACGACCATTGGAAGATTTAATCAACCGTGAGAGATCGGAGTTGAATCCTAGTTCTCAGTCAAGAATTAAAATAGTTAAGAGAGATTCTCAGAGAATCACATACCATCCCCAATAGAACCTAAACCAAATTTCCAGATTGGTCATCATAAAAATCGGCCAACGATTGAAAAACACCGCCCGCGGTCAAAAGACGCCGACTCCTAGGGCAAACTTTGTCTATTCACAATCTAAGGCTCCGTGTCTGTTGGTTATCGTGAGCTTCTTCACTTATCGCGAGCTTCCTCACTCCTTCGTCCAAAATCGTGAGCTTTCTCACTTATCATGAGCTTCCTCACTCCTTCATTCAAAATCGTGAGCTTTCTCACTTATCGTGAGCTTCCTCACTCCTTTGTCCGAAATCGTGAGCTTTCTCACTTATCGTGAGCTTCCTCACTCCTTCATTCAAAATCGTGAGCTTTCTTACTTATCGTGAGCTTCCTCACTCCTTTGTCCGAAATCGTGAGCTTTCTCACTTATCGTAAGCTTTCTCACCCCTTCATCCAAAATTGTGAGCTTTCTCACTGATCGTGAGCTTCCTCACTCCTTCATCCAAAATCATGAGCTTTCTCACTTATCGTGAGCTTCTTTACTCCTTTGTCCGAAATCGTGAGCTTTCTCACTTATCGTGAGCTTTCTCACTTATCGTGAGCTTCCTCACTCCTTTGTCCAAACTCGTGAGCTTTCTCACTAATCGTGAGCTTTCTCACTTATCATGAGCTTTCTCCCTTATCGTGAGCTTCCTCACTCCCTTGTCAAAAATTATGAGCCCTCTCACCTACCCATCAGCTATTGTGAGCTTTCTCGCTTGACGGTTATCGCGAAACCCTTCTCCGATTGGCTATCTTGAACTTCCTTATCCATCGCTTGGTATCCAGGTTTTCTGTGTCCGTCGATTATCTTTAATTGTCATCCTATGGGACCCCACGTCCGATTACATTTGTTTGCGATGCACACTTTTCGTAATTTAAGAAGTTTGCCCGAGACTCAGAGTCTTCAACACCTTGGTATCCTTATCAGGATCAACCACTGCATTAGATTCAACACCAGCACAACATAAGTCCACTCGGGGTGGCACACACCCCACAGTACCAGCTCATGCTAGGATCAGAACACTAAACATGATAGGTCTCAGGACACAATTCATATCACATCCATGCATTGCATATCACTCTTATAGCATAGCATCCGCCTGATTGTTGTGTATGTGCATGTATGATTTATTCCTTTGTGCCCCGAACTACGCCCTGGTCTGATTCCCCTTGGGATACGTAGGTAGCTCACGCAGAGCGCGACCAGCACTAGCCTCAGCATCATTGCATCTTTTGCAATGCTTTTTATCCTAAATCTATAGCCTCCCAAAGACCTGTCTCTTCAAAGCTTTGGCACTCGCTTGCGACATGCGTTGCCTCGCAAGTTCATGCCAAAGAGGGGAAAACCGTAGACACCCCATTTTGTCGACTATCAGATTTAGGAGACCCATAGCTTGGTGGTTCATAATGATCGAAAAAGACTCAAAAGGACTCCCGGAAGTTAGTTTTATTTCTCAAAATGCTCAGAATGACCAAAATGCCCCTGAAAGCCCGAAAACTCCCAGATTTGGACCAAAAGTTCTGGAAACATGCTATGTCATAAGAAAAGTAAGAAAATGAGTTCTTAAGTAAAATCAGATGAAATCGTCAGCTCCCAGAGACCCCCGGAAGTCCCGGAAGTTCCTAGAAAGTCCTCGTTGACCGGTTTGACCAAGGTTTGACCAAAATCGTCTAAATTCGTCGAAAAGTTCCGGAATCATTCTAGATTATGTGGAAATTATTAAAATGAGTTTTAAAAGAAAACCGAACAAAAACGTCAGCTCCTGGGAGCTCCCAGAGGTTTCCAGAACTTCCCGAGAATCCCAAGTTTGACCAAAAGTTGACTTTAAAACCAGAGTACCGTATTATTTTTTCAAATATTTTTCATAGATACTAGAGGTCAATAGCTTTCTAACGGTATGTCGCACATAATTTCTGAATTTAAAACGGATTTATTATAAATTTTCGAAGGTGAAAAAGGCGAGCAAATTGGCTTTTATTGCGAATACCGCGAAACCTTTCAAAGTGACCTATCTCCAAAACATTTTATATAGAAAGTAGACTCCGATGCCTTTCTAACAGTATATCACAAGCTCAGTTTGGAATTCGTACGCATTTTCTGTGAATTTCGAACAAAATAGGGCCTTTTTAAGAATACCGAAACCTCTGGGGGCCTAAATTCAATTTTCTGGGCATCTGAGGAGCAGTGTCGTAGCGTTACTGGGCCACTGTCGCAGTGGCACATGGCCAGTGCCGCGGCGGCACGCAACCCTCGCAGAGTCCATTTTTTTGTAATTTATTTGGGGGTCCAATTTGATTAATTAAAAACCAAAACGATGTAGTTTTATGTTCACAGATGTTTGGGACCAATGGGAGTACTTCTAAAACCCCAAAACCACCCCCAAATTAGCTTATATAAACCCCTCATTGCTCTTCATTTGAAGGGAGGGGGGGGGGGCAAGTGCAAAACTTGAGAAGTTTTAGAGAGAAAGAGATATAGAGATAGGTTTAGAAGAGAGAAAGGGAGCTTTTCACACTAATTTTCTATAGAAAGTGAGTTCTAAACTCAAGTTCTTCCATCATCCTTCTATATACTTCATCATCAATACACCCAACCACCATTTCTCTAAGCATTCATGAGTTAGGGAGCTACTTCCATGTCCAAATGTCAATATCTATGAGTGAAACACCAAGTTACAAGTCCAAAATCACATTGATTATCATCTATTGATTGTTATTTACTTGCTTGTTCATATTATGTTCATCTGTTCTTAATCTCATTTCTTTTTTTATTTTTTTTTCCTTTATTTACTTACTTGATCTTCGTCATCTAAATGATGACATGAAGTTTGAGGTGAGTGAATCCTTATGGATAGTAGCTCTTGATCTCAACAACATATTTAATAGATGATGATTATAACTTCAATACCCCCAAGGTATCCTTAAAGTTATGTTCAAAATAAAAATGAATCTCTCCAGTAATATTGGGGGTTATTGATGATGAGTTTGATGTTGATATTCCAAGAGGTCATAATCTCTATTTGATGTTGAAAATATACTTTCAAAACCCCTCTCAAACCCTCTCATTTTGATCTCAAGAAAGAAAACTCGAATGTTTTTTCCAAAACCTTTAAAACAGTGAGTCAAAACAGTGAATGATCTGAGCTCAAAGATTTTTCTAGAACTCAATACTTGATGTATGGATGCAAGACCACTTGAAAAGTCTTCCTAACTCATTAGAGAACACCCATGATTTTTGGTTTGACTTGAAAATACTTGGAAGGATTCCATTTTGGTCCAAACATTCTCTCCAGATATTCTGCCTTTACTGTCACAGCAGCTTGATCAACTTTCAACTTGTTTTACAGAATTTTTTTCCAAAACGAGTGGTCCCAACTTATTTTTCCCTTGAACTTCAATGTCTTAGGGAACTTTATGTATAATATGGGTCTCTATATCTTTTGTTTTCATTTTCTAAGATTTTCTAACATTTCAGTCAACACTACGGACTCTGTTTCTGAATAACCTCTATTGTTTATATGATTTCTCTCAATCTGTGATAGTTATTAAAGATTGGATTTTTGGGTTGTGTTCTAGACACAATAAGGAGGATCTCTATAAAAAAAATATCATGCATTGAAAACATTCCTAACCCCTCTTTTCAATTTCCAAAAAATCATGTTACTGTTCTGTCCACTATTCACAGCAAGCACACTTATACTTTCATTCTTTGATTTGATGCTTATATGCACTTCAAATTAGTTCATATCTTAGGAAGTGGTCCATACTATATTTGTACATATTCCATGATGATTTCCTTCATTCATTCATACACATTCTAGACTTCTAAGTCATTCTAGGAATCCATGAACACAAAACACACTACAACCTTTGCACATTCTAGGATCATACATTGCATTCATGCAAGATTTAGGGCTTTTGTGACTCCTAATCTAAGAAGATTATAAGGAATGAACTTGATCACACGTCCATGCTTCCCCCCGATCTAATCATCCTTTCTCATCCGTCCCGGGGATTGAGAGGTCTTCTTTTCCCAAAGATTAACATGCATCATTCTAGTTTGCTAAGCATATTTTGATTTATTTGATTATTTGTTTCAAGAACAACTCATATCCCCTTTAGATTAGAAAAACTTAATTACTTGATATGTGATTAGACAATTTTTCCTAGGTTTGTTTGTGTGGTCTTTCACTTTTGCATTGTGTGATATTTGGCTTAAATCTTATGAATGATATCTTATCTTTTGATCTTCCATTTCAAGATTCTTATGTGATGTAATATACCTATCATAGTATTAATTATCAAACCATACATAGTATAAGATGATTATTTGGATGCTAATTGATGCCCGTCGAAAGACTGGGCGAGTTGAGGGTGTTTTAGTCGCGACAAAGGCTTCTTCCTCTCTCGTACCAAAACCCCGAGTTGAGTTCTTTGGTTATGAAGGGTCGGTGCCCTTTATCCATTTGGGTGAGTCAAAATTAGGTTTCTTGGTTCCTTAAAGACCAAATGGCGACTCTGTATCTGTTTTCAACAGACCTTTTCCTTCCTTTTTCAAAAAAATAATCTCAAAACAAAAACGAAAAGAGGTGGAATGCCGCGTGTCCACAGACGCGTGGCATCTCGTTTTGGAAGATTCCTTACGAGGAAGTCTTGTAATTTTGCTAATGTTCCAATGATATAGTTCATGGTAGGAACATTGTACTTGTTGTTATTAGTTATCTTATCCGTAGATTTGAATTATAAGAAACTATTTGTAAATTCCCTCTTGATCTTGAACTTGTTAGTTGAATCCTCACAGATTCTTGTTAAACTATGTTCTTAATATTCATTAGCAATTCAATGCCTTTAAACACTCCACGAATGCCTTCCCAGCAAAGGGGCATTCGACCGGTTGAAGATACTCATTCGACCGATTGAATGACCCCTGAAAGTGAATATTATCTTTTCAAAAACTTTGAAAATTTCCAAAAAAAAAACTAATTTGATTTATACGTAGCCCATGGTTACTCTATTATGGGAAAAAAAAATACTACTTTCAATTTCCTAAGGGCCGTTTGGCCCTAAATTGTTCCAAAACCTCTATTGATAAAGATATTCAAAACAAACTACATTACTTTGTTCACTTAATCTTTGGGGCTTTTTTACATCCTTGTATAAGCTCGTTTCAAACTAAAACTTTGTTGGTTGACCTTATTTGACCCGTTTGGTCCTCGAGGGTCAACTCTCACCTTTTGACTTTTCTTTGGGATCCACGTAGGACTCATCTTTGCTTCCGCATAGTTGAATTGGTCCACGTAGGACCATTCATTGTTTTCCTTTGTATGGTATGACTCGTTGACCTCGCCCACGTGGCTTGGTTTTTGGGGCGTTACACCTTCTGTCCGTTTGTTTTTTCCTAAATTTCGTATTCGAACTCCTCAAGGTAAGAGCTTCGTTTTGATACCCGCTAGGGCTTATTTGGCTAAGTTTTCTAAAAAGTCATTTTTTAGAATTTTCATAAAAATTTGATACTCGAACTTTTGATCTATAGGAATTGTACTAGACGGACTACTGCACGTTCTTTGTGGGTGTTCTTTGGATCGAAGTTTAGGAGCGTTATTCGGAGGTGAGTGATTCAACTATGTGTTTTGGAATAATTTCTTGACGTGTATGAAAAGCATGTGTTAGATTATAAATATATATTGTTTAGTTCGTATTGGGCGTCTATATTGATAAGTAGGCCCAATTGTACGGTGAAATGTTTTGATTATGTCGATAGCACGGTAAAATGCATTTGAGCATGTTTAATTGCTATTTGGGTCAAAGGAGTGCGTGTATCAAGCCATCGTTGTGGAGCCCTTATAGGCATAAGGTCGCACGTTTGAAGAAAAGAAACGTGGGTCTTACCTTTTCGCGTGGACTTATTGGCGAGGAGTCGCGGATTAGGAATGTGGGACTCCGGAGACTAGTATGAAATGTAGAGATGTGAATGCGAATATGTTTATCATTCATGTGCATTGTTGTTTTATTCACTAAGCGCTAGCTTAAACAAATCGAATATGTGTGGTTATTCAAATAACCATCAGGTGTTAATGTTGGCAAGGATTCGCAGAAGTGAGCACGAGGGTTTGGAAGTTCTTGTTGAAAGCGACTTATCATGCCTATCTCATAGTTTTGAATTAGAAATGTTGTAATAAAGATTTTATAACCTTTTAGCTATGTTTAACTTAGATTCGTAGAATGGATTCATAATGTTGTAATAGTCAAGAATCTTTTGTAATTATGTTTTAGTAATGTTATAATCCAGTTGGGATTGTTTCGGTATGAGTTTGGAGTGTGTGTTTAGTCCCTGTATGATTTCAGAAAAAACTTTAACTTGAAAAATGCTGCAGAAAAGGGCTGATGCAGGATAACAGTCGACTGAACGGGGACATAGTCGACTTTCAGTCAACTGGACCCCTGTTTTATCGAAATATCTTTCAGAGGACACCAGTCGACTGGAAGATGGGAACCAGTCGACTGGAATATGTTTTCAAAACATACATGCTACTGGATTGGGCTCGGTCGACCGGACGAGACCAGTCGACTGAACATTTGAGGCATCAGTCGACTGGAGTTAGCTGTTGGAGTTTTCCTATTCTTTGCAACTCCAAGTCAGTCGACTAGGGCCCCGACCCAGTCGACTGGACTGCTGGTTTTAAAAATGAATTATTTTGTTTTCCGCACCGTATTCTTAAACTAAGTCTTTTGGGAACGTTAATGAATTGATATAGCCTCGGTGGCGTGCCACGAGCTCCGGCTCTGCTTTTGTGGGACCGGACTGTAACACTTCACCACATTTTTTGTGGTCATATTGATTAGTTTGACATCGCTGATGGCCCCTAAGATATCTGCAATTTAGAATGTGTTAAGTTTTCAATTCATGTAAACATTATTGTCATATTAGAGAATACTATTATGGTAACTTAAAAGTTAACATATCTATTGAAGCTTGTTTATTAAGTATATCCTGAATTTCTCCGAAGTGAATTTATTCAACAATGAATCCTATTGTAGTGTTTGGTTTGCGTGAAAGGAAAGGAAAGGAAAAGGGAAAGAGAGGGAAAAAAAAGAATACCGATTTTCCAAGTATTCGCTCGTTCACTCATCTGTATCAGAAAACTAAAAAAGAATGCCAGTTTCCCTAGTATTCGCTTGTACACTCATCTGTATTAGAAAACTAAAAATTTCTCAAAAAAAAAATTTGAAAATCAAGAAAAAGGAATTGAAATGTAAAATAAAAGATTTTGTTTGCTTTTCATCTTATTTCTTTTCCTTCCTATAATTTTTATCTTTTGTCTTGATAACCAAACAAGGAAATAAGTTTTCCTTTGTGTCTCCTTTTAATACCTCCCTAAATCCATGAACCAAACAGATCCTTAACAGTCATTACTTCTTCAAATTAATGTTATTGAAGATATAACCCCAAGCATACTATGGATGAGCCGATAGACTTGTTCTCTAATACATCAACTACAGATTATGGCTCCTCAGAACTGTTATGCTGCCCATAACTACCACTAGGTCCACCAAAATATATCAAGTACAAATTCCACCGACCCATGTGGCCGGATGGTATCACTTGCTCTCTTCCTTTAGGGGAGCAAGGTTCAATCCTTGCTATATGCAAGGTTTGGGGCGTTTATACCCTTTGTTTGTAGAATGACCGTTAGTCTTTCAGTATGATGTAATGTGTTGAGGCTTCCAATGCTTGAATGCTAAGTGTGTGCGTGTGTGGGTGCGTGAGCCTGTACAGGTAAGTAATAATATATATATATATATATATACATATCTACCTTCAATCAATGTACACACACACACATATCCTAAGAGAACCCCAAGACCATAAGCTTTAAGGAGTGACTTCTTTCCCACGTCTGCACAAAGAAAATACCCTTTATGTCACTGGTGTTGAAGTTCAAGCTAATTGTCTAGCAGAAAAACAGAACTGTATTGTTTATACTTATAAAAGATAAAAGAGTCAAATGAAAAACCAAAGAAGCAAACCATAACCTATAATAAATATTTCATCTTTCAATAATCTTAAAAGTTTTAAGCCACCACCAATTTCTCCAAACTTCTGTACATTAACTTCCATGTCACCATAGAAAGAACTCGATATCATTAAACAAGAACAGAAGAAAAGAATTCAGAAGGACCAAACTTAAGAAAACCTTTCTTTCTTTACTTTGTTCTTCATTCATGGATTTGGAATTGGTTCAATATCCTTGAGAAGTCCCACTACTTGTTGCATACTTGGCCTCTTTGAAGGCAAATCAGCAGTGCACAAATAACCAATTTTCAAGGCCTCGTCCATTTGTGTATCTAATCCCGTATCACGAATTTTCAGATCAATAGCTCTAGACCCTTGATTCTTTCTCACCAATCCTTTCACCCAACTCACCAAATTTCCTTCTTTTTCCTCCGGATACTCATCTTCAACGGGTTTCTTTCCAGTAATTAGCTCCAAAAGAACGACCCCAAATGCATAAACATCAGATTTTGGTGTTGGAGTTCTTGATGAACCACTTTCTGGCACAAGAAACTCCGGAGGTACATAACCCGGTGACCCAAGTGCAATCTCATCTTCTAGTCCATTCCCAAAAATCTTAGCAAGTCCAAAATCAGACAATCTTGGGTCCAAATCTGAATCAAGATAAATACTACTTGCTCTAACATCTCTGTGAATCATCGGGGGTGAGCAACCATGATGGAGAAATGCTAGAGCTCGGGCAGTCCCAAGTGCAATTTTGTGCCTGAATAGCCAAGTTCTCAACAACCCTTCATTTTCAACATTCTGAATGAGATTGTCGTTATCTTCATGTTCCCAAGTGTCTGTGCTCCAATGTTCGGAGCTTTGTACCCCAAGGGACAAGCCATGAAGCAAATTTTGCAAATTACCATTTTCCATGTAATCGTAAATGGCAATTCTTTGTTCACCTGCTAAGCAATATCCGTTCAAAGGAACAAGATTAGGGTGTTTGATTCTACCAATATATTCGAGCTCTTTTGCAGCTTCTTGATCAGTCATGGTGGACCCGTGGACCAAAACCTTAACGGCTACATGAACCCCACCGGGTAGGAATCCTCTATAAACAGGTCCAAATTTGCCTTCAGACAACAATGTGCCCCGATCAAAATGTGAAGTTGCAGATAAGAGATCGGCAAATGTGAAGTTCAACAATGGTTTCTCAAAAATCACCACCGGGACTGATCTAGCGAGCTTAACATCGGCTACCCAAGTTGTAGAATCCGTGTGGAAGGAAAAGGGCCCAGAGATATTTTTCTCTTCTTTGTTTCCATTTTGTTTCACTGCCCACATTCTTGTTTTTCTTCGACAACCAAAGGCTATAAACATCAATCCCAGAACCAAACAGACCATAGACAAGGTTAAAACAAGAGCAAGCTTGATCCCTCTATGCTTATGAGCTGTCCTGATGACTTCTGGTTTTACAGCTATTGGACAGCTATTGAGGGAACCAAAGAAAGCTGATTGGAGTGTTTCGGGTGAAAATTCTGAATCACAAAGAGTTAAGTTGTTGAAAGAGAAGTTGAATCTCTCCATCCAAGGGAGTTTCTCCAAGAGTGATAATGGGATTTCTCCGATCAAATTGTTGTACGAAAGATCAAGAATTTGGAGGTTTTTGATACTCAAAAGAGGAACTTTGTAGGTGAGATTGTTTCTCGAAAGATCAAGTGCTTTCAAGCTAGTCAATTCTGAAACTTCCGTGGGAATGTGACCAATAAGACTAGTTTCAGACAAGTTGAGATATTCTAAACCAGAAAGCATTTTGATTTCCGGGAATTCTTGCCAAGAAAACCGATTTTGCGCGAGATTAAGGTGTTTTAGATTCTGGGCTTCATTCAAATTGTGAAAAATTTCACCACTAAGTTGATTCTCAGATAAGTCTAGATAAACCAAATTAGACCAATTGAATTGTACCTGAGAAATGTGACCTTGAAACTGGTTTTGGCTCAAGTCAATCACCTCCAATGACTCCTGAAAAAGACCAATTATAGAACCCTGAAACAGATTACTTGAAATGTTAAGGTAACTGGTCGATTTTAACCCCTCAAAATCCGAATGGCGGCCATGAATCTCATTTTTTGCAAGGTTCAAGAATTCGAGCTTAGGAAATGCATAACCAAAACCAAAAGGAATAGTCCCACTTAGCCGATTTGACGAAAGATCGATTGAAACCAGCGAACCGCAATGTATAACCCCAGATGGAATGCTTGAATTGAACCCATTTCGATCAAGTTTAAGAACTTGCAAACTGAAAAGAGAGCCCATAGTTTCAGGGAGATTCCCAGAAAAATTGTTGCAAGAAAGGTCTAAAATTTCGAGTAGACCGAAATTATGTACGTTGTTTGGGAGATTCTGATAAATTTGATTGTATGAGAGATTGAGGGTCTTGAGTGCACCTAAACTCCAAAAATCTGAAGACAAACCAGTGATTTTGTTATTACTTAGGTCCAAGTGTTGAAGCTTTATGAGTTTGCCAATGGTGGTTTCAGGAATCAAACCAGTGAGACCCAAACCAGAAGCTACCAACTTAACAACATTTTCTTGATCACAGAACACTCCTTCCCAAGAACAAAAATGAGCAGAAAAGTTGTAAACTTTAGAAGAAGTTAAAGTTAAACCCATCTTTTGCAAGAAATCAGAGACAAAGTACCCATCAGTGTTGGGTCGTTGACAAAGAAAAGGCCTGAATAACAGTATTAGAACAAGAACAGAACCCAAAAAACCAAAACCCATTTGAGGATAGAGCATATAAATGAAGAACAAGAGAGACAAACTGTATCAAAGCGCTCTTAACAACCTCAAAAAACTGATCTTTTTCAGTCTCAAAACCACCAAGTTTGAGTCATGAACTAAAAACTCTCAATAGCCAATCATTTTTTTCCCTGCAACTTAGGGTTGGTCTTGTGCTGCCCAGAAACCCCAAAACTCACTGCAAAATGTCCTATGGGTTGAAAACAACTGTTCAGGAACAAATGGGTTTTTTTTTTTTTTTTTTTGGTGTGAGGACTATTGAAGTCTTGGCTTCAAGAGTGAGAGAATGTGAAATTACCTTGTCTGGCCCTGCAGGTCCATGAATGACAACAAAGAAAACAACCCATCAGTTGAGTCCTTTTGTCTCTGTGTTTGAAGAACATGAGAAGCATATAGTTTTTTTTTTTATGAATAATTTATATTGTAGTAATATTTTAAATGAAAACAAGGAGCGCAACCCTTTTGAGAG
Organism: Hydrangea macrophylla; assembly: GCA_033977485.1. Lineage (NCBI taxonomy): Eukaryota > Viridiplantae > Streptophyta > Magnoliopsida > Cornales > Hydrangeaceae > Hydrangea > Hydrangea macrophylla. Next base: position 104,220,448 of record CM066987.1, read on the forward strand.
AGGGAGATAGTGAAAAAAAAAAAAAAAGGTATTTTGGGAATAGAAAATTGACAGTGTGGAATGGTCAGATGTTGGCCTCCATATATTAGAAGGATTGAAGGTAATGTTTTCTGGGTTTGTGGATTTATAAGAGAGCTGTTAGTGAAATTTAATGATTCTGCATTGGGTATGTCATATGTGTATGTGCATCTGTTCATTTGAGGTAAGTTTTTGTTTTCTTGCATAATCTTAAATAGTTCAGAATAAATACCTACTAAAATCTCAATTGGAGCTATGATTATGATATATACTTTCCAATCTCAAATTAAGAGTTTTTTTTTTTTTTTTTTTTTGGAGTAATGTTACATCTACACAAAATTTGATACAAACTTTGCCCTTGATTCCGGTGAATCTGCGTGATACCCATATGAGACTCACATAAAACCCACTAAAATCAAGCGTTATAATTATTTTTTATGAAAGTTTATGTAGGTCTAGCATAAATATTTTTTATTCTAGATACTCATTTTTCAAAACTCAATATAATTTGACAAGACATTTTTCTTTTTTGAACAAGACACTTTTCTAGATCGGCCTTTATCATTTAAATTTTAAAGTTTCCTACCTTTCATTTGTTATGACCAAACATTTAAACTCAAATTAAGGACAATGATAGAAATCAAAAAATTTACCACAATTGAGACAAAACCTTAAATAGTTTAAATTCTCGAAAGACTCCTTAATTGGAGACAGATGGAGTAATTTGCAATAAGGGGCGGAGCCAACAAGGGGGAAGGGTAGACCAGCTCTCTTTGGATTTTTTAAAATTATATTTTTAGCTTAGGTATTTTATGAGTTTTAGAAAAAAGGTCATTATGAAATTTTAAAAATTACACTTTTAGCTTAAGAATTTTATGAGTTTTCGAAATAGCCCCTCCACACACACACGCACGCACACCCACCCCCTGGAATTTTTAGAGACATCCTAAAATGTTTAAGTTTCACCAAAGAGACCCAGATTATGTTTTTAAACATCACATTTCAAAATTAAAAATCACGTATTTAACCCAGAAATGGGGTGTAAAAATAATTCTACATCTTGTCTCCCCCATTTAATTTTTTTTTTCTCCTATATCAAGACCAAAAGAGCCCCATTTTCTCTTTTTTTGTTGCGGCATAAAATCAATTTTTACATAATTATGTACAAGTACACACTCACCAAAAAAATAATAATAATAAATCATCTCGGGGGAGCTGCCCATGAACCCCCAAACTACTGTATAGCCTAGGCCCTCCCCTGACCAAAATTCCTAGCTCTGCCCCTGTTTACGATCTCTGTATAGTTTTGTAGCTGAAAAAAAATTAGATATACATATATGTATAAATGTGTAGGGAGAGGATCTTAAGTGCACTTTATCCAGTGTATTGACTTTTTTGCCTAAAAAAACTCGCAGGTCCATGGAGCGGTAAGACGGGGCGCGGGTCAGCAGAGCAGCCAGCGAGTTTTTTTAGGCAAAAAAATCAGTGCACTTAAGATCCTCTCCTATATGTGTATATATCCGTGTATATATGTGCTAAACGTAAAAGCATATATATATTTTTTTTTTTATTTGTACTTGATATGCGTGTGTCTATAAGCAACATATTCTACTTCTTTGTAGCATTTACAAATTAAAAGCTTGCTTTCTTTTTCTTCCCTTTCAAAAGTTCCATTTTTTCCAAGGGCAAATCACTAGTCCCACTTTCTAGGAAAATTATATGATTAGTTAATTTGAAGTTCTTTTCCATTTTGATCTATATTTTCTCTTCTTTTTAGAGCTCCAAAGACTATATAATATACACAATTAATGTTTGGAAAGCCTTACATTTCACAAACAACATGAGTAAACCTTATATGGGGGGGGGGGGTGTTTGTGCTTATATAAGAATGAATGTTTAGAGCGATGGATTGGCTTATATGTTTCATACATTCTTAAATATGACCTCAATGATATAAGAAAGGTTACATCAAAAGAGAAATGGTATTTATACACGTTCATGGTTCTGTTGTAAGCTAAAAATGGCTTTTGCCAAGGAAGCATAGAAGTTGGGAAGCTATTGGTGTAACTATAAACAACATCATGTGCTATAACGAATGGAACATAAATGCTTTTAAAATGAGTAAGGTTAGATACACGCGATACCTATCCCCATATAAAGTATTAATCCTAAATTTAATCTCACATTGGGATTAAGTGTTAATTTTTTTAGCAAATTTTAAAACTTATGTGCCAATGAATACATAGGGTTTTTTTTCTACTTAAACAATGAATTCAATGGTAAATGGTTTGTTTTAGTGCAACTTTGCAAGTGGGTATTTTGTTGACTTTTTACCCATGTGAGGAACTTTCCAAGTTTCCAACCCCTTTTTGAGGAGGATATATGGTTGTGAATGCAGCGCACTTCTTTGTTTTCTTATATATTGTTTTTTCCTGTTCAACATAAGCTGCATTAGGCCATCTATAGGCTACATCCCCAAATCATCAATCTGGACCATATGCTAGGTGGGCCATCCTCAAGAAAACCTAATTGTGTCATTTCACATATCATTTCACACATTGTAAACCAATTTAAGGGCTATTTGGGAAGGCGTAGAATTGATTCTGTGATTTACAAGTAATTTGGTTTCATAAATTTAAGTGTTTTGTATAAGTCTTTTTGTGTCCGTAGGAGTCCGTTCTAAACTTAAAAACATTCCTTAAGAAATCTTTCTTTATTAAACCATCATGATATTAATTGTTTTAAGAATCAAATTTAATTAAAAATGAATGAAACTAAACCCAATCAATTTTTTTTTTTTTTTTGGCTGAAGACAAAGCACCTACATGCATTACACACACAAGGGGGCCACAGACTCACAACTCAACAAATCCCATAAAACAAAGTCCCTTAAAGAAAGACTCCAAAAGGAGTCGAACTCCCCACTCCAAAAGAAGAGAGGGACCAGGGCTTAGTTTGGCCCCCATGTGGCTTTTTAAAAGGAGCTTATGAAATTTATTACTAAGTTCTTTGATAATTTTATACAAGTGACACACTACTCTTCAAAAAGACATTATGAAACCAAAAAGCAACCTTGAGCTTTTAAAAGCTCCATTCTAGAGCTTTTAAAAGCTCCCTCCAAAAAAACCCTAAGTTCAATTTTTGCAAAGCTCATAAACTAGTTACCAAATGAATTAACATGAAAATTGAGCTCTAAAAAAGGAGAAGCACCACGTGGGAGCCAAACTAAGCCCAGATACCAACTGGCCTACTAGGCCCTTGGTGAACCCAATCATATTTGGTGTACTCTCAAACACTCGTAGCAACAAAATAATTGTTTGAAACTTTCATATCATGCTTTAAGTCTAAGATAACCTATATATGTTGTCAACTGTCAAGTCTTGAGTCTTGACCATTGAGTTGGTTTTGTTTTGGGCCCACTGCCCACACTTACCATATTATTTCCCCCAACTCTCCCCTCTCTTCCTGGATTGTGCAAGTTTACAAGAACTTCCTCTGAGGTATAACGAAATTAAACGGATCTTTACTCTATTTTGAAATTATATAGACATTTCCTCTAGTATCAATTTATTATTTTATCTTTATTTAGTTTACTATTTTACTAAATTACACCCAACCCAAAGATGTATACAAATATTTATGTATATATATATATTCAATAGCTATATATACAAATATATATATATATGACGTGTATGTATATATGTATGTATATATGCATGGTTCATATATATGGTGTGTATGTATGTATGTATGCAAGTGTATATGTATATATAGTAGAGAGAGAGTGTGAGGAAAGGTTTTTTTTTTTATAACTATGGATATTTTCAGCATTAGCAAATTAAGAAGGGAGGTCTCTGTAAATTTTGTAATTTAGAGGGGAGATGTGTGTAATACAAAATTGAAAATTCAAGCATCAAGGGAGGTCTGTGTAATTTTGCAATATAGAGAGGAGGTCCGTATAATTTCGTCAAATCTCAAGGGAGGTACGTGTAATTAGCCCATAAAATTAAAATTTTGCTCATCAAATTACTATAAACAGCTCATTTTTAACATTAATACTCAATACACCATTGATTATATACACATATATGCACTTAGATATAAAAAATACTACCACCAAAACTATACGATCATGGTAAGATTTTCTATTACTTGTGATTTATGGACTTTTTTTTTTTTTTTTTTTTTACATTTTTTAAAATCAAAATATCATACCAACACTAAAAAAATTTCATTAAAGAGCTAGGCTATATATATACATATATATATATATATATGGGTGATGATATTGTCACTCCATTATTGAATTAAGGCACTCCATGGTACAACTCTTAAAGTATGTGGTACTATGCATATCATGCATTATATACATGGTACCACATGCTCTGAAAGTGGTATCATAGAGTGATTTAGTTCAATGATAAAGTGGCAATGAGAGAGAGAGAGCACGCCAAGTCGCCGGACCGACAGGGAAAGGAGCGGGTGATCAAGGAGACTTTACCTTTCATGATTTCCGTTGATTGGGGGAAGAATAACAAAAAAAATCAACTAACACCCACTAATTTATGAAAGAGACTGAATTAGGTACCGTACATTTAAAATCTTAGGTATGTATTTTGTACTAAAAATGTTAGACACAATTTATTTTACAACACATTTCACAATATGGCTTTGAATACATGTAATTTGTGTTGTGCAAGTGGTGTATAAAAAATGTAAAAAATTCAAACAGCACAACACATTTAAAGCCCATTTGTGGAATGTGTTGTGCCTAGCATTGTTGATGCTTGTATTGATTCCTTTTGGAATTCGTTTTCAAAAATGCTAGGCACACAAGCTTTAAATGTTTTGTACCCTGTGCTGTTTGAATTTTTCACACTTTTCTCTGCACCACTTACATAGCACATGGTGCATGCATTTAAAACCATGTTGTGGAATGTATTGTGTACCCAGCGATTCTCATTTGCTTTTAATGAAAGAGAAATGTTAGGCACACATTCCAAACCATACTTCAAACCACACTCTTGCTTTAAATGCATATACCATGTGTTGTGTGAGTGGTGCACTGAAAAGTGTGAAAAGTTTAAACAGCAACAGGGTACATGCATCTAAAACATAGGGTGTGATTTGGAGTGTGGTTTAGAATGTGTGTCTAACATTTCTCTTAATGAAATATAACTCTTGCAATAAAAATAATAATAACAAAATAAAATAAAATCTTAGTCTTAGTACTTCAAAAGAGTAATATTATGGTTCTCAAATTTAAATCTTAAATTTGGATTTTAAATACTTTGACAATTATACTATATAGTGTGGTAGTGGTCATAGTACCACAGTCCACTGCATCTTGTATGACTCCCATAATATTTGGAATATTTCAAATTTGGAAACCGTTGCATTACTTATTCCAAAATGTCTATTTGATCCACTTTGTTTACGGATTATTTTAGTTGGATAATGAGAAATCATCTTTTTTTACTGAAAATTCTATTTAGATTTAGAATCTAGTATTTGGTTGGAATAAGAAAAATGAAATAAAAATATTACTAAATACCTAGACTGTCCTTAGAAGCTAAAACAAATGATAAGCTAAGATTTAAATTGTCACATCTCAAAACTTGGAGGGATATGAAAATAATGACTTAAGATTAAACATTATCAAGAAAGAGACTAACTAATAGGACTTTTTCTTGCATAAGTTGGCATAGCTCAAGTGGCAAAGAGCTTGACATATATAAGTCCCTTCAAATACATAGGCTCGGGGTTCAAACCTCATTTCCATCCCCTATATCAAAATAAAAAAATTAAAAAAAAATAAAATAAAAATAGGACTTTTTCTTAAAATTTTAAACAACGGGTGTCTAGAATATTCTACGTGCAACTATAAAAGATCAAGTGTTTCATATAATTTAAGCTTCTCAAGTAAAAGTAAAATAACAATATTTGAAAAAAAAATGGCAAGTCCCGAAGCTCTGTAATTTTTTAGTTTCAGGGTAATGAGTTATTCCAAATATTGACTTTTAAATGCGGTGGTATTAGAGTAGCACCCCCATATTTCAACATTTTTTCTACAATTTTAAGTGTGATTGGTTCAAGGAGTACAAATGTATTTATGTAACTGGTATTTTAGACAAAAACGAAAAATACCTATAAAAAAAAAAAATATTAATGAAGGGTTGTCTTTTATTTATTGATAATTAACATCCCACAAAACTCTGATATTTCTTTCTGCTAGCTGAATCATTCCTGGACAGTTGTGTCATGTACTCATGTTCGTGACAGCAAACTTATTCTTCAAACAATGTTCATTATCAATCCAACCTTAATAAACTAAGAGAAAGGAAATTTTTTTTTTTTTTTTTTTTGGATGGAATAAGAGAAAGGAATCTTGTAAACTCAATTCCACTGTAACAAACAATAGACCCTTCAAATATGAGGGAATAGACACTCTGGTTAATGCCATTTAGAGCCACACACATCATATGATCAGGACACGTGTACAGGAAGCCTTTTCCATTTCTATGTGTTAGTTGTTGACTTGAATCCAAAATTAACTACTAAAGTGTTATTGTTGTCATCACCCCCATTCCTGAGAGTATTTTTGCTCACCCAAAATTTGGTACATCAATGCTCATCAAGCATCTCATTGGCCAATGCAGTGGGGCCCAGGATTAAACAAATGTTGTTTAATATTGTTTAATCATGGGCCCCACTACATTGGCCAATGAGATGCTTGGGTGAGCATTGGTGTACCAAATTTTGGGTGAGCAAAAGTATTTTCCCCATTCCTCCCTCAAACGTGTATACAATGACGGATTTAGGAATCAAGCTTAGAGGTGACCTAGTTTAGGGGTAAGTTAAATTATTTCAAAAAAAAGTTAAGGGACGAGAGTCATATATTTAAAAGCATATTTATATATAACAAAGATTCTCTAAAAAGAGCCCCCTCTCTTTATTAAAGAGAGGACCTCTGTTTCAACCGTCAGATTGTGTTTTCATTAAGGGTAGTGCTGTCATTTTATAGTTTTTAAATACGATTTAACGGTCAAAACAGAAGCCCTCTCTTTAATAAAAAGAGGGCGCCCTCCTTAGAGCCTGACTGTTATATATAATATTAGTAGAAATCATAGGCTTTTCTCAAAAACAGAGGGGACGGTCACCCCTGCTTGTCCCCCTAGATTCATTCGTCCCCTAGATTCATTCTTACGTGTGTGTGTATATATCACACATGTAGGGAATTGTAACTTCATTAAAATTAGGACATTTAAGCAATATTACATTGAATGGACTAAAGTAATTTAAGTTAGATGATTTCCAATCTTATTTTAGTATCCTCCTTTTATTGGGGTAACAAGATTTTTTGTTACATTGATAAATGTGTGCTTTTAGATATGCAGAGGGCTAACATTTACCATTTATATATAACTATATACATCTTTTCCTTCCTCACTGATGAGAATTTCATTTTAAGAAAATTATATATATGTATATATATATATATATATTTTTTGTAACAAGGGGAAGAGCCGAAGAGGGCTAGGCTCAAATTTGTAATCAATAATCTTCCAAACGAGTCCTTAATAAGTTGTTATTTTTTGCATACACACGTGCTAAAAAAATATGCCATGTTCATCAGAATAATGTGTTGGAGATGAGATTTGTTTTCAATCTTTCGTTTTTTAGTACCCTTGATTAGCATAAAATGACATGGGACACTTGTTTTATTAGCAAGCAAAGATAGATGTACATTAAATTTGGCTTGTGTGAATGAAGTGTTTTTATTTTAGTTTTGAACTCAGCATTAGATTGGCAGGGCCACTGTTCCAAATGGTTTAAGGTATGATTAGTTAGCGAGTAATGCTAAGTACATTTAAACGGGACACCTAAACTATCTACCAAGTTGATGTGTATTTTTAAAATTATTCATCAATTACCAAATAAAGTTTGAATTAATTTCAATGCTGCCACGATACATCAACAAATGGATAGTTTAGATGTTACATTTAGCTGTTACGTTTAGATGTTCCTAGCATTACTGATAGTTAGCACTTAGCACATAATGATTCCAATGTGAGAGAGAGAGAGAGAGAGTCTAAACAGGTTCGATTAGCCGATTAGGTGTTCTAAAATAATAAAATTTTATCAAAAACTTGGAAACAGCATGTGGGTTGCTAAGCTTAAGATTAATTAGAAGTTCTGGCAGAGTGGCCCAAATTCCTCAAATTCACACGTCTGATACATACATATAAATGAGTTGGCCAAATATATTATATATATATATATGTATATATACACACATACGTATAATCATATATTAACATTTACTACTATGCTTAGCATTTTTACTATTTTTAAATGGAGAATGAATGTCTCTGCCATGGATTGTTGACATTTTTTAATCGCAATAATAATAATAATAATAATAATAATAAATAAATAAATAAATAAATAAATTGTGGCTTCTTTACACATTCTTTGTTTCTAAGTTGTAATAATTATTGTCACTACTCACGACCACCGTCCACAACATCATTGTGGCTTCTTTATTTATGATCACCACCATGCTATGCTACTCATGCCCAGTGTCCAGTAAATTTCATGAAAACTTCTCAAATAAAGATTAAAGATAAGGCCCAAGTAATCATAGTTTTATACATATTGTACATACATATATATAAATATTCAGTCCCCTTCTCATGAGAGAGATCTCACTTTGTTAAAGTGACGACTTCTGTTTACAAATTAAAGTAATTTTACAGACTAAAACTGAATCCAACGGCAATTAATAGAAGTTCACTTTAAGAAAGATAGGACTCCCTCATCAAAAGGAGAGTATATATATATATATATATATGTATATATATTCATAGGATCATATTTGTCAGTTATAACTGAAAACTTTTTGAAAAGCTAATAAGAGTGAAAAATGTGTGATGATCATCTTGAGTCATGGCTTTGTCTTTGCTGAGGTGTGGTCCCCACTTGTTATGTATGATTCAACTTTGATCATGTGGTTGAAGGTTCTATGTTATATCAATCATCACTATCATTCATTTGTCTTTTTGACCTAGTTACAATTCTTAGAAGGCTCAACCTTCACATAACTCGTACAAATTTCCAATCAGATTTTTGGATAGTTCAAACTTTTAATTATGTTATTTTCACAATTATGTATGACTACAATAAAGAATGCCTCATGTAAATAGTTGTAATACTATGTAAAAGTAAATCCAAATTCAATGGGTGAAAAGGAGCACCAGAGTAAGTTAAAACTTGATAAAAGTTCAAACATAATTTTTGTAAGTAATCACAGAGTTGGATGCAAATCCCCCAAATTACTTCCTCTCCTCAATTAAACAAAACCCAGACCCAAAAAAAAAAAATATATATATATATATATATATGAAAATTCTCTAGAGAGGGCGCCCTCTCTTTATTAAAGAGAGGGCCTTTGTTTTGGCCGTCGGATCGTGTTTTCATTAAGAGCAGTGTTGTCATTTTACAGTTTTTAAACATGATCCGACGGTCAAAACAAAAGCCATCTCTTTAATAAAGAGAGGGCGCGCTCTCTAGAGCCTGACTGATATATATATTGTCAAAAACTGGAGTATTCACTGAGTTGCAATCTCATCTGAGCTCAGCACACCAATAGTTCCAAAATTAGAAGATAACAATATGCCAACAAGTCAAGCTCTCTCCATGAGAGTACATTATATCCTGAATGGTCTATTTCCAGAGCTGGACTAGTCCATCTTTTGCCTTCTTCCTTGCGAATCCTTGGAATGGGTTCTGCCCACCGAAGCTACTCTTGGAGCTTCTTACCTTCTTCCTCTTCCCGTGATCATACTGTTCATCCCTGTCGAAAATGAAAAAAATAATAATAATAAAAATTAACCACTTCAACATCAATCAATCAAAATCAACTGGGCCCACTTAACATCAACCAATCAAAATTAACCATTAACCACTTTTTAACTTCATAAGAATTTTGATAGGTCAATGTACATGAGGAGTAATGCTATGCTTTCCAAAAAAAAAATCCCAAAAAGTGTTTCCCAACAGTCAGCGGGACTCCCTTCAATAATGGTGGAACCACTTCAACATCAACCAATCAAAATCAACTGGGCCCACTGCCACGTATGTAGGGCAATTTTTGGTATTAAAAAAAAATGGGAAGCATAGCATTACTTTTCTCATATACATTGACTTGTGAAAATTCTTATGAAGTTAAAAAGGGTTTGTTTTGTTTTGATTCAAGAGTAATCATTGGCAGTAACATTATTTTAAACTTTCTTATCGAGTTAACACCGCAATAAAATCAAGATATAACTGTGCATTTCACTTACCATTCATCCACGATATAACCAATGCTCACACTTCCGACACCACTATTTGTAACCTGAGATTGAGGTAACCGCATTCCATCCCAACGTGCAACTGCAATCACAAGGCCAAAAGAATAATTACTAGGGGTTCGTGGGAAGTCAAAGAACCAGTGATGTGGTTTCTAAGTTATGTATTTCATATGTGAACTGGTTCTATAATTAAGTGTCTAGTGAATGTCCACTTCTAGGACTCTGTGCCCAGTCTTTTTTTTTTCTCTTACAACTTTTTTTTTTTTTAAAACCAACATTGGGTTCTCACAAAATCCAGATAGAAAGTGAGACGGGTACTGAATTAGATCCTATTTTAAGCATTCCCAAATAGGCACTCAATAATCGAACATTTAACATGAATTTCCGACATGTTCTTCCGTTCAAATGCACCCAAAAGGAATAAAGAAAAAAAAAATTCACACAACTTACAAATAAATACTTTACCAATTGTTTCCTCTAAACCTCTGGTCAGCATATTCATAAAAGCGTTCTGCACTGAATCTCTTCTTCTATCGTCTGAGCTATAAGTTCCACTATCATCTCTCTGGTTTCCTGCTGAAGCAGAATCAGAACATATTTGTGGTGACTTATCATTTGCAAGAAAAGCCCATTGCAAGAAAAGCCCCATTGTGATCAACTATATCTCTAAATTCCTCCTTAATGACACCCATCAAAGAATCACCATTAGAGTTTTTCCCATTCTTTATAGCAGCACTCTTATTTTTCGCATCTGAACCAGATTTTTTTCTTCTTCTGTCAGAGTGAGCTGAACCATTTAGAGCCGCCGTCCTGGTAATATCAGATGTAGATGGCCCGAGATCTGTAGAGAGAGAAACTCTATCCAAAAAGTGGTCGTTTTTGCTCTTTTTGTGTTTCTTCTTCCTTCGTAAGCCTAGAGACACTCCTAAAAGAATGTTTGGGCAAAGATGGATGCTTGGGACCCGACACTTGTGGAGCATCTTTTTTCAGTTCTTTGCGGTTCTTGCGGCCACGAGCTTTTGTCTGTAATGAGATTTGTGACAAGTCCATGGATTCATCATTCCCAGATCTCTGACCAATATCACCAGCCTTTTTTACTTGAGGAATCACCAGCAGCACTTTCATTGGATAAACCTCTAACCTGGAGAAAAGAAAGAAGACGACAAGAAGACATAATGGAAGTAAGGCGATTCGGAAAGAAAATAAGACCTGATCAAGCATATAAACTTTAGGCTCTGTTCGTTTTGTGGATTTAGAGAAGGAAAAGGAAACGAAAACGATAACAAAAACCATGTTCTAGTGTTTTCTTCCCTACTAGTATTTTGAATTTTCCATGCTTAAATAACATTAGAAAAGTGTATTAGGAAATATAAAAAAAAAGAGGTAGGGAATTTTTCAATTTTATTTTTCACCCTATTTTCCTCACTGTTTTTCTCTTTGATTAAACAAAGAGAAGTGCTTTCCTTAATGTTGAAGCTTGATATACATTGTTCGGCCCATTCTCCAATGGCTTAAGCTCTATGAAGCACGGGTACGGATAAGGGACTCGGGTATGACACGATACGGGTACGACACGATACAGGTACGACGAATCCTAAAAACATTGGGTACGGTTAGGGTACGACCTAGGAAGCACTGACACTTCTAAGAAGGCAACGTGTCGTGTCCGACACACGGACACAACACTATACAGACACTTTTAATGCGCTGTCGATGTGCAATTTTTAAAGAATCTGTCATATCAGCGTGTCAGTGTAGTATCGTATCCGTGCCCGTGTCCGTGCTTCATAGGGTGCAACAAATAAATATTATTTTTTAATTAGTAATATAATGCTAATACAAAAACAAGTCTAAATAGTCACATAACAAGAATCACATTGTTTTACCATTGAAGGTCAACATTAATGTTAAAGCACGGACACTTCTAAGATGGCAACGTGTCGTGTCCGACACACGGACACAACACTTTACAGACACTTTTAATGCGCTGTCGATGAGCAATTTTTAAAGAATCTGTCATATCAGCGTGTCAGTGTAGTATCGTATCCGTGCCCGTGTCCGTGCTTCATAGGGTGCGACAAATAAATATTAATTAGTAATATAATGCTAATACAAAAACAAGTCTAAATAGTCGCATAACAAGAATCACATTGTTTTACCATTGAAGGTCAACATTAATGTTAAAGGGTAAATATGTATGCGTGCAACGTAGTGCTTAGTGAGCATGTGGCTGTCCCATATCGGTTATACGTCAGTAGTGTAGATTGGTCTAAAGCCTATAAATAGGCTCCCTGTATTCTTATTCATGTATGTTGAATATACAAAGAGATATTCCCATCACCTGTTTTTATCTTTTCATGGTATCAGAGCCTCCCGTCCTGGGATTGCTCCTTTCTTCACCTTCTTTGTGAATCAAAGAAGTTCGATCCTTTTTCTTTTCTTTTCTTTTTTTCCTTTTCTTTCAATTTTCTTTTTTCTTTTTTTTTCATCAGCCAAAAAAAAAAAAAAGGTAAAAGAAAACAAAGCACAAAACAAAAAAAACAAAAAAAAAAAAAAAAAACCACATAAACCCTAGCCTCCACGCAGCCACCTAGCCCACCAGCCCCCTCCGGCGACCTTGCCCACCACCGGCGACCCTCACCAGCACTCCTGCTCCTCCGACGACACTCCCTGACCTCCCCTTTTCCTTCGACGAGCCCAGATCCACACGCAACCAGACTTTCTGGAGACCCCAGACCTTCCGGCGATCACCTCCCGTGCTCCCTCCACGTCCGACGACTCTGTAAGCTCCGATAACCCCTGTTTGGTTCAGATCTACTTATTTTTGGTCCCATCTACCCTTTTTTTTTTGTTCGGATCACTTTGCAGCCTTCTTTGGTTCCAATCTGGTATCCTTTGGCTTTTTAATTGGTTCATTGCGCCACCTGGCCCACCAGCCCCCTCCGGCGACCTTGCCCACCACCGGCGACCCTCACCAGCACTCCTGCTCCTCCGACGACACTCCCTGACCTCCCCTTTTTCCTTCGACGAGCCCAGATCCACACGCAACCAGACTTTCTGGAGACCCCAAACCTTCCGGGGATCACCTCCCGTGCTCCCTCCACGTCCGACGACTCTGTAAGCTCCGATAACCCCTGTTTGGTTCAGATCTACTTATTTTTGGTCCCATCTACCCTTTTTTTTGGTTCGGATCACACTTTGCAGCCCTCTTTGGTTCCAATCTGGTATCCTTTGGCTTTTTAATTGGTTCATTGCTCATCATGGAATCCAAATCTCTCACCCAACTCACCAATTGTAAGTTGAAGAGCAACAACTTCCTCCAATGCGATTACCATGTCTCTCACTGGCTTAGGCCACGATGCGCATCTTACAGAATCCCCTCGTACCGCTGATGACAAGGCTATTAAGGCATGGAAACAACTTAATGCTCAGCTTGTTACACTAATATGGAATTCTATGGAACCGGATGTCATTGATTTATGCAATCACTTGGGCTCTGTTAAGGCACTTTGGGAGTATATCCACCTCCTTTACTCCAGTAACTTAACACGGAGGTATGATTTGTCCTCTCAGTATTTCAAGCTTGAGCATAATGATTTGTCATGAAACGATTACATGAAGAGTTGAATACTGTTATACCCCCTACCACCAGTGTTCAGGAACAACAGAAACAGAGGGAACAGATGTTCGTCATGAAGTTTCTTGTCGATCTCATACCTGGCTACGAGGCTATTCCGTCTCAAAATCTCTTTTGCCGAGACATATCAGCGGGTTCTACGGAGCACCCCTCGGGACCCACCTCCATCCCCTTCGCTTGTTGATTGCTCCGCTCTTATTACTCAGACTCCACTAGCTCCTGATAGGGGTGGTGGTCCTAACCGTGGAAGACACGGAGGAGGATTTCGAGGTGGTCGTCCTGGCCGTGGTCGAGGCCAGACTCTCCAATAGACCTATTGTTTTTGGGATGGGCATAGCAGGGACATATGCTGGCAGCTCCATGGTCGTCCCCCCCAAGTTGCGAATGTTGCCATCTCTGATTCTGGGTACTCTCCAGCCACTGCTCCTATGAATACCGTTTCTATTCCTCGCGAGGAATACACTCAGTTGCTTCAGTATCAGGCAGCACACCAGCCATCCACTTCATCTGCTTCCTTAGCTTAGCGTTGAGGTACACATACTGCTTGCATTGCTTCACGTTCTTTCCTATAGGTAATTGATTCTGGAGCTAGTAATCATTTAACAGGTATATTTAGTCTTTTACATCTATCCGGCAGTCATCGTCCCTTCCCCCAATCACTTTAGCAGATGAGTCCTCGACTCCTGTTGAAGGAATCGGGACGGCTCAACCCTCTTCGTCTTTATCCCTGTCTTCTATTTTGTATATACCTCGTTCGTCCTTTAATTTAATGTTTGTTGGACAGTTGACTAAGGATCTTAACTGTTGCGTCTCTTTTTCTCCTAATTCTGTTCATAATCAGGATTTGACGACTCGAAGATGATTGGCATCGAGCATGAGTCCAATGGCCTCTATTACTTTGATGGTGATCATGTCCCTGCTCCTTCACCAACTGCATGTCCTGCTACTGTTTCACCTCATAAAATCCACTGCCGCCTTGGTCATCCTTCATTGGCTAATTTGAAGCTCTTAGTTCCTAGTTTAAGTTCTTTGCAATCTTTAGAGTGTGAGTCGTGTCAGTTGGGAAACATCACCATGTTCAATTTGCTCCCCGAGTCAATAAAAGAGCGTCTAGTCCTTTTCAGTTAGTATATTCTTATGTATGGGGGGTCCTAACCGTATAACCTCCTAAAAGAGGTATCGGTATTTTGTAACCTTTGTGGATGATTTTTCAAGAGTAACTTGGCTTTATTTAATAAAAAAATCGTTCTGAATTATTTTCTATTTTTTGTGCTGAAATTCAAACTCAATTTGATGTCTCTGTTCGTGTTCTTCGAAGTGATAATGCACAAGAATATTTCTCTGACCCTTTCAGTACTTATATGACCCAACATGGATTGATTCATCAGTCTTCCTATGTGCATACACTGCAACAAAATGGTGTTGCGGAACGGAAAAACAAACATTTGTTAGAAATTACATGCACCTTGTTTGAAATGCATGTTCCAAATATTTTTTGGGGGGATGTTGTGCTAACTGCTTGTCACTTGATGAACCGTATGCCATCTTCATTTCTTAATGGTCACACACCACACTCTACTTTGTTTCCTACTGGGTCTATTTTCTCAGTGGATCCAAGTGTTTTTGGGTGTGTTTGCTTAGTCACTTGATTAACCGTATGCCATCTTCAGTTCTTAATGGCCACACACCACACCCTACTTTGTTTCCCACTGAGCCTATTTTCTCGGTGGATCCAAGTGTTTTTGGGTGTGTTTGCTTTATCCACCAGTTGACTCCTGGTACTGATAAACTCAACTCACGAGCAATTCAGTGTGTTTTCTTAGGTTATTCTAGAACTCAGAAAGGGTATCGTTGTTTCAGTCTCTCCCTTTGTTGGCACTTTATCTCTGCCGATGTTACATTTTTTGAATCCACACCTTTTTATTCTGAGTCTCATTCGGCCACTGATCCGGATTTTATGCTGCATGTTCCTATTCCGGTCTTCAATCCTTCCACTCGCTTGTCTCGTCCTGATTTGCAAGTTTATACTCGTCATCCAGCTTTAGAGCGTATTCCGGACTCCTCTGCTCAACCTCCGCCTTCTGTGTCCTCAGATCCGCCGTCTTCTCCTCCAAAATAGACAGATAGACCTTACCGTTACTCTTAGGAAGGGTAAGCATTCTTGTACCACTTCGCATCCTATCTCTAACTATGTCTCCTACGATAGTTTGTCACCTACTTTTTCTTCCTTTGTTGCCTCTGTGTCTTCCATTTCTATTCCTAACACTGTTGCAGAAGCACTTGCCCATTCCGATAAGAACCAAGCTATGCAAGATGAGATGTGTGCTCTAAAGGAGACTGGTACTTGGGACTTGGTCCCTCTCCCGCCACGAAATTCTGTGGTTGGTTGTCGTTGGATGTATGCAGTTAAGGTTCACCCAAATGGCACTTTGGACAGGTTGAAGGCCTGCCTTGTTGCCAACGGCTATACTCAAGTCTATGGACTTGACTATTCAGAAACTTTCTTCCCAATGGCCAAGATTGCATCAATTCGTCTTTTATCTCCCTTGCCACTACCTATCACTGGCACCTTCACCAGTTGGATGTTAAGAACACGTTTCTGAATGGTACTCTTCTTGAGGAGGTTTACATGGAGCAATCTAGTTTGCAAATTAAAAAGGTCTATCTATGGTTTGAAGCAGTCCCCTCGTGCTTGGTTTGGCAGGTTCAGTGATGTCATTGCTGAGTTTGGTCTTCGGATATGTGGTGTTGACCATTCTGTTTTCTATAGACACACTGTAGCGGGGAAGATTCTGTTAATTGTTTATGTTGATGATATCTTCATTACTGGTGATGATTCTAGGGGCATTCAGAAGTTGAAATCCTTCTTACAAGTCAAGTTTCAGACCAAAAACTTGGGGCAGCTTAGGTATTTCTTAGACATTGAGGTGGCAAGGTCTAGTGAAGGGATCTGCTTATCTCAGAGAAAATATGTCCTTGATTTGCTAACTGAGACAGGAATGTTGGGATCAAAACCTTTGGATACTCTTATGGATCCCAATTCCAAATTATTTCCAGATCAGGGGGAGCTACTTGATGATCTAGGACAGTATAGACGCCTAGTTGGGAAGCTTTATTACCTAACTGTCACAAGACCTGATGTTGCTTTTGTAGTTAGTGTAATTAGTCAGTTTATGGACTCTCGTCAAACTACACATTGGGATGTACCTCAAAGGGGCCCCGGGCGGCCAGGCCGTGGTTTGTTGTATAAGGATCATGGTCACATTCGAGTTGAGAGCTACACAGATGCAGATTGGGCCGGATCTCCTAGTGATAGGCGGTCTACTACAGGGTACCACGTCCAGGGGCGGAACTGTGTTGTTGGTGGGGGGTGCCATTGCACCCCTCGCATGTGGTAAAATGTTGTTACTAATATACATGTATGTGTGTTATTCCTCCTATTTGTTGTCTATTGGGACCCCCAAACAAAAAAATATGTTACCCTTTAGTTACCTTAAATCATTTTATTGCTTTCTTTCAATTCTAAATTTCAACCATGTGTTTGAGAATCATTTGAGATCCAAAGATTTGGGTAGAATAACATTACTCTGTACAATTAGACCATTTATTATGATAAACTCAAACCTCGCCCCACCTCCCCAACAACTCTCAAATAGTACAAAATAACCTAACATAGTAATTTTGTAGTCTTACTGATAAGGGGGAAAAAAAAAGTATACCCATGTATAAATAGAACAAAAAAAATCGCCTCGGGGGCGCTGCCCCCGAACCCCAATGTGTCATTGTTAGATAGCCTACGTAGTAACTCGGCACCCCCAAAGGCATACTCCTGGTTCCGCCCCTGACCACGTCCTTGTTGGAGGAAATCTTGTGTTCTGGAAAAGCAAGAAACAAATTGTTGTTGCTAAATCTAGTGCTGAGTCCGAATATAGGGATATAGGGCATACTACTTGTGAGTTAGTATGAATGAAGCATTTGTTGGAGGAACTTAGGTTCGCTCAGTCCGAGCCTATGAACCTATTTTGTGATAACCAAGCAGCGGTTCATATTGCTTCTAATTATGTGTTTCATGAGAGGACGAAACACATTGAAGTTGATTTGTCACTTTGTTCGTGAAAAGCTCCTACAGAAAGTGATGAATACAATTCATATTAAATCTGCAGACCAGTTAACAGATTTGTTTACTAAAGCATTGGGTGGGACACGTGTGAAATATACTTGTAACATTGGGTGCTTATGATATGTATGCTCCAGCTTGAGGGGGTGTGTTAAAGGGTAAATATGTATGTGTGTAACGTAGTGCTTAGTGAGCATGTGGTTGTCCCACACTGGTTATATGTCAGGGGTATAGGTTGGTCTAAAGCCTATAAATAGACTCCCGGTATTCTCATGTATGTTGAATATACAAAGAGATATTCCCATCACCTATTTTTATCTTTTCAATTACAAATCCATCCATAGCAAGATTGTTTCACCATTATGAAATTATTCACAAGGACCATAAGCATAACAAGATTGCTATAATTAAACATCATTTTATCATCAATATCTCTACCAAATCATAAAAACCACAAGTCCAAAATAAGAAAAGAAAAGGATTCATTCTAAAAAAAAGGGCACAAAACCACAATCCTAAAAAAAAGGGGGCAAAAATCATTTACAAAAAGTTGAATTAAAAAAAGTGGACACGTTTTGTGGAGTGTCGAGTACGTACCCTAGCGTGTCCAATGAGTGTCGGTGTCCGGAAAGAACCTGGTGCGGGTACGGGGACCTAAATGAAGTACCCATGCTACATAGCTTAAGCTTTTAGAGCAATTGCAATTAGAGCCTTGTATGTGGGAGGTAGATGGGGTTCCATTCTACATCCCCATTAATGTGCATGTTTACACTTTGTTGTTTGTCTCCATTCTGATGGAACTTGGTTTGTTTTGTTTGTTGCCTCTCCACGTGCAAGTCGAGATTGCACGTGAGGGAAGGTGTTGAAGTAGGCCTGGCAAATGGGCGGGCTTGGGCCGGGCTGAGGCCGGGCCGGGCCAAAATCGGGTTCTTATAGAGGGCCGGGCCGGGTGTAACCAGGTAAACCCGTCTCTCTCTCTCTCTCTCTCTCTCTCTCTCTCTCTCTCTCTCTCTCTCTCTCTCTCTCTTCAGTGTTCACACTCAAAAAAACAGTTCTATTGTAGAAAATAAAAATCTAACCAAAGAAAAGTCTTGCAAAAAAAAACAGAGAGAAGCCTTCAAATTCAAATAACAGAGCTTAAAAATCTAACCAGAGAAAAACCTTCAGATTCAAAGAACGAACCGTTTAAGCAAATACAATTGAACACCAAATTTGTAACAACTCATAAATAGAGTTTCACAAATAGAGAATTTGCTAAATTTCATAAAAATGTATATATATATATATATATATAAAAAAAAAAAAAACAGAGCTTAAAAAACATCAACACAAATTTGTGTTGGTGTATTCGCAAAAACTTATTGATCTTCTATGGAGGAGCCCGAGCCCTGAAATCCTCGAAAAAGCCTTGAGGAATCGTGAAAAACTTGTTGATATAGTGGAAAAATATTGATTTTGCAGACACCCAGTTCATTTAATTTCTTGCTGATGAAGAGAGAAGTAGAAAGAGAGAGAGAAGCACCACTTGAGGAAAAGACTCCAAGAGAATAAGATAAAGTGATATATCATATATCATATAAGTCAAGACCCTAGTTCTAGACTTGAGCCCCCGATTTCAATAAATAAAAAAAAAATACTTCAGCCCCCAATTTTTAAAGGCCCAACGTACCCAACATCAGCCCGCAATTTTTAAATGACCAGCCCGAGGACGGCCCACATGGAAATAATACAAACTCGAAAGTGAACATTGACGGGCTTATGCGGGCAAGCTAGAAGGTTCGGGCTTAGTTTGCCAGGCCTATGTTGAAGCTTGATATACATTGTTGGGCTATTCTCTAACAGCTTAAGCTTTCAGAGTAGATGGTTGTTAACACCCAGTGCTATCATTTCCTTTCCCTCTACAAATCCATGAACCAAACAGAGCCTTAAGGTATCAAAAGGATGCTCACCTGACAATCTTCATCACCCGTTCTATTTAATGACCTTCAGGATCATTTCTCTCGCTTGCTTTCCCATCAGGATCCGTTGATGAAGCTTCTTTAACAATCTGGACACAAATATCATATGACCATTTTTTTTTTTTTTTTTTTTTTTTTGAAGAAAAAACCTGAAGACTCTGTATATAATTACCATCTGACAAGTCTTTTCTGTGATACACATATCTTCGGCTGATCTTTGGGCACCATTGCATTGAGGTGATACAGATTCTAGAAAGTGAGTCACTCAGCTCTTTCTTGGTACTTCTTTCCTCACGGAAGTCATTAATTTTGGCAGTAGTTTTCATGATTGTAGAATTATCAAGTTTCAGAATATCGTTGCTGCCCCTAATAGATGGAGATGATTGTGGCAAGCCTTCTTCCCCATTTGGTGTTGGAAAAGAGAGTCCCTTCACTGGATCTTTCTTATCTGAAGGAGCGTTTGGAATTGATTCCTCTAAACCTTGATTGGAGTTAGAATGTGTTTGACTTCCCATGGCATGTATGACCGTGCTATCTTTCTGAACAACATCAATAGGCTTCTTTGGAGCAAAATTCCTTCGAGCTCGAACATAGAATAGCATATAGGCCTCCTGCTCCAAAACCGTTCTCCAGTTGACTTGGAAAACCTGTTTTTCATAGTATTGTTTAACTCGTAACTCATCATAAGGGAAGGCATTTGCGTCGACATAAAAATAAAAATAAAAATAAAAATAAAGAAAAGAAAAAGAAACGGGAAAGGAATATCTGGGAAGCAAAAAAAGGGCAGTCATTAACCATATAAAGTTTCGGGACTTAGACCCTGTTTGGATCAGCTTATTTGGGACCAATAATCACTTATTTCCAATTATTGAGAGGGTGAATCCGTTTGGCAAAATAAAATTTCTCAGCTCTTTCAAAATCAAATCCACTTTCAAGCTGAAAAAACAGCTTAAATAAGAAGCAGACAATTTGCTACTTTTTCAAAAATCTTTAGAATAAAAAATTCCTTATTCCCAAAGCAATACCAGACGGGCTGGCTCTTAATAAAATACCACTAGATGCAACAAAAATATTCCCAACTACATATTTGAGGTCTACTCTTACGGATATTACAAATATGACACATCCGAGGTAGCACCGATGCGGATGTGGGTGCGAGGGATTCGCCAATTTTCCAAAAAGTAAGGGTGCGGGTGCTGCTGGAGTACTTGGATAAAATATTAAAAATATATTTTTATATACAAATTATTTTATAACTATTAGTGCATTAGTGTATACCCTAGATAATTGCTATTATTATTTTCTATTATTTCTCTTTTAAACCCCCAAAGTTTTCAAAATTGTATGAACTTGTGTTTTTTTTTTTTTCAAAAGAAAGCTACAAAAAAGCCCTAGCCACACTCCAAAAGAACCCAAAGAATCTACTGGGGGTACAGCGGCCATTTCGAAGAGTCCATGCTTCATAGGACACATCAGATACTATGATTACTTATATGGCACTCTCTCTCAACTTCCACTAAACTCATATCAAATGCCAAGTAATTGTGTCAACTTGACTTTTTTCTTTTAGATATGTAAAGTTGTATTAACAGCCGACCCCAATTGATTGGGACTCAAGGCTTGGTTTGGTTTATATGTAAAGTTGTATTAGGAAACAACCAAGGGGGTGAAGTGCAACCCATGTACACCACAAGTAAGAATGAAAGATAATTGGACATGCCAGGTAGGGGTCGAACCTATGACCTTCTGCCTAGGAAACAGATGCTCTATCCTCTGAGCTACTTGGAGGCAAGACATAAACGCCATGAACTACACTCGAGAACAGTGTGACGGATGTGGAAACCTGCCATATTAGTTAAACGATGAAGATCATGGTGATCATTTATGGAGCCAATAGTCATCAAGGCAGCCAAATACCATAGATTCAACAAATTACTTAATTCATTATTTGTGTATTTCAACCAAGTAAACCAATAAAAAGTTGTATTCTAGTGCTTCCAAACAGATAAAGTTGGAGCCACGTGATTTGCTTCAATAAAAAATTAGGGACCAAGGAAAAAAGAAAAAGAAAAAAGAAACTTCTTGATCTATTTAAGCCCTTGGGTGTGTCCAAGTCCAAACAACCCCTGAAATTTTAGATATGAAGGAATATATAACAAGAAGAATGGATTTATTTTCAGTACCCGATTGTCGTCAAGGGAGTACCACATGCCACTTGATGTGCGAACAAAGCAGTAATAGTGGTCAGAATGAGTGCTCCATCCAGCATGGACCAGAACACCATAAAGCGTGTACTTCAAATCCCCATCCTGCAATACAGGAGGGAGAGAGAGAGAGAGGGAAGGGGGGGGGGGGGGGGGGGGGGAACCATTAGGGTGACGAGATTAGCCACAGAGAGAAATACCAGAAAGGGCAGTCAAGCAACAAACTACCACATGTAATATGCGGAGGAAAAAGATACCATCCAACAGATCACCAAGCATGGATAACTTATAGTTTCCAGATCTATACAAGTTAAGTGCATACAGAAAGTCTGCTCACTGAAGTAACTATAAGAATTGGGTTAGCAAAAATATACATATACACCCATATAATATAGTTTGCAAAGTCATGAACGAGCACAACCTAGTAAAGCTTCCAGCCATCTTAGTTAGTGCTTCTCATACGATTTTTGTGACCCACACAAAATAAGGGAGGGAAAAAAAGAAAAGGAAAAAAATCAAGGGCCATTTTTCTGTTCCAATGTGGTATCCTCCACAGCAAATACACTCTGAATAAGTCCTAAAAGAGCACCACCTGGTGAAGCTTTCAAAGGTTCAACCATCTTTGTTAGTGCTGCTCGTAAAATTCTTGTTTTCCCACACAAAAAAGGAAAAAAGAAGAAAGAAAATAGAAAAAACAAGGGCCAATTTCTGTTTGTGTATCTCAACTTTTTTTCAATCTGTTATCCTCCATAGCATTTACACTTTGAATCCATCCACTCATGATCAAAACCCAAAAAATATAAAACCTGATTGCAATTTCAAATGTGTAAAAAGTTACAAGAATAAGCTAAATTTCGAAATTATGCCAATAGGTAGGGACCAGTGACAAAACTTAAATAGCGTACTTAAATCTTAAAACTTAAATTCCACGAATTGAAGAAATTGGCTTCTAGACTTCCATAAATAGCCTACTTACGTAGGAACCAGAGACAAAAGATTTTAAGTCCAAGGTGGGACCGAAATGGACTTTCTTGTCAATCTTCGGTCCAAGAGCATGTGCACCGAACCGCTTTAGGTGAAGGGTGCCTTATGAACCATAAGCTGTTTAAGAGCTTTCACTTTCTGTTTGCACTGCTGGCACTGATACTGTCTCTCCCCTCCATCCAACTGCTCTTTGGCAGTAAATAGAGCAAGTGCCCTGTATAACAAATCCGCATTCACAATCTCAAGACTTAAATCTACAAATGGATCGAACTTGTTGGAGCAAAAGGAACATTGCATGCATTTCACCTGAAAGAAAATAGAAAGAAGAACAAATAACAAGGAAAAACTAGTTCTTAGATCCTTTTAGGGGCTGTTTGGGAAGGCAAAGAACCGTTATGTGCTTCATAAGTCAACCAGTTCTAGAAATTAGATTGTTTGGTAGAGACCTTTTCTTGCACACTAGTCCATGCCCAAATATACTTTCAAAACTAGCTTCTTTCTCAAACCAACTTTACCCTGGTTCTCATTAAAACCAGATAGAAGATGAGTACGGGACTGAACCAGATCTTGTTTGGGAAGGCTCAAAACCAGCTATGTGGTTTATAAGTCAATCGTTCTACACATTCAAGTGTTTGGAAAAGCCCTTTTTATATAGCATGACTCCTTGCCAGATCAAAAATTTCCCCTAAAATGGCTTTTTTTTCTCAAACCAGCATGATGCTGGTTTTCAAAAGAACCAGATAGCAAATGAGAGAGAGTGCGACCAACCTTTTCATACTTTTCCAAACAAGTATGGGTGCTCCTGTATTTCCGACTTGGAGGCACGAAAGAACTAGTTACCTGACTTCAGATGCGACCACCAAAGATCTTGTGCACCAAACTTTTCTCGTAAGCACGGGGTGATTCGCTAGGAACTCCAGAAGGTAAGCAGCATTTGCGCATAGATACAAGTAAGTTCACCATGTATTCATGAGCATCCTCTTGTCAAGAATTTCGGAAGCTCCGAGATATGCCTTTTATAAGGTCAAGGGTTCCAATTGGCATAACACTAAGATAACAAAATATACTAGCTTTAGGAGATTTTGAATTACTAAGGTTAAAATATTAACTACCCGTAAGAGATTATTCAATTGAAAAGGACTACTGGTGGAGCCCAGTATGTTTGAGAACTTGTGAAAGAACAAATTTTGCCCACTTGAACCCCAGTTATGCACACTTGTACTTCGCTTCTTAGTAGTTAGCACAGTAAAGAAGGGAACTTGCAACTTTAGTGTTCTGTAGGCAGAGAAACAAGTAAGAGAAGCACATCGAAAAGTTGAACTTTTACAAAAAAGAAAAAAAAAATGGGTCTATTTTTATACATATTTCTCGAGTAGAATTTTCTGAAAAGCTTGCAATGGTAAGAAATAAACTTGGGCTAGGTTAAGTTAATAAGGAAAAATAAAATTTGTTGAACCCGGTACTTAGGATGGGTTGGATTCCAATTGCGTCAATAATGTCATTCAGCTGCTCTCTATATAAAATTTTAAAATCTATGACTTGGCTCATGGTATAGAATGATTGAATTGTAATTATTGTTGCAACATGTATACTGCAATCCAAACCAATATACATTTTTTTGAAGTAGGGTGGGCTTGGAATTACATTTTTTCCAATATATAAGGTAGTGCTACAAAAATTAACACAAACTCATAAAATAGGGGGCTTTTACAATATTACGGGGGGCTGAAAAGTAAATTTTATATTTTTTTCTAGGGTATGTTCAAAATTTTCCAAAAATTGGGGGGGGGGGGGGGGGGGGGGGGCGGGGGCCTCAAACCCCCCTTTGTCGTCAAGTGAATCCGCCCCTCCCCTGGTTGCGAAAGATTAATGCTTCGTTACTTTGCAGTTCGGAGAATGAAAACTATTTCCCTAGTGTGTTTCTCAATGCCTAAATAACATTAGACATTCACAAAATATATCAGAGAGCCAAGAAAATAGGAAAGAAAGTGACTCGCAAAATTTCTATTTTGCTTCCACCATATTTTCATCATTGTTTTCCTTGTTAACCAAAAAAAAAAGAGAGAGAGAGATTTTTGCTTAGTGTTTTCTTTTCATTTCACTCAATAAATCCATGAATCAAACAAAGCCTAATCGAAAGAAAGCTCCATGGTACCTAAGTGGTATTTAAGAAAGTGACCCAACATAAATATTAAGTAGGATACATCGCAAGTTGGAGACAAGATCCTTAGGTGCTAATATTCTTCCAGTTGATTGCATGGCACGACTAACATGTTTTTGAATGGCACATAAAGCACAAAACCCAGCAGTATGGGCTTCACGAATCATTGGGGAAAAAAAAAAAAAGAAAGAAACGGAGAACAATAATATTTTCTACGCAAGCCAATGCAATAACTTTAGAATGCATAATAATGGATCAGTGCAATTTACTTTGTCTTGTCCAAGAAAAATAATAATAATAATAATAATAATAATAATAATAATAATAATAATAATAATATTAATAATAATCCAAAGCATATACTTGAAGCTCAACAGCAAAAATACTCCAGATTTTGGCCAGCAGTTCAAATACACCCACTCATGGCACCTTAAGAGTACATTTGGATTGAGAGAAGTGAAGAGAAAGGAAGTACCTTCATCTCCAATTCTCATGTTTGGTAAGTTACGTTGGATGGGAAGAGAAAGCTAATGGAGAGAAGTGGAGAGAAAAGTAAGGGAGAGAAGATCCCTTTTAGTTCTTTCCAAATTGGAGGGATTCGGAGAGAGAGCTAAAAATTGGGGTATGTTTTGGATAACTCCATTTACGCTCTGAATAACTCCATTTATGTTTATAAACATTTTTGTGTTTTGATCTTGAAAATGACGCATGTGTATGTAGGAAGAAGCACAAGGTTGTAAGTAAGGTTAAGGGTAAGCAGAAGATCACCCCCGTGAAGAGTATGGAGAAGAAAGGAGAGAAAGTTGGTAGTCCCAAACTTGTGTGCGAAAAAGTCTGCTTTTTGTATTAGTAAGTCAAAGTTGAGATGTATTTTTTACTGTAATACAATCATGAAAGTATTCTTATATGTTTTGTTTCTATTATGTAGCGCCGAAAGAGTTGATGAGTTGAGGAAGCAAAACGAGTCTTGCAAGATAACGAAGGCAATGAGATAATAAAGCCTTTAATAGGATGTTGTAGTCGAACTTTGAGTTAATGACATTCATTCACACAGTAATTATCCATGTACAGATTAAGCAGGAAATTGCAAAAGCTTGAGAGGCAATGACCCTTGATGAGAAGAGGTCTTACTTTCAGAGGGCCAAGGAGGCAGAAACAAAGAGGCGAAGAGGCATCTTCCTGAAATGAAGAACAAAAAAAAAACTTAGGAAACAATTGAAGGTATCACAATTTTTGGTTTGTAGATAAACAAGAGGCGATTTACTGTTATTAACAAATAGACTTATTTGAATAAAATAGACAAGCTCAGAATATACAATAAACAGCCGCATATCCTTGCCGGCAATTATGGAGATAGTCCATAATCATAACAAGGAACAGGGGCAAGCGGTCAAAGATCTTGGATTTGGGGTTTGTTGGAATTACAGTGTAACCACTTAGGACCGCCTATTATGCGGGTGGCTCGTGCACAATTTTGATCCATCAATGTTTTGCTTGAATGTCCATGGGACAAAACTGGACATTACAACAGTCGATGTGCATAATATGTTGGGCATCAGGTTAAAAGGAACATTGAAGAGTTGGGAAGGGTCCGCTAAGGATATCTTTGATTTGTGTGATCAGTATGGTTTTGTGGATGAGCAATTGAATGTAAGCCAATTGAAGGAAGATCTTAGGGCTTCGGTTGATGGTGGGGAGGAGTTTAGGGTAAGGTTCGCATTGTTAGCGCTAGGGTGCATGTGCTGCCCTGGCATGAAGCACGGCATCAAGTCTAGCTGGATGCATATTGTAAAGGATCCCAAAGCCTTGGAAACTTCGAATTGGGGAAAGATGATGTTGGATGGTCTTATGAAGGGTATGAAGAATTACAATGAGAAGAATGCAAGCGGGGGATGTGTTGGTGAACCCCCTACAGTTTGTGTTGTTAAATTGTTGCTTTTGGTTATATGCGTTAACATAACACCTAAATTAGCCTGATAATAAACTCATACTGTTTTTGTAGATTTTTTACTTTGAGCATTCTGTTCCGGTTGGGAGGCCAAAGGCCACTTCGGACATCCATTCATCCCCTAGACTTCAATTCTAGGGGAATACTGAAATCAAAGCTCGGACAAAATTTATATAAGAAAAATGGTTGGTCAGTAAAAAAAAAAAGGTTATATCAGTATAGTATTTTTATGGTAAACGAATGCATTGTTAGTTAGTATTTTTGCACCTAAACATGTGATCATGAATGACATGTGGAATTGGTTGAGGAGATGGCACCGGTGCAAAATGTGAAGGAGGTAGAGGACAGAAGTCAACCTCCAACAACGACTTCTTCAACATCAGAACAAGAGAAACGATTTTGCATGATTGAAAAGGAATTGGTAGACGTCAAAGGTCATATATCAAATCTATCAACCTTATTGGCATCCGAGTTGATTGCATTCAAAGAAGAGATAAAGAGAAATGCTACCAAACTTGCTTAGGCAAGTGTTGAATGAGAAGTTGGTTGAAGAAGCAAGAAAACAACACCCGAGAAATCCGGTGCTGGATAGCCAGGTCCAAGACAAAGTCCATATGGGTTTCGATATGTTCAGTCCATGGAGACCAGCAATTTTGCCAAATGTGTCCCCAGCTATGGAAAACCAAAATCTAGAGAGATTGGAGGGTGAAGTTCATACCCGACAAGGTGACAATCCAGTTGTGGATAGTAAAATCGGAGAAAGAGTTGTGGATTGTCCAGATGTGGTTAGTCCAAAGAAGCGGGATGAACAAACATCTATCAAGCTAAAAAAAATGAAAATGGAAGGAATTTATCAGTGGTGATACTTTCTAAAGGTCTTGGTGTGGATGATGGTAGCATTGGTAAGAGAGATAAATGTAACAGTTTTTTTTACTATCCACAACATTGCGTATTCAAAATCACAACCAGTTAGCAAAACATATAATGACTCATTCTTACTGTTGAAGCTTGATATACATTGTTGGGCAATTCTCTAATAATTTAAGCTTTTGGAGTAGTTGGTAACTTAACATAGTATCAAAGCCTTGTTTGTGGGAGGTCCTGGGTTCAACTCTCCATCCCCGTTTTGTTGTGCATATTTGCACTTTGTTATTTGTATCCACTATGATGGAGTTTGGTTTGTTTGCTCTCCATGTGCAAGTCGAGTCAAACGTGAGGGAGGGTGTTGAAGCTTGATATACATTGTTGGGCCATTCTCTAACAGCTTAAGCTTTTGGAGTAGTTGGTAACTTAACACTTACGAATGTTTAATACCATTACAATATTTCATACGTACCTAGAATCAAGTTTAGTATCAAATACAAATTTTACTATCTTGTTCGCCAACAGATTAAGCATGGGGATCTTCACCCTTAACATTGTACTTTCATAGAACAATGTTTGAGCTTTACGCCGTGTAAGGGTCTCTAACTCTGTGCTTGTCATTGGAGGTTCTTTGGTACAACCTTCTCCAAATTGAAGTAGGGCGACTTACAATACTTGGTGGGTGCCCTTTTGGATGGGGATTGGATTCTCATCGGCGTCCCCTCGGTCTGCATCTTTATTTACCGAGGATGCTACCGGTTCATGGGAAAGTACCTCAATGGGATCGACCTCTTTCCCCTCCTTCAAGGGCCTTTGCATCTGTGTGCATGTGTCTGGACTGTCTTCCACAGTTTCTAACGCATCTTTCCCATGAGGCGATCAATCATTCTCTGACATGATTCTTTACACCGCAAATGGGTTCTCAAAAAACTGTCACATTCATCTCTCTTACCGATGCTACCATCATCCACACCAAGACCTTCAAAAAGTATCACCATAGATACATCCTTTCATTTTCATTTTTTTTTTTTTTTGGCTTGATATGGCGTCTGTTCATCACTCCTCTTTGGACTAATCACATCTGGACAATCCACAACTCTTTCTTCGATTTTACTATCCACAACTGGATTGTCACCTTGTCGGGTATGAACTTCACCCTCCAATCTCTCTAGATTTTGGTTTTCCATAGCTGGGACACATTTGGCAAAACTATTGGGCTCCTTGGACTGAACATATCGAAACCCATATGGACTCTGTCTTGGACCTGGCTATCCAGCACCGGATTTCTCAGGTGTTGTTTTCTTGCTTCTTCAACCAACTTCTCATTCAACACTTGCCTAAGCAAGTTTAGTAGCATTTCTCTTATCTCTTCTTTGAATGCAATCAACTCGGATATCAATAAGGTTGACAGATTTGATATATGACCTTTAACGTCTACCAATTCCTTTTCAATCAAGCAAAATCGTTTCTCTTGTTTTGATGTTGAAGAAATCGTTGGAGGTTGACTTCTATCCTCTACCTCCTTCACATTTTGCACCGGTGTCATCTCCTCAACCAATTCCACATGTCATTCATGATCACATGTTTAGGTGCAGAAATACTAACTAACAATGCATGCGTTTACCATAAAATACTATACTGATATAACTTCTTCTTTTTTTACTGAACAACCATTTTTCTTATATAAATTTTGTCCGAGCTTTGATTTCAGTATTCCCCTAGAATTGAATCTGGGGGATGAATGGATGTCCGAAGTGGCCTTTGGCACCCCAACTGGAACAAAATGCTCAAAGTAGAAAATTTACAAAAACAATGAGTTTATTATCAGGCTAATTTAGGTGTTATGTTAACGCATATAACTACGAGCAACAATTTAACAACACAACTGAAAGCGGTCCACCAACACAGCCCCCGCCTGCGTTCTTCTCATTGTAATTTTTCATACCCTCTTTAAGACCATCCAACATCATCTTTCCCCAATTCAAAGTTTCCAAGGCCGTGGGATCCTTTACAATATGCATCTAGCTAGACTTGATGCCGGGCTTCATGTCACGGCAGCACATGCACCCTAGCGCTAACAATGCGAACCTCACCCTAAACTTCTCCCCGCCATCAGCCAAAGCCCTAAGATCTTCCTTCAATCGGCTTACATTCAATTGCTCATCCACAAAACCATACTGATCACACAAATCAAAGATATCCTCAGCTGACCCTTCCCAACTCGTCAATGTTCCTTTTAACCTGATGCCCAACACATTATGCACATCGACTGTTGTAATGTCCAGTTTTCTCCCATGGACATTCAAGCAAAATATTGATGGATCAAAATTGTGCACAAGCCACTCGCATAATTGGCGGTCCAAGTGGTTACACTGTAATTCCAACAAAACCCAAATCCAAGATCGTTGACCGCTTACCCCTGTTCCTTGTTAAGATTCTGGACTATCTCCATAATTGCCGGCAAGGATATGCGGCTGTTTATCGTATATTCTGAGCTCGTCTATTTTATTCAAAAAAGTCGACTTGTTAATAGCAGTAAATCGCCTCTTGTTTATCTACACAAACCAAAAATTGTGATACCTTCAATTTTTTCCTAGGTTTTTTTTTTGTTGTTCATTTTAGGAAGATGCCTCTTCGCCTCTTTGTTTCTGCCTCCTTGGCCCTCTGAATGTAAGGCCTCTTCTCATCAAGGGTCATTACCTCCCAAGCTTTTGCAATTTCCTGCTTAATCTGTACATAGATAATTACTGTGTAAATTAATGTCACTAACTCAAAGTTCGACTACAACATCCTATTAAAGGCTTTATTATCTCCCGCCTTCGTTATCTTGCAAGACTCGTTTTGCTTCCTCAACTCATCAACTCTTTCGGCACTACAAAATAGAAACAAAACATATAAGAATGCTTTCATGATTGTATTACAGTAAAAAATACATCTCAACTTTGACTTACTAATACAAAAAGTAGACTTTTTCGCACACAAGTTTGGGACTACCAACTTTCTCTCCTTTCTTCTCCATGCTCTTCACGGGGGTGATCTTCTTCTTACCCTTAACCTTACTTCCAACCTTGTACTTCTTCCTACATACACATGCGTCATTTTCAAGATCAAAACACAAAAATGTTTATAACCATAAATGGAGTTATTCAAAACGTAAATGGAGTTATCCAAAACATACCCCATTTTATATATATATATATATATATTTATATATACATAGCCCTTTGCGTTGAGCCGTTGACGCAAACTAAGTGCTGCATAAAAGAATAACCAATTCAATACTGTATCTTGTCAACAACAAGAAATGTTTGCATCAACGAACAATTGTTTGAAATGAAGGAACAAATGCTTGTTATCAATGAGCAGTTGTTTGTAAAGCAAAAACAATTGATTGTCATGAAACAAACAACCGTGGTTAATATGGAGTATCAAACAAGAGCACATGCACAATGAACAATGGCAATCTCTACCATTAAAATCCGTTATAAACCAAGAATCATGCATCCTAATGCCAATTACCCATTACCCATTAGGCATTGGCAATTTGGCATTACAATGCAAGAGAATATATGGTGTTCTAAATCAAGGGGAACTCTCTTAGTTGAACACTTGAACTTGTGAAAGAAGGGTAAATTAGACAATTTCTTTTTCGGAATACTAACTATTGATCTCTCCATAAATAATATGTAAATACAAAGGCTTGCTAAGAAATTCAAAACCTTGGTTGACTTTAGGGGTGTACATCGGTCGGGTTCGGTCGGGTTTACAGGATTATAGAGACCGAACCGATTCTATCGAGGTGCCCTATGGTGGGACCAAAACTGACCAATATACATTCGGATGCGGTCGTGGCGGGGTAATCAGTTTTGGTCGGGGTAATCAGTCGGGTTCGGGTCATTCATATGGGCTGGTATTTTGGGCCACTAATTTATTTTTATTTTTTATCTTGATTTTGAGCCATTGATTTATTTTTATCCTGAATTTGGGCCATTTTGTATGGTCAATTTGCCAATTGAACATGATTTTTTGTATAGATCAATAGTAGGGCTGTTCAATACTTGGGCCATTATATTGTATATGCAAAATTACAATAAAATCAAGAAAATAAAAATGACAAGCAATACAACAAGGTCTCAAACCATTAACAACAAAGTTTCTCTTCAAGATACCAACTGTACCAAAATCTGATATGGTGACCAATAAGCTTGGTTCAAGTGATCAATTAAAATCAACTTGTTGCTAAACAATTATTTGAAAGTCTACTAAAATATAAATATATATATATATATACGGCTAGGCTATAGAGTGAACAGGGTAGAGTGAACATACCCGGTGAACATTTTTTTTTTTGCCTGAAAAAACCCGCGGGTTGCCCCACTGACCAGCTGACCCGCGCGCGCCCCAGATCTGCGGGTTTTTTCAAGCAAAAAAAAAATGTTCACTGGGTATATTCACTCTACCCTGTTCACTCAAGACCCTGAGCGTATATATGTGTGTGTGTGTGTGTATATATATATCAATTTCGCAATGTTAGGCTGTAAGCTACTTAGCTTCTAGGTAAGAACATATAAAACAACAATATATCATTCTGATCCCCAATCTCATGTGCAATTTTTCGATCATAATCAATAAATCATAGATATATATATATATAATGATTTAAGTTGTTCAATCAAAGATCTATAGACAAAACATAGATATATATATATAGGTTCGTGACAGTACATAGAATTATATATAATACATATTATATATACACATATATATATATATATAAATGAGAAATCTGAAATAGAAAAACCGTAGAGGGCGTCGGCTGCTCGGAGGAGGAGGGGGGCAGGCTGGCAGCTGTAGATCTGGAGGACAAGGGAGAGAGCTTAGAGTCGAGGAGGAGCCGAGGAGGAGGGAAGAGGGAGAGGCGGTGATGGCCGGTGGAGGAACCCTGGAGGAGGAGGGGACTGGTGTAGGGGTGGGCATACTTCGGGCCAACCCGAAAAACCGAACCGAAACCGAAATTTTTCAAATTTTGATTCGGATAATAACCGAACCGAAATTATATCAGTTCGAAACCGAACTATTTTAATTAGTATGGTTCGGTTTTCGAAAGTAAAAAAAAATTCGGTTCGAAACCGAATAACAAAAATTTTAAGAATATATAAAGACTTGTTAGATAAATTAGGGTCATATGATTCATATTGTTAATGAAAAATAACAAATAAAAAACAGAATCTCAAAGTGGTGAATCTTTACTAATTTACTATACTTAATTTTACCCAAACAAAAAAAATAAAAATAAAAAACAAAAAAATAATTTCGGTTGAGTTTCAACCCGAATTTTCGAACCGAAACCGAAGTTAAATTTCGAAACCGAACCATTTTTTCGAAGTTTATTTTCAGTTCGGTTTTTGGTACCAAAATTTCCAACCCGAACCGATTTTTTCGGTTTCGAAACCGAACCGACCGAATGCCCACCCCCAAGGGCGTATCCAGGATAGTAGTTTGGGGTGGGCTAGAAATACATATAGCGTGGGGTTCACGGGGGTTCGAGGGCAGCGCCCCCGAAATTTTTTTTTTGGGGTCAAATTATGTTTATATTCTGAATTTTAGCATCATAAATGTTATAGTTTACTTTTGCTTCTAGTCATTTTAAGAATTGGGAAAAGATATTTCGGATTTATTTATACATATTTTCTTGATTTTGCATCATAAATAGTATAGTCTAATTTGATTCTTATCGTTTTATAGTTTACATAAGCATTTAATAAATTACACCACAAGCAAAGAGAAAATTTTTTGAAAAAAAGGGAACAGAAAAAAAAATGGCATGCAAATAATAAATATGGGCTAGACTAGAACATTTTTTAAATAACAAGCACATCATAAATATTAGCTGGGTTAAAAGTTAGAACTGAGCTAAGGCTAATGGATTGGGCTTGAATACAAAGTACTGCTATGTTGAACTAGTAATATGGACTGGGCTGAAGAAGGATTAATGCTAGTGGGCTGGGCATTTTATTTTTTAAGTAAAAAAAAAAACAAGGAAGAAAGCTGCGCCAGTAGGGATTCGAACCTTGGTCACCCACTTCAAAATTGCCAACCTCATCCACTGGGCTAACCCCACACACTTGATATATATCACGTAATAAAATATTTTGTTTTGAACTTAACCCTGGGCTATAGCCCAGGTCAGCCCAGGGTTAGATACGCCCTTGCCCACCCCTAGACTGGTGGGTGAAGGGAGATGGCCAGAGAGGAGAGGCGCAGCCACAAATGTTCAAACTAGGGTAGTGTTAGATGCATATGTAACTATTTATACTAAAGGATTTCGGTCGGGTTCGGGCTGCCAAGATCTTCCCCCGTGCGCCGAACCGATCGATCCGTTTCTACATAAATTTCACCACGAGCACTAAGCGCCTACCCGAAACACCCAAAAAAATCAGTCGGGACGGCTCGGGTCGCGGGTAATTTTGAACAGCCCTAGTTGACTTGAATGTTAATAAAAACCCTGTTACTCCTTAACTGTAATAATCCCAATAATCAAACAAAATATGTTTTGTGTTCTACAACTTGACATTATTATCATACTAAGAAGTAAAAAGATGATGCCACCACTATTCTCTTCACATTTACTTTTATAACAAATGCAAGAAACCTTCTCCATCCCTTACTTGTTCCTTCCCCTTTCCTTCCTCCCACTCTTCCTGTGTAACAAATTGTAAAACCCATTTCCTTTGCTTTCTCAAGATGGATATGCACTCTTAAAGATTAGAATAAAAATTATCTCAATTCAAGCTTGATGTCAAGTAACCACAAGCAAATCACAATTTTATTGGAAAAGAAGAAAACATGTTCTACTTGCATCACAAGTACATTCGTGTTTCACTATACTAAGTCATACAGGGTAGTGAGTCTAGTGACAGGTAACATCAGACACTAATTCCTATCAATATCAACTAGCCACAAGGTAAATCATGCTTTTAAGTTTTAATGTCATCAAATCCATAGAGAACATTCAAAACCAATCGGAGTTGCGTGGAAGTTCATTTATGTCAACCATGCACATATATAAATTTAGTATGAACTAACTTTTTGGGGGGGTAATCCGCTGGAGGTGCGCATGGACTTTATAGTTCAAAATGGAGCCATCACAAGGAAGACCTGACTTATGAGGTAAATTTATAAAGTTTGAATCCATTTTCAATATAAAATGATTTTAAATGAAACCCTGTGACCCAACAAGTTTTTTTTATTTTGTTTGGCTAACGAGGAAATCTTTATGATCCAATCCCACTTCACGTTCAAGTTCATCGGCACAAACAATCATTCCCATGAAGCCAATCTAATTTTGCTGGCTATAATCTCTCCTTAATTTCTCTGCAAGCCAAGAGTAAATCTAGCATACAATCAGTTATGTTTTAATTGATTGGGAAGTTAACCATGAATACCACAAAAGTCAAAAAACATTTGTATTCAGATCTAAAATGTTGAGCAGCTCCACATATGAACCACTATGACTATGTTATTCATGTCACTACATAAACAAATTGTAAGCATATGAAGTGAAAGGAAGAGTTTTTGAGGGAGATAGATCTATGACATAGAGTTTCTGCAGAAATTAGTGAGTCAAACCAAAAGCTCTACTTAATACTCATCAACACCGAAATCTAAATCTGGGTTAAGAAAAAAAGTTGTTCTTGCTTCGGCTTTTTTGTGCTCATTGCACATCAAAATGGAATAACCTCATTAATAATAGCACAGCTAGGGTTTTAGGTGTTCAATTTGGGTATTTAAAAATTAGACTGCATTCACTTTTCAAATTAGGGGTGAAGATGCAAATGAAATGATGAAGATCATTTTACCTCTGGATATGTCGGTCGGAAGTCGCCGGAATCGCCGAAGCTGCGTCCCTAACCGAGTCGGCTGTGATGTCAAATTGAACACTACCAATTGCCAAAACTCAGTTTGGTTTGATTCTAAAATGGAATAAAATTGAAGGACAATGCTAGGGGCACTAACAACATCCACTAACACACTCTATCTCTTTCCTAGTGGTACTGCGGGGTCCGCAGTGGACCCCGCAGTACCACTAGGAGAGAGATAGAGTGTGTTAGTAAGTGTTAGTGGAAGTTGTTACCTGCCTCGTGGACCCCGCAGTACCACTAGGAGAGAGATAGAGTGTGTTAGTAAGTGTTAGTGGAAGTTGTTAGTGTCCCAAATATTACTCAAAATTGAATTGGATAGAATAGTCAGTTTGGTTTGATTATAAAATAGAATAAAATTGAATTGGATAGAATAAAAAAGAAAATAAATGAATAGAATAGAATTGATTAATTCTCGTGTTTGATTTGAAATAGAAATGAAATTAAATGAATTACGATTATTGTAACAGTCCGTTTGGTATGCTACAAACTAGAAAAGAATTGATTTACATTTATCATATAAAAAGAGGAGGTGTGAAATATATAGGGGTAAGTTTTGTATATCACATTGTTTCACTTAAAGTGAAATTATTTCTCATCGAATCTTACCAAAAGTGATAGGATTTGTTTTTGTGCTAAAATAAGAATTGGTAAGAATTGGCTAGAATTGAAAATCAATTCTTTTGTCAAACCAAACACAAGAATTGTAAATCAATTCTTTTCTAGTTTGTGGCATATCAAACGGACTGTTAAGAACTCACAATTCTCCCGAAGGTAATCCCAAAACTGAATTCCGGGTCCAACCCATTTTCCAAAAACACCGATGTATCGGGTCTCTTCCCACCCGGAGCCAACGGGCCACTAGCCAGGTTCGACCCTAACATGTGGGAATCGAAGCTCGGGTTTAAAGTCTCCAACCGAAAATCTTCGCCGCCATTACTGAACCCTGTGTATGGCTTCTTTGCTCTATGGAACGCAAGTTGTTTGTGAAATAGAGATCCGTTATCCAACGGAGCTGGATAGTCCAATAACCAATCTGGGTCTGTATTCGGTTCGGCGCTGGTAATCATAGTGTCAGCCATTAGAGGTCTCTGTAATTAGGTCGAGAGGGGAGTCTATAAGAGCAACTCCAATGGGGATGCATATGGGTATCCAAATCCAAAATATGCTAAAATGGATCCTTTCATCCCAAAAAATGCACTCCAATGGGGATCTATAATGCAAACTTATGGTTTGGGTCTCCAAACTTATAGCATTTGGAGAGAGAAAGTGAGGGGATGCATATTTGGTGGGATGATCTAGCCATTGGTTTGTGAATAAAATAATATTTTTAGTGTATCTATGGTTGAGATACATCAAAATATATTAAACAATAAAATGGCTACTAGTTTTGATTACTATGCATGGTTGGAGTGCATGAGACTTATTTGGTATGTAAAATACTATTTAAGTAACCAAATAGCATTTTAGATACTCAAATTTGATGACTACCTTGGAGTTGCTCTAAATATCTATATGCATTACCTGCCTCTAGCTTTCTCTGTCTAAACTCTCTTTCTCCTGAGAGAGAGAGAGAGAGAGAGAGAGAGAGGGAGGCCAAGCAGAGCAACATTATACACTCTTATTCAGAAAAGAGTAATGATATGCTTCCAAGAAGTGTTTCCAAGGCATGTGGTGGTGGACACTTTTTATTAACAGTAGGATCATTTAATATTAAGCAATTAAAATTAATTGGACCACTACTAGATGCGTTGGAAAATACATTTGAAAAAAAAAAATTGAGAAGTATATTATTACTCTTTCAGAAATGTTCATCGATAATTAGAATTCGAGGTTACGGTGAGCACGTAACACTTGATTTCTTGTCCTTTATCTGAATAGCATCATTAACGATTAAAGATCAAATAATGTCATGCTTCCCAAATTTTTATACCAAAATATTTCTCAAATAATATGATAGTGGGGTCAGGTTTAATCTAGTAGGACTTGTTGAATTTTGATTGAAAGTTATTTACCTAACCCCACTGTCACAACATTTGATAAGCACTTTTGGGATAGAAATTTGAAAAACATAGCATCACTCTTAAAGATCATATGCGATTCCGAATACTGTATAGCCAATTAAACTTGAGAGCATTTTTGCTCATCCACTAATATTATTTTGACACGTGTCCATTTAATCCTTATTTTGCCCCTACTCTATCAACACAATTACTAAATAAGACATGAATGAGACACTTATCATAATACAATTGGTGGATGAGAGCAAAAATGCACTCGTTGTCGGTGGTTAAGTTAAGAAATTATTGTACAGACAGGGACCATGCTAGACCCTCCCTATTCCCCAGCAACTTCAAGGGAAACAAATTAAGGGGACGTAGGAGAGATGGAACAACGTCCCTTCCTATGTAGTGTTGTGTATTATAAGTGATCCGAACATGTTGAAAGGAACCTCATATAGAGAACCATTTGCTATGTGGCCAAGTGATCTGTTAATGATAAAAATATATATTTGGCCACATGACAACCCCTGTTGGTTGAATCACCACATGATGTATGATTTAAAACCATGCAATAACTTCTCGACCTTATGACGCTACTAATCCTATAGTTAAATAAATTGTGACCAAAAAGCAAGATTGTGTTTATCATTTGCTGTGTCACTGATCATCTAGTTATAAGGTTACTAACATATTTGAAAAATGTGTTTAGAAAAATGGATAAATTACAGTAACACTTCTTGAACTATGACCATTTTTCACTAACACCCCCTAAACTTTAAAACTGAATAAATTCACTCCTAAACTATCATTTATTGACACTAAAACCCCTTCTTCAAGGGTGAGTTTGTCAATTTTGGATAATTCGGGGGATGAGTCTGTTCAATTTCAAAGTTTAAAAAAATAGTCATAGTTAAAGGGTGGTGCTATAATTTACCCTAGAAAAATTGATGTTTTTTTTTTTGGTACAAGGGAAAAGAAACTAATGTCACACCCCGGAAACCAACAAGGTGGTCCCAGGTCACGTGGCACGCCATCAAGACTTACCAATAATGATTAAAGTTCCAAAAATGACTTTAATAAAAGTTTTGGTCCAAAATAACCAACTTCCAAATAGTTATTCAAATGTTATATTAAACATGTGCCCAAACTCGCCTTAACGAGTTTTGTTTTCAAAAGTAACAATTTCATAGGTCAATAGGTCCCTAAAGGTACCCTTATGCCTAATTAGAAGTTGTTCCGAACATTGGAAGAAGGAGTTTGAAATTTGTTGCAGGGGGTATTTCGACCCGCCAAACTGCCCCGTTCGACCGGTCGAATGGGTCTGGGCAGAACCCAATCTCCAAAAGACCGTATTCACAATTGCCAGCGCTTTTTTACAAACGCTGTTAATTATCGGCGCTTCTCTAATAAACGTTGTTAATTCCAGGCGCTTCCGCACAACGCCGCTAATAAAATAATACTCATTTTACCAAAACAATCAAACCAAACAAAACCATTTCAAATCCACACCTTTCAAACCAAACCATTTTAAAAGCTAGTTAAACATTCCAAAGACTTGTAAAAACATATATATATATATATATATCCATTTATACAACCACCATAAGCCCCTCCCGGATTATAAGTATCAAAGTACAAGCTTCACACGTCTCGGCAAACAAGGTCCTAAGGTGAACTAAGTGTCGTACGCACATATATAACAAGTCTTTATTACAAGTTGCATAGTTAAACAACCGGCATAAGTTAAACATATTTTACAAACATAATATTAGTGCTATAAACATAAGGAACTCCCGGTCCTTCCTCGCCTCATCACCCGCGATTCTCTCCTCCAGTCCTTGCCCTTGAACGGTTATTTATATAACCACAAATATATGGATTTGTTTAAGCTAACGCTTAGTGAATAATATAAATCAAGCATACGGATAACAAATATGTTCCAATCCATCATAACACATAACTATTCAGTCTCTAGGGAATAAGTGCACATTCTCCGATCCAAAGTCTTAATACTCAACCACGACCCATGCCCCTTCGACATGTCGCGTTAATGCCTTTCTTGGCAAGTAACCATCGTCACTACTAATCCTCCCCCTTCGAGAGGACGTCTCACGGTGAATTAGCGCAAATTCCCCTTTAACCCACATAGGCACATAACATGCTCATCTCGCAAATCATCATGCTTTTCATTTCAACATGTCTTAGGCCTACTTTACACATGAGTTTTGCCTAATATGAACTACACATAGTATCTATATAAAGTCCCTAGCATATCAAATGCATTAAACCATAGAACTATCCAAAAAGCAAGATTAATATCACTCACCTCAAACGATTTGCTTAAGAACGTGAAACAAAAGTTCACTTCTACACGGGGTTCGATTCCTACACAAAATCGGCCAATTTAGGTTATGGGTCCCACATGGGCCCACCAAGAACCTATCGATTAAACTCAAAATAAAAGATAGATAGATATACGTAGGCCTTACCTCCACGAGTCCAAAATCGGTCTAGTATCGAAGATTGGAGGTCGATTACTACTCGGATTGTCAAGAAATGATCAAGAACACCAAAGTTCCTCTCTTTCTCTTCTCCCTATCTCTAACAATATGTATATAATGAGTAGACAATAATGAGTCATCTCTTTCTCTCTCCTCTATATAATATCTAAATCATATTATGGGTATTTCTAGTAAAACCCCCACTAGTTTTGATTCATTTTAATTACACCCCCACTAGTTATTAAACTAACTAGTTAGCTACCCAAAAGCATTTGAGTATTTATTTAAATCCCGTGTGGGTCCCACACATGGTTCCACATGTAAATTTTACGAAATTACTAATTAGCCTACTAATTATGCAACGTGTTTAATTTCGTCCTCACTGGGTATCTAATGACTCCGATGAGTCGCTATCAATAATATAATAATCAATTATATTCACATGTGCCTAAATAAACATTTAAGCACATAATTATGAGTCATTACTCATTTTCTCAACCGTAGGGAATTCTCACATGCCCAGCTTCTGGACTGTTTTTAAGCCAAATACTGGGTTCTCAAAAGATACCCTCAAACAACTAGTGAGTCATCACTCACTTCACACGTGTTAATTAACACCACAATGAGCATACCATGCATGCTAAAATAATATAAATAAATACGCGGGAGCGGGTATGACAACTACCTAACAAGACACGTTCCACAACTGTCAGCAGACAGAAGGTGGATAAGTTCCGGGGGCGGGGAATTACAAAGAACAAAAGCCTCATATTGGTTCACTCCATCATTAGCAAGGAAGTCTGCACACACATTCCCCTCTCTGTAAGTATAAAGAATATCAATATTCCTCAGTACTATGAGCCACTTGCAATCCTCGATGATGGCTGCCTTCGGGAGCCTACTTCTTTCTAAATCCTTAAGGAGGGTGACCACCGTGAGAGAATCCGATTCAATGAGCACGTTGTTCAAATTCCTCTCCCAAGCAAGCTCCAGACCATGCCAAATCCCCATTAGCTCTGCCTCCAGGCTGCAGCAATGATCCAATCTGCCCAGAAAACCAGCAATCCAGTTTCCTTGATCATTCCTGACGAGACCTCCAAAACCACCAGGCCCAGGATTTCCCTTGGCACACCCATCTGTGTTAATTTTCAGCATCCTTGCAGGAGAGATGTCATGCCTCGGATCCACACATGTGAACCTAGGATACGTGGCATGCCACCAAGCCCTTCAAACACCAAGTTAAGAATGAAAAGAAAGGAAAACAAGCACTTTTATACCATTACGTTAGACAAGTCAAGCCCAAGGGCAAAAATGGTTATTAATGAGGTATAGCAAAGTTTATACCAAAAGATAGGTTTTTGAGTCCCGGTTCCAACGCAAAAAAAACGGCGCACGAATTTGAGTTTTCTAGATAGAGTTATGTCTATTTCCGTAAAAGTCGACAATGCAGCAAAATGACCCGCGGATCGATCCGCCCCAAAACCGGATTGATCCGGTTTTGACAGAACCTCATTTTTGGCCCTCTAGAAGTGCCGGATCGATCAACTTAAAACCCAGATCGATCTTGATTCTGCAGCACTCATTTTGACAGCACTTTTCCCTGTTCTGCAGATCCAAAACACATCCAAACACCTCCAAACATAAACCAAACTTCATGAAACTTTCTAAAATCATTTCAAAATCATTCTAAAACCATTTTGAATCATTGTCAAAATATATTAACATGTTCTTAAACATTATACAAGATCTACAAATGTTACAACTCTTGAATCTTCTCTAATTTTCATAAAACCAACCAAAGTACATGAGTCTTGATCCAAATTCACAACTAACATATCCAAACCATAAAAACAAGAGTTTGAAAAGTCCCAACATGATTCAAAACCATGAACAAGATGTGCAATGCAATCTCTCCCAAATACTCCCAAATCTTTCCCAAATACTCTCCAAAATCTCTCCCAAATACTCCCAAATCTCTCATGATTAATCAAAACAAGTTTCTTAAACCAAAACTCCACTCAAACATGCTCCAAACTATATTAACAAGGCATGAAAAATACCAACAACATTTTAAGCTCCGGTTATATGATTTATACGAGACTTGGAGCGATTAAACCAAAACTAACATAATCCACTAAGTTTTAGCACAAACCCAACTTAGCTATTATAAACTGATGATGCTGAAAATTGGTAAGAGAGATTAAGAATAGAGATATGGTGACACAATCAATTGTATGTGGTTCGGCCCCGTTAATAAGGTGACATATGTCCACGGGTGCGTCAGTGTGCTTCACTCGCAGATCACCGGCGGGCCTGGTGAGCCAACAATTGGGGCGGCACTACCTGTAATACCGACCGGGTGTATGCATATGAATAAGTCTGTACTGCTATTCTCTAGGTTAAGAATGCGATCCCCTCTAATGGGGGTGAGTGACCCCTTTTATAGGTGCAAGAGACCACCCACAAAGGCAACTGAATAGATAAGGAAGCCCAATCTAATTACAAGTTGATGAGCATAAATCATGGGAGGTTTCCTAAATGGCTTAGGAAACTATTTACACTTTCCATTAGTCTTCTGACTGATTTAGGAAGCTACTGCGCGGCTTGGCTGTCAAACTGCACCTCATGGAGAGATGCTGCACCGTATGCCCGGGCTGTGCGAGCATACCGAGCAGTTGCGCTTGAAAGACCTCAGGATCGATGGGCCACCAACTCCCTTTTTGGATAATCCGGGTGCTTTGCTGCTGACGTGGAGGTTTAACTATAGCAGAATATTTCTGGGCGTATCAGCTGCCCCCCATTTTTGAAGTTGATGTGATGTCCCATCAGATGAAGTTTGAAAATTAAGACTGCTTCCAAGGAACCGTCCGGTAAGAGGTTGGGACTCTCCCGGGGTGGGACTGGTCGTGGTGGTCAGCCTGGGTATGGACCGAGCGGTGGCCCTGTGGGCCCGAGTCTTACCTGTGCCACGTGTCAGCTTGTGACTGGCCTAGTCAGGATCAAACGGTGCCAGTGTGGATGTAACCGGACCATTTACGTGGTAACCAAACCGTCTCGTCATGCATTTAATGCGCGCGCCTTTTGAGGCGACGCTTTACGTGCCCGAGGTGACAACTGTCAGCCACTTTGGGCGGGAAAGCGTGTGAGCCGTTGGATCTGTTTTGATCTGAATTCCGTGGTTCCTCTATAATGGAACACTTGTTCATTTCTTCAACTCTTTGCTGCAAAGATACATATTCCCGAGCAGTTTAAGAGCGAGCAAGTTCTCGAGCAAGATTC
This sequence comes from Hydrangea macrophylla, assembly GCA_033977485.1. Lineage (NCBI taxonomy): Eukaryota > Viridiplantae > Streptophyta > Magnoliopsida > Cornales > Hydrangeaceae > Hydrangea > Hydrangea macrophylla. The sequence continues at coordinate 104,264,399 of CM066987.1, forward strand.
CCGAGCCCTTTTCTGCACTAAACTTTGTAAGTCTTTCCTTTCCAGCTTCAATTCTTCACTCTTTTCCTTCTCTTCTTTTCTGAGCGAGGCTGGAGAGAGCGAACCCACTTAGGTTAGAACGGGAGTGGGATTTTTCTTCCTTAGGTTCTGTTCTTTCTTCAAGTCAGGAGGCACTTTAGGGCAGCTAATCCGGGGTAGTCTTGAGAGAGTGCCACCTTATGTTAAGTACCATTCACTCTTTTCCTTTTAGGTTAGTGACCTTGCCCCTTTGTATACCAGGCTCGGCATTCCTGACCCATACTTAGGTCGTAACCTGCTTCCCCATCCTACCGTAAGAGTACCAGAAACGGAACATTCTGGCTTCGATTCTACTTCCTGGTCAGAGGATGAGATGTACCGATCGGGAAGTCCTGACACTAGTCTAGATCCACCGTCCGCTTCCCCATCTAATCACTAGAGCGAAGGTAGGATCCTGATCCATATCTCCGACGATGAGTCGGACCAGGAAGCCCCGTTGCTTCCGTTTTCTAGGGTTCAGGTGATGAGACACTAGGGGAACCTGACCCCGAGGTAGCCTTCTCCAGCGAATTCATCCCGTCCACCTTGGGCACTGAAGATCTCGGGCGCATTAGGGATAGGTACAGCCTTCCCGACCACTGTTCCTTGGCCGTGAATGTCGGGGGGGCCCAAATCTATCAGCGGGGTTTCACCACCCTATATGAGGACATCCTCATGGATGGGTTTCGCATCCCCCTCCATCCGGTCGCTCGGGACGTCCTGATATACATGGGGATTACCCCCAGGCCAGTTGGCCCCGAACGGTTAGAGATTCCTCATGGGGTCCATCTCCCTATGGCCCCAAGTTTTTGGGTACGAACTCTCCGTTCAGGAGTTCCTCTAGACACACCGACCATTCCCCGTACATGGAGAAACCGGGTTCTTTTCTCTCGGGGCTCGTCAAGGGAGGAAGATCTTAGTCAACTGCCCGAGTAACAACAAAGGGTGGAAGAATAGGTTATTCCAAGTATCCACCCTCGGGCTCTACAAATCGGCCCCCGGGATCCAAACGAGGACTTCCTAGATGGGAGAGTTGAGGGGTAAGCTCGTTCGGTTTCACTTTTTTTTTCTTTCTTCTTTGTTTTACTCCAGTTTCTGAGACTAACCACTTTGCACTTTGCTTTGCAGCGGGATCAACCAATCCACCGAGCATTCCCGACGAGTGCCAAGCCAGGATCAGGAGTTTGGCTGACCGGCCGATAAACATCTGGAACGTGTTGACTTGGACCGGCGACTTCCGAGCTACTAACGACCCAGCTCAGCCTACCGAAGCTTCGGTATTCCCCCAATTCTTCCTGGTAAGTGCTCGGACTCTGCTGTCTCCCGTGGTACTCTTTCCCTGTCTTCTACATTGGTTGTTAACCCATTAATTTTTTTCCTTTTACAGATATGGCTCCGAAGAGAAATATGGAGCGATTGAGGGAGAGGCAGGCTGCTGCCGCTGCCGCTGCTGCTGCCGCCTGGATGGCGATGGCACAAGAGAAAAGGCCCGCTGCCGAGGCTTCGGGCGGAGAGCGTCCGCTGAGGCGGATTCGGCACGGGGTAGCAAACCGTCCGGAGCCAGTGGGGACCTCAACGCCCCACGTGGTGGTAGTTGAAGAGACTACCCCCGGGCGGGGGTGCCATCCATGGCACCGATGGCTGCCTTGGCCTAGATCAGGGAGCAGGTGAAACCCGATCTGCTCCCCAGCCAAGAGGAGGCGTGTGAAAACATGTCTCCCGAGGTCTTCCAGAGCTGCCTGTATAGCCTCTCTCACGTGGTGAGTTCTCTTGACTCGGTTTTTTTTTTCTTTTTTTTCAATTATTTTACCAACTGTGCCTGTTTACTGACCGGTTGGTTTTAACTTCTCGCAGGTCGGATGCATGGTCGCCGGGACTGAGTACTTCCTACCTTCCTTGGCCAGGAGGACCGCTGCTGCTGAAGCTGCTTTCTCTGAGGAGCGGGCGATCTCAAAGGCCAGGGGGACCGCTCTGGCCGTGGAGAAGGACAAGGGAAAATGTTTGGCCTTAAGCCTTGGCGCTGCTCAAGCCGAGCTAGCTATAACCCAGGCTGAACTAGAGGCCGCTCGGGCCAGCGCAGCGGCGGTGGAGGCACGGGAGAAGGAGCTGGCAGAGGCGACAGTAGCTGGGGCCCGGGAAGAAGCTTTCGACGACGGCTTCTTCCAGGGCTATGAAGATCTGAAGCGCAGGCTATCCTGGGACCACCCCGAGTGAGATATCTCGTCCTATTAAGGGGATTGATTCGGACTTCTGGGATGTAAGTCTTGCTGTAGGCGAGGGCCTCGCTGATGATGCCGGACTTGCTGAGGAGGTTGCCCGAGCAGGGGCTCTGTCCCGGGAGTAGTATTTGACCCGGCAAGAGAGGCTGGGGAGACCGAAGACGTGGTCGAGGTGGACGACTAAGGTCCCCGGCCTGTTTTCTTTTGTATTGTAGTTTTTTTTTTGGGAGGCTACTATAATTTCCCCCCAGGCGATGTAAATAACTTTGTTAATTAATGAAAAGGTCTGTGAGGCCACTCTTCTTTCCATTAACTGTTTACATATTCTGCCTGTTTGTGATTGCCAGTATCCGCCTAATTTTAACCGACCTAAATCCCTGCCTTAGCAAATGGTTTTGGACCGTAACCAGTAGAACAACTTGTCTTACCGACCTATTTTAAAGGTGACTACCCAGTGTATCATAGGAACTTGTCCTGTTTATCGTCCGGGATGGCTCGGTGTATTATAGGGAAATCCTGTTTTACCGTCCGGGATGGCCCGGTGTATTATAGGAAAATCCAATTTTACCGTCTGGGATGTTTTATCTCTGATCACTGTAAGTACTTAGGAATGTTAGAATTCCAAGTCCTTTTAATGACCGATGTGATCTTCTGTTTGGCCCAGTCCCTGCCCCCCAAGCATTTTGCTAAGGCGGGTGTGTAGGAGTGAGTGGCCGTAGGAAACCGACATGGAACATTGGGGGTTGCAGGGTCATTTGGGGCTTTCCATCATCATCCACCTAGGGGGTTTGCCCCCGTCGCTAGTTGGGCCTAAGCAAAGCCGATGCCTCAGTGGTTGGGCCCGAGGTCATTGTGCCTTGGTGACAAGCGGGGGTATTTGTAAAATACAACCGCGCTAAAAGAAGAAAATGTATTAAATTATTTCACAATTCCTTTACTTATCTGCAGTTTGAATTATAGCGCCAGTTTGTGCAAAATTCGATTAAACTATGATAAGTGATGTTATTTTAGTGGTTATTTGTACAGGTATTGTTACTGTGTGAAGAATTGGATTCATCAGTTTGTGCACAATTCGATTACCGTGTGCACAATTCAAAAGATAAAACGAAGTGCTGGATTATAATGAAGACAACTAAAAGAAGAAAAGTGGACCTCGATCGATTAAAGAACATTCGATCGATCAAAGGTTCGATCGATCGAGAGAAGCTCAAGCGCTCGAAGATTCCACAAGTTCAATCGATCGAACAATGTTCGATCGATCGAACATGGCATTTATCAGATTATACGCGCACGCAGTGGAATGGACTTTGAACCCTAAGCATTAGGTTTTTAGTATAAATATTCGTATTGTATACGTCCATAGGGTCGCCCACATTAGTTTTCATCAGTTTTTAGAGAGAGAAGAGAGTTTTTCTTTGATGTTTTTGTAGGTTTTCCATTGATTTGTGGTTTTGTAGCTTGATTACTCTTGGTTTAATCAAAGTTTTTCATTCCAGGTTACTTCTTTATTGTTTATTTAAATTCTGCACGTAGTTTATAGTAGTATAATCTGTTAACTTCATAGTTTTGCATGCTAGACAAGTTCACACCATTAGTTTTCTTAGTTTTCATGATTAAAACACAAACAAACAAGACCTTAATGAACTTTTACGTTAAAAACGCATCTGTGACACTTCAGACTATGTCTGAGTAGTCCCCAGGTTGGGAGATCACGATGAAACTGTGATCTCAAGCCTCTGCCATGCAGCAGAATAATTCCTGTGTTCGATCGATCGAGAAAGTTCGATTGATCGGACTAGAGACATTGTCGAGCGATCGAATCCAGTTCGATCGATTGAGAGATGAAGATGTTCGATCGATCAAAAGCGCGTCGATCGATCGAACCTTCTGATTCTTGAGGACATTCTATGCAGTATTCCTAGACTTTCTGCTTTATTGATTTGTTATCAAATTGTCCCCAAAAGCTCAGTTTGTCAAAACAGTCTGTAAACTTAAAGTCTTGAGACATTTTTCTTCAATAAACTTTGCAAACCACCCTCAATGCTAACACCATTATAGGTGCAAGTCTTAACTATTGTTTTAAACCGCTTTTGTGTATTTCAAACTAAATTGTGATGATATAGTCCCGATCATGAAAGGACTATGGATTCTTTATCCTAAGAGAAATACGGAATACTGTAGAAGATGTACTCCATTGAGCTTCAACGTAACTGCATGGTAGATGGCTAGGTCGCGGTGGATTCATATATTCCCAACATTCCCTTTTATTAATAAAAACGCGTTTTAAATCATCGCTTTAATTAATCAGTTAGTAATTATTTTAATCTAGTTTTATTGCTTTATCTTTAGTAATTGATAAACAGTGGAACTTTGTGTTCTACACTCCTTTAAAATTTTGATTTTTCCTTTCTTGTTTGAGATTAATCTAGGTAATTAGTTTAACTCCTTCCCTGTGGGATCGACCTGGACTTAACCAGATTACTACTTGCACGATTACCTACACTTGGGTATAGCACACAAGCGCACACAGAAAAGTCTCGTGTCAAGTTTTTGGCGCCGTTGCCGGGGAGGGTGACAAGCTAACGCTTAGTTTACCTCAATCTATCCTTATCTCTTTCTATTTATTTTTTCTTTTATTCTTTAGATATAAAAAAAAAAAAAAAAAAAAACCTACTTAGGGTCTTTCCCTTTATGTCCGATAATTCCATCGAAGGAATTTACGGAAACCCATTCTATTCATCCAATTCATCTAGTTCTATTAACCCCATAGTTACACTTATTGATTCAATGGCTGATAATCAAAGTGAAAACGATGATAATGTGGTTGTACCAATCGACGATTCACTTCGTCCTTTGTGCGATCTCATGACACCTGAACACGTGCCTACACCTTCTCGTATTCTCATTCCACCCCATGCAGGCGAATTTCAATTTCGCAATGGAATGATTCAACTCCTTCCTACCTTTCATGGAAAGGAGAGCGAGAAGGCGTATCTACATGTCAAGGACTTTGAGGATGTTTGTAAAACTTTCTCACAGAATTGTCCTGTAGACTTGACACGTCTAATGATATTTCCTTTCACCCTGAAGGATAAAGCAAAAGCGTGGTTACTCACCTTAAAGCCAAATTCAATCTACACCTGGCATGCGATGAACACAACTTTTCTGAAGAAATTCTTTCCACCCCGCATGACCACTGAGCTTAAACGACAAATAAACTCTTACAAACAAAAGAGCAATGAAACTTTCACCCAAACTTGGGAGCATTTCAAGGATTTGCTTCTATCATGCCCACATCATGGGTATGAGAAATGGCGAACCATCAGCTACTTTTATGAAGAGTTAAATGGTGAAACAAAAAAATTGGTCGAGACCATGAGTTCAGGGATATTTCTTCGCAAAAACACGGAAGAGGCTGAAGCTCATTTTGAGTGGTTAGCTGAACACGCCCATGAGTGGTCAAATTCAGACGATGTCCCACGCTCACAGATATCCTGTGTGAAAGAGAAAAGTTTATGCCAACTAAAAAGTGAGGATCATTTGATGAACAAGTATGAAGAACTAGTGAAGAAAGTGGAAGAGTTGGGAATGAAATGAGAGAGTTCCAGGCAGTTTTGCCTGAAGAACCATGCGGCACATGCAACATGTTGGGACACACTAATCAATACTGTCCTAATGTGCCGTATTTTCAAGAACAACCCCCCATGGAAATGAATGCCATGCAAGGGTATAGGGGGCCGGGGAATTCCTACAACAATTATAATCCACAAAATAATAACAATCGATGGAATCACCTCGGGTTTGATTGGAAAAACAATGCTGGGACCCAAAACCAATATCAACAACAACAGCCATACAATAGCAATAATCAATATCAAGGGCAATACAACAGGCAGTCCCAGCCATTCCATCAAAATAGAACAAATAACTACAACCAAGTTCAACCCTCTAACAATCAGCAAGCAAATGTTTATGTGCCACCTCACAAAAAGGTGCAAGAGGAAGATCCACTCTCTAACGCGAATTTAACATAACAGTTAATTCAAATGATGAGTAAAATGTCCGCGACATTAGAGAGAATGGATGCACGACAAGAGGGTTCGAGTGGAACATTTCCTGCTCAACCACTTCCAAACCCTAAGGGATTCAATAATGGTCCCAATAACCACGAACATGCCAAAGCCGTGACAACTTTGAGAAGCGGCAAGGTCATAGGGAAAAACACGCCTCTCTCTACCCCTGAAGAGTATGAAGAGGATGAAGTGGTGGATAAAAGTAAATCATCTACTCAAAAGGAGGAGCTGTCTACTAATAACAAAGCATTATAATCAAATGAGGACACTCCTAAAGAAAGTAGAAGAAGTTGAGAGAAGACCTGGAAAGGAGCCTGTCATTGACAAATTACCTAAGTGCACTTTCCCTGCACCTTACCCTCAAAGGCTTAAGAAACCCCAAAACGAGGCAAAGATCAAGAGTTCTTGGAGTTGTTCAAACAAGTCAAAATCAATCTCCCACTCCGTGATGCAATCAAACAAGTGCCAGCCTACGCTAAGTATCTAAAAGACTTATGCACGGTCAAAAGGAGGCAAAGTGTAAAGAAACATGCCTATGTCGCTTGCCAAGCAAGCGCAATCATCCAAAATGAATTGCCTCCGAAGCTCAAAGACCCTGGTACCCCAACTGTCTCGTGTCGGATTGGGAATCAACGGATAGACAATGCGCTCCTTGACCTAGGAGCAAGCGTAAACCTGTTGCCATACTCAGTCTATACACAACTAGGGTGAACTCAAACCTACCCGAGTTGCGTTACAACTGGCAGACAGGTCAGTCAAATCCCCTAGAGGAATACCGGAGGATGTTCTGGTGCAGATAGACACATTTGTCTTCCTGGTCGATTTTGTGATTTTGGACACTAAACCTGTCCCTAATCCATGTTCACAAATCCCGGTGATTTTTGGACGTCCATTCCTCAACACCATTGATGCCACAATCAAAATAAGGAGTGGTATCATGACCATCGTATTTGGGAACATGACTTTAAATGTCAAGATTTTTTCAAATCCCCGACCTGAAGAATACGAGGATGAAGAAGAAGTTAACTTCATCGAAATGATCATCGAAGACGAGGCTGACCTTGTTGACTATAAAGATCCTCTGGAGGTGGTAGTGTCACAATTCGACGCTACTTATCAACCTAACGATTCAACCCCATTGGACACTGCTCTAAATCATGACTTCCTCATGATGGAAACTAAAGAGGAGGATAGAGCTGAATGCATGTGGGTCAACACCATATGAACCCTTACCTCCGAAAACGAAGTTAACCATGCCTTCAAACTTTCAGTTTCCTGATTTAGAATTAAAGGAGCTTCCAAAAGAGCTCAAATCTGCTTTTCTAGGGACTGAAAAGACTTATCCGGTTATAATCTCAGCCACGTTGAATTCTGAACAAGAGGATAAGTTAATTCAAATACTCAAACTGCATAAGGGAGCACTGGGATGGACTATTGCCGACCTAAAAGGCATAAGCCCATCTATTTGCACCCATAAGATATATCTGGAGGAAGACGCTAAACTTTCGCGATAAATGCAAAGGCGTCTGAACCCTAATATGCAAGAAGTCATGAAAAAGGAAGTCTTAAAACTTCTTGACATTGGGATTATATATCCTATCTCTGACAGCTCTTGGGTTAGTCCAACCCAGGTGGTGCCCAAAAAGGCTGGTATAACAGTTATCCCAAACAAAGACGGCGAGTTAGTACCAACACGCGTCCCTACGGGATGGCGGATGTGTATTGATTATCGAAAGTTAAATACTGTGACCCGGAAAGACCACTTTCCATTGCCATTCATGGATCAAATGCTAGAAAGAGTGGCATGTCATAAATTTTATTACTTCTTGGACGGATATAGTGGGTATAATCAAATCGAATTTTCTCCTGAAGATCAGGAGAAGACGACTTTTACTTGTCCGTTCGGTACATTCGCCTACCGTCGTATGCCTTTCGGTTTATGCAATGCACCTGCCATCTTTCAGCGGTGCATATTAAGTATATTCAGTGATATGGTCGAACAGACACTCGAGGTCTTTATGGACGACTTCTCAGTGTTTGGCCACAGTTTTGATAACTGCCTAGAAAACCTTAAAAATGTGTTAGCAAGATGCGAGGACAAACACTTAGTACTAAACTGGGAAAAGTGTCACTTCATGGTGACCAAGGGAATTGTCCTCGGCCACATTATTTCTGATAAAGGTATCCAAGTCGATAAAGCAAAAATCGATATAATCTCAAATCTACCTGTCCCTCGTACAGTCCGAGACATCCGATCTTTTCTGGGACATGCGGGATTCTATCGTCGCTTTATCAAAAATTTTAGTGCAATCTCCCGACCACTGTGTCAACTGTTAGTTAAAGACATGCCATTTGAATGGTCAGAAAACTATCAAACATCCTTTAACGCACTAAAAGAACACCTTATCTCCGCACCAATAATACAGGCACTCGAATGGAGTTTGCCTTTCGAGTTAATGTGTGATGCTAGCGACTATGCCATTGGCGCAGTTCTAGAACAGAGGAAGGATAACAAGCCTTATGTAATCTACTATGCTAGTCGAACACTTAACGAAGCTCAAATGAATTATACGACTACTGAGAAAGAGCTACTGGCAATAAGTCTTCGCTCTGGACAAATTCAGGTCTTATCTAATAGGGTCCCCAATCGTCTATTTTACAGACCACTCGGCCCTCAAGTACCTATTATCTAAGAAAGATGCGAAACAAAGGCTTATCCGCTAGATACTCCTACTCGAGGAATTTGATATCACTATAAAGGATAAAAAAGGAGTAGAGAATGTGGTCGCCGATCATTTATCTCGGTTGACATTTACTGACAACACTGAGCCTGTACCAATAAAAGATGAATTCCCAGACGAGCAACTGATGGCTGTTTCCAGTTTACCTTGGTACGCAGATATAATAAGTTACCTTGTTACAGGAGAGACCCCAAGTCATTGGTCAAATCAGGACAAGAAAAGGTTCATTTCGGTCGCACGTCATTTCTTTTTCGATGACCCTTACTTATTTAAGTATTGTGCTGATCAGGTCATCAGGCGTTGCGTCCCGAATGAGAACATAACTGTAATTTTGGCCTCCTGTCATTCTGAAGCCTGCAGTGGCCATTTTGCCTCCCAAAAGACTGCACACAAAGTATTGCACAGTGGCTTCTATTGGCCCACCTTGTTCAAAGATGCCTATGCTTTTTGTAAATCGTGCCAACGATGTCAAAAGCTTGATATAATTTCAAAAAGGAATTCGATGCCCTTAACTCCCATCATTACAATTGAAATATTCGATTGTTGGGGCATAGGCTTTATGGGCCCATTTCCTAAATCTAATAACTGTGAATATATACTTCTGGCTGTGGAATATATATCAAAATGGATAGAAGCGATACCTACGAGACGCAATGACCACAAAACAGTAATGTCCTTTCTTAAGGAAAACATCTTATCGCGTTTCGAGACCCCAAAAGCACTAATAAGTGACCAAGGCAAACACTTTTGCAATAGGCCTTTGGAATCACTACTCAAGAAATACGGGGTGAATCACAAGATCGCACTAGCCTACCACCCACAAACGAACGGGCAGGCAGAGTTGGCTAACCGTGAAATCAAGCATATATTAGAAAAGACGGTTAGTTTCAACAGAAAAGACTGGGCTTATAAACTGACTGATGCTCTTTGGGCATACCGTACTGCCTACAAGATAAATCTGGAAATGTCCCCATATAGGCTAGTATATGGTAAGGCATGTCACCACCCCGTGGAAATTGAGCACAAAGCATATTGGGCAACACGCTCATTAAACTTCGACATTAAAGAGGGAGGTCATCTCCTGAAACTCCAGTTGGCGGAACTGGAAAAAATCTGTCGAGATGCATATGACAATGCTAAACTTCATAAGGAAAGGTTGAAGGCTCTCCATGATAGAACGATTTTTCGAAAATCTTTCGAGCCGGGACAGAAAGTTTTATCATACGATTCACGCCTTCATCTCTTCCCAGGAAAACTCCGATCTCAGTGGACAGGACCCTTCATAGTCAAATATGTCTTTCCACATGGGGCCGTTGAGTTATTTAATCCTAAGAATGACGGAAGTTTCAAGGTCAATGGCCAAAGGGTAAAATTGTTCTTAGAGGATTTCCAACCCGAGGTCGAGCACATCCAACTGGATGAGCCCGACTATGCCTCAACGCTCGAGTGCGTTTTCACTTTGTTGTTGTACCCTTTCTTTTACTGCATTTCATTTTTGTTTTGTTCTTTTCTGTCTTTTTGAATGTGACTACGATTCTTAATATGCTATTCCTTATTTTCTCTCCCTTGCAGGATATTAAAAATGAGGGACGATGACGTTCATTCCATAGGGTCATGGGCTGATTCGGAATATCCTAACCCCCCTTGGACTGCCGACGAGATAGCATTCTGCTTTTTTCCCTATCAAGGACCAGGGGCGGATGATGTAGTGGACCTGACCTATGGGTAAATCCCTTATGATCCTACTCTCCTCCAGATCAATCCTTTTAAGCACATAGAACTCCTTGAAGAGGAAGGTGAACCAGAGGGATATGTTGTTTGGGAAGTCGATGACGCTCTGTTGGAACAGTGGGAGAATGACTCAATGTGGGAACCATGGGAAGAAGAGGACTTACAGAATGTGGTGCCCGAGCGCCATAATGTCGTATTCACATATGTTGACGATTTCCTTGTCATCCAAGTGGTTCCCTACATTTATGTGCACTTGAGCTATGTGTTGTTCTGGCTTCACTGCCCTCTACCTGCTAGTGCACATGGGTCTATCATACCAATAGTGAGGTTAATTCTTGGTCACATTCTATTTTTTTTCTTTTTGCTTTGTTTATTTCTTTCTGTTAGTTCTTTCCCTTGTTCTAGTTTATTTATTTCTTATTTTCCTTGTTGTTTTCCTTTGTCAGGAATGTCACTATGAATCATATGTTACCACCACTGTTCCTTCTACATCAGTTGTTCCACGGGATTGGACCATACATACGATCCCCGGGTAATCCACCGCAGGAGGAAAGTCCGATGCAAAATCACACGCCGTTATCGCTTTCTCCATCCGGATCATCTCCTACACGTGCAATCAATTCTTTGGATAGTTCAGACTTACTTAATGATACCCTGGATGCCTTTCGGCTATTCTGGAAAAGGGAATCAGCAAATTTGGACCCCACATTCGGAGCTTTGGCAGAGACAGACATTGTGGAAGACGATATCTTCATGCTTGAAGAATAGTGCTACACTTCAATTATATTCCGTCATTTTCATCTTTCTTTCATCAATTGAAGTGTATTCCAAGACAATGTTTTTAGTAGTTTCAGTTTTTTTTTTTTTTTTTTTTTTCTGTTTCAATAAGGTTTTAAATACCATGCGGGGGCAATAATGTTGCAAATGGATGCTAAAATACTGTTCTATCTATAAACTATTTGCAATTCTCTATGTTGATGATGACTTTTTGGCTTACATGTCCTGTCACTGAACTGTTTTTATCACCTTCCTGTATGTCCAGAATAATATTGGTCAGTTGGGGGTGTATAATCCTTTAATTCAGTAATATTATAAAATTTCAAGGTTCGATCGATCGAACTCACCTCGATCGATCGAAATTATCCGCACCTCAAGCGCTTCAACATGCCTCAATCGATCGACGGTTCGATCGATCGAGACCTGTATTTAAACGAGGCATCATCGTTACACTTTCTCAGTTTCTCACACTCTCTCTCACGTTCGAGCGATCAGAGACAGAGGAGAAGCTCGCGTTTTTGGACCCCGTGCACAACTACATTACTTGAAGATAACCGGACAATTTGGATCATCATCTTCAACCTCCTCCTCCCCCTTGTCGCACGTATCTCGAGGTGAGGTTTCGGTTTTACCCCCCGTGTCTTTCTTTTCATACGAATTGTATTGGGAATGCCCCCTTTTTGGTATTAATCTTCTGTTGATGTTTATTTTCTTAAATTTTATGTTTGCGGGCATTTCCCGTAATCGTTGGCTGTCGCTGCACCTTCGCTGTGCTCGATCGATCGAGATAGGTTCGAGCGATCGAACTCAACCATAGTTCAATCGATCGAGAGAGGTTCGAGCGATCGAAACCAGCCCTCTTCTCGATCGATCGAACATGGATCAAGCGATCGAAGCGGCGATCTTTTCGATCGATCGAATATACTTCGATCGATCGAAGTGCAACAGTTTTCTTTTTCTTTTCTGGTTTCCTGTTTTTAATGTTTCTATGTTTGTTTCTTCTATTTCAGGGCTTTACAATGAACCCTATCATTGGGTATCACAAGTTCAAGCCATTTGACCTAACCATACCCGACCCTATACCCCATCACGGATTCAGGAATGAGGAAGATCGGGTGTGGTTCACTAGATACTTCCAGTCTCGGAAGGTTATGCCGAGCGACCCCTCGAGATGGTATGGCTTGCCACTCCTTGGTATCTTTCCCGGATACGCGCTATGCCGCAGTGGTACACGCTCCTCTCCCAGCCTAAGCACGTTAATCTATCCTGGATTAGGGAGGCATGTGCGACGATGGTCAGGGACCCGACTGCTTCGTTCACACTACGATCATTTTTCTATGGTCGAGAGATCATCTTTAGTCCGGCCACTGTCTCCGCTGCTTTAGGGGTACCCGAGGTACCTGACTGTGTTTGTCCATACCATGCTGACACACCGCTGCTCTCCCCCGATTATTATTATCAGAGAGATCACTGGGGGTGCTCTTCCGGGTTGGGATGGCGAGGCCCTTATTCCTGACTTCTACCTCACAGATAATTATCATATGCTGCACCTCACCCTTAGCAATTGCCTCTTAGTGATATCTTATCGAGAGAAGATTGCAGCATGGTACACACGTGTGTTATATGCGATCGGGACACGGTAGTCGATCTGTTTGCCTCGCCTTTACATTGATTTCATGAGGCACCCCACATAATACATTTAGGCCAAGAAATACTTGAAGGGTGCTTGGGCCATTCATCGGGTTATTGAGCAGGCAGGTCTACTTCCGTTGGTGGGTGATGCGACTGCCCAGTCTCGCAGTCATTTTTGGCGAGACTGCTTCCCGCCGGTCTGATGCGCAAAAGAGAAAGAGGCGAGGTAAAGGCAAGGCAAAGGTTGGCGAGAAGGGGAGGAGAGGAGGAGGCACTGATACGGAGGGTGCTGCTTCTGGGATGCCCACAGAGGCTGAGAAGTATGAGTCTAAGGAGGAGATGGATCCTATTGAGGAGGTTGCGAGATTTGAGCTGAGATAGAGGTCTTAGGCTCGTGCCCAGGGAGAGTCTTCTTCTGCGCCTCTCCCGACTGTTCATCAGTTACTATTAGAGGAGAGAGAGGCCCGGATTAGACTTGAGGGCAAGGTTGATCAGATGACGACTCTGCTGGAGGCAATCTTAATCCAAATTGGAGTCGATCAGGCAGTTCACGCAGCTTCTGCACTACTGTAGACACCCCATTTTGTCGGCTATCGGAGTTAGGAGACCCATAGCTTGGTGGTTCACAATGATCGTAAAAAAAGGGGACTCCTGGAAGTCAGCGCTATCTCTCAGAATGCTCAGATTGACCAAAATGCCCCTGAAAGCCCGAAGACTCCCAGATTTGGTCCCAAAGTTTTGAAAACATGCTATGTCGTAAGAAAAATGATAAAATAAGTTTTTAAGTAAAACCGGAAGAAATCGTCAGCTCCCAGAGACCCCCGGAAGTCCTGGAAGTTCCCCGAAAGTCCCCGTTGACCGATTTGACCAAAGTTTGACCAGGTTTGACCAGAGTTTGACCAAGTTTGACCAAAATCATCCGAGTTCATCGGAATCATTAGAAAAGTATTAAAATGAGTTCTAAAAGAGAATCGAGCGAAAACGTCGGCTCCTGGGAGCTCCCGGAGGTTCCCAGAACTTCCCGGGAATCCCAGGTTTGACCAGTTTGACCAAGATTTGACTTTGGAATCGGGGCACCGAAACAATTTTCAAATATTTTTCATGGATACTAGAGGTCAATAGCTTTCCAACGGTATATCGCACATAATTCCTGGATTTAAAATGAATTTATTATGAATTTCCAAAGCCGGAAAAGGCGATCAAATCGGCTTTTATCGCGAATACCGTAAAACTTTTCAAAGTGATCTATCTCCGAACTATTTTTTATGTAAAGTAGACTCCATTACCTTTCCAACGGTATATCACAACCTCAATTTGGAGTTCGTACGCATTTTCTGTGAATTTCGGACGAAATAGGGCCTTTTCGCGAATACCGGAACTTCAGGGGGCCTAAACAGCATTATCTGGACGAGGGAGGAGCAGTGCCGCCGCGGCACTGGCCCACTTCCGCCGCGGCACTCCCCTCCAGAGCTGTGTATTTTTGTAATTTGTTTTGTGGTCCCATTTTGATTAATTAAAAACCAAAATGACATAGTTTTATGATTTCAGATGTTTGGAGCCAATGGGAGTACTTTCTAAATCCCAAAACCACCCCAAGTTGGCCTATTTAAACCCCCCATTGCTCTTCATTTTGGGGGAGTCAAATACAAGTTTAAGAAAAGTTTGGGAGAGAAAGTTGTAGAGATAAGGTTAGAGTAGAGAGAAAAGAAGCTTTCTTCTTTGATTTTCAAAACAAAAGTGAGTTCTAAACTTTGTTTTTACTACATTACTCCCATTTACTTCAACATTCAATACACCCAACCACCATTTTAGTAAGCATTTAAGAGAGTGGAAGCTTCTTCCATGTCCAATGTCATTACATATGAGTGAAACACCATGCTACAAGTTCAATACTTCATGAATATCATCTATTGATCATCATCTACTTGCTTGTTTATTCATTGTTTATCTCTTCTTACCTCATTTCTTTTTGATTTTCTTTATTTACTTACTAGTTCATCATCATCTTAATGATGACATGAAGTTTGGGGTGAGTGAATCCTTATGGATAGTAGCTCTTGACCTCAAAAACATGTTTGATAGATGATGATCATAACTTCAATACCTCCAAGGTATCCTTGAAGTGTATTGAAGTTATGCTCAAATAAAAATAAGTTTCTCCAACAATCTTGGAGGTTCTTGATGATGAGTTAAATGTTGGCATTTTAAGTAGTTATAATCTTAATTGAGTATTAAAAATGCACTTTCAAAACCTCTATTTCAAAACCCCCCCTCAATCCCTCTCATTTTGATTTCAAGAAAGAAAACCTTATTTTCCCCAAAATCTTCAAAACAGTGAGTTAAAACAGTGAGTGAGCTGAGTTCAAAGATTTCTCTAGAACTCAATACTCAACATATAGATGCAAGGCCACTTGGAAAGTCTTCCTAACTCATTGGAGAACACCCATGATTTTTGGTTTGACTTGGAAGTACTTGAAAATGGTCCATTTGGACCAAAACATTCCTTCCAAACATTCTGCCTCTGCTGTCACAGCAGCTTGACTAACTTCCAACTTCTTTTTCAGATATATTTTCCAAAAGGGGTGGTCCCAACTTATTTTTCCCTTAAAATTCAATGTCTCAGGGAACTTTCTGTATAAAATGGGCCCCTAGATCATTCGTTTTCATTTTCTAAGGTTTTTCAACATTTCAGTCAACAGTACGGACTCTGTTTCTGAGTGACCTTTGTTGTTCATATTATTTCTCTCAATCTGTGATAGTTATTAAAGATTGGATTTTTGGGTAGTGTTCTAGACACAATAAGGAACATCTCCATAAAAAATCATGCATTGAAAGCATTCATAACCCCTCTTTTCCATTTTTACAAGATCATGCTACTGTTCTGTCCACTATTCACAGCAAGCACATTTTAACTTTCATTCTTTGATTTGATGCTTATATGCCTTCCAAATTAGTTCATATCTTAGGAAGTAGTTCATACCACATTTGTACATATCCCATGATGATTTCATTCATTCATTCATACACATTATAGACTTCTAAGTCATTCTAGGAATCCATGAACACAAAGCACACTACAACCTTGGCACATTCTAGATACATACATTGCATCCATGCAAGATTTGGGGCCTTCATGGCTCCTAATCTAAGAAGATTATAAGGAATGAACTTGATCACACGTTCATGCTTCCCCTCGATCTAATCATCCTTTCTCATCCGTCCCGGGGATTGAGAGGTCTTCTTTTCTCAAAGATTAACATGCATCATACTAGCTTGCTAAGTATATTTTGATTTCTTTGTTTATTTGTTTCAAGAACAATTCATGCCCCCTTTAGATTAGGAAGTCTTGATTATTTGATACATGATTAGACGATTTTTCCTAGGTTTATTTGTGTGATTTTCACTTTACATTGTATGATATTTGACTTAAACCTTATGAATGATATCTTATCTTTTGATTTTCAATTTCAAGATTCTTATGTGATGTAATATACTATCGTAGTATTAATTGCCGAACCATACATAGTATAAGATGATTATTTGGATGCTAATTGAGGCCCGTCGAGAGACGGGGCGAGTTGAGGGTGTTTTAGTCGTGACAAAGGCTCCTTCCTCTCTCGTACCAAAACCCCGAGCCAAGTTCTTTGGTTATGAATGGCCGGTGCCCTTTATCCATTTGGGTGAGTCAAAGTTAGGTTTCTTGGTTCCTTAAAGACCAAGTGGCGACTCTGTATCTGTTTTCAACAGACCTTTTCTCTTTCCTTGATTCAAAAAAATCAAACAAGTTTCAACAAACAAAACGAAGCGGTGGAAACCCGGTATCCACAACTACCCTCCAGCGATCCACCTACAACTGCTCCCGCCACCTCCACCGTCCCACTTTTCACTAATGCAGTTCCACCACCCACCACTGGCCCATCATCTTCCGCTCCACCTTCCCAGATTGATCCTACAGCTTCTTCATCATCGGTGGCACCGCCTGCTGCGGAGATACCACTTCCACCTCCTCCTATCGTGGCCGACACATCATTATCTACTGCAGCTGTCACGATGGCGAGTGACCCGGCGACGGCTATGACTGTTGTTGAGGGTGGCGGTGGGGATACTCCCGATGTGTTTATTGAGATATTATCAGACGTCGCCGATGATGTCTAGTTTCTGCTGAATCAATGTTGTTGGTTGTTTTTGGTTATTTGGTTGTTTGGATATTTTGGACATGGTGGTTGGATTTGGATGTTGTTGGTTGGTCTGTTGGTTATTTTTGGATACTGTTGGGTTATTTTGTTTAATGTTGATTGGTTTGGATGTTTTGCATTTTAGTTTGTATGGCGTATAGTATCACTGTTCTGTTCTTTCACTTTATTTTATTTCCAGTGATTAGTTCTATTTTAAGTATGGATCTCATGCTCTATATTTCATATATCTTTTTGATCTTTGCTGCTTGGAATTTGTATGCTTTCTGTACAGGTTGTTATACTTACGATTCTTATGATAATATATCAGGTGATATCTCTCTATCTATTTTTGAAAATCGCCTGCTGGGGACATTGTAATTTTCAGTTGGGGGTGGGATGTAGATAGATAATCACCTGTGTATATTTTTACTTAGCAATCTGGACCACTCTATCTATTGCATATGTCATACAATCTCCATTCGAAGTTTGTTAATTAAATTAAATTACAAAATTTCACATTCAACAAAATTTCAAAAAAAAAAAAAATTCAAACGATTAAGTAAGGTTTGAATTAAATTGGTAGAATAATTTTGAACATTCACTTCTATTTACCTGTTGTCGAGCAATGACACAACCATTTTATTCTCATCTTTTTATGAATTTAGTTTATGCGTTTTTCTAGTTTCTCTAGGATGAATGCATATGTTGACCATTCTTGTATCCAAATTATTTGCACGTGTTAATAGCTATGCAGATAACTTAAAATAAGAGTTAATACGACGTTCGTACTTTAAGGAATAGAGTAGTGGAAACTAGTACCCTTAGTGAGCTTTTGAATCCAATCTTCAATCTTGAGGGAATCATCACATCAAACTCGAATTGTTCTTATTGAATAAGCGTATTAAATTCGTTGAATTGTCTCTGATTCTTCATTTCGGCTTCTTAGTAGAGGAGAACGTTCATGATTTACCAACTAAACTCAATGAACATTTAAGTGTTAAAAATTAAGAAGTTGAGAAAATGATTTAAGCCATTGTTATTTGCTCCTTACCTTTCCATTTACCTGTATCAACACTCTAAGAATATGTGTTGTTCTTAACCCCACACCTAGTAAATACTTCCAAATCTATTGTGAAATTCTAAATCCCTAATTTTATACTTTGACCTTAATGTACCCCATTGCACACCCAAAGTGGTTAAATTGTTGAAGTATGAGGAGGGAGTAGTAGTGGGAAGGGCTGCATAAAGAAAAGAAAAGGAAGGAGTAAGTCCAGGTTAAAAAAAAAAAAAAGAAAAAGAAAAAAGTGATGTATATATATGTATAGAGAGGATGGTTGGAATGAAGTGAAGAAGAAATTACTAAAACTAAATCACATGAAGATGTGCAATTTCTTACCCCTTTCATTTCTACCCTACTAAATAAAAACCGTCAAGTCAAAGTCTTAATGATTCTTAACAACTTAGTTGAAATACGAACGTGTAATTTGAGTTATCCACGGTATTTCGCTCCTCTGGTAAGTAGTATTCCAGTCTTGAGACTATACACTCTAAAATGTTCGTCTTTTATAGAGTCGAGTATGGAAGCGTTAGTATCTGAAAAATCACTCCTATCAAACCTTCCATATCCTGTGCGATCATTATTAACCAAGTTTCTGTGAGATGTTCATTTTTTAGTGTAATAACTATGTGAGACTTGAGTTGAAACTACAAGTTCTGAGAGTATGATAGTCTAAACAACTCTAAATAAAGTTTGATGTATAGCTGTTAACTTCACACACACACACGGATACATGAATGTGATGCATATGTTATTTTTATCTTGGTGACATGAGGATCATGTGTATTTCTTTCATGGTTTGAATGAGGATGATATGTTATGTAGAGCTAAATTAATAGTTGAATAGAAGGGAGTGTTTAAAAAAATTTCTATATCTTTTTTAGCTTAAAATTGGAAGAACTTTGTGGGTACATTCACTGCAAACCCTCACGAGACAACACTCGTCCACTATGGGGAACCTAGGGGTTTAACGGCTTGTTGCATTTGCTAAATGCAACCACGATTTCTGCGAAAGTGAGTTAGGTAGTTTCTTTCTTGTTATTTTAGTGTAGTTAATCTGGGTCTAGTCTATTTTAGTCAGTATAGTATTAGTTTAGCTTGTTTTTATTTTCGCTCTATTGCTAGGGACTAGCAAATCGCTAGTTGGGGGTTATGACAAGCGGGGGTATTTGTAAAATACACCGCGCTAAAAGAAGAAAATGTATTAAATTATTTCACAATTCCTTTACTTATTTGCAGTTTGAATTACAACGCCAGTTTGTGCACAATTCGATTAAACTATGATAAGTGGTGTTGTTTTAGTGGTTATTTGTGCAGGTATTGTTGCTGTGTGAAGAATTGGATGCGAAAGATAAAAGGAAGTGCTGGATTGTAATGAAGACAACTAAAAGATGAAAAGTGGACCTCGATCGATTGAAGAACATTCGATGGATCGAAGGTTCAATCGATCGAGAGAAGCTCAAGCGCTCGAAGATTCCACAAGTTCAATCGATCGAACAATGTTCGATCGATCGAACATGGCATTTATCAGATTATACGTGCACGCAGCGGAATGGACTTTGAACCCTAAGCATTAGGTTTTAGGTATAAATATTCGTATTGTATACGTCCATAGGGTCGCCCACATTAGTTTTCATCAGTTTTTAGAGAGAGAAGAGAGTTTTTCTTTGATGTTTTTGTAGGTTTTCCATTGATTTGTGGTTTTGTAGCTTGATTACTCTTGGTTTAATCAAAGTTTTTCATTCTAGGTTACTTCTTTATTGTTTATTTAAATTCTGCACGTAGTTTATAGTAGTATAATCTGTTAACTTCATAGTTTTGCATGCTAGACAAGTTCACACCATTAGTTTTCTTAGTTTTCATGATTAAAACACAAACAAACAAGACCTTAATGAACTTTTACGTTAAAAACACATCTGTGACACTTCAGACTATGTCTGAGTAGTCCCCAGGTTGGGAGATCACGATGAAACCGTGATCTCAAGCCTCTGCCATGCAGCAGAATAATTCCTGTATTCAATCGATCGAGAAAGTTCGATCGATCGGACTAGAGACATTGTCGAGTGATCGAATCCAGTTCGATCGATCGAGAGATGAAGATGTTCGATCGATCGAAAGCGCGTCGATCAATCGAACCTTCTGATTCTTGAGGACATTCTATGCAGTATTCCTAGACTTTCTGCTTTATTGATTTGTTATCAAATTGTCCCCAAAAGCTCAGTTTGTCAAAACAGTCTATAAACTTAAAACCTTGAGGCATTTTTCTTCAATAAACTTTGCAAACCACCCTCATTGCTAACACCATTGTAGGTGCAAGTCTTAACTATTGTTTTAAACCGCTTTTGTGTATTTCAAACTTAATTGTGATGATATAGTCCCGGCCATGAAAGGACTACGGATTCTTTATCCTAAGAGAAATACGGAATACTGTAGAAGATGTACTCCATTGAGCTTCAACGTAACTGCATGGTAGATGGCTAGGTCGCGGTGGATTCATGTATTCCCAACATTCCCTTTTATTAATAAAAATGCGTTTTAAATCATCGCTTTAATTAATCAGTTAGTAATTAGTTTAATATAGTTTTATTGCTTTATCTTTAGTAATTGATAAACAGTAGAACTTTGTGTTCTACACTCCTTTAAAATTTTGATTTTTCCTTTCTTGTTTGAGATTAATCTAGGTAATTAGTTTAACACCTTCCCTGTGGGATCGACCTGGACTTAACCAGATTACTACTTGCACGATTACCTACACTTGGGTATAGCACACAAGCGCCCATAGAAAAGTCTCGTGTCAAGTTTTTGGGGTCCGAAAAGCAGTCAACTCTTCATCTGTAGGGGTCATCCGTATTTGATTATAACCTGAGAAACCTTCCATGAAGGAAAGAGCTTCATGTCCTGTAGTTGCATCGACTATCAGTTCAGCAATAGGAATAGGAAAGTCATATTTAGGACAAGCATTGTTTAGGTCGCGAAAGTCGACACAAATGCGTATCTGTCCATTCTTCTTTTTCACCGGGACTATACTTGAGATCCAAGTGGGGTACTTTACTTCTCGAATAAACCCTGCTTCAATCAACTTATTGATTTCTTCTTCTATTTTTGGAACAAGCTCTGGTCTAAAGAAACGTTGAGCTTGTTTGACTGGCCGTGCTCCATGTTTGATTGCAAGGTTATGTACTGCAATTTTGGGGTCTAGACCTGGCATTTCTTTGTATGTCCAAGAAAACACATCCTTATATTCAAACAACAATTCAAAGTATTTTTCCTCTTCTGAAGGCTCCAATAGTGTGCTGATTAAGATTGGCCTAGGTTCTTCTATTGTCCCTAAATTCAGCTCCTTGAGCTCGTCGACAGTAGGTTGCCCCCCGTCTTCGAGTGTTGAGGGTGCTTCATTAACATCATCCCCGATGGAGTCGTCATCGTATGCGTCTTCGAATGTAATATGATAAGATGATATATAAGCTACTTCTTCATTGTCAGCTTCTTGGTTCCCGAGGTCATCTTGGTTTGTCAACATGATAGTTCGCCGTTTAGCTTTCAACACATCATCCACACTTACATCTAGCTCGGTAGTGCGTTTCATGCGAGAGGGAATCAAACTCCGAATTTCAATATCTTCCTTTCTTTTAATTTTGATCCTTTCAGTGTCATTGTTACGTCTCCTTGTAGGCAAGCAATTTGTTTTGGTGATTCGAGAGGAGACTGAATTCTGTAATTGAGGGGTTTGATTTTCCTCCATTTGATTGGAAGTACCCAGCCTATTAAAAGCAGAAGTACGAGGCATGAGTCTCGCACGAGGGAATGAACGATTTTCATTTGGTACACGATCACCCAACCTCTCGAAGACGGAAGTACGTGAAGATGATGTTCCCATGCGGTCAAACACCGAAACACGAGAAGTATGATGCGAATTTTTTCCGTCATCAATTTCTTCTACCGTAATGTACTGGACATTTGCTTTCTTGCTTTTCCTTCTAACTGGAATACAAATAGGTTCCTCAGGAGTGAATCCTAGACCAGTTTTGGGTAGGGTAATCATGTGTCCTTGTTGCCTCAGCTTATTTTGAGTTTCGGTAAGACCATGCACCTTATCTCCTGTAGATTGGGGGTTAAGGACTCCAAGGGGTGTAGGATTCGAGAAATCATATCCCGACTTTGCCATTAACTTATATGCTTTTGGATCAAACCCTTCAATTGTTCTTTTGTCCGGGAGTGCTCCATGTTCTGTCGCTATTCCAGATGGTTTAACAAACTCTTTTAAAGGAGTTTTCAATGAATCATCTCGTTCAACCTTGGTAAGCGGAATGGTTAAACTTTCTTTTATAAAGTGTATATCTTCTGGCTTTGCTCCTATGAGAGATTTTCTTTCTTCTTTCTCATCTTTAGAGAATTCAATGAAAGGTGACTCTCCTTCTTTGCGGCAAGACAATGGCACATACTTGAAAATCGGTGATGAGGTCTTGACACTCACCGATGATTCCAACTTTTGAGGCAGGACAACCTTTGAAAGATCATCACTCTCGTTTGCCGTAATGTCAGTGAGAGGAACTTCTTCATGTTTATCTTTTTTGTGCTCGCCATTTCCTTTTAAAGAAGTTTTTATGGAAAAAGCCTCTGCTGGTGCATCAGTATCAGTATCGATGTAAAACTTTGCATCAACAAAGTAAGCTTCAGCCTCAGTGAATGGCTTCATATCTCCTATCACTGTCTTTACGCCACCTTTATTGAATTTCAAGCACTGATGAAGAGTCGACGGGATGATTCCGTTCCAATGGGTCCAAGGTCGACCCAATAATAGGTTATATGATGTCTTCACATCAATCACGTGAAATAAAGTGTCTGCCTTTAATTCTCCAATTGTGAGAGCGACACAAATCATTCCAATTGCTCGTTGTCCTCCTTGATTAAATCCTTGTATGATAAGACGACTAGAAGATAGTTCGTCGATCGTTATACCAAGGCATTTCATGATGAATTTTTGCATGATATTTACCGCTGATCCTCCATCAATGAGAATGCGATTAACCTTTTGTTCTCTTATGAAACCCGAAACAAAAAGTGGTCGATTATGAAGTTTTGACCCTAATTGCAGGTCCTCATCAGTGAAAGTAATTGCTGCACAGCAAGACCCACAAGAGCTCAAACTAACACTGTCGTCGTGAAGTTTACTAATAACGGCAGCATGTTTGTTTGGTTCTTATAGCACTTGAACTAGCGCAGACCGCACCTGTTGTGGAAATTGTGAGATCTCGTGAAGACTAAACCTTGCTGGTAAACCTTGAAGTGCCTTTGACACTTCAACTTATTCATTTGCTTGCGCAACGTCGATACTAGAAGTTTGCATCTGCTCATTTTCGGAATCATCTTCAGTATCGGCTTCTTGAGCAGAAATTACGTAAGTTGTCACAACAAGGTTATCATTGAAATAACCTTTAGGAAAATATTCCCATAAAGTAGCCAAAGTTGGCGGCTGCTGTAACACATCATCAACATGTATCTCACGTTTTACCCATTGCTTCTTGTTATTCTTCTTGGGACGCCAAAATGTATTTCTCTTTTGAAGCACTCTATTTGCATTAACAGTGGTTGTAAGAGTACTCGTTGCTTTCGTGCCTTTCTCCTTGTAACAAGGGTCCATCCTTCATCGTCTTCTTTTGATGATTCTTTATGAAAGACAGGACGGTTTAGCTGGCATTCTGGTAACAGTTGAATTTGCACTGGCTCAAAAGATCAAAACTGGATTGACTTGACACCTGCCCCCGGTGCAGAGGATGACGATCGCTTTTGAGAAGATTGCACATGTGCGTTTATTTGGAGGCTGAGAAATGGCAGTGGCATGATTTAACGCTGCTACTTCTTCTATGTCCAACAGGATTTTGCATTCTTTAGCAAAATTCATGATAACCTCCTTGAGAATAAAGCACTTTTCAATGGGATGACCGACAATGCGATGATATTTGCAATATTTTGGGTCATTCACACGTCCCATCTCATTAGGTCGTTTGCATTCTAGGAGTTGAATCACCTTCTTCTCGAGCAAGTACTCCAATATGCCTGGTACGTCAGCATCTGGAAAAGGGTACTCCTTTTCCTGCAACTCTTTGAGCGTTGATCGTTGCTTCTGACTTTCACGGGGTTGGTCTTGTTTCGTTACTGCTTCCATTTTATCCTTTGAGGGGATCTTTACGGGAACAATATTCACTACCATAGACCCTTTTGCTGCGGTCTTGCCCGTCTTGTCACTCTTCTTCACTTCTTTCACATCCTTACGTTGTTCTACAACGGGAGGATTCTTGCCACCATGATTAGCAATGCTAATTTCCATGTCATGCGCACGTGTCGCCAGTTCTTCAAAGGTACGTGGTTTTATACCTTGGAGAATATAAAGAAGGCCCCAGTGCATACCTTGCATACACATCTCGACGGCAGACACTTCAGTGAGTCGGTCTTTACAGTCTAGACTAAGTGTCCGCCATCGATTGATAAAGTCCACCACGGGTTCGTCTTTCCATTGCTTGGTACTGGTGAGCTCGATCATGCTGACCGTACGACGAGTTCTGTAAAAGCGGTTCAGAAATTCTCGCTCCATCTGTTCCCAACTATCAATTGATTGTGACTCTAAGTCGGTGTACCAATGAAAAGCATTGCCTTTAAGGATGCAGAAAAACTGCTTGACGAGAAGATCCCCTTCAGTTCCAGCATTGTTGCGTGTTTCAACAAAGTGGGCGACATGTTGCTTAGGGTTGCCCTTTCCATCGAACTGTTGGAACTTAGGAGGTTGGTACCCTGCAGGCATCCTCATGTCGTCAATCCTTTTCGTGTAAGGCTTTGAATACATGAGATTACTTTGAGGAGCGCCGCCATATTATGCTCTTATTGTATTTGTTATCATGTCATGGAGCTGTTGGACAGATAACGCACCAACGGATGTTGAGGTAGCAATTTGCTCTCCCTCTCGTTTAGTAGGTGGCACCTGTTGGTCATCCGTTGTGGATGTAATTGGAGGTGTAAATCCAGGAGGGTGTTTCAGGATTTAGCTTGACTCCCCTATGTTTTGACCCTCCAACTTGTTCATCAAATAAGCTATTTGTAAGTCTTTTTCTTCAACAGTCTTCGTAAGTTGTTCAATTGCACGAGCCATTGTGGCTAGTTGTTCTTCGATTGAAGTTGTATTGGTCATCATGACCGGCATCTCCATTGTGTAGGAAGACGTATTAGAGTTTGTGTGCTTTGGGGAAATAGACTTTTTCAGGCTACTTGGAGATGACCCTGAGGATGAATCTGAGTCTGATTCAGCATCTGAGACCGAGCGAGATGAACATGCTGACAAGTTCTTCGCAGTATCATCCTTTGTAACAACTGGAAGTTTCTTGGGCTGCAACATGTCATCCGTTTTTGTCCCTATAGGATTAGTGTTGACAACCGCGCGGGCCTTCGCATGTGCTAATTTCACCGAAGTGACTTGACCACCAGCAGAGGTAGCAACTTTTGTTTTGCTACGAGTAAATGGCCCTGAAGAGACGCTATCGGTGCTCTTCACAGAGGAGTTGTTGTTGCTACTTACAATAACCACTATTCTTGGTATCTTTGGGAAGTTGAACCTTCTTAGATGCCATTGAATGTTGCTAGAGTAGGATTTTGAAACTTTGATGTAGGAGAAAGAGATGAAAGACAGAGGGGTCCCACCGGGCGTGCCAGAAATTTGTACGCAACAAATTTTTGAGCCAAGGTCTTTGGAGGTGCCTCAGGGTTAGGCCGGAGGTATTTCAATATTGGACGGGACACTGATAGGAGTAATTTTGCAAAGTAAAGTCTTTTATTTTATTCAAAAATTTATAATGAATGCTCAAATGGAGCTACAAAAGTTTCATGACCAATGCTAAACTGCCCATGTCTCAGGGTTATTGATAATACTTGCGGAGGTGTTGCACATTCCAAGGGTGAGACAGATCACGTCCATCCAGGCTCTGAAGCCAGTAAGTTCAGGGTCGGTTGACTTGGGTAATTGTATATGGACCTTCCCAATTTGGCCCCAACTTCCCATGGCTCAGGATTCGGGTAGACTGGTTCACTGCCTTAAGGACGAGGTCTCCTACTTGAAAACTACGATGCTTCACCTTGCGGTTGTAATATCGTGAGACCCGCTGCTTATATGCTGCCACCTTTAGATAGGCTCGGTCTCTCTTTTCCTCTACCAAGTCCAGTTCTATTCTGAGTGCATCTTCGTTGTCTGGCACGCTGTAATTCGCCACCATGTAAGTAGGTAACCCGAACTCTGTAGGAACCATCGCCTCAAACCCGTACATTAAGGAGAACGACGTCTCACATGTTGCCGCTCAGGGCGTAGTTCGGTAGGCCCATAGGAGGGTTGGCAGTTCTTCAGCCCACAGTCCTTTGGCGCTTTCAAGTCTTGTTTTGATCGACTGCAAGATCGTCCGGTTTGTCACCTCGACTTGACCATTGGCTTGAGGGTGCTCGGGGGAGGAGTAGTGGTTAAGTATCCCATATCCCGAGTAGAACTGCCTGAACAATGGGGTGTCGAATTGCCTGCCGTTGTCGCTGACCAGAACCCGGGGAATGCCGAACCTACTGAGGATATTCTTTTCCATGAAGCTTTTCATTTTTCGCTCGGTTATTGTTGCCAAGGGCTCGGCCTCCGCCCACTTGGTAAAGTAGTCAACGGCGATGACTGCGAACTTGATCTGTCATTTTCCCGTTGGTAGGGGTCCGACAATGTCAATACCCCACTGGGCAAAGGGCCAGGGGCTTTGGATTGGTGTCTGAAGCTCTCCTGGTCGGTTGATCATGGGAGAGTATCTCTGACATTTATCGCATCTTTTGACATACTCCTGAGAATCCCGGGCTGATCGAATACTGACACAAACATGATATCGGTCGAGCTGCCTGTGTCCACCAACACCCTCTTGACCACGTAATTGGCTATGGAGAGCGTCACAACCAACGGGTCATCATGGGGGCAGTGGACGCCTTGCAAATCGTCGAAGGTGAACGTCAGTATGTTAGTTGGTGGGGAGCCGGTGGATTGGACCTGTCAGACATTTGCTCGGGATGCCCGAGCATGCCTCTTCCTTGCCAACTATGAGCCCCTGCCGCCCGACGTTCCTCCGGAGATCACGTTGATTTGACCAAGGGGCTGTATTTGACCGGGAGCTCGGGCTCATTGCGTAGGCCGTCCATCTGTCGCGACGCATTCTGCAAGATGACCCTGATCGATTAGTTTTTCTATGGCTATCTTTAACTTGAAGCAATCCTCTATGTCATGGCCGTGGTCTCTATGGAAGCGGTAAAACTTATCCCGATTCCTCTTCCCGGGCGGGACTTTTAGTTTCGCCGGTTGTTGAAGTAACCTCTGCATCTCGGCGGCAGCTATGACCTCGTGGATTGGTCGAGATAGAGGCATGAAAGCGATCTGGGGCTGATCCCGACCTCCTCTTTGTTAGTCTTGCCTTGGCTTTTTTACCGGGCCCTTCTCAGAGCCCTCACACCTCCGCTTAGCTTTCAGGGACTCATCTCCCGCGAAGCCGGTGCATTTGGACTAAAAAATTCTTCTATGTCTATATACTTTTCGACCCTCTCCGTGAGCTCCACCAGGGTTGTCGGTCGGTCTTGATGGAACGACGTAGCAACCTTGGTGTGTTGAACTCCCGAGCAGAAGGCCAGGATGGCTCCTATTTCATTTAAATTGCAGATCTGGAGCCTCTGCTGATTGAAGCGATCCACATACTCCCTTAGGGATTCACCCTTGCGCTGCTTGACAGTCAATAACTGAGTGTCCAGTTGCGACCGGTCGAGCATCCCTACGAACTGGCTAATAAATAGCTTGCTCAGCGTCTTAAAGTCATCAATCGTTCGGGGTTTGAGGGCGTGGAACCACTGCACGGCTGGCCCCTTGAGAGTGCTGGGGAAGGCCAGGCACAGTTCTTCGTCGACAGTAGTGACCAACGCCATCTGGGCCCTGTAGGTGCGAATGTGATCCACTAGGCTCCCTGTCCCGTCATAAGAACTGAGATGTGGTGGCTTAAACTTCCGCGGGATGGGGAATCCGGTGATCCGAGCGGTATAGGGAGACGGTCTCCTTGTTGGTATGGTTAGGACGCTGCTTGCGGCTCAATTGCTCGATCTGTTTCTACAAGCCTTGGATTTGAGTAGTCACGTCTTCCCGCTCGATTTTCCTATCAATGTCCGATCGGTAAGTCGGATCAGATGACGAGGCTTCCTCTTCGAAGTGTGTTGACCTCGGGGATATAATCCGGCTCTGGCTCTAGGCAATCATATGCCTAAGATCTCCCCGGCTCCGGGCCGGAGGGTCTTTGGCTGATTCCCGGGGCTTTGGCCCTGATCCCTCCCCCTTGGTAGCGCGGCGCCTGTTGATGATGTCTCTGGCTTCTTCCACCCGACGAGGATTGGTCCGAGCTCGCCGCCTGGTGCACCTGGGCGCTCTGCTACGGTCACCATCCCGGGTGTGTTCCCAATCCGACGGGGATACCGGCACGGAGTGGGTATGGTTCCGGACTATTCCGGGATCCCGGTCGGGGGCACTCCTCCCGGTCTGGTTCTCTGATTGAGGGCGATTCTCTTGTAAGGCCAACAGCGCTTCGATTTGCTGCTGGGTTTGCCATTGGCGGAGGTCATAGAGGCGGCCTGCTGCTCGAGCTTCAAGTTCTCCTGACCGACCGGAGCAGTGTTTTTCTTACCCGTCTTTGGCGACATATTGATCATTCAAGAATTTTGTTGATGAGGAACTTGTTGATTCCCACAGAAGGCGCCAAATTGATGATGCCGAAAATTGGTAAGAGAGATTAAGAAGAGAGATATGGTGACATAATCAATTGTATGTGGTTCGGCCCCGTTAATAAGGTGACCTACGTCCACGGGTGCGTCAATGCGCTTCACTAGAAGATCACCGGCGGGCCTGGTGAGCCAACAATTGGGGCGGCATTACCAGTAATACCGACCAGGTGTATGCGTATGAATAAGTCTGTGCTACTATTCTCTAGGTTAAGAATGCGATCCCCTCTAATGGGGGTGAGTGGCCCCTTTTATAGGTGCAAGAGACCACCCGTAAAAGGCAACTGAATAGATAAGGAAGCCCAATCTAATTACAAGTTGATGAGCATAAATCATGGGAGGTTTCCTAAATAGCTTAGGAAACTATTTACATTTTCCATTAGTCTTCTGACTGATTTAGGAAGCTATTGCGCAGCTTGGTTGTCAAACTACACCTCATGGAGAGCTGCTGCGTCGCATGCCCGGGCTGTGCGAGCATACCGAGCGGTTGCGCTCGAAAGACCTCGGGATCGGTGGGCCACCAACTCCCTTTCCGGATAATCTGGGTCCTTTGCTGCTGACGTGGAGGTTTGACTGTAGCAGAATATTTCTGGGCGTATCACAAACTACAAGTTTTACTCAAAACAACTATAGATATAAGCTACTATATTTACAAGCTTCCTCTCCACTACGAACCCCACGATCATCTCCCAGGATTCTCGCCGCCGTGCTCACCTACAATAGTTATTCAATAACCACTACAATATATAAGCTATATGCTTAGTGAGAGATATTAATCAAGCACACGGATGACATATCAATGTTTATATTCAACTCAACATATAAAATGATCTCCGGATAAGCAAGTATTTCTTTCACCACTACCCGCAAGTCCGCGACTCACCCAATAATCCACGGCACAAGCCAATGACCCACGCTACACACGTGCGGTTTAATGATGTTGTTGGCAACAAGTGATCGTCACCATGGAACAATCTCATGGCGGATTCATACAAGCTTTCCTTTGATCCACATAAACAACTAAACATGGCGCATTCATTCAAGTTATAGGAGAGTTACATGTGCAATTTTCCAATGTGAGGACTAATCAACATCTTCAAGGAGAGTGTTGATATTTTGATAAATAGCCCTTTTCAAGCGTAGATGGCAATATGAGTAGTCATTTTAGTACTTAGAGCAATTTGATGCATTATAACAACCATTGATATACTTTTAGATGAAAATCTACTGACTAATACAGTAGCAATACTTGTACTTCAAATTTTGTCACCTCTCTATCTCTCCATTGTTGAAAATTTTGTCACCCAATGTCATCGGTTGGCATTTTGTCACCTCTTCAACCATTCCAAGTAGGGGTGTAAATGATTTGGTTCGATCCAATTTTCAATCAAATCGATCAGTTTTAGTTCGATTTGATTTAATATAATTTTACGATTCAGTTCTGTTTGGACCATAAATTGTATTTATTTGTATTAGTATATAAATTCATATTATATTATATTATATTATTATATATTATTATTATAATTGTCACATGGAAAACCAATTCAAATTGGTTGGTGGTTATTTGAAAGTTGATTGAAGGACACTTGGCATTACAAGGGGAGATCAATGTTGGTTACTTGAAGATCAATAGTGATGATGAATGTGGAAGTTGCTTGAAGACACTTGTCATCGTAGGAGCATCTCCCACTAATTGGTAGTTATAGGAATTTGAATTATTAGTTATTGTAGTTGGAGGGAAATGTTCAAATTCAAATAAGTAGTTATTTAATTCATCTATAAATAGATGTTTGTGTACTCCTTGTGATGGGTCCTTGACCACACAAACAAATGGATTAATATATCTACTTTATTTTCTTCATCTATTCGGTCACTATGGCCATTAGTTTAGGTAATTTAATTTAGCCTAGTTAGGAGTAGTGTACCTTTACTTTGTTATGCTTTAGAGTTGCTTAGAATTTTCCTTTACTTTAATGAGGCATTTCAACT
The DNA here is from genome assembly GCA_033977485.1 of Hydrangea macrophylla. NCBI lineage: Eukaryota > Viridiplantae > Streptophyta > Magnoliopsida > Cornales > Hydrangeaceae > Hydrangea > Hydrangea macrophylla. The sequence goes on from CM066987.1 coordinate 104,295,665, forward strand.
ACAAAGACTTGTAGTTGTTGTCGTGTTCGAAGTACTATATCCCACTGTTTGAGATCTACCATAGTTTCACTTGTATTTCATGTAGTTAAGTCATACTGTTTGAATCACATAGGAGAGGTTCAAATCATTTTCCTTTATAATTACATCTTTATCAAATCACTCTATTTCATCTCACACGTTTGAAGTCCTTGTTAAGGCATCGAACGTCACCACAATCTCCCCGGTGAGGCGCAGTTTGGATACTTATCAAATCACACACATTGACGACTTGCTTGCCTGACACACTCGCACACTTATAAATTTTCCAACCAAACATGTTCAATTTTTACATCACGAAATAATTTTGAAAACTGATCGAGCCGATCGGTTCGGTCAGTCTGGTCATTTGCTTACACCCCTAATTCCATGTAGAACTTTGGGAGTTAGGATGTGTCGTTTTAGAGAAATTATTCAGTGAGCCCGTCACGCCACATCCGCATGCTGATGTGGTGTGACCAATCAATCCTAGCCACCCACTTGCCCCCTCCTTCTAGGGGGATTATGACAAGTAGTTATCAAATTCAAAATTTGAAATTTCACTAATCACTTGTCATGATCTCCCTAAAAAGAAGAAATAAGTGGATCGTTAAGATTAATTAGTCACACCACGTCAACATAAAAACGTGGCGTGACGGGCTCACTGAATAACTTCTCGTCATTTTGGCAACTAAGTAGGATGGCACGCCAAATGGCTCCTCCCCTCCCTCTTGTACTAGAACATTGTCTTTATAATGAGAGCAAATCACAACTCAAATTGTTCCACACAGACATACAAAGATGTCCAGATTGATCCTTCCACTCCGACAATTATAAAGAGAATATTTGGGCATCCAATGAATTTGAATGAGACCACTCACAGTTTGTGAAGTATTTAAATGTAGAATCTATATCATCTTGAATTAGGTAATTCTGAAAATTGATGTTAAGTGAAATTGTTGTGCTTCAAATATGAATTATATCATCATTAAAAATAAAAAATAAAACAAAAATAGAAAATTGCAACATGAAAAATCATGATGAAGTTTCCCATTTTTCTCAATGGATTAATTCAAGATGATGGATTTCTATTATTTACAATGTGTGAATAGCCAAAGGCCCAACTAGGTCATAGGAATAGGAGATCAAGCAATAGTTACAATACATACCTATCTATTAGTGTCAACAATAAAATATAAAATATCAAAGATTCTCTAAAGAGGGCCCATCTCTCTTTATTAAAGAGAGAGCCTCTATTTTGGCCCTTGGATTGTGTTTAAAAACTGTGAAATGACAAAACTGCCATTAATGAAAACACGATCCAACGGTCAAAATAGAGGCCCTCTCTTTAATAAAAAGAGGGCGCCCTCTTTAGAGCCTGACTGTATAAAATATTTTAATTAGTTAACTTCACCATAAATATCAGTATCATGAAAGAAGAACTTCACCATAAAAATCAGTATCATGAGTAATTAAAGAATATACTCAGCACGAAGAGAACATTGTAAACTGAACCTGATGAACTGGTTCCAACCAGCACTACTCTGAATTTGTGTGAATTAACTCATATGTTTATGGTTCTCTCATTTGGGATATCCGAAATGCTTCGAAAGTGGTACAACATGCATTGGTTTGTGGTACCACAACCACTGCCACAGCATGTAGTACGTCTCAAAGCATTTGGGATATCCCAAATTTGAGAACCGGAGCATTGCTCACCTAAAAATATACGCAACTATTTTTAAAAGCCAACAAAGAACAAAGAAATAGTTCAATGAAAACCCAAGCTTTTAGGGGGATTGAGGTTTATCTCATAGAGTATATAATTGGGTGTTCTTTGAAAAACCAAAACCACTGGATATCAGATATGTCATGGACTTCCAAGAAGCCGCCTCTAATATGGTTTTCCTCTAATCATATAAGTGTGAAACAAAATAAACATAATCAAGAACATGTTAAGGATTAGGACAAGTATACCACTAAATTGAGCCAAAAATGGAGATGTAACTGATAAAAAAGAGCCAAAGAGGGAGTGGACCCTACGAGGCATACTCGATAAATCAAGCATAATCAGGCATTACTTTCTTAAGGAATGTGATCGGTTGGGACTCCGTTGGGGCAAGTTCGTCAAAGGCGACATAATTTTTCTCCTTATTGTAAACATGGCACGTCGTCAATATTGTCTTCATTAACCGCCAATTCCATGTAGCCTCGTTTAGATACTGTTAATAGCAGGGGAAACAAAAGAATTGAAAGAGCACATTTGTTAATATTGTCTTGAAAAGTTTGCTTGCATCACTATAATAGCATAATTGATTACATGTTATCACCTTGGGTGTATTTGTTGACTCGTTATTTTTCCACCCCTTTCGAGTGGGATTTCGGTTGGAAAATTCTAAATGTACCCACAATTTTTTCCCTCTACACCTACATGCCTGCATTGAGGAGTATAGATGCAGCATCCTCTGTCGTGCATGTGAATATAGAGAGAAATTTGTGGGTGCAATGACAATTTCCTTCCCCGGGATTTTTTTTTTGGGTGGGGGTGGGGGGGAGATTGGCGGTTTGTCTTATTAAATTTGACCCAAAATAAAAAAAAGAAATGATTCTTCATACCTTTCCCCAATTTTGTTGGAGAGATTGATGAGCTGCCGGCAAATTATAGCTTGGTACTCTGATTGAAATATGGTGGGGGATGTGAACATTGATATTATGACAAAGAATCTCTATCCTGTCCAGAATAAAGAAAATACATTCAGAATTCTGTCCTAAGGCTTTGTTTGTTTCTTGGATTTAGTGAAGGAAAAGAAAGCAAAACATAGGGGAAAACTTTTCCTTTATTTGGTTTATAAGGAAAACAAGAAAGACAATAGAATAAGTTGAGAAATAATTAGACATTTTGAATGTTGCGAGTCATTTCCCTTCCTTTATTTATATTATTACAATTATGTTTTAGAGTTTCTTAATTTTAATGTTATTTAGGCACAAAGGAAAAGACAAGGGAAAACACGAGGAACTAGTTTTCCTTTCCCTTTTCTTTTCCCGCACTGAATCCATGAACCAAACAAATATCATGGCAGTTCATTGATGCTGTCATCAATACTTCTTAGTCCAACTTCTAAAGTACAATTAAAGTAGAAAAGACTCATTACCAATGTGGATAGTCGCAATGAACTGTCCCACTAAGCTGGGCCTGAGCTGCATTCCACTCGTCTGCCGATTTGAACGGTATGTGGGGAGCGGTATGATGAACTATTGTGAAAGTACTCATCTATTACACATTAAGAGTAAAAACTCAATAACATTAGTAAGAAGTTTGAATTTGAATCATCAGTTCATCCTGTTTAAAACTTCTTAAACATACAATAATGGTTCGGACCCAAAAAAAAAAAATATGAATCATCCAAAAAAGCTGAATAATCTAGAAGATTTATCAGTGCATATAGAACTATTGAGAAGAAATGAGGTAGTGTACCCAAAAGTGATAGCCCAACCATGGCATTAACCAGAACTTAATCCATCCCATGATCCCTGTCTTATATACAATCAACGGCCATCCAATCGCCATGAATGCAAACACACAAGCCAAGCTTATCTTCACCCTTTTAACTTCATTTGATCTGAACTTCTTCAAATCGAAGTGCCAAATCAACCTGTTAGGATGCTAAGTTTTGTCAAGTAGTTAATTGACACCAGATTGGACCGATCAAATCAACTGTATAGGTCATAAAGAAAAATGCTTCATTTATCGGATGATACCAGTGAGCTATAGACATCCAAGGTCGGAAAGGGCCATATCCATATATAATTGCCTTCCGAAAAACAGGAGACGAATCAAAATTCTCTTTCTGAATAGGGTTCCAAGCTGTGTCTTCATACAACCTATAAATAGAGGGGTGGAAGGTAAAGTTTTTAGACGTAAAGATAAGTAAAGCAAGGATAAAATGTAGTCAAGTAAACCTGCCTGAAACAAGCCCCCCACCCCCAAAATATATGTATTCATATATGTATGGATATACCTACACTAGGAAAGAGGGAATGGATCTAACTTCCATTAAAAACGTACAATAGAAAAGGATGACAGATTATGTTAGTGAATCATTACATAACCAACCAAAACCATAATATCATAGCGTTGCGTGATCGATAGGGATATCAAACTTACATGTTTGTTTTTGCATGATGTCGATCATGCTTAAAGCGCCAAGGCTCATAGGGGTATACTAGTGGCAAAAAGGCCAGAGTTCCAACAATGTCTTCCACTAATTTGTTACTCGAAAATGATTTGTGCGCACAATCATGCCCTATAACAAAGAACTTTACAATGGGGGGAAAACAATAAAGATACGAAAATAAAGGAGTTGGCTAGCACGCACGACTATTAAAGGATTTGTGAAAAGTAAGGACAACGGTAAAACATAAGGGCCGTTTGGGAATTCTTAAAACATGATCTTGACTTTCTATCTAGTTTTATGAGAATCTAAGTTATGTTGGTTTGACTAAGTTAGACAAAGAACTGGTGTAAATTTTAAGAGAGTTACTGAACACGGACTCCTGAGCAAGAAATGAACATTCACCAAACACTAGAATGTATGGAACCGGCTCACTTATGAACGACAAAACCGGTTCTTTGCCATCCCAAACAGCCCCTATGAGAGAGAAGATATATGCAGAACTAACCCCTGTTACAGCAGTCCCTGTCCATGCCCAAGCCAGAGGAAGTAGATACCACGGGGCTTTTGATATCATGAAGAGGCCCAATGCGTAGGAAGAGACAGAAATTAAAACCGACTTCCATGCTTTCATGTCATCAATCTCAAACACCTTTAAAGAAAAATTGGTACTTAATCATGATTCATGACTAGTACTGAAATATATGCATCTAAAGACGTTCGCTGACAAAAAATAACTCCGCCAGCAAAATTGGCCTGATCTATCACACGGATCACATCCTCGGGGACTCTAGTCAATTTAGCGGCCAGGGAGAGAATTGAACGCATATTTTCAGAGCTTCCAGATACTTATCAAATGTATGTACATAATGTGTGTGTGTGTGTGTGTGTGTGTGTGTGTGTGTGTGTGTGTAAACAATCAGTGCTTCCAGAAATAAATTACCTTTTTAGGAAGGGTATCAAGAATATCCTTGAGTGTAACATGTTCTGGAAGTGGTTCTCCAATTTGCTTAAAACCATAGCTTTCAGATAACTGTTTTCTCAGCTCAGGACTGTCGGCTGGAGATGGTGTAACTGGAACAGCCACAGCTCGTACAGTTTTGGTCCTTCTAATGGGATATAAGCTCGTTTGGCGTTTGACTCTTCTCTGTGATAGATTTTCCCACTTCAAATAATATAAGCCTGTCTATGAGCATAAGCGTTATAAAAATGTCCATATTGGACCTGGATGTTACAAATGTGATATGCAAGTCAGTCCAGAAATGAAAAGCTTCATGCATTTCGAAATATGTAGGATGATATTACATTATTACATACAACACATTCTTATAAATTATACAAGAAAGGACCATGTTCAAGTGCATTACATACATTACCACAAATTCTAAGTTTCAATGCTTATTGTAGCAAAATTTCTGAATTGGGACAAAAATAAAATACATGGTGGAGTGTACGAAATTGTAGGTAAAATATGAATGCGAAAAGGGTAAGATCAAGATTAAGTATCAACCTTTTCTTCTAATGAATAGGAGAATGGAATCTTCTAGTGTCGGTCATACTAAGTTCGATTGGGATGCGAAATTCATAATGGAAAGGAAAATGAGTTTGCCATAAACTGCATTGATTTCTCCCAAGCCCCACCAATTTTTATTTTTTATTTTTTATTTTTGAAAAAAAATATATAAAAAACAAAACTGTCTATAAGCTTTATGAGACTCGTGATACCGGAATTAAAAAAGTTCAAACCAAGCCTTGAAAGTTGAGTTTGTTTTTTCAGCAACTGGGTTATCTGCAAATCTAAAAAGAGCCCGTTTGGGTTAGCTAAAATATTAAGCTACTTTTTTCATCTGATTTACATCTTAATTTGTTTTAAGTGCTGAACTTTTAAGCTAACCCTACAAGTAATATGTAATTGCTATACCAGAGTTACATAGCAGTTGAAAACCAACATTTCCATCTGCAAACTCCAGTATACAGCTAGCGAGATACACCATAGACAAAACCCAACATTTCCATTCCGAATACAGTACATTAGTCTAGGGCCGTACATGTGTGTGTGTGTGTGTGTGTGAGAGAGAGAGAGAGAGAGAGAGAGAGAGAGAGAGAGAGAGAGAGAGAGAGAGAGTTTCAGACCTAGAGATTTAACTGGGTTAAATCTATGGTTTTGAGTTGGCCTTTGTTGGGGGCTCTGAAAAAAACAAACATTAGTGCATATAACATGTAAGATTTGTAAACAGGGGCATTACACATTATATATATATACGAAAATTCTATATATAGAGAGAGAGAGAGAGGTACCATGAAAAGGAAGCTTGAATCTGCAAGTCCACAAGCCATAATGAGCAGAAAGTGCAGAGATTCCAATACACAAATCACAAGACCCTCTTGAAGACGAGGGTGAAAGCTGAAAAGGGGTAACCTTAACCTCTTCGGCAATGGACAATGTGCGTATCTAGGGAGTGTACTGTGTGGGGAAAACACAACGGCCAAACAGGGCCTTATACACCAAGACCAACCACAACTCCCGATTTTATACATATGGTTTAGAATAAAGAGGAAGATCCCATTGTGTCCCCAAAAGTGGATAGAATTGTTTATGAGGATGGCCCACTTGATTTTTCTAATCATATACACTAGTCGATGGAGAATTCTTTCATATAATTAGTGGTTTGGTCGTATGATAGAATTAAACAATGAGTAATGTTATACATTCTCTTCAAAGTACACTAAAATACATAATCTGCTTTAAAAATGTTAAATTTTGTGTTGAAAAATCTGCATATACAAAAATGAGTATTTTGTGTGTGCAAACTTTTTAGCACAAGGCCCAACCTTTTTAAGCAAGGTTGTACATTTTGGTGTGCTTTGATAAAAATATTTGTACCTTTTATAATAAGAGTACAATATTGCTCACTCAAAATTGCTCACATTTTGTTCATCCAATTTTCCCATTGGCTAATATAATAGGGCTCAATACCTTATATCATTAATTAATTTTGATTTAGCCAATAAGAAAGAAGTGTGAGCAAAGTTGAGCAATTTTGGAGTGAGCAAAAATGCATTCATTAGGCTTATGGGTAATTCTTGGGACACAACTTTCATACAACTTTCACACAACTTCCTAAAAGATGCGCCTATCTCTCTCATGTGTCACTGTGGGGTCCAGTGACATCATAAGAGAGAAATAAACACATCTTTTAATAAGTTTGAGTGAGAGTTATATGGAAGTTGTGTCCCCAGAATTACTCTTAGGCTTATATTGAGTTGATAGATTTAGAGAAAGAAACTTTTTTTTTTTGTTGGGACAATTAAACGTATAATATTAAATGTTACATGTCAACCTCCTTCCTCTTCTTCTGATTTATTATTATTATTTTTATTCTTTTTAGTGTTATGTAAACTTAGAAGTGAATATTAAATCCACCAAACAGATGGAAGAATGAGATAAAAGTCATGTTTATTTATGAAAACTTTGATGTGAGAAGTGAGTGAGCTGACCGTGCGGGATGTAGTTTAATTTGCATAGTCTTTCTCTTTTTAGTAGGAAAGATGAGGGTTCAAATCTCCATTAGGGATTCTAATTACTTGCCTCTCAATTATTCTTTAGTTGGAATGAGTGACCCTTGTTGGACTTTACTGTGGACCAGTGTGGGACTTTGGGGTTGGGTTGGGGCTGGAGTGTGTGTGCGTGTAGGGTGTGTGTATCAGTCCGGATCCAAATAAGTATAATAATAATAATAATAATAATAATAATAATAATAATAATAAATTGTAAATACACCAAAAGGCACAGTTTGATAAAATAGAAAATTTAGTATTAAATTTTTAATGTTACTAATTTACACAAATTTTTAGATAATTTTATTCTAAAATCCTCACTGACTTAAAGAAGAGGCATAATTTAATAACATACTAATATTTATTTATCCATCATTTGAGCAGTTGGAATTTTTAGGACAAAATTATCCTTTGTTATACACATAATTGTCTTTTGTTGTAGACAAATTTTTAGATAATTTTGTGCTAAAATTCTCACCAACTCAAATGAGAGCCAAAAATGCCATATTGTTAATACTATTGTATCATGTGTTGGAAATATAATACGAAAACGCTAGTTCTTTGGATAGAATTTTAACAAAAGGGGTATTAGTAAAAAATTACAATTGTTGAGGGGATTAATTTGTTAAGTTTTATAGTTGTCGGTAATATTTGAAAATGAGTCATTATGGGAGGATGTATTGCAATTTACCCATAGTGGTGTCAATCGGGCCGGGTTGGGCCGGCCCGGCCCGCTTTTTTCGGGCTAAAAGCCCGGCCCGCTAGGCCCGGTTCACATACCCCGGGCCGGAGTGGACACCCATCCTTCCGTCCATGGCCTGGCCCCGCCCGGCCCGAAATAGTGAAAAAGCCCGCCACGGCCCACTTCAAAAATAGAAGAAAGCCCGCTAGCCCGGCCCGATGTCTGGCCCGCTAGGCCCGGGCCACCGGTCCGGGGCAGACACACCTCCTCCACTCCCAAGCCTGGCCCGGCCCGGCCCGATGTTTGGTGAAGCCCGGCCCGGCCCGGCCCGAAACCCGCTCGGGGCCCGCTTTGACCGAGCCCGGCCCGGCCCGGCCCGTTTGACACCACTATTTACCCATAAATAAAGTAGCCCTTTCAATAGAATATCCAACTGTTACTTCCCCACCAATAAACAACTTTTACGTTCCAAAAAGGCCCTCGTGGATTAAAACAGTCCTGCAACAATATTGAATTTTTGACCCGACCAGTCAATGGGCAGTCATATTTCCCAAATCCATGAGCTTTTCTACTTATTTTTTAAAATCTATCAACTTTTTTAAAGTCACAAGTTCAAAAAGCGACTCTGTCTAAAAAAAAAAAAATTGTTGAAGTTGCAAGTCAACCTTTTAAAATCCTACCTTTTGTTGTTCATGGCAAAGGACGTCCACCGTTTAAAATGAAGCAATCGGGAGTTGAAGCAATCATATAAAGAAAACAAAAGGGGAAGAAGGTAATTTTAATCATAAAAAGTACTAATTGATCATGTATTGAATTTTTGTTCTACTAATTGTATTTTTTAATTTCATAGAAAGTATTGAAAACAATGGATAATTTTGAACAAGTTGTGGATATTCAAGGGACACAAGTGAGCGTTCTTGAGCAAAATAATGTCACGTAATTCGAGGCACTTCTAAAGTTTCGTTATAATTAGACTTCATGTATTTCAACTTCCCTAGTGCTAATTGAGCTTGTTTTCTTTTTCATTATAGTTGAATCGATAATGAATAATGAGCTTAGAATGGTTACTAAGAACCAAGGATTAACAATGGGACCCTTTTGTATTTTATTTTATTTTTATTGAGGAAGATGTAACTTTGATTGTTGAACACTAGTTGTTTTTTTTATATGTAAAATTTGGAACGGTTGTGTTAGTAACATTATTTATAATAGAGTATTACTTGGGACACAACCTTCGCACAACTTTTTTTACACAACCTAAAAGATGTGTCTATCTCTCTCATGTGTTACTATGGGGTCCAGTGTTATCACAAAAGAGAGATAGACACATCTGTTAGGAAGGTTGTATCCCAAGTATTAGTCTTTATAATGGAGTATGTAACTTTTGAAAGTGGTTACAAGCAGTTGTGTTGGTGACCTTATTTAGTTTTTGTTTGTTTCGTCTTGTTATTATCATGACCCATCCCGCTACGGGCTAAAATAGGACACGTAGCACGTCACTAAGGCTCATCAATTCAATTAAAGTAAATAGCATCGGAAAACATAAGTAAAATCCATGAAATCCAAAGTTATAAAAAGTTTTGCGCATGTCACGCCCCGGAACGGCAAAAATAGAGAAAAATAAATTTCCTTTTTGGGTCCAAAGGCAGCGACGGGTGAAGTCACATGATTGTCCACACCACGCAGTACTAAGCAACAAGAAGTAGTGTAACAACAATGAAGTCCAGGTTCTAATCACAATGTAATATAAAGTCAACAGAAGTTACTAACTATTACACATCAGAGTCTCGAATCAAATATAAGACAGCGGAAGTACAAATGTCAAGGCAACATATGCCTGACTACAAAAAGGGGTTCTAAAACGGTAAAGACAATTAGCTACAATTATAGTCTAGTCTTTAGTTGGCGTAGAGGTAGTCCTCGGCGTAGTAGTCTTCTTCGGTCTGACCTCCGTCGGGGAAATCCTCCACAGGGACTCCGTCACCGGCATAGTAGTCTTCTCCTGCAGGCCCTTCACCTGTATAGTCATAACCAGGGTGCGCTGGAACGTAGAAATGTCCAGCGGCATAAACGCCGTCAGCTTAATGAAAGCCGAGTGAGTTAAATACTAACAGGGTATCGACTATTGATATTATCACAAGTTATAAATAGTAACCAAATTAGAATTCAGTAAGGGTTACTCCTTTAATCAAACCAATGATCCGATTACTGACGTCCTATTCAGTTTAAGATCGACAACGCGACATGATAGGGGAACATACTCGACAGTAGTTCAACTCTATAACACACCATTGCTCATCCACCGCTTTTAAGAACATATGCACAGTTCACCGCATGTCATGGATACCACGTTAGTCCATCCCCCGCTTTTAAGAACATATGCACAGTCCACCACATGTCAGGGATATAACGCTTTAAACAATAGTACATCATTCTATGCCACGACTTAGCGACGTCTACCAGTGATCACGGTCCACCGCATGTCATAGACACCTTCGTCTGTCTACCGCTTTTAAGAACATATGATTAGATCATCTGGCTATCTTAGGGCAAATGGTCCGGTTTACCGCAAGTCATAGACACCTTCGTCTGTCTACCGCTTTTAAGAACATATGATCGACCAAAGCCCGCCCACGCAAATTTCCCGAATCTTAGCAAACCTACTTAAGTTCAACTCTATCACCGATACATGACAATCCCAATGTGGCCCGACTACTCTGAATGAAATGAACATTAACTCCAAAGGATTCACAACTATTCCGTTATCTAATATTATAAACATTATCCGTTAGTCTTGTTGTTACTACGACCCTACGCTGCATTAACTCGTTATCATGTCTGTATTACAATAATAAAGCATGCTGGGAAATACTGAACAGTAAATAAACAACTAAACAGTTATTGTAAGAAAACAGTATTCTGAAACTTCCAATCAATTGTCATAGAGGTCAATCGATTGGTATAAAAGTAGCATCAATCGATTGGAAGAAGGTTCAATCGATTGGTATAAAAGTAGTATCAATCGATTGATAAAAAGTTCAATCGATTGGATCACAATCCATGTCAATCGATTGCACAAAATGTCAATCGATTGGGACCTGAAAGATGTCAATCGATTGGTAAGAGTACCAATCGATTGATACTTCGTCTTTTTCACAGAGAAGACTGTCCAGCAACAAATAACGGGAATAATGGTTTCTTCTCCATTTCTTCATTCAAGCATGTTCTAACACCAATATAAAGCTACCAAGTGAGTTTAAAACTCACCTTAGACGTTAAGGGCGTGTTTGGGAATGTGTTTTGAAGCTTTAGAAGCTCCAATGGTGGTCTCCCTCTCTTTCCTCTACTGTGTCTCTCCTCTGTCTTCTTCTTCTTCTTCTCTGGTCTTCTTCTTTCTCTCAATCCATCTCTGTGTGTGTGTGAGTGTATGAATATATGTATATATGTGTATATATATATAAGTGTTTATATATACATAACACACACACAAACACTCCCTCTCACTCTCTCTGATTTTTCTAAAAAGAAAAACGCAGGAAAAGGGCTCATATATATAGGGAGAGAGTGTTCACGTGGCCTTTCCCTAGCCAGAGCAAAAGAATCTGCCCAGCTGCCTTCAATCGATTGGCATAAGTGTCAATCGATTGATACAATCAATCGATTGAGATAAAGTTCAATCGATTGGTATCCAAAGTAAGGCAATCGATTGGAAAACTTGTCAATCGATTGGTATCCAAATTATACCAAGGTAAGGCCAAGCTCAAACAAGTATTAAAAGAAGCATACAGGGTCTTATTCACATAATACATTACAAAAATACAGGGTATTACAGCGCAATTGAAAACACTTAAAGAAATACCCCTTTTGGAACCAGCAATCCAATCGAATGATCAGAGGTCCGATCGACTGGAAACGCAAAATACAAAGAGTCTAAAATCTCAGCAGCCAGTCTAGTCGACTGTGTCGGGGACCCAGTCGACTATGGTATCAAAATCCCAGTCGACTAGTACCTGCCCGGTCGACTGGACCCTAATCCACTGGAAACTCCCATTTTAAAAATACAATTCAGTCGACTGTCCTTTTAGCCCAGTTGACTGCTTTTATCACAGAATGAAAATAACATTTCTAGCCTAATGATCCAGTCAACTGTGTCGGGGACCCTGTGGATTGGTTTTATAAATTCCAGGGCAGTAGACTGTCCAAATAGAGCCTCAAGTCGACTTCCTTTACACCAGTCAACTGTTTTCTCTCTATTTGCTAAGCATTCTGCAGAATTCAAGCAAAGGTTATCCCAACGCATTACAACATGGTCCTCATTGTATTACATTGCATTCAACCAATAAATGCAAGAGTTTATTACAGATTACGAAACTACTAAGCCATTCTGAGATTCTAAGTTAAAAACGTAACATAATTCTAGTTCATTACATCTCTTATTACAACTTTGGAATGGAAAACAAAAACATGTACAAGAGCGATCCCGTTGCCCCATCGGCCTCACTCTTCACATTTCTTCTTTCCTCTCTTCTTATCACTTGCAATGGAGTAAAGCTCCACTGCTAAGTTATTTGCTGAGTGCACAATTCTAAATATATGCTTATATAACAATCCATGCTTTAAAACATCAAAACCCAAAAAAATAGTCTCTAGGGAGAGAGTACGCATTCATTCGGTAATGGAACAATGAAACTGATGCCGTGGAGGGCCTTCTCCCAACCACTCATCCAAGTGTCCTGGCAGGGTTTTCTCCTAAACTATACATTGTGCCCTAGCAGGGCTTTCTCCCAAACCATGCATTGTAGTCGTTGCTACAAAATCCTTAAACATCAAGGAGCTTACCCCCGGATGAAGTTGTACCAATCCCCCTTGTCGCGCCCGCTTTTCGGCACAGCCTGGCTATCAGTGTGGGCCTGGTTTTTTTTTTTTTTTTAAGTGGGTGAAATGCGACGAATTTTATTGGAAGTGGTGAAAAGAGTTTGGTAGGGCTTATTTGAAATGTTCAGAGTCGTCACCTAACATTTGGGTGTTAGGACCCCTGCAAAGATAATTAAAGTAATCATCTTTGATTTTTTTAAAAAAAAAGTTTTAAGAAAGTAGGCGCTTTAAAAGTATGACTCTGAATAGCCATGCAAAAATCAGAGATCTTTTAAAATATGGGTTCGGGGACTCAATTATGTAGAGGGAAGGTGTTAGGCACCCTCGAACATCCATGCAAAGCACGGTTGCCTATTCTAGTGATTTTTCATGATAATGGGGCATAAGTAAAATAGACAGAGTGTGGGAATGTACAAGAAATGGAAAAAAGGTGTGGTTATGGCCGCACGCAAGTGAGGGGTTGTATATGTATCTCAAGTTGAGAATCAGGTCGTACGTAGTTCTGAGCTTTGTACATGTGTGTGTGTGTGTGTGTGTTTTGAAAAAGTTGGTCGAGCTAGACCGTGTGAGTGTGAAGTAGTGTTTTGAGTAAAAGTTGGTGTAGCTAGGAACTTTAACCCGTACGGTGTAGTCCTAGACTTTAACCTTTGAAGTAGTGAGTTTTGAAAAGTGATTTGAGTGAAAAATGGTGTAACTAGGAATTTTGGAAAGTGATTGAGATTGAAACGAAGCTGTGCAAGTGAATGGAGAATGAAGTATTTTTTTTAGTCCTTTTTTTTATTATATATTTTGTGCTTTTATTCCTATATCAGAAGTAAGGGTCAGATGCCCAAGTGGCTGAAAAAGTGTATCAGAAGTAAGGGTTGGCGCCTAAAAGAAAGAAAAGAGATTTTTTGTATTTTTACTTTTTATGCCGGAAGTAAGGGTCGGTGCCCATGAGTAGCCGTGGAGTGATAGGCGAGTTCATAGACTTGTTATGATAATACATATTTACAACATATATAAGTAAAGTGGTAAAGGCGAATGGACCAATCAGAACGGATTTATAGAGAAGCCACACTTCTGAAGAAAAAAAATAAAGAGAAAGAAAAAGAAAGACGGAATATCCAACCATAAAAGAAAAAGAAAGAGAAATGCGGAATATCCGACTATAAGAGAAAATAAAAAAAGAAAGGCGGAATATCCGACTATAAGAGAAAATAAAAGAGAAAGAAAAAGAAAGGCGGAATATCCGACTATAAGAGAAAAAAAAAAAAAAAAAAACCTGAGTTATTAGAGGAACTCAAGAAATCGGCTAGAATGTTGATGGTGACTGTCTGGGATGTTGGGCAATGATTTGAGGCGGTGCTATGACGGTTGGGTGGCAACAGATGATGGTGGTGGTACAGTGGCTGTGAGGTATGGTGATGAGAATCGTGACGATATGGCAGCTAGGTGGAAGGTGGTGATTGTAGTGGTAACCTTGATAGTGGTGGTTAGAGGAAGTGATGTGGTGGTGAAAAAATGTATGCATTTTTTTTATGAAGTGAGGGAGATGGAGAGGAAGTGAGGGAGATATAGAGAATAATAAAGATACAGAGAGGGAGCATATGTTTTTTTTTTTTTCCAAATTGGTCTGTGATGACTCTTATTTATAGCCCCAAAAAACAATGAGTTTTCCCCCCTCTTTTTTTTTCGTTTGAAATTGCACTCAACAAAACCCATTGCTTTTTAGTGAGTTATCCCTCCTTTTCTTTAAACTAAAAGCAAACTCCACTAAGCAAAAACCCACAACTCTTGTGAGTTGTCCCCCCTCCCTTCTTTTTTTTTTTTTTTTTTTTTTTTTTTTTTTTTTTGCATTTGCATTTGCCTTTCCATCGAAATGTCTCAAATCAGCTTGTGGAGGGATATTCATGTGCGGTAGGTTGCATGCGAAATTATTGACCTTTTGACCCCATAGCTTTGATTTGCAATATTTTTTCTATTCGAGGTCAGATTTGGATGATTCAAAAAGCGACAAGCTCGTGTTTGATGAGCACTTTATTTCGAAATGATTGGGTTGGGCAAAAATGGGGTGTCTACAGCTGCCCCTCTGTGTCACATTTTGCGAAGCAAATCATGACAAAGATAAAGAGATGTCCATTTTTGCCTAAATTTTTTTTTCTTGAGAAGTGTGTACAAGAATACGAGTGATCTCAAAGTCTGGTCGAGATGCCCACGTATCTTTTGTGGAAAAAAATTACATCGAGCGTAGTTCAGGCGAGTGACACCATGATTGGTGAAGAGTGAAGTGATGTGCCAAAGTAGACAAATGAGCGGTGTGCCGGGCTAGGCAGCTGGGAATTGGGAGTATTGCCAACTTAGACAAATAGCTCCGCTGGGGATTGAGAATGTTACCAGAATGGGTGAACGACTCGCAGGGGATTCGTGTGAGAATTGAATAGACGATAGATGGTGTAGTTGAGAAGTGCGTAACCGCATAATCTTGTACTCTAACCAAAAATGTAATAAGGCAAGGGTACGGTCGAGCTCACTGAGCTACCTACGTATCTCCTGCAAGGAGAATCAGACCGAGCGTAGTTCGTATGGAGAAGGGGGTGCCATGTTAGGATAGTGAAGAGCAAAATGCCACGTCGGGCATGATTGTAGTGGATACGACTGGCAAAATGCGATACGCGTGATTGCCGTGAGGATATGAGAGAGCGAAATGCCACATGGGGCGTGATCGCTGTGAGATAGGAGAACAACGTGATTGTTGTAGGTTATAGACAGGCAAAATGCGATACGCGTGATTGCCGTAGAGAGGTGAGGACAGGAAAATGCAATGTGTGTGATTGATATAAAACGTGGGATAGTAAGAGAAATACATGATGCCAAATGATATAAACATGACGCCACTTGACAGACTTATACGTGATGCTAAGGCTAATGCTGAATGAGATGGACAGGATTCCACTTGACATACTCATACTTGGTGCTGAGGCTGATGTTGAATGAGATGGACAGGATGCCACTTAACAGACTTATTCCTGATGTTTGGATGATATGAACAGGACGCCAGTTGACGGGCTTATACTTGGTGCCAAATGATATGAACAGTACCCTTTGACGGACTCACACCTGATGTCAAATGATATGAACAGGATGCCACTTGACGGACTTATACCTGATGCTGAATGATATGAACAGAATGCCCCTTGGTGGACTTATACCTGCTGCTGAATGAGATGGATAGAATGCCACTTGACGGACTCACTCCTGATTCCTGCTGATATGATTAGGACACCACTTGACGGACTCACTCCTGGTAATGTGAGATATGAATAGTATGTCTTTGACAAACTCATTTCCTAGTAATTGGAGATATGAACAGGGTGCCCCTTGACGGACCCATTCCCTGGTAATGGGAGATATGAACAGGATGTCTCTGACAGACTCGTTCCTGGTAGTGAGATTGTGAATGGCATGACTCATGACAAACTCATTCTTGAGCATGAAGAGGTGAACAGGATGCCTCCTGACGGACTCATACCTAGCGTTGGGGATGATATGGGCTTGGTGATTCTGAGTGGGGACATACTTCTTAATGATCCATAGAGGGGAAGTTGATTTAACATGTGGAGCTGAGCTGAGAGATTGCTGTAGAGTTGGCGAGCCTGAGCAAAGGCTGCATGAAGTGGGAGGTCTTGGAGGTATGTTAGGCCAGTGGTTGGGCATTGGAAGTATATTGGGCCAGTGGTGAGGCTTTCGACATTATGTTGAGCCAATGGTTAGGCTTTTAGAAGTGTTGGGCCAGTGGTTGGGCTTTAGAAATTGGGCTAGTGATTGGGCTTTAGAAGTTGGGCGAGTAGGTAGGCTTTGAAAGTATGTTGGGCCAGAGGTTGGGCTTTAGAAATTGGGCTAGTGATTGGGCTTTAGAAGTTGGGCCAATAGTTAGGCTTTAGAAGTTGGGCCAGTAGTTAGGCTTTGGAAGTATGTTAGGCCAGAGGTGAGTGTTCTCTTTACAACGATGATGGAAGTATCAGGACCAGTTGCCCCTGTTACAAAAGATATGCATTTTCTGCTATGCTGTAAAGTATGAATGATTTTTGTTTTTTGTTTTGTGTTTTTTTTAATGCAATGTTATGCTATGTATAGAGTATTTACGAAAGTATTTGATGCACGAGTTTATCATCTGTGAAAGAATGTTCATAAGTTAGTGGATATTGTCTGTCTTGTTGCTTGTTGGAACGCTAGAAGGCAACGTATTTTGGCTTCATGAGCTCAGTGTCTCGGTATTCGTTGAATGCCCACTCCCTGTCTGTATTTTGCTGTAGTCGACAGTTTTGCCATAGTCTTGATTCATAGTACCCCTTTTCTTTTCTTAGGTTTTCACTACGCCCGCCGGACTACCTTGAAATTGACAGTATGTGATGGCCCATGTCTTTGAAATGATGCAAAAGTATGATTTAATAAATCCAACAAGACTTGTGTCAATCAAAGTGGACTTTTAGTGGGTTGTATTGTAGGCCAAGGTCATGGGTTAAGAAATGAAGGATCGCATAAAGGCTCAAAGTTTTTTTTTTTGGAAGGTCGATGCCTGAGATCACCTTATGCTCTATATTTTATTTCTTTTTGCCTACCCTAATCTAGTGTGGGGTGAGTATTACCGAGTGAAAAATGCGACTTGGGGGGAATTGCCCCAGTTTGAAGCGAACATCCAAGTTGGATAGTATTCTATGGATTTGGCTAGCTTTCATTTTTTTTTCTTTTCGCTGAGCTTCGTTTTTTTTCATTTCCCTAGTGGGAGGGGGGGGGGGGGGGGGGGGGTGGTGTGATCCTCAGGGGGTTTGAATTTGGAAAGAGATTTTCATTGTATAGCTCAAGTGGGTTAGCAAGTGAATAATAGTGTATGAATAGCTGAAATGATTGCCTCTCATCATTTTGACACAAATATAGTTGGATTTTAGAAATCATGTATGTGCAACGTTGAAATTCATGCAGTGTCATGGGGAACAATGGGCCGCCCCACCTGGTATTTGATGATGTATGTCATGCCTTGAGTTGAGGTATTTCTGCCCCTGAGAGTGTACTGTCCATAGCTACAACAATAGTAGAGCAGCATACACTTGCGATGATGAGCAGTGTCAGACATTATAATGATTGATTATGATCTTGAAGCCTTTTTGGCGTGTTCTATCGTGTGTTGTGTCCAAAAGTCCAATGCGATGTTGAAATTGGCTTTAACAAGTTACAAGACAGTCATATCCAATGAATCATGAGATTTTAAAGCAAGATGATGAAAAAACTTTTTTTTTGTTTTTGTTTTTGTTTTTTTTTTTTGACTTGTTTTTGTAGAAAAGAAATGTATGTACTTATACAAAGCAGACAATGCATATATTTAGTAGTGGAGAAACCGCCCCTGTGTGGCGTTTTGATGCCTTGTAAGTAGTGGAATTTTAGGCAGTGAGTGAAGTATTGGCCTTTTGCGAGAGTGATGAAAGGCACGTGGGTGTATCGGTGGAGAATCAAACTGTTGGTAAAGGGTATAGAAATAGTGCATGTACTGGATGGCTGAAAACGATACATATGATTGGTTGCTCATGTATTTGCACAATCCTTGACATTCTCTTTTCATTGATGATATATTTTTTTGATACATATAAGAGCAAAAAAAGAGTAACAAGAAAACTCTTACATTTCATCAACCCATTGTTCATTGGTAAAGCTAACCCACCCCAACAAATGATTTGAATCGCAGGGACGGTTCGAGCTTCCAAGAACATTTTATGTAGTCTTTATGGACTTCTTCACTATCAGACGGTTTGAGCCAGAAGTAGGCTGCAACCGCCATAGCCATCCAAAGAAGAATGCACGCTTCGCAGAGTATAATTATCTCATCCAAATCCATGTCGTTCTCCAAACCCCTTTTTTTAGCACCCGAACACCTAAAACAAGATCAAACTTCTGGTCTTGGTCACAATGGTGGAAGACAATGGCTATGAGTGTGGTAAGGAGAGAGAAGTGAGAGAAATATGTTAGGCCGAGAAGGGAGAGGAGAGAGATAAAGATGCAGAGATCAGTTGAGAAGAAGGAAAAGGATGAGAAAGAGGAATGAGGGAGAGAAGTAAGGGTAGGTTTTTATGCTTTTTTTTGTTCTCTCTCTCTTCCTGTCTCTTCTCCTTTCTTTATTTTCTTTTTCTTTCCTTTCCTTTCTCGTGACCGACAATCTCTCTCTCTCTCTCTTCTTTTCCTTTTTGACCTCCCCCCCCCCTTTTTTTGTTTTTTTTGTGTGCCGACACACTCTCTCTCTTCCTTTACTTTTTCTTTTTCTATTTTTTTTTTTGTTTTTTTGGTCTGCTCTCTCTGCCGACGCACTCTCTCTTTCTTTTCATTTTTCTTTTTCTTTTTGGTTTTTCCTTTTTGTCCTTTTTGATTTTTGTTTTATTTTTGAAAGAGAGTAAAAGTGTATTTGAGAAAGTAGAGCAGCCTATTGATTTGGCAATGAGACGATTTGGACAGTTGTGAATGCACTAGTGCTGTTTGGATTTGATAATGTCAGTGTTTACAATTTTGACTTGCACGTGTTGTCATTGCATCGAATTAGGCCTGAATGAAGGATTATAAATGATCAAGCATGTCATGTCAGCCTTTGAGCTGGTTCAGTTTGATGATAGCAAACACAAGTGGATTATAAAAGTGATGATGAGGGAATCGAATCCTCATTTTAGAAAGTGCACTTATGTTACTAACAAGATAGTACATCCACAGCTGATTCTTGAACTGATAGCCCAATGTAAGAGTACATTGTATAAGAAGCGAAAATGATGCTAGAGGAGGATTTTTTTTTTGGAATATAAAAAGTTACAATGATACAAATATATATTTGGATTTTGATGAGTGGGAACTGAGTTTTGCCAACGTGAGGCTTCCTTCCAGAGGTTGAATGCTAACGACATCCTACGCGCTTTTCAGTAACCATGTAGATCCGATAGTCCGTTTCACAGAACCTTGGGTTAATGTTCTTCAGGACTTACTTCTGAGGACAATACCGTCCTGGGATGCTTACCTTCCCAGTTACCCCTACAAAACAATACCCAAAGATCCAAACTACATTAAGCTGGTGAAAGGACACGCGTAGTAAGACATGTGGGCTCAATCCCACGCATACTCGACGTACAGGGACTACCTCGAATCCGGACCATGATGTTCATTCTACTTTCTTCGTTTTATTGATTTTTTTTTGAATTGTTTTTTGAATTTTTTTTAAATAAAAAGAGCCTTAGTTCTAAGGCTCATGCCACCTTGTGAATCGTTGACTCTCCATCTCGCCCATTAAGCCCAAGAAGGAGCTTTGAGCTAAATTATTGGCAATGAAGAAAGAGTAAGGATCAGTGGATGGAATAGGTGATTTTGACGAACTTGCTTGAAGATTTGGCGGGGGATTTGGATATCTTGTGACCCCTAGTTTTTTTGTTTGATACAAGAGAATCTGGGACTTGTTAGATTGTGAGTGTTGGACTAGATTAGACCATCAGGGGCAAGTTAGAGTAACAGAGGGGGTGTGGACAGGACGAGAGACTGAAGAAATCATGTTGGGAGTAGCGAGATCTAATGGACTTGAAGAAGTTTGGTGGTTGTTGCTAGGTTGTAAGGACCAGACTGGGGAAATGGTGTTGGGAGTAGCGAGATCCAACGGACTTGGAGAAGTTTGGTGGTTGCTGCTAGGTTGTAAGGATCAGACTGGGAAAATGGTGTTGGGAGTAGCGAGATCCAACGGCCTTGGAGAAGTTTGTTGGTTGTTGCTAGATAGTAAGGACCGGACTGGAGAAATTGTGTTGGGAGTAGCGAGATCCAACGAACTTGGAGAAGTTTGGTGGTTGCTGCTAGGTTGTAAGTGCTAGACCAGATCAGACCAACGAGAATGAGAAGAGGTCGTACAAGTTTGAGTAACAGGAGGAATATGGGTAAGGCTAGAGATTTCCAAGGAGATTGGAGCAGTTGTGGTAGGAGAAATGAGATTGGAACAATTTTGAAGAATTTCTATGTTGTAATCTAGATCTTCCCTGGCATAACTGAGCCAAGGATCCAGATCGATCAGGATCTTGGGATTGTTTGGGTGATTCTTCTTCTGATTGAGCTTGGAGTTATGAAACCTATTCCTTCAATTCTAGAACTTATTGTTCGAGGAAAAAGATGCAGGAAACAGAACCCAAAACGGGATCCTGAAGTCTAGATGTGGCTTCATACACAAGGAAGCATATAGTTTGTCGATGGTCTGCCTCGGATACTTTTTCAATAAGGCGTAGAAAGCTCGTGCTTCCCAAGAACTCGTGAATGGCTTCATAATCCCTCACATTTCTTGCATACTGAAAGTAGGGAGCCAGGGGACAATCACTTCTGCACCGTCTTCTATTATACTTACAGGCACCACAACGATTTGTGTTAAAATCCATTTTAGTACGATTCTGTTGGATAAATATGTGTTTTTGGCCATGTTTGAGGTCAAATAAATGTGGGACCCCTTTAGAGTTTGAATGGGGTCCTTGTGGATTTGTGTTCTCCTCCATGAGGAGATGAACTTTGGATATTTACATGTCCAAAATTATTATTGAGTGAATGAGAAATTAATCCATTGAATACATATTATTATGTACATGCATGGGAAATGTACATGCATGAATGCATTTATTATAATATACATGCATGGAAAATGTACATATATGAATGCATTTATTCTCATTCATGGATAATGCACATTCATAGATGAATCATGTATATACATGGTGAATCTATAGATTCATAATGTACATACATGGATGAATCGACAAATTCATAATGTACATCCAATGAATCCTATCTCCCCTTAGTCTTATATATTATGAGCTTTCTCCTCAGAATTCATAGTCGAAAAAAAAAAAGAGTTAGTTCCTTCCTTCTAATATTCACTCCTGAGAGAGTTACAAACATAGTTGGTTCGCCAGAGCAGTCGAACACCGTGCTTGTCTACTGCTAGTTATTACCGCTGTGTCCTGGGAGACAGACGTCGGAGATATCCTCAAGCACTTCTGGTGAGGCAGCGAATCTGTTTGAAGGAAACTATGAAATATCACAGGCCTCGGTTTGATCTTATTTGTTGTAGTTTTTCCAGTTATTGCTTTCTGTTTACATATTGTAATTCTGTTTCTGTTCAAGTTCTATTTTTCCAGTTTGTAATCCAGAATCTGTCTCTGTTTTCCAATTGTATCAATGTAATTTTTCCAACAGATTCTCTACTCCTCTTCTCGATCTCTCTGGGAAGCTCCTGTATAGGGCTAGCTTGTTTCAGATCTAGGTTGTTTTTTTTTTTTTCAAGAAGAGAGATGAGTTTAGAGATAGAAGAGGAGGGGAAGAAGAAGAAAGAGAGAAGGAGAGTGAGACAGAGAGAGGGAGACCAGAGAGAGGTTCATTAGAGAGAGAGAGAGGGTGAAAAAGACATATAGAGAGGGGGATACAGATGGTTTTTTAAAGGAGAGAAAGAGAAATGGGGAGTAGATCGATGAAGAAAAAAGAGATGGAGTAGGTAAAAAAAAGAGAAAGAGAGAGACCGTAAGAGTGACAGAGAGAGAAAGAGAAAGCGAAAAAAGAGATAGGGTCGGTGAGAGTGACAGAAGGAGGGAGAGAGAGAGATAGAAAGAGAAAGAGCACGTGGAGAGAGTGATGTATCGATGTTGATGCACACATAGAGAGTGAGAGTATGCGGAGAGAGTGATGTATCAATGTTGATGCACACATAGAGAGTGAGAGCATGTGGAGAGAGTGATATATCAATATTGATGCATGTGTAGAGAGTGAGAGCATGTGGAGAGGTTTATGCATATTACATACTTAAATCAGGTCTGGTCCCCAAACCTTCAAACCTCCAGCGCCTAAGAACTTTCTCAGGTTGGTGGTTCGAGCGGGAGAGTTTTCTGTGGGGTACCGACGGTGACACCGCGAAGGCCATGCCACATGCTCATCTCCCTATCTAATCTTACAAGGTTTCCTCTTGAGGAAAGGTTATGTTATGCTTGCATGCCAGTGTGTAGTGTACAAAATGATTTAGGCATTGGCTTTTACAAATTTTGGCATTGGCCTTGCAACTTTATTTCAATTTGAGTCGTGAACACATGTACAAAAGAATACGAATTCACAAAAGAAAAGGTAAAAAAAAAAAAGAAATGCCCCATTGTAATGAGAATCACTAAAGTGACAGCCTGAGTCCTCTTAAGTGTGAAATCCCCAGCAGAGTCGCCAGCTGCCGCGCCCGCTTTTCGGCAGAGCCTGGTTGTCGGTGTGGGCCTGGCTTTATTTTATTTTATTTTATTTTTATTTTTAAAGTGGGTGAAATGCGACGAATTTTATTGGAAGTGGTGAAAAGAGTGTGGTAGGGCCTATTTGAAATGTTCAGAGTCGCCACCTAACATTTGGGTGTTAGGACCCCTGCAAAGACAATTAAAGTAATCATCTATGATTTTTTTTAAAAAAAGTTTTAAGAAAGTGGGCGCTTTAAAAGTATGACTCTGAAAAGCCATGCGAAAACCAGAGATCTTTTAAAATATGGGTTCGGAAACTCGATTATGTCAAGGGAAGGTGTTAGGCACCCTCGAACATCCATGCAAAGCACGGTTGCCTATTCTAGTGATTTTTCATGATAATGGGGCATAAGTAAAATAGACAGAGTGTACGAATGTATAAGAAATGGAAAAAAAGGTGTGGTTATGGCCGCACCCTAGTGAGGGGTTGCATACGTATCTCAAGTCGAGAATCAGGTCGTACGTAGTTCTAAGCTTTGTACATGTGTGTGTGTGTGTGTGTGTGTGTGTGTGTTTTGAAAAAGTTGGTCGATCTAGACCATGTGAGTGTGAAGTAGTATTTTGAGTAAAAGTTGGTGTAGCTAGGAACTTTAACCCGTACGGTGTAGTCCTAGACTTTAACTTTTGAAGTAGTGAGTTTTGAAAAGTGATTTGAGTGAAAAATGGTATAACTAGGAATTTTGGAAAGTGATTGAGATTGAAACGAAGCTGTGCAAGTGAATGGAGAATGAAGTGTTTTCTTTTGTTGTACTTTTTTTTATTATATATTTTGTGCTTTTATTCCTATATCAGAAGTAAGGGTCAGATGCTCAAGTGACTAAAAAAGTGCACTAGAAGTAAGGGTCGGCGCCTAAAAGAAAGAAAAGAGATATTTTATTTTTTATGCCGGAAGTAAGGGTCGGTGCCCATGAGTAGCCATGGAGTGATAGGCGAGTTCATAGACTTGTTATGATAATACATATTTACAACATATATAAGTAAAGCGGTAAAGGCAAATGGACCAATCAGAATGGATTTATAGGGAAGCCACACTACTGAAAAAAAATTAAAGAGAAAGAAAAAGAAAGGCAGAATATCCGACCATAAAAGAAAAAGAAAGAGAAAGGCGTAATATCCGACCATAAGAGAAAATAAAAAAAGAAATATCCAAGTAAAAGAGAAAATAAAAGAGAAAGAAAAAGAAATGCAGAATATCCGACCATAACAGAAAATAAAAAAAAGAAAAAGAAAAAGAAAGGCGGAATATCCGACCATAAAGGGAAAAAAAAAACCTGAGTTATTAGAGGAACTCGAGAAATCGGCTAGAATGTTGATGGTGAGTGACTGGGACTTTGGGCAATGATTTGAGGCGGTGCTATGACGGTTGGGTGACAACAGATGATGGTGGTGGTACAGTGGCTGTGAGGTATGGTGATGAGAATCGTGACGATATGGCAGCTAGGTGGAGGGTGGTGATTGTAGTGGTGACCTTGATAGTGGTGACCTTGATAGTGGTGGTTAGAGGAAGTGATGTGATGGTGAAAAAATGTATGCCTTTTTTTATTGAAGTGAGGGAGATGGAGAGGAAGTGAAGGAGATATAGAGAATAATAGAGATACAGAGGGGGAGCATATGTTTTTCTTTTGTTCCTCTTATTTTTTTTTTTTTTCAAATTGTTCTGTGATGACCATTACTTATAGCCCCCAAAGCAATGAGTTTTCCCCCTATTTTTTTTTTTTTGGTTTGAAATTGCACTCAACAAAACCCACGGCTTTTTTTGTGAGTTATCCCTCCTTTTTTTTAAACTAAAAGCAAACTCCACCAAACAAAAACCCACAACTTTTGTGAGTTGTCCCCCCCTTTTTTCTTTTTTGCATTTGCCTTTCCACCAAAATGTCTCAAT
The DNA here is from genome assembly GCA_033977485.1 of Hydrangea macrophylla. Taxonomy (NCBI): domain Eukaryota; kingdom Viridiplantae; phylum Streptophyta; class Magnoliopsida; order Cornales; family Hydrangeaceae; genus Hydrangea; species Hydrangea macrophylla. The sequence goes on from CM066987.1 coordinate 104,321,141, forward strand.
TCAGCTTGTGGAGGGATATTCATGTGCAGTAGGGTTCATGCGAAATTATTGACCTTTTGACCCCATAGCTTTGATTTGCAATATTTTTTCCATTCGATGTCAGATTTGGATGATTCAAAAAGCGACAGGCTCGTGTTTGATGAACACTTTATTTCGAAATGATTGGGTTGAGCAAAAATGGGGCTACACCCCTTTTGACCCACATAGACACATAGCATGCTCATATAATCACATATAGGTGCTTTTCTAACATATTTGCGTGCCTAAATTATGGGCCTAATTAATACATGAATTTCGCCCGGATCCAAAATATCTAGTCGGATATTTAAAACATGTAAATTTCTTATAAAACACAGATCCAGAATTCACACCTCGTGCTATCGTTCTATAACTTTGAAGGAAGTATTAGAAAGTCGATTCTACGCCGCATCGCTGATTACAGGTGAATCCTACAAGTTTTACATAATTTTCTCCAAATTTCTAGAAATTAGATTATATATATAAACCTTAGCCAAACAAGGCCTAAGAGGAGCCAAAACGTAGTTCTTACCTCGAGGAGTCCGAATATGATATCTGGTAAAAACTGACGGACGAACGGTCGTCGTTTGTCGTCAGGATGATCAAAAGAATAAACTCCATTTCTCTCTCTCTCTCTCTCTCTCTCTCTCTCTCTCTCTCTCCTAAGATATTTTACATTTTGTGATATTTGTGAAAATATCTCCACCACTTACTATTTATAGGCACGGCTTTTTGAATTCGCGTTTAACTCCATACGAGTTCTCTAATCTTCCAAATATCTCCTAAAATGTCTTAAATGTCTAAGTTATCGATTCACGAGTGAAAATCTATAAATTACAAAAGTTTGTGTCTAAGTTCCGGTTGGGTCCGTAATTATGTTCCGAAAACTATTTTCGTGGATCTCTATATAACCTACCTTTTATACAACGTATTACTTACGTTCTCACTATAGTATTCAAAATGATCTAAATCGCGATCAAAACTACCATAAATTATACAAAATAGGTGTAATTATTATTCATCAAAATGCCATATAACTCAATTAACATTTAATGCACATAAATTTCATTTAGCAACGTCAATTCCTCATGATTTACCAACTCCCCGTGTCATCACTTGACACTAACCGTTGACTCACAGTCAACCTCATCTCAATTATTAAACAACATTAATAATTCTAGAATTCAAATATGCATTTAAAATTGAATGTACTTTTCTCGGAACGAGTGTGACAGTTGTCCTTTTTCTTCTTGTTCTTATAACTTACAACTTGCTGCAAAATGTTTTTTTTTTCCTTTTCCTCTTGTTGTCCTTTTCTGCACAACTGGGTGCAGTTCGAATGATGTAATAACAACTCACAATTAAGAGATGACACATACCAATTGAAATGGTTGCTTGATTAACATCATCATATATTGCATACACACAGCCACAAAAATAGTACACAAAACACCCATTCCACTAGGTTAAGACACAAAAATACAGAACAACATCATGCATAAATTTTTAGTTTTTCCATTCAAGCCCTCAATACTAGTTGCTTTTTCTCCATTCCAGTTCTGTTGTAAAACCAAGGTATGGCAACACCAATCATCAACAGAGCACAAACTGATCTCACAAATGCATGGCGATACAACTTTTGCCTCCCACGTGAAATTTCTAACTCCCTCTTGAGCAAAATGATTGTTGACAAAAATCTTGGTATAACTTTTGTTGAGCGCTCACACATTGGAGGGTCCAACCATTGAAAAAAATCCACATGTAGCAACTTCAATATGCACCCAAAAAAAATTTGACTGTTGACAAAATCATTGTTTTATACCAGAATTGATATCCAAAATCATTCAAACAGCACTGCATAATCTTTACCCCAAACAGTTCACAACCAACAAATCTTCTACCATAAATTCCTCATCATTTTAGTCCTCAATGGGGATAGCACACTATAGAAGCATATACGACCTCCAACCGCTCCAACAGTTGAACGAACACCATGCCCAGATTGTGAAAAGCGTGACGAAGAAGATGACATGTTTGATTACAGGGTGTTGAAGTCCAGATGTTGGATTGTAGTGTGCTGATGTCCAATCGATCAGAAAAAGAAGATGACATGTTTGCTTGCAAAGCTTCAGACAACTAGATGACTTAGAAGAAGTTGGATTTTTAATTCTTGAGAATCAAACAATGTGAAAACATAAGCTTCAACACTTATCTATTTCTTATTATTTTTCCACAAATACAATGTTCTTGTCAACCAAACCAAATTGCTCGGAACCAAAACCATTTATACATATAAGACAATCTAAACAGTAATTAATCAACTTACAAACTGTGAACTCAGCATTAATCAATTAGCCTGTTATATCATCAGATTATGTTCAACACTGAGTTCCAAAGAAAAACAAATACAGTCCTTAGCAGACAAAATCATATAAGAAACCTAATCATTTAGAAATTTTGAATAGGAAATTGAGAAAAGAGAGGATAAAAATATACAATCAAATCCATAAGACCCCATAGTTGTCAAAGCACCAAATAATCAGAAACATAGGGGTTCGAACCTTCCACAAATCACAGAGAGAGAGAGAGAGAGAGAGAGTAATATATTTGTAAACCCAGCCCTAAAAATTGTAGAGAGAGAGAGAGAAAGAGAGAGAGAATAACATAGGGGTTTGAACCTTCCACAAATCACATCATTTTGGCCCCAAAATGCAAATTTGTAAACTCAAATCACAGCCCTAAGCATGAGAGAGAGAGAGAGAGAGAGAGAGAGAGAGAGAGAGAGAGAGAGAGAGAGAGATTCGAACCTAAGTTATTGTGGAGTACAAATCGCCTCTTTGAGATGGGGTTTCTACGATTTGTTTTGAGGAGAGAGAAACATATGCTTTCATTTGGGGTTTGAAAAGAGTAATGATTCATGCACATAAAATGTGCACATAAAGTGTGCACATAAAGATCTGGGCCATTAATTTCGATAGATTCCATGTATGCAGGCATGGACTCCACCAAAATGAATGACCCAGATCTTTAAGTGCACATTTTATGTACACATAGCATAACCCGTTTAAAAATCAAAATCGAAATGAGTAAAAAAGGATCTGACCCATTCTCATGCTTAGGTAATTAAAGTGGTCAAAAGTGTGGGGACCATCAATTTTAGTGCAAAATCTCAATGCACTTTAGTGCCTCCAGCATTATTGTATTAATATTGGAAAAGAAGGTAAGAACTATTGTGCCAGAGTTCAGGGTTGTCTGTACTATTGCAATACATGTATATTTAACTAAATTTAAGGAATCTAGTGTCCAATAGAGCAATTCGGGAAATTACAAAGAGGCCTTTTTTCCCATATTTTGAAGAGTAATTCTTTGGTGACAACTTTCATATAACCTCCTAAAAAGATGTGTCTCTCTCTCTCTCTCTCTCTCTCTCTCTCTCTCTCTCTCTCCTGTGATGTCACTGGACCCCACAGTGACACAGGAGAGAGATAGACACATCTTTTAGGAGATTGTATGAAAATTGTATGAAAGTTGTTACCAAAGAATTACACTCTTTTGAATTGCAACTTTAAACAATTGACAGATTTGAAAAATAATGTTAAATAAGTAATGAATTTGGGAAATATAACCTCTGAATTGATGGGTCAGATAAAAATTTGGGTAAAGTAGGATTTAATCCCTAATCTTAGTTTTTTCGAGAAATATGCCCTTCATATATCTGAATCTAGAAATTAGTCCCTATGTGTTATTAAAGACATAAATACCCCTATATTATCCTATATATATATATATATATATCTTTTTTTCTCTCTATATATATATCAAAGATCTAATTTTAATTCAAAATTTAAAATCCAATACAGAGAGAGATTTCTGCTAGAGAGAGAAAGAGGAAGAGGAAGAGAGAGAGAGGGAGAAAGAAGAGAGAGGGCAGCAACCCCTCCACCGCCAGCCAAGGGCGGATTCAGCACTGAGCTGAGTTGGGCTATAAGCCAGTGCTGAGGTTTAGAAAATAATTCTTGACTAGTCTTCTGGCCCAGACCTCCAACAAGTTTACACATAAATAGGGCCTTTAGCCCAGCCCAGCTACCCCACAGCCCCCACACATATATGCATTGCATGCAATAACATATTTTGGGCGTAGAAGTAGAGACCAGCGTGTGGGCCACTACTATGAGAGTGACTTGCCTTTTTCCTTGATTGGTTGGATCTGTGGATACCGGCATTTGGGCCCACTTTTATTTTTAAAATAATTTATTAGTCAAATGTCAAATTTAAATACGAGTCGCCACTTAATTTTTTTAGGAAAATTAAGAAACTATTTTAAAAGCAACCGATCTTTTGTGAAACCAAAGATAATATGGGTCTGGGGATTATGGAATGAAAGAGGAAGGAGCCCGACGGAGTAAAATACCCCCTTTCATCCTATATCGTGATAGGCCTCTACTCATCATCCTATTTAATCGAATTAATAATCTAAGCATGCCCTCAACTAATACATATATATAAATATACATATATCAAGCATGTCAAAAATGGTGCAAAATTGCTAACGATAAAATATCATTCATAAGCCACATAATTCAAGTAGCATGCAAAATGATGTGCAAGTAGGGAACTAGAGAACTTACCCGGGATCCAACCGCGAAATGGGAAACGTGCAATGCATACAAAGAATAGAAATCCTAGGAAAAATGTCTCTAATCACATAGACACATAAGGCAAGACCTAAGCTAAGGTGTCGCGCATGGAGTCGAAAATTAATAAAATCAACAAATGAAATAAACTAGAGAAGAGATGAGAAGTCATACCTCCAAAGCGCTACAAAACAAGGGTTAGTCTACATGCTTCACATAATAATATGACATCAAATAATGAATCCTAAATCTCTAGCTTAGATCTATCAAGCATGGAAAGAATTGACAAAACTATGAATTCCTTTTGATTAGTTGGAGCCATAGCATTTCTATAGATATACAAGTCTCAACTAAGAGCCAATGTGATGTCCATATAGGGGTGCTATAATCCCGACATGATCATAAGGAATCCATGGTTATATTCAATTTGGTTCAACTAAGTCCTACTTTATCCAATAACTAGTCCTAATCATAAGCATCAATGTACATGGATGAATGAATAAACATGAACAAGAATGAGATATGAATTTATTCACTATTTTGGATCACTTAGCTTCTAGATTTAAGCTAAATCATCATTATTCAAAACATGATTTGGGTCCCAAGACATTAGGAAACCATTTAAGTTAAAATCAATGAGACTAGACAAAAATAGTGACTGTTTTTCCTAAATTACAGAAAGCAGACCAGATTATAAAAGGTAGAGAAACCATACTTGCAACGGTTGGATCTTAATGATTTTTGGATATGATATGCCTCTGTGAGTCTAGTTTCTAACCCAAAAATAAAATCAAGGTTTGAACGGTTAGATCTCTGGGAATGTGGAAAACACTAGACATCACTCAGGAATCTGCAACTCTCTGTCCAGAGATCTTGTAATATTTTCTAAAAATAGCAAAAAAATGAGAAACACTTAGATCTTTTTAGGGTATCTTCCTAACACATTTAAATACTTAGAAAAAATTATTTTGGGTCAAGAAAGATCAATTAAGGTTCTGATTTATTAATTTTAAAACGGGCTTACTATTCTGGAATTTTGGACAGAGAATTGCTTGTTTTGAAATCACAAGACCAAACCATCTTAGACATGGAATTTCATCAAAACAAAAATCACAGAGGTACTTAAATGGGTTATGAACACCCTCCAATTGGTCTCATCCAATTTCCAATGAACCATGATTTTATAAAAATCTTAGAACACAGTTGGTTTATGGATTCACTGCACCTTTGTTAAATTGATGTTCATATTTCGAATCAAACTTGATCCATGATTCTAGAGAGAACTAGGATCAAGTATGATTATGATCATTGGAGTAAATAATGAATTATGAAAAGATTCATAGATTTAGCTTTAATGAATTTCCATCATAGATCTCATAGCAAGAGAATCCTAAGGTCTTACTCAATCTTATGAAGTCTTGAATATTCAAGTTCCCTAGATTTCAACAAATAAACTATGAAAACTTACATCTAAATCCTCTCTCAAACATACGATCCTTGAGGAGATTAGAACTATGATATACTATTCTCCTCTCAAATAAATGATCCTTGGAGACTCAATGAGACCCAAATCTACTCAAATCTCTATGGAATATAGTATGGATTCTATAAGATTCCTAGTAGGGAGATCCAAGTCATGAGCTAAGACTTGAACCCAATCAACTATGTGTAGCTATGACCATGACCAATCTTAATCCCCATATAAATCATAGGATCATAAGGGACTACAGGATCAAACTCAAAGAGATCTAATGAGATATTGAAGATCTCATAGATCCTATGAGAAGAATATAAACAAAAGAAATGAAATCAAAGGTTATTTGAAAATTTCAAGTCCAAACTCTTTTAATCTTAAATCCAAAGCTCTATTTAGACCAAAATCAATGAAAATAACACATGATCATTCAATCACAAATTCTATGTGGTGTGTGATGAAATGAGGCAAGAAGAGAGGTTTTGAAAATGTGTAAAAATCCTAGATCTATGAATTTGTGATTGAATTATGTAGAACAAGTATGGAATAAGGATTTAACCTCTAGATCTTCTCAGGATTTGATTGATTTGGAGAGATCCAAGCCTTACAAGCAATACTCTTCTTCTTCTTCCTTGAAGCTTCAAGGTCCTTCAATGGAGATTTGAGGAATTGGGTGAATTGGGTAGGATTTCTATATGATTTTGGGTTTCTCTCTCTATATTTCTCTAAGAACAAACTTCTTCTTCAAAATTCAACCTCTCTTTCTAAGATTCAAGTCTCATCTTCCTAGATTCAAGTCTCCAACCTATCAAAATGAGAGAAAATGGGGTTTTTATAGACTTTCATTATCTTAGGGGCTAAGATAAGGGTAGATAGGTCAATTAGGAATGGTGGGAGCATGGTTTGCATGACCTAGGAGTAGTAAACACGTACACAAAAAAGGGCATCGTTTGGTGCATTTATTTGATCAAAGATTGAAAAAGAATTTTGACTTAAAAATGCAAATTAGCCCAGGCCGACACTCGATGAAGATGGAACGGCACGACACTCACTGAGTACCACGCAGCACTCGCTGAGTGCCGCAGCGACATTTACTGATTGCCGTTCGGGCACTTTGAATGCCGCTGCACAGCAATTCAGCACTATTCACAACAATTCAACACCTTAATTTCATTTCATGTCATTTAAGTAAATACATATAATTTATGTATTTACTTAAGACATTAAATGTAATTAAGGAAATACCCCCCATTTGGATTCAATAAAAATATCTAAAAATTCAAAATCCTTAAGGAAAAAAAAGTCAACTCTCCATCCGAAGGCAAAATTTCCAATTCCTGCACAATTCTTCTTAAAGACCTTTCGATTTCTCCATATTCCCTTTCATTTAAAAATTCTTAAAAATTATTTCTAGCATAAGGGAGACCCGATGAACAATTACCGGGACTTTTCATCTTGAAATTCAAAAATCTTACGATTGACTCCCTTTTGACCCGTTGACTTTTCAGTGGGTCAACTGTTGACTTTTTTTTCGGGGTTCATGCTGAAATTTTCTTCTTTTGAAAAAATGGTTTTAAGATGCTCCGAGGACAATGTCGTGTTTCTATACGTGTTCAAAACTCATGGTCTACAAGGTGACGGGTAGATGAGAATTTTGGTATTTTTTGGCTGAAAAAGGTAATTTTGAACCGAGATTCTTCTAGGAAAAAAGTCAGATTGCTTGTAAGAGTCTTGATTCAGACAAGACATATTCATCATTGATCTCCAGAGGTAAATCCCCCCTATGTTTAATAGTTCGGTCAAAATTGGGGTGTCTACAGGATCATTATCCAAAAGAGTTCACAATGCTCACCTTGGGTGAGCATAACCCAAGCACCCCATTGGCCAATGCACCCAAGCACCCCATTGGCCAATGCATACTGCATTGGCCAATGGGGTGCTTGGGTTATGCTCACCCAGCCCTTAAATGGCTGAGCAAAAATGCACTCTATTCAAAATTTCAACATGCTTTGCTTATTTTTCTTCTTGAGATGCTTGTGATATTTCTTTAAATTAGAAACACCTGATCATTATTACCTTTGTGGTTTGTAGGATCAAGCCAATGACTGTTAAATTGCAAATAAACCAGGATATAAGTTGAGATCAAAGACTAAATAAAATAAAATAAAGCAGAATAAAAAAATTATAGATAATAGAAATAGAATTGGATGAAGGGAATTGGTATTTAATTATGATTGCTTTAGGTAAATGAGGTTTCCCAATTTATTTTTTATAGACATAAGAATCTTATTATAAGAGATAAGATAAGATATTGGAATTTAAAATTTAAGAGAATTTAAATGGTCTCCTTTTATTTTGAATAATGCTATGCTTTCTACATTTTTTTTAATGTCCAATAATTCTCAAACACATGTGGTACCACTCGATTTTGATTAGAGGATGTTCAAGTAATCTCACCATAATTGAAAGTAGCCACACTGCCACATGAGTGTTGGGATGCAAAATTTGGAAAATATAGCTTTACTCTTTATTTTTTTTTACTATCTTATTTCATTTATTTAAATCATTTTTTTATTATCATATTTTGATATTTTTTCTTCTTCTTATTTTTTACTTACTTAGGTTCGAATTTAAACCAAAATAGCACATAATCAACCACAAGTCGAGCACAACGTCAATAGATATTTTTGACATCTTGTAATCTACCTTTTTTCAATTTTTAATATGGACTTATTGATGTGAATTTTTTTTATAGAAAAAAAACATAATTTTTTGTTTTTTGTTTTTTTTTTTAAAGTTTAGCCCACCCCTTTGAGAGTTTCTGGGTTCGCCCTTGTCGCCGGCACCACCACATCCAGCCACGCCATCGTCGCCCATTCTTGATTGTCGTCGTCACCACCTTCTAGTCATCCGATCTCTCATTCTTGGACTCATCCTTTTCTGAATCTGTGAGGGGTTTCGCGTTCATTCCAAAGTGAAAATTAAAACAAACCCATCGATGGGAGAATACAGAACCAGTGATGAAGCTTTTGGAGTTTACATACGGATGATTTGATGATGATAATGTTAATGGTGGAAATGGTGGATTCAAAAAGTGACTTGATTAGTATGGTAACAAATCGTGGAAGGCAAAAATGCTTGTGTTTGGGCTTGAAGACAAATGCCTTGTGGATTAAAAAATTTCACAAAAGAGTGTGAATTTCTCAGTAGTTTAATGAGAAATATAAATTTTGTAAAAGATTGATCATATTAATTTTTTTTTTATAATTTCTTAGTGTTTTATCTCTCTTTTTTTTTTGATTGAGGAATTGTTCATCGTTGTTCTGAATAACTCAGAAAGTTCATTTCAAAATAAATCGATTACTGGAAATTACTAAAAAAAAATTAGCAAAAAAACATGATATATATATATATATATATCCATTTGTGTGATTCCTTGCTAGAACTAATGATATTGTTTATGCGTAATTTCTCAGTTCATTGGATAAAAAATTTCACAAAGGAGTGGAAATTTCTCAGTATTTTAATCACAAATTTCACAAAAGAGTGAGAATTTCTCAGTTTTTTAATAGGAAATATGGAATTTCGCAATATTTTAATAAAAAATTTCTCAGTAAAAAATTTCTCAGGATTAAGAAATTTCTTAATATTTTAATCAGGAATTTCACAAAAAGAGTGGGAATTTCTCAATTTTTAAGTCTACAAAACGAATGAATTAATATGAATTTTAACCAAAAGATAAGGTGAGCAAATTAAGGAGATTTCTTGAATTAAGGGAACATTATCCCATTATCAGTTAAGGAGATCCCTTGAATTAAGGGAACATTATCCCATTATCAGTTAAGGAGATCCCTTGAATTAAGGGAACATTATTCCATTATCAGTTAACTTCAAATCTATATCTATATGTCCATATATAAATATACATATATATATATATATATATGTATAGAACTAATGATATTATTTATGCGCATTTTCTCATTTTATTGGATCTGAAATTTTATAAAGGAGTGAGAATTTCTCAGTATTTTAATCAGGGATTTCACAAAAGAGTGAGAATTTATTAGTTTTTTTCATGAGAAATAGGGAATTTCACAGTACTTTTCTGAGAAATTTCTCAGGATTAAGGAATTTCACAAAGGAGTGAGAATTTATCAGTTTTTAAGTCTACAAAATGTATGAAATAATTTGAATTTCAACAAAAAGATCATGGTGAGCAAATTAAGGAGATCCTTCAATTAAGGAAACATAATCCCTTAATCAGTTAATGACAGTAACTTCAAATCTATATCTATATATCCATATATAGATACACGAATATACAGTACGGATCTTAAGCGGACCATAAAAAATGGACCTAAAAGACGGATTGCATAAATACTGAGAAATTCTCACAGAAGACTGAGAAATTCTCACAAAAGACTGAGAATTCCCACTATTTGAAAAACGTATTAAATAATTTGAATTTCAACCAAAAGATCATGATGAGCAGATAATGATATTCCTTAAATTAAGGGAACATAATCCTATTATCAGTTAATGACATTAACTTCAAATCTATATAAATCAATATAGATACACGAATATATATATATATATATGTATATAACTGGACATGTGAATAAGGGTAGTTTAGACATTGAAATTTTAATTAAATTGAGAGAAATGACCTATTTCTAATTAACATGCCTAATTAAAGGTCTATTTCTAATCTAACTCTGGATTAACTTTTAATTAAATGGCTGGAGAGGGACTATTTCTTATATTATTATAAAATGGGTGATGTTATTGCCACTATATCATTGAACCAAGGCACTCCATGGTACTATTTTTAAAGCATGTGGTACATACATGTCATGCATTACATACATAATACCACATACTCTGATAGTGGTACCATAAAGTGCATTGGTTCAACGATGGAGTGAAAATAACAATTCTCTATAAAAATTTCAACAATATTCATTAGTGATGTCCACGTCATCGTCTGACGTAGCTAAGCTTATTGCTTTTTCACCAACCTTTTCAGTGAAACAGTCCAGAAAGTAAAGTACAATTTACAGACAATAAGCTCAGATTTATTGAGAGAAAGAAAGAAAGAAAGAAATTAAATTTTTCTCCAAAATTAAAAGCTCCCCTCTGGGAATTTGTAACTGTAAATTAATACATATATATATATATATACACACACGCATATATACATATATTTAACCCAGGCTTCTTATTTCTCATGTACTACTAATTAATATATATATATATATATATATATTTGTTACGATCTTCGATCAATGTGTATTTGTATTGATTCACTGGTAGAACATGGCGTTATTTCGCAAATTCTTCTTCCGTAAACCGCCTGATGGACTTTTGGAGATCTGTGAGAGAATTTACGGTACGATCTTAGTTCATCTCTCTCTCTCTCTCTCTATATATATATATTTTGATGCCGTAATATGTAATGATTTTCAGAAATTCTCGTTTGAATTTAGTTTGACACTATTTCATTGGGTTAATTTTTTTTTAACCATAATCAGCTGTAGTTGCAGGAAATGAATTAATCTTATTATATGGAACTGAGGGAAATCAATCCGAGTATAGGAAAACTTTTGAATTAGTAGATATCAGAAAGAAATGTGATTTTTTTTTAAAAAACACCTTCACATTCATGAGATACGAAGAATGTACATTGTGGAGCTCTAAATCACTTCTAGCCTTTTTTTTTTTTTTGAAATGTATGATTAGTAACTTTGAGCTTGATATACATTGTTGAGCCGTCCGTTTTGTAACGGGCGGGCACTGTCCCCAATCTAGTTTGCATGTTTTTACACTTTGATATCTGTCCGACTCTCCGTTATGATGGAGTTCTGTTTCTTGCCTCTCCATGTGCGAAAACGGGGTCACACATGAGGGAGGGGGTTGAAGCTTGATAGGCATTCTTGAGCTTATTTTTTTACAACTTGAGCTTTTTGGAGAAACTAGTGGCTTAACAAATTGAAAACTGAAATCATCTACAAACAACTTGTTTTTGCAGAATTGTCATTGTTTTCAATTTTGAGAATGCGTAATGAAAATAAAAACTGAGTTTTGAACTATGCCAAATGGGGTCCGAAAGACACAATTCACCGTTCCATACTTTCGCTGGCTTATTTTCTTATAAATTGTATCTTCCGGTTTGGACCTACGGGTTGATTTGTAAGAGGGCATATATTTGCTAGGTATTAATTTGGATGTTTTGAATTTCTTTAACAAGCTGACAAATTTGTTTTTTTTTGACTATATGTGATAATTGCATGTCCTGTGGCTTATAGTATTTGACTGCTGCTTCACCACTGACGCTTGGGAAGAAGAGGATTACAAACTGTATGTTGGAGGTGTAATTGATCAACTTGGAGAACACTACCCTGATGCATCAATCCTAGCGTTCAATTTCCGTGAGGGAGATGCACCGAGCCACATGGCTAATGTTTTGTCTGGATACGATATGACGATAATGGACTACCCTCGGCAGTACGAGTGCTGTCCATTGCTCTCAATGGAGGTGATTCACCATTTTCTGAGATCAAGTGAAAGCTGGCTCTCACTCGGGCACCAAAATGTGCTCTTAATGCACTGTGAACGAGGTGGTTGGCCTGTTTTGGCTTTCATGTTGGCTGCACTTTTGATTTATAGGAAACAATACACTGCGGAACAAAGGACTTTAGACATGCTTTACAAGCAAGCCCCTCGTGAGCTTTTACACATGTTGTCATCTTTGAATCCACTTCCATCTCAGATAAGATATTTGCAGTATGTATCACGGAGAAATGTGGCCTCAGAATGGCCTCCATTGGATAGAGCTATCAGCTTGGACTGTGTGATGATTAGAATGATTCCCGATATGGACAGCAAGGGTGGTTGCCGCCCAATATTTCGGATATACGGACAGGACCCTCTTGTTTCTGATCGGACTCCCAAGCTTTTGTTCTCAACTCCAAAGACGAGCAAAACTGTCCGAAACTACAAGCAGGTACTACTTACAGGCTACAGCCCATTTGGGTTGTCTTTTTCGTGGCCAATTTCCACTTATAAGTGATTGTTTAAAAAGCTGTGACCGTTTGTATTCGTTTTTTTACAGCTTTTTAAGAAATCTGATTCCTTTTCTAAGCTTGAAAAACAGTTTTTTAAAATTTAAATAGCTCCAACTTGAGCATTTAAAAAAATATCTTATTCCGAAAACTAATTATTTTAAAACCTAATCCAGACGTGCTCCTATCGTTCTTCTGATAATTTAATCGTCTTTTCATTCAGAAATCTTTATTATTTTTTTTCTGTTGGACTAGGAAAAAATAAAGATGTTTCTTTCACTTTTTCTCTTATTTAAGAACTGTTCATCTTATATTTAGTATCTTTTCTCATTTTGGAAGTCCTCAATTTTATTCCTACAACTACTTATCAAAGCGAATTAAATGAAAATCTTCTTGGACTGGGAAAAATGAAAATTCTCAATTTTGCATTTCTTCGTTTGAAGTAGTTACGACATGTAATTTTTGGTGTGGCAAGTTCTCTTCCTTTTTCACCATTTTGTTTGTATGATGATTAATCCTTATGTGCGTTGTAACAAGTTGGCAATCAAACATATATTGTTTTCCGGCAGGAAGAATGTGAAGTCGTTAAGATTGACATCAATTGCCATATTCAAGGTGATGTTGTGATTGAGTGTATCAGCTTGAATGATGACATGGAAAGGGAAGCCATGATTTTCCGAGTCATGTTTAACACAGCTTTTATTAGGTCAAATATTTTGATTCTCAATCGCGATGAAATTGACATATTGTGGGATACCAAGGATCAATTCTCAAAGGAATTTAGAGCAGAGGTATGTTTATATTGCATTTGATTGTACATAGTTGTTAGATGTTCTTTTTCTTTCCTTTTTAAACTATTTGGAATGAAGTTGCTTTTCTCAGACATGGATGCTGCTGCTTCAGTAGTTCCTGCAGAATTGTCTTGCTTCGAGGAGAAGGAGGGCCTTCCCGAGGAGGCATTTGCTAAAGTTCAGGAGATCTTTAGCTCTGTGGATTGGCTATTTCCAAAGCCAGATGCTGCATTAAATGTACTTCAACATATATCTGCAGCTGATATATCCCTAGAAAAGCTGGACATATCTTCTAATCAGAGCATGGAAACTAGCACATCAGTGCACGAGTTAAGTCCGGCAAAATCCCCGGAGAATCAGAGGCACAACGAATTCGAAATGAACACTAAGAGCACTGTGTACTTGGCAATAAATATAAATTTGAGCAAAGAGAAGGATGAGCCTCAAGCTGTTGAATGCAAACCCTTGTTGACTCCTGCTGCTGCAAACCATATTGCTTGTCCTCCACCATCACCTCTTTCAACCTTAGAACCTTTGCATAAGTCACTTACCGAACAGCAGGACACCTTTTCAGAAGATGGAGACCTTTCCTTGTTAGTTCCTGTCTCCCCTGCAGTCGAAACTCTGTCTTCAGGCACCACTTTTGACAATGTTTTGTCTAGTCCACCTCTTTCGTCCTTGCCTTCGAAAGATTTTGGTATCGGCACCGGGGACCTTTTACCCGTATCTACACCTCCTCCAATGCACCCATCAAAGGACAATACGACTATTATAACTGGACCTCCTACACCCCCACCTCCTCCTTCAACTCCGCCTTTGAAGGGTAATTCAGTCATTAGACCAAGACCTTTACCACCCCAGGTGTCTTCTCCGATTCTGCTGCCACCTCCAACTCCTCCTTTGAACGAGAATTCATCTATTAGAAGTGGGTCTCCCGCACCCCCACCCCCACCCCCACATCTGAAAGAGAACTCAACTAGTAGAACTGGACCACCCCAACCACCACCACCTCCTCCAACTCCGCCTTTACAGGGTATTTCAATCATTACACAGAGATTTTTACCAACCCCAGTATGTCCCCCGATCCCGCCGCCACCTCCAACTCCTCATTTGAAGGAGAATTCAGCAACTAAAAGTGGACCATCCCCACCACCCCCACCCCCACCGCCACCGCCACCTCATCCTCCAAATCCACATCTGAAGGAGAGCTCAACTTGTAGAACAGGACCTCCCCCCCCACCACCACCACCTCCTTGTTCTGCGCATAGAATTTCAACTTCACTGCCCCCACCACCACCTCCACCTCCACCTCCACCTCCACCTCCACCTGCTTCCAATTCTTCATTCAAGCATTTTGACCCTGCTTTGCAGCACCCTTCTCGTGTTTCACGACAATCTCTTTCTACAGGAAGTAATGGATATAGTAATTTATCTGGATCGCCGGCTCCGGCACCTCCATCTCCTGTGCCGCTGTCTCCGGCACCTCCTCTTAGGTCTCTGTCCAATGGGAAGGGACGCCTTTCACGGACAAGTTCAAGGAGTCGTCAATTGAAAAAACTGAAGCCATTACATTGGTTAAAGTTGAATAGAGCAGCGCAAGGAAGCTTGTGGGCGGAGGCACAAAAATCTGGTGATTTTTCCAAGTAGGTATTTGAATTTATTTGATGGGGGAGGACTATAGGTCTTCTGATGTATCTTGTTTTCCAGTTCCACTCAATCTCTCACACTTCTTTTTAATTTTGTGCACATTAGGACACCAGAAATTGATATGTCAGAACTTGAGAATCTTTTCTCTGTAGCTGGTTCAAATTCAGATCGAGGGGGATCACGCGGGAAAACTAGTTCACGATCTAAGTCTGAGAAAGTGCAACTGGTAATATACATTTCTCCAAGTGATTGTCAGTTCTTCTACTTCTTCACGTGTTTGACTTATTTTTGTGATGTGCAACATAAATCTTATTCTCACCAATTGAGGTGTTTGTTCTTAGAGGGGTTAATGAATAAATTGTCAAAAAGTTCATACATTCAGAAATCATCTTGCTTTTACCCCTGCTTTCCACTTTAGTTCCTTTTCCCTACTAACTACCATTGTATCAAATCCTTCTATTTCTCAATCTACATTTACTTTATTTTGCCACCAGTTTTTTGCTCGAGTAAACTCAAATGGTAAATGTGCTCCTGGTTACCCAAAAAAGAAATTGTCAAAACCCAATTCAGGCTCAATTCTGAAGTCAAAAGAATACTATCTTGAAATCATCTTTGATGGTTGAGTTTGGAAAACCTTGCAAAAGAAGGAGCGAAATGCTGTTGAGAAATACAATTGAATTACATATTCCTTTGATTGACTTGCTGGAGGAGTTATGTATTAGTGAATTTAGTGCTGGAGGAGTTTGTTGAGCAGAGCCGTCTCAATTGCTCAATTCATTAGTACCACCCAAATGAGTGCCTTCTCCTTACTATTTTCTTGTTTGGTAGAGAAGAGTTCTAATGAATATCGCTATTTGTGTTCAGTATATTCTCCTTGTTGCAGATCGAACACAGGAGGGCATATAATTGTGAAATCATGCTTTCAAAGGTGAAAACACCATTGCCTGACTTGCTGGTAAGCAAAATGGTTCTGTTTTCACTTCCAAATCGGTTGAATATAAAATGGGGGAAAACAAAGAAGGTACTCTTTTCTGGTTGTACTTTAGTCTATCTGGAATTCTCCTCTATGATATCCTTACATGGTTGCTTAAAAATGGATGAAATGTTGATGTCAAACTTTTTTGTACATAGAAACACTACTTTACTTTGAAAATGTAATGAAAAGGAAAAACAAAACCTAAATTGAAATATGGTTGTCTAGCTGTGTCCTTGGGTTACGATTAGGAAAGTTTGATGCTTTGAATTCCTTGTAGCCTAGGACAGCAATAGCAGCACTTCCCTAAAATTTCTTGATATGTGCGACATTCTAATCTCATACACTGTCATTGATCAAACCAAAACAGTGGAAAAGGCATCTTTTTTGTTTTTTTGTTGCTGGTTCTCATCTATCTTCATTATTTATTGATTTCTATTCTTACTTTTTTAGTTGATTTTACATTCCGTCTAAAAAAGATAAAGTGTTCTTTATAATTCTTGAAATTTGTGCCTTCAATCGGTTTTGTCACAGAACTTCTCTTCATGGTACCTGTACCGATGGTAATCCTATTAATTAATTGAAACCTTTGGATCAACATTATACCTGTTCTTTTAGTATTCTGGCACCCGGTCTGTTCTTTCTAGTAAGTGTATAAATAGCTATGAAGCACGGACACACCGACACGACACGGCACACTGGCACGACAAAATTCTAAAAAAAATTGCACGTCGACACTCGAAGAAAAGTGTCCGTGAAGTGTTGTGTCCATGTGTCGGACATGATACGACACACGACACGTTACCTTCTTAGAAGTGTTGGTGCTTCCTAGATAAATAGTATATACTAGTTGCTAAGTCTTGATGTGAGCCTACTGTGGCCAAGTGCCAACAATCACTTACCTTTTTACTGCTTATCCATTATTAACCTATACTAGTTTATGTTCTGTTCTGTCCTACCTATTTTATTCGTCGTATTGCTACCTTGGAAATTTTATGCCAATTTATTTGTTTGAAATCCATTTCACATGTAAAGACCAGCATATTAGAAGTACGTTCAAGTTGATAAAACAAAATAGAGAATATTGTATTGATATATTCAGAATAATCTTAAAGGGTTATATAAGAGGTCTATATATAGGCAATTACACAAAAGGAAAAGTACAAAAATATCCACTAGGGATGACATCACTCATGACCTAAGCCCTAATATTCTAACGACTTGTTTATTCTCTAACACTCCCCCTCAAGTTGGCACACGGAAACCTGTTGAAGTGTCCAACTTGCATTTGAGCGTGAAACGATGATCACCATTTGAACAACCCAGCTTTTCCAAGATCTCTACAAAACTCCCTTTCATTGTGTAGCACTCCCTCTTACAATAAAGGCGAACAACAAATACTCCCAGAAAAACATAATAAATGCTTCAACATCCCCCCTCAAACGGAAGATGGTAATGAGAAATTACAACCAAATAAAAATTACAACCGAAACAAGACTGTAACAAGGAACAAGAAAATGGTGATATCAACAAGAAGTGGGATATAAAATCCCCAAGATTGGCCAAGGTGGGAACAACATCCACCACCAACAATAAGAACAACGAGAAATTGTGGATCAACAATGTCCATAATATTGGCCAGGGTGAAAAACAATTCACCAACAAAAAAACAATGTGTGGGACTAAAACCCACATCAAAATCACCGAAGTTCTGCCCAAGAACAGTGAAAACAAAGTTGTAAAACTTCATCCAAGACTATCGAGTTGAAACCCAATAAAATCGAACCAAGCAATCACCCAAATCAATCAACCACCACCAAACAATGTCTTAAACCATCAAATAGAACCACCGGAATCAAAAGAAGTGCAATGGAACTAGCCAACGACTGTACAAAACATGGTCGAAAATTTCGGTAATTTCAAAAAAAGTTTGGGGGTGATTTTGCAAATTTTAAAAAAACTGTGGGGTCGATTTGTAAAATTTCAAAAATGTTGGGAATTAATGAAAAAAATCAAAAGTTTTAGGAGATGAAACAGTATATTTTAGAAAATTTTGGGGCTGAAATATAATATTGGAAACATTTAAAGGTTGAATTGTAATTTTTGACAAAAATTTAAAGGCTGAATTGTACTAACATTTAAGGGCTGATGTATAGGAAAATATCAACCAAAAAAAAAAAAAAATGAAGGCAGAAGACCAACAATGTTAGTACCAAACAATGGCAAAGCTGTCAAACTCTCCAAAAACACCAAATAAAACACTTCTATGCCTTCAATCAAAAGGGAAACACATGGACTAGACCCTAAGCACTTACCGAACCCAAATGAACAAGATCCAAACATCAAAAACAACATAACAACTCCCAGATCCCAGATCTGAAAAAAAGACTCCAAAAATCCTAAAATACAAAAAAAATAAATAGAAAATTTGTCCAAACAGACTCAAATAAAAAAAACGAAGAACACCACGATGATCAGCATCAATAGGTGAATCTGGGCATGTAATTTTTGGCCAGAAATCTCGTCGGAAAATGATGTTAGCATGATGTCATGGCCGAAAAATTATGTCAGCGGCAGCTTTTGATGGCAGCAACTTCGTCTTCGGAGTGGTTGGGCTGTTTTGGGAGGATAGAGAGGGGAAAAAAAAAGGTGTCCAGAATAACAAAGGAGAAAATAAATATCCGGCGGGCAGCCGACGACCACCCGTTGGCGGAGCTAGTAGAGGCAAGGATCATCTGCTCTGATACCAAGTTGATAAACAAAATAGAGAATATTGTATTGATATATTCAGAATAATCTGAAATGGTTACATAGGAGGTCTATATATGAATTAACATAAAAGGAAAAGTACAAAAATACCCACTAGGGATGACATCACTCATGACCTAAGCCCTAATATTCTGACGACTTGTTTATTCTCTAATAGTTCAGAATTTCTATAGAAACCTAGAACCTTTTTCTTTCACTTGACTTAAACTTAAGAGGTTTGTGCTGTAATTGAATAATGGGGTCCTTGATTTTTCATCGTTTCTTGACCACATTAAAATTAGATTTCTTTGGTCTTTCTATATAAAGGAGGACGAGATTCAATTGTGTATTAATGATATGCTGATCAATCCGGCTGAAGCGTGTGTATCTAAAGTTGTAACAAGAACAGCTCGGAATGTTGTTTGGTCCCCTCCTGTTCAAGGTGGATTCAAATTCAATGTGGATGGTTCTTCGCTTGGGAAACCTGGTCCAGCTGGTGTGGGAGGTGTGTTGGGAAATTCAGGTGGTAGGGTGTGTGGAGTGTTCTCTGTTGGTGTCAGTGTATCGACTCAAATTTCGCAGAGTTAATTGCTATTATGGAAGCCTTGGATTTATTTTCCAGATTCGATAGCGGAAGGGAATGCAGCTTGGTGGTTGAAAGTGATTCCGTGAATGCAGTATCCTGGGTCTATGAAGCATGGGTACTTCATTTAGGCCCCCGTACCCGTACTGGGTACTTACCGGACACCGACACTCGTTCGACAACCCAGAATACGTACCAGAAGAAAGAAGAATGGAAGAATTGTTATCTTTATTCATTCACAATGTGTATGTATATATACAACCTAAGGAAAACAATAAAAGAAAAGGAAAGAAAAGAAAAGGAAATAGACAACTATAACCAATTACAATAAATCTATTCCTAATCAATCCGTGATTTGAGTTTGACCATAATAAATATATTTTCCAACACTCCCCCTCAAGCTGGGGATGGAGCAAAGATATCAATAAGATCCAGCTTGACCGAGACGACTTCAGGAGAGAGGGACCAGCAAACTTTGTAAACATATCGGCCGCTTGATTAGAAGAAGGCACAAACTCTGGGACAATAATTCCAGAACGAACTTTCTCTCTAATGAAATGAACATCTACTTCAATATACTTAGTACGCTCATGGAGAACTGAGTCAGAGGCAAGCATAAGAGCGGATTTGTTATCACCGAACAAAGTAGATGAGCCATTAATCGGATAACCCAACTCTTTTAGAATAGAATGCATCCATAGAAGCTCACATGTTCCCTGTGCCATAGCCCGATATTCTGCCTCAGTGGAGGAACGAGAAACTACATCTTGTTTCTTGCTTTTCCACGAGAGGAGATGATTTCCATAGAAAGTGCAGAATCCAGATGTGGACCGACGATCACTTTTAGACCTAGCATAGTCAGCGTCAGTGAAACAGGACACTCCAGACTGTGTTTCCGCAGAATAAAATAATCCAAGACCTGGACAAGTCTTGAGATACCTGAGTATATGATGAACAACATCAAGATAAGATGACCGGGGAAGCATGCATAAATTGACTCACAACACTGACAGCGAATATAATGTCGGGTCGGGTGTTGGTCAAATAAATAAGATAGCCAACAAGGCGCTGATATGCCGAAGCATCAGGAAGAAGTTCCCCAGACTCATTAGACAGCTTATGATTAGGATCCATAGGAATGGAGGCAGGACGACATCCCATCATACCCGTATGGCCGTATCCTGCAGAAGATCCAGAGTGTACTTTCGTTCAGACAATGATATACCTTGACGAGAGCGAGCAACTTCTATCCTGAGAAAGTATCGAAGGGGACCCATCAAAAGACTGACTAAGGGCCTTCCTGACTTTGGTAATGCCTGGAGCATCATCCTCCTGTAATAATGATTTCATTAACATATACCAGAATAATAACTGACCGGCCATCAGGTCGATGATGGGTGAAGCAAGTGTGATCCGAGTGGCACCGAGTGAAGCCTAAAGATAAAATGACCTCACTAAAGCGGTTAAACTAAGCTAGGGGAGATTGCTTAAGCCCATATAAGGATTTTCGAAGACGACATACCTTCTCTGAATACTCCCCCTCAGCCTGAAAATCCAGTGGAGGATCCATATAGATAGTTTCATCCAAATCTCCATTGAAGAAGGCATTTTTAACATCCATTTGATTAAGGGGCTAGTTGTGAGACGCAACCAGAGAGATTATAAGTCGAACAGATGTCAATTTGGCTACAGGAGCAAAGGTAGCACTAAAGTCCTTGCCCGGGATTTGAGTAAAGCCCTTGGCCACTAAACGGGCTTTATATCGCTCAATAATACCATCGACTTGATATTTGACGGTGAAGACCCATTTATACCCAATAGTTTTCTCACCCAGGGGTAGAGGCACAAGTTCCCAAGTCTAGTTACGTTGAAGTGCATCCATTTCCAAGGTCATGGCAGCCACCCACTGTGGATCCTGAAGAGCCTCAGAGACAGACTGAGGGATGGATGTGGAGTCAACCTGACTAAGAAAAGAGAAATAGGAATCTGAGAGTCCCTGGTAAGAAACATACTGATCAATAGGGTTATTAGTACTAGCAGAAAAACCATAACAATTAGGAGGACGACGAAGTCTAGAGGGATATCTAGGAGAAGCAGTAAGGAGTAGAAACATGACCAGATTTCGATGAAGATTGTGGAAGTGGAGTCTGAGCAGGAGGCCGGCGAGAGTACACCTGAGTAGGAGCAGTAGTTATGACCGGAGGAAGGTTAGAAGAAGTCTCTAGAGGTTGTTCAAAAAGAGGAACAAGACGCGGAGGTGAATTTAAATCCTCGGAGACTTCGGTAGAAGTAGGATCAGAAACAGACTGAGGACCTGCAAAAAATGGAGTATCTTCCAGAAATGTAACATCCAAAGAATGATACATATGATGAGTAATAGGATCATAACACCTGTAACCTTTTGACATAGGTGAATACCTTAAGAAGATGCTGCGGACAACCTTATTATATAATTTAGTCCTGGTTGGACTGCGATCCTGAACAAAGCAAGTACAACGAAATACTTGAGGTAGAATAGGAAAGAGGGTTTTGTCGGGCTGAAGAAGTTGCATAGGTGCCTTTCCTTGTAAAACACGACTTGGAGTTCGATTAAGTAGAAAAGTGGTAGGAAGAACGGCCAGATGCCAGAAGTATTTGGGGACATTCATTCCACACAGAAGACACCTAACAACAGACATGATGGAGCGGTTCTTTCGTTCCGCCACACCATTCTGTTCTGGAGTGTAAGGGCAAGTGAGTTGCTGGAGAATACCCTATTTATTAAGCTCAGCTCGAAACTCATTAGTAATGTATTCACGACCATTATCAGAACGTAGATTACGGACAACAATGTTAAATTGGGTTTTAACCTTTTGTAAGAAGTTAGAAAACAAGGAGAAAACTTCTGATTTCTTTTTAAGTAGATAAACCCATGTACACCTAGTGTAATCATCATTGAATGTAACATAATAACGGTACCCAGAAATAACAGTAATTGGGGAAGGACCCCACACATCAGTATGGATTATATCAAAAGCTGTTGGTGCACTATGCATGCAAGGTATATAGTGAGAACGAGTATGCTTAGATAACTCACTCACCACACAACTAAATTTAAATTTCTGGCAGGCTTTATTTAATAATGGAAAAAGTTGACAAAGATAATGGAAATTTGCATGGCCCGAGCGGGCGTGCCACATTTTTATTGACTCTAAAGAAAAATTAGAAGACTTAGAAGATTCAGGCAAAACAGACGCCTGAAGACTCGAAGACGACAAACTTAAACTCCCGCCAGGTGGATCACCAAAATAGTAAAGGCCATCCCGCTCATATCCCTTGCCAAAAATCTTCTTCGAAATCCGGTCCTGCAGATAACAATAATCGGGTAAGAACACAACTTCTCAATTGAGAGATTTTGCAAGACGACTAACTGAGAGAAGATTATATGGAAAACTAGGGACATGAAGAACAGAAGATAAAGAGATGCTAGGAGATAGGCAAACATCGCCGTTACTTTTGACATATATAGTGGACCCGTCGGCAATACGCACAGGCTGGGAGATGGGAATCGTAGAGGAAAAAAACAAAGACAACTTACCAGTCATATGATCACTGACACCAGAATCCAGAATCCACGAGGGGTTGCTAGACCCAACATGGAGTGCAGTAGAAGGAGTACCTGAGGCCAAAGTAGCAGTGGGAGTGGTGCCAGAGCGAGAACCTTGCTGAAGTAATGACCCTAGCTGGGACTGAAGTTGGCCCATCTTAGTCTGGAGTAGGAGCCGTCTCAACCATAGCAGCAGTGCGATACACACTCTTTCCTTTATTGCGGGCACCTTTCTCACGAAATTCAGGATGGAGTTTGAAGCAACGATCCTTAACGTGACCAAGATTACCACAGTGAGTGCAAAAAGGGCGGTTACTAGATCCAGGAGGACGGGTGAATGGACCCGAAGGAGCAGCAAGAGCCATCTGATCAGGTACTGGAGTTGGCTCAGGCACAACAGGAGGCTGAAGCAAGTGACGACGTTGCTCATCCCCATCAATAGTAGCAAAAGCCTCAAATAATGAGGGCATAGGAGATGTATTTAAAATATGAGTCCGGAGAGATTCAAACTCGGGTTTTAAACCCATCAAGAACTGGTTGATGTGATGGCGATTGAGGCGTCGGAGAGCAATAGAAGCTGCTTCAGCCGTAAAATCACTCAGAGGCTCATACTGAGCCAGTTCCTCCCAAAGGCAAAGGGACTGAAAGTAGCCAAAGTAGTCAGCAACAGAAAGACCTAATGTAGCCTGAGAAGCCTGTGCAACATCTCGATAAAATTCAAAGATACAAGAATCATTGCACTCATGAGCATACATTTGGGTCAGAGAGGTTCATAAGCTAGAAACAGTATGATATGGAACATGAACATATGATAGATACGATCTTCCATAGAGTTGAATAACCATCCCAAAATGGTACAGTTATCAATATCCCACTAAGCAAAGGTAGGATCAGAGAGTACTGGTATTGGTATAGTACCTAGTTTAGAAGCAGGAACCTTCTAAATTGGTCACGCTCCCTCCTCAGACTCTCGATTCCGCGCTTCTTACTAAGAAGCTTGTCGGAACCTCGCTCCCCTCATGTTAGAACCTCGCTCCCACCCTGCTCCCATCACAACCAAGTCTCAAAATAGCCTATAAATAGATTCAAGTTCTTATTTTGCTCAAATATTTGACCGAAGAAATATTTTTGTGTCGGAACATATGGCTTAAGACTTTCAAAACCAAAATTTACAATCAAAATATATTATGTCAATCTAAATTCCTCTGCAATAATTAGATATAGAATATATCTATATAAAATATTTGGACGCTTCTTAAACGCTCCTAACCTTTGAACCTCTTAAAGTTTAACGCTTCCTCGCTCCCGCCCCCGCCCCCGCCCCCGTCCCCGTCCCCGCCCCCGCTTCGTGCTTCTAAGGTACCTAGAATCCATCCAGACTTGCCTTTTCCTCCAAGATAGAGGCGGAAAGAACGGGAGCATGCAACAAAGTTCCTTCCATTCAACAACACACTAGTGACCCGTTGAGCAGGGGTGTGTTGAGAGAGAGACATATCTGGACGGGTAGGAGTAATAGCCGGAATGGGGTCTGTAACCTTATCGGTGTTAGCCATATCAGAGTGACTGAAGTAAAGAACAAACCAATGAAAATCTGGAAAATCGAGGAGATGGAGGGCTGCCCAGAACACTAGGAGTAAAAATGGGGCAACTGGAGACCAATAGATGGTCTGAAAGAGGGACGAGAGGGAGCACTAAGGCTCTATTGCATCACAAGGATGCAGGAGAGGCCCACAGAGGGGCGGAGGACAGCACAGAGGCTTCCGGAGGAGGCACAGAGGCCTCGGTGGGCTGCTGGGAGATGCGCCAAAGCCCTGGGGGGCTTGTGGGACCCTCGGCTGGTGGTGGGGGGTTGCGCCGAGGGGGCTGGAGGTGGAGACTGGTTGCGGCGAGCCTGGAGGAGGCTGGGTGTGGCATTGGCTGGTGGTGGGGGCTAGGGTTAGGTGTTTTTGGCTCTGATACCAAGAAGAAAGAAGGATGGAAGAATTGTTATCTTTATTCATTCACAATGTGTATGTATATATACAACCTATGGAAAACAGAAAAAGGAAATAAAGAATAGAAAAGGAAAGAAAAGAAAAGGAAATAGACAACTATAATCAATTACAACAAATCTATTCCTAATCAATCCGTGATTTGAGTTTGACCATAATAAATATATATTCCAACAGTACCCGACACTCCAAAAAACGTGTCCGTTTATTTAATTCAACTTTTAATCTTGTTATGTTTATTTGTAATGTTGATCTTTAATGGTAAAACAATCTTGTTATAATACTTATGATTCTTGTTATGTGACTATTTGGACTTGTTTTTTATTAGCATTATATTATTAATTAAAAATACTAATATTTTATCCTTTGTACCCTAGCTGTACCCGTACCCGTACCCAACATTTGTAAGATTCGTAGTACCCTCGTACCCGTATTGGGTCGTACCCATGTCCTGTATCTGTACCTGTGGTACATAGTCCTGGGTTAAAGGGGAAAGTGGGGTATGTTGGAAATGCTTGACCACATTGAATAGGATTTCGAATTTTTTGGCAGCCCTTCAAGATGTCAAAATTATTCACATTTTTAGGGACGCGAATGTGTTTGCTGATTCCCTAGCAAAAAAAATGGGTCGGAAGAGTAACGCCGTTGAGAGCACTATTTAGTGCATGGTGAGGTGGATTTTAATGAATATTGAGGTGTCCTAATGTATGGTTATTCTTTGAGGGAACTTCGTTATTATTGGGTGGGTGGGTGGGATGGGTGGGGGTGTTATGGGGTAGGTTTCAATGCTTTGATAGGCTGGGTGGAAAGTAACGAGGATAATTCAAGTGAGGATGAAGGAACAAGGATAGAAAGGGTAAGGGCTACTTTGTGATAATTTGTGGGGAACAGGGAATGGTTTTATCGAAGGGCTGTGGTTGGGATAGTGGGATAGCGATGGGGATAAGGAGGGGATGGGGTTGTCTTATTGAGGGATGGTGAAAAGGGTGAGAGGTGAGGGGGATAATGGAGAGGGGAGGTTGGTGAGAGAAAGGTAAGAGAGGGTGTGGAATCCGAAGTTGGTGAGGGAGTAGTTCATAACTTTTAGGTTGGCTATAATTTTTTGACGGACATAATGAAGTGGTGTTGGGATAAAGACTGCTCTACAGATTGATACAGTGTGGAGTGCTTGAAAGTTTCTTGATATACGTGCGTGATTGGGGTCTGGCAGATCAATTCGAGATAACACCCTGAAAGTGTTTTGATGGTATTTTGAAGTGAAATCATTATCTTCGGTGTCTCTGGCTGCTTGGTGAAATGACTGCAAGTGGAGGGGCAGTGAGGATGGGTTGAAGTTAGGTTCTGATAAAGAAGGATTGGTTCTATGAATTGGGATTCATGTCTGCTGCTGTTCTTGGATTTTGCTGCTGATCAAGTTCAATGGGCGCAACTTTTCTGGTTTCTAAGGGTTTTCTTATGCTCAGAACGGCTATTTAAGTCTTATGATGGGTCTGCTTTGGATTCGTGCGGTTCTTCTATGAGATGTGGTTTCGTGTTATTACTTACAATGGTCTCATAATCTGGTCCGGCCTCTTGGATGCAAAAATCACGGGTTTGTGCTGGATTATGGAAGTCTGGCTGACCATCAAGTTCGTACTCTGTTGTTCAATCATGTGAATCAAGTATCCAAGTTTTGGAAGGGATATTGGTCTTAGTTTTTCATAGGTTTGATGGGCTGCTTAATGTTTTTGGGTTTTCTTTTATCTTTGTTCATTAAAATATGTTGAGATTGTTTGCCCCACATCGGGGACTTATGACCTTGCTACTCAATATATAAGTTCAAGGGGCCACTCCACCCATTGCCAATTGGTTTTGGGTTGGATGCTCCAATTTAACATGGTATCAGAGCTTATTGTTGGGCCCAATTTGTCCACTTGTGCTCCACGTCACCCTATCTCAGTAATCCACGTGTTTGGTTCTCAGTCATGCCACATGTGCGGGGGTGTGTTGAGATTGTTTGTCCCACATCGGGGACTTATGACCTTGCTACTCAATATATAAGCTCAAGGGGCCACTCCACCCATTGCCAATTGGTTTTGGGTTGGATGCTCCAATTTAACAAAATATTTCTGGGGTTGTGTTGTCAATGGGCAATTGGGGTAGGGGTGTGTTTCAGTTTGCTGGTTATGGAGCAGAACTGTTTTAAGGGTTTAATGGGTTGCTTTCGGTTTTTGGGGGCTTTGTTTGTTTGTGTTCCTTTTGCGGGTGTGTGTGTGTTTTTGTTGTGGCCTTTTGGCTAAATAATAAAGTTTATCTTGCTGTTAAAAAAAAAAAAAACATTCGGGATTTTATAAACTGTTTTCTTCCCTATTTATTTCATTTTAAACAATTCCGGTCTTTCTCCTCCATTTCGTGTTGGATAATGTTCTTAATAGAGTTTGTTTACGTTCTTCCATTCAATCTGGATACCTCAGTGCTCTGGATATCTCAGACTGGGAGTAGGGAGTTATTTTCTGTCTGTTACTGATTATGCCCTTTTGTTGAACCTTGACAGAGTTCAGTGCTTGCCTTGGAAGATTCAGCATTAGACGTTGATCAGGTCGATAACCTTGTAAAGTTTTGTCCTACGAAAGAGGAGATGGAATTGCTTAAGGTAGGGAGTTACGGTTTAATTAACAATTGTGTTGGACTTCGGAGGCTATGTAGTTAAGTTCAGTACAATTCCTCAAAATATTTGGTAAACTTCGATAAGAATCAAGTTGGTGGTTTCATTAAAAAGAATGCAGTCCGTGTCCTTTTTAATCATGATGACAATTATTTCCCGCATTCAGGGCTACACTGGAGAAAAAGAAAAGCTAGGAAAATGTGAACAGGTACGTACATTTTCAGTTCTGTGTACATAATGCATAGCACCCCCACTTTGGTGCTTTTAATGATACTTATCTTAACTTATTCAAATATAAATTATGTTGGTTCTTTTTCTTGTGGGGGGTTCAATCATTATTCACTGACGTCAAACATTACATGATTTCTCTTGGGGGCTTCCTTGTGATTCTTCGTTACAGTTCTTCTTGGAGTTGATGCAAGTACCACGAGTAGAATCTAAGCTCAGAGTTTTCTCGTTTAAGATACAATTCTGTTCCCTGGTTAGATGACAGGATATTCATCGATCTGCTTTTTACTAGTTATTGATTATGCAATTGCTTGATAGGAATATTTTTTTTCAGGTCTCTGACCTTCGAAATAGCCTTAATGTTGTAAATTCAGTGGCAGAAGAGGTGAAAATTTCTGTTAACTCAATTTTCCAATTGCGTACCTAGTCTATTCATTTGTAGACTGACTTCTCATTAATCTTGTTATTTCTGTTTTATTCAGATGAGGAGTTCTGTTAAATTAAAACGAGTTATGCAGACAATCCTTTCACTGGGAAATGCTTTGAACCAGGGAACTGCTAGGGGTGAGTTCAATTTAAATTAATCTGGTCATTGTTGTCAAATCGTGAATCACATCGTGAATCAGTTTGCCAAAATCATGAGTAGTGAATCGTGAGATTCACTTTTTTCTTATCAAATAAATGACAGGATACATGCAAGTAGTGTATACAGATAACACACATGTACAAATTAACAAACTAACAATTTAATGACAGGTTTCATGCAATATCAAGGCTCAATTTTTGATAATTTTCCACTTGAAACTTAAACAGTGTGTATCAGGTGGTATGAAACTCGAATCGACCGATTCCGACAACGACATATGTTGATTCACCATCATGTGATTTTAAAAACTTGCATAAACAGGGCTTCAATGCTCACGATTAGTCAAAAATACCAAAAAATAAAAATAAAAATGGGGATGGGGTTGTTGTGTGGTTTGCGAGAAAAGCAAAGAAATGGGTGATGCATGCCATCGGCACAAGTGTTAGAGGGTTTAGAAATGGTGATCACTGATCACTATTGGGTTGGCTACCTTGCTGGAGGTATTCATACGTGTATTCTTGGCTGGGCAAAGATGGAGAGTGGTTTGTAGCAGTCTTCTCAATGAATAAGGCTTGTTTGGGATGGTTGTATGGAAATTGACATTTTCACTTCATGGTTATCATCAATTTTGTTATGCTTCTGGCTACATACTTCGTCTGGCCAAGTGTAATGTGGGTTTTATCCTTAATTCCCTATTATATCAAATAGTTGTGAATTAATGATTTAGATAACGTGAAAAGTTAATCAATCTGACCAGGGGCGGATTTAGCAAATCTTTTTAGGGGGGGCTTGATACGGGGGTTCGGGGGCAGCGTCCCCGAAATTTTTTTTTTTGGACCTAGTTATACATATTTTGCATATATTTTAGAGCAAATATGACATTTATAATAATTTTTGACCTATTTATACATATTTTGTGTATATTTTATACCTAATATGACAACTTTATAATGTCAGGGGGGCTTTTAGACCTATTTATACATATGTTGTGTATATTTTAGACCTAATGTGACAAATTTATAATGCCAGGGGGGGCTTTTATAGTTTTTAGGGGGGGGCTTAACTGTAAATATATATATTTTTAAGGTTATTGTGAAATTTTTGAAAAGTCTGGGGGGGGGGGGGGGGGTGGGGGACGGGGGGGCTTCAGCCCCCCTTTTACCCTCTGTATATCCGCCCCTGAATCTGACAAAGATACATGCTATACTTTAACTTCACATCTGAATTTCGATAAGTTGATAATTTTTTTCTTCTTTACTTCCACTCAGTACCACCTTTATGATAATAAATCTTTCAGGTTATCTTCTCCATATAAAGAGATTTTGTTGTGAATGATAGTAGATGCATTTTATGCTTTTTTTCTTGTCCGATGACTATGTAGAAGTTGAACCGGCATCGTATCTATCACTGTTAGCATGATGTTTCAGCCTTTCAGGCCACTTCCCATTTGTTTGCCTATGGTTTTGCCTTTTCATTTCTTTATATACACATGAATATAGGCATTTATAGCTTGATTTATAAACATCAGCTCAAATAGATGATCTGGACTGAACATCCTTGCGTATGTCACACTTGCAATATCCTGTTTCTTCCTTACCACTCCTAATTCTTTCCCTATAGCTGAGTTTTTCATAATGTTGTCTTTTTAGGCTCTGCTGTTGGGTTCAGGTTGGATAGCCTCCTTAAACTCACTGAAACACGTGCCCGGAACAACAGGATGACTCTCATGCATTATTTGTGTAAGGTAACCATCTGCTCTCAAGTGCTTAATCTTTATACAACTGTTCTATTAGGGTCTAATTTAAAAGTAGCAGTTAAGTGCACACTCTGTATGCAACTGTTGTATAAGGGTCCAATTGGCACAAGAGATCAGAGTTATAATTTAGACTTGCAATTCGATTACGTCTTGAGAAGATTCGATAAGTAAAAGTTAAATACTATGGAACAGATGGAACAATATTTGACCTCGAGAAAGAATTGAAATTCTAATCCTAATTCTGAATTTTATGTTTGACTGAGTAATATTTTTTTCAATGCTGTTGTCAATGCAAATATCTTCAGAAATGTATCAACTGTAAATTAAATAAGCATTGAAGAAAAACAAATTGAAAAAAAAAAAAACAACTGGTATATTTAGAAAGATATACATGAAGTATTAGGAAAATAGCAGCTCATATCCAGAAATAGTAGAAAGAAAGATCCCTGTTTAAAAATGTTTGCGAAAAAGCAAACAAATCAAGTTTGAATAGACCAAAGCGATGAAACACGTCTTGAAAGTACAAGGGAAAAAAAAAAAAGCAAAGAAAAATTTGAGTCAAATAGAAACTTTGTGCAGCTTGTTAATATGAGAAATAATGGTAAGTAATGTAGAAAAGTAGATTGTTGCTTAGTTCTTGCTTTAACAGATGAAACACAATCAACTCAAAATCCCTAATTGCTGCAACCTTTTGCAGCAGGTGTTTCAGGTATTCATATAAATTCACATGGTTTTGAAAACCGGACCGGACCGGCCGGTTCGACCGGTTGGACCGTCGACCGGTCAGTTTTCCGGTCCGGGTTGACTCGGTAACCGTTATTGGCACCAAAACCGCCCAGAACCGGTGAGAACCGTTCGGAAACCGTTCAGAACCGTTCAAAACCGTTCAAAAACCGTTTTTTGACCAAAACCGCTCAAAACTGTTTTTTGCCTACAAAAGTTTTTTTTTTTTTTTTTTTTAATTTTTTTTTATTTCCCCTACATTTTTTTGAATCTCTCAATAATATATACTTATGATAGGATAGTGTGAAAATAAAATTTGAGTTTTTGTATTTTTTTTGTTTATATTTACTTAATAAAACTTATGTATAAATATAAATAATTAAATATTACATAATTATGACATCACGGGTTGATTACGGTTCACCCGACGGTTGAACCTTTAACCCGTGACCCGGTCAATTTTCCGGTTCGACGAACGGTCCGGTTTTCAAAACACTGTTAATTCAAAGGCTAAAACCAAAAGTAGGTTAAAGGGTTAGGATCGACTAGAGCTAGTAAACAAGAAAAAAAAATAGCGCCTCAAGGTTTTAACCGCATCACACAAGCATAAATCAAATTTTATGATACCAGTTAAAACAGATTTAAATTTAAAAAAAAAAATGGGATTGAAACTTTGAAAGGATAGAATTGCGCTTTCTGAGTAGCTTATGCTCTTCATGACTGCTCTATTACTCCTAGTACTCCTTAGTTGAGAAGTGTGGGCATCACTATCTGACGAACGTATCCACGGTTGACACGTGTCCATCTATCACTAAGGACACTACACGAAATACCTAAGAGATAAGAACGAAACCCTAAAAGTCTATATCTCGCGTGGAAAAGACCACAATACTTCCTCACGAACTACTTAGACTACTTCTGGTAATACTCAGCTCAGATAGACCTCGATTGGGGGCAGGTCTTGGTGCAATGGGACTATACTGCGGCATGGTCATCTGGGATCATGGCGCGGTAAAGTCTTCCTTTAGCTTGTCGGGAACTCTCAGGTTATGTGGATTGGTTGGCTTAGGAGCAGAGCTTGCTTAGGAAGGTCACGACGGTCTATTCCGCGATACACTTCCTAAGCCTTTCTAAAGGTCGGTAAGACTATTGAAATAACTCTCTAGTTTACATCAAGGACATTCCTTGTGCCGTCTCCGGACGACACGTGGCATTCTGGTATGCCTCAATAGGAATGAGCCACGTTAGCTGCGCTCATTGCTTTGGCACGTGTCCCAATTGCTATAAATAGGAATAGTACCCTCAGAGGTGAAGAGACGTGATTTTCCTGAGACACCCTCAGAGAGAATTTCAGACATTATTCCTTTGGGATCTGTGCATTTATGAGTTGACGGTGAATATTCTTCCACACGTTCACGTTCACGTTCGATCATTAAATACATAGGTTTCTCTCGAAATACTCCCCCACTCACTGATCCTTAGTCTGTCTCTGTTTACCTCCTCTCCACTCTCACTCGAGATTTCCTCTACACCATTGATTCTCAGACTGCTACTCTCTTACGAACTCATCTGTCTCACTCTACCCCTACTACCCAAAAATCATCACCTACAAGAAGTTTATAGTTGTTGACTTGTTTCTACTTGTTGGTCATATTATATTTGCTCAATGTTTGCAGGTGCTTGCCGATAAACTCCCGGAGCTTCTTGATTTTTCCAAAGATCTTGCCAATTTGGAAGCTGCATCAAAGGTATCATTGTTTCTGCTCACGATGATGTTAATTCATTTACGAGTGTATGGTTTATAGTGGTTGGACTTTCTAATTTCTACTAGATACAATTGAAATTCTTGGCGGAGGAAATGCAAGCCATTAGCAAAGGACTGGAGAAAGTGGTGCATGAATTATCGTTGTCTGAAAATGATGGTCCTGGGTCCGAAGAATTTCGTAAGGTATCTTAATTAGGTAACTTTTAGATTCATAATTCTACCATTAATAGAGATTAAAAAGAACATATTTCATACATAAGTTGGATGTTATATGATTATGGTGGTAGAGGAGTTTGGTAGCACCACAACAATTATGGTGATGATTATAGATTAAGTTGGACAACGAAGAATATAACCTAATGTTACCTTCTCATATTTCTATCTGCATATATCTTAGCATATCGTTCGTTCCTTAATTCAGGCTTTGAAGGAGTTCCTTTGTTTTGCTGAAGCTGAAGTTAGGTCTTTGGCTTCACTATATTCTGGGGTGGTGCGTCTCAACTATCTTTGAAAAAGAATATTTCAAGGCCTCATGGTATTTTTCACCATGTGGTGGTGATCGTTAACTGACATCTCTCAACAACTGAATTCATTGCAGGGAAAATATGTGGATGCTTTGATTCTTTACTTTGGTGAAGATCTATCTCGCTGCCCATTTGAGCAAGGTAGTTGTTAGTTATGCATGGATAGTGAATATAGTGATATTGGTGTCTTACTGTTTTCCTCCGCCATTACTGATCATACTTGTTTAAACTTGTTGCTCCATTAGACTGCATGCATGAGAACCATACTAAGTAAATGCTATGTGCTTTCCCCAGCATTAAGTAGCTTAATACTTTCTTATTCGATGACAAGTAATTCTGTGCTATGTTCTATCGTAACTGGTGTTTTATGAAGTGTTCGAGACCTTGGCTTACATTTTGAGTAATGCTATGGTTCTCAAAGTTGTGACATTGCATCAATCTTACATTTTGGGTGACAGATACAAAGACTACACGGCTTTTTATAGTTGTCCCACTCTGAATTGAAATGGATAGAGCTTTACCCTTTCTTTACATTTCAGTAAACCTTGGTTCTGAATCTTCTGATATAGACAACAGAGGCAGTGGAGTTGCGTATATGGTATGACCAGACAAACAGTAGGTTTGTCTGTAGATGCAGTATGTTTCTTTTATAAATAGTGAAAAACCACAGAATAAAGTTTCGTGGTTGCAGCTCCCCAAACATTGCCCATTGCATCAACATATCTATGTAATGCTCCTTTTAAGATGCACGTATAGTGACTTACCTTTAGCAAATACTTTTTAGGTGTATGGATTGCAGAGATCAATGATAGGCGAATCTTCCAGGATTATCTTGGTAATTTGCCCACTCATACCCACGCTGCTATTATTGTAATCTTTAATTTTTTTTTTCTGCCTTTGAGCATAATGAAAATCTCAGTAGCTCAGTGAACATTGCCCTAGTTTTGGGTGACTACGTAAACCTGGTTGTTTTGTGTGGTCTTTTCATTTATGTTTTTCGCATCTCACAGATCCTAAGATATAGAAAGTCCCTGACAACCAGTATATGTATACTAGCGTCAGTTTGCAGAAGATCATAAATAACAAGTAATTGAAAATACCACTTTTCATTCATATTCCATTTTCTTGAACTAGACCATTGTAACTCAGCTGTCTAAATACCAGCTTTTTTCGTAGTTTCACCTCCGCTTTCCGTCATATTCTTAACTTTCACTTGCAGTGGTTTCAACTATACTCAACTTTGTGAGAATGTTCAATAAAGCCCACGAGGAAAACTGCAAGCAGCTTGAGCTCGAGAGAAAGAAGGCTGAGAAGGATGCGGAAAATGAGAAGTTGAAGTTACATGCATCACCAAAGGACTCTCACCACCCGATACATTCTCCATACAAGAATAGTAAGTAATTGAGGTTATTTTTTCCTTAGAGCTATGGGTTCCCTGAAAATATAATTTTTATACTTCAGCATAGGAATGCACAATATGGAGATGTGCATATGGGTAAGATAAGGATCTTGTGAGTGTAATAGGAGTGTATATATGATGTAATTTTTAGATACATTAAGGGTCCCACATGGTACCCTGTGGGTGGGACCCCTACCCCAAACCCATTCTCATTGCCTGTAGGACTGTCACATGGTACCTCAAAATTTTGTGTACGTGTTTTATGATATATCTTTGGCCTAGGTGCAGAGTTGTGAAAAGACTCAATTTGCTGCAAGCTAGGGGTTAGATTTTGGTTGAAGAGGTAAAACTTTAATTTAGTAATAGTTTGTCTTATTTGAGGAGGTTTTTTTCCCCTCCATTTATAGTTCAATTAATAAGTTGATATATTATTATTTTCTTGGAGTAGAGACTGTGAGTTGGTGAGTCAGGTAGTCAGGGTCTCTGTAGGCAATTTGTAAAGTAATTATTTACAAAATGTAACAAATATTTGAAATTAAGGAAAACAAATCTGGTTTTTGGTTCTCTTGTTTTTTCCAGGACTTCTCTTTTCCACACCTTGTTCTTTTTCTGTTTTCTTCATATATACGGCAACTGGAAAGGGTCTTTTTGCAAGCAAAGTTATAACGATTAATGAATGAGCAGACCAACATAAAGAACAATTAAATCACTGCAATTTAGACCAACAGAAAGAACAATTAATAAATCACTGAATGAGCAGACCACCCACTTAGCCTAGTTGGTAAAAAGACTCTCTATGCTATGCTCATTCCAGGGTTTGAACCTACTCCCTCGAGCCCTGTCACTCATGTCCTCACACTTGACCACCACACCAATGATTAAAAAAAAACTGCAATTTAAACTACTAAATTTTTCCAAACAAGCAAAAGTATAGGAAATAGATATAACAAAAGCTTGCCCACACCAAATGATTAACAAAAAAAAAAAAAAAAACTGCAATTTAAACGACTAAAATTTTCCAAACACGCAAAAGTATAGGAAAAAGATGTGACAAAAGCTTGTCGTTTTGAATATATATATATATATATTTAAAATAATTTTAGATTCGAATATCTTAAGTTATCTTTCCTATAGCATCTTCAAGAGACTCAAGATAACCAAATTATTTAGCACCACTCCACGTTTTGAACTCTAGTAATCTGCAAATGATTATTGATGTCAATTGGCACAAATTTCGATAATAAGAAAAGAAAGTAAAGTAAGTAATTATAAAATGACTAGATAATGTAGAAATTAAAATTTAACCTAATTTTAGCTAAATAGAATATTTTGCTTGCTTTATAGTTGGGTTGTTTCAAATTTTATTAGAGTAATGTTGTAGTTTTTCCGAAATTTGATTTTATCGTAGTGTGATTGTGTTTGGTTGTTTATCCTTCGAAGGATATTTGGATAATTTTGTATGTGTGAACGTACCAGGCAAGCAAGTTGTCAATGCATTTGTGTATTTATGTAAGCCAAATGCGCCTCACTAGGCCAACTGTAACCGTTCGAATGTCGTGTAACTAAGGACTTCTATCGTGTAAAATTGACAAACAGTGAAAGGATACAATCTAAACTAACTAAAGTGTTAATTAAAACTAAGTAAAATTGTAAAAACAGTAAACATACTTTAAACAAAGGGAACTACTTTATTTGACACAAAGTAAAGTACATATCCTAACTTCGAAGGGTACTTCGAAGTTATTCACTACTCCTAAGAAAAAGGAAAGATACAAATACAGAAGTGTATTATGAAGTGTTGGTTGCGTTGTTGCGTATCTTTTGTCACTTCACTTCTCTTTCTATTTATAAGCTCTCGAAGTAACTGCTTCCTCCAATTTGATCATGTGATCTAATTGTTACTTCAAACTACCTTCTCATTTCTTCAACACGTGTCTCAGCAGTTATCTTTTAAATTCAATTCTTGCTGACTGTCTAACTACACACGCCCAAACTGTCTTCTTGAAATCCTCCACGTGCTAAACCTTTGTCTTTCCATGTCACACAATGTAATTGCCCCTCTGCACTCCATATGTCAGTGCACTAATTGGTTGGGTTTTTATGGTACAAACATATTGCCACTAATAATAGCGGGACTACATTTTCATCGGATGCTCTTTTATTTGTCCTCATTGTCAAATATGTTGGAACAAATAACATAATTAAATGTGATACCACCATCACATGTGTTGAGAGGCAAATTTAAAAATCATATTTTTTTTTGCTGGACATTGATTATTTATTTATTTTTTTAAAAAGTTCTTAGCTACTGTAGATTGAATAATGCCAAAGTATAGCCAGAAAAATCAGATTACCAGGTCACTGGATGTCCAAAATTGCTCTTTTCTTTCTCTATCTACATTTCACCTTGCTGAATTGCCGTGAGCTCCTTTTGTTTTCACAAGAATCTATATTTTTGTTTGCACACATATATCTCCATGTATTTAAGTACGGAAGGGGTATGGTTAACTTGTGATGTAGCCCGTTTCAGGCCGAGCTGATAATGGTTGAGGACTGGGTAGTAGTTGATACAGAAAAAGAAAGACTCAAGGGGGGTTGAGCTTCCTGAGTCTCCTCCGATGACTAAGTTAGCCGCTGGAAAAGAGAATTGTTGACTAGAGCTTAGAGGGAAGGAGATTGCGTACCTTCTTTGTTGATTCACCTGTATATAAATAGGGATTAGCTTTAACTGATTGCGGCCTTTTTGGTGCACTCTTCCACTACCCTATTATGGGCTAGACACCTATTATGTACTGTTGGACTGGATGGCTTGATGGTTCATCACGTGTCCCACTTCTCATATCATGGGCCGTCTGTTCCTATTTTCTCAGAACGGGAGTAACTAATTAGTTTTAGCCCAACAGTCATATGGACCCGTTAAGCCAAAATGGTATCTAATGCAGTCGGACCGTATCTTTCTTGCCACTTGTCACAACATGGTGGAGGGGCCAAATGACACCGTATTAGCTAGTCCCCCCTCTGGTCTCAATTCAGATCGTTGGATTGGGACTCTAATCCCAGTGTAATGCGATGCGCTCGTCCACGCGTCCTTGTTGAGATGAGCATAATGATGCCGCTTGGTGTTTCCGAGACTAGGGTTTGAACAAAAGGGGGCGATCGCTGGTATGATCGTAGTTTCAGTCGATTTCAAAGTACTCTTTGAAGCGCAAGAAGGCGATTTTCTCAAGTCTTTTTCCTAGCATCTTCAGCAACCTAGGTCAAATTTTCCTTCATGCCATGTCTTCCTTGTTAATTACTTCCGAGCATACTGGTTATGAAGAACCGTCTACTTCATCCCCCCTATACCAAGATAGTAGATGAGTTTAAACCAAAGGCTCGAACGAGTGGGTCTCATATGAAGTATGATGGCCCCACGAACACTTCCTCTATGACTAAAAAGAAACTGGACCTTATTCGAAAAATGTACAAGATTTTGGATAATTTAGAATGTAGAGGGTTCCTGGCCCTAAGCAGACCGTAATTGACTTAGGGGAATAAGAGATATCATTTTACCCTTACGTTCTAAAATTAGGTGTTAGGCTTCTCCTTCACCCCTTCTTCTACGAGTTTTTAACCTTCTTCGGGCTAGCCCCTTCTCAGCTTGTACCCAATGGTTGGGTCACCTTGTTAGGACTTGTAATTTTGTCCCACCTGAACGCGGTAGAGTTGGACCTGAAGTCTCTTAGAGCTGTCATGAATGTTCGGAACAAGTTGTTGGGTTTGTGCCCTCAAGCCATTACTTTATGTATAAGACATTGACATTATAATATATGGATATCGCCTTTACATTTTATTATGTATGTTTTTTTTATGAGATGATTGTTAATCCTTAAGTATCATAGTAAGTAATTCATGTATGTATGAGATGCATACAAGTGAGATACAAATTATTATTCATTGATACTTAGCATTTGTCACAGTGGACGATGAGACTGGATATCTCATCAGGTGTACACTGTAGCATGATTGACTACCATTGGATGGAGTGATTAATCTCAATCACTATAGTATAACTCTTAGTTAATATGCTAGTGCTTGTAGTGCATTGACGGACCTGAGTTTTCCTATTGACACTTAAGACTGTCAATTATCGATAGGAACTCATAACTTGTATAAGGTACGCCGTGTTCTTAATCTTGAGACAATTATAAACATAGACCATGGATATGACTTCTTTGACTTTACAGTCAGTGAGGTCTATAAAAGATCAACACCTGGGTATCTTAGATATATCATGTTCATAGGGTTCTGAACATATATTGCCAAGATAGAATCTACCCTCTGATAAAGAGTAAGAATTCCCTTGAGAATGTCACCGAGTTAAGTACTGAGAACTGCAGTTTTGTTGATAAGTAGTTATCAACTTTAGGGGTGTCAAACGAGGCAAATTGGCCCGCCCTGCCCCACCCCAATTCGCCAATTGGCGGGCCTCAACCTGCCCCCCCCCCTCTCGTGGACAAGCCCAGCTCGTGACTCAATTCATTGGGTATGGGTCTAGGTTGACTTCCACTTTTGTGGCCCACAACTCGCCCCGTAACCCAGCTCGTTTAACCTACCAACACACTCGTCAACTCGCCCACCCTACAAACCCAACTCGTCTCACAACCCAGCCTGTTCCCGCCCAGCCAACCCGCGAGCATGCTCGCCTAATCCCGCGAGCCAACTCGCCTGCGCTGGACAGACTGGACAGTAAGTGTAGGCTAGGCAGTAGGCTGTATTGCTCTAAGGAGTAAGTGGACGCAGATTGGCTGGAAAGCTGGAACAGTGGACTGTGGAGCCGCTGGACTATGTTGGAGTGTTGGAACTTTTACTTGGACAGTTAGACTATTACTGATTTACTTGGATAATTGGATTAGAGTCTTGTTTTAGGCAAAGGATAGTTCACAGTTGGATAATTAGATTAGACATTTAAACTTGTCACTTGACTTGGTCATTACAATTTGAATTTACAAATTACATACACTGATACATCATACACGTAAGTTGTAACATAGTTTAAAATACAAAAAAAACGACTTGGTTATATAGACTTCAAAACATTTTTTGAAGATTTCAAAACTATTTTTTTATAGCCTTTTTGAAGATTTTAAATTTTATTTTTAAACTTTTTTTAAAGTTGTACAAATCTTGCTAACCCGTGGGCCAACCCGCGAATCAAATCATGGGCCAACCCGCGAATCAAATCGTGGGCCAACTTGTGGATTAACCCATCAACCAACCCAACATCCAATTTGTGAGTTGACTCGCCTCGCCCCACCCAGCCCCGTAGACCAACGAATTCATGGGCCGGGTCGAATCAGTATTATTTCACTTTCGAGTCATCCTACCCCGTCCCGCTTATCTCACTGACCCGCCCCGTGACCGGTCCCAATTCGTCTAATTCGTAAGTATAGCGGGCCGCCCCGTTTGACACCCCTAATCAACATGTTTGGTAATCATGAAAGGTGAATGGGACTCAAGGAATGGAAGATGTGATCATTATTCAGGTTGACAGTACCAGTTATCCGACTACGTGGATATGATTATGAATGCTGATGGTAGAGGGACATTAGTGCACCATACAAGTCTAGATATCGCTTTGATTTTGCTCTTTTGCATTGGAGTGCAGTTATCGTTTTACAATGGAGTAAATGTTAACTGAACAGTTGGTTAATTTGCTGATAAAAAACAACTGGTCTGAGATAACAATAAAGTACCTAGGAGGTCCCACTCTTAGCTTCGCTAGGATGCTTGGAAAGGCACATGAGGATGCTGTCAAGACAAGTTCGATTCGTCAAAATAGTTTTGATCGATTATAGTCTAGATAGGTTTAATCGATCAAAAGCTCTTCAATCGATCGAAGGTTCGATCGATCGAAGTCACTTCGATTGAT
The DNA here is from genome assembly GCA_033977485.1 of Hydrangea macrophylla. Lineage (NCBI taxonomy): Eukaryota > Viridiplantae > Streptophyta > Magnoliopsida > Cornales > Hydrangeaceae > Hydrangea > Hydrangea macrophylla. Next base: position 104,362,189 of record CM066987.1, read on the forward strand.
TGAAAGTAAGGTCGGTTCTAGGAATCTATAAATATGGCAATTGCATCCAAAAATTCTGGGTTCGTCATTTTTAACATCCCTAAGCTACAAAAACTATTTCAAGGTTCCCAAACTTTCTATATCCTCACTATTAGGGTTTCCATCAACCCTAGTCTCTCCAGAAGCATCCATAGGAGTCATAAGAGTGAAGACCATCTAGTGGAGGCTGCTGGAAATCAAAGATTTCAGAATTGGGTTCAAGACTAAAAGATATAATTCTTGCCCCCTCTCTAGTATGCATCTATAGAGTTAACGAGTAGTAGATCCGGGCTACCAATTAGTTTTATAAACTATATTTTCCGATGTGCATGATTTAAAGTTTTTCAAAATCTAAAGCCTACAATCGATATCAGAGCCACACTTATTGGATCTATAGATGCGTTTTAGGAATACTAGTTTGATTTGCATGTTAGTATTTAGTGATTTTTTGAAACTGCATCGTCACAGATCTGTTTCTATAGTGTTTTCGCAGTAGCAAACAAATTTGTGATTGCATTGGATGCATGGCAGTTTCGATCGATCGAACTTGGTTCGATCGATTGAAACCATTTGTGTTCAATCGATTGAAAGAGTTTCGATTGATCGAACCAATATAGGCTTCGAGCCATCGAACTAGCTTCGATCGATCAAAACAGATTCTCTGACCAGATCTTCTTTTCACAGTTTTAAAAGTTTTAAAATTATCTACTTACTATTCTGAAAATTTTTTAATCAGTTTGTGAAATTTTGAGTTCAATCGATTGAACCTTGTTCAATCGATCGAAGTGTGATAGAGAACCATAGATGCTGTTTTAGTTCTAATTACTTTCATAAAGTGTTTATGGTATATGTGAATCAATTAGTAGTTCCAATGGATGCATATATTTGCCCGTTTTAAAGCCAGTTAGTCCACTATCTCCCATGGCACCACGTTCCAATGATTTAAATTATTTTTGAATTTATGTTTGAGATTGGTGTGTATTTTATATTTTGGTTTGGTTTTAAGGCATATGTAAAGGGCGCTGCGACTTCAATCCTACGAATAGGAAAGTCGCATCGGTTTCCCTAGCATTTTATTTTATTACTATCTTTTCTATTTTTAGATAAATTGTAAGCTTCGAAAGAAGCATAGGTCCAATGTAATAGAATTAGGAAGCTCATGAAGATAGAGCGAGAAGTCGTTGTCCATGAAGATGGAGCCAGAGGCGACCAAACCAAGAATGAGGTTCTATAGAGATAGAGCCATGGGAGATAGAGGCATATGAATGCCTTTATTTCAATTTTTAGGTTTTTGTTTTATGTGCTTGGTTTGTGATTGACGTTCTATACATTGTTACTACTTGAATGCACTTAAAACAAGTTTTCAAAATAAAAAAAAAAAAAATTGTTTCAACGCATTAGTAAACATTGGATGTTTATGGGTAATGTGTAGAAATTTTTTTTTCCCAAAAGAAAAATCCTTATTTACTAAATCTAGTGGGAAAGGTCTTATTTATAACACCTACAATCTTCCATTAACGGTTCACTATAAGATGAGTAGTGCATTCTGTGTCACCTCGCCAGGGGTGATCATTCCATACGGAGGGTACACTACTCATTGGTTACTAGATGTGAACTTCCTACGGATAGGGTCAATCAGACGTGTTAGAGGGTGACCACCACACGGAGGCACTACTTGAGGCGGTTGTGATTGGATCCTAGTTAATGGTATACACTAGTTAAGTTGTGGATAAGGGATCCCACATGAGGCATTATTCAGAAACTTAGAGAACAAATAGGTTCGGGAGTCATAACTTGTTTTGCAAGAGTTGCATACTCAACAAGTCATGATAAATTGAAAGATCGAGTATTGACTGCCACACGGAGGCTCTACTCTTTCGTCTTGTTATTCCAGCGACTTTGGTTTAAAATAAGAGTTTTAAGGATTCTTTTATTTCGAATTGTCAAATTCTGATATCCATATTTATTTTGTCTGTTTGATTTTTTCAGTAATTATAATATCTGGATCTGTATTTAGTCCACTTGCCACTATACTCACTCAAAACAAGTTAACTAGAAATAACTACACTGAATGGAAACGTAACCTTGATATCGTTTTAACTGCAGAGGATCACATTTATGTCCTCACCACCCCATACCTTGAAGAACCCGCTACAAATGCTTCGGCAACTGCTAGATGCAAGTTCAATAAATGGAAAAAATGGAATGGAATGGCCCGTTGCTACATTCTGACCTCTATGGTTTGTGTGTTGCAACACTAATTCCAGTCGAATGATTCTGCTAGTGCCATTATCAAATCCCTAAAAGAAATGTTTGGGGAGCATGGCAGGCCTGTCAGACAGGTTGCCATGTAGAAGATGATAAGTGCAAAGATGTCGAAAGAGACTCCAGTCAAAGAACATATTCTAAAAATGATTGGTTATTTGAACCAACTGGAGACCCTGGGTGCCAACATCGACGCACAGACCCAAGTTGATATGATCCTCTTCACTGTCGTCTTCATTCACTCAATTCAAACTTAACTATAATATGAATCAAATGAAATCTCAATGAGTGAATTAATGAGCTCTTTACTGGTAGTGGAAGGGGTGATCAAACCTGGGGGCAATGTTTTGAACGTTGAGAAAAGCTCTTCCTCTTCTCGATTTGTATCAAAAGGTAAGAAAGGGAAGAAGAAGGCTAGCATTGGTGGTCCAAGTGTTAGACCGGTCCCAAAAATTGCAAAATCTAAGGGAAGGGGTAAGGCCAAAGGGAAGGTGGGTGGCCAAGGCAAAGGAAAGTATTTCCAATGCGGTGAGAAAGGCCACTGGAAGAGGAACTGTCCAGAATTCTTAGCTACAAGAGTTCAAGGTATAATTGAATTACATGTGATTGAAGTAAGTTTTATAATATATACTTCAAACACTTGGTGCATTGATTCTAGTACGACTAACCATATCTGTAATTCGTTGTAGGGGTTCAGATCAACCAGGAAATGCAGTGATGTGGAGATCGTGCTTACTCTGGGTTCTAGCGCAACTATTTCCACGGTTGCCATAGGAGTAGTAGTTTTAAAGTTTTTGGAAATAAGACAATCTTTTTATCAGATGTACTTTACATCCCTTTAATGAGACGTAATTTAATTTTCGTTTTAGAGTTATTGAATAAAATTTATTCTTTTTATTTTGGAACAGAAGTTGTCATTAAAAGAAATGGTTCTTTTATATGTTCTGGTGTTAAAACTAATGGCTTGTATGTGATTACTTCTAATATTTCTAATGATTCTAACATGGAACTTAATAACTCAGTGGTAACTGTACCATCTAAAAGAAAAGAACCTTCCACTAATCCAACAAGGCTTTGGCACATGAGGCTTGGCCATATCAATCTAAATAGGATTGGCAGACTAGTAAAAGAAGGGGTCTTAGGCGATTTGGTTCTCGAACCAATGGAAATCTGCGAGTCTTGTTTAGAGGCTAAGATGACCAAAAGGCCCTTTCCTGCAAAGGGTAATAGGACCAATGCATTGTTGGAATTAGTTCATACTGGTGTGTGTGAATCAATAAATATGAGAGCATAGGGTGGTTATGAGTATTTAAAAACATTTATTGATGACCACTTTAGGTATGGATATGTGTACTTAATGCAACACAAGTCTGAAGTCTTTGAAAAGTTCAAAGAGTTTAGGGCAGAAGTGGAGAAGTAATTGAGCACACATATCAAGGCCATTCAATCTGATCGAGGTGACGAGTATCTCTCTAATGAGTATATTGATCACCTCGTACAGAATGGGATTCTATCATAGTTGACTATACCTGGTATGCTTCAGTAGAACGGTGTAGCGGAGAGAAGGAATCGAACTCTTTTAGACATGACTAGGTCGATGATGAGTTATTCCGAGTTACCATTATTCCTTTGGGATTATGCTTTAGAAATCGTTACATACATACTAAGTCTAGTACCAAGAAAATCTATTCCCAGGATACCACGGGAGATGTAGATTGGGTGCATGTTTTCTTTGCAACATCTCCGGATATGGGGGTGTCCGGCACATGTGCTGAAAGGAAAGATGAACAAGTTGGATTCTAGATCGAAAGTATGTTATTTTGTAGGATATCCAAAGGGAACTTATAGATGGTATTTTTATGATCCAAGAGAACATAAAGTATTTGTTAGTATAAATGCTATTTTCCTAGAGGATGATTATATCATGAATCATAAACCTAAGGGAAGGATAGATCTGAGAGAAATAGATGGAGAGCCCTCTATTCCTCCAACAATTGAAAGCGATGTAAGACAAGAAAATACCACTTCTTTACCCATTTCCGCATTGGTACCTTGTCATAGTGGGAGAATTATTAGCCAGTCTGATAGATACATGTTCTTAGGAGAAGTTTTTGAAGGCGCTGTCTTTATAGAATCTGAATCTGATCCTGCCACGTGTGAAGAGGCAATGGCTGATGTTGACTCAACTCATTGGGTTAAAACTATGAAGGCTGAATTAGAATCTATGGATTCCAATCAAGTCTGGGATCTTGTAGAACTTCTAGCCAATATTATCTCAGACACCTATTATGCTATACTACGATAATAGTGGGGCAGTCCAAGGAGCCAAGGAACCTAGGAAAGGGAAAGCGCGTAGAACGGAAATATCATCTAATTAATCTGAGACATAGTTCAACGTGGAGATGTGACTATCACCAAGATTGCCACCGTTGACAATCTTACGGATCCATTTACAAAGGCCTTGTCACAGAAGGTCTTTGATCGTCATCTAGATAGTCTAGGTCTCAGATGTAGTCCTGAATGGTTATGAGTGCAAGTGGGAGTTTGTTGGGTTTGTGCCCTTAACTCATTACTTTACGTATGAGACATTGACATTTTAATATATGGATATCAACTTTACATTTTATTATGTATTTTTCTTTCATGAGATGATTGTTAATCCTTAAGTATCATAGTAAGTAATTCGTGTATTTATGAGATGCATACAAGTGAGATACGAATTATTATTCATTGATACTTAGAATTTGTCATAGTGGATGATGAGACTGGATATCTCATTAGGTGTTCACTATAGCATGATTGACTGCCATTTGATGGAGTGATTAGTCTCAATCACTGGAGTATAACTCTCAGTTAATATGCTAGTGCTTATAGTGCATTGACAGACATGAGTTTTCCTATTGTCACTTAAGACTGTCAATAGTTGATAGGAACTCATAACTTGTATAAGGTACGTGTTCTCAATCTTGAGACAATTATGGACACAGACTATGGATATGACTGCTTTGACTTACCAGTCAGTGAGGTCTATAAAAGATCAACAGATGGATATGTTGGGAATGTCATGTTCATAGGGTTGTGAACATATATTGTCAAGATAGAATCTACCCTCTGATAAAGAGTAAGCATTCCCATGAGAATGTCACTGAGTTGATTACTGAGAACTGCAGTCTTGTTGATAATTAGTTATCAACATGTTTGGTAATCATGAGAGGTGAATGAGACTCAAGGAATGGAAGATGTAATCATTATTCAGGTTGAGAGTAACAGTTATCCGACTACCTGAATATGATTATGAATGCTAATGGTAAAGGGACATTAGTACACCATACAAGTCTAGATATCGCTTCGGATTTGTTCTTTTGCGTTGGAGTGCAGTTATCATTTTATAGTGGATTAAACGTTAACTGACCAGTTTGTTAATTTGCTGATCAAAGAGTTTAATCATGGAAATTAACAACTAGTCTGAGCCAACAATAAAGGACCTAAGAGGTCCCACTCTTAGCTCCGCTAGGATGCTTGAAAAGGCACATGAGGATGATGTCAAGATAGGTTCGATCGATCAAAAGAGTTTCGATCGATTGAAGTCGAAACAGATTCGACCGATCAAAATCTCTTCAATCGATCAAAGGTTTGATCGATCAAAGTCACTTTGTTCGATTGAAGGTAAGGTCGGTTATGGGAATCTATAAATAGGGCAGTTGCGTCCAGAAATCTGGGTTCATCATTTTTAACATCCCTAAGCTGCAGAAACTGTTTTAGGGTTCCCAAACTTTCTATATCCTCATTATTAGGGTTCCCACCAACCCTAGTCTCTTTGAAAGCTTCCATAGGAGTCATAAGAGTGAAGACCATCTAGTGGAGGCTGTTGGAAGTCAAAGATTTCAGAATTGGGTTCAAGACTTAAAGGTATAATTCTTGTTCCCTCTCTAGTACGCATTTATAGAGTTAACGAGTAGTAGATCCGGGCTACCAATTAGTTTTATAAACTATATTTTCCATTGTTCATGATTTAAAGTTTTTCGAAACCTAAATCCTACACAAGCCTGGGTCCAGATACTTTGTTAACATGGCCCTTGGGCACCACGTTGTTAATGACTTGTAGTCAGCCCGTAAGAAATGGAAAAACAACTTTTTTTTCATTCATCGCTCTATTGGAGAAGTTCCCCGGTTGGCAGGGACTCCATGTAAAGGGCAATTGTTCTTAGGGTTCTTTATTTTCCTATGGCTAGAACATTATCTAACCCTTTTCTTTCCCTCGCAGCTTGTTCCACTCTTCGAAGCCCTACTTCATCAAAAACGGTGAAAGGGCTTTTGGTAACTCTTTTCCAACCATCAATCAAGACTCGAGCCACTATCTAATCTAGTGAGAACTTATTGAGTGCTCGGTTGATTCAAATGGATGACGTTCTTGCTAGAATTCGAGCTGCCATTGGGAGTAAAAAGAGGGGGGGCTCCCAAAGCATCGGTTTCCGCTAAAGTCGCTCAGCCTCCTGTCTGCTCTAAGAGAAAAATTCACAAAATCACTAAAGAATCAACGCCTCCAGCGACCGAAGAGAGCGATGGCTCAGACTTACAGACCTTGGTCCTTGCCCCATCGGAGGCTCTCGTTGTCCTTCCTTCGTTCACCAAAGGGTAGAGTAAGGGTAAATTAAAGGTGGCCTCCCAGCATGTGCTTTGGGAAGTTAAATATGCAGATGCCTACATCGAGGCATATTTTAAAAAATTGGTTGCCAAATTTGCTGGTTCAGTTGACCTGGTGAAGAGGTCGGGTTTTCTTTAATCTTGCATCGACGCCCAACTTGAGGTAATTCCTGATTTTGGTCATTTTTTTCCCGGTTCTCTCTTGTTATTGTTTTTTGAATTTCCTGTTTATTTCATGGTGCTTTCATGACTGCTGCCATTGGCAAAGTCAACTTTAAGGGTTCTAGTATGGAGGATCTCCTGGTAGAACAAGTGAAAAAAGTTCATGCTCAGACAACCAGGGCTGATGCTCTCTAAGCATACCTTTCCAGAATTAGTTTGGAAAAAGTGACCACAGATTTCCAACTCTTGTCGGTTCAGCTTCAACTGGAAGATGCTATAAAAAGGGCCGAAGCGGCCGAAGCGCTTCTTGAGGCCGAGAAGGAGGTCACCGCCAAACTGAGGGAAAACATGGAGGAAGAAAAGAAGGCTACATCTGCTGCTTATTTTAAGGATAAATCAGACGAGTTGGTGGCTATGGGTACCAAGCTGGCGAATGATGGATATGACCAAGGCTGGCATGAATGCACACGGGATATTTTAGGGAGGTTGAGAACCTAATTTCCTAAAATTGACTTCAGTCAAATACTCCCTTCTGTAGAAGGTATTGGTGAGGCCCTTGCCATGGGTCCGGACGCTGATACCCTGGTCTTGGGTTCTTGCCATGAGAAAACTCCTCCTTTTGGCGAAACTCGTTCTGTTGGCGGAACTACTGATGCCATTGTTGGCATTTAAATAGTTTCCTTAAAGCAATAGCTTTTTTTTTTTTTTTTTTTTAAATGTTGTAAGTGTTGGGGTATTGTTGGATGCTGCCCTGGGGGTACCTTCTCCCCCTTCTATGTCAATGTTATGAATATAACTTTGCTTTTATCAACTTGGCGTTGAATGGTTCTTATTGTGGATGATTTTTTATCTTGAGGACTTTAGCAAGGGTAGTTTCTTTAGGTTTCAGATTAGGTCCAAGGTGTGTTAACCAGGCCTAATCCGAACACTTAGAAAGAATCTACATTACATGCTTTTTCCAGATTTGAGATCAGGCCCAAGGTATGGTATCCTGACCTGATCTGAACATTTAGAAAGAATCTATATGATTTTTCCAGATTTGAGATCACGTCCAAGGTGTGATAACCTGACCTGATCTAAACACTTAGAATTTTTTTTTTTTTGTTTTTTTTTTTTTTTTTTTTTTCTATATGATTATTCCATATTTGAGATCAGGTCCAAAGCGTGTTAACCTGACTTGATCTGAACATTTAGAAAGAATCTTTATTATATGATTTTTTTAGATTTGAGATTTGGTCCAAGGTGTGATAACCTGACCTGATCTGAACACTTAAAAAAATTTATATGATTTTTCCAGATTTGAGACCAGGTCCAAGGTGTGATAACCTAACCTGATCTGAACACTTAGAAATAATCCATATGATTTTTCCAGATTTGAGATCAGGTCCAAGGTGTGATAACCTGATCTGATTTGAACACTTAGAAAAAAATTTTGTATGATTTTTCCAGATTTGAGATCAGGTCCAAGGCATGTTAACCTGACCTGATCTGAACATTTATAAAGAATCTTTATTATATGATTTTTCCAGTTTTGAGATCAGGTCCAAGGTGTGATAACCTGACCTGATCTGAACACTTAGAAAAAAAAATTTATATGATTTTTCCAGATTTGAGACCAAGTCCAAGGTGTGATAACCTGACCTGATCTGAACACCTAGAATTTTTTTGTCACGTGGGCTTGTGTTTGCACGTGAGCTAATCTAAGGCGTCGTATCGCATTAAATGCAAGCGATCTTGTGGGATTCTGACCGCCGATTCCTTTTTTGAATCTAATTGTTCAGATCCCAGTCAGTGGATCTGACGGTGTAGATTTTTTCTCACCATTCATCGTAATCATTACTTGCACGCGATGGGAGACGTATCATAGTAGGTATAAAAAATCCTTATATAGGCTCTTGGTCTTTTAGCAAAGCAATACTTTCCAAGTCTTCTGATTGCTTTTCTGTAATATCTGCATCCTTCACTCTATTATTCATGGCTTCTCAAATTAATTTGAGTTCTGATGAAGGGCTTGCTACGTTCAGGAGGGATTGCGAAATCCCTGATGACGTTGAGGTTTGTCCATTTATTGAGGGGGAGGTCATAGCCTTCTCGTCTGTTGTTATCAGCAGATATCTGCTAATGGTGGTGGGGATGCGATTTCCACTACCCGCTATGTTTTGCAATCTCCTGGAGGGATTGTATTTCCCTTTGTCCATATGTCGCCCAAATTTATTATATCTTTTCTGGGGCATCAGTGCCTATGTCAGTGTCTAGGGATCTTTTTGGGTGTTTGCGAGGTCGCTCGTTGTTATAGCCTTAACATTGACAGAGGTGAACAATATCTGCGAGTCGATATTGAGGGGAAGCATCGGTTGGATGGTTTTCCTAATAAGAACTAGCATCAATACTCAGGGGTGGTCATTACTAGTAACTGGCTAGATGATTATTCTATTCGCCCACCATAGAAGTTTGATCCTGAATATGCCACGGGGTCATATGCAGTGTTCAGGGATCTTGCTGCTCGTGCTGATGAGGATGTGATCAATCGAGCTGTTGAGGCTGGCTTTTCGTTTCTTGATCTTTTGAACCACCGTCACGGGGATGAGAGGCCTGGTGTTGCCGCTCTGGTCACAACTTCTGCTGCGGTTGCTTCTAGGTTATGTCGGTTCACTAGGTCAATGGCTTCTGGTTCATGGCCTATATTTAAGTCTTTTTCGACCGAGGGGATGACCTAACTACCTACCAGCTCTGTTCCTTCAGAGAGCCCTAATTTACCTCTCGCTCCGTCCAGAAAAGGAAAAGAAAAAATTAGGGAGGTTGAGTCTCCTCCTCAACCGAAGAGGGCTCGGTCAGAGGCACCTCTTGGCATTGGTGGGCCTCATTCCTAGGCAGGGTTTTCGCTGGAAAACTTGGAAGAGCGCTTGCAGAAGGTGGAGAGACAAAGTGCCCTCCTACAAACGAAGTCCATCATGCAGGAGGTAGATTCCCATGCCTTGGAGATTACTATCAAAGAGTTGGTGGCCAGGGTGAAGGCCTTATAGGATGAGATTAAGGCCATTAATGATAATGGTGCTTAAATGGTTGTATGCACTTATGTTTTGTTTATTTACTTTTTAAAGGGTGGCAGTTTCTTTGTAAATAAATAAAGAGTTTTGATGTGCCCGTGCTCTTTTACTTTTTCTAATGTAATAGCTCATTCTTAATTTTCTAAAAATGTTTCTATTTGCATACTTAGACAGTAAGAATATCCCAAGATTTTTGAAAATTAGCAAGTTGAATAACTTTGGCAGCTAAATCAGAAACAATGGGCAACAAAATCACTTTATTTATTATGCGCGAACTAAACGAAACATGATACCATGCTATATATAATAATTTTTCAAATGTTCAGCATGCCAGGGCCTTAGGACTGGTTTGTTGTCTATGTCCTACAACCAGTACATGCCTGGTTTGTTTACTCTAACCACTCTATATGTCCCTTCCCAATTTGGAGCCAATTTGCCCTCGGTGGGATCTTTTGTGTTTGGAAAGACTCTTCTTAACACCAAATCCCTAAGGTTGAATGTTTGGGGCTTCACCCTTCTATCAAAATACCTCGCGATCCTCTGCTGGTAAGCTACGAGTCGGAGCAGGGCTTGATCTCTAGCTTCTTCCAGGAGATCCAAATTTTGCTGCAATCCTTGGCTATTTTGTGATTTGGCGGCAAGCTACATGCCTTGATACTCCATGATAGGTATGGATTTAGTTTTGGTGGTCGGCATACCATTTTTTACCGGTAAGACTGCTTCTGTCCCGTAGGATAGCGTAAAGGGCGATTCTCCTGTAGCCGTTCTCTTAGTGGTTTTGTACGACCATAATATCTCTGGTATTTTGTCCAGCTAACGTCCTTTAGCTCCTTCCAGCCTTTTCTTCACAACGTCAAAAATGGTCCTGTTTGTTACCTCAGCTTAGCCTGTGGGTGCTCAAGAGAAGAAAAGTGATGTCTGATCTGTAGGCCTTCACAGAATTATTGGAAAAGTGATCCCTCGAATTGGGTTCCGTTGTCCACTATCAAGATGTGGGGAACACCGAATCTGCATACCATGCTTTTCCATACAAAGCTCTTCATGTCTGCCTGGCCGTTGGGAAAGGGCCCACGATATCCATTCCCTATTGTATGAAAGGCTAGGGGCTTTGGACAAGGGTCATAGGTTGCGGAGTTTGGTGCACATATCTCACAAACCTCTGACATTTATCACATTTCTTTACCAACTCCTGAGCATCAAACTTAATATTGGACTAGTACCAACCCAGTGTTAGAGCTCGGTGTGCCATAGTTCTGGTTCCAACATGGTTTCCACAAACTCCCTCATGAATTTCCCTGAGGACGTATTATGCCTGGTATGGGGTCAGGCACCTGAGTAGTGGCTGTGAGAAGGACCTTATATACAGCACCATATCTAGGAGCACGTATCGAGCTGCTGTGATTCTTAGCTTCTTGGACTATTGTTTGTTATCGGGCAGCTTCCCATCTCTTATGTAGCCAAAAATAGTTTCCATCCAAGATCCTGGAAGGCCTTCAATGTCGTTGAGATGCATCCTCCTTGGACATTGGGTACTTGGAGCTTCCTGGAAACCAATTCTGATTGCTGGATCCTGGGAATGTTCCTCAGAAGCTGCTAGCTTGGCCAACCAATCTGCTCTGCCATTTTCTTGGCCTGGGATTTTTTTTAGGGTGAACCCCTAAAAATCCTGGGCTAACCTCCGAATAATTGAATGGTAGGCTTGCATACACCTCGAACTCACTACCTGCTTGGCCAACTACCTGCTGGGAATCCAGTAGGCTTTGAGGATCGATGCCTTACACAATCTTGGTAGTTGTATGCCAATGATCAGAGCTTCATATTCTGCTTCATTATTTGAGGCCTTGAAACCAAAAGCCACCGATTTCTCCAATACTTCTCCTTTTAGGGTTTTTAGGACAATACTAGCTCTAGAACCTTTCTTGTTTGAAGTACTGTTAGTGTACAACTCCCATTGTTGAGGTTTCAATGCCAAATCTGTAGCAGAGCCTTCTCTGGTGAATTTTGCTATGAAAAGGTGTCCTGGGCTCAAAACGGATATTGAACTCCTCGAGCTCTATAGCCCGCTTAGCCAACCTTTCAGAAGCTTTCGACTTGTGGAGTACAGATCGGAAGGGATGATCTGTGGGCACGGTGATGGCATGTGCTTGGAAGTATGGCCTGAGTTTTCTTGCTGACAGGACCAAAGCATAAACCAAATTTTCAAGACATGTGTCTCTCTTTTCAGCTTCTAAGAATGTCTTTTGTACATAATAAACTGGCTTTTGCATCTTCTATACTTGCCTGATCAAAGACGAGCTGACAGCATAGTCTGAGATACCCAGGTAAAGGTACAGGGGTTTATCAGGCTCTGACGTGGATAGCTACTCTGGACTTCCCAAGTAGGTCTTAAGGTCTTGAAATGCGACTTCGCATTTAGGTGTCTACTCAGACGTTGCTCCCCCTCTTAAGGCTTTGAAGAAGGAAAGACACTTGTCTAATACTGACACGATAATTTTTCTGTGTGTGCTTGTGTGCTATACCCAAGTGTAAGTAATCGTGCAAGAAATATAATACTGGAAGTCTAGGTCGAACCCACAGGGAAGGTTTGGAAATTAATTACCTAGATTAAACTCTAAAAAGAAAAAGAAAATTTAATGCTTAAGGAAACTGTAGAACACAGAGTTCTACGATTAACAACTATTAAAATTAAAAACAACTAAATTACTTTAAACTAATAACTAACTAGTTAACTAGAGCAATATTTTAAAACTAGTTTTCTTAATAAAAAAAGAAGTGTTGGGATCACGCGAATCCACAGTGACCTAGCCATCTACCATGCAATTACGTTAAAGCTCATTAGAGTACATCTTCTACAATATTCCGTATTTTTCTAAAGATAGAAAATCCATAGCCCTTTCATGACTGGGACTATATCATCCAAATTAAGTTCAAAATACATGAAAGCGGTTTAAATCAATAGCTAAGACTCGCACCCACAATGGTGTTAGCATTGAGAGTGGTTTGCAAAAGATATTGAAGAAAAATGCTTTAAGGCTTTAAGTTTAGAGACTGTTTCGACAAACTGAACATTTAGGGACTGTTTGATAACAAATTTGTAAAACAGAAAGTCTAGGAATACTGTATTGAATGTTCTCAAGAATCAGAGATTTTGATCGATCGACGCGCTTTCGATCGATCGATCGAACATCTTCAGGTCTCGATCGATCAAAATGTCTTCGATCGATTGACTGTGTCTCTGCTCCGATCGATCGAAATAACTTCGATCGATCGAACACAGGAATCATTCTGCTGCATGGCAGAGGCTTGAAATCACAGTTTCATCGTGATTTCCCAACCCAAAGACTACTCAGACATAGTCTGGAGTGTCTTAAACTCATTTTTAACGTAAAAGTCCATTAGGGATGCGTTTGGTTGTGATTTTAACATAAAAACTATGAAAACTATAAGTGTAACACTATTTAGCATGCAAGATTGTGATTAACTTTACTAATACTACCAGAAACGATAAACAGATTATAAATGAATTGAAATAACAGAACCTGAGATGATGTATTACGATCAAACTACTTGCAAATCCAAGAACAAGCAAGATTGTACTTTGAAACCTACAAAAACAATATAAACTCTCTAACTCTCTCTATAAAATGATAAAAACTAAAAGTGGGCGTCCTTTTTGATGTGAATACAACTGGTATATATAGAAAAACCTATGGCTAGGGTTACAAAAAATGTCCCCGCTGCGTGCGCGTAGGTTCTGATAAAAGCCATGTTCGATCGATCGAACATCTCTGGATCGATTGAACTTCTGGGGTCTTCAAGCGCTTGAACTGCTTTCGATCGATCGAAACCTTGATCACTCGAGCCTTCTTCGATCGCTCGAAACTCTCTTTTCATTTTGACTTGTCTTCATTAAACCCAAGCACTTCCTTTTATCTTGCTTATTCAATTCTTCACACAGCAACAGTAATGTGCACACATAACCACTAAAACAATACCACTTATCATAGATTAATCATATTGTGTAAAAATTGGCATTGTAATTTAAATTGCAGATAAACAGGGGAATTGTAAACTAATTTAGTGTATTTTCTTCTTTTAGCGCGGTTGTATTTTGCAAATACCCCCGCTTGTCAAATACTTTGGAGATGAAACGGTTTAATGCTGCTAATTTGCCATTCAAGCACTGGATATCCTTCTTCGTCCTGGGGGACTTCATTTCTATGAAGGACTTTGTTTGGCCTAGATCTGCCTCTATTCCCCTCTGAGACACCAGAAAACCCAAGAATTTCCTTGCTGAGGCTCCAAATACGCATTTGGAAGGATTTAGCTTTAGCTAGAACTTTTGAAGGGTCTCGAAGGTCTTTCTCAAATGGCCGATATGATTTTCACTGTGCTTACTTTTTACGAGCATATCGTCGATATATATTTCCATTGACTAGCCAATCTGATCATGGAACATCATGTTGACCAGCCTCTAATAGGTTGCTCTGATGTTCTTTAATCCGAATGGCATAACCTTGTAATAATAGAGACCTCTGTTGGTAATGAAGGATGTTTTTTCTTGATCCAGGGGATCCATCTTAATCTGGTTGAAGCCCGTGTATGCATTCATAAAAGACAGCAGTTCATTCCCCTATATTGAATCCATTAGCTGATCTATCTTGGGAATGGGAAAGATGTCATTCGGGTATGCCTTAATTAAGTCGGTATAATCTATATAGACTCTCCATTTTCCTCCTTTTTTGGGACTACCACAGTGTTAGCCAACCATGCTGGGTAGTGGACCTCCTTGATATGTCCTACCTCTAAAAGTTTGTTTACCTCTGCATTAATAATTTTGTTCCTCTCAGCAGCAAAGGCTCTTCTCTTTTGTCTGACTGGAGGATGAGAAGGGTCAACTGAAAGATGGTGTGTAATAATTTGAGGGTTGATCCCGACCAGGTCCCGAACTGACTAGGCAAAGACCGATATATGCTCCTTCAAGAAAGAGATGAGCGATAACCTTTGCTGGACATCAAGTTGTGTTCCAATTAATCTTAACTGTCATAAGGGGGGATATTTCACTGATTGGGAATTCTTCAACCTCTTCATTGGGTTCCAACACTAAGGGCCTTTCTATATCTAGGTCCTCATCAACCCGCGAATCCAATTGATCCCGAGTTACTTTTTGCGTGGGAGGATGGCTCAATGATTTCTATTTAGCATCTGGCGACTTGAGCACTGTGCAATCGCATTCCCTATCTTCTTACTGATCACCTCGGATGGTCACCACGACTTCTCGGATGATCAGTTTCATGCACTGGTGGAAGGATGACAGTATTATCCCTAAGTTATGGAGCCATTGCCTCCCCATAATAATGTTATAAGGGGAGAAGGAGCTCACAATGTGGAATTCATCTAGGGTTGTGATATAATTAGAATCCTCTCCCACGGTGGTCGGTAACATTACACGACCCTCTGTTACTTTTACCTCTCCACTAAAACTTGTCAAATTGGACTTGGCTGGCTCTATCCTCCTCATATCAAAATCCATTTTCTTTAGAGTGGATAGGAAAATCACATTGACTGAGCTCCCATTGTCAATAAGAACTCTCATGATATCAAAATTGGATATCCTTAGAGAAACAACCAGAGCGTCCTCATACGGGAGGTGAACCCCGATCAAATCCTAGTTGGTGAAAGTGATATGTAGCTCTATCTTTGGCTCCTTTTTAAAACTAAAAATTCACAAAATAATCTCCTTAATTGGTGGCCAGTGTTCATTACTATAGCCTCCTGAAGACATTGTATCCACTCATCATCATCTTTTAGCAGTCCTAATGCAACACATGCTAATGTAGGGTGAGTTACAGTGTTGACTGTGTGCAAATGTTCATATGATCGTGGCCCTCTAACATTTGTCAACAACAAATGCATATGAAAATTCTCTCTTGAATTTGGGCTAGCAAAATACATTCTTCCAATAGCATACCAAGCCTTGTTTTCTCCATGTCCAAATAAACTTTGTCTTATACCAGACAACAATTGATGGAATTCTTGATAAATATACGTTGTGCCCACTCATTGGATTCACAATAGCTAAAAAAAACCAGTAAGGATCGACAACTGCAGCTCAACTCTAGTTGTGATATTATCCACTGACTCAATCGGATCAAAAACAACTTGATGCATTCTGGGTAAATGAAGGGCCAATCGAATTACTGCTAGAAATTCTTCATGCATACCAAACCCAAACAATCGCCAAGCTACTTCTACTAGACCAATATACCTAGCATCTAGATATTATTGGATTTCATCGATTCCTCCGAGAACCATCGTTGCATGATCATGTCCCTTGTGGATATACTTGTGAATATACTTGGCATATCTCATCCCCGCACACACTTCAACATTAATATGACAATTAAACATTCTAGAAAGATGGGCATTATGACATCCCTATAATCTACATTATGCCAACCCATTGGGTACGACTAACCACTATTGCGACAACGATAAATAGGATATCCTTGCTGGTCCATTGTGGTTGTTTTTTAAAAGGCTTTAGGATATCATTTGGTGCACTTTCCATTATCCATACACAGAGCTTCTTTAGTTCGAGCACCGCATGGCCCATGTATCATGCATCTTTGATAGTATCGAAAAGTACAGGATCCTCTTTCGGGCTTGGGAGTTTTGCAGACACTAACATATCAACCTGATCACATGTTCAAATCTTGTCGGGTCCAAGAAGGAATAAAAGAGTGTGCATGCATGTGTGGAAGGCCATGTTTTTGGTATTCAATTGTGTAGACATGGCAACCTTTTTACCAAAAACTCCATTTTTTTTATCTACCTCCTTCATTAAACATCTTCTTTTTAACTCAAAAACATAGGCAATTAAATCTTGACGATCGGTGGGTTTTTGATGCGGCAACAAAGCCTTAACTATCTTAGGCCAGTTTGGATTTACTGTCATGGTAAGAAAAATATCTGGGTTATGGTTGTGTCATGGGATAGCCATTGAATCTTGGAAAATCTCGAACATATGCCTTGGACTTCCAAGGAATGAGGATGGTAAAATTATTCGTCGGCCAATTTGGTCAGGATTCAATCCATCGCGTTCATTAATAACATCAGTTAATTTTTCTAAAGTTTAGAATGAAGTTTTCCCTAGTTCAACTGACAGTAAGTCAATCATTTTTGCTCACTTGTTGCCTAAGCACCAACTAGGAACTCTGTGGGTTGCTGAAACAAACGATAATAGTAGTACTGCATCTGAGAAAGGTGGACTTTGGACGAATAGTTGTGCAATACATCCCATTGTTTTATATCAGGTTCCCATCCAAGCTCACCTCGAGGGAATAACAAAACATAGTACAATGAAAAATAAGCTGGGTGGCACTCATTAATCTGCATTAACCCATTGTTGCCTCTCAAATGTAAAATGATATCCCTCATCGCACTAATTTCAATCCCATCCTCGAATAGTATAACTGCGATTTCATCTGCTGCTGGTAGGATGTAACATCGTCGATCATTCGACATGCTATAATGAAGATGTGCAGGAAGAACTTTTCCTTCTAATTCAGATTGGTATAGGAGTTTGTAAGCCTGACAGTATTTCACTGGGAATGGGTTGTACTATTGTATAGTTTCTAAAATGGATTTTAGAACATCCTTTATTAACTGTGAATTTCTGTGATGACGCTCTTGTAAAGACATATCAGGGTCACAAATATACAATTGAGCGTAACTTGCTACCTGATTGGATTAAGGGATCAGAGCTCTTGTTCTATGATGCAATGCCCCATGAATGGAAAAAGATATGGAACCCCTATCAGTGAGAATTCTTGTATCAAATTTAGCCCTGAGACTTGTAAATGCATTACATGCTTTATACTCTCGAGTGTTTCATCAAAATGATTTTGACCGAACGTCCTTCCCATCATACAAAGTTTGAATCACTGGAGGATGAGGCTTAATCTAGGGGAGTCTAACTTTTCCTTGCAAATATCAAGTTCCAAAATGGGGGTTTGTTATAGATGAACGTGATAATTTCTAATCCATCCAGTGTAGGGCTGAATAGTGAGGACATTCTACATCCATATTGCCTAAAGAATGGCGCGGTAAATTTATGTTGGCATTGAGATTATCTGACATATCCATATTGCCCAAAAAGTTGCGAGGTAAATCTATGTTGGTATTGCGATTATCTGATTCATCATCATTGTTATGTTCCAAGCGTTGACTTGTAGAAGTTGGGATACAATTATAAGGATTCTTTGTAAATACATTGTAGAACAAATTGAGAGTTAAAGTGTACAGACAATAAAGCTTATTCACCTATTAATCTGCGAAGCAGAAGACGTGTTATACGAAGGTAATTCCATCTGTGCCAGGATAATATCATCAGTGTCTATACACAAAGGTTCATTTCCAATGCTTCTTGGCACAGGCGTAGTTTGTAAGACCATCATATTGGAAGGAGATTCCACCAATGTTGAGACAAATGGAAGTTCAGTGGACAGATTCCGTGGAGTTGGCATAGATTGCAAGACTAAACGATTAGATGTAGTTACAGTGTCCACCATTATTGGAGTTGTTTCACCAATAAAACAACCTCTAGAGTTAGGTGTTCGGGGTATAGGACAGGGGCGTGACACCATTACTCGTGTTGGACTTTCATATGACTACGTGATGGACTTCCATACACTTAATTCATGATCTAAAGTTGCACGGCGAAGTTCCCTTACGAGTAACTTCCATACCTAATACATTGCTAATGTTAACCTTACTTTTCACCAAACTGATTTAGTTGAGTGTATCCTTCACATATACATACATATGTGCATATTGTAAAGTTTTGGCTCTTTTGGGTTTGTTGCTTGGGTAGTCTTTTTGTGGCCTTTGGAAACTCTTTAAGTGTGATTGTTTCTGTTGGGATCCAAGGCCAGATTATGAAAGTTTTTGGTTGGTGGGTTTCTATTTATGACTTTGTTTTGGAAGTCTCAAGCAATATTTTGACAACCTGGTGATTGCTTTATTTAGTTTCATCATCTATATAATTAGCTAGAATCTGTGAATATTGTACACTTTTGGTTCTTTTGGGTTTGTTGGGGAGTCTTTTTGTGGCCTTTGTAAACTCTTTAATGAAGGTATGCCTTTGATACTGTACTTGTTTATTCAGTAGTTCTATTAACCCATTCGATCCAATTTTAATGAAATTTATTTTTTAAAAAAATTTAGCTAAGTATTTTTTATCCAATATTTAAAGTTAGTATCCTATGACTTTTGTAGGTATGGATAACTATTTTGGCAATGAATGGAATGGGAATTCTTTAGGTTTTGGCAAGGAAAGCCCATTCCTGTTTAAGTAGAAATAGTCATTCCACTATATGTAGTCACATCAAACAAAGAAATGGAATGAACCCAACTCATTCCTATCTACCAAAGGTGCCCTAAATTCACAAACCACAAAAAGAAAAGTAATCATAGCATAATCATAATATCAAGAACATACATTTTCTTTGCCCTTTCTTTTTCTTATATTGGCTATTAGTTTGTCATTGTCTCTTGCTCACTCCTTCCTTTTACAGTTGCATTCAACATACCCCTTAAAACAATGGTAGAAAAGTAAATTATAAAACACACACCATGTAATAAAAATTGGCAGGATCAGAAAATATTAAATCACAGACCAGTAATTGAAACACTCACCTCATGAAGTATCCCTCTGTTTAATTCACGATCGTAATGAATTATGAGACCTACATTGTTTTTCCTTAACATTTGTGCCTATTATACAAAATATGTTAAGTTTCAATTCATGTTGACATAAAAGCAAAAAATAAAATAGGATATACTCACTGCTTTCTCCAGGTCTTTATCCGTCTGTAAAAAGTTTGAAAGTATTAGTACATACACATGTATAGAACAATTTCATATGTATAACAAATCCATAAATCTTACTTGAACGTATATTGTCATCTCAGCCATCGGAAAAAATCTAGAATTACAATAAAATATATTTTAAATTAGCATGAATACCCCCAAATATATAGCCAGTTAAATCCACTAACCGAGGATTGTATGATGTATATGATCTAAACATGAAAAGTTTACACAAAAATTTAGGGCAACATTACAAAGGTTAAATAAAAGTGATTGGGTTAGTTCAAAATTCATCAATTAAAACATGTAATTGTGATGCCCTTAAATTAACCATAGTAATTGTTGCCGATGGGTAACTTCGATGCAATTTTTTAAACTTCAATCCAATCGTGCCCTAGATAGTGTATTGAGTTTCAAGCAAAAAAAGAAAAAGAAAATTTGACACACTTTTTGTCAACATCCATGAAAGGGAGCAAATAGACAACGAAAATCCATGAAAAAGAGTGCAAAAAAATAAAATAAAGAGGAATACATTTTCTTTCTCTGTTCCTTTCTTTGAGTATGTCATTTTCTCTTTCCTTTTATTGGAGGTTGTTGCTTTCTCCTTTCACTTATGGGAGCAGCGATTTGCATTCACCTTAAAAAATATTGATAAGATAAAGCATTGTCAATACATGTCTCAAAAATCGAGTTATTTAGAAGTAATAAACATACACTATTTATTGATCGCGTTACCTGAGCAAGTATCTCTCTATTTAACTCATTTTCTTCCCGAATTACAATGCTTTTTTTTTTTAATTGTACCTATTGCATAAAACATCTTAAGTTATATTTACTAACTAATAACATGAAATAAAAGGAAAAAAAAATCTACACTCACTATTTTCTTCAGGTCTCCGTCCATCTGCAAAATATTGAAAGAATCAATATAGATAGCTCAACTAAAAAAATAGAACAGTTTTATGTTCATAATAAAATAACCTGAAATCACAAAAAATTAACATAAATGACAAATAAAAAATGAATTGGTTACCTGTGAGTAGCAAATGAAAAAAAATTCAAAGCAAGATTAGCAATGGTGTGGGGCCTTACTATCCCATAGATAACCAAACAGAGGAATTAAAAATGGAATAAAAAGTGTAAAATGAAAGGATATCTATCACAATGGGCAGTAAAAAAAAGGGGATAAAAAAGAAAAAAATGAACCAAACTATAGTAAAAGTTAGTTCTATCTACATGATATCCCTTTTATATTTATAAAATTGAGTATGAAGGTTCTAGATATGCGATACTCTTTTAACCCTTCGAAAGACTGTATGGCTCTGTGTACTAAATCAAGAGTAGATTTAAAACATCGGTGCCATAAAACTACTTAAATTTAGAATAAAGAAAAAGTAAAATTTTAAGAGAGTAGTCATTCTCAATATTCTCTTTTAATCCTTCTAAAGACTGTATCGCTCTGTGTAATAAATCAAGAGCAGATTTGAAACATCAGTGCCATAAAACTGCTTAAATTTAGAATAGAGAAAAAGTGAAAATTTGTATAGAGTAGCCATCCTCAAGATTCTCTTTTAATCCTTCTAAATTAATTGGCTATCACACCCCAACCCGCCTCGGCGAGTTGGGACACGTGTAACAAGCCCACACGTTCAAAACACCCTTAATTCATTAAGAAACACATGAATTGGACATCATAAAACAGCTCCGTTGACAAAATAAATAGACCCAAGGGCTAAATGGTCATTAATAAAGTATAGAAAATTTTATACCAAAAGATAGGTCCTTGAGTCCTGGTTCCAACGCAAAAAACGGCACGCAAATCCGAATTTCCTACTGAGAGTTATGCTTGTTTCCGTAAAAGCTGTCGAGGTTGAACCCAGACTAGCGGATCGATCCGGCCCAAATCCGGATTTAGCAGAATGTTATTTTCTGCAGTTCCTGATGCCGCGGATCGATCTGCACTTGACCCGGATTGATTCAGTTCCTGCAGAAGAGTTTTTCTGCTGCAAAAACACTGCTAAAACAGTTCAAACTTTACCCAAGTACCAAAATTGATTCCCAACATCATTAAAACTCTTGAGAACACCTCCCAAACACCCATGAACATATCAATAACATTTGTAAATCTTTCCAAATCATTCAAAACATCATCCATGTTCATTTAAATGAGACACTAACCATAGAAACTCTAATTCCACCAACTAGTAAGGAAAAATGATTGGTGTTTGCCAAGATGAGTTCAAAACACCATGGCCTTGAAGAATTTCTCAGAAAAACATTTCCAAAACCATGTCAAACCCTTTGGAAAGTTGTTTTAACATCCAATACATTAATCCAAGTATAAGTTGACAACCAAGCACATAGATTTTGCTCATGGATCAAGTTTGGCATTAAACTCTACTTGTTCTCAACATTTGCAAGTCAATACAATAAGGAGTGTCCAAGTCCAAGCTTACAAATAAAACTATTTAGTTCCATTCAAATCCACTCCTAACATACATAACTTATAGCTTGCAAGTTCAACTCATAGTTTGATGTATAGGCCACCATCAACACCCAACTTTACATCTGACGAGTTTCCAAAAAGACCCAAGATACATTTACATTGCCAACAAAAGATACATTCTAAGCATAAACTAGCTAGGCATATGAACACATATACACATGGACACTACTCCCACGCCCACCCGTCGTGCGGATCATTTCCTCTCCTCGTCTCGTTTGGTACCTGCAATGGTTATTCAATAACCACAACAGAAAATATATTTTTTGTTTAAGCTTTCGCTTAGTGAGGGAACTAATCATGCCATTGGAATGCAAAGTATGTAAATGCAACAATCATTATAAATGACAACAAATTGATCTCTGGGAAGTCAAGTCATTCCAGCCACCACCCCCGGGTTCTTCTCACCCCGGATCTTTCTCACTTTTGGCGCATATAGCGCAACACACACTCTCTTGTGACCCCGAAGGCGTCTCTGGCATTTCATTGTGGTCTTCGCCACGTCCTACTCATTGAGGACTTCCTATCCCTTACATATGGGACCTATAAATGGTGACCACTACTTGACTTCCCTTTGATCCATATAAGCACATAGGCAATTTCAACACATAAGCATAGCAATTTCATAAATTTTGACATGCTTTTATCCAAATTCAACAACATATATATACATGAGCATGAGTTTAACAACTATGAACAACAATTATCACATTAACATAGCTAAACATCCAATTGAAAGATTAGGACACTCACCTCTTTGATTTATATGCAACTAAGCTTAGAATTTCCCCAATTCCTTCCCAAGTTTAGCTCAATTTCTAGTTGGTGATAATCCTACACAAGTATGGTACCAAGAACATTGTTTATCAAAAACGGTTGCCGTAAAAACATTGCCGAAAGCGAAAATAAATTACATGCATGTGATCCTCTTACCTCCATGAGTCCAAAAGTGGTCTCGGATTGTGAATCCGATGCCGGACGACGAAGAAACGGCGAGAAACGTCGCGTGGATTTCCGTCGCCGACTCGAGAGCTCTCCGTTCTCTCTTTCCTAAGAATTTCCAGCTGTGTTTAATGTGTAGAGACACATATACCTCATGCATATGTGTTGTCTCCACTTTTCATTATTCCCATTTACACCCCTCAACTTTCTTTAAGCTTTATTATGAAACCCCCTTGTTATTTACGTTAACTACCCATCTTTTCTAAAAGGATTTAATCTAAGTCTCGCGTGGGTCCCAAACGTGGTCCCACATAATTCATGAGGTTACTATTAAACCTACCAATTATGAATTCTATTCAAATACGCCCTCACACGGGTACCAAAACTGGTCCCCTTATCTATCATAAGACATAATAACAACTTTAAGCATTTAAATAAATATGCACATAAACATATAATGACATCAAAATACAATTATTCTAATTAGACCCTCGTTGGGCCCCACTTTTATACCAGTCCCGCCTTTCACAGGACTTTCATCTGTGTCCGCATTTGAACACCTTTTCACATGTGGGTTCATAACCCCACCTTAATTCATCTCATGCATTAATTATCTTTAATTAACACACATTAACACTAAATTAGTCTTCTTTTCCGGGTACAGGTGTTACATTTTTCCCTCCCATTTAAGAAGTTTGTCCCCAAACTTATTCATACCTCATCAGTCGAACAAGTGCGGGTACTTCTCCCTGATCTCATCTTCCCGTTCCCAAGTTGCCTCTTCAACGCTATGATTACGCCAAAGGACCATGACCAACGGAATTGTCTTCGTTCTTAACACTTGATCTTTCCTATTTAGAATCCGTACTGGGTGTTCAACATACGTCATATCTTTTCGGACTTCCAACGGTTTTGGTTTAAGAATATGACTTGAATCTGACACGTAATGTCTGAGCATTGACACGTGGAACACGTTATGAACATGTGCCAATTCTTGTGGTAGTTCCAATCTGTAAGCTACCAGTCCCACTCTATTCAGAATAAGAAAAAGTCCAACATATCTTGGAATCAACTTACCTTTCTTACCAAACCGCGTAATGCCCTTCGAAGGAGAAACTTTCAAGAACACATAGTCACCAATTTCAAATTCTAACGGTCTTCTACCCGTATCAGCATAACTTTTGTAGCAACTTTGTGCGACTTGTAACCGTTGCTTAATCAGCTTAAATTTGTCGGTGGTAATTTGAACAATTTCCGGTCCTAGAAGCTGCTTTTCCCCAACCTCTGTCCAACACACGAGCGATCTACATTTTCTACCATACAATGCCTCAAAAGGCGCCATTCCAATGCTTGTCTGGAAACTATTGTTATAAGAAAACTCAATTATTAACTGCAAGTGAGTTTCCCAGTCAGCCTTGAAATCCATAACACAAACTCTAAGCATATCCTCGAGAATCTGAATAACCAGTTCTGACTGGCCGTCAGTTGGTGGATGAAACGCTGTGCTAAAATGCAAAGTTGTTCCCATTGCTCTTTGTAGCCCTTCCCAAAACCTGGATACAAAAATGTGTATCACGATCTGATACTATAGATACCGGTGCCCCATGCAATCTTACAATCTCTTTAACATAAAGTTCCGCTAACTTTGTCGGTTCTGTGGTCTTAATCGGCAAGAAGTGGGCTGACTTAGTCAACCTGTCAACGATTACCCAAATGCTATCATTAGATCTAGGAGACCTCGACAATCCAGACACAAAATCCATTGTAATGTGCTCACATTTCCATTCCGGTATTTCCAATGGTTGTATCTCCCCCGCGGGTCGTTGATGCTCAAGCTTTACTAATTGACATGTCATGCATTTAGCTATGTATTCAGCGACTTCACGTTTCATACCACTCCACCAATAGACTTCCCTCAAATCTCTATACATTTTCGTACTACCTAGATGCATGGAATACCGAGTACCATGAGCTTCTTCCAAAATTCTTTCTTTTAAATTACCAACATTTGGAACACATAATCGATTGATGTACCATAATACCCCATCATGCAAACTGAACTCTGGTCGCTTACCCTCAGGTAGTTCATCCAAAACCTTTTTCAAGTTTGGATTCAAAAGTTGATTCATTTTAATTTCTCCAATCAAATCAGGTTGTGCTATGATTGCAGTCATTAACCCTCCTTCAACTCTAGGAATAACTTCCAATTCTAGTCGTTCAAACTCTTTCACTAATTCTTCCTGCGCCGTCAATACACATGTCAAACTTTTTGATGATTTCTGACTTAAAGCATCGGCGACCACATTCGCCTTACCCGGATGATATTGAATTTTTAGATCGTAGTCCTTCATTAACTCCAACCATCTTCGTTGGCGCATGTTTAAGTCCCTCTGGGTAAATAAGTACTTCAAGCTTTTATGGTCAGTGAAAATTTCACAAGTTTCCCCGTACAAATAATGTCGCCAAATTTTTAAAGCAAAGATTACCGCGGTAAGTTCCAAATCGTGAGTTGGATAATTCTTCTCACGAGTTCTCAATTGCCTCGAAGCATACGCTATCACCTTGTCCCCTTGCATAAGGACACACCCCAAACCTTGATGAGAAGCATCGCTGTAAATACTAAATCCCCCGGTGCTTGTCGGAATTGCAAGGATCGGAGCAAAAGTCAACTTACTCTTCAATGTCTAGAAACATTCTTCACATTCTTTCCCCCATTCAAACGGAACATCCTTTCGCATAAGTGTTGTCATCGGAGCCGCAATCTTTGAAATATCCTGAACAAACCTTCTATAATACCCAGCCAATCCCAGAAAGCTACGAATTTCTGACACATTGGTTGGTCTCGCCCAATTCATAACGGCTTCTATTTTCTGTGGATCGACTGACACACCTTCTTTAGAAATCACATGGCCAAGAAAGGTAACACTTGACAACCAAAACTCACTTTTCTTCAGTTTTCCAAACAATTGCTTTTCTCGAAGACGTTGCAACACCAATCTCAAATGTCTATCATGTTCTTCCGGACTCTTTGAGTAAATAAGTATATCATCAAAAAAAACGATAACAAATTCATCTAAATACGTTTTAAAGACCTTATTCATTAAGTCCATGAACGCAGCTGGTGCATTGGTTACCCCAAATGGCATTACAAGAAACTCGTAGTGGCCGTATCGAGTTCTGAAGGCCATCTTCTCAACATCCTCGGCCTTTACCTTCAGTTGATGATACCCCGACCTCAAATCAATCTTTGAAAACACCTGAGCTCCTTGTAGTTGATCAAATAAATCATCGATATGTGGCAATGGGTACTTGTTTTTAATAGTTACCTTGTTAATCTCACGATAATCAATACACATCCTCATCGTTTTGTCTTTCTTTTTCACAAAAAGGACCGGTGCACCCCAGGGTAATACATTTGGCCGAATGAATCCCTTGTCTAATAACTCTTGTAACTGAGTCTTCAACTCTTTCAACTCTACCGGAGCCATTCTATATGGTGCCCGTGAAATGGGTTGTGTTCCCGGTATCACATCTATACCAAATTTAACCTCCCTCTCAATTAACACACTCGACAAATCTTCTGGGAATACATCAGGAAATTCCCAACAACTGGTATATATTATAATTTTTGTTCAGTGCTTCTAGTATCCAATATACTACAAAGGAAACCTTTACACCCCTTTCTCAATAAACGACAAGCCTTGATGGCGGATACAAGATAAGGTAGTGACACGACACCTGTCCCTTGAAAAGAAAAGACCATATGAGTCGGTGCTTGGAATTCTGCCCTTTTGTTTTCACAATCAATAACCTCGTGATTAACTGACAACCAA
Source organism: Hydrangea macrophylla (assembly GCA_033977485.1). Lineage (NCBI taxonomy): Eukaryota > Viridiplantae > Streptophyta > Magnoliopsida > Cornales > Hydrangeaceae > Hydrangea > Hydrangea macrophylla. The sequence goes on from CM066987.1 coordinate 104,389,476, forward strand.
TCCATCCCCAATATGACATCAAAATGTTGGATTACTAACGGTACTAGATTCGCTGTTAACACTTCATCATTAATTTTAACTTCAAAATTCCTATAAACTCCCGAACTCACCAAAGATCTTCCCAACGGAACATCAACAGACAAATCATATTCAAGAAGTTCTAAAGGTACATTCATGTTCTTAGCGAATTGATGTGATACAAACGAGTGTGTAGAACCGGAATCCATTAATACATTAGCAGGTATTGAACAGATAGAAACTTTACCTGACATGACCGTGTTAGCAACGGTGGTCTCCCCTGGGTTAAACTAGAAATAACGACCCTGACGTTGTTCTCTTCCTTGTGATTGTTGTTGTTGAGGTGGTCGCGGTGTTGGTGCACTATTCACGGTTGCACTGGAGCCTCTTTGCCTTGGCTTAGGATAATTGCGCATTCGATGTCCAAGCTCTCCACAATTATGGAAAACCATCCCACTATCGTCGGTACGCCTCATCGGAGTGTAAGTATTTGGCCTCACTCCCGGACAATTCTTTGCTACATGCCCCATTTGTCGACAATTATTGCACAGTGTTGTCGGTAGATTGCACACACCCCAATGAAACTTACCACACGTGTTGCACCGCGGCTTATTACTTCCACCACCTGAGGAACCTCTAAAACTTTGTCTTTTCGAACTCCCTTGACCACTATATTGACTTGAACCCGGACGTTTATATTGTTGAGTTACCGGTGCTTGCGAACCTTGTTGATACCCCATATCTCTCTCAGCGATTGAAGCCATATCCAATGCCTCTGCTACTTTATCCAACCATTGCACTGATACTTGACGTCGAATCTCGTCTCTAAGCCCCGTTACAAACTTTCTAGTTCGATCCCCTTCGTTTGGTACTATGTTATCAGCAAATCGTGCCAAACTTGTAAATTTAGCAAAGTATTCCCGAACTATCATCCCTCCTTGTTTCAATTCCATAAACTCTTGAGCTTTCACAGCTTCGAACAATTTTGGAAAGTATTGCTTCTTGAAGAGTACTACGAACTCCCCCCAAGTGTTCGGCCTATCGGGTCCCAATTTTGTACTTCACCAGTACTGTGCTTCTTCTTTTAAAGTATTGGCGGCAAATAAAACCTACTGAGCTTCGGAACACGGAAGAACCCTGAATATCCTCTCCATATCAGATAACCAAAAATCGGCTCTCATTGGATCAGTCTCCCCTCTGAATAATGTCAATTTTTACTTGTAGAATTGTGAAATTGTAGTCACCTCCTCCCTCGGATTAGGATTCGGTTGTTCACGTCTCCCCTCTATCCCATGGGTTTCAACTACTTGTACTAAACCGGCTACAACTATTTCCATTCTTTCCATTTGCGTAGGCGGTGTCGAACCAGTCATTTTCTCTCTGGCATTCACAATACATTTTCACACATACGTTATGTTTATACTTTTTAATGCATGCTCAATATCATTCAACATGCTAAGTAAACGTGTATGCATGATTTACACATTCATTAATCATTTATGCTTATTACGCGTCGTAATCGTCACTCGTCCCCAAGGCTCTAACCTATTGCTTTGATACCAAAAATTGCCACACCCCAACCCGCCTCGACGAGTTGGAACACGTGTAACAAGCCCATACATTCAAAACACCCTTAATTCATTAAGAAACACATGAATTGGACCTCATAAAATAGCTCCGTTAACAAAAAAAATAGACCCAAGGGAAAAATGGTCATTAATAAAGTATAAAAAATTTTATACCAAAATATAGGTCTTTGAGTCCCGGTTCCAACGCAAAAAATGGCACGGAAATCCGAATTTCCTACTGAGAGATATGATTGTTTCCGTAAAAGTTGTCGAGGCTGAACCCAGACTAGCGGATCGATCCAGCCCAAATCTGGATCGATCCGGATTTAGCAGAATGTTATTTTTTTGCAGTTCTCGATGCCCCGGATTGATCCGTAGTTGACCCGGATCGATCCGGTTCCTGTAGAAGAGTTTTTCTGCTGCAATAACACTGCTAAAACAGTTCAAACTTTCCCCAAGTACCAAAATTGATTCCCAACATCATTAAAACTCTTGAGAACACCTCCTAAACACCCATGAACATATCAATAACATTTGTAAATCTTTCCAAATCATTCAAAACATCATCCATGTTCATTTAAATGAGACACTAACCCTAGAAACTCCAATTCCACCAACTAGTAAGGAAAAAGGATTGGTGTTTGCCAAGATGAGTTCAAAACACCATGGCCTTGAAGAATTTCTCAGAAAAACATTTCCAAAACCATGTCAAACCCTTTGGAAAGTTGTTTTAACATCCAATACATTAATCCAAGTATAAGTTGACAACCAAGCACATAGATTTTGCTCATGGATCAAGTTTGGCATTAAACTCTACTTGTTCTCAACATTTGCAAGTCAATACAATAAGGAGTGTCCAAGTCCAAGCTTACAAATAAAAATATTTAGTTCCATTCAAATCCACTCCTAACATACATAACTTATATCTTGCAAGTTCAACTCATAGTTTGATGTATAGGCCACCATCAACACCCAACTTGACATATGATGAGTTTCCAAAAAGACCCAAGATACATTTACATTGCCAACAAAAGATACATTTTAAGCATAAACTAGCTAGGCATATGAACACATATACACATGGACACTACTCACACGCCCACCCGTCGTGCGGATCATTTCCTCTCCTCGTCTCGTTTGGTACCTGCAATGGTTATTCAATAACCACAACAGAAAATATATTTTTCGTTTAAGCTTTCGCTTAGTGAGGGAACTAATCATGCCATTGGAATGCAAAGTATGTAAATGCAACAATCATTATAAATGACAACAAATTGATCTCTGGGAAGTCAAGTCATTCCAGCCACCACCACCGGGTCCTTCTCACCCCGGATCTTTCTCACTTTTGGCGCATATAGCGCAACACACACTCTCTTGTGACCCCGAAGGCATCACCGGCATTTCATTGTGGTCTTCACCACGTCCTACTCATTGAGGACTTCCTATCCTTTACATATGGGACCTATAAATGGTGACCACTACTTGACTTCCCATTGATCCATATAAGCACATAGGCAATTTCAACACATAAGCATAGCGATTTCATAAATTTTGACATGCTTTTATCCAAATTCAACAACATATATATACATGAGCATGAGTTTAACAACTATGAACAACAATTATCACATTAACATAGCTAAACATCCAATTGAAAGATTAGGACACTCACCTCTTTGATTTATATGCAACTAAGCTTAGAATTTCCCCAATTCCTTCCCAAGTTTAGCTCAATTTCTAGTTGGTGATAATCCTACACAAGTTTGGTACCAAGAACATCGTTTATCAAAAACGGTTGCCGTAAAAACGTTGCCAAAAATGAAAATAAATTACATGCATGTGATCCTCCTACCTCCACGAGTCCAAAAGTGGTCTCGGATCGTGAATCCGACGCCGGACGACGAAGAAACGGCGAGAAACGTCGCGTGGATTTCCGTCGCCGACTCGAGAGCTCTCCGTTCTCTCTTTCCTAAGAATTTCCAGCTGTGTTTAATGTGTAGAGACATATATGCCTCATGCATATGTGTTGTCTCCACTTTTCATTATTCCCATTTACACCCCCCAACTTTCTTTAAGCTTTATTATGAAACCCCCTTGTTATTTACGTTAACTACCCATCTTTTCTAAAAGGATTTAATCTAAGTCTCGCGTGGGTCCCAAACGTGATCCCACATAATTCATGAGGTTGCTATTAAACCTACCAATTATGAATTCTATTCAAATACCCCCTCACACGGGTACCAAAACTGGTCCCCTTATCTATCATAAGACATAATAATAACTTTAAGCATTTAAATAAATATGCACATAAACATATAATGACATCAAAATGCAATTATTCTAATTAGACCCTCGTTGGGCCCCACTTTTATACCAGTCCCGCCTTTCACAAGACTTTCATCTGTGTCCGCATTTGAACACCTTTTCACATGTGGGTTCATAACCCCACCTTAATTCATCTCATGCATTAATTATCTTTAATTAACACACATTAACACTAAATTAATCTTCTTTTCCGGGTACAGGTGTTACATTGGCTCTGTGTAATAAATCAAGAGCAGATTTGAAACATCGGTGCCATAAAACTGTTTAAATTTAGAATAAAGAAAAAGTAAAATTTTGTAGAGATCGAATAGCCATCCTCAAGATTGAATGTTGAACCCATATTTAGCTACCATTACGTCAAACATGCAAAATAAATATTAAGGATGTCATTTTTTTTCCTTTTGTTTTTCCTTTTTTCCTTCTAAGGCCTAGAAAAAAGGCCAATGTTGCTGTTTCTTTTATATGATTTTTTTTTGTATTTAAGACCCAAGGCTCTGTTTGGCAATTCAACTTCCTAACACATAGAAGTTTGCCCATAAACTAATTTCCAAATAGGCCTTAACCCAACCCATCTTCTTCCTTGTGTGAACACACTGTGAGTATATATATAGTAGTACGTACGGGCACAGGCGAAAAAAAATGTGTAGCATAATGACTGTAAATATAACCTATAAATTTTTTAGGAACAAAATTAGGCTGTAAATACGCATTTTATCACTTGAAGCGGAGTGACATTACATGATCCATGAAGAAAATAACAGAATTGCTACAGTAAAAGTTAGTTCTAAGAAAGACAGAAAAAATCAGAATAAAAACAGACTTTAGGATCTATTGGGGCTTTGTAATCAAAACCTAGAGAAACAAAAGGTTAACAGTAAAACAACCTCATATAAAAAGGTTAACAAAAGGGGTGTGCAATTTCAAAGTTAGGTTATTAAATAAACACCAAAAGTAGGGCATAGAGACACAAGTAACTAATATTGAGGGTTTTTTCTTCTTTCATTTCAAGTCATAACGTATTTAGCGTATTGAGTTTGCAACAACCTACATGTCAATATTAGTTATTCCAATAATCTAGTTATTTCTAAAACATGTTGTAGAGACCTTCAATAATATTGGATTACTTCAACACCCTCCAATGAAAAATCAATAACTTATTCTTTAAGAACTATGCATTCTCTTGGACCAGATGTTTTGGATGACTAATGTTAGTTGCTGAAGTTTTAGTTCATTCTGTATGCCCCTTTGTCTCTTGCATGTAGATGTCATTTGGTTTTTTTTATTGATTATCCCTTCTTTCAACGTAAATATATTTGCTTTGAGAATTCAATACGAAACACGAAAATTGAAAAATAAGAAGGAAAAAAAACAATGAATACCTTTGATGAATACCTTTGTTGAATGTACCTTTGATGAATGACAATTGTGGTCAATCCTTCCAATGAGTGTACAGAAATTAGGTGTGGACTAATGAATGAAAGAAATGAAACCAATGAGTAATCAAATAAATGGAAACTAATGAGAAATCAAATCAAACAGACCCTTTAACAAACCCTTTACCGCACATGCAAATGATGCACACATGTCACATGTTTGCACAAATACACAAGTTTTCACAAACACCACACACGTCTCTATACACACACACGAGTCACTCTTATACATGCAAACACACACACACACCCACACACACACACATACACACGTAAGCATGCACACACAAACATACACATGCATGACACACAAAGAGAGACGCACACATGGACACACACACACACATAGGCAAACAAAGGTGGTTAGGGGCAATGGTGGGTGGTGGACGGAGAGAGAGAGAGAGAGAGAGAGAGAGAGAGAGAGAGAGAGAGAGAGAGAGTGTGTGTGTGTGTGTGTGTGTGTGTGTGTGTGCTTACATGATGTAATACCCACAGTTTTCATTGTACTTTTATATTACTTTTGACATAAATGAGATTCAATATATTTGCTTTTGCCTTTCGTGTAATACCCTTTTCAATGAATTAAATCGATTGAGAAATTTCCTTTCAATCGATTGAATTGTCTTCAATCGATCGAATTTGTATCTTTTAAATCGATCGAACCTTCCTCAATCGATTGAAACTCTGCTGACCTGAATCCATACTGTAGACACCCCAATTTTGACCAAACTGTCGAATTCAGGGGTTGATTACCTCCGAAAACGATGAGGATAACGTCCGACGGAAGTTTGAAAGTCTTCAAGGTGATTCAAGCTCTTTGGAAGGTTTTTCAGTCTCTATAAAATTTTCAGAGAAAGGAAAGACCGGGTGTTCAGGGAAATTCTGGTGTAAAATACGTGTAAGAGAAAAAAAAACTAGTTTGAAAGATTTGATCTTGGTTTAAAGTATTTCAAGAAAACCCTTTGAAAAAAAAATAAAAAAGAAAAGAAAAGAAAATTTGAAAAAGAAAAGAAAAGAAAAAATATATAATATATAAATAAAAATGGAATTCTGTTTGGCCCGGCACGCGACAAAGTCGGCGGCACTCGCTGAGCACCGCGGACAACTCGCCGAGTACCGCCCACTGTAACAGACTATTTTTTTAAAATATGTATTGAACAAATAAAGATGCCATTGCACATGGGTTTTCATCCTGAATGTACTGAATTAACCTCTCAAGATTGGTCTATATAAGGAGATAGATATCCATTACAAAGAGGAGAAAAATTTTGGAAATAAAATTTAGAAAGAACAATTTGGAGAGATAGAGATAATTGAGAAAGAAGAAGGAAGCCATTAGAGGAGCTTGAAGAACTTGAAGGAGAGCTTGAAGGTTTTGAAGATCTTCATCAAAACAACATAAAATCTTAGGATTGTTGGAGGTAATCCTCTAATTCTCGTCTAGTTTTAGTCTTAATTCAATCACAATTCATAGAATTCTAGGATCTTTTACACAATTTTCAAAAAGTCTCTTCCCCACCTCATTTCATCACACACCACTTGAATTGTGATTGAATTCTTATCTATTTGTTGATTTGGATCTAGTTGATGATGAGATGAGTTTTGAAATTAGCTTTTTTTAAAAGAAAATTTACTTTGGATCATCAGTTGACTTAGATTTTAATTCTCTTTGTTTCTGTTCTTCTTTTGAGATTCACAGGATCTTCAATATCTCACTTGAACTCTCTAGTTTGGATTCTTTAATTTTCTATAAATTTTTATGATTTACATGGGATTTAAAGTTGATCTTAGTTATATTTATACATAATTGGTGGATCCAAGTCTATGTTCATGACTTGGGTCCTCCAATATGAAGTTTCATGGAATTCTCTCCGTATTCCATTGAGATTCATGTGGATTAGATATATTTAGTCTCCAAGGATCATTGACTTGGGAGGAGAATCAATCAAATTAAGTCCTAATTTCTCAAGGATCATCAACTTGAGAGAGGAATTAGGCTTAAGAAGAGCAAATTTTCATGGCTTGATGATTTGGGTTCAACAATGAAATGACAATTCAACAATGGTGCAGTGATTCCAATGACAATCTGTGATCAAAGATTTTTAGTTAAATCACGATCCGTTGAAATTGGACGTGACCAATTGGAATCTGTCTTAATTCATAGATATATCACTGTAATTTTTGTTTTGATGAAATTCTATGGTTAACATGGTTTGGTTTTAGATTTTGCAACCCAAGTACTATCTATCCAAAATTCCAGAACAGTAAGTCAGTATTAAATTGGTTGGATCAGAACCTTAAAGAAGTTTTTTAAGCTTGAAATAAATTTTTTCTGAAGTTTTATGAGTTAATAAGATCCTCTTAAAATATTGAAGTAATACAAGATTCATTTACTATTTTTAGAAAATCATACAAAATCTCTGGATAGAGAGTTTATAAATTATGAGTGATGTCTGGTTTTGGTCCAATTCCCAAAGATTGGACCGTTTGATCTTTGATTTTCTTTTTGGTTTAGAAACTAGACATGCAGAGGCATGACATTCTCCAAAATCATTAAGATCGAACCTTGGGAACTATGCTTTTCCTATTTTTGAAAGTCTGGTCTGCTCTCTGTAATTCCTGGAATTCTGTTATAGATTTGATAGCCATTGTAAATGGTGATCCAAATGACTTTTCTGTGACTTAAGACTTAAACTATGCTTTGAACAAACTTAATTAAGCTTATATATAGAGGCTAAATGATCCAAATCAATGAATGATTCATAGCTTGTCCTTGTTCATGTTCATGTATGCATTATCATCACATGTCTATTGATTCTCGTAATTTAGGACATTGTTTTGTATTATGATAAACTATATTTGGTTGAGCCTAGTCATGGATTACTTTTAATCATGTTGATATTGTACCGTCTCTATATGGACATTACTGTCATTACATTGGCTCCTAATTGAGACTTGTATATCTATAGAGGTGTTGTGACTTCAACAAATTGGAAGGAATTCATGATTTTGTCAACTTTTTCTATGTTTGTTAGATTTATGCTATGGTATAATATTTAGGATTCGATATTATATTGTGTTCAAAGCATGTGGACTAATCCTTTGTTTTGTAGTGCTATGGAGCTACAATTTCTCGATTTTTCTCTAATTTATTTTATTTTTTGATTTTATTGATTTTCGTTTCATGCGCGACACCTTAGATTAGGGTTTGCCTTATGTGTATATATGTGTTAGAGACCCTTTTTCTAGGTTTTCTATTTATTTGCATGCATTACACGTTTCCCATTTCGCGGTTGGATCCCGGGTAAGTTTTCTTGTTACTTATTTGCATGTCATTTTGCTTGCTATTTGAACTATGTGATTTTGTATGCCGTTTTATCGTTAGCAATCTTGTACCTCTTTCGACATGCTTTTGGAATGTATATATATATATATATATCTTTGTTGAGGGCATGCCTAGATTAATAATTCGATTAAAAATGATGTTGAGTAGAGGCCTATCACGAGATAGGATGAGAGGGGATGTTTTAGTCCGCCGGGCTCCTTCCCCTCTCATTGCATAATCCCTGGACCTAGAAATCTCTAGTTCCCAAAAGATCAATGATCATGTCAAAATCAAGTTATTTTATTAACTCTATTAAAAACGTAATATGATGGAAGTAGGGTGTCGAGTCCACAGGGATTCAAACAAGAACAACGTTTGGGAAGTTTATAAACTAATTATAATGCTAAAAGAAAGAAGTAAGAAAAGATGATGAAAAGGAATAAAAATGACTTTGCGTCTTGCAACTTTTTGTTTAATTTTTGGGGGATAAAAGGCAAGTAATACTAGTCTAAAAAGCAATAGGTTTGGATCATTCCCCCCATCTTAGGTCACAACAAGATGAAATGGACTAATGGTTCAAGCACACTCTAAGGTAACATTTCATTGTGGCATATTATCAAACATAAAGAGTGCATCTATGTGTTAGATGAAAGGAGCTTTGAGATTTCCATAAAAACGGATTTGAAGCTAACGTTTGACTATCAAGGATGCTTGACATACAAGATGAAGCCTCTATGGCTTCTAATCTGAATAAATTGTCCACCCTACACTAACTAATCTACTTGGTGGACAAATCACCTATGAAGCCTTCAAAAGGTAGTATTTAAAACCCAAGAGTTTGAACAATCAAATATGATTGACATCAAAGATGAAGACTCCAAGTTTTAAATCTCACACACAACATTTATCAAACATCTGGAGTGAAAAACACACGGTTACATAATATTCCATATAAAATACATAAGGTAGGATTCAAAGTCTAAGTTTTGACAATAAAAAATGCAAGACAAAAAAGATGAAACCCCTAGTTTTGAATCCTACACAAATGAATCCTAGAAATGCTACAACATTAAATCCAAGAGTTCATGATCCACAACCTAAGTAAATATAACTAATAATGAAAAACATAGCAATATCATCAAAAGAAAAGAGATAGAAGATGTACCTAGCCATTAAAACTTCAATCCAAGCTTCAAGTTTACAATAATGAATAAAAATGGAGGGGAACCCAAGGGGGTTCCAAAATGAGAGCAAAGAACCCTAAAAAACTTAATCTCCCTAGAAAATGACAACTATTTCTATTTATTCAAAACCACAAGAATGGCAAACTTGTAAATAAAAGAGGGGAAAACACAACAGGAGCAGATCGATCCCAAACAAAATCTGGATCGATCCACTATTCATTTGGGCAATTGGTATCTGCTCAGGAAGCCGCGGATCGATCCGCCCTTTGGATCCGGATTGATCCATCTCAGGATTCTTGTCGCAAAATGTTTTTTCAAGACTGCAGATTGATCTGCTTCTGTTGATTCTGGCAATAGGTTCCTCTAAATATGCGGATCGATCCGCATTGACAGGCCAAATCGATCCGCTTCGGCTGAAGGTCATTCCTTGCCCTTTTTACCAAATGAAGGCCATAAAGAAACAGATCCCACTTCGGTCAAGTCACCACACACTACAAGAAATAGAATTTTATTAGCAACAAGTAAACAATAAACAAGAATAATAAAAGCACAATTAATCCATTAAATCTCCCGACGTAGGTCATAATTCGTGTCCAATAAGAGTAAAATCATGAAGTCAAGAATGCAATATTGAACATGAATCAATCAGTTTACTTTTTAAATGGTTTCTTAATTTTCCTTAAAAAAAAAAAAGTGGCGACTCATATTTAAATTTGAAAAGCGTGGTTAGCCTGTGATATCCGCACATACGTGGACTCACTTTCAATCGATCGACCCCACTTTAATCGATCAAAAGTGATTGAACTTGTAAACCAAGTTTATTTTGTGTGGCCAATCTTTGCCCCTCTCTCTCTCTCTCTATATATATATATATATGTATTATACAAACACACTTATGGGCTTGCTAAAAATTCACAGAGAGAGATAGTTTATATACACACACACATTTATATATATAAATACATACACACCCGTATATATATACACATACACAAACACACATTCTCTCAAGCTGAAGGAAGAAGAAGAAGAGGGTAGACGGAGAAGAGTGACAGGGAAGAAGAGGCTGCGAGGAAGAGAAGGAGAAATAAGATAGAGGAGACCACCCCGAGCTCGCCAACATCATCGACTTTAACGGTGAGTGCCTATACTTACTTAGTAGCATAGATATGTTCGTATATATGTGTTTTGGTAAGAGTAAACGGACCCTAAACGTGCGAGGGAGGTCCAGTTCAGTCTGAGAAGAAAACCATTTCTCAATCGATCGAACTTGGTTTTGTATAATTGAACTTATGTCAATCGATAGAACTTTAACTTTGTCAATCGATCGAACTCGACTTCAATCGATCGAACTTAGCTTTACCTCAATCGAATGAAATGACTTCAATCAATTGAACATGACAGAATCTTAAATATCTAGTCTGTTTATACTTGATAAACTGCTAAGCTATTTTATATAATGCAGTGGTTATTGGTAGCTATATTGGAATAATACACATGTTAAATAATGGGCTTAATGCATTGAACAACGGAATCATTTGTATAATAAGGTTGTTAATCGAAATAAGAAGTCAACATGCATAGTAGTGGGTCTATTGACCGCAGAGGTCGATACTATTTATATTTAGGCATGTGAATGTGGTCGCAATGATCGTATGATGTTGGGTGAGGGACACTAACATGCTGGGATAGGACCGGGATTACATGTGAAGCTTATGTATGATAGAGTTGGACTGCATGTCAGGCTTACATATGATACAGTTGTTGGAAAAACAGGTTTAAATGAAAAGTTTAAACGCGCAGCGGAAAAATCAAGTTATGAAACTTTATTGGCATGCCTGGATCTACTACTCGTCAATTCTACAGATACGCACAAGAGGGGACACGAGTTATACCTTAGTGTCTTGAACCCAATTCTGATCTTCAACTTCCAGCAGCCTCCACTAGATGATCTTCACCCTTATGACTCCTGCGGATGCCTGCCAGAAAGACTAGGGTTGGTGGGAACCCTAATGGAGAGGATAGAGAAGGTTTTGGGACTCCAAAACAGTTTCTGCAGCTTCTGACGTTCAAAACGACGAACAACCTTTTCCAGAACGCAGCTGCCCTATTTATAGATTCCCAGAACCGACCTAGACTTCGAGCGATCGAAGTGCCTTCGATCGATCGAACATTCGATCGATCGAACCATCTTCGATCGATCGAACCTTCAGACTTCAATCGATCGAGACATCTTCGATCGATCGAACCTGTCTGGACATCATCCTCAAGCATCTTTCCAAGCATCCTGGCGGAGCTAAGAGTGGGACCTCCTAGGCTCTTTATTGTTGGCTCAGACCAGTTTGTTAATTACCATGACCAAACTCTTTGATCAGCAAACTAACTAACTGGTCAGTTAAAGTTTACTCCACTATAAAACGATAACTGAACTCCAACGCAAAAGAACATATCCGAAGCGATAACTAGACTTGTATGGTGTACTAATGTCCCTCTACCGTCAGCATTCGTAATCATATTCAGGTAATCGGATAACTGTTACTGTCAACCTGAATCATGATTACTTCTTGTATTCCTTGAGTCCCATTCACCTCTCATGATTACCAAACATGTTGATAACTCTTATCAACAAGACTGCAGTACTCAGTAATCGACTTGGTGACATTCTCAAGGGAATGCTTACTCTGAAACAGAGGGTAGATTCTATCTTGACAATGCATGTTCACAACCCTATGAACATGACATACCCAAGATACCCAGGTGTTGATCTTTTATAGACCTCACTGATTGGTAAATCAAAGCAGTCATATCCACAGTCTGTGTTCATAATCGTCTCAAGATTGAGAACACGTACCTTATACAAGTTATGAGTTCCTATTGACTGTTTGACAGCCTTAAGCGTCAATAAGAAACTCAGGTCCGTCAATGCACTATAAGCACTAGCATATCAACTAAGAGCTACACTCTAGTGATTGAGATTAATCACTCCATCCAATGGTAGTTAATTATGCTACAGTGTAGACTTGATGAGGTATCCAGTCTCATCATCCACTGTGACACATTCTAAGTATTAAAGAATAGTAATTCGTATCTCACTTGTGTGCATCTCATACACACACGAATTACTTACTATAATACTTAAGGATTAACAATCATCTCATGAAAAGAATATACACAATAAAATGTAAAGCTGATATCCATATATTAAAATGTCAATGTCTCATACAGAAAGTAATGGTTTGAGGGCACAAACCCAACAAACTCCCACTTGCACTCATAACCATTCAGAACTACATCTAAGACCTAGACTATCTAGATGACGATCAAAAACCTTCTGTGGCAAGGCCTTTGTAAACGGATCAGCAAGATTGTCAGCTGTGGCAATCTTGGTGACAGTCACATCTCCACGTTGAACAATATCTCGGATAAGATGATATTTCCGCTCTACGTGCTTTCCCTTTCCGTGGTTCCTTGGCTCCTTGGACTGAGCCACTGCCCCACTATTATCACAATAAAGCGTAATAGGCGACAGCGATGCTGGTACCACCTCGAGTTCCATAAGGAACTTCTTGAGCCAAACAGCTTCCTTTGCGGCTTCACAAGCAGCCACATACTCAGCTTCTGTAGTTGAGTCTGCAATGCATTTCTGCTTAATGCTCCTCCAACTGACAGCACCACCTCCCAAGGTAAAGAGATGACCGGACGTCGACTTCCTCGAATCTTTATCTGACATAAAGTCCGAGTCAGTGTATCCCACTGGAATTAACTCACTACCACCGTACATAAGCATGTAATCTTTAGTTCTTCTCAAGTACTTAAGAATGTGCTTAACGGCTGTCCAGTGCTCTGGACCCGGATTCGACTGATATCTGCTAACCATGCCAACGGCAAAGCAGATATCTGGTCTAGTGCATAACATCGCATACATGAGACTTCCCACTGCAGAAGCATAGGGAACTCCTGTCATGCGATTCCTCTCCTCCTGTGTCTTTGGACATTGGTCCTTGGAGAACGCTAAACCATGCCTGAAAGGTAACAAACCTTTCTTCGAATTATCCATTGAAAACCTAGTTAGCACCTTATCGATATAACCAGCTTGAGATAATCCCATTATCTTTCGCTTGCGATCCCGAAAGAGCTTTATCCCAAGAATATAGCTCGCCTCTCCTAGATCCTTCATATCGAAAGTACTAGCTAGCCAAACCTTGACCGTTGACAATGCCGCTACATCATTTCCAATGAGTAGAATGTCGTCAACGTAAAGCACAAGAAAAGCCACCACTTTCCCTTCACTCTTCTTGTATACACAAGGTTCATCCAGATTCTGTATGAAACCAAACGATTTGACCGCTTGGTCAAATCGTATGTTCCAACTTCTGGATGCCTGCTTAAGCCCATAAATGGACTTTTGCAACTTGCATACCAAGTTACCTTTCCGACCAGCTATGAACCCTTCTGGTTGTTGCATATAGATGTCCTCCTCAAGATTGCCATTCAAGAATGCAGTCTTGACGTCCATCTGCCAGATCTCAAAATCTAGGCATGCAGCAACGGATAAGAGTATTCTGATGGACTTGAGCATGGCCACCGGCGAGAAGGTTTCCTCATAGTCAATGCCCTCCCTCTGAGTATAACCTTTCGCAACAAGCCTTGCCTTAAAGGTCTCAACCTTTCCATCAGATCCTCTTTTCCTCTTGTAGACCCACTTACAGCCAATGGGTTTAATATTGGCTGGAAGTTCTACAAGATCCCAGACCTGATTAGAATCCATAGATTCCAATTCAGCCTTCATAGCTTTAACCCAATGAGCTGAATCAACATCAGCCATTGCCTCTTCGTATGTGGTAGGATCAGATTCAGATTCTATGGAGACAGCTTCAAAAACTTCTCCTAAGAACATGTATCTATCAGGCTGGCTGATAATCCTCCCACTACGACGAGGTACTGGTGCGGAAATAGGTAAAGAAGTGGTGTTTTCCTGATTTACATCGTTATTAACTACGGGTTGGACTGAGGGCTCTCCTTCTATCTCTCTAAGATCTATCCTTCCCTTAGGTTTATGGTTCATGATATAATCATCCTCCAAGAAAATAGCATTCGTACTGACGAACACCTTCTGTTCTCTTGGATCATAAAAATACCATCCATAAGTACCCTTTGGATACCCCACGAAGTAACATACTTCCGATCTAGAATCCAACTTGCTCATCTTTCCTTTTAGCACATGTGCCGGACATCCCCATATCCGGAGATGTTGCAAAGAAGGCTTGCGCCCAATCCACATCTCTCGTGGTGTCCTGGGAACAGATTTGCTTGGTACTAGATTTAGTATGTAAGCAGCGGTTTCCAAAGCATAACCCCAAAGAAATAAAGGTAACTCAGAATAACTCATCATTGACCTAGTCATGTCTAAAAGAGTCCGATTCCTTCTCTCCGCTACACCATTTTGCTGAGGCGTGCCAGGTGCAGTCAACTGTGACAGAATCCCATTCTGTACGAGGTGATCAATAAATTCATTAGAGAGGTACTCGCCACCTCGATCAGATCGAATGGCCTTGATATGTGTGCCCAATTGCTTTTCCACTTCAGCCCTAAACTCTTTGAACTTTTCAAAGGCTTCAGACTTGTGCTGCATTAGGTACACATATCCATACCTAGAGTGGTCATCAGTAAATGTTATGAAATACTCATAACCACCCCTTGCTCTAATATTCATTGGTCCACACACATCAGTATGAACTAATTCCAACAATGCATTGGTTCTATTGCCCTTTGCAGGAAAGGGCCTTTTGGTCATCTTACCCTCTAAACAAGACTCGCAGACTTCTATTGGTTCGAGAACCAAATCGCCTAAGACCCCTTCTTTGACTAGTCTGCCAATCCTATTTAGATTGATATGACCAAGCCTCATATGCCAAAGCTTTGTTGGATTAGTGGAAGGTCTCTTTCTTTTAGATGGTACAGTTACCACTGAGTTATTAAGTTCCATACAAGAATCTTTAGAAATATTGGGAGTAATCACATATAAACCATTTGATTTAACACCAGAACATATAAAAGAACTATTTCTTTTAATCACAACTTCAGTTCCAAAATGAAAAGAATAACCATTATTCGATAAATTAGAAACTGAAATTAAATTACGTCTCATTGAAGGGACGTAAAGTACATCTGATAAAATCAAAACTTTATTGTCTAGAAATTCTAAAACTACGACTCCTATAGCAACCGCAGAAACGGTTGCGCTAGAACCTAGAGTAAGTACGATTTCCCCATCACTGCACTTCCTGGTTGATCTGAACCCCTGTAATGAATTACAGATATGGTTAGTCGCACCAGAATCAATGCACCAAGTGTTTGAAGTATCCGTTATAAAACTTACTTCAATCACATGTGATTCAATCATACCTTGAACTCTTGTAGCTAAGAATTCTGGACAGTTCCTCTTCCAGTGGCCCTTCTCACCGCATTGGAAACACTTTCCTTTGCCTTGGCCACCCACCTTCCCTTTGCCCTTACCTTTTCCCTTAGATTTTGCAATCTTAGGGACCGGTCCAACACTTGAACCTCCAGTGCTAGCCTTCTTCTTCCCTTTCTTTCCTTTCGGCACAGATCGGGAAGAGGAAGCGCTTTTCTCAACGTTTAAAACGCTGCCCCCAGGTTTGATCACCCCTTCCGCTGCCAATAAAGAGCTCATCAATTCGCTCATTGAAAAATCCATTTTATTCATATTATAATTCAGTTTAAATTGAGCGAATGATGGCGACAGCGTATTGAGGATCATATCAACTTGGGTCTGTGCATCGATGTTAGCACCTAGGGTCTCCAGCTCGTTTAAATAACCAATCATTTTCAAAACATGTTCTTTGACTGGAGTCCCTTCCGACATCTTAGCACTCATTATCTTCTGCATAGCTACCTGTCTGGCAGGCCTGCCATGCTCCCCAAACATCTTTTTCAGGGATGTGATAATGTCACTGGCAGAATCGTTCGATTGGAATTGGTGTTGTAACACACCAGCCATTGAGGCCAGAATGTAACAACGGGCCATTCCATTCGACTTCTTCCATTTGTCGAACTCGCGTCTGGCAGCTGCCGAAGCATTTGCCGCGGGTTCTTCAGGGCTTGGGGTGGTGAGGACATATATGTGATCCTCCGCAGTTAACACGATGTCAAGATTACGTTTCCATTCAGTGTAGTTGTTTCCAGTTAACTTGTTTTGAGTGAGTATGGTGGCAAGTGGACTAAATGCAGATCCAGACATTATGATTTACTGAAAAAATCAAAACAAAATAAATATGGATATCAGAATTTGACAGTTTGAAATAAAAGAATCCTTTTAAAACTCTTATTTTAAAACTAAGTCGCCGGAATATCGAAACGAAAGAATAAAGCCTCCGTGTGGTGGTCAATGTTCGATCTTTCAATTTATCATAACTTATCCGCTATGCAACTCTTGCAAAACAAGTTATGACTTCCGAACCTATTTGATCTCTAAGTTTCTGAATAATGCCCCGTGTGGGATCCCTTATCCATAGCTTAGCTAGTGTGTACCATTAACTAGGATCCAATCACAACCGTCTCAAGTAGCGCCTCCGTATGGTGGTCACCCTCTAACACGTCTGATTGACCCTTATCAAAAGAAGTTCACATCTAGTAACCAATGAGTAATGCATCCTCCGTATGGAATGATCACCCCTGGCGAGGTGACACAGAATGCATCACTCATCTTACAGTGAACCGTTAATGGAAGATCGTGGGTGTAATTAATAAGACCCTCTCCCACTAGATTTAGTAAAAAAGGATTTTGCTTTTTGAGAAAATCTGTTTCTACACACTTCCCATAAACATCTAATGTTTACTAATGTGTTGAAAACGGTTTTTGAATTTTATTTTAGAAAACTTGTTTTGCGTGCATGCAACAATGTATTGTACGCCAATCACAAACAAAGCACATAAAACAAAAAACTAAAATGAAATAAAAGACATCCAAACGATGCCTCTATCTCCCATGGCTCTATCTCCATAGAACCTGCTTTTGGTTTGATCGCCTCCAGCTCCATCTTCATGGACAACGGCTCCTTGCTCCATCTTCATGGATATTCTAATTCTATTACATTGAACCTATGCCTCTTTTGAAGCTTACAATTTATCTAGAAATAGAAATAGCAACAACAAAATAAAAGGCTAGGGAAACCGGTGCGACTTTCCTTTTCGTAGGATTGAAGTCGCAGCGCCCTTTACATCTGCCTTAAAACCAAACCAAACTTAAAATAACACACCAATCTAAAACATTCAAACACAAAATTAAATGCTCTTGGCGCCATGGGAGATAGCGACTAACTTTTGCTGCAAAAGGTTAGTTGAACACACATCCACGCATATATATAACAAAATATAACTATTGGAACCCTTAATTGATTCACACAGTATATAAACTCTTTACATACTGAATTAGAACTCAAAACAGCATCTAACTTCTCTGTCATAGTTCGATCGATCGAAGACCGTTCGATCGCTCGAACCTTCGATCGATTGAACACTGTTCAATCGCTTGAACATTCTATTTCACAGAATGATTAAAAATTTTGCAGAATACGTTAAAATTAAACTTTTAATTTCAAAATACTTTTAAAAACTGTGAAACAGAAAACCTGACAAAGAGTCTGTCTCGATCGATCGAACTCTATTCGATCGCTCGAACAACAGAAGGTTTCGATCGATCGAAACCTGTTCGATCGCTCGAGTACAGAGCGTTCGATCGATCGAGACTACTTCGATCGATCGAACCCATCTTGCATCCAATGCAATCACAGATTTGTATACTGCTGTGATAACACTGCAGAAACAGATCTGTGACGATGCAGTTTCGAAAGCAGTTCTAAAATCAACATGCAAATCAAAATGGTGTTCCAAAAAACGCATCTATAGATCCAAACGAGCGTGGCTCTGATACCAATTGTTGGAAAAACAGGTTTAAATGAAAAGTTTAAACGCGCAGCGGAAAAATCAAGTTATGAAACTTTATTGGCATGCCTGGATCTACTACTCGTCAATTCTACAGATACGCACAAGAGGGGACACGAGTTATACCTTAGTGTCTTGAACCCAATTCTGATCTTCAACTTCCAGCAGCCTCCACTAGATGATCTTCACCCTTATGACTCCTGCGGATGCCTGCCAGAAAGACTAGGGTTGGTGGGAACCCTAATGGAGAGGATAGAGAAGGTTTTGGGACTCCAAAACAGTTTCTGCAGCTTCTGACGTTCAAAACGACGAACAACCTTTTCCAGAACGCAGCTGCCCTATTTATAGATTCCCAGAACCGACCTAGACTTCGAGCGATCGAAGTGCCTTCGATCGATCGAACATTCGATCGATCGAACCATCTTCGATCGATCGAACATTCAGACTTCAATCGATCGAGACATCTTCGATCGATCGAACCTGTCTGGACATCATCCTCAAGCATCTTTCCAAGCATCCTGGCGGAGCTAAGAGTGGGACCTCCTAGGCTCTTTATTGTTGGCTCAGACCAGTTTGTTAATTACCATGACCAAACTCTTTGATCAGCAAACTAACTAACTGGTCAGTTAAAGTTTACTCCACTATAAAACGATAACTGAACTCCAACGCAAAAGAACATATCCGAAGCGATAACTAGACTTGTATGGTGTACTAATGTCCCTCTACCGTCAGCATTCGTAATCATATTCAGGTAATCGGATAACTGTTACTGTCAACCTGAATCATGATTACTTCTTGTATTCCTTGAGTCCCATTTGTTGGAAAAACAGGTTTAAATGGAAAGTTTAAACGCGCAGCGGAAAAATCAAGTTATGAAACTTTATTGGCATGCCTGGATCTACTACTCGTCAATTCTACAGATACGCACAAGAGGGGACACGAGTTATACCTTAGTGTCTTGAACCCAATTCTGATCTTCAACTTCCAGCAGCCTCCACTAGATGATCTTCACCCTTATGACTCCTGCGGATGCCTGCCAGAAAGACTAGGGTTGGTGGGAACCCTAATGGAGAGGATAGAGAAGGTTTTGGGACTCCAAAACAGTTTCTGCAGCTTCTGACGTTCAAAACGACGAACAACCTTTTCCAGAACGCAGCTGCCCTATTTATAGATTCCCAGAACCGACCTAGACTTCGAGCGATCGAAGTGCCTTCGATCGATCGAACATTCGATCGATCGAACCATCTTCGATCGATCGAACCTTCAGACTTCAATCGATCGAGACATCTTCGATCGATCGAACCTGTCTGGACATCATCCTCAAGCATCTTTCCAAGCATCCTGGCGGAGCTAAGAGTGGGACCTCCTAGGCTCTTTATTGTTGGCTCAGACCAGTTTGTTAATTACCATGACCAAACTCTTTGATCAGCAAACTAACTAACTGGTCAGTTAAAGTTTACTCCACTATAAAACGATAACTGAACTCCAACGCAAAAGAACATATCCGAAGCGATAACTAGACTTGTATGGTGTACTAATGTCCCTCTACCGTCAGCATTCGTAATCATATTCAGGTAATCGGATAACTGTTACTGTCAACCTGAATCATGATTACTTCTTGTATTCCTTGAGTCCCATTCACCTCTCATGATTACCAAACATGTTGATAACTCTTATCAACAAGACTGCAGTACTCAGTAATCGACTTGGTGACATTCTCAAGGGAATGCTTACTCTGAAACAGAGGGTAGATTCTATCTTGACAATGCATGTTCACAACCCTATGAACATGACATACCCAAGATACCCAGGTGTTGATCTTTTATAGACCTCACTGATTGGTAAATCAAAGCAGTCATATCCACAGTCTGTGTTCATAATCGTCTCAAGATTGAGAACACGTACCTTATACAAGTTATGAGTTCCTATTGACTGTTTGACAGCCTTAAGCGTCAATAGGAAACTCAGGTCCGTCAATGCACTATAAGCACTAGCATATCAACTAAGAGCTACACTCTAGTGATTGAGATTAATCACTCCATCCAATGGTAGTTAATTATGCTACAGTGTAGACTTGATGAGGTATCCAGTCTCATCATCCACTGTGACACATTCTAAGTATTAAAGAATAGTAATTCGTATCTCACTTGTGTGCATCTCATACACACACGAATTACTTACTATAATACTTAAGGATTAACAATCATCTCATGAAAAGAACATACACAATAAAATGTAAAGCTGATATCCATATATTAAAATGTCAATGTCTCATACAGAAAGTAATGGTTTGAGGGCACAAACCCAACAAACTCCCACTTGCACTCATAACCATTCAGAACTACATCTAAGACCTAGACTATCTAGATGACGATCAAAGACCTTCTGTGGCAAGGCCTTTGTAAACGGATCAGCAAGATTGTCAGCTGTGGCAATCTTGGTGACAGTCACATCTCCACGTTGAACAATATCTCGGATAAGATGATATTTCCGCTCTACGTGCTTTCCCTTTCCGTGGTTCCTTGGCTCCTTGGACTGAGCCACTGCCCCACTATTATCACAATAAAGCGTAATAGGCGACAACGACGCTAGTACCACCTCGAGTTCCATAAGGAACTTCTTGAGCCAAACAGCTTCCTTTGCGGCTTCACAAGCAGCCACATACTCAGCTTCTGTAGTTGAGTCTGCAATGCATTTCTGCTTAATGCTCCTCCAACTGACAGCACCACCTCCCAAGGTAAAGAGATGACCGGACGTCGACTTCCTCGAATCTTTATCTGACATAAAGTCCGAGTCAGTGTATCCCACTGGAATTAACTCACTACCACCGTACATAAGCATGTAATCTTTAGTTCTTCTCAAGTACTTAAGAATGTGCTTAACGGCTGTCCAGTGCTCTGGACCCGGATTCGACTGATATCTGCTAACCATGCCAACGGCAAAGCAGATATCTGGTCTAGTGCATAACATCGCATACATGAGACTTCCCACTGCAGAAGCATAGGGAACTCCTGTCATGCGATTCCTCTCCTCCTGTGTCTTTGGACACTGGTCCTTGGAGAACGCTAAACCATGCCTGAAAGGTAACAAACCTTTCTTCGAATTATCCATTGAAAACCTAGTTAGCACCTTATCGATATAACCAGCTTGAGATAATCCCATTATCTTTCGCTTGCGATCCCGAAAGAGCTTTATCCCAAGAATATAGCTCGCCTCTCCTAGATCCTTCATATCGAAAGTACTAGCTAGCCAAACTTTGACCGTTGACAGCGCCGCTACATCATTTCCAATGAGTAGAATGTCGTCAACGTAAAGCACAATAAAGGCCACCACTTTCCCTTCACTCTTCTTGTATACACAAGGTTCATCCAGATTCTGTATGAAACCAAACGATTTGACCGCTTGGTCAAATCGTATGTTCCAACTTCTGGATGCCTGCTTAAGCCCATAAATGGACTTTTGCAACTTGCATACCAAGTTACCTTTCCGACCAGCTATGAACCCTTCTGGTTGTTGCATATAGATGTCCTCCTCAAGATTGCCATTCAAGAATGCAGTCTTGACGTCCATCTGCCAGATCTCAAAATCTAGGCATGCAGCAACGGATAAGAGTATTCTGATGGACTTGAGCATGGCCACCGGCGAGAATGTTTCCTCATAGTCAATGCCCTCCCTCTGAGTATAACCTTTCGCAACAAGTCTTGCCTTAAAGGTCTCAACCTTTCCATCAGATCCTCTTTTTCTCTTGTAGACCCACTTACAGCCAATGGGTTTAATATTGGCTGGAAGTTCTACAAGATCCCAGACCTGATTAGAATCCATAGATTCCAATTCAGCCTTCATAGCTTTAACCCAATGAGCTGAATCAACATCAGCCATTGCCTCTTCGTATGTGGTAGGATCAGATTCAGATTCTATGGAGACAGCTTCAAAAACTTCTCCTAAGAACATGTATCTATCAGGCTGGCTGATAATCCTCCCACTACGACGAGGTACTGGTGCGGAAATAGGTGAAGAAGTGGTGTTTTCCTGATTTACATCGTTATTAACTACGGGTTGGACTGAGGGCTCTCCTTCTATCTCTCTAAGATCTATCCTTCCCTTAGGTTTATGGTTCATGATATAATCATCCTCCAAGAAAATAGCATTCGTACTGACGAACACCTTCTGTTCTCTTGGATCATAAAAATACCATCCATAAGTACCCTTTGGATACCCCACGAAGTAACATACTTCCGATCTAGAATCCAACTTGCTCATCTTTCCTTTTAGCACATGTGCCGGACATCCCCATATCCGGAGATGTTGCAAAGAAGGCTTGCGCCCAATCCACATCTCTCGTGGTGTCCTGGGAACAGATTTGCTTGGTACTAGATTTAGTATGTAAGCAGCGGTTTCCAAAGCATAACCCCAAAGAAATAAAGGTAACTCAGAATAACTCATCATTGACCTAGTCATGTCTAAAAGAGTCCGATTCCTTCTCTCCGCTACACCATTTTGCTGAGGCGTGCCAGGTGCAGTCAACTGTGACAGAATCCCATTCTGTACGAGGTGATCAATAAATTCATTAGAGAGGTACTCGCCACCTCGATCAGATCGAATGGCCTTGATATGTGTGCCCAATTGCTTCTCCACTTCAGCCCTAAACTCTTTGAACTTTTCAAAGGCTTCAGACTTGTGCTGCATTAGGTACACATATCCATACCTAGAGTGGTCATCAGTAAATGTTATGAAATACTCATAACCACCCCTTGCTCTAATATTTATTGGTCCACACACATCAGTATGAACTAATTCCAACAATGCATTGGTTCTATTGCCCTTTGCAGGAAAGGGCCTTTTGGTCATCTTACCCTCTAAACAAGACTCGCAGACTTCTATTGGTTCGAGAACCAAATCGCCTAAGACCCCTTCTTTGACTAGTCTGCCAATCCTATTTAGATTGATATGACCAAGCCTCATATGCCAAAGCTTTGTTGGATTAGTGGAAGGTCTCTTTCTTTTAGATGGTACAGTTACCACTGAGTTATTAAGTTCCATACAAGAATCTTTAGAAATATTGGGAGTAATCACATATAAACCATTTGATTTAACACCAGAACATATAAAAGAACTATTTCTTTTAATCACAACTTCAGTTCCAAAATGAAAAGAATAACCATTATTCGATAAATTAGAAACTGAAATTAAATTACGTCTCATTGAAGGGACGTAAAGTACATCTGATAAAATCAAAACTTTATTGTCTAGAAATTCTAAAACTACGACTCCTATAGCAACCGCAGAAACGGTTGCGCTAGAACCTAGAGTAAGTACGATTTCCCCATCACTGCACTTCCTGGTTGATCTGAACCCCTGTAATGAATTACAGATATGGTTAGTCGCACCAGAATCAATGCACCAAGTGTTTGAAGTATCCGTTATAAAACTTACTTCAATCACATGTGATTCAATCATACCTTGAACTCTTGTAGCTAAGAATTCTGGACAGTTCCTCTTCCAGTGGCCCTTCTCACCGCATTGGAAACACTTTCCTTTGCCTTGGCCACCCACCTTCCCTTTGCCCTTACCTTTTCCCTTAGATTTTGCAATCTTAGGGACCGGTCCAACACTTGAACCTCCAGTGCTAGCCTTCTTCTTCCCTTTCTTTCCTTTCGGCACAGATCGGGAAGAGGAAGCGCTTTTCTCAACGTTTAAAACGCTGCCCCCAGGTTTGATCACCCCTTCCGCTGCCAATAAAGAGCTCATCAATTCGCTCATTGAAAAATCCATTTTATTCATATTATAATTCAGTTTAAATTGAGCGAATGATGGCGACAGCGTATTGAGGATCATATCAACTTGGGTCTGTGCATCGATGTTAGCACCTAGGGTCTCCAGCTCGTTTAAATAACCAATCATTTTCAAAACATGTTCTTTGACTGGAGTCCCTTCCGACATCTTAGCACTCATTATCTTCTGCATAGCTACCTGTCTGGCAGGCCTGCCATGCTCCCCAAACATCTTTTTCAGGGATGTGATAATGTCACTGGCAGAATCGTTCGATTGGAATTGGTGTTGTAACACACCAGCCATTGAGGCCAGAATGTAACAACGGGCCATTCCATTCGACTTCTTCCATTTGTCGAACTCGCGTCTGGCAGCTGCCGAAGCATTTGCCGCGGGTTCTTCAGGGCTTGGGGTGGTGAGGACATATATGTGATCCTCCGCAGTTAACACGATGTCAAGATTACGTTTCCATTCAGTGTAGTTGTTTCCAGTTAACTTGTTTTGAGTGAGTATGGTGGCAAGTGGACTAAATGCAGATCCAGACATTATGATTTACTGAAAAAATCAAAACAAAATAAATATGGATATCAGAATTTGACAGTTTGAAATAAAAGAATCCTTTTAAAACTCTTATTTTAAAACTAAGTCGCCGGAATATCGAAACGAAAGAATAAAGCCTCCGTGTGGTGGTCAATGTTCGATCTTTCAATTTATCATAACTTATCCGCTATGCAACTCTTGCAAAACAAGTTATGACTTCCGAACCTATTTGATCTCTAAGTTTCTGAATAATGCCCCGTGTGGGATCCCTTATCCATAGCTTAGCTAGTGTGTACCATTAACTAGGATCCAATCACAACCGTCTCAAGTAGCGCCTCCGTATGGTGGTCACCCTCTAACACGTCTGATTGACCCTTATCAAAAGAAGTTCACATCTAGTAACCAATGAGTAATGCATCCTCCGTATGGAATGATCACCCCTGGCGAGGTGACACAGAATGCATCACTCATCTTACAGTGAACCGTTAATGGAAGATCGTGGGTGTAATTAATAAGACCCTCTCCCACTAGATTTAGTAAAAAAGGATTTTGCTTTTTGAGAAAATCTGTTTCTACACACTTCCCATAAACATCTAATGTTTACTAATGTGTTGAAAACGGTTTTTGAATTTTATTTTAGAAAACTTGTTTTGCGTGCATGCAACAATGTATTGTACGCCAATCACAAACAAAGCACATAAAACAAAAAACTAAAATGAAATAAAAGACATGCAAACGATGCCTCTATCTCCCATGGCTCTATCTCCATAGAACCTGCTTTTGGTTTGATCGCCTCCAGCTCCATCTTCATGGATATTCTAATTCTATTACATTGAACCTATGCCTCTTTTGAAGCTTACAATTTATCTAGAAATAGAAATAGCAACAACAAAATAAAAGGCTAGGGAAACCGGTGCGACTTTCCTTTTCGTAGGATTGAAGTCGCAGCGCCCTTTACATATGCCTTAAAACCAAACCAAACTTAAAATAACACACCAATCTAAAACATTCAAACACAAAATTAAATGCTCTTGGCGCCATGGGAGATAGCGACTAATCTTTTGCTGCAAAAGGTTAGTTGAACACACATCCACGCATATATATAACAAAATATAACTATTGGAACCCTTAATTGATTCACACAGTATATAAACTCTTTACATACTGAATTAGAACTCAAAACAGCATCTAACTTCTCTGTCATAGTTCGATCGATCGAAGCCCGTTCGATCGCTCGAACCTTCGATCGATTGAACATTGTTCAATCGCTTGAACATTCTGTTTCACATAATGATTTGAAAATTTTACAGAATATTTTAAAATTAAAGTTTTTAATTTCAAAACTCTTTAATACTGTGAAACAAAGATCCTGACAAAGAGTCTGTCTCGATCGATCGAACTCTATTCGATCGCTCGAACACCAGAAGGTTTCGATCGATCGAAACCTGTTCGATCGCTCGAGTACAGAGAGTTCGATCGATCGAGACTACTTCGATCGATCGAACCCATCTTGCATCCAATGCAATCACAGATTTGTATACTGCTGTGATAACACTGCAGAAACAGATCTGTGACGATGCAGTTTCGAAAGCAGTTCTAAAATCAACATGCAAATCAAAATAGTGTTCCAAAAACGCATCTATAGATCCAAACGAGCGTGGCTCTGATACCAATTGTTGGAAAAACAGGTTTAAATGGAAAGTTTAAACGCGCAGCGGAAAAATCAAGTTATGAAACTTTATTGGCATGCCTGGATCTACTACTCGTCAATTCTACAGATACGCACAAGAGGGGACACGAGTTATACCTTAGTGTCTTGAACCCAATTCTGATCTTCAACTTCCAGCAGCCTCCACTAGATGATCTTCACCCTTATGACTCCTGCGGATGCCTGCCAGAAAGACTAGGGTTGGTGGGAACCCTAATGGAGAGGATAGAGAAGGTTTTGGGACTCCAAAACAGTTTCTGCAGCTTCTGACGTTCAAAACGACGAACAACCTTTTCCAGAACGCAGCTGCCCTATTTATAGATTCCCAGAACCGACCTAGACTTCGAGCGATCGAAGTGCCTTCGATCGATCGAACATTCGATCGATCGAACCATCTTCGATCGATCGAACCATCTTCGATCGATCGAACCTTCAGACTTCAATCGATCGAGACATCTTCGATCGATCGAACCTGTCTGGACATCATCCTCAAGCATCTTTCCAAGCATCCTGGCGGAGCTAAGAGTGGGACCTCCTAGGCTCTTTATTGTTGGCTCAGACCAGTTTGTTAATTACCATGACCAAACTCTTTGATCAGCAAACTAACTAACTGGTCAGTTAAAGTTTACTCCACTATAAAACGATAACTGAACTCCAACGCAAAAGAACATATCCGAAGCGATAACTAGACTTGTATGGTGTACTAATGTCCCTCTACCGTCAGCATTCGTAATCATATTCAGGTAATCGGATAACTGTTACTGTCAACCTGAATCATGATTACTTCTTGTATTCCTTGAGTCCCATTCACCTCTCATGATTACCAAACATGTTGATAACTCTTATCAACAAGACTGCAGTACTCAGTAATCGACTTGGTGACATTCTCAAGGGAATGCTTACTCTGAAACAGAGGGTAGATTCTATCTTGACAATGCATGTTCACAACCCTATGAACATGACATACCCAAGATACCCAGGTGTTGATCTTTTATAGACCTCACTGATTGGTAAATCAAAGCAGTCATATCCACAGTCTGTGTTCATAATCGTCTCAAGATTGAGAACACGTACCTTATACAAGTTATGAGTTCCTATTGACTGTTTGACAGCCTTAAGCGTCAATAGGAAACTCAGGTCCGTCAATGCACTATAAGCACTAGCATATCAACTAAGAGCTACACTCTAGTGATTGAGATTAATCACTCCATCCAATGGTAGTTAATTATGCTACAGTGTAGACTTGATGAGGTATCCAGTCTCATCATCCACTGTGACACATTCTAAGTATTAAAGAATAGTAATTCGTATCTCACTTGTGTGCATCTCATACACACACGAATTACTTACTATAATACTTAAGGATTAACAATCATCTCATGAAAAGAACATACACAATAAAATGTAAAGCTGATATCCATATATTAAAATGTCAATGTCTCATACAGAAAGTAATGGTTTGAGGGCACAAACCCAACACCATTCACCTCTCATGATTACCAAACATGTTGATAACTCTTATCAACAAGACTGCAGTACTCAGTAATCGACTTGGTGACATTCTCAAGGGAATGCTTACTCTGAAACAGAGGGTAGATTCTATCTTGACAATGCATGTTCACAACCCTATGAACATGACATACCCAAGATACCCAGGTGTTGATCTTTTATAGACCTCACTGATTGGTAAATCAAAGCAGTCATATCCACAGTCTGTGTTCATAATCGTCTCAAGATTGAGAACACGTACCTTATACAAGTTATGAGTTCCTATTGACTGTTTGACAGCCTTAAGCGTCAATAAGAAACTCAGGTCCGTCAATGCACTATAAGCACTAGCATATCAACTAAGAGCTACACTCTAGTGATTGAGATTAATCACTCCATCCAATGGTAGTTAATTATGCTACAGTGTAGACTTGATGAGGTATCCAGTCTCATCATCCACTGTGACACATTCTAAGTATTAAAGAATAGTAATTCGTATCTCACTTGTGTGCATCTCATACACACACGAATTACTTACTATAATACTTAAGGATTAACAATCATCTCATGAAAAGAATATACACAATAAAATGTAAAGCTGATATCCATATATTAAAATGTCAATGTCTCATACAGAAAGTAATGGTTTGAGGGCACAAACCCAACAACAGTTGGATTACGTGTCAGGCTTACGTATGATAAAGTTGGACTGCATAACAGTATTGGGAAGGTTGTATGATATGGGACTTTATGTTGAGTTTAGTACATCGGGCAGAATGGCTAGTATGTATCAGGGCGTGTTGGCCAAGGCGTGGTGGCCAGAGGACATCGAGGCGTGGTGGCCAGAGTGTAGTAGAGTGTGTTGGCCATACGGTATTGGGGTGTGGTGGCTAGAGGACATCGGGGTATGTTGGCCAGAGTATAGTAGGGTGTGCTGGCCAGAATATATCAGGGCGTGTTGGCCAGTGTATATCAAGGTCATGTCGGCCAGAGTATATCGGGCATGTCAGCCAAAGTATGTCGGGGCATATCAGCCAGATTGTGTCAAGGCGTTTGGCTAGAAAGTTGGGACTTCGTGTCAGGTTCGATAGATTGTGATGGATGGGTGATTTGCGTCCAATATTGCATTCTTAACTTCATGATTTTACCCTTATTGGACATGAATTATCACTTATACTGGGAGATTTAATAGATAAATTTTACTTTTGTTGTTCTTGTTATTGTTCACTTGTTGCTAATAAAAATCTCTTTCTTGTGGATGTTTTGGAACATGGGTAGAAGTTTGACCCAATCTTTTTGAAGCTTCACTAAAAGAAAGGGACAAAAAGAGCATTTCTGGGGGGCCAGATCGATCCGGGTTCTTAAGGCAGATCGATCCACTACTACCCAAGAACCTAGAGACGTTTTCTCGTAAAGTCGGATCGATCCATCTTTTACACGTGGATCGATCTGCAATTTTGGATAAGGATTCTGCTGCCTTTATAGAATAGCGGGTTGATCCAGAGTTTTGCCTGGGATCGATCCGCCCATGCTGTTGACTTCCCTTATTTTATTTACATGTTTACCATTTTGTGGGTTTTATATAAATAGGAAGAGATGGTTTTATTTTAGGGATCTTGTATTTTGTATTTTCCATCTTGTTCTTTGTTCCTATTTGGGACACCCCCTTGGGTTCCCTTCCATTCACTCTTCATTATTGTAAACTTGAAGCTTTGATTAAGTTTTTATGGATAAGCATATCTTCTACCTCATTTTCTTTGATGATATTGTTAGGTTTTCCATTATTAGTTAGATTTACTTAGGTTGTGGATCATGAACTCTTGGATTTAATGTTGTAGCATTTCTAGGGTTCATTTGTGTAGGATTCAAAACTAGGGCTTCATCTTATTTGTCTTGCATCTTTGATTGTTAAAACTTAGACTTTGAATCCTACCTTATGTATTTCATATGGAAAATTATGTAGCCTTGTGTTTTGCACTCCATGTGTTTGATAAATATTGTGTGCGGGATTTAAAACTTGGAGTCTTCATCTTTGATGTCAAGCATATTTGATTGTTCAAACTCTTGGATTTTAAATGCTAACTTTTGAAGGCTTCATAGGTGATTTGTCCACCAAGTCGGTTAGTTAGTGTAGGGTGGACAATCATTCGGATTAGAAGTCATGGAGGCTTTATCTTGTATATCATTGTCACGCCCCGGAGTAGCCAAAACTAGGGAAATTTTATAATTTCCTTTCTGGACTCGTTGGGAATAACGAGTTACATAAAACTGACCTATCCGTGTAACATATAATATAAATCAGAGTAAGGAATTGCAAAAGCGTCTAATGGTATTCATGGGGAAACTTAAAGTCTTTTGCTACATAAGCTATTACAGAAGTTCCAAATGAAAACCACAAAAGATAGGTTTGGGCGATTGACGCCACTTAAATTATTACATCAACCAAAAGATAGTTTAAAACATAAAAGAAGTCTTGATACGAAAATAGGCCAGAGTCCTCCTTCTAACTGGCAAACCCGTAACCTTCGTTATCATACTCTTCCTGATATTCTGCCTCAGGATCACCTTCCTGAAAGTTCCCATCTTGATGATAGTGATTTTCACCTTCAGGGTTACCTTGATAGTCCTCCTTATAATAACCTAGACGTAAAATGTCCAGGGCAGGGAAGGAGCCATTAGCTTTTGAAGCTAAGTGAAATCGACTTAGCCGATCACTCCTAATACATTTAAGGATACACAGGTACAACAATATCTTGAATCAACATTTATGAGCATATGACATGGGGGTATGACGACACAATGCAGTATCAATATATTCAAATTTTACTCAACCATGGACACCACAACTGACTCATGTGACTTGTTACACTACTAGTGTAACGCCGTTAGCTCAGAGTAGAATGATTACGTTGCTATCGTCGCCTAGCAGGGCCCTATAGCAAATTTTGGTTTTTAAAAGAGTGTAATCATTGGACTCTTAGGTCCTCGTGACCTTGCCGGGATAATAGAATAGTTACAGCGCTATCGTCGCCTAGCAGGGCCCTATAGCATTAGAAAGGTAACTATTGTATTCAAGTTCAGATGGATACTTTGCTATCGTCGCCTAGCAGGGCCCTATACCGTATCAACCAACAACTCATACATAACTTCAATGATTTCGATGGAAACTCTGGCTATCGTCGCCTAGCAGGGCCCTATAGCAGTTTCATCATTGTTCCCATTTACTTGACTGTACCACGCTGACCACTACAGTCCACTCAACATGTATGACAATATGACTGGATTAGTCCCCGTGACTAACCATGCAGACGTCAACATTGACATCAAGACTCGACTATGTTCATATGAATGTTCGTATGATTGTGTAAATGAGAAATCACGATAAACAAGAATATCAACGAATATTAATTAAGCATGGAGTATAGTTAACTAACATGCGCTCATCATACAAGTAAGAATCTCAACATTCACATAATTTATACTTATCAGCTTCGTCCACACAGAACGTACTGAGTATATACAAGGAATAATTCTATAATATACCAAGTGAATTAGGACGACTCACCTCGAAGTGGGTGCGTAGAAACAAGCGTAACGGTGGTCCCTACAAAGTATGTAAATTCATAGAATGTTGATTAGTAAACGTACTAGAATCAAGGGCATAATGGTAATTATGTCGGGTGGGTTCCTAAACCTCAACATGATGATCTGGACATCATTCTGAGTCTAACGCCATTGACTAGACTCAAATCGGAGTCTGTCGCATGAAACGCTGGGTTTTCTATACCAGTTTGGGCCCTAAAGATAAGCTGTATTTTTGACCGTGTCGAAAGGTCACCAAACTTTAAGGGGGATGTTCTAGACATTATTCTAAGACTCTGGGAACTGACCGCGTATTTTTCTGAGCTACGGTTTATTTATTATGAATTTCTGAAGTTTAGTCGTCTAATAATAGACGTAGGAACACCCTAATTATGAAATATATTTTAGGAAGACATTTGACTCTCATAAATATTTTTATTAAATATTAGGTCTTAAAATAGGCTAGTAGTATTTTTCTCATAATTTTCGGGGTTCGTTTGGTATTTAAATAATTTAAATACGACCAAACGAGTCCTTAATTAATAATTAGTAATTATCAGATCTACTAAAGTTTGGATTTTATAAATAATAATTTATAAAACAAAGGCATTTAGACCTTAGGGAAAGTTGATATAATTTTCCTATAATTAAAGTTGGTCATTAGGTATTTATTACTTATTTATTTTAATTTAAAATAATTTCTTATTATTTATTTGCATTAAATAAATAATAAGAACCATATATACTGTATACAATATGTTAATAAAATATGAAAGTATTTTCTAAAATATTATTTCAGAATATTAAAATACTATTTTTGGCATTTTAAAACCATTTAAAAATAATTTAAACTATTTAAAATCCTTTATAATCTTTATACTATAATAAATAATACATATATATATATATACATATATATATATATGCTAATCCTAATTAGCAGAATAGTTGAAGTATTTTTAAATCTAAAACAGATTATTTAATCAACTAATCTAGATTAACAGATTATTTATGAATATAAAAATAACTAATTATAGTTAATAAGGATCCATGGGTCAAACCCGATCCTAGTCATACCCACGGGTTACCCACTTACACACAAGGCTTGATCCAACTTAAAAAGTCTGACCCGTAAACCGTTTAGTTAATATAACCCGAACCCACAATCGTTTGCACATACAAACTAACCCATAGCCGTGTCCATGACCCGACCCAACTTAATTATAAATGGGTAAACGATATAACCCGGTCCCTATTCGGGTCTTGTCTTCTCCGACCAAACCGAACCGCCGCCGGCAAGACGGAAAATTTCAAATGGTCATAACTTGGTCGTTTCTCCATAGAAACAATTCAAACCAACGCCAAAATGATCGAAATAAGACCCTCTTCATCATACTACAAGTTGAGGATTGGGTTATTTTGTTAAGGTGTCCAATAGATGGATTATTCTTTCGGGTTCTCCAAGGAATAATGCTATGCATGCCTAACCAAACATGGTTTAACTTTTAAGTCATTTATGGGGAGTCTTTCTGGGGCTAAGGGGGTTTGGTACTACTTTTAAGGAGTTTAGAGGTACCTGAAGATTTAAGCTCCGGTGAGGACTTAAAATGATGGTCGGTGGTGGTGCAGAGAGCCTTAGGCTCTGCTTGGGTCGTGTATAGGGGTCTAGGCATGTGTGTGAGTGTATAGGAATTACACAAGGGGTGGGTGTTTACCTTAGCAGTCCACGGGTTCTCTTTGCTCCGTAAGTCTCTCCTCTCTTCTTCGGCGTCTGGGTGTGTGCATAGGTGTGTAGAGGGTGACAAAGAGTGGGGAGGCAAAATGTGTGTGTGTGTTTGCTATCTTTCCTTCTTGGTGGTTCACCCTACTCTCTCTATACTACACTATATAGATATACCCAAGTGGGTAACTATGCACACCTCTATGTGCAGCTTGCATATCCGCTGGAAAAGATACTGAAGGTGACTGAGTTGAGAGGGGGTGGGATGTGTGCGCCAGCTGTT
The DNA here is from genome assembly GCA_033977485.1 of Hydrangea macrophylla. Lineage (NCBI taxonomy): Eukaryota > Viridiplantae > Streptophyta > Magnoliopsida > Cornales > Hydrangeaceae > Hydrangea > Hydrangea macrophylla. The sequence goes on from CM066987.1 coordinate 104,423,383, forward strand.
GGTGTGTGTGAGGGGTAAAATTCGGCGGGCAAGGGGAGGTGTTTGGGTAGTGATATTAACCAAAAGTTCCTAGGGAGGTTGGGTAGTACACTTAGGCTAGTTAGGGAAAGATTCTTACTGTACCAAAGTTTCCATAAATGTGTGAGTTGCCGTCGCTAGGAAATACGTGCTACGCGGTTTAACTAAATACAGATTTTACGGTTTCGCGTGCAAAGTCAGTCCGGGATTAAAACTTACAGTCTAAGTAATTAAATAAATAACTACGCACACAAGTTTGGGAATTAAAATGCTGAAAAGGAATACGAACAAAATGCGGGGACTAATTTTATTAATCATAGAAATTTTACGGGTATTACAATAATGCATCCTTGATAGTCAAACGTTAGTTTCAAATCCGTTTCTATGGAAATCTCAAAGCTCCTTTCATCTAACACATAGATGCACTCCTTGTGTTTGATAATATGCCACATTGAGATGTTAACTTAGAGTGTGCTTAAAACATTAGTCCATTTCATCATGTTGTGACCCAAGATGGGGGGGGGGGGAGGGGTGGGGGAATGATCCCAACCTATTGCTTTTTAGATTAGTTTTCATTTACCTTTTACCCTCCAAAAATCCCAAAAGACGCAAAGTCAAAATTTTCATTTTTAATCATCTTTTCTTATTTCTTCTTTTTAGCATTATAATTAGTTTCTAAACTTCCCAAATGTTGTTCTTGTATCAATTCCTATAGACTCGACACCCTACTTCCAATATACTACACTTTTAATAAGGTTAATAAAGAACTTGATTTTGACACAATCAAAATGGCACCGTTGCCGGGGATTGGCAATAATGTTAAGTTGTTTATTTTCTAATTATATGCACTTTTTCATTTGATCTTTTTGTTTTGTCATTGTTTTGAAGGATTAGCTACTCTTGAAGAGCTAAACCTTTATTTAGGATATTGATGACACATTGGTCTCGTATGGAAAGGTAAAGGTAATAATATCTCATTTGGTTGTTGTTCTTTAAAATTTTGGCATATGTAATTGATTTTCGTGATTTCTTACATAGTTGTGTTTAATAGAAGTAGTGTATTGTTGCACATGAGTCATTCTAAGAGAAGTTGATTTATCTACCATGTAGCTTAGTTAATGTAGGGTGGATGTGTCATTCTAATCAATGGTGTTGTATAGTGTAGTAATTCACCACTTATTTGTTATTATGATAATTATGTTTTGTCTTAAGATGCTTGACTCATACCAAAAGAACGTGATGTGTTCCACTATGTAGTTTAGTTTACTTAGTTTAGTTAATGTAATTTAGTTGAAGGGTGGGAAAATCATGTTAATCGAAGTAGAGTCATAGTATAGTAACACAAAGTTTGATTATTTTGCCAAACTTTCTAGAACGCTGCTTTTAAAGGAGTATTAGTTCTCTTCTGCATGTTGGGCTAGCGGTAGATTCAACATTCTAACTTTCAAATTCATCAGCATCATTTCCTAATCATTCCATACTACTTTTTTTTCCTTTCTTTTATTTGCTTGATGTGCTTGATAGTGATTCATGTGCAGGAACATCATCTTTATGCTCATCGGGGATCGCTCCTTTTGTGGGTGATATCATTCTATCCATACTCTTTTTTGTCCTTGTTTCGAACCATTTGCATTAGGGACAATGCAGTGTTCTAGTTGGGGGGTGTGGGATATTCACCCATCATATTGGTGATTGAAAAAAAGTTTCTAATGATTTTAGTATAGTTGCCCCATTCTAATGCCGAGCAATGAAGCTTGTCTTGAGTTTTCTTTCGATATTAGTATGCGACACTGTCACGACCCATCCCTCTAGGGCGGAAATAGGATATGTGGCATGCCACCAAGGTTTATCCAATTCCATTAAAATAAATAGCAGTGCAAAATGTAAGTAAAATCCATTAAAATCAGAGTTATAAAAAGTTTGGCACATTTTAAAACACTCAAAGAACATACTATTTGAAAACCAGCAATCCAGTCGACTGATCATAGGTCCGGTCGACTGGAAATGTAAGATACAGAGAGCTTGAAAATCTTAGAAGTCATCCAGTCGAATGGGGTCTCAAATTCTTAGTCGACTGATTCATCTAGTCGACAAAAATAGAAAAAACCATTTTTAAAACCAAAATCTAGTCGACTGTGGTCTCCCACCCAGTCGACTATTTCTTTCACAAAATCAACAACAACATTCTAACCAATACTCCAGTCGACTATGTCGGGGACCCACTTGACTGTTTTTCAGTATGCCGGGGCAGTGGCCATTTTAAAACAGGGGTCCAGTCGACTGAACATAACCCAGTCGACTGTTTCATATCAGATTGCTGAGCATCCTGCAGCAACTCAATGCATGATTCTCCAAACCAAATCCAATACAACCACAACTATATTTCAATATTTCTAACCATAATTACAACAGTCTTTACCAGTGATTACGATACTACAAAATCATGCTAAGATTCTATTACAACATTTTACAAACTCCCCAAATTCTTATTATAAGTTCTAGGATTGAAACAAAATATAGACAAGTGTGATTCCCCTGGCATTCCTCAACCTCACTCCTCTCGTTTCTTCTTGCTTTTCTTCTTCTCACCTGTAATGGAGTATGTCTCCACTGCTCAGCTATAAGCAGAATGTATAACTCTAAACAAATGCATATGAGGCAATTTATGCTTTAAACATCTAAAACACATAATTTAGTCTCTGGGGAGAAAGATGCGCATTCATCTGGTATATCGGCAAGTCTTAAATCTTAAACCGCGATGCCAATGGCTAGCCAAAGATCACTCAACCATTGCATCCATTTGCTCTGGCTGGGCCGGTTCCCACACCAAGCAATACTATAACTCTCAAACACCGAGAGACGTACCCTAGCATGAAATTATACCAAACACCCCTTTGACCCACATAATTATTTAGCATACTCACATAATCATATCACCATGCTTTTTTTATACATACTCACTAAAATTAACGGGCTTAATTTAACACATGAATTTTTCCCGAATCATAATTTCATACACAATGTTCAAAACAACCAAAATTATCTATATTACATAGGTTCGGAATTCATACCTTAAGCTATAACTCTATAACTTCAGGGGAAGTACTCAAAGCCTGATTAATCATCGGATCTCCGATCTTAAAGGATTCCTACAAGTATACACATATTTTTTCCAAATTTTTAGAATTAGCTTTTCGGAAATAATTTTCTAAATGAGGCCTAAGAGGTATCAAAATGAAGCTCTTACCTTGAGGAGTCCGAATATGAAATCTAGTGAAAAACTGACGAACGAACGGTCATCACATGTCGTCGGAAAGATCGTAGGAACAAAATCTCCCTTCTCTCTCTCTCTCTAGATATTTTATTTTTGAAGATATTTATGAAAATGTCTCGAACTATTCTATTTATAACTCTCGGGAATTACATTTAACTCCCCACAAGTTCTCAAAACTTCTAATTAATTCCTGAAATGTTGCACACGTCCATTTTATTTGTGACACCCGCTCCCGTGGTTTATATTTAATATTGCTTTAGCATACATAATCATGAGTTAATATTAATTAATGTGCTATGTGACACTTATTGGAGGTGGGATTAACCCACTAAGTTGCTTATGGGTGTCCAGTTGGGAACCCAGTTATGGCTAGTACGGCAGTTCCAAGTTGGGACATGTGTTGATGGGTCTCAATTGAGATGGGACAGTAATATGTGGAATACCCTATGGCCTCGTTTGTTTGCCGGATAGGATAAAGGAGTATTGTATTAAGTGTAGTTAGTTATTGTGGGATAACTAACCATAGGATAAAAACAGTGCAGTATTATTTTTATACTGTGTTTGGTTCATACCGGATTATACTGGGACAAAATTCAATAAGTCCAATACTGTGTTTGGATGACCATGGTATAAACCTGGATAAATCTAAAACATTCCAAAAATACCCTTTTTGTGAAAAAAATAAACAAATTGCCAAAATACCTTCATACCAAGTATTTTTCTACAATATCAACTACAAAAATTTATCAAATATCACCATAATAGTGTTAAAGATAACCATAGAGCCAATTCCAACATAAACAAAATTTAATAAAATAGAATCAACATTAATTAATTACAACAAATAAGTTTATCAACGTACAACAAATGTCAACGAATTACAACCACCAAGTTAAATAAAATACAAGAATGCTTCAATGAATTGTTATATCACCACCACTTAGCCTCACCAACAAATGCACTTCCATCCAATCAAGTTCAATAATACCACCACCAAAATCAATGTGTTTGTCCTTTGTAACAGTGTATGCCCTGCAAAAAAAAAAATTTAGTGTGTATAAAGTAAAATCATATCTAGACGTGATCATATATACACATGTATATGGGCATGTACATACATGTGTGTGCACAAATATGTGGGTACGTATACATAATTCTATTTACATATATTGAAATACACTCGTGTTGATTACCTGGGCATTTCATTTTCAAGTATTGCTTCGAAAATGGTTTCTGGTAATATTTTTCGTAAGTAATTTTCAGCATTTTAAGCTAAACAGACCACCAAATACCACTTTGGTAACCAAATATCATTGAGTTTTAATAACTTTATCCTTAACCATACTGTTTAGAACAAAGAAGTCAGAATAATTACACTTACCAGCTGGAAATCTACCGAACTAGATGCATCCACCTCTGGTAAAACCTGTATGTGAACTACCAGTCACATAAATCTCAGTCATATAAAATAGTAAGCGAACAGTTGGTAGGGTATATTTGGATTAATCATTGCAGTTCTTTCTTTTATCAGAAACAACAGGACCATTACTAACATTATTTACTCAGGTATTTTGGAATGTGAAAAATAGGATCAGGTTCATCCTTACTCTCATATTCTATCTGGTTGTTATTCAAACCAACATGATCTGTTTTAAGGGTGCAATTACTGGGTACAGGGACACACCAAACACTGGAACAAGTTCCCTTATGAACCAAAGAGCCGGTTCGGAGCCTTCCCAAACAGTCCCTCATTCGATAAAATAAACAGAATACTGACCTATTAATTTCTCCTACTTCAATATGAAAAGTTTTTGCAACGAAGAAATGGTTTAGTTTTAGAGATTCTCGGTTCAGTAAAACGATTTAGCAAAAAACATGATATCCACCCAAATGATATAATAAGCTTGAGTTAGAGAAGAGACTACCGTGAGAAAATATTCTTCTTCCAGCCTCACGTTGGATTGTTCCAATGAAAGTAGAACGATATCTACAATTTCTAAGAAAAAACTACAGCAGTGATGACCCATGAATTGTGTTAACAAACCATAATAATGACAACGGAAAAGGTCAAAACAAAATTTCTTTTTAAAAAAGCACAAATATTGCCATGGTAGTTCATGGTATCACGAATAGAATTTAAAAAGAAAGTCTCCATTTCGTAGTACAAGTATTGACTGCTAAAGTTCTAGACAATGTGCAAATATTGATCATCCAATGAGGATTGTTGTTACTTGCCTCCACCCGATAAATGACTAAAAGGATGATAGGTCAACATCCAGAAAACTATTTCATGACTTAAGTTGGATCATAATTGTATTCAATAGCACTTACCAGAAAAGGTTTTTCCAAGTTGTTGATGGGAGGTACATCTCTTGCCCGCAACTCAATCTCTTTGCGTGTGATGGGCTGCGAAAAAGAAAAAGCAAAGAAAACATATTACATGCTGAACAAATTACCTATTTAAAAGTGCATCTGCATGCGGATTTTCATAACACTACTTCAGAGTAAATTAAGTTAGCAATGTCCTTCGTGACTTAAAAACTAATCCTGATTTTACTAACAAAATAGAACTCATCAAATAATCAAACTCATAAATTAAAAACAACACTAAAACATAAATAGAACCCAGATGCCTTCTTCTCTACCATTTCCTCATGTTTCTTTATCTGCTAGCTATTGCAGAACCATATTATGCATTTGCTGACATGGTTTTAATGCCCTCCTCAATCATATCTCTGTCAAATATGCACCTAAAGATTGGATAAAAAAATATATGCATTAGAGAAGTTGTGGATTTTTGCAAAAACAAAAATAAACAAATAAATTTACAGCACAAATAAAAAAGAAGCAACAGAGGTCAAGCACAACCAGAGGTCCAACTGTTTAGATTTAGGGTTAGTGTAGATTTTTGACAACATTAACTTAAAAACCTATAGATCTAAGGAGAAACCCCATATCTACAACAGATCTACCATTTTGAAACCCTAAACTTCATAGATCGCAAAAAAGAAGAAAAAGAAGATGATGGAGATGTCACCAAACCTTGATTTTCAGTGACCGGTGACCGGGATGACGACCGGTGAAGGAAGGGAAGCATGTTGACGGGGGAAAAGCTCGACGACGACGGGAGGTCGTGAAGGATCACTGAATCACCTCTGCTCTCTCGCTCTCTCTCCTCAGCTTTGATTTGTGATGAAAAACGTGGAACTTGCTGGTTGGGTGCTTTAAATACCAAGGGTAAGCTTGTCATTTTCCTTCAACAATCCCACTTAACATTATCCCGTGTTTTTAATACCTCCTCCCCCCACGTATTATTTAGTACCCCTTAGACAGCACTATTTTTTACTATACATAATAATACCTTGAGTTAACTTATACTAAAAAAGTTCAAACAAACACAGTATTAACCTGGATTGGACTATTTTAGTCCAATCCCCCTTAACAATCCGGCAAACAAACAAGCCCTATGTGCCTAAATGTTTATTAAGGCTTAAATGATTTATTATTTTATTATTGATAATATCATATTATTAGGTGATGATCACTTTTGGGGTCAATTAGGGGTACCTTTGTGAGCACGAATTGAATACGTTACATAATTAGTAGATTAATTAGCAACTTCATATAATTATATGGGACCACTTATGGGACCCATGCGAGACATAGACAAATACCCATTTAGGTTTGGGATAGTTTTAATAAGTTTCATAATTAGTAGGGGTGTAATTGCAAAACTAGCAAACTTGTGGGGGTTTCATAATAAAAATGGAAACTAGTATAAACATGACACGTAGGGGATGATTCATCCCCATTCTTCTTCTTCATTTAGTTTATATACAGTACGGAAATATACGAGACGTATATCGACGGAAATTTTGACGGCTACTTCTCGACGCCGATTGACGCGCTTAACGACGTCGGTTTTCAAAACAGGTTATATATTTGGACTCCTGGAGGTGATTCTAACATATTGGTACAAATTTTATTGAGTTTTGTGACATTTTTCTGCGACCCATTTTGGGGGTTTAGCTCATAACTTGTAATTTATGTATAGAAATTGTACCTGATTCTTAGTAGGACTTTAATCTCAAGTTTAGGAGCGATTCCCAAGAGGTGAGTGATATTAATTATGATATATGGATGGTTTCATATTTGAGTTTATTTGTGATGTAAAAGTATGTTAAATTAGCTTATTAAAGCTTATTATTTTATTAATGGGCAAAATTCATATGGTTAAATTAGGCCCAATTTGATTGTGAAAACATGGTGTAATGAATTATGTGAGCATGTTGAGTTACTTATTTGGGTCAATGGAATTGCTAGTTCTATACCACCATGAGGGAATCGATGTGGTGACGACCACAGCCGCCAGAGGCCTATGGGACCGCACGTGTAGAGGCGTGGGTCATGACAAGGTCACGTAGGCTTAGGAAGTGGAGCTGCGGGCTAGTCAGTAGTGGTGGAAGTGAACTAGCAATCGTCGGAGACTATAGTTGGTTGTAATGAGATGAAATTGAGCATGTTTATTATCCATGCGCATAATTAGTGTTATTCACAAGCATATAGCTTATAAATTATAGTGGTTATTGAATAACCATTGTAGGTGTTCAAGGAGAAGCTCAGAAGGAAAGAAATGGAATTGGTGAGTATTCGTGGGCATAGGATTATAATTAAATTCTTGTTTAATAGACTTACGTTTAATAAGTAAAATTAGTGGAATATTATAATTAGATATTTATCCGAGATTGTGTGGTAAAGGATAGCGACTTAAATTATTGTAATATAAGGGACTTGTTATGTTGATTGGTTATGGGCTGAGGTTGTATTTCTATAACTTCTAATTAGGAATGGGGGTACCTTTGGAGACTCTTTGACCTACAAAGATGTTACTTTTGAAAACAGATTTTGGTAAGATCATGTGTTTGGTTATATGTGTTCAAACCTTTGAAAAATAAAATAATTTGTGTTGAGTTCTTTGGTCAAAACTTTTATTATTTTGATTTCCGCAACTTTAATAAGTTAGGAAGAGCCTTGGTAGCGTGCCACGTATCCTAGTATCATTTGGGTGGTTCCGGGGCATGACATTATTGCTTCACGAGTGAAAACTAAAAATTATAAAAGTTTTCGTCTAAGTTCCGTTTGGGTCCAAAATAAGGATCCAAAACTAATCTCCGTGGAATCTCTATGCCACCTACTTTTTATGCAATGTATCACTCACGTTCTTACCATTGTATTCAAAATGATCTACGAGATTAAAACTACCAGAAATTTACTCAACACAGGTAAATTTACTATTCACATATACCAAAAACATCAAATAACGTTTAAGCCATATAAATGTCATTTACTCATGTTGATGCTACACACTTTTCCTATTACCGTGTCCTCGATTGACACCTCACCGTTGACCTCCAGTCAACCTTATTCACAATTATCAAATAACATTGATAATTCATAAATTTTCATTTATGCATTTTAAAACAATGATTTTTTCAGGACATGTGTTTCAGATACTTGTTGAATTCCATTAGTTCTATAACTATCTTGATTATAGTAAATTTCATGAATTCACGTTGCATGACTACTTGTGTTAGGATGATGTTTATTGTAATTGTTACTTGGAAATTGTTTGAAACATTTGTGGAGACTTTACCCTTGTGAGCTTTACATCATTTTCTCCATTGTTAAGTATTACATAGTTCAATTAAAAACATATCAAAGTCGTAGATAATCTCATCTTCTTGCTTTGATTGTTCATTAGAGGAATCTTTTTTGTGGAGTGCAAAACTCTTGCTTGCTTGTCATTGTAGTGGAGAACAAAGAATCACATTGTCTGAGAAAATGATTTTAGGTCCTTCTTTCTTCCATTTCTAGCCTCAACAATACATACCCTTCCTTCACTTAACCGCACACCATCCATATCTGCGTTTGAATTACATTTTTGGGATGTCTTTGTATAACACCCACATTTGTGTTATTTCATTTGCATTACATTGTCATGCATGATAATGTGATGTGGCGTGTCTTATGACACATGGTTGAGTGAGTTTTGACTCACGAGTTGATTTGGGTGTCTGTATTAGAGAACCCTCTGAGACTGTGGTAATTTAGATTTATTGTTTGTGAAGTCTCTCCGAGTATGAGACGGTCACTGTAGAACATTTTAAATGTTTATCTGAAAATAAATGTTTACCTGTGTATTTCAATATCTATATTATTTTCTGTTGTAGAATTTATTTCTATTGTTAGATTTAGTATCCTGGTGAGGACGAATGAACACGCTATTAATTTGTTAGGCTAATTAGCAACTTCGGAAACGTCATATAGAAATTCGCGTTTTAGCGACCAAACGAAAATTAGTCGAAAACTTTTATAATTTTGAAGTTTCACTCGTAAAGCTGTGAATAAGCTGTATAGAAAGTTTCAAAGACTGATTAGGAGTTTGGAAAACTCGTGGGAGGTAAACGTAATTCTCCGAGAATGTTGCCTATATATAGATAGAGATGAACTTAGATTTTTTTCATAAGTTAACCTAAAGTTCAAGAGGAGGCCAAAAAGGGGGCTAGAGGGAGATTTGATTGCTTAGAGCTTTGCGACGCCAAACGACGACCTTCTGTCAGTCTGTTTTCTCCCAGATTTTGTATTTGAGCTCCTCGAGGTAAGAGCTTCATTTTGATACCTATTAGGGCCTGTTTGGCTAAGTTTTCCGAAAAGTTATTTTCTAGAATTTTTCATAAAAGTTGATAAATGGAATTTTGATCCATAGGAATTGTACTAGACGGACTTCTGCACGTTCTTTGTGCACGAGTTTTCTTCAGATTGAATTATAGGAGCGTTATTCGGAGGTGAGTGATTCAACTATGTTTTGGAATGATTTCTTGGCATGTATTCATGTTATGTTTGAATAGCATGTATTAATTCCTAGAGATATATTGTGTAGTTCATATTGGGCATTTATATTGATAAGTAGGCTCAATAGCACGGTGATATGTTTTAATTACCGCGAGCATGGTGATATGTATTTGAGCATGTTAAGTTGCTTATTTGGGTCAGAAGGAGCACGTGGTCACCATGCCATTTTGTGGAGCCGATATAGGCATTAAGGTCGCACGATTGTTTGTAGAATCGTGGGTCTTACCCTTTCGCGTGGACTTATTGGCGAGGAGTCGCGGATTGGGAGTATGGACGGGCACGTGAGTCTCCGGCGACTAGTATGAAATGTAGAGATGTGAATGCAGACATGTTTATCATTCATGTACATATGTTGATTTATTCACTAAGCATTAGCTTAAACAAATCGAATATGTGTGGTTATTCAAATAACCATTGCAGGTATAAATGCTGGCGAGGAATCGCAGAAGTGAGTACGTGGGTTGGGAGTTCGCTTGTGAGACAACTTGAATGTAAATCTTGTAGTTTTGGGATCCTAGAAATGTTGTAATAAGAATTTGGTTGTTTTAACCCATGTTTAACTTGGTATGTTAGAATGGATTTTAACCCATTGTAATAGTTAGTAACATGTTGTAATCTTACTTTAGAAATGTTTTAATACAGCTAGGATTACTTTGGTTTGAGTTTGGACTGAGTTTGAATTGAGTGGTTGATCATTGGATGGAAGTTAGGAAGCTTTTAAACTTGTTTTCTGCAGATTGGGCTGCTGCCAGGGGAGCAGTCGACTGAACCCCTGAGCCTGTTAGCTACTGCTTCTTATTTTAGCAAAAGCAGTCGACTGGACCCCTCAGCAGTCGACTGGACCCCGCATCAGTCGACTGGACCTCCAGTTTCAGTCGACTGAAATTTCTATTAAAATCCCTGCCCTCCTCCGTTGACTGCGCAGTCGACTGAACCTCTGGTTTTAAAATGTGTTTTGTTTTTCCGCTGCGTGTGTTCTTCAAACCTAATTTTGGGAACGTTAATGAATTGGTTTAGCCTCGGTGGCGTGCCACGGACTCCGGTTCCGCTATTGTGGGACCGGGCTGTGACATTTAGTGGTATCAGAGCATAAGTTTAGAGCCTTGGGAACGAGTGACGTTATATATGTTGAGTGACGTCGAGTGGAGTGTGTAATTGTGAAGATAATTGTTATCATTGTAGAAATGCTTCATGCATTAGCATTTGTTGATTGTGATGAACTGTGCACATATATCCATATTGTGGCATAGCATGCATGGTCATTATGCATTGAACTCAACAGGGGAAATAGTTGAAACATTATGGCTGATCCACCAAGAGAATTATCACCGCATTCGCGGATGGACCAAATAGTGAATATGGTGGGAAATTTTATACAAGCGGTAAGTGAAAGAGAACAGATGAACGTTCAGCCTCCACAAGTGGAAATTTGTTATGTCAATGCACCATCGGCACCGCGATCTCAACACACAATCGTGGAACAGTTTCATAAACGGAAACCGACGTTGTATCATGGGCAAGTTGACATAGACTTGGCCGATCATTGGATGATGGACATGGAAAGACATTTCCGTCAGGTAATATGTATCGATGCGGAGAAAATTTTATGTGCATTCGATACGTTGATGGGTGAAGCCTTGGACTGGTGGAACAACGTGCTTGAACAAGGGAAACCAACCACGTGGGAAGCATTTAAAGAAGAATTCAACAAACGTTTCTTTCCGCAATCTGCTTATACTCAGAAACGTCAAGAGTTTGCGAGTTTGGTTCAGGGAGATATGACCGTAGGTGAGTATGTTTCTCGTTTCAATGCCTTGTTACGATTTGGGAAAACTACCGTTCCAACTGATAGGGATAAAGCTCGTAAGTTTGAGGAAGGGCTTAGAGAGAATATCCGTGGCCGTGTGGACATGTTGCAACACCCGATCATTTCTCTCGTTGAGGAAGCTGCCCGTATTGCTGAGAAAAGTGTCGACAGATATCGACAGGGACAACAAGGGAAGAGAGCAAATGACAGTCGGAGTAAGGGTCAAGGGAATGCGAAGAAACCGTTTACGCAAGGTTCGGGATCATATATGAGTAGCCAAGGAGGGAGTACGTTCATGGGGGACCCGAGACCGTTGTGTCCAACATGTAACCTGCGACACAGAGGAACCTTCTATCAATTGATCACTTGCTATATTTGTAAACAATTGGGGCATGTGTCTAGAAATTGTCCTTTGAACGCAAATTCGACTACACCAAACACAACCTCGAACGCCAAGAGCTATAACCCAGAGATAAGAGGGAAATGTTTTGAGTGTGGCCAACCGGGGCATATAGCGAAGAATTGCCCAAGTAAGAGACAACCGGGAATGAGTACCGGGGCATCGAGTGTGCCAAGCGGATCAAGGGTAGAACCTCGAGTGGATAAAGGGAAAGGAGTCGCGCAACAACAAGGACGATACTTCCAGCTTAGGCCGGGGAATACGGATGATACCGTTGTATCAGGTATTCTTCCTATTTGTTCGTATCCTGCACATATACTTATGGATTCTGGTTCAACGCATTCATTTGTATCACGTGATTTTGTTAAGCATTTAACTGTTAAGTCAGAACCGCTAGGATATGACTTGTGTGTATCATTGCCTAGTAGTGAACCGCTAGTTACTTCTTTGATATTCAAGTCATGTGAGATCAAGATAGGTGATAAAGTTTTGAGCGTTGATTTGATTCCGTTGACGGTGAATTACTTTGATGTTATCTTGGGTATGGATTGGTTGTCGGTTAATCAAGCCAAAATCGATTGTGAACAGAAATGGGTTAGTTTCTATCCGTCAGGACGAGAAGAGTTTACTTTTCAAGGTAAGGGAGTGATCGTACCGCCGTACTTGATATCGGCGATTCAAGCAAGTAAGATGTTGAGGAAGGGTTGTTCGGGTTTCTTATGTTCAATTATCGACACGCGAGTTCTTGGACCACTAATAGAAGAAATCTCAGTAGTTCGAGAATTTCCAGATGTTTTTCCCGATGAGTTACCCGACGTATTGATTGAAAGAGAACTTGAGTTCACAATAGAAGTAGTACCAGGGTCACAACCGGTATCCAAAGCACCGTACCGAATGGCACTGATAGAGTTGAAAGAATTGAAAGTTCAGTTAGAAGAACTGTTAGAGAAGGGTTTTATCCGACCGAGTGTTTCGCCGTGGGGAGCTCCAGTCTTGTTTGTGAAGAAGAAAGATGGAACAATGCGTATGTGCATCGACTACCGAGAGTTGAATAAGTTGACCGTCAAGAACAAGTATCCGTTGCCGCGAATAGATGACTTGTTTGATCAGTTACAAGGGGCTCAGGTATTTTCGAAAATCGACTTGAGATCCGGTTACCATCAGTTGAAAGTCAAAGAGGAAGATGTTGAGAAGACAGCTTTCAGGACTCGATATGGTCACTTTGAATTTTTGGTTATGCCATTTGGAGTGACTAATGCACCAGCTGCTTTCATGGACTTGATGAACCGTGTTTTCAAAGATTATTTAGATGAGTTCGTTATCGTGTTCATAGATGACATCCTAATCTACTCCAAAAGCGTTGAAGATCACGAGCATCATTTGCGATTAGCTTTACAATAATTGCGTGAAAAGAGATTATTCGGCAAATTGAAGAAGTGTGAGTTTTGGTTGACCGAGATAGCTTTCCTTGGACATATAGTGTCGGCAAAGGGAATTTCTGTAGACCCTCAGAAGATAGAAGCAGTTACCAACTGGGCGAGACCAACGAATGTGACAGACATCAGAAGTTTTCTAGGATTAGCTGGGTATTATCGGAGATTTGTAAAAGATTTTTCGCGTATAGCAATGCCGATGACACAGTTAATGAGGAAAGATATTGCTTTTGTTTGGAGTCTAGAATGTGAAAAAAGTTTCCAAGAGTTGAAGGGTCGACTAGTGAAAGCACCAATATTAGCCGTTCTGTCAGGGACTGAAGGATTTATTATTTACAGTGATGCTTCATATAGAGGTTTAGGTTGCGTTCTTATGCAAGGTAATAAAGTCATTGTGTATGCGTCGAGACAACTTAGACCGCACGAGAAGAATTATCCAACACATGATCTAGAATTGGCCGCCGTGATTTTTGCATTGAAGATTTGGCGTCATTATCTATACGGGGAGAAATGTGAGATCTATACGGATCACAAGAGTTTGAAGTACCTGTTTACACAACGAGATTTGAATATGAGGCAAAGGAGATGGTTAGAGTTGATGAAGGACTATGACTTGTCAATTCAGTATCATCCGGGCAAGGCGAATGTCGTCACCGATGCTCTTAGTCGTAAAGTAACAACCAATACCGCATCAGATTTGACTTCTCAGAAAGAACTGATACGAGATATGGAGAATTTGGAGCTTGAAGTGATACCGAGGATTGAAAGTGGTTTGATGTCGACGATGATGGCACAACCACTCTTGATTCACGAGATCACGGAGAAACAACTTCAAGACGTGGCTTTGAAGAAGATTTGTGATGAAATTCCAATGGGCAAACAACCGGGATTCACGTTTGAGAACAATGTGTTGAGATTGAGGGGTAGAATTTGTGTACCTAGTGAGAAAGAGTTGAAGCGAAACATCCTAGAGGAAGCACACAACACAAAGTATACCGTTCACCCGGGAAGCACCAAGATGTATAGAGACTTGAGACATGTTTATTGGTGGCCGGGAATGAAGAGAGAAATAGCACGTTATGTTTCGCGTTGTACTAGTTGTCAACAAGTAAAGGCCGAACGCCAAGTACCCTCGGGATTATTACAACCGTTACCGATAGCTGAGTGGAAATGGGAGCACATAACAATGGATTTTGTTAGTGGGTTTCCGAGGTCGAAAAGATCAAATACTATTATTTAGGTGATTGTTGACCGTTTGACGAAGTCGTCGCACTTCCTACCGCTTCGAACGACTAAGCCGATGACGTTAGCTAAGTTGTATATTCGCGAAATTGTGAGACTACATGGTATCCCAGTTTCTATCATTTCGGATAGGGATAGTAGTTTTACATCGAAGTTTTGGAGAGCCTTGCAAGAAGCAATGGGTACCAAATTGCACTTTAGTACAACTTTTCATCCTCAGACCGATGGTCAATCAGAAAGAGTAATCCAGATTTTGGAAGACATGCTTCGTTTATGTGTACTTGATTTTCAAGGTGATTGGGAAGACCACCTACCGTTAATTGAGTTCGCATATAATAATAGTTTTCAGTCGAGTATTGGGATGGCTCCTTATGAAGCTTTATATGGTCGTGTATGTCGTTCACCAATTAGTTGGACGGAAGTCGGAGAAAGAAAGATTGAAGGGCCGAAAATTGTACAAGAGACGACGGATAAGATAAAGGTAATTAGACAACGGTTACTGACAGCTCAGAGTAGGTATAAGAGTTATGCCGATAAGCGTAGACGACCGTTGGAATTTGACGTGGGAGACTTAGTGTATTTGAAGGTGTCACCTTCAAAGGGAATAACCAAATTTGGTAGATACGGGAAACTCAATCCGAGGTTGTAGGACCTTTTGAAATCATTGGAAAGGTTGGACCCATAGCTTATCATTTGAACTTGCCGAGCGAGTATGCTCAAGTTCATAACGTGTTTCATGTATCGTTGTTACGCAAACAGTTAGTGGAAGAGAGAGATCAAGTGATGACTCCGACATCGAATGAGATTCAGAGTGATTTAACGTATGCCGCATATCCGATAGAGATCTTAGACCGGAAGGATCAAGTCTTACGAAATAAAGTAATATCGAAAGTGAAAGTGTTATGGCGTAGCCAAACTACGGAAGAGATGACGTGGGAGATAGAAGATGAGATGCGTACTCAGTATCCGCACCTTTTCGAGACTTGAGGTATAAGTTTGGGGACAAACTTCTTTTAAGGGGGAGAGTATTATAACACCCACATTTGTGTTATTTCATTTGCATTACATTGTCATGCATGATAATGTGATGTGGCGTGTCTTATGACACATGGTTGAGTGAGTTTTGACTCACGAGTTGATTTGGGTGTCTGTATTAGAGAACCCTCTGAGACTGTGGTGATTTAGATTTATTGTTTGTGAAGTCTCTCCGAGTATGAGACGGTCACTGTAGAACATTTTAAATGTTTATCTGAAAATAAATGTTTACCTGTGTATTTCAATATCTGTATTATTTTCTGTTGTAGAATTTATTTCTATTGTTAGATTTAGTATCCTGGTGAGGACGAATGAACACGCTATTAATTTGGTAGGCTAATTAGCAACTTCGGAAACGTCATATAGAAATTCGCGTTTTAGCGACCAAACGAAAATTAGTCGAAAACTTTTATAATTTTGAAGTTTCACTCGTAAAGCTGTGAATAAGTTGTATAGAAAGTTTCAAAGACTGATTAGGAGTTTGGAAAACTCGTGGGGAGGTAAACGTAATTCCCCGAGAATGTTGCCTATATATAGATAGAGATGAACTTAGATTTTTTTCATAAGTTAACCTAAAGTTCAAGAGGAGGCCAAAAAGGGGGCTAGAGGGAGGTTTGATTGCTTAGAGCTTTGCGACGCCAAACGACGACCTTCTGTCAGTCTGTTTTCTCCCAGATTTTGTATTTGAGCTCCTCGAGGTAAGAGCTTCATTTTGATACCTATTAGGGCCTGTTTGGCTAAGTTTTCCGAAAAGTTATTTTCTAGAATTTTTCATAAAAGTTGATAAATGGAATTTTGATCCATAGGAATTGTACTAGACGGACTTCTGCACGTTCTTTGTGCACGAGTTTTCTTCAGATTGAATTATAGGAGCGTTATTCGGAGGTGAGTGATTCAACTATGTTTTGGAATGATTTCTTGGCATGTATTCATGTTATGTTTGAATAGCATGTATTAATTCCTAGAGATATATTGTGTAGTTCATATTGGGCATTTATATTGATAAGTAGGCTCAATAGCACGGTGATATGTTTTAATTACCGCGAGCATAGTGATATGTATTTGAGCATGTTAAGTTGCTTATTTGGGTCAGAAGGAGCACGTGGTCACCGTGCCATTTTGTGGAGCCGATATAGGCATTAAGGTCGCACGATTGTTTGTAGAATCGTGGGTCTTACCCTTTCGCGTGGACTTATTGGCGAGGAGTCGCGGATTGGGAGTATGGACGGGCACGTGAGTCTCCGACGACTAGTATGAAATGTAGAGATGTGAATGCGGACATGTTTATCATTCATGTACATATGTTGATTTATTCACTAAGCATTAGCTTAAACAAATCGAATATGTGTGGTTATTCAAATAACCATTGCAGGTATAAATGCTGGCGAGGAATCGCAGAAGTGAGTACGTGGGTTGGGAGTTCGCTTGTGAGACAACTTGAATGTAAATCTTGTAGTTTTGGGATCCTAGAAATGTTGTAATAAGAATTTGGTTGTTTTAACCCATGTTTAACTTGGTATGTTAGAATGGATTTTAACCCATTGTAATAGTTAGTAACATGTTGTAATCTTACTTTAGAAATGTTTTAATACAGCTAGGATTACTTTGGTTTGAGTTTGGACTGAGTTTGAATTGAGTGGTTGATCATTGGATGGAAGTTAGGAAGCTTTTAAACTTGTTTTCTGCAGATTGGGCTGCTGCCAGGGGAGCAGTCGACTGAACCCCTGAGCCTGTTAGCTACTGCTTCTTATTTTAGCAAAAGCAGTCGACTGGACCCCTCAGCAGTCGACTGGACCCCGCATCAGTCGACTGGACCTCCAGTTTCAGTGGACTGAAATTTCTATTAAAATCCCTGCCCTCCTCCGTCGACTGCGCAGTCGACTGAGCAGTCAACTGAACCTCTGGTTTTAAAATGTGTTTTGTTTTTCCGCTGCGTGTGTTCTTCAAACCTAATTTTGGGAACGTTAATGAATTGGTTTAGCCTCAGTGGCGTGCCACGGACTCCGGTTCCGCTATTGTGGGACCTGGCTGTGACACTTTGCATGAGATCGTGTTTGTAAAGTTGTAGAAGAGATTGAATCATCTTGTTGTGAGAGTACAAAGAAAAAGAAAAGAAAAGAAGTTCTAAAAAAAATAAAATAATAAATAAAGAAAAAAGAAAAAAAAGAAAGAAAAAGAGCTTCATAGTCAATTATACTTCTCTTTGTGAGCTTCAAAGAAATATTTGTGGATAATTCATCTCTTGTAGTCATTTGTATCCATGCATTTCAATGAATCCCAAGTTTGTACCCAAACACTTCACTTCCTTTCCCCTTGTCCTTCACCTCATAACCCTTTCCCACTTTACAACCCTCTCAAGGTCTTAATTGACCTCAAGTTTTGTGATTCGGAGTTTGAGACGATCATGACAAGTAGTTTGAGTTATTTCACATCCTCTAGTGAATGGTATCTTTCATGATATTAGTTTTTACTCATTTTTCATGCTTACACTTTTCATCATTGACACATGTATGGCTTTGGTATCCATTTCCTTTACTCTTTTTGCCCGCATGTCCCGAGTGTATTACCCATTTCGAGTGATTCATTTTTAGAGTGTAATACCGGTGAGAATTAAGTCAAAGCGCGTTTTGAACAAAATCCAGATTATGAAAGTAGTGCCATCTTCTTGATAGTTTGTAGTTATGCACTTCACACCACACACGCATCCAAGATTGAGCTTAATGAAGTTTATCTAATAACCTTGATAGTTTGAGGACTTTTTGAATTTGTGTGTCATATGCTAAAATCTTTTGAAAATTCTTGGGACTATGTTGAGTGTTGGCGTTAGATAATGGGCAACTATCATAAGGAAATAAAATATTTTTGGGTATCATTATGAGAACCCACACAACATTCCATCTCTACTGGTAAAATCCAGATTATGAAATTAGTGCCATCTTCTTGATAGTTTGTAGTTATGCACTTCACACCACACACGCATCCAAGATTGAGCTTAATGAAGTTTATCTAATAACCTTGATAATTTGAGGACTTTTTGGATTTGTGTGTCATATGCTAAAATCTTTTGAAAATTCTTGGGACTATGCTGAGTGTTGGCATTAGATAGTGGGCAACTATCATAAGGAAATAAAATGTTTGTGGGTATCATTCTGAGAACCCACAATAGACAACATTCCGCCTCTACTGGTAACCTAGAGGTTTAACGGCTTGTTGCATATGCTCAATGCAATCGTTTTTCCCACGAAAACATTTTATCTTTCATTTTAAATATTTGATTGTGCAAGGTTATTCTTGAATCTCTTGGTATTTAGCTTTGTTGCTAAGAGACTAGCAACATGCTAGTTGGGGGGGGGGGGTGATTCGTGTCCAATATTGCATTCTTAACTTCATAATTTTACCCTTATTAGACACGAATTATCACTTAAACTGGGAGATTTTATGGACAAATTATACTTTTGTTGTTCACTTGTTGCTAATAAAAATATCTTTCTTGTAGATGTTTTGGAACATGGGTAGAAGTTTGACCCAATCTTTTTGAAGCTTCACTAAAAGAAAGGGACAAAAAGAGCATTTCTGGGAGGCCTGATCGATCCGGGTTCTTAAGGTGGATTGATCCGCTACTGCCTAGGAACCTGGAGACGTCTTCTCGTAAAGTCGGAACGATCTGTCTTTTACATGTGATCGATTCGCGATTTTGGATGAGGATTCTGCTGCCTTTATGGAATAGCGGATTGTTCTGACATTTTGCTTGGGATCAATTCGTCCCTGCCGTTGACTTTTCCTATTTTATTTACAAGTTTTTCATTTTGTGGGTTTTGTATAAATAGGACTAGATGGTTTTATTTTAGGGATCTTGCATTTTGTTTTTTCCATCTTGTTCTTTGCTCCCATTTGGGACACCCCCTTGGGTTCCCTTCCATTTACTCTTCATTATTGTAAACTTGAAGCTTTGATTGAAGTTTTAATGGCTAGATATATTTTCTATCTCTTTTCCTTTGATGATATTGCTATATTTTCCATTATTAGTTAAATTACTTAGGTTGTAGATCATGAACTCTTGGATTTAATGTTGTAGCATTTCTAGGGTTCATTTGTGTAGGATTCAAAACTAGGGGCTTCATCTTATTGTCTTGCATATTTGATTGTCAAAACTTAGACTTTGAATCCTACCCTATGTATTTCATACGGAATATTATGTAACCTTGTATTTTGCACTCCATTTGTTTGATAAATGTTGTGTGTGAGATTTAAAACTTGGAGTCTTCATCTTTGATGTCAAGCATATTTAATTATTCAAACTCTTGGATTTTAAATACTACCTTTTGAAGGCTTCATAGGTGATTTGTCCACTAAGCAGATTAGTTAATGTTGGGTGGACAAATCATTCAGATTAGAAGATATGGAGGCTTCATCTTGTATGTCATGCATCCTTGATAGTCAAACATTAGCTTCAAATCCATTCTTATGGAAATCTCAAAGCTCCTTTCATCTAACACATAAATGCACTCCTTGTGTTTGATAATATACCACATTGAGATGTTACCGTAGAGTGTGCTTAAAACATTAGTCCATTTTATCTTGTTGTGACCCAAGATAGGGGAGGGGTGGAAATGATCCCAACCTATTACTTTTTAGATTAGTTTTCATTTACCTTTTACCCTTCAAAAACCCCAAAAGACGCAAAGTCAAAATTTTAATTTTTTATCATCTTTTCTTATTTCTTCTTTTTAGCATTATAATTAGTTTTTAAACTTCTCAAACGTTGTTCTTGTATCAATTCATGTGGACTCGACACCCTACTTCTAATATACTACGTTTTTAATATGGTTAATAAAAAACTTGATTTTGACACAATCAATGGGGCTACTCGCCAAGATAGTAAGGTGTGGGTTGAAAAGTGAGTCAAAAAATTATGGGATGTAGATCTACGTGCGAATATGGACTCAAGGGTCCATATTATGATTGGGATAATGTCAGTTATGGTTTGTAGTAGGTTGGTGCATACATGCATGTGAACGATAAGATGATTCTTTAATGACGTTGTTTTATGTACACTGCATATTTATAGATACTCTATTAGTATTTGCATTCACTTAACTTTCATAGCTGGCGGCGTTTTATGTCGCTGGATATTTTACGTCCAATTGGCCAGGGGTATGAGTATGCAGGAGAAGAATATATGGCAAGGGGATATGAGGAGGAGGCCTACTATAATGAAGGCTACGCCGGAGATGACCACTATGTGAGCTGAAGACCTGGAGCTTCGCTATCGATAGTTTATGTTTATGTTTTTAGAGAGAGACTCCGTAATAGTTAAATTTATAATTGGCGTATGTTGCCATAATACTTTAATGGGAAAGAGAGATTTTGGTGGAAAATGATGTGGCAAGCTTATATTTGGAAAGCTTATATTCACTGAGAGAATTTTGGCAAGCGTTTGATCTAATGGTTGAAAATGTCTAACTTTCTCTCAACGGCTGAGATTGCATACTCTGCTCTATCTTATTATATATATATATACATATATATAATATATTTATATACACACTAAGCAATAACCCGTGCTATGCACGAGTTGTTATCAACAAAAATAAAATGAAAAAGAGAAAGCAAAAACCAAATGTCGAAACCATTATCAATCAATGCCATATGTCCCAGCTTCTTTTCTTCTATCAATTTGAGAGTCATCAATCTTATTTGTGAGTAATGCTAGACTCACAAAGAGATGCTCACAAAAAGATGTGGCATCCCATGTTGGCGTACTCACGTATAGGCCTATATAAATACATCAGAAATGATACATACACACACATACACACACACACTAAATGACACACAAGTCTAGGGGTCGACACGAACCGAGCCGAGCCTGCTTGTGAGCTTTTTTACGAGATCGCGAGCTTGCTCACGAGCTCGCGGTCTCAAATGAGCCGAGCTTTTCAAGTGATCGTGAGCTTTTTAACTAGCTTTTTCACGCACCCATTAAACTATATAGTTTAATAATAAATTACGTAGTAATTTATCAAAACTATTTATCATATTCTCTATAAAATTATATAGTTTTATAATAAATATATAAAAGTCACTATACAAGCTTTTTGTCAAACCTAGTAAGGAGCTTTTTCACGAACTTGCTCACGATCCTTAATCAATCGTATTTACGAGGTCAAATGAGCCGTACTTCAAACCCTTATTAACACTCCGTTTGGTATGATTCTAAAATAGAAAAGAATTGAATTGGAGAGAATAGAAAAGAAAAGAAATGAATAGAATTGATTTGCAATTCTAATTTTCATGTTTGGTTTGAAAGAGAAATGAAATGAAATGAATCACGGTCATTTACTACATTGCCCATATAAAGAGAGGAGGTGTGAAATATATAGGGGTAAGTTTGATATATCACATTATTTCACTTAAAGTGAAATCATTTCTCACCAAATCCCACCAAATCCTACCAAAAGTGATAGGATTTGTTTTTGGGCTAAAACAAGAATCGGTGAGAATTGGCTATAATTGAAAATCAATTCTTTTATCAAACCAAACACAAGAATTACCATAATTCTTTTCTAATTTATGGCATACCAAACAGACTGTAAGCGATTCCGTACTTATCCACCCCTACACAAGTCCATCTAAGTAAAAAAATTTAAAATTTCTTTGTGTAACCCACACCCCCCACAAAACACACAAATCCCTAATTACCTCCCCTTTCCCCCAAATTCCCACAATTCTCTTCTGCGAAGAACAACAGCCCCAGCGACCTGAACCCCAGCCCCGGCGAAGCCCATCCCGGCGACCCCTTGCCGGATCCGTTACCGTTGAGCCGTTTCCGTCGCCATCGAAGGTCCACGCCGGCGCCGTCCCCCTTGTAAGTCTTCTCTTCCTCTCTCCCCCTTCTTCTTCTTCTTCTTCTTCTTCTTCTTCGTCTTTCTCCCTCTCTCTCTGTCTCTCTTGGCCGGCTTCGGCACCCCTTTCTTCTTGAAACCTCTCTCTCTCTCTCTCTCTCTCTCTCTCTCTTCTGATTGTTGATAAATCATGATTTCTCACTTTGTTGATAATTTTTAAGAAATCATGATTTCTCACTTATTCATTCTACAAAATATGATTTCTCAGAGGTTGAAATCCAAAACTCCACTTGGGATACTTCAATAGCATAGCTCAAGTGGGTTTCAGAAACACTTCAAAAACCAAAGAATTCATCTAACCAAACAGTCCACAGTAACACCCAAAAAGAAGGGGAAAAAAAAAAGGACATCCATCATCAACAAGGGTTTATCAAGAAATATATAGAGAGAGAAATTAGGAACAGTTCAAACTACAATTGTGGGTTTATGAACAAGGGTTTATCAAGAAATATATGTGTATATATATATATATATATAGAGAGAGAGAGAGAGAGAGAGAGAGAGAGAGAGAGAGAGAAACCGAAGAGGTAAATCCAAAGCTTTTCTATTTTAAAACAAAAAAAGATGGGAATTGCCACATAGGTATTTCTCTTTGATTTTAGGATGCCACCTAGGCACTGAGGAGCGCCCTTTGGTCCCAAGTTAGTATATTGTATATAAATGTGTGTGTGTGTGCGCGCGCATACAATTTTATGCTGATGAACATTAAAATGTACTAAGGTGTCTATTTCTTTTTATGGCATTGATGGAATTTTCAGATGAGTCTCGGGGATGATTCTCCGGTACACTCCTCGAGCAGCAGCGATGATTTCGCTGCAATTCTTAGCGCAGAGTTAGATTCTGCTTCTGATGCACCACCTGAGCAAGAAGATGATGATGATGAATATGAGTCTGATACTCCTAGGTACCATTTAAGTTCCTTATGTTGTTGTGTCAAAATGTGACCTAAAACATACAAATCACATTTTCAGATATTGATATCTTGAAGCTTTAAGTTTGCTATCAACACCAAAGAAAGCTAACTTGCTCTGTCAATTGTGTGGGATTCATATTTCATAGCATATCTTATTGTGGACAGAAACGCTGGATGACTAGATATCATCTATTTCTCTTTACGTGTTTCCCCTTCTTAGTGGGAAATGAGTATACTCTACAAAATTGGTCTGAAAGAAAGAAATTCACATAAGCAATCAGAAAGTTAACAACATAGTGGAGCGATGATATAGGTAAGAGATAACAACTAATTATGCATTTTACATAGCCAAGAAGGTTAGTTTAGACAGTCCTGTGCTAGTTTTCTAATAGATGCAATGCCACATGCATAATTACTATCCTATGTGGCTTAAAGTACATTTTAGTTCAAAATGAGAAAAGAGAAATCATCACCAATGTAGCGTGGTTCGGCTGGTCGAAAGGTCAGGTAAATAGCCTGAGCCTGAGAACTGACTGTCTATCTGTTGAATATTGTAGATGTGGATTGACTAGCATAGTAATGTAGCATGGCTGCATTTAACATGTGCCACATGCTAACAGCTACGCATTTTCAATTTGCGGAAAGCTGTCTAAAATCTTGTTTCTCGGGTGTTAGATCTCTTGCGGTCTTAGTATAGAATACTTAATTTTGCTGTTGCAAGTTTGATTATGTTTACGAATACAGAATTATTGTTGTATGGTGTGGAGAGAGAGAGAGAGAGAGAGAGAGAGAGAGAGAGAGAGAGAGAGAGAGAGAGAGAGAGAGAGAGAGAGAGAGATTAGGGGCCATTTTTTAGTGCAATGGTAAAAGCTCGAGGTATGAGAGAGCTACCAATTTGTGCAAAATGTTGAAGGTTAGGTCTGCTCTACTGCACCATGCGTGCGGTGGACCATAATTGGAAAATGGTTGTTTCGTTCAGAGAGATATTGATAGCTTGGGTTTCTGTTAGATAATACTCATCACATTCTCTAAATTATTTGGGTGTAATATTGTTGCAGTGTTGCTTGAAATATTATTGGTGATTTTGGAATAACCTACAGGACCAAAAGGCTTAAGGTGGAGGTGTTAGAAACTGTAGAGGTCCCTCAGGCTTCAACTTCACATGGAGATCAAGAACAAAGTCTAGGTATGTTTCTGGGTCAGTTGGATATCATCATGACATATACTGATTCAACAAAATATTTCATTGCTTGTCGTGTTATCTATTGTACAATAACTGCTTATATGGTTACGTTTTCCAGCCCTTGTTACGGATTTGCCTGTTATCACGAATGGGAATGTCAACTCGAATAATTTGCAGAAAGAAACATTTTAATTGGTAACTGAGTTTGCGTGTTTCCCTATATTTGAAGAGCGTATTTGACTATCAGGAAAAAAGGAAAAAAAAAGGGCGTATATATTTCCATGTACTATCCTAATAGAAAGAATTAGGTTCAAATTCAATTATAACATTTTTATTTATCCTCCATTTGGGTTCACTTTTATTCGGCGTTATAGTATTTGGCTGGCTATGAAGCATGGACACTCCATTTTGGGTGCCGTTTGCGTTTCTGACACTCTGCGGACACGGACACGCGTCGGACACGGCAGTATAAGTGTCGGATTAAATTAAATTAATTGAAAATTTCGGACACGCCAGGGACGCATTCGTGACATGGCAGGACACTCCCGAGACACTTTTGGAGACAGGGTATGATAGTCTTTTGTTGGTTTTTTTTTTTTTGAGAGAGATCTGGTGGTCGTTTTTAGATATGTATTTCTTAGGGGGGTCCAAATGAAATACAGGAAACTAAAAAGAGTATATAACTTCTTATATTAGCAACCTTACCTATAAAACCAAAAAAAAAACCACGAGGCTGCTGAGAGGAGACTGAGTGACGATAGTGGCAACGGCTAACTCCAGCGATGGCTCTGGCAAAGGCGAGTGCTCCGGCGAACTGCTCTTCTTCTTCTTCTTCGACGAGGAAAGTTCCATTTTTCTTTTTTCTTTTTTATTTCTTCTTCTTGATCTATTAGTCTCCAATGATCTAGCCTCTTTCTCCTCCTCCTCCTCCTCCTCGTCGTCGTGTGCCTCAGGGTAAGGTTCCCCTTCTTCTCTCTCTGTCTCTCTCTTCTACGGCTGCTGCTGTGTATAATAAAGGATGAGAACCTAAGAAGCCCTAGATATAATGGGTAGATATAAGTATGTTAAAACTGTCACGACCCAAATCCACTAAGTATGGCACGAGGGTACGTGACATGCCACCGAGGCCTGACTCTATGTTAATAACGTACAAAATGGGTTTTTAGGCTCCCATTTAAACCACATTTGCAAGTGATTAGCCCCAAGGGTATAATAGGAATTTGAAAATTTGAGTTAGATTTTATACCAAAAGATAGCCGTTTCAGTCTAGGTTCCAATGTTGAAAACGGTGCACGATTTCAAAATTTCAGAAAAAAAGTTGTCTGTTTTCGTAAAAGTCGTCGTTTTGAACCAGTTAAAAGAGTGTGTATTTCGATCGATCGAAACCACTTCTATCCACAATTCTAGCCATGAGCATCTAAGCAATCAAACATGCTTGAATAGCAAAAGCACTTGCCAAAACCTTTCACACATGAACATAGGAGTCTTATATATCAAGTTCTACACATGCTCAGCTAACAACATAATTTACAAGTCCTTTAGTTTCAAACTACAACAACTACGCCATATGCAATATGCACATTAAACACTTGCTCTCCTCTTTCGTCCTCTACTTCTCTTTCTCCTTTTCTTTCCTTTCACCTGAAATGGTTATTCAATAACCACATGAGCTGAAGCTCAGTGAATAACATGCTCTTTGACATAAATTTGTGTATATCATTTAAACACGTGATATGCAATTCAATGTAACATAATGAATCACAACCAAGTAAGTATTTATCTCCAAAGCTTCTTGTTCTTCTCACTACCCCGTGCCCGTAATGGCACCCTTTGGCCTTGTTCCGAGCTATCCAATACCCTACACAAGGCGTATTGAACACTCAAGCCTTAGAAGGCTTTTCTAGACTCCCTTTTGGAGCTTTCTCTTTGTAGTGATAGAACAATTGCTTCTTCAACCACATAATCACATAAACATGTTTCCAACACATAATCCTTTCTATCTCTTGCACCTATAGTCAATCATGATATACACACGTGTTCATAATTCATGAATTGAAAGTAAATCATTTATATGCCACAATTTCATTACTTGAAAAGTTTCCTCAAAGATAGAGGTTACTCACCTTGCTCTAGATATAGAATTGACAAGATGTAATGCTCACTTTCAAACTCCTACAAGTCATATAAGATTTGATAGCAAATCAATATGAATTTCTCTAATTCATCCATCATAACTCTATGGAAATGAAATTAAATCACATACAAAGAATACTCTTACCCTTAGCTTCTCAAGTCTAGTTTCAATTTGAGATAGAAATCTCCCTAGCACCCTTTTCCCTTTGGTTTTCCTTCTTTTCTCTCTTGTTTTTCCCTTTCTTCTTTGCACCTACTTGCTTGTATAGAGCTATGTAGCACGGACACTTCACTTTGGGTGCCGTCTCCGTATCGTGTCCGTGTCAGACACCGACACTCGTCGGACACTCGTCGCCACGTGTCAGACACGCTATAAAATGTGTCTTAAATATTTTAACATCGGACACACCTTGATCACGTGTCGGACACGCAGCCGACATGGCCGGACACACAAGTGAATGCAACATGGTGGCCTCTCATTAGAAATGCATTTTAAAACTTTGAGGCAATAATCTTAATATTGTAAAATTGGGGATAAGCAATTGGTTTATTTGAGAATTATGGAAACACGAGTAGACATGGAATTGCAAATTGTATATTTAATTCAAAGATATAATGATTTAATCGTTGCATCCTACTATCTGTATCGTGTGAAATTGTTATGTTTTGTAATCATTTTATGAGTATATGTCTTAAGTTGCTATTTGCCTAGTTTCTATGGGTGAATATCAGAATATGTAATGTAATGTTGATATTTAATCCTCTCTTCTTCTTCTTTTACTTCAAACTAAATTATATTTTTTAGAAATATTTTTTTATTCGACGTATCCTAGCCGTCTCCGTATCCTACATTTTTGGAATTTGCCGTATCGCCGTCTCCGTGTCGTGTCGTCTCCGTGTCACGTATCCGTATCCGTGCTACATAGGTATAGAGACAAGCACCTCAAAAAGATGTACATCTTATTTAACTAGTTATTCTTCTATTTCTCACTTGAATACACATGGACTTAGCCAAATATAGCCCAACACCTCCTACTAGGCCACCTACTAGCTTAGATAATGTAAGCTAGCACCTTGATTAGGCTAACTAATCATCATTAAGCTAATTAATCTCAATTAGACTAATTAATCTTGATTAGGAAAAGTCTACCAAATTGCCGAAATTACACTTTCACCTACCATATTTCTTACTAATTACACAATAGCTACTCTAGTTATCGTGAATTGCTAATTCACCTACTAGTTAGGAAAATGTATTCTTTTTACTCCTATCATTTATGCTCTTGTCTAGCAATTCAACATTTTACATCAAATATATATCCAATACAAGGCATTAAATAATTCCATGTTTTTCAAAATATGCAAATGCCAAATAGATTGCCATGTATAACACATAACAAGAGTTTATCAACTCTTAAATTCCTTCCAATACTTAATAATAAGATTAGGTATGCAAATCAAATATATATTCATGTCATTACCGTATAATGCACATTAAGATAATATTATCACATGTCAAAATGTTGGGATATTACAAAAACACTTGGCATTTATTAGTTTTTACAATATTAAAACCTAATTCAACTATTATATTACTTCTTTGCAAATAACACCACATAACTTATCTTATAAAAAAAAACTCCACATAACTAATGTTTATCTATCTAATGTTTTTAGTTTTTACCCCAAATTTATATTATTTCTAAAATAGCCATAAAGAAATCATCAATTTAAAAGTATGACTCACTATCTTTATCTCAATATTATATTTTTCACATATTTTTTGTAAAGTATTTTTCATTATATTTTTTAAGTTTTAAAAAAAAAAAAAAAAAACATAAAATCAAATTATATTTAAAAAAAAAAAAATTTATTCAAAGTATCCTCGCCGTCTCCGTATCCTATATTCTTGGGATTTCCTGTTTCGCCGTCTCCGTGTCGTATCGTGTCCGTGTTGCGTGTTCGTATCCGTGCTACATAGTTGGTTGGAGACACTTTTCTTAATTCGTTATTTTGTGCAGAAATAACTTTGAAGGATGATATATGTACACATCCTGGTGTTATTGGTGGATTGTGCATACGATGTGGACAAAAAACGGATGATGGTTCTGGTGTGGCCTTTGGTTATATACATAAGGTATGAATTCTGGTGTGGCCTTTGGTTATATACAGAAGGTGCCTTCATCTAATATATGGAATTCTTGTTTCTTTGCTATAAACTAAATAACTGGATTTCCCCCCCTATGATTCAGCATCATGAGGAATGATGTACTCCCAACCAGATTATCCAGTATCTGGTAAAAATATATCACAAACTTCCCTTTAAAAACTCAGATGAATTTACATGTAAGAGAAGAGAGAAGTAAGCCTCCTTTCTAAAATTAGGGATGCCGAGTTAAACCTATCAAGTGGGTGGATTCATTATGTAAATGAAAACTTCTCAATATTTCATTGTCTTTTTTGAGGATTCATTATGTAAATGGTTTTTTTTTTATTATTTAAAAGAGGATTTATAGCTCATTGCTTAAGGCTTATTTGCATTTGATAGTGTTGGAATAATTTGTCTTCGCAGGATCTAAGGCTTGCTAATGACGAAGTTGCTCGGTTACGCATTAGAGACTTGCAAAAATTGTTACGCGATAAGAAGCTTTACTTGGTTCTTGATTTAGATCATACATTGCTTAATTCAACTCGGCTTATGGATATAACAACAGAAGAAGAATATTTGAAGGGCCAGACAGATTCTCTACATGGTATGATCTGCTTACCAGTGTCTGTGCTTTTGCTTTGGCTATGAACCAATGGTTGCAATGTACTTCTCGTACTATAACTGTCTCTTCTGTATCAATTGTTCACTCATATACGGCTAAAAAAACTATTGTAGCATCATTTACATGAGCAGCAAAATTCTCATTAAAGTCAAGCTTCTAGTTCATTTTATTAAAGGATGGCTTTCTCATGGTGTGGACCTTGAAGAGCTGTGCACTGGTTGCCTCTAGGTGGGTTGTGAAAGCCACCTAGTCATTTGAAAAGGGGTTGACTTTAAATTGTCCTTGATGTAGTGTGCTTATATACGATGCTGGATTGTGTGGACTTGTTTGATATCTTAAACTATCATCTCTATTTTGTTTTTGTTGCCCCCCCCCCCCCCCCCCCCCCACCCCCCCCCCCCCCCCCCCCCCCCCCCCCTCTCTCTCTCTCTCCCCCCCTCTCTCTCTCTCTCTCTCTCCTCTAAAGAAATTAGTAATTCTATTCTAAGTTTCTGACTACTGCTTATTATGGACATCTTCTTACTCTCAATTAGGATTCAGAAGCAGCAATATTTCTTGAATGATTTTCTAGTTGTTCGAAACTCTTCAGGAAATGAAGTTGTTCAGCTTAGTTATTGATATCTCTACTGAACCAAAGGATTCATAGAACATAGAGGCAGTAATTAAGTGGTACACAATGCTTGCTTCAAATGCTATGATAAATAGGACTTGTCTTAATTGCTATTTAGAACATTATGGTTAATTTTTTCCTCCACTATAGTGCTTCTGCGTTTTTGTGCACTGTCTTTATAGGATGTAATTTATCCCTTCAATCATCTAAAGCATACGAGCTACAATATAGCTTTTTTAAGGGTAAGTTGTTTTGGTATCGTTGGATTGGGTGCATATCAGTTTATTTAAACTCTTATCTTGGTCTCTGTGCTGCTATGAGAAAGATGTAAAGAGTTTTGGTTCTGCTTATTTTCGTTGTCACTTCTTTTTTTTTTGGTCCCATTTCTTGCTAGCACTTCTAATCTTAATAATTAACTGCTGACCATGCACTTATGGATTTCAAAATATGCAATTTACAGATGTTTTAAAAGGCAACCTATTCAGACTAGACAGAATGCACATGATGACCAAGTTGAGGCCCTTTGTTCACACCTTCCTGAAAGAAGCAAATAAGTTGTTTGAGATGTACATATATACAATGGGTGAACGTGCCTATGCAGTCGAAATGTCAAATCTACTTGACCCAGGGAAGGTTTACTTCAATTCTAGAGTCATCGCACAAGATGATTGCACCCAAAGACATCAAAAGGGTCTTGATGTGGTGCTGGGGCAAGAAAGTGCTGTTCTGATCCTTGATGATACAGAACCAGTAAGTGGATTTACTATCAGTTAAACATATGTATACTTGTTTAGTTGTTTGTCTGTCTTCATCTGTAAATAACTTAGTGCAGCATGGTAGATTTCATTGAGATAAATCAGCAAAGAAGGAAAAAAAAAAAAAAAAAAAAACGGGTTGGGGCCGGAAATAATAAATTAAATTTTGATTTGGACATCACCTAGAGGTGGATTTGAATTAATTTTTCTTTTTATTACAAAGTTCGAATAATAAATTAAATGTCAACTCTTCTGAAAGTAAAGGGTCCGTTTGATAAATCTGAAAATTAATTACTTATAAAAAAAAGTACTGAAAATTAATCACTGAATTTTTGGTGCTGAAAATTTTAAGCATTTGAATTTACAAAACTAAAAGTAATGTTTCGAGTACTGAAATAGATTGCATTCAGTAATTTTCTTCTCTAGAAATTTGTTAAGTAGTTTTAAGTAGATTTTTGGTTCAGTTAAGTGGTACATAATGTACATTATCAAACGGACTGAAAAGAAATAAGTGCTGAAACTATTCATTTTCAGCACTTGATTGGGTTATCAATCACACCCTAAGAGTTGGACTTCTCATATTTGGTGGAGACAACATTGATGTAGTTGCAAGTGATACAGATAATTTGAAATTTTCATTTCTTGGATATTGAAGCTTCTGAATGGGATTGGATAAATATGAATGGGTCCAGATGTAGTTTCATATTTCTTTCGTGTTATGTGAAGGTAACATTTAATTCTCTGGAGGTTATTTCATGAGCTTAAAAACTTTATAACAGGGTCGAATTCAAGTCTGATGTTTGATTTTCTCCATAGATTGTGCATGTTGTATTAGTCTTGGAGGTAAACTTATATTCATCACTTTAGGTTGTGTATGAGAGCATTATATTGGAGTTTATCCATCTGTTTGAAGCCATATTGCATTTAGCCCTTTTCATCTGCTCATGAAAAGAAGTTTATTGTAATGAATAGAATCAGAAAGATGTAAAATCTGTCTTTTGGAGAGTTTTAAAACTAGAATTATAAGCAGAAATTGTAGAGCTATGGGCGATTGTTATTTTTTACTTTTTACTTTGGTAAGGAGGATGATTACTTATTTATGCTAAATGCTTGTGTTGTGGTTCGATATTTCACCTGTATCACTTGACACATGTTGTAAGCTAAGGTTTGTTATTTCCCCAAATTTTAGGTATGGGTGAAGCATAAGGAGAATCTGATATTGATGGAAAGATACAATTTCTTTGCATCTAGCTATCGGCAATTTGGTTTCAATTGTAAATCTCTTTCTGAGCTGAAAAGTGATGAAAGTGAGGCAGATGGTGCCCTTGCTACTGTTTTGGAAGTCCTTAAGCGCATCCACAGTATGTTTTTTGATCCGGTATGTCCTCTTCTTTTTGGACTTGTTATGAAAGTTTTGACCGACTTAATTGAGAGTTTTGGCTCTTCCTTATAGGAACTTGGGGACAATTATGCAGACAGAGATGTAAGGCAGGTAGGTTAATTTTACTGCTTCAATCATTTCCCCCTGTTTTTTAGGTGCTGGTTTTGGTTTAAATCATGTGAGCTATACTTATATTTTCTGTTGCTGCTTGCGCTCCTTCACAATGGAG
Source organism: Hydrangea macrophylla (assembly GCA_033977485.1). Classification (NCBI taxonomy): domain Eukaryota; kingdom Viridiplantae; phylum Streptophyta; class Magnoliopsida; order Cornales; family Hydrangeaceae; genus Hydrangea; species Hydrangea macrophylla. The sequence continues at coordinate 104,456,384 of CM066987.1, forward strand.
GATATTGGGTACCTAAATACAAGTTACCTGCACACCCACCCCAGCAGTGGTTGGTTTTGTCTGGGGCAGTATGACTTGTGAGTTTTAGAGCGGTCATTGTTAGGGCTTGGGCTGTGTGGCTCTGACTGCCTGTTTGGAATCCTTCCCGAATGCAACTTTGGGTCCAAACTTGTCATAGGATCCCTTATGTAAGCCTGTTTGGATTAATTTTAGGAAGCACTTCAGTGCCCGAAAGGCCGTTGTGGTCCTTGTGGCTGAAACAACTCCAGAGGTGCTTCAGCCCAAATGTGTTGCACGAGGGGAGTGTGAGGGTTTATAATGGAATTCTCTTAATTCCCACCTTCCCCTGCTTCCGTCTAAAGCAAAAGCCACAGCCCATCCTAACAGGTCCTTAGCGTGTTGCACATAACTCTACATTATTAATGTATGTATCCACGCATATAAAATGCACAAACACATATGCTCATGTACATTTGTGTGCCGGCATGCCTATTTTGGCTGAAACCTGCAGCTCTCATGTGCTCTATACATGCATAATTGTGACAGAGAGACTTAGATAATGATGTGTGAACCACTCATATGGCTTCCACATTTCTGTTATGTTAGTCTTTTTGTACCCTCTTCCTCACATTGTACTGCAATGGTATTGGTGTAGATTTAGATTAGGGCAAAGTTATGAGACAAAATATGTCTCCTGTATTTTATTCTTAGAGAACACAAGACTAAGAATTACAGTATTGCCCTTAGGCACTAAGAAGGGAAAACAAAAGACAAATAAAACATAAATAATGACTTCTAACACTCTCCCTCAAGCTGGTGCAATATATCCCTCATTCCCAGCTTACCAAGAGCAAAGTGAAACGGCCGACTTCCAACTCCTTTTGTGAGTATGTTGCAAGTTGGTCATCAGTCTTCACAAAAGGAGTACAAATAACACTACTAGTAATATTCTCCTTGATGAAGAGTCAGTCAATCTCCACGTGCTTAGTCCGATCATGTTGCACTAGATTGTGGGTGATGTTGATTGCAGACTTCTTGTCACAATATAGTCCCATTGAATCACTGTGATCAAGTTTTAATCTTTTAACAACAATTTGATCCAAAGTAGCTCACATACCCCTTGAGCCATGCTCTGAACTCAGTCTCTGCACTTGATCTGGCAACCGCGTTCTGTTTCTTACTCTGCCACTTGACAAGATTACCTCCCACAGAGCCTGAGGTGGACCTCTTGTCTGTCACAGAACCGGCCAATCGACATCAATGTATGCTTTTACTCGAAGATGGTCGTGTCTAGCAAAGAATAAGCCCTTTCCTGGAGCTGACTTCAAGTATCTCAGAATTCTTAAGACAACCTCCATATGAGTATCATGAGGAGTATGCATGAACTGGCTAACACCACTAACATCAAAGGCAATGTATGGACGAGTGTGAGAACGATAGATTAGTCTTCCCACTAACCTTTGATATCTTCCTTTATCCACCTCTGATCCACTACAATCATCACCTAGCTTCTGGTTCGATTCAATAGGAGTGTCACATGCTCGGCTACCAAGCATTCCGGTCTCCTTCAACAAGTCAAGTACATATTTCCTTGAAGATCCCATGCTGATCTAGCAATTTCAATCCCCAAAAAATACTTGAGAGTTCCCAGATCTTTTATTGCAAGCTCTCTGGACACGTACTCTTTCAACTTTTTCATCTCTTCCATTGCCATCTCCTTCAAGTGTTGAGGACCAAGGTAACTCTAATTTTGATCTTTATTTTTCTAGTAAGTTTTATGCACCTGTGCCTATGGAGTCTGATTATGATCTTGATGTCCCTTTTGTTGTACGTAGGACTTGTACCCAACATCCTATTTTAAATTTTGTCTTACTCTCACTTGTCTTCTTCATATAAAGCTTTCCTTTCGAAAATTGCGTCTTTGTTCCTAACAATGTCCAGGATGCTCTTGCTGATCCCAAGTGGAAATATGCTACGGTCGAAGAGATGAAAGCTCTTCGTAAAAATGGCACTTGGGAATTGACAAGGTTACTTGAGGGCAAAAGGAATGTGGGGTGCGAGTGGGTGTATACTGGGAAGCATAGGGCAGATGACTCCATTGAGAGGTACAAAGCCCGACTTGTTGCTAAGGGCTTCATTTAGACCTATGGGATTGATTTCCAGGAAACATTTGCTCCAATCGCATAGATGAATTCACTTAGGGTATGTAGATTTAGATTAGGGCAGAGTTAGGAGACAAAACATGTCTCCTGTATTTTATTATTAGAGAACACAAGACTTAGAATTACAGTATTACCCTTGGGCACTAATAAAGGAAAACAAAAGACAAATAAAACTAAATAATAACTTCTAACAATTGGAACTTTATCTAGACCACGGGTGGTAGTTATAATGCAATGAACCATCCCTATCCTTCATGACAACTAAGTTAATGTTTAATAGCTGTATCTAGAAGTTATTTGTTGGATTGCTATGTCCAGTATTCCCCTACAAGTTCACTGATTACAAGTTTCTTTCGGCTAATCCTGGAATAGTTCTGCGCTTGCTCTTGACCAACTGGATATCATACTGAATGGTGTCCTATTGAACTATGTTACATGGAGTCGTGTACGAGTCTAAAGTGTCGGACTTCCCAAATTCATGAATCTAAGGACACGGGGGATGCGGCAGTAAATAGATATTTATTATATTTCTTGGAGTAGTGTTTTTATGTAGTAATAAGCTTCAACTAGGAAGCACGTCATGTTTAAGAAGGTAATGTGTCATGTGTCGCGTCGTATCTGACACACGGACATGACGCTTGCGTACACTTTTCATACAGTGTCGACGTTTACTTTTCCTAGAATTTGTCGTCGTGCCCGTGTCCGTGCTTCATAGGACTTCAACATGAGCATTTCGTCCATTTTGAAAAAAAGTTTTACAGCGAAAGAAATATAATTAGAGACATCAATATACTATTTGACAAGTAGCTAACATGCTTCCTGGTGTGTCCCATACCCATGCCTGAGCGTCGATTGTCCGACATGGGCACTTCATCCTATTAAGAAGAGTCCATCTACAACATAGACACTGAATGTACTAGATTTTAGATATGTTGAAGTTTATGAGGAGTGCGTGAAGATTAGACCTGGCAAATGGGCGGGCTTGAGCAGGTTCGGGCCGGGCTGGAGTTGGGTCGGGCTGAAAACGGGCCGGGCTCAGGTGGGTGTCGTGTACTACCGGGCCGGGCCGGACTCGGGTTATGGTCGGAGCGAACAAATTCCCAGCCGACTTTGTTTATGTTAGAACGAATTATAGGATTGAAACCCAGAAGCACAAAATACAGACAAATTTGGAGAGAGAGAGAGAGAGAAAGAGAGAGAGAGAGAGAGAGCAAATTTGTCCACACATGGTTGTACAAAAACAGATTAAGTTATTAAAAAAATTAGAAACAGAGCAAATAGAATTAGGTTATTGAAAAACAAATTAGAAAATTGAAACCCAGAATCACAAATCAGAATCTATGAAACTACCAAATCCTCATAATTGTCCATACATGGCTGATTGAATAATCAGTGAAAGCGCACACACACATATATATATATATATTGTATATACTTGTAGACTATATTCTTACAGACTGTTACATAGAGACACACATACATATATATAGTATATACTTACAGACTATGTTCTTTTTCTAAGAGATTGAATGTAGTAATTTTCCATCACAATCCTTGAAAACACTGAAGTGAAAAAATCCATCATCATGAGATCACTTGGGCATGCATGAACACAAAGAAGCAAAGAGGAGAAGAAAAAAATGTAACACTAGAAAGGGGAGAGAGAGGCGGCTATTAAGAGAGAAAGGAAGTGCAAAAGGAGAGAGAGAGAGAGAGAGAGAGAGAGAGAGAGAGAGAGAGAGAGAGAGAGAGAGAGAGAGTCCAGTTGGAAAGAAAACACAAGTGTTTCGCATCTTATATGCCTTTGGAGTTAGGATGGTTTTTAATAGGCTTGTTTAGTCCCAAGCCCATTACCAACCCGTCTAAGCCCGTTAATTTACCAGGCTTGTTTAGTCCAAGCCCGACTAAAGCCTGCTTCACAATTTTAAGAAACTTGAATCTGTAAAATTACGGGCCAGCTTGGGCTAATGCATTGTTGCGGGCTCCATTTGCCACCCCTAGTGAAGATTGTGGCTTTCAAGAATTTTCTAAAAATCTATGGTTATTCAAGAAACAATTGATGTACTTGAAGCAGCCATTTAGCTAAGCACTCTAATTTTAGCTTTATTTAAACTGTTTTCAATGCAGCCTTTGAGATAAATTCGTTGACTCGAAACATATTGATTGAAGCTAATTAGCTCATGATTTCTGATGATAATTAACAAATTTGTAAACTGAGTACAATATCTCTCTCTGAATCATTCTGTCAGGTGTTAAAAACAGTGCGAAAGGAAGTTTTAAAGGGGTGTAAACTTGTATTCAGTCGGGTTTTTCCGACTAAATTCCAGGCCGAAGATCACCATCTCTGGAAGTTGGCAGAGCAATTAGGAGCTATGTGCTCAACAGATGTCGACCCCTCGGTGACTCATGTGGTCTCAACAGACGCGGGAACAGAGAAGTCTCGTTGGGCAGTGAAGGAGAAAAAGTCCTTGGTCCATCCCCGGTGGATAGAAGCTGCAAACTACCTATGGCAAAAGCAACCGGAAGAAAACTTTCCCGTTAACCAAACGAAGAGCTAGTGAGCCGATCCCAATTTTTGAGGTTTTTGTTCTTCCAAACATGTAGGTTCATATAAACTTCAATTGTAGGCTTTGAAAATCATTGGATGCACCACCTTGTTGGACCCCATCTGGAGGTTCAATGCCAATTTTTATTTGGATTGATAATCTGGATTGATTCCTCAGTGTTTTAGAACTGACCACAGTGGCAATTAGAAACTGACTGAACAGAAATGTGAATAGTTGGACATGTTTGGACAATTGTTTTTCAGGTATAATATGGATTGCTAGGAACAATTTTGAAAGTCTGCTGGAATGGGTTTTGATTGTTTCAGGCCATGGTTGATTTTCAATTACAGGACTTCTTTAGTTGCTGAGTATGTTTTTCTCAAATTTTAGAGATTAGTTGTGTTGAGCATCTTTAATTCAATCTGTGAAAATTTAAAACAAAATAAAATTGGTAGTTAGGGTTTAGTTCATTTTGGAGTACTTTTTAAGCATTACATCCAACAACGAAATTTTTTTTTTAGTGAAAGGTCATCACTTGTAAAGCTGGGCAAAAAAATTCATACGATTTTGTGAAATCAACAATGATAGGGATACACACCAAATGACACTAAACGACACACAGTGCTTTAAATACATGTACCCTGTGCTGTTTGAATTTCACATTTTTCTGTGCATCACTTACTCAGCATATGGTATATGTATTTAAAGTTAGTGTGTCGTTTGGTGTGTATCCCTATTATTTTTGTTGTGAAATTTCGCTATAAAGTTTTAAAAAATTTAGTGAAATTTCATAAAATTGTCGGAAAAGTTTAATGAAATGTTACAAATCGTAGGGATTTATGTGAGGGTCATTTCACTTATAAAATTTATACGATTTTGTGAAATTTTACTATAAAGTTTTAGAAAGGTTAGTGAAATTTCATAAAATTGTCGGAAAAGTTTAGTGAAATTTTACAAATCGTTGGGATTTATGTGAGGGTCATTGCACTAAATTTTTTTTTCATTGTGTCCTTTTAACCAATAAATTTCCGAAATGGGAGACTTAACACTAAATAAAGAAGGGGCAATCCATCTGATCCCCACTAGAGCCCAGGCCCCTGGGCCACTACCACTGCTATCACAGAACTCTGTTGTAACATGTATCAGTGTGACTCTTCCCCGACTCAAATCTCTCTCTCTCTCTCTCTCTCTCTGACACACACACACAGAGACACACACACAGTGGGTGGGTGTGAAAACTAGAGAGAAGTCACAAACTAACATTTATGATCAAGCTGTAAAAGGAAATCTGCCATGACTGTTCGAAGTTCCAAAGAGTACTTTATTAGGAAACTTAAAACTAAGGGGGTTAAATATATTTTACACCCTTATAGTTTGTCACTTGTGTCAGTTTGATCCTTATAATTTAGAAAATGTCACTTTAGTCCCTGTAATTTCATAAGTGTGTCAAATAAGTCTAATAAGTTCTTCAGTGACGAATAATTTTGTCACTAGAAGTAAAAAAATTGTCACAAAAAGTATTTGAAGGACTAAAATAACACACTTATGAAATTATAGGGAGTAAAGTGACACATTTTTAAACTACAGGGACCATATTGATACAAAGGGCAAACATGGAGGGTGTAAAATGTAGTTAAGCCTAAAACTAAGTATACGACCTCCCCTAAAAAAAAAAAACAAAAAACAAAAAACAAAAAACCTCAGGCTCTATTTGGTAAAACTGAAAATTAAGTGCTGCATTTTAAGTACTGAAAATTTTAAGTGATTTGAGTTTGTAATACTGAAAACAGTGTTTCAGGTAATCTAATAGACTGCATTCAAAGATTATTTTTAATAGAATTTTTTTGCTTAAAGTTTTCAAGTGAATTTTTGGCTGCTTTTTCAATTAAGTGGTACATTATCAAACACACTGAAAATAAATAAGCGTTGAAATTTTTTATTTTTAACACTTAATTGAGTTATTAAACACACCCGAAGTATAGAACCTCGTTTGGAAGCGGGTAATTAAGGATGTAATGGGTATCTATTACTTGTAATGGGTTTAGCTTAGTTTCGAATAGTTATCGTAAATCTATTTTTTCCGTTTGACTACAAGCAATAATTTAGTCATCTAAATCTATCAAATTTCAATCCCAATGTTTGACTCAAAACATAATCCCAATGTTTGACTCAAAACATTTTTTATGCAGGACTTTAATCTACTAGGTTATAGGTTATAGGCACGTGCCTTCTGTCTATCCTCTCATATTAGTTTTTTTGGTTTTTATAACTATTTTTGTAAAGTGAATAAAAAAAAAAAGCTGTTGTGCCAAAAGATGATTCTTCGGTATTTTTTTTTTTTTTTTTTTACAAAATTTGACCTATATGTAAATATTGTGCCAAAAGATGATCATTCTGTAATTGTCCTTAAAAAAGTTGACCTATATGTAAATATGATATAAGTATCCACCTACATGTAAATATTGTGCCAAAAGATGACCATTTAGTATTTTTTGTTACAAAAATTGACCTATAATGTAAGGTAAATATGATGTAATCATGTAAGCAACCGTTTTTGTTGATTTTTTAAAGTCATTTGTAATTATAGTCAAAAAAGTTGATTGAACCTGAAATATTTAAGATAAATTTGATTGAATCTTCATTATTATATTAAATAAAATTTCAAAAGTTGACTTGAATGTAATTATTAATTGACTTGAATGTAATTATTGTCTGAAAGGCAGAATTAGCCGCTAACAAATCAATACATCCTTATGTAGTTGTACAACTCTGTCTTAAGTGTGTTATTTTAGTCCTTTCCCTCCTTGACCTTGGCTACAACTCTGTCGTATTTCGCTGCTATCGGTGGGTGACGATCATGTCACCCGCCAGACCTTAGACAAGATAAGAAAATCATACATTTCGATCTCTCCGTTGCAATCCAACCAACCAAATAACCTCATCACCACATCCAAATAATCTGCCACAATCACCAATTTGTCACTCACCGACCCAATCACCCCAAACTAAATAACTACCCAAACATCATCAACAACCCAGTCATCAACCAATCAACACCCATCCACCACATCACCATCACTCATCAATCTGCCACTTCACCACTGAATAACCCACACTATACCACACTCATTAACATTATCGCCAATCTGCCAAACCATTTCACAATCTAAAATTCCTTCAGAAACCCAAAAACCACGTCTATATTAACATCATTATCTCTCTGCACTTCAAATCACCTCAACCCTCACCAATCGACCTCTTTATTGGACCTCCCAATCGGCCGGATCTCTGTCTCACCAACCGGCCTCTCTATTGGACTTCCTGATCGGTTGGATCTCAACCTCATCAACCGGTGTCACGACCCATCCCACAACGGGCAGAAATAGGACACGTGGCACGCCACCAAGGCTTATCCAGTTCCATTAAAGTAAATAGCAGTGGAAAACATAAGTAAAACCCATTAAAATCGGAGTTATAAAAAATTTTGCACCTTTGAAGCACTTAAAGAAAATATCCTGTTTGAAAACAGCAATCCAGTCGACTGATCATAGGTCCGGTCGACTGGAAATGCAAGATACAGAGACCTTTAAAATCTCAGAAGTCATCCAGTCGACTGCGTCGGAAACCCAGTCGACTGGAACCTTCCCGTCGATTGAACCAATAATTTTCATTTTTAAAATAAAGTCCAGTCGATTGTGGTCTCCCACCCAGTCGACTGTTTCTATAATAGAAACAAAACCAACATTCCAACCCAAAATCCAGTCGACTGCATCGGGAACTCAGTCGACTGTTTTTCAATATTCTGGGGCAGTGGCCATTTCAAAACAGGGGTCCAGTCGACTAAACATGACCCAGTCGACTGTTTCACATCAATTTACTAAGCATCCAGCAGATTTCAAACCGTGCTTATACCAACTCAAATCCAACACATCCACCACCATGATTCAACGATTCCAAACATAAATAAGAGTTTGAACATATATTTCAACACTACGAATTCACCCCAAGATTTTCAAGTTAAGTATATGGTTTTAACTCCTCAAAATTCTTATTCCAACATGTAGAATGGAAAATAAAAACATATACAACAGATGCTCCCCGGTCCCACGGCCTCACTCCTCACGCTTCTTTTTGTTCTTCCTCTTATCACTTGCAATGGAGGAAGTCTCCACTACTCAGCTATATGCTGAGTGTACAATTCTAAACGAATGCATATGAGGCAATTCATGTTTTAAATATCTAAATCACATAATTTAGTCTCTAGGGAGAGAGATACGCATTCATCCGGTATATCGGCAAGTCTTAAATCTTAAACCGCGGATGCTAGTGGCTAGCTAAGGATCACTCAACCATTGCTCCATCTGCTCTGGTTAGGCTGGTTTTCACGCCAAGCAAGTAATCGTCACTACTATAACTCTCAAACACAGAGAGGCGTATCCTGGCATGAAATTATCAAACTCCCCTTTGACCCACATAATCACTTAGCATACTCACATAGTCAGATCACCATGCTTTTATATACGTACTCGCTAAAATTAACAGGCCTAAGCTAACACATAAGTTTTGCTCGGATCCCAATTTCGTACACAATATTCAAAACATCCAAAATTGTCTATATCACATGGGTTCGAAATTCATACCTTAAGCTATAGCTCTATAACTTCAGGGGAAGTACTAGGGGACCAATTAATCGTCGGATCTCCAATCTCAAGTGATTCCTACAAGTATACACATGTTTTTCCCAAATTTCTAAAATTAGCTTTTCGGAAAAACTTTTCCAAACGAGGCCTAAGAGGTAACAAAATGAAGCTCTTACCTTGAGGAGTCCAAATATGAAATCTGGAGAAAAACTGACGAATGAACGGTCACCGTTTGTCGTCGGAAAGATCGTAGGAACAAATCCCCTTTCTTTTTCTTTTCTCTAGATATTTTGAAGTTGAGATATTTATAAAAAATCTCATCCACCACTATTTATAGGCACGACTCTTGGGATTTACGTTTAACTCCCCACGAGTTCTCTAAACTTCTAATTAACTCCTGAAACGTTGCACACTTCCATTTTATAATTTCACGAGTGAAAACTTAAATTTATAAAAGTTTTCGTCTAAGTTCCGTTTGGGTCCATAATTACATCTGAAAACTAAGTACCGTGGAATTTCTAGATAACCTACCTTTTATGCAATGTATCACTTATATTCTCTCCACAGTATTCAAATGATCTAAAACCAGATCAAAACTACCCAAAATTATACAAAACATGTATAATTACTATTCACAAAATACCAGAAACATCAAATAACATTTAAGCCATATAAATGTCATTTATTCATGTTAATGCCACATGAATTACCAAATCCTTGTGTCCTCACTTGACACACCACCATTGACCCACGTCAACTCCATCTCAATTTTCAACTAATAGTGAAAATCCTTGAAATTCAATTATACAATTAAAATAAATCATTTTCCCCAGGACGGGAGTGACAACTCTCCCCTCTAAAGGAAGTTTGTCCCCAAACTTATATCTTATGAGTCGAAAAGGTGCAGATACTCACTTCTCATTCCTTTCTCGCTCTCCCACGTAGCTTCCTCAATCGTACGTAGCTTCCTTAACCGTATTTCTACGCCATAACACCTTCACCATTGGAATTGTCTTTGTTCTCAACACTTGTTCTTTTTGATCCAAGATCTCAACTGGATGTTCTATATACGTCAAGTCTTCCTGGATCTGCAACGGTTATGGTACTATGATCTTACTTGTATCCCTCATACACCATCTCAGTATCGACACATGAAATACGTTGTGCACAAATGCTAACTCAGATGACAAAGCCAATCGATAAGCCACTAGTCCTACTCTTTCTTGAATTTCAAATGGCCCTACAAACCCTGGGTTAAGATTCCCCCGCTTTCCGAATTGTACTATGCCTTTCGAAGGCGATACTCTCAAGTATACAAAGTCTCCTAGTTCAAACGTTATCGGTCATCGCTTAGAGTCTGCATAACTTTTATAACAACTCTGAGCCACCTTAAGTCGATCCTGGATTAGCTTCACCTTTTCAGTAGTTAACTGTATTATCTTGGGTCCTATCAACCTTCTTTCCCCAACCTCGGACCAATAACATGGTGAACGACACTTATACCCACACAAAGCTTCATATGGTGCCATCCCAATACTTGATTAAAAATCATTTTTGTAGGCAAATTCAATAAATGGTAAGTGCTTCTCCCAATCGCTCCCAAAGTCTAGGACGTACAACCTAAGCATATCCTTTAAAGTCTGAATCATGCATTCTGACTGTCTGTCGGTCTGAGGATGAAAAGCAGTACTGAAACTCAGTTTTGTACCTATAGCCTCTTGCAAACTTTCCCAAAACCTCGATGTAAAACTACTATCACGATCCGCTACGATCACAGCTGGAACTCCGTGTAGTCTCACAATCTCTTTCATATACAACTCAGCTAACTTGGATGGTTTAGTCATCTTGATCGGTAGAAAGTGAGCTGATTTTGTCAATCTATCACCTATAACCCAAATCTTATCATTCTTGTTAAGAGATCGCGGAAATCTGGATACAAAATCCATAATGATCTCATCCCATTTCCACTCTGACACTGGTAACGGTTGTAATAGTCCTGTAGGTACTTGTCTTTCTGCTTTAGCCTGTTGACACACCGAGCATTCGAACACAAACTTGACAACTTCCCGCTTCATACCTCTCCACTAAAGTTTTCTCATAAGTTTTGGTACATCTTGTTACTTCCCAGATGAACTGAATACTTAGTACTATGTGCTTCTTCTAGGATTCGCTCCTTTAAGTCTTTCACATTCGGTACACACAAACGACTTCCAAACATCAACACTCCTTGTTCCAGAGTAAACCCCGGTCGCTTCCTTAAAGGCATCCCATCTCTCATTTTACACAAATAGCAGTCGTTGAACTGTTCTGCCTTGATCTCGTCAATGATATTCAGGTGGGTTATGATTGCCATCATTAAGCCACCACTCCTCTCTGGAATCACATCTAGTTCTAAATGTTCCATTTATCTAATTAATTCCTTTTGCTTGGTTAGCTCATTGGCTAAGTTCCCTGTCGTCTTCCAACTTAACGCATCAGCTACTACATTAGCCTTTCCCGAATGATATTCAATTGAAAGATCGTAATCCTTCATCACTCTAGCGATCTCCTCTATCTCATGTTCAAATCTCTTTACATGAATAGGTACTTCAAACTCTTGTGGTCCGTGAAGATCTCCCACTTCTCACCATATAAGTAGTGTCTCCAAATCTTCAAAGCATGGATTACTGCGGCCAATTCAAGGTCACGAGTCAGATAATTAACCTCGTGAGTCTTTAACTATCTTGAAGCGTAAGCAATTACCTTGTTACCTTGCATAAGCACACATCCCAACCCCTGATGCGACACATCACTATAGATCACATATCCCTCAATTGCAGAAGGTATTGTCAAAATAGGTGCTCTCGTCAATCGCGACTTCAATTCTTGAAAACTGTCTTCATACTCTGAACTCCACTCAAACCTAACACCCTTCCTCATCAACTTTGTCATAGGTAATGAAATCTTTGAGAAATTCTCAATGAATCGGTGGTAGTATCCAGCTAATCCTAAGAAACTTTGAATTTTGGATATGGATGTCGGCCTCTGCCAATTAGATACAGCTTCTACTTTGTAAGGATCAACTGAAACTCCATTCCTGTCAATCACGTGACCAAGAAAAGTAATGCTAGGTAACCATAATTCACATTTCTTAAATTTCTCGTGTAATTGCTTCTCCTGCAATCTCTGAAGTATCGATCTAATATGATTCTCATGCTCCATCTCACTCGATGAATAAATAAGAATATCATCGATAAACACTATCAAACACTATAAAAAAATCGTCTAAGTAGTCCTTGAAGACTCAGTTCATAAGATCCTTGAACGTGGCTGGTGCATTTGTAACTCCAAATGGCATGACTAAGAACTCGTAGTGTCCGTAGTGCATTCTGAAAGTTGTTTTCTCAACATCTTCGGCCTTTACTTTCAATTGATGGTATCCCAATCTCAAATCGATCTTGGAAAATACTTGTGCTCCACGAAGTTGATCAAATAGATCGTCAATTCTCGGCAATAGATACTTGTTCTTGATTGTCAACTTGTTTAACTCTCGATAGTCAACACACATACGCATTGAACCGTCTTTCTTCTTTACAAACAATACTGGAGTTCCCCATGGCGATATCTTGTAGTTGGATTTTCAGCTCTTTCAATTCCACGAGTGCCATTCTATACGGTGCTTTCGATACGGGTCTTGAGTCTGGCATTGTCTCAATTGTAAACTCAATCTCTCTCTCGATAAGAACATCTGGAAGGTCATCAGAAAACATATTTGGATACTCTCGTAGTATTGGAATATCTTCTACTATCAATTCGATCATCGAAGTATCAGTTACTGAACACATAAATCCCTGACATCCCTTTTTCAACAACTTACCCGCTTGGATAGCTGAAATTAAACCACTTCCTTAGAAACAAAAATTACCATGCACCGGTGATCGAAAATTGACTTCTTTCCGTTCACAGTCTATCGTGGCTAGGTTAAGGGATAAACAATCCATTCCTAGTATAACATTAAAGTGGTTCATCACAATCGGTATAAGATCTACAGTCATCAACTTCTTACCTAGTTTGATCTCACAGCCCTTGTACACCGTAGAGGTCACTTTTGGCTTACTATGTAGTACAACCACAAATAATTCATATCCTAACGGTGCTGATCTAACATTCAAATGTTCAACAAAATCATGCGATACAAATGTAACGACCCATCCTGCTACGCGCGGAAATAGGACATGTGGCATGACACCAAGGCTCATCCAATTCCATTAAAGTTTAAAGAGCAACGGAAACATAAGTAAAATTCATTAAAATCAGAGTTATAAAAAGTTTGTTGCAATTGAAAACTCTTAAAGAAACCTTTTGATTGAAAAACAGTTATCCAGTCGGCTGACTCGAGGTTCGGTCGACTGGAAAGGCAAGATGCAGAGGCTCTAAAATCTCAGACCTCAATCCAGTCGACTGAGTCAGGAGACCAGTCGACTATGGTCTCAAAATCCCAGTCGACTGATGCTATCTGGTCGACTGGTACCCTATTCAAGCAGAACCTCATATCCCAGAACATAGTTCAGTCGACTGTTTTCTCAACCCAGTCGACAAACCCTCAACATATCAAAGCAGTGTTTAGTTCAAAACAGTGATCCAGTTGACTGTATCAAAAACTAGTCGACTGATCTGTATCAGTACACTAAGTATTCTGTAGAATCCAAACCAAGGGTCTCCAAACCAAAACCAACACATTCCCAACTATAAAACTATGATCCAAAACATGATTATCAAAGTTTACTACCGTTTACAATACTACAGAACTATCCCAAAATTTTATTATGACATATTACAAGTTCCCAAATCCTTATTACAAGTTTGGAAAGAAAACAAAAATATAAGCAAAATAGTGATTCCCCGGCGTTCCTCGACCTCACTCCTCTCACTTCTTCTTTCCTTTCTTCTTATCACGTACAATGGAGTAAAGCTCCACTGCTCAGCTATATGCTAAGTGCACAAATTCTAACATATGCAATATATGGTAAAACATGCCTTAATCTCACAATTCATAACAAATGGTCTCTAGGGAGAAAAATACGCATTTATCTGGTAGCAGCAAGTCCAAGTCTTAAATCACGATGCAAATGGGAAGTCCAAGTCTATCAACCACTGCATCTCTATGTGCCATGGCAAGTCCAAGTCTATCAACCATGCACAGTAGTTGTCACTACTAAATTCTCAAACATTGAGAAGCTTATTCTGGCATGAAATTGTATAAGTCCCCCATTTGACCCACATAATCAACTCAACGTGCTCGCCTAAAAGTAGACATGCTTTTCACATTTAAGTGCGTGCATAATTAACGGGCCTACAATTAATACATGATTTTTGCCTGGATCACAATTTCGTCGTTGAAACCAAAACATGTATATTTCTTATATTTCATAAGTTAGAACTTCATACCTCGTGCTAATTTTCTCAAACTTTGAGGAAAGTATTAGGGAGCCAGATAAACATCGGATCCCTGATTTCAGATGATTCCTACAAGTTTATACCTATTTTCCCCAAATTTTTAGGAATTAGCTTTTTAGAAAAGTTAGCCAAACGTGACCTAAAAGGTACCAAAACGTAGGTCTTACCTTAAGGAGTTCAAATATGGAATCTGGGGAAAAACTGAAGAACGAAAGGTTGCCAAACGTCGTTGCAAAGCTCGTGGCAATAAATCTCCTTTTTCTCTCTCCTCCTCTAGATATTTGGTGTTGCAACTAATGAAAAAAATTCTCAAGCTTATCTATTTATAGGCACAGTTTCCAGAAATTATGTACCTCCCCACGATTTCTCAAAACTTCTAATTAACTCCCAAAATGTCGCACACGTCCATTTTATTACTTCCCTAGTGAAAACTCAAATTTATAAAAGTTTTCAACTAATTTTCGTTTGGGTCCAAAAATCACATCCGAAAGCTAAATCTGTGGAATCTCTATACCACCTACCTTTTATGTAACATGTCACTCACGTTCTCACCACAGTATACAAAATGATATAAAACAATAACAAAACTACCAGAAATTTACTTTACACAGGTAAATTTACTATTCATAAAATACCAGATATTTCAAATAACATTTAAATCACATAAATGTCATTTAATCATGCCAATCAATCATTACTTCTCTAATTACTGTGACCTCATTGACACTTCACCATTGACCCACGTTAACTCAACTCAATTATTAATAAACATTAATAATTTTACATGATGCCACATATGTTTATTAAAATGCATGCCAATTCCGGAACGGGTGTGACAACTCTCCCCCTCCAAAAAGAAGTTTGTCCCCAAACTTATACCTCATGAATCGAAAAGATATGGATATTCATTCCTCATCTCTTCCTCATTCTCCCAAGTAGCTTCCTCAACTGTATGACTACGCCCTAGCACTTTCACCATTGGAATAGTCTTTGTTCTCAACACTTGTTCCTTACGATCTAAA
This sequence comes from Hydrangea macrophylla, assembly GCA_033977485.1. Lineage (NCBI taxonomy): Eukaryota > Viridiplantae > Streptophyta > Magnoliopsida > Cornales > Hydrangeaceae > Hydrangea > Hydrangea macrophylla. The sequence goes on from CM066987.1 coordinate 104,472,190, forward strand.
GATTTCTACCAGATGCTCTACATAGGTCAAGTCTTTTTGGATTTGTAACGGTTCTGGTACGATGATCTTGTTCACATCTGTCATACACTGTCTCAACATCGATACATAGAATACATTGTGCACATGCTCCAACTCAGATGATAAGGCTAATCGGTAAGCCACTGGTCCTACTTTCTCTAGGATCTCAAAAGGTCCTACAAATCTTGGGTTAAGCTTTCCCTTCTTTTTGAATTGAACAATGCCTTTCAAAGGCGATACTCGTAAGTATACAAAATCTCCCACTTCAAATACCATCAGTCGTTGCTTAGAGTCCGCATAGCTCTTATAACGACTTTGAGCCACCTTAAGTTGCTCCTGGATTATCTTCACTTTTTTCTTAGTCAACTGTATTATCTCCGGTCCTATCAACTTCGTTTCTCCAATTTTGGTCCAACAAATTGGTGATCGACACTTACGACCATACAATGCTTCATAAGGTGCCATCCCAATACTTGACTGAAACCCATTATTATAAGCAAATTCAATCAGTGGTAGATGTTTCTCCCAATCACTCCCAAAATCTAATACACACAATCGCAACATATCTTCTAATGTCAAAATCATACGCTCTGACTGTCTGTTAGTCTGAGGATGAAATGCAGTACTGAAACTTAGTTTAATACCCATAACCTTTTATACACTTCCCCAAAACCTCGATATAAAACTACTATCACGATCTGATATAATCACGGCTGGAACCCTATGTAGTCTTACAATCTCTTTCACATACAATTCTACCAACCTTGAAGGTTTAGTCATCTTGATTGGTAGGAAATGCACTAATTTTGTCAATCGATCAACTAAAACCCAAATCTTATCATTCTTATTAGCAAATTGCGGAAATCCAAAACAAAATCCATCGTGATCTCATCCTATTTCTACTCTGATACAGGTAATGGCTGTAGTAGTCCTGTAGGTATTTGTCTCTCTACTTTGACTTATTGACATGTCGAACACTCATAAACAAATTTAGCAACTTCTCGTTTCATACCTCTCCATAAAAAATGCTCTCGTAAATTCCGGTACATCTTATTACTTCCCGGGTGAACTGAATATTTAGTATTGTGAGCCTCCTCTAAGAGTCGCTCTTTCAAATCTTTTATGTTCGGTACAAATAATCAATATCCAAGCATCAACACTCCTTGTTGCAACATAAATACATGTTGTTTTTCCAAAGGTATCTTATCTCTCATCTTGCACAAGTAGAGATCGTTAAACTGTACTGTCTTGATTTCATCAATAATGTTTGGGTGAGTTATGATTTCCATCATCAAACCACCATTAGTCTCTGGGATCATATCTAACTCCAAACATTCCATTTATCTGATCAGTTCCTTTTCCTTGGTTAGCTCGTCAGGTAAGTTCCTCGTCATCTTCCGGGTTAACGTGTCGGCTACTACATTAGCATTTCTCGGGTGATACTTAATTGAAAGATCATAATCCTTCATCAATTCTAGCCATCGGCTCTGTCTCATGTTTAGATCTCGCTGAGTTAATATGTACTTCAAACTCTTTTGATCTGTGAAAATCTCACACTTCTCTTTGTACAAGTAGTGTCTCCAAATCTTCAAAGCATGAATTACGACAGCCAATTCAAGGTCATGAGTTGGATAGTTTATCTCATGTGTCTTCAACAGTCTTGAAGCATAGGCAATCACCTTGCCACCTTGTATAAGTACACACTTCAAACCCTGATGCGACGCATCACTATAGATCACAAATCCTTTGGTTCCAGATGGCATTGTCAAGATAGGTGCTCTCGTCAACTGTGACTTCTACTCTTGAAAACTATCTTCACATTCTGGACTCTATTCAAAAGTAACTCCCTTCCTCATCAACTTTGTCATAGGTAGCAAAATCTTTGAGAAATTCTCATTAAATTGGCGGTAATACCCGGCTAATCCTAAGAAACTTTGAATTTCAGAAACGGATGTCGGTCTTTGCCAATTCAATACAGCTTCTACCTTGTGACGATCAACTGAAACCCCATTCCTATCAATTACATGACCTAGAAAAGTAATGCTAGGTAACTAGAATTCACACTTCATAAATTTACCAAACAGTTGCTTCTCTCGTAGTCTCTGAAGTATTAGTCTTAAAGGATTCTTGTACTCTATCTCACTCGGTGAGTATACAAGAATATGATCGATGAACACTATAAGAAAATCATCCAAGTAGTCCTTGAAGACTCGGTTCATAAGATCCATGAACGCGGCTGGTGCATTTATAACTCCAAATAGCATGACTAAGAACTCGTAATGTCCGTAGCGCATTCGAAAAGCTGTCTTCTCTACATCCTCGACCTTTACTTTCAACTGGTGATAGCCCGATCTGAAGTCTATCATTGAAAATACTTGTGCTCCACGAAGTTTGTCAAATAGATCATCAATTCTCGGTAATGGATACTTGTTCTTGAATGTTAACTTGTTAAGTTCCCTGTAATCAACATACATATGCATTGAGCCATCTTTCTTCTTTACAAACAACACTGGAGCTCCCCATGGTGATATACTAGGTCGAATGAAACCTTTGTCAAGTAGTTCCTGTAGCTGAATTTTTAGTTCTTTCAACTCCATGGGTGCCATCCTATACGGTGCTTTTGATACGGGTCTTGAGTCTGGCATTATCTCAATGGTAAACTCAATCTCTCTCAATAAGAATATCTGGAAAGTCATCAGGAAACACATCTGGATTCGCTCTATCGAAATGTCCTCTATCTTCAATTTAGTTGCCGAATTATCACTTATGAACACAGAAATCCCTGACATCCCTTTCTCAACAATTTACCCGCTCGGATAGCTGAAATCAAGTACAGTGGCAGTGTAACCCCACTCCCTTGGAAACAAAAGTTCCTATGCACCGGTGATCAAAAATTAACTTATTTTCATTCACAATCTATCGTGGCTAGGTTAAGAGATAACAAATCCATTCCTAGTATCACATCAAATAGTTCACAATAATTAGTATAAGGTCTACGGTCATCAACTTCTCGCCTAGTTGGATCTCACAGTTCTTGTATACTGTGGACGTCACTATCGACTTACTAAGAGGTACCGCAACATATAATTCATATCCTAAAGGCGCTGACCTAACATTCAAATGTTTAACAAAATTATGCGATACAAATGAATGCGTAGATCCTGAGTCAACAAGTATGCGTGCTAAGTGCGAACATATAGGCACCATACTTGAGACTACTGTCTCTGAAGCAGCCATATCTCCTGGGTTCATCTGAAATGACCTCTCCTGACATTACTCCATCCTCTGTCCTCTAGGCTTCGAACCACTAGAAGCCATAAAACTAGCTCCTTGCTGAGGACGCTTCCTCGGGCAATTCCTAGATTGATACCTAGCCATCCCGCAATCATAACATGTGCCCCTCGTATCCGGTGCCAAACTAGCATTGTTCATCCCTTGAGTTTTATTCTAGAAGTTTTCCCTAAAACATCTATCGGTATGTGGTCTATTACAAAGTGAACACAATAGTATGTTACTTGGGGTTCTCCAAAAATCACTGAAACTAGAACTAGAGCCTCGTGCAAACAGTCTCTTGAAGATCCGCCTTGGTTCCGATCACCACCTTCATTACCTCACTTGCTTTGTTGATTTTACCTCGACCTTTCCATTCCACTTTCGGGTACAAGCGCCATTTGTTGTACTACTGCAATAGTCGAATGCTCATAGGTCTCTACCCTCAAACAGATATTCTCCCTTAAACCTTCCTCAATCTTCCTTGCTCTATCCTCCTCTTCTGGCATTGAACCTTAGCCAAATCTTAATAATGCATTGAACTTGGAAGTATACTCAGTTACTGTCATGTCTCCCTGTTAGAGATTGTCAAACTCTCTCGTTTTCGAGTTATGAACAGCTTGTGGAAAGAATTAACGATTGAACTCTACTTTGAACCCTTCCTAAGTAATTGGTGCCCCTTGGTCTAAAACATTTACCCACCAATTTTTTGCTTCCTCTCGTAGTACATCACTGGCATTCTCAATCTTCTCCCGATCAGACATCGTAATAGAACAAAAAATTCTATCCATATCCATAACCCAATGCTCTGCCAGCGTTGTATCAGTTGTTCCATGAAATTCTATTGGTTTCTTTCGCGCGAACTGTTCAGATACATATCTCATACCCCTATTCTCAGGTGCTGTGGACACGCATAATTGATTTTCCTTTTGTTTTGAAATTGATTTAGAAAAAGTTGTGTTGAAAACAGATACAGAGTTGCCACTTGGTCTTTACGGAACCAAGAAACCTAATTTTGACTTATCCAAATAGATAAAGGGTACCGGTCCTTCATAACCAAAGAACTTGGTTCAGGGTTTTGGTACGAGAGAGGAAGAAGCCTTTGTCACGACTAAAACACCCTCAACTCGCCCTGTCCCTCGACGGGACTCAATTAGCATCCAAATAATCATCTTATACTATGTTTGGTTCGATAATTAATACTATGATTGTATATTACATCTCATAAGAATATTGAAATGGAAGATCAAAAGATAAGATATCATTCATAAGATCTATCCAAGTATCACACAATGTAAAGTGAAAAATCACACAAACAAACTTAGAAAAAATCATCTAATCATATATCAAGTAATCAAGTTTTCCTAATCTAAAGGGGGACATGAATTGTTCTTGAAATAAATAAATCAAAGAAAACAAAGATGCTTAGCAAGCTAGAATGTATGCATGTTGATTATTGAGAAAAGAAGATCTCTCAATCCCTGGGACGGATGAGAACGGAAGATTAGATCGGGAGAAGCATGAACGTGTGATCAAGTTCATTCCTTATAATCTTCTTGGATTAGGAGTCAAAAAATCTCTAAATCTTGCATGGATGCAATGTATGAACCTAGAATGTGCAAAGATTGTAGTGTGTTTTGTGTTCATGGATTTTCTAAAGTGACTTAGAAGTCTAAAATATGCATGAATGCATGGAGAATTTCATTATATGATAGATACAAATGTAGTATGAACTACTTCCTAAGAGATAAGCTAATTTGGAATGCATATAAACATCTAATCAAAGAATAAAAGTTAAAACATGCTTGCTGTGAATAGTGCACAGAACAGTGAGCTGGTTTTATAAAAATGAAAAAGTAAAGTTAGAAATGTTTTAAGTTCATGATGTTTTATGGAGATCATCCTTATTGTGTGTAGAACACATAGCAAAAAGCCAAATCACTATTGAAGTTACAGATTGAGTGAAATCATATGAACAAGAGAGGTTGTTCAGAAACAGAATCCGTACTGTCAATTAAAATATAGAAATATCTTAGGAAATGAAAACAAAACATTTGGAGGCCCATATTACATAGAAAGTTCCTTAAGACACTGAAGTGCAAGGAAAAAATGAGTTGGGACCACTCTCTGTGTAAAAGTTTTCTGAAAAGCAAGTTACAAGTCAACTAAGCTGCTGTAACAATAAAAACAGAATGTCTGGAAGCAATGTTTGGGTCAAAATGGACCATTTCCAAGTGTTTATAGATCAAACCAAAAACCATGGGTGTTCTTTAATGATTTAAGAAGACTTTCCAAGTGGCCTTACAATCATCCATTGAGTATTGAACTCAGAATAATATTTTAAAGTTGAACTACTCACTGTTTTGAAGATTTTGAGGAAAACAAGTGTTTTATTCTTGGAATCCAAATGTTGGGGTTTAGAGGGGTTTTGAAAGCATATTTCCAGCACTCAAAGAAGATTATAACCACTTGGAATATCAATACCAAACTCATTCCAAGAACTTCCCAAGTTATTAGTAAAATATGATTTTATTTGGAAACCAAACTCAAGAATCCATGGAAGTATGATACATGAGAGAATGGATGATGCATGGTATGATGTAATATGCTAAGAATGGTAAAGAATATGTTCATGGGATATGGGTTCATCTAGATACAAGAGAGTGTTGCATCAAAGTGTGAAAGTAAAAAGGTGGCATGCTGTGAATAGTATCTAGACTATGTACATCACTTTACAAAATCATAAAGGGTGGTCAAACATGCCAAGAACAATGTGGGAAAAATCATAGAGCCTCCCTAGTGTGTCTAGAATGCACAAAAAAGCCCAAACTTGAATAGCTATCATAGATTCAGAGAAACAAATTTGAATGTACAAATGACTCAGAAACAAAAGTTGCACTGTTAACTGATTTTGTATGATTTTTTATAAATAGAAAAATAACTCTTATGATGATCAAAAGATACCAAGAGTTTCATAACACATTGAAGTTCAAATAAAAAAATAGAAAAGGCCATGTCATGTGGTGAAAACATCTGAAAAAAATGCAAGAAAACTACAATCTGTGAGAGAAATCATAGATTATTTACATGAACTTTAAAATCCAAAAATGATACTTTCACATCTCTAAAATTAATGGGACAAATTGGGGACAAACTATGATGTATTAGGAAGATTTTCCAACTGGTTTCATCATCATAACTCAAGTATTTAATTCAAAACAAATCTTTGAACCTGAACAACTCACTATTTTGGATCATTCTTGAAGAAATGGATTTGAGTTTTGGAATAGAGTTTGAGTTCTTGATTGGGGGTTTTGAAATAGATGTTCAAAGCATGAACTTAAACACTTGAGATGACCATGTATCCACTTAGAACTTCATCCAGCCTTGGATCATCATAGAACAAAGGAAATAAAAAAAGGGGTTAAAAAGAGATGACAAAATGTTGAAAGAAAGTGTAATAGAAATGGGAATTGAGAAGAGATAACAAAATGGGCATTGAGAATAGATGACAATAATATAAACAAGAATGAAAAAAGAAATGAGATTAAGAAGGAGAATGATAATGATAATAACAATTGCTTTGAAGAACAAGAATGGAACTCTAGCAAGGTATTCCTCTCATATATGTGTGTATATAGGCATGGAGCTCACTCACTACCTCTTTAATGCTCAAGAAGATGGTGAAGGAAATGTTTGGATGATTGAAGTTTTGATAGCAAACTCAAGTAAAAACTCACTTTGATTGAAAAAATGGAAGAAGAAGACTACTTCTTCTCTTTCTCTCTCTATATTTTTCTAGAGTTTCTTCCTGAAATTTCTCTAAGCTTCTTAGTCTCCTCCCAAATAGAAGTAAATGGGCCTCTTTTATAGGCAAAGGAGGGGTGGTAAATGGGATTTTAAAAAAGTTTAAAATGGTCTCTCATTGGTCCAAAATAAGCTAGGAACCAAAACTACGTCGTTTTGATTTATAATATGTATGAAAAACTCCCCAAAACAAAGTTACAAAAATGGAATTTCTAGGGGAGAGTGGCGCGGTGGCACTGCTCCTCTGACGATCCAAAAATTTTATTTAGGCCCTCAGAGGTTCCGGTATTCACGAAAAGTCCAAAATTTGTCTAAAATTCACAGAAATGCGTACTAACCCCAAACCGAGCTTGTGAAATACCGTTAGAAAGGTAATGGAGTCTAATTTACAAAAAAAAGTTTGGAGATAGGTCACTTTGAAAAGTTTTGTGATATTCACGATAAAAGCCGATTGATCGCCTTTTATATTTTCGAAAATTCATAATAAATCCTTTTTTAAATCCAAAAATTATATATGATATAGCGTTGGAAAGCTATTGACCTCTAGTATCTATGAAAAATGTTAGAAAAATGATATGCTGCACTGGTCTCCGAGTCAATTTTTAGGTCAAACCAGTCAAAGGTGACTTTTCGGGAACTTCCTGGACTTCTGGGAGCTGACAATTTCATCCAATTTTGTTTTAAAACTCATTTTATTACTTTTATCATGACATAGTGTGTTTCTACAACTTTTGGTCCAAATCTGGGAGCGTTTGGGCTTTCAGGGGCATTTTGGCCATTTTTACCAATTCTTGAGCTTTTCGAGAGATGGAGGTGATTTCCAAGAGTCTTTTTGCGCATCTTTTCAATCATGGAGGACTACCATGCTAGTAAACTCCTAAATATATTAGCCGACAAAATGGAGTGTTTGCCCCTCTTTGGCATGAACTTGCGACGCAACGCATGTCGCAAGCGAGTGCCAAAGCTTTGAAGAGATAGGTCTTTTAGAGGCTAAAAGATTTAGGATAAAAACAAGTGCATTGCAAAAATGCAAGAAAAATCAATGTTAAGGCTAATGCTGGTCGCGCTCTGCGTGAGCTGCCTACGTATCCCAAGGGGAATCAGACCTGGACGTAGTTTGGGGCACCAAGAAACAAATCATACATGCAAATACACAACAAACAGGCGGATGCCATGCGGGTATGATTCTATGTTTTCAAGAGCTAAAATAAAGTGTGATACGCATCTGATGCTGTGTTCTAAAGTGCTTGTGGGCCTAGTACACGTGTTGTAATAACCTGCATTTCCATTTAATTTAAAATTCATTTTTATATTTAATTGGTATTTACATTGTCATATTTAACTTCAATTATTATGGACTGCTTCATTTAAATACATTTCCCATGTTCTAATTATTATCCCTTGTGTTATTTCATATTAAAATTCTTGTTGGGGTCAAATTGTAATTTTTACAAAATTAATAATACCTATGTGGATTTCAAAGTCTGTATTTCAAAACGGTGAAAGTAACTTCTATTGACTCAATCAGTATTTTTATGAAACCAGAAAATCACTTCCTACGTTAAAACGAATTTCCTGTATTTTTGTGGTGACCACCGCGCCCCGAAAATACCAGTTTATGTCTAAAACTGTCCATGTTGTGTTTAACTTCCACAGATTTTGGAAGTGACCGATTTAGACATTTACTTTATTTCCAATTATGGCAAGTAATCATTGGATAAGGCATTGTTTGGGAATGTTTAGCTTATGTGTGCAAATGTTGTGTCCATAAGCTATATTGCCAAACACCTCAAGATTGACCCCTATTGATCTATACTTGCCTCTTCAAAATCTGATGGTGTATATATGTATATACGTATGTGTTTATGCTGATAATTTAGAGAGTTTAAGGTTGGGTTAACTCAATTAGAGCTTGCTAAGTGAGTTCTTAATTTTGCTTGGTCTCCAAGTTCTTAAACTCTATATAACAAAGCTCTTCATCACACACACACACCTTTGATTCTGCTCTTCACAAACACTAAACACTGAGAGAAAAGAGAGAGTGCAGAGAGTTCTTCAGAAATTATATAGAGAGAGAAAGCTCTTAATCCCCATAGCCAAAGCTTGGGTTTGAATTTCTTCATTTGATTTCCTTTCTCAACAAACACTACTTCTCTTTGATATCAGTGAGTATTCTAAACTCACTAAGAATGTAATTTCATATTAATTGCTGTGTAATTATTAAATGTTGTAAATCCCCATTGATGATTTTTACGTATGAAGTTCATGGCATAAAAATCATGAATTTCTAAACCCAACCAAAATTCGTTTTTAGAGATGAATATGGAAGATTATAGTATGTATTGACTATGTTTGAAGTTTTAGAGCTTAATTCGTTCATATAAGAAAGTATATAAGAAAATAAATTTTGACATGTTTTAGTTTTTCCTAAAATTAGAGAGCTATGAATCAAATGGTGTTAAATTGACTTTAGATTCTTAATCCTTGGGAAAAAACCGAAGAGAATCATATATTATATGTCCTATATACTTTAGAAATCCAAAATGGGTCATTTTGGACCCCTTAAGCTGAAACAGAGCAGTTTCTGCGAAGAAGACAAAGCCTTAGCTTCATCTCGCGCCACGATCGCGCGCGCGAGTATCGCGCGAGCGGCCCGCGCGAGCGACCCTTCGCGCGAGCGGCCCGCGCGCGCGAGGTAGGCTTCCCCAGGTAGACGTAAGAGTTTATATATATATAATTGAAAAATTGGCTGGTTGCGCGAGCGAGGGTCGCGCGAGAACCCCCTTCGCGCGAACGATCCGCGCGCGCGACCTTGATTTCCACAGGCAGACAGAAAAGTTTATTAATAAAAGGAAAAATGGACTTATCGAGCGAGCGGCCCGCGCGAGCGACCCTTCTCGCGAGCGGCCCTCGCGCGCGAGGTATTGCAGTTTCTATTTTTTGTCTGTTTTTCTGTTAAGGGACTGTTTGGATGAAATTTATATACTGTTGAGGTTCTGTTTGGGAAACTTGGTTAATCAGAACTCTATTTGGTTATGTTTCAATGATTAAAACATTGTAGTATGACTCATTAATCCCCGTACGCGTGTTGTTCCTTTAATTCAACATTTTTGTTTAAGTGCATACCATTCATGTGGGTCAGTGGTACATGCATAGGGGTGTCAGTCTGTGTGGAAAAGAGTAATGGTAGTGTGGAAAGAGTATGAGTTTGTGGTTATGGTCGTGGTTGTGGTTGTGGTTGTGGTTGTGGTTGCGATTGTGGAAGAGGGTATCTTTGAAATGCGACGGTGGCAAATAAGGACACTCCCTGACGCCCATGGAAGCGTTAAAGTGTGTGAAGCCGAACTCGGACATTCCCTGGCACCCATGGTAGTGCTAAAGTGTGGCCTACGGACACTCCCTGATAACTCAAGTCTGGATACTGTGTGAGGGGTTGCCCCGGTATTTGCATGGCGGTTAGGGTATTCAAAGTGTGAGGCATTGGACACTCCCTGGTACCCCGGACCAAAGTGTGAGGCAAACTGGACACTCCCTGGCGCCCCGTTGCTAAAGTGTGGCTATCTGAGTGTTTCAAAGATACCAGGAGTAGGATAGTGGGTTGTTGTGGCTGTCGAGAGAAAAGAGTCGGCAAGATGAGTGTGGTGCATTGTCTCATTACACGAGTATCTGTCCTTATGAATGATCGACCTTTAATATATTCCTTGTTGTTTTATAAATGAATTCTTTCCGCGGTTTAACTATTGATTTTACAAATTGAAAAATGGAATAAGGTAATTGGATATGTTTTACATTCAAAGTCATGTTTTTAATACTCACCAGCTTCTTGAAGCTGACGACGTTGATGCGTCCTGGACATTCGTGTTCAGGCTTTTCAGGTTACAATCAGGAGGAATCATACGACTATGCTAATTGAGAATGGCTGCATCTGGAATAAAGAAACTGTTTATTATATGCTTTAAGTTTATCTGTTTTAAGTTATGAACTATTTTGTTTTATAAGGATGACTGTAACAGACTCTAAGTTATTATTTTATTTTCAAGGCGGTCTGTGCCTTAGTTGACCCCGGTTCATAAGATGTAATAAGATAGAAAATTTTTGTAAGCCTTGATTGCTTTACTCTGATTATTATGTTTTGTTGTTTGACGTTTGGGACGGAATCGATCCTTCAAACTGTCGCGACCTACGGGTCCATAAAGGAAATTAAACGCTTTCCTTATTTATGCTACGTCGGGGCGTGACAGGATTTAGTGGTATCAGAGCCAGGTTAGGGTTTACCAGTATAGACCCGATTCCACATTCCATTAAGTGTTACACACCCGATGATACGACAGGGAGGATAGACTCAGAACCCAAACGCCTAAGATTATTCTGTTCTGAATTTAAGTAGTACCTTTTCAGGTATGGATCCAGCTCCCCCACTTTATGTACCAGACAGGTTTGGAGGACACTTCGTGATACCTGGGGCAGTGATCCCAGCTTTTCTCGACTTATATCAGGCGGCCGTAGAGCAGTTGGCCGTGACGACGGTAGTATCTGAGGTTTGGCACCAGGTTCACGTGGTAGGCCTAGTTGACCTGACCCGTATCCGTTTTGAGCTTCGATATTTCGCAGAGGCTCAGCGTCTAGTTTTGGTCGAGATTCTGAGGTTGGTCGATAGCGATGCTTTCTACCTTCCCCTCGAGATCCAGATCGTGCATGCCCACCTGGCTCAGTTGGAGATGCCTCCGCCGGTGGTACCCATTGCTGAGGACGATGCAGAGGTTGTTCATGTGGTCCCAGTAGGTGGGGAGATCTTAGAGGACGGCATAGGTCTGGACGATCTTGCCGCTGAGCTCGAGGCTGAGCTAGCACTTGAGCTAGCCCTGCCTGAGGAGATGGTAGATGAGGCGGATGCTCCTGTACCTGCCTCATCATCCACCTCTCACAGCTATGACGGGGTTGGACCGTTCGTTGTTCAGCATTTTCGCCCTGTCGATTCGCTAGATCTCCTGATAGCCGCTTATGGAGATGATTGACGTTTTAGTTATGACTTGTACATATTAACCACTTTTGACTATTAGCTCTGTGTCTTTTTTTGCAACTGTAATTACATGCATTAGAGTGTAGGGCAATGACCCCATTTTTGTAACATTAACTCTTGCATGCGTCCTAACCCATGCAGATAGGGTAGGCATTGATCTGACCATACATGCTTTTTGTATCTACTTGACAGAAGTTATATATATAAGATATACTCGTTTGAATGTTGTTGTCATTTAAATTGCTTCATAGCACTGTGCATGCATGTTTCTCATTCTACTACCACTATCATGCATAGAATGGCTGGAGGAGTCAGGAGGAACAGGAACCTGATCGAGGGAGCACCCGAAGCTGCCGATCCTACAGGGATGTTTGAAGCATTTATCAGACGGTTAGAAAGAATCGGTAATACGAACGACAATCGAAGAGACCGTCAAACGGGAGACAAGTTGCTAGAAAGATTCTGTGCTCTAAGGCCCGAACAGTTCGCGGGTACCGCGGAACCCTGGAAAGCGGAACAGTGGTTGAGACAGATGGACCGGATGTTCGAAGCTGTCCAATGCAACGAGATAGACAAGAGAAGATTAGCTACATTTCAGTTGACCGATGCTGCCGCAGATTGGTGGGATTCGGTCATAGCTACTATCGAGAATGGAGCTGCAGCGGGAATGACGTGGACTGCGTTCAAGGGAAGATTTTTGGAGAAGTATTTCCCGGCTACGGAGAGGCACAGAAGAGAGAAGGAATTCATGGACCTGACGCAAGGAACCAAGTCGGTGCAAGAGTACACCACACAGTTCGAAAGACTGTCTCAGTTTGCTCCACACCTGGTTGATACTGAAGAGAAGAAGATCCGTAAATATAATCAAGGGCTGACACCGCAGATTCGCCGCTTGACTCTCGGCCACCTGGATAAATCGTTTGAAGGACTTGTTGGTTTGGCTACTGATCTGGAAGAGGATGCTCGAGTGAGCCGAAAACAATTTGAATTCCGACCGCCTCAAAGGGGTAATTTTGGGAATAGACCACCAGTGAACCGTACCCAAGGGCAGAAGAAGAATTTCGACGGAAGCAAGAAGACCCAGGCTATTACCTATCCGACTCAACCCCGAGTAGGAGAAGGAAGTAGTAGTGGAAAGTGTTTCAACTGTGGCAACCCTGGTCATGTGGCTCGTGATTGTAAGGCACCAAGGCGTGCTACTCAGCAAGGGATAGTCTGCTTCAACTGTGGTGAACCAGGTCACATCAGCAGGTTCTGTACTGCTCCTAAGCAGGTGACTTATGGTCAACAGGGTCAGACTCGCTTGAATGCTGTTATCCCTGATGCCGCTGGATATGATGGAACTGCGTATGAAGAAGGGAATTATGGAGAAGCTCAACCTGATCAGCAAGCAGTAGAAGGTACATTAACTCTGTTTAACTCCCATGTTAAAGTGTTATTTGATACGGGTGCTGCTCTTTCGTTCATATCTGTTAATACAATTCGAAGATTGGGTATTTTACCTCATCGCTTAGAGAAAGCTTTGAAGGCTACTTCGCCACTAGGAGCTGCAGTCAGATTAGGACACGTGTGCAAGGATTGTCCCTTACGGTTAGGAGACCGTGAAATCCCTGCTAGGTTGATTATCCTATCAATGAAGGAGTTTGACATAATCCTAGGAATGGATTGGCTTTCTCAGAATCAAGTGAAGTTGGATTGTACGAGGAAGAGAATTACATTCCCCGACAATGAGAATCAACCCTTTGATTTTCAATGTAACCCTTCGGGAGATATGTTCCTCACAAGATGCTTAGCCAACATCGAAGTCGTCAGTACAGAGGTGACAGCGTCATCTATACCTGTAGTCAAGAACTTCGAAGAAGTGTTTGAAGATGTTTCTGGTCTACCGCCCGAGAGGAGTATAGAGTTCTGCGTTGAACTTATACCGGGTACCGTACCGATCACCAAGGTTCCCTACAGAATGGCCCCCACAGAACTATTGGAATTGAAGGAACAAGTTCAAGGGCTTGAGAACCTAGGTTTTGTACGCCCAAGTACATCGCCTTGGGGAGCACCGGTGTTATTTGTAAAGAAGAAGGACGGGACACTCAGATTGTGTATCGACTACAGAGAACTGAACCGTGTGACTATCAAGAACAAGTATCCCTTGCCTCGGATTGACGATTTGTTTGATCAACTACAAGGAGCTACGACATTTTCCAAGATAGACCTAAGGTCGGGATATCATCAGTTGAGGGTACGGAAGGAAGACATACCTAAGACTGCTTTCAGAACCCGATATGGTCATTATGAATTCCTGGTAATGCCGTTTGGAATGACGAACGCCCCGGCAGTGTTTATGGATCTGATGAACAGAGTGTTCAAACCTTATTTGGATCAGTTTGTCATCGTCTTTATAGATGATATTTTGATCTATTCTAAGTCAGGAGAAGAACACGAGCAACATCTACGGATTGCGATGCAGACGCTCAAGGACCATCAAATGTATGCCAAGTTCAGTAAGTGTGAGTTCTGGTTGCAAGAAGTGAAATTTTTGGGACACAAGGTGTCATCTCAAGGAATTTCAGTGGATTCATCCAAGACCGATGCTGTATCAAACTGGGTTAGGCCGAGCAACCCTACAGAAGTTCGGAGTTTTCTTGGACTCGCAGGCTATTACAGGAGATTCGTTGAGGGATTCTCAAAGATAGCAGCACCTTTAACTGGGTTGACGAAGAAGAATCTGAAGTTTGAATGGACAGAGAAGCATGAGCGAGCCTTTCGGGAGTTGAAAGAGAGACTCACTACCGCGCCAGTACTAGCAATACCCAAGCCTGATGAGAAGTTCACTATCTTTAGTGACGCATCATATCAAGGATTAGGGTGCGTACTTATGCAAGAAGGCAGAGTTATCGCCTATGGATCCAGACAGCTAAAGCCGAATGAATTAAACTATCCCATTCATGATTTGGAGTTGGCAGCAGTAGTTTTCGCACTCAAGATTTGGAGACACTATCTCTACGGTGAGAAGTTTGATTTGTTCTCCGATCACAAGAGTTTGAAATACTTGTTCACACAGAAAGAGTTGAACATGAGGCAGCGCAGATGGATGGAGCTGATCAAAGATTACGACTTCACATTAGAATATCACCCGGGTAAAGCTAATGTGGTTGCTGATGCCCTGAGTCGACAGACTCGTGAGACGATCGCCTCCTTAATGGTGAGAGAGTGGCAAGCTTTGGAGACTTTGGCGGAATTCGATGTACAGGGTGCTGAAGAAGGAGAAGGACAATTGTTCGATTGTCTTATCCTACAGCCTGTTCTTATCGACCGCATTATTGGAGCTCAGAAAGAAGATGAGAAGTTTCAGGCATGGTTCGTGAAAATGTCAGAAAAAGACCCGACAGAGTGGAAAGTGGGAGTCGATGGAGGATATCGGTGCGGGAATAGATTATGTGTGCCAGGTAATGAAGAGTTAAGGAAGGATATCCTGGAAGAAGCGCATAAGTCAAGATATACAGTTCACCCGGGAGGAACGAAGATGTACAAAGATCTGAAGAGAAATTTCTGGTGGGAAGGTATGAAGAAAGACGTGGCCGAAGTTGTATCCAAGTGTTTGACATGTCAGCAAGTCAAGGCCGAACATCAGAGACCGTCAGGATTGTTGCAACCGCTACCTATTCCTGGTTGGAAGTGGGAGCACATTACGATGGATTTTGTAGTAGGATTACCCCGGTCGCAGCAGAATCATGACGCTATTTGGGTAATTGTGGATCGACTGACGAAGTCAGCTCATTTTATTGCTTATAGTATGACATACCCGGTAGAGAAGATGAGCCGGATGTACATACAACAAGTTGTGCGACTTCACGGTGCTCCTGTGTCAATAGTGTCAGACCGTGACGCGCGTTTTACCTCTGGATTTTGGGAAAGTCTGCAAGAAGCTATGGGAACTTCGCTCAAGATGAGCACTGCTTTTCACCCTCAGACAGATGGGCAGACTGAGCGTGTTAACCAGATCATGGAGGATATGCTTAGGGCTTGTGTTATCGATTTTGAAGAATCTTGGGAGACACACTTGCCGTTGGTTGAATTTGCCTATAACAACAGCTATCACACGAGTATCGGTATGGCTCCGTTCGAAGCATTGTACGGACGACCATGTCGTTCTCCATTATGTTGGGCAGAAGTGGGGGATACAGAATTGTTGGGACCAGATTTGGTAAGAGAAACCAATGAGAAGATTACTTTGGTCAAGGAGAGGATGAGAACCGCTCAAAGCCGATATAAGAGTTATGCTGATCGACGCCGGAAGGATTTGGAGTTTAGTGTTGGAGATCACGTACTCCTTAAGGTTTCACCAACCCGAGGAGTGGTACGTTTTGGTCTCAAGAGAGGGAAGTTAGCTCCGCGTTTCATCGGACCATTCGAGATTTTGGAACGTGTCGGGAAAGTAGCTTATCGACTGGCGCTACCACCGAAGATGTCCGGGGTTCACAACGTATTTCACGTAAGTATGTTGAGGAAATACATACGAGACCCCTCACATGTGGTTAGTTATGACGATATTGAGACGAGTCATAACGTTTCTTACAAGGAGAGACCTGTGAAGATTTTGGATCAGAGTATCAAGAAGTTGAGGAATAAGGATATTCCGTTGGTGAAGGTTCAGTGGAATCACCATGACGAGAACGAAGCCTCGTGGGAAGTTGAAGCTGATATGAGGAAAAAGTACCCAGAGTTGTTTCAGGACTAGTAAGTCTTGATTTCGGGGACGAAATCCTGTTTAAGGGAGGAAGGGTGTAATAACCTGCATTTCCATTTAATTTAAAATTCATTTTTATATTTAATTGGTATTTACATTGTCATATTTAACTTCAATTATTATGGACTGCTTCATTTAAATACATTTCCCATGTTCTAATTATTATCCCTTGTGTTATTTCATATTAAAATTCTTGTTGGGGTCAAATTGTAATTTTTACAAAATTAATAATACCTGTGTGGATTTCAAAGTATGTATTTCAAAACGGTGAAAGTAACTTCTATTGACTCAATCAGTATTTTTATGAAACCAGAAAATCACTTCCTACGTTAAAACGAATTTCCTGTATTTTTGTGGTGACCACCGCGCCCCGAAAATACCAGTTTATGTCTAAAACTGTCCATGTTGTGTTTAACTTCCACAGATTTTGGAAGTGACCAATTTAGACATTTACTTTATTTCCAATTATGGCAAGTAATCATTGGATAAGGCATTGTTTGGGAATGTTTAGCTTATGTGTGCAAATGTTGTGTCCATAAGCTATATTGCCAAACACCTCAAGATTGACCCCTATTGATCTATACTTGCCTCTTCAAAATCTGATGGTGTATATATGTATATACGTATGTGTTTATGCTGATAATTTAGAGAGTTTAAGGTTGGGTTAACTCAATTAGAGCTTGCTAAGTGAGTTCTTAATTTTGCTTGGTCTCCAAGTTCTTAAACTCTATATAACAAAGCTCTTCATCACACACACACACCTTTGATTCTGCTCTTCACAAACACTAAACACTGAGAGAAAAGAGAGAGTGCAGAGAGTTCTTCAGAAATTATATAGAGAGAGAAAGCTCTTAATCCCCATAGCCAAAGCTTGGGTTTGAATTTCTTCATTTGATTTCCTTTCTCAACAAACACTACTTCTCTTTGATATCAGTGAGTATTCTAAACTCACTAAGAATGTAATTTCATATTAATTGCTGTGTAATTGTTAAATGTTGTAAATCCCCATTGATGATTTTTACGTATGAAGTTCATGGCATAAAAATCATGAATTTCTAAACCCAACCAAAATTCGTTTTTAGAGATGAATATGGAAGATTATAGTATGTATTGACTATGTTTGAAGTTTTAGAGCTTAATTCGTTCATATAAGAAAGTATATAAGAAAATAAATTTTGACATGTTTTAGTTTTTCCTAAAATTAGAGAGCTATGAATCAAATGGTGTTAAATTGACTTTAGATTCTTAATCCTTGGGAAAAAACCGAAGAGAATCATATATTATATGTCCTATATACTTTAGAAATCCAAAATGGGTCATTTTGGACCCCTTAAGCTGAAACAGAGCAGTTTCTGCGAAGAAGACGAAGCCTCAGCTTCATCTCGCGCCACGATCGCGCGCGCGAGTATCGCGCGAGCGGCCCGCGCGAGCGACCCTTCGCGCGAGCGGCCCGCGCGCGCGAGGTAGGCTTCCTCAGGCAGACGTAAGAGTTTATATATATAATTGAAAAATTGGCTGGTCGCGCGAGCGAGGGTCGCGCGAGAACCCCCTTCGCGCGAGCGATCCGCGCGCGCGACCTTGATTTCCACAGGCAGACAGAAAAGTTTATTAATAAAAGGAAAAATGGACTTATCGCGCGAGCGGCCCGCGCGAGCGACCCTTCGCGCGAGCGGCCCGCGCGCGCGAGGTATTGCAGTTTCTGTTTTTTGTCTGTTTTTCTGTTAAGGGACTGTTTGGATGAAATTTATATACTGTTGAGGTTCTGTTTGGGAAACTTGGTTAATCAGAACTCTATTTGGTTATGTTTCAATGATTAAAACATTGTAGTATGACTCATTAATCCCCGTACACGTGTTGTTCCTTTAATTCAGCATTTTTGTTTAAGTGCATACCATTCATGTGGGTCAGTGGTACATGCATAGGGGTGTCAGTCTGTGTGGAAAAGAGTAATGGTAGTGTGGAAAGAGTATGAGTTTGTGGTTGTGGTCGTGGTTGTGGTTGTGGTTGTGGTTGTGGTTGCGATTGTGGAAGAGGGTATCTTTGAAATGCGACGGTGGCAAATAAGGACACTCCCTGACGCCCATGGAAGCGTTAAAGTGTGTGAAGCCGAACTCGGACATTCCCTGGCACCCATGGTAGTGCTAAAGTGTGGCCTACGGACACTCCCTGATAACTCAAGTCTGGATACTGTGTGAGGGGTTGCCCCGGTATTTGCATGGCGGTTAGGGTATTCAAAGTGTGAGGCATTGGACACTCCCTGGTACCCCGGACCAAAGTGTGAGGCAAACTGGACACTCCCTGGCGCCCCGTTGCTAAAGTGTGGCTATCTGAGTGTTTCAAAGATACCAGGAGTAGGATAGTGGGTTGTTGTGGCTGTCGAGAGAAAAGAGTCGGCAAGATGAGTGTGGTGCATTGTCTCATTACACGAGTATCTGTCCTTATGAATGATCGACCTTTAATATATTCCTTGTTGTTTTATAAATGAATTCTTTCCGCGGTTTAACTATTGATTTTACAAATTGAAAAATGGAATAAGGTAATTGGATATGTTTTACATTCAAAGTCATGTTTTTAATACTCACCAGCTTCTTGAAGCTGACGACGTTGATGCGTCCTGGACATTCGTGTTCAGGCTTTTCAGGTTACAATCAGGAGGAATCATACGACTATGCTAATTGAGAATGGCTGCATCTGGAATAAAGAAACTGTTTATTATATGCTTTAAGTTTATCTGTTTTAAGTTATGAACTATTTTGTTTTATAAGGATGACTGTAACAGACTCTAAGTTATTATTTTATTTTCAAGGCGGTCTGTGCCTTAGTTGACCCCGGTTCATAAGATGTAATAAGATAGAAAATTTTTGTAAGCCTTGATTGCTTTACTCTGATTATTATGTTTTGTTGTTTGACGTTTGGGACGGAATCGATCCTTCAAACTGTCGCGACCTACGGGTCCATAAAGGAAATTAAACGCTTTCCTTATTTATGCTACGTCGGGGCGTGACACGTGTTCTGCGTATTAACCACTCTCAGTGGGCTTGGTGATCTATGCTTCGCTACGACTAATAGACTTATGAGGGATCTCGACCCGGGGGTATTACCCAAGGAAAAGCGTTGTGCTCAAAGTGATATTGCAATGCTCAAAAGAGTGCTTGTGGTGTATTTGCCACTCCTGGTGGGCTTGTGATTTATGTGTGTCGCGACTGATGGGCTATGTGTCATGTTATGCCCAATTTGATGTGTTGGGTGAAGTGACCCTCTTGACTTGACTCGTGCTCTCCTTAATCGTGATACTATGGACTTGGTGACTCTCAGATTCTCAATAGTGCTTCTAAAAAATGATGATCCTCAATTCTGAATGATGCTTATGTTCTTCCTCAAATCTTTGACGGTGCTTCTCAATGCTTCTTGATTCTCAATGGTGTTCTTCAAATCTTAACGATGCTCCTCAAATCTTCAATGATGATCCTTGACTTTTCAATGATGCTTTTCAACTCTTCTGATGCTCCTCAACGCATTTGATGCTCCTCCACTCTTCAATGACGTTTCTCAACACATTTGATGTTATTCCATTCTTCAATAATGCTCCTCAACACATCTAATGCTCCTCTTCAACAATACTCCTCAATACTTTTGATGTCCCTCAATGTTACTCCACTTTTCAACGATGCTTCTCAACTCTTCTGATGTTCTTCTATGCTCCTCCACTCTTCAACAATGCTTCTCAACTGTTCTGATGTTCCTCGATGCTCCAACAATGCTTCTTAACTCTTCTAATGTTCTTCGATGCTCCAACAATACTTCTCAACTCTTATGATGTTCCTCGATGCTCCAACAATGCTTCTCAACTCTCTTGATGTTCCTCGATGCTCCAACAATGCTTCTCAACTCTTCTAATGTTCCTTGATGCTCCAATAATGCTTTTTAACTCTTCTAATGTTCCTCGATGCTCCAACAATGCTTTTTAACTCTTCTAATGTTCCTCGATGCTCTAACAATGCTTCTTAATTCTCTTGATGTTCCTCGATGCTCTGACAATGCTTCTCAACTCTCCTGATATTCCTCGATTCTCCGGTAATGCTTCTCAACTCTTCTGATGTTACTCGATGCTTCTCTAATCTCTGGGCCCTAAAATATCCTCACAAAACATATCATTAGTAAACTTAGACTCTGAGCCCAAAAATACCTCAACAACACATATTATCAATACATCTGGACTCTAAGCCCTAAAATACCTCAAAAATACATCTTATCAACACTTCTCATCAACACATCTGGAATTTGGGCCCTAAAATACCTCAACAGCACATCTCATCGACACACCTCATCAACACATCTAGACTCTGATTGGATCAACAATATTTTCTTGGTGTTAGCGATATTTTCTCTGATCAGCTGCCTTGAGAAACAACTATCAGTTTGTAGTTTACAACCACTTACGAGTTTATGCCACTCGTACTTGAGACACTTCTCATGTTGCGACCTTGACTGGTGCAATAATGATGTTTGAAACTTCTGCTTGTATCTAAAGTTTTTATAATTGGGAATTACCTTTAACCTATACATTTGAGACCATCAGGACGAATGGACTTAACAGGAATGACGGTGACAAGGAAAGCTGGGTTATTTTGTATGAAACCTCGATCTCTAACACATTTTTGATTAGTTTACTATTGACCCAAATAAAGAAGGATTGACTCGGACATGAAATTCTCAAATTGCCATAATCTAATGTGCCTTTGTCATAAATGATGTACCACTTATCTTTAATGTTCACTCCTCATCTTAATTTGATAGCACGCTACTGATAAATCTGGTTTTTGAAAATTTCTCCCTATTTATCTAATCAATTCTCTACTTTTCCCCGGAAGTGCTTTGAATTAGTGCCTTAGCTTTAGAATAAAAGATGTTCCATTTCAAAATTTTTAAAACAACTTGGTGGCTTGAAAACTCGCCCTTGGTGTGAAGGGATAGTGTTAGGCAAATGGAGTTTGCCCCTAGTTTGAGGTATAGGAAGTGGAATTCATAGGTAAACGAGGTGGGTGACCGAAGTTTGCCCCTAGTTTGGACAATAGTTTATTAGAGGTTTTGGGAAAATGAGGTAGGTGACCGAAGTTTGCCCCCTGTATGAAGGGTAGATAGTAAAATTTAAGCAAACGAGGAGGGTAGCCGAAGTTTGCTCCTAGTGTGGAAGGCAATTTCTGGCTTAAGGTAAGGACCGCGACTTTTAATCTCTCAGATGCTTATAACTTTTTCATAAACACTGGTGAAGTGATCTTGCGAGCTATTTTCTCTCTTTTGTTATTGCTCACTTTGGATTTAGCTCTAATTTTTGCCTAGGCATCCTTTCGAATTTTCGTCCTAGCGAGCCATCCTTCTTCTCTTTTTTTGAAAGTCTACCTACGTACCCCTCAGTGGGGATCAGGTCCAACGTAGTTCGGGCCAATGCTTTGAAAGAAGGGGGGTTGATTATGATGGTGTCGACCGAACCGATGCGATTGTCTACGTATCCCCGAGTGGGAATCAAGTCGAGCATAGTTCAAGGCAAGGTCTTGAATGAAAAGGGGGTTGGTTATGATGGTGTTGACCTAACCGATATGATTGCCTACATATCCCTGAGTAGGAATCAGGTCGAACGTAGTTCAAGGCTAAGGTTTTTGGAAAGGAGAGGTATGAGGATTTTTCAAACCAATCGTCAATAAGTTCAATTTTGAGCCACTTGTGGTAGCTTTGAATAAGAGGATTCAGTTCAGTCTCCCTTTCTTTTCTTTTCTTTTTTTGTTTTTTGTTTTGTTTTGAGGATTGATCCTTTTCACTTTCACCTAGCCTGTTAATTTTGCTTTTCATGTAGTAGATTCGTGTGAGATCTTCTGATCACAATCTCAAAATTTTCTAATGTGCATGTCAGCTCTCCGAATTTGTTTGTGATCATTTAGAGCTTTTTGAAATATGATCTAGACACATTCTCATGGTGTACCTTGAAGTGTATAATTCTCTTATCACCAAAATTTTCTTTCATTCATTTTTTCCATCATTTTGACTGGCTAGGGTCAGATCTTGGAAATCAATACCTTTTTAGCTCTAACTTTTGCCTAAGTGCCCTTTTGGATTTTCAACCTAGCGAGCTTTTCTTTTTTCTTTTTTTTTTTTTTTCTTTCTCTCTCTTTTTTTTTGAAAGTGGAGATGAAACTCACTGAAATGTTTGGCTACCATCAAGGACCAAGTCCGCACAGATTCGCATGGTTATCAATTGGGTTGGGCCCAAGGCTTTGAAATGGTGGAAAAAGGGTGTTGGGCAAGCCCCAAATCAATCTCAAGTATGTCTTTTCGAGATTTGAGCAAAAGCATCTTTAAATTCTTAAAGTAAGACTATTCAATTCTCGACTCTTCTTCGGGGTTAGCCGAAATTAACTTTGACCTTTTTAGGATTCTTTTTTTTGTTTGATGCAAAATTTTTTTTAGCAGAGTAATATCCATGGTTATTTGAAAAGTGACACTTCAGTTCAATGATTCATGCATTTATGACTAGACACATCAGATTAAGCAAAACGAGATTTCATTCCATTAGCAAAGAGAAGGATTACATTACTCGACATAGACCCATAATAACTTGATGACAGACGGACTTGACAACAAGACTAAACATAGAACAGACTCATCTTGGTCTCAAATAGAGTGTCTTTATGACTCATTTATTATTATTATTATTATTATTATTATTATTATTATTATTATTATTATTTTCAGCAGAAGTTCCAAACACTATCAATTCACCACCTAGCTTCAACAATCATTGGCCTCAGCGAAGGGGATCATTTGAATGGATATGCTAGGGGCTTAGGTTCAGTGAAGCTTACAGTTTGGGTGACATGGGGTTGGATGGGTGGTGGTTCGATAATTCTTCGATCAATGAGGTCTTGGATATCATGGCGAAGACATGTACACCGGTTGGTGTCATAGCCTGGGCCTTGGTGGTAGGCACGTCGTTTGGACATATCACAGTTAGGTGGTGGGGGATCGGCACGAGGCTGAAGGAGTTGGAACTGCCCCTTTTTTAGTAGGCGGCCTGAGGCTATGGAGGGGGAGATATCTAACTTGGAAAATTCACTCAGTTTTCTATTTTGGTAAGGGAGGCTAGGCGAGCTGGTTTGGTTTGTGAGCTGGTATGGTTGGGAAGAATAGACCATAGGTTGGTTACTAAGGGCGTTGACATCTGAAGGGTTTCGGGAGTAGTCGGTCCTCTTGGACTGGCTTTGTGATTCTTCATTCTTGATTTTTCCTTCCTTGATTGCATTCTCAATTCTAGTCCCAATCTCTAACAGTTCTTCAAATGTTGAGATGGATTAGTAGAATAGCTTCTCATGGTATAGCGGCTGTAGATTCTTGATTAACATCCAAATTTGTTCCTTTTTGACTAGTCGGTGGATCATCTGGGCCACTTTATTCCTCTATCTGCTCAAGAACCCAGCGAAGGACTCATTGAAGTTCTGCCGGGTAGTCTCCAGATCCTAGATGGTGACATCGAGCTCTTGGTTGTAGGAGTAATGATCAACGAATACCCAGACTATATCTTCCCAAGTCCGTGTCTTAGAAACCTCCAAGGTCATAAACCAGGATAGAGCAGCCTTGGTGAGGGTCTGAGGAAACATCATTGCGATGTATTCATGGGTACTGCCCATCGACTGGAAAACACTCATACAAAACTTTACGTGGCTCTTTGGATTCCCAGTTCCATCAAATCAGGCATCTTGAAGTTCTCAGGTAGCTTTAATTTATTGGGCTCAAACAATCCTTCCAGCTCTAACATGTAGTCGTTGACCCCCTTACTCTTTCTCAGTATGTTCTCAAGCTTATCGACCTTATCCAGTTCTTCTTGAATTTTCTTGTTAAGTGCAGGTGGTGGGGCCCTATTGAACCAGTCAACATCTATATTTTCTGGTGCAATGGCAGGCGGTGGTACAAGTCCTAGTGGTGGTGGTGGAATGAACCATGGTGGTGGTGGCAGAAATTTTGGTGGATATTGTGGCTACTATTGTCTCAATTTTTCCATAAAGGCTAAAACTTGGGCCAACCGATCAGCCTGTTGGTTGATCATTTTTGTCATTCTTGCTTCCATACCTTCTGGATCCATTAAGCTAACTTTCGACGAAGTGATTTTGATAAGGTGGCTCCTTGATCCTCTGACCCACAACGCAGATCCTGGGTGCTCAGAACTTATACTGACATATATATGTGAAAGGACTGTGCGTTAGGCTTTGACAAGTGAGGACTGACTGGTGTATGGATCGACTATCACAGTGTATGCAGACTGATGAAGTAAGCATGTAGATGCAAGCCCTAATCTACATGATGCCCTTACTTCTAATAGATAACAGTTGAGCAAGTAAGCTCCTAGCCATATAGAGTGTGCTAACTTTTCTCTCTAGTATGATCACCAGTAGGAGAGAATTGGAGTTTTTCAGAAGAAATATGGAATTTCTGGTATATTCGGGAGATTTGGAAAGAGTTTTTTTTTGGGAAAAATGGGCATTTTGGGCATTTTGGGAAATTCGGGCTGAGTTTCTAGGAGAAATAGGGATTTTTGGAAAATTTGGACAGAGTTTCTAGGAGAAACTGGTGTTTTGGGAATTTCTCAAAAATTCGAGCAGAGTTTCTGGAAAAAAAATAGGAATTTTTGGGAAATTTAGATAGAGTTTCTGGGGAGAAACTGGTGTTTTGGGAATTTCTAAGAAATTCGAGCGGAGTTTCTGGGAGAAATAGGGATTTCTGGAAAATTTATTGGACAGAGTTTCTGGGGAGAAACTGGTACACCTGGGAATTTTTGAGTGTTTTGAGAATTTCTAGGAAATCTAGGCAGAGTTTTTGGGAGAAACTAGTAATAACTGGGAATTTCTGAGAAATTTAGACAAAGTTTCTAAGAGAAACTGGGATATCCGGATGAGTAGGCAGAGTTTTTAGGAGAAACATGTGTATATGACAGGAGCATGTGATGATGGTGACCATACTATCTAGCAAGTTTTCATAATCCTATGTCTTAGGACCAACAAACAAGGTTTGCGGTGTATATCTTTGTGAGCATGGAGTAGACATCCTTGTCATGGTGCCTAGACAGGTCAACACAATGTGATCACATGTGAGTGATTGCCTTGGGAATCATAAGAAAGAGGTTCTGCTCTGTGCCACATAAGCGTCTACACCACGCAGGTAATCCCACCAGGGCATACGGTAGTTATATCACATTGTCCCAACTAAAAAGATAAATCAACAGTCCTATGAAAGGGTCTACAGGAATCTATATGCAAAGGCTAGGTTTAGTCAAAGAGAGTTCCAATATCACGAGAGTTCCAATATACCGTCAAAAAAAAAAGTACAGAAGTTTTTTACTCTTTTTGACATACCTTGGAAGGTACAATTTCAACGGTAACTTGTGCCTTAGCACAGCAAGACTTGAACAATGTCAGCGCCACATTTCAGACACGGTCGGAGGGGGAAATGCAAGAGTGCAATGCGGTGAACCAGACATAGTAAAAAGATGATTTTAAGGATGCTTCTTATGAGTCAAACCTCTGTATTATTTTGTTTTTAAAATAAAAATCCCCAGCAGAGTCACCAGATTATGGACACGTGGAATTGATTTTCCTTTTGTTTTGAAATTAATTTGGAAAAAGCATTATTGAAAACAGATAAAGAGTCACTACTTGGTCTTCACGGAACCAAGAAACCTAATTTTGACTTACCCAAACAGATAAAGGACTCCGATCCTTCATAACCAAAGAACTTGGCTCGGGGTTTTGGTACGAGAGAGGAATGAGCCTTTGTCACGACTAAAGCACCCTCAACTCGCCCCGTTTCTCGACGGGCCTCAATTAACATCCAAATAATCATCTTATACTTTGTTTGGTTTGATAATTAATACTATGATAGTATATTACATCTCATAGAATATTGAAATGGATGATCAAAAGATAAGATATCATTCATAAGATCTAGCCAAGTATCACACAATGTAAAGTGAAAGATCACACAAACAAACCTAAGAAAAATCGTCTAATCACATATCAAGTAATCAGGTTTTCCTAATCTAAAGGGGGACATGAATTCTTCTTGAAACAAATAAATCAAAGAAAACAAAGATGCTTAGCAAGCTAGAATGTATGCATGTTGATTATTGAGAAAAGAAGATCTCTCAATCCTCGGGACAGATGAGAAAGGAAAATTAAATCGAGGGAAGCATGAACGTGTGATCAAGTTCATTCATTATAATCTTCTTGGACTAGGAGTCACAAAAGCTCTAAATCTTGCATGGATGCAATGTATGAACCTAGAATGTGCAAATGTTGTAGTGTGTTTTGTGTTCATGGATTTTCTAAAGTGACTTAGAAGTCTAAAATATGCATGAATGCATGGAAAATGTCATTGTAGGATATGTACAAATGTAGTATGAAATACTTCCTGAGAGATAAGCTAATTAGGAATGCATGTAAACATCTAATCAAAGAATAAAAGTTGAAACATGCTTGCTGTGAAGAGCCGATTTTGTAAAAATAGAAAAGTGAATATTTTTAGTTCATGACTTTTTATGGAGATCATCCTTATTGTGTGTAGAACACATACCAAAAGGCCAAATCACTATTGAAGTTACAGATTGAGAGAAATCATATGAACAAGAGAGGTTGTTCAGAAATAGAATCCGTACTGTCGACTGAAATATAGAAAAATCTCAGAAAATGAAAACAAAACATTTGGAGGCCCATATTACATAGAAAGTTCCTTAAGACACTGAAGTGCAAGGGAAAAATGAGTTGGGACCACTCCCTTTGTAAAAGTTTTCTGAAAAGCAAGTTGCAAGTCAACTAAGCTGCTGTGACAGTAAAAACAAAATGTCTGAAAGTAATGTTTGGGTCAAAATGGACCCCTTCCAAGTGTTTATAGATCAAACCAAAAATCTTGGGTGTTCTTTAATGATTCAAGATGACTTTCCAAGTGGCCTTACAATCATCCATTGAGCATTGACCTCAGAATAATATTTTAAATTGAACTACTCACTATTTTGAAGATTTTGAGAAAAACAAGTGTTTTATTCTTCGATTCCAAATGTTAGGGTTTTAGAGGGGTTTTGAAATAGGGGTTTTGAAAACATATTTCCAGCGCTCAAAGAAGATTATAACCACTTGGAATATCAATACCAAACTCATTCCAAGAACTTCCCAAGTTATTAGCAAAATATGATTTTATTTGGAAACCAAACTCAAGCATCCATGGAAGTATGATACATGAGAGAATGGTTGATGCATGGTATGATATAATATGCTAAGAATTGGAAGAATATGTTCATGGGATGTGAGTGTTGCATCAAACTGTGAAAGTAAAAAGGTGGCATGCTGTGAATAGTGTCCAAACTGTGTACATCACTTTACAAAATCATAAAGGGTGGTCAAACATGCCTAGGAGAATGTGAGAAAAATCAAAGAACCTCCCTAGTGTGTCTAGAATACACAGAAAAAGACCAAACTTAAATAGCTATCATAGATTAAAAGAAACAAATCAGAATGTACAAATGACTCAGAAACAATAGCTACACTGTTGACTGATTTTGTATGATTTTTTATAAATAGAAAAACAACTCTTATGATGATCAAAAGATACAGAGAGTTTCATAACACATTGAAGTTCAAATAAAAAATAGAAAAGGCCATGTTATGTGGTGAAAACATCTAAAAATAAATGCAAGAAGTCAGACTATAATCTGTGAGAGAAAAGACATATTATTTACATGAACTTTAAAAATCCAAAAATGGTACTTTCACATATCTATAATTAATGGGACAAATTGGGGACAAACTATGATGTATTAGAAGATTTTCCAAGTGGTTTCATCATCATAACTCAAGCATTTAATTCAAAACAAATCTTTGAACCTGAACAGCTCACTGTTTTGGATCATTCTTGAAGAAATGGATTTGGGTTTTGGATAGAGTTTGAGTTCTTGATTGGGGGTTTTGAAATAGATGTTCAAAGCATGAACTTAAACACTTGAGATGACCATGTATCCACTTAGAACTTCATCCAACCTTGGATCATCAAAGAATAAAGGAAATCAAAAAAGGGGTTAAAAAGAGATGACAAAATGTAATCAAAGAAAGTGTAAAATAGAAATGGGGATTGAGAATAGATGACAATAATATAAACAAGAATGAAAATAGAAATGAGATTAAGAAGGAGAATGATAATGATAGTAACAATAGCTTTGAAGAACAAGAATGGAACTCTAGCAAGGTATTCCTCTCATATATGTGTGTATATAGACATGGAGCTCACTCACTACCTCTCCAATGCTCAAGAAGATGGTGAAGGAAATGTTTGGATGATTGAAGTTTTGATAGCAAACTCAAGTAAAATCTCACTTTGATTGAAAAAATGGAAGAAGAAGACTACTTCTTCTTTTTCTCTCTCTATATTTCTCTAGAGTGTCTTCCTAAGCTTTCTCTAAGCTTCTTAGTCTCCTCCCAAATAGAAGTAAGTATGATTCTCTTTTAGGCAAAGGAGGGGTGATAAATGGGATTTTAAAAAAGTTTAAAATGGTCTCCCATTGGTCCAAAATAACTAATAAGCTGGGAACCAAAACTACGTCGTTTTGATTTATAATATTTATGAAAAACTCCCCAAAACAAAATTACAAAAATGGACTTTCTGGGGGAGAGTGCCGCAGTGGCACTGGGCCTATGCCTTGGCAGTAGTGGGCCAATGCCGCGGCGACACTGCTCCTCTGACGATCCAAAAATTCCATTTAGGCCCCCAGAGGTTCCGGTATTCGTGAAAAGCCCCTATTTCGTCTAAAATTCACAGAAAATGCGTACGAACTCCAAACTGAGCTTGTGATATACCGTTAGAAAGGTAATGGAGTCTAGTTTACATAAAAAAAAGTTTGGAGACAGGTCACTTCGAAAAGTTTTGTGGTATTCACGATAAAAATCGATTTGATCACCTTTTATGCCTTCAGAAATTCATAATAAATCCTTTTTAAATCCAGAAATTATGTGCGATATACCGTTGGAAAGCTATTGACCTCTAGTATGCATGAAAAGTGTTAGAAAAATGATATACTACACTGGTCTCCGAGTCAACTTTTAGGTCAAACCTGTCCACGGGGACTTTTTGGGAACTTCCGGGACATCTGGGAGCTGACAATTTCATCCAATTTTGTTTTAAAACTCATTTTATTACTGTTATCATGACATAGTGTGTTTCTAGAACTTTTGGTCCAAATCTCGGAGTGTTTCGGCTTTCAGGGGCATTTTGGTAATTTTTACCAATTCTTGAGCTTTTCGAGAGATGGAGGTGATTTCCAAGACTCTTTTGGCGCATCTTTTCAATCAACGAGGACTACCATGCTAGTGAACTCCTATATCTGTTAGCTAACAAAATAGGGCGTCTACAGGTGCATGTACTATAGCTAGTGGTGCTGGCTCAAATGGAGGCATTGGAGGCAATCGCTCCGCTATATTCCGTATCATGTCTCCCATATTTCCAATCATTTTTGTCATTTGATTCATTCATTGAGTGCGTGGCGATAGATCTTGGTCATTGTCACTCATGGTTGTACAATCCTGTAATTCTCAATGCATAACACTATACATATATGACAATCAATAATTCATGTATGTACAACAACATACATATGCATCAAACATCTCTACAATGTATGAATGCAATCTAAAATATGTGTCCATTCACTCAACATTCTACTCGTCGTCGAACGTTTCCAAAGTTTTGTTATCCATAGCTCTGATACCACTAAATGTCACGAACCATACCGCTACGCGTGAAAATAGGACACGTGGCATGCCACCAAGGCTCATCCAATTCCATTAAAGTTGAAATAGCAGCGGAAACATAAATAAAATCCATTAAAAATAGAATTATAAAAGTTTGTTGCAGTTGAAAACTCTTAAAGAAACCTTCTGATTGAAAGACAGTGATCCAGTCGACTGACCCGAGGTCCGGTCAACTAGAAAGGCAAGATGCAGAGGCTATAAAATCTCAGACCTCGATCCAGTCGACTGAATCAGGAGACCAGTCGACTGTGGTCTCAAAATCCCAGTCGACTGATGCTGTCCGGTCGACTGGTACCCTATTCAAGCAGAACCTCCTATCCCGGAATGTAGTCCAGTAGATTGTTTTCACAACCCAGTCGACTGACCCTCGACATATCAAAGTAGTGTTTAGTTCAAAATAGTGATCCAGTCGACTGTATCAAAAACCAATCGACTGATCTGTATCAGTACACTAAGTATTATACAAAATCCAAACCAAGGGTCTCCAAACCAAAACCAACACATTCCCAACTATAAAACAATGATCCAAAACATGATTATCAAAGTTTACTATCGATTACAATACTACAGAACTATCCCAAAATTTTATTATGACATAGTACAAGTTCCAAAATCCTTATTACAAGTTTGGAAAGAAAACAAAAGTATAAACTAAATAGTGATTCCCTGGCGTTCCTCGATCTCACTCCTCTTGCTTCTTCTTTCCTTTCTTCTTATCACCTACAATGGAGTAAAGCTCCACTACTCAACTATATGCTAAGTGCACAAATTCTAACATATGCAATATATGGTAAAACATGCCTTAATCTCATAATTCATAACAAATAGTCTCTAGGGAGAAAAATACGTATTCATTCAATAGCGGCAAGTCCAAATCTTAAACCGCGATGCCAATGGCCAGTCCAAGTCTATCAACCATTTCATCCCCAAGTGCCATGGCAAGTCCAAGTATATAAACCATGCACTGTAGTCGTTGCTACTAAATTCTCAAACACCGAGAAGTTTATTCCGGCATGAAATTGTATAAGTCCCCCCTTTGACCCACATAATCAACTCAACGTGCTCGCGTAAAAGTAGATATGCTTTTCACATTTAAGCGCGTGCGTAATTAACGGGCCTACAATCAATACATTAATTTTGCCCAGATCACAATTTTGTCATCAAAACCAAAACATGCATATTTCCTATATTCCATAAGTTAGAACTTCATACCTCGTGCTAATTTTCTCAAACTTTGAGGGAAGTATTAGGGAGCCAGATAAATGTTGGATCCCTGATTTCAGATGATTCCTACAAGTTTATACCTATTTTCCCCAAATTTTTAGAAATTAGCTTTTCAGAAAAGTTAGCCAAACCTGGCCTAAAAGGTATCAAAACGTAGGTCTTACCTTAAGGAGTTCAAATATGGAATCTGGGGAAAACTAATGAACGAAGGTCGCCGATCGTCGTTGCAAAGCTCGTAGCAACAAATCTCCTTTTTCTCTCCTCCTCCTCTAGATATTTGGTTGTTGCAACTAATGAAAAAACTCAAGCTTATCTATTTATAGGCACAGTTTTTAGAAATTATGTTTACCTCCCCACGAGTTCTCAAAACTTCTAATTAACTCCCAAAACGTCGCACACGTCCATTTTATTACTTCACGAGTGAAAACTCAAATTTATAAAAGTTTTTGACTAAGTTCCGTTTGGGTCCAAAAATCATGTCCAAAAGCCAAATTTGTGGAATCTCTATACCACCTACCTTTTATGTAACGTGTCACTCACGTTCTCACCACAGTGTACAAAATGATATAAAATGATATTAAAACTACCAGAAATTTACTCTACACAGGTAAATTTACTATTCATAAAATACCAGATATTTCAAATAACATTTAAATCACATAAATGTCATTTAATCATCCAATGCATCATGACTTCTCTGATTACTGTGTCCTCACTGACACTTCACCGTTGACCCATGTCAACTCAACTCAATTATTAATAAACATTAATAATTTCACTTGATGCCACATATGTTTATTAAAATGCATGCCAATTCCGGAACGGGTGTGACAACAAATGAATGCGTAGATCCTGAGTCAACAAGTATTCGTGCTAGATATGAACATATAGGCACCATACTTGAGACCACTGTCTCTGAAGCAGCCATATCTCCTGGGTTCATCTAAAATGACCTTCCCTGACATTGCTCTGTCCTCTATCTCCTGTCGTTGGTCTGTCTAAGCTCCGAACCACTGGAAGCCATAGAACTAGCTCTTTGCTGGGGAGGCTTCCTCGGGGCACTCCTTGGATTGGTGTCCAAACATTCCACAATCGTAGCACTTGTCCCGCATATCCAGTGTAGTACTTGTACTATTCATCTCTTGAGTCTTGTTCTAGAAGTTGGTCATGAAGCATTGACCTATGTGTGGTCGGTTGCAAAGTGTACACAATGGTATATTACCTGCCAGTTTCCTGAACCCACTAAAACTAGAGCTAGAGCCTCTTGCAAATGGCCTCTTGAAAGATCCACCATAGCTCCAGTCATTATTCTCGTGGTTCCTCTTCCCTTGTTGGCCTTGCTGATTTGCCTCGATCTCTCTATTCCACTTTCAGCCACAACTGCCGTTTGTTATATTGTGGCAACCATTGAATGTTCATAGGTCTCCACCCTCAGGTGAATGTTCTCTCTCAACCTATCCTCATATTTTCTTACTCTGTCTTCCTCGGTCAACATAAATCCCTTTCTAAATCTCAACAATGCATTATATTTCGAAGTGTACTCTCTTCTTTGCATTAAGAGCATCCCTCGGAAAGAATCGACAATTAAACTCCGCTTTGAATCCCTCCTAAGTTATCGATGGTCCCTGATCCAGGATGTTCACCCACCAATTCTGGTCCTCACCCTTGAATATATCATTAGCGTTCTCAATCTTCTCCCTATCAGTCATCGGAATAGATCAAAAAATTCTCTCCATATCCATAATCCAATGTTCTATGAGGGTAGTGTCAGATGTCCCATGAAATTCTGTCAGCTTCTTCCTTGTAAATTGTTCCGACACAGACCTCACATCCCTGTTCTCAGATACTGGCACCATAGCTATCTGTGCTGGTTCAAATGGAGGCGTTGAAGGCAATCGCTCTGCTATATTCCATATTATATCTCCCATATTTTCAATCATTTCTATCATTTGATTCATTCAATAAGTATGTGGCGATAGATCTCGGTCATCGTCACTCATGATTACAATCCTGTCAATCTCGATGCATAAATACTATGCGTATATGACAATAAATATAAACATGTATGTACACCAACATACATATACATCAAACATCTCTACAATGTATGAATGCATCCTAGAATATGTGCCATAAACACTCAACATTCCACTCATCGTTGAACGTTCTCAAAGTTTTGTTACCTCTAGCTTTGATACCAATAAATGTCATGACCCATCCCGCTACGGGCGGAAATAGGATACGTGGCATGCCACCAAGGCTTATCCAATTCCATTAAAGAAAATAACAGTGGAAAATATAAGTTAAACCATTTAAAATCGGAGTTATAAAAAGTTTTGCACCTTTGAAACACTTAAAGAAAACATCCTATTTGAAAACCAGCAATCCAGTCGACTAATCATAGGTCCGGTCGACTAGAAATGCAAGATACAGGGACCTTGAAAATCTCAGAAGTCGTTCGGTCGACTACATCGGAAACCTATTCGACTATGGTACAAATTTCTCAGTCGATTGGAACCTTTCCATCGACTGAACCAATATTTTTTATTTTTTAAAATAAAATCCAATCAACTATGGTCTCCCACCCAGTCGACTGTTTCTTTCACAGAAACAAAAATAACATTTTAACCCAAAATCCAGTCGACTGTGTCGGGGACTCAATCAACTATTTTTCAATATTTCGGGGCCGTGGCCATTTCAAAACAAGGGTCCAGTCGACTGAACACGACCCAGTCAATTGTTTCACATCAGGTAACTCAAGTTCAAGCAGATTTCAAACTATGCTTATACCAACTAAAATCCAACACTAACACCACAATGATTCAATGATTCCAAACATGAAACAAGAGTTTGAATATATATTACAATACTACAAATTCATCCCAAGATTTCCAAGTTAAGTACATGGTTTTAACTCCTCAAAATTCTTATTTCAACATGTAGAATAGAAAACAAAAACATATACAACAGATGATCCCCGGTATTCCCACGACATCACTCCTCATGCTTCTTCTTGTTCTTTCTCTTATCACCTGTAATGGAGGAAGTCTCCACTGCTCAGCTATATGCTGAGTGTATAATTCTAAAAGAATGCATATGAGGCAATTCATGTTTTAAACATCTAAATCACATAATTTAGTCTCTAGGGAGAGAGATACACATTCATCCGGTATATCGGTTAGTCTTAAATCTTAAAACCCGCGATGCCAATGGCTAGACAAGGATCACTCAACCATTGCATCCATCTACTCTGGTTGGGCTAGTTCCCACGCCAAGCAAGTAGTCATCACTACTATAACTCTCAAACACCGATAGGCGTATCGTGACATAAAATTATATCACACTCCCTTTTGACCTACATAATCACTTAGTATACTCACATAGTCATATCACTATGCTTTTATATACATACTCGCTAAAATTAACAGGCCTAAGCTAACACATATAAGTTTTGCCCGGATCACAATTTCGTACACAATATTCAAAACATCCAAAATTGTCTATATCACATGGGTTCGGAATTCATACCTTAAGCTATAGCTCTATAACTTCAGGGGAATTACTAGTAGGGATGGCAATGGGGCGGGTTTTCAGGGTTCCCCGCCTTGCCCCGCCCCGCCCCTAATAGGCAGGGTATAGGGGAGACTTTTATGGGTTAGGGTCAGGTATGGGGGGAGAGTGCTCAACCCGAGCTGGGTTCGGGTCGGGGTCGGGTATAGGGTCAAATCCCCTGAACCCGCCCCGAATACACATATATTTACACTACTACCCTCAATATTTAGGAGTATTACCCTTTAACCTCGTTGGTATAAATAGCAGCAAACAAAATTAGGGATTTCATTTTGGGTATATCTCGACGGCTGATCACAGATTCACAAGGAGTCAAAGACCCTCATCTCAGATCTGATCTCTTTTCTTATCTCATCTCCTTTTCTTCACCTCTGACCCTCAAGACTCTCATAAGATCTAATCTCATGGTACGCTTTAAAAAAATCCTAGCTTAATCAACTGTGTGTGAGTGTGTGCGAGTGGAATCATCTGTGCGTGTGAGTGTGTGCTAGAGTCAGCGAGACTGCGACTGTGTGCTAGTGTGTGTGTGTGTGTGTGAGTGTGTGCATGACTGTGTGTGAGTCTGCGACTGTGTGCTAGTGTGTGTGAGTGTGTGCAAGACTGCGACTGTGTGGGTGAAAAATTTGCTGAAAGTCACTTTAGATGTATTTAGTTACTAGTATTTAATTTCTTCAACTTTGAGCATAATTATTGATCTGCCTTATTGATCTCTTAATGAATGACACCAAATATTGCTAACTTCCTCCTTTCTTCTATTGGAATTGATCAGGAGATAATAGATGTGGTTTTCTACATTTTGGCTTTACTCATCTCATATATTGCGAATTTGCTTTTCTTATCTCATATTTATTCTCCGAATTAAATCCATTGGAAAATCACTGTTGATGGCTGGATAAATGCATTAAAACTGCATTTCCAATTTGAGTGTTTTTTTTTAAATCTTAACCGGGCTGGGGCGTGGAGGGGTCGGGGAACCCGAGTGCGAGGCGGGGTCGGGGTCGGGAAGACACACTATGCAGGGCGGGGCGGGGCGGGGGCAGGGAAAGGGTTTAGTAAAACGGGGCGGGGGCGGGGATTGGGGGCCCTGTCCCATACCCGCCCCGTTGCCATCCCTAATTACTAGGGACCAATTAATCATCGGATCTCAAATCTCAAGTGATTCCTACAAGTATACACATGTTTTTTTTCCAAATTTCTAAAATTAGCTTTTCAAAAAAAACTTTGTCAAATGAGGCCTAAGAGGTATCAAAATGAAGATCTTACCTCGAGGAGTCCAAATATGAAATCTGGAGAAAAACTGATGAATGAACGGTTGCCGTTTATCGTGGGAAGATCGTAGGAACAAATCATCTTTCTCTCTCTTCTCTCTAGATATTTTGAAGTTGAGATATTTATGAAAAATCTCATCCACCACAATTTATAGGCACGACTTTCGGGATTTACGTTTAACTCCCACGAGTTCTCAAAACTTCTAATTAACTCATGAAACGTCGCACATCTCTATTTTATAATTTCACGAGTGAAAACTAAAATTTATAAAAGTTTTTGTCTACGTTTCTTTTGGGTCCGTAATTACATCCAAAAACTAAGTTCCATGGAATCTCTAGATAACCTACCTTTTATGCAACATATCACTCACATTCTTTCAGTATTCAAAATGAACTAAAACCAGATCAAAACTACCCGAAATTATACAAAACAAGTATAATTACTATTCACAAAATACCAGAAACATCAAATAACATTTAAGCCATATAAATGTCATTTATTCATGTTGATACCACATGAATTACCAAATCCTCGTGTCCTCACTTGACACACCACCGTTGACCCACGTCAACTCCATCTCAATTTTCAACTAATACTGAAAATCCTTGAAATTTAATTATACAATTAAAATAAATGATTCTTCCCAGGACGGGTATAACAACTGGCCTCTCTATCAAACCTCCCGATTGGCCGAATCTCAACCCTCACCAACTGGCTTCTTTATCGGACCTTCCAATTAGCTGGATGTCTACCTCATCTACCAGGCCTCTTTATCGGTCCTCCCGATTGACCGGATCTTAACCTCATCAACCCGGCATGTATCGAACCTCTGATCGGTCGGATCTCATACCACCCGGCCTCTTCCTCCTTCAGACCTCTAACCGGCCGGACCTAATTCATCACCTCCAACACCCGACCACTTACTCTGTCAGACCATCGTCTACCACCTCTTGGCCACCACCAAACCTCTGGCCAACACTCCTTCAAGCACCCTCTACAGCCTCACCATCAATCGCACCATCTGACTCACTTCGTCGTTCTTTACAAAAGCTCTACCTCCAAGATGACTTTAGGATTCAGTTTCCAAACTCAAGCCGTTTCCATTTTCCACCTTGAGTTTGAGGGGGGGCTGTTAGAGTAATTGGTCTAGGTTCATATTGTCTATGTTCAATGTACCTCTAATTATACCCTAATTGTTTTCCTTTTTAATTAGGTTTATCTCTCTTTATTAGGATCATCTCTAGGCCTATAAAAGGCACCATATTATAATGTTTCATACACAACAATGAATACAATCTTCTTCATATTATCTCAATTGTTCTAACACGAACTTTGAATCAATACATTTGAGGGGACTTAAATGTCAAGCTCCTTGTCACTTGAGATATGCCTCAATTGGTCAAACCCTTGGGTTGGTTATGAACTTGATTGATTGAATTAAGTTTGATAATTTTATTTTTTATAGGGTTACACTCACCTTCCCTATGTTTTGCCTTAATTACACTGACCTTCCTTGCATTTTGAGAAATTATACTGGCCTTCCTTATGCCTAGTATTTTTTTCACACATTCAGGGGAAAATGTGTTACATAATATTAATTTTAAGGGGAAAAAGTATTATAGAATACTAATTTTAAAGGAGATTCGTGTAATTTTCCAAAATACAAAAGAGGTCCGTGTAATTAAGACAAAACACAGGGGAAGTGTGTGTAATTAACCCTTATATATATTTGATGAATTGGTATCGTTTTGTTGACTATTCACTAGCGAGTCACTTGATAGTTTCTCCCACATGAATATTATTAGGTATATGATATTGTGTGTTCTCAGAAACAATAATACTAGGTGTACACACTTTTTGACACACTGTTTTAAATGTGTGTACCCTGTGCTGTGTAAGTGGTGCACAGAAAAAGTGTGAAAATTCAAACAGCATAAGGTACACGCATTTAAAGCACAGTATGTCAAAAAGTGTGTACACCTAGCAGTATTGTCTCATAAATATTGTGTTTTTTTTCTTCCTTATTGATTAAATAAGAGGGACTCTTGAGGGATTCGTGATTACTAACCACGGTTTTAATGAAGTATTGGTTAGTAACAACTAATGACTTTAAATGAAATGTTAAGAGTCAGTTATTAGTAACATTTTATGATTTATTGTGTTATTCTTATAGCATGTTAAAGTCGTTGGTAACGACGACTCTTAACATTTCATTGTAATGTCTTTGTCATTAACCACGACTTATTCTGATGCTCCGTTTGTTTTGATGTAAAATATTTTTTGGAAAATGAATTTTATATTTTTCGGTGTTTTACTTGAAAAACATTTTACTCTAACCAATGAAAAATGACTTACGTTTAAAATCCCCGTAAATCATTTTACACAACTCGATTGGGACTCTCTCATGACTCTCTCACGAACGAAATGACTGAAGAACAAAAGTCAGGGTTCTTTCTCAGCAGCCATGGAAGATTCAACACAACTCCTTCAGATCTAGAGTTTCAATGCTTGATTCTCTTTGTCCTCAACAGGATCATTGATTGTTCTCTACGCTGAAGGTACTTTTTGTTTCCAAATCGATCTGTTTCTATTTACCAATTGAATTCATATATACATATATATATATATATATTGTTGGCCCAAATATGGAAACCTTAGGGGGGTGAATAAGGTTTTAGTGAAAAATTAACTTTTTAAAAACTTAATAGCAAATTAAACATAATCACAAACAATTATGTAGAGAGAGAAGGGAAGAGCAACTTGCAAACCAAGTTTTCAAGTGGTTCAGCAATCCACAGACCGTGGCCTACGTCCACCCCTCAAGAATACCTCTTGAGGATTCCTTTAATCCGACCTACTTCACGGGTGTAGATCAGACTATTACAAGAGCCTTCAATCTCTTCCAAAGAAGAACGCCTCTTCTTTGCACACAAGGGTTACTAACCCTCACTCTTTATAATGATTTGAATTACAAATTGAACTCCCTCTCTCTAGAGTGGATGGATACAATAATAGCTCATACAACAGTTCCTTAGGAGTAGATAATACAAATGAAAGCTCACTACAATTTGCTCTCTCAAGAATTACAATTGAAATCTAGAGCAAATTGATTTTTCACTCAAACTAGGGCTCAATTGTGAATGATGATTAAAAAAGTTGTTTGAATGATTTTCCTTGATTACCCAACCCGTAAAATCACTCCTATATATAGCATTTCAACATATATGATCGTAGAGGGTATTTGGGGGGTGTAAAAATAATTTTTAGAAAGTTTAGAAAACTAGTCGTTATGTGTTTTAGCGCATTCCAATCGACTGGAAAATTAACCCAGCCGACTGAAAAGTTTGGAGAAGTAGCTACCTTTCAAAAACAGAAAACAATCAAATTTTTTACAATTCAGTCGACTGGAACAGTACCTCCGGTCGACTGGATATTACCTCCGGTCGACTAGACATGAAATTTATCAGTCGACTGGTTTTTCCTATTTTTCCCAGACTGACACCTCTTTACTAAAACGACCATAACTTGCTCTACAAAACTCATTTTTGCGATCCGTTTGAAGTTTCAAAAATTAGATTCAAATACCTTTCCAACTATATAAAATTGAACATCTAGTTCCTTACCAATTAGATTAGGTTTGCCTTTAAAGATGAAATATCCTATATTTTTAGTTATATTTATCCCTAGTACTTTTCCTAGCCTTTGGGTAAGTTTGCATCCCAATCGATTGGCATCATATACCAATCGATTGCCACTTTTGAGAGCCCAATTGATTGACCTTATCCCAATCGATTGCGATTCCAATCGATTGGATATTTTACCAATTGATTACCTTGTTGTCGACCTAACACCAATCGATTGCCTTCTGGTCCCAATTGATTGAGAGTAGCTAGAGTAGGCCACCTCGTTTATTTTGTGTGGTTGTGATTGTTTCCCTCTCCCCTATATATACCCCTCTCCTTATACATATATATATTTGCTGTGTGTGTGTTTGAGAGGAGAGAGAGAGAGTTATATACTCTTTATATATATACACACACACACTCTCGGGTTAGAGAGAGAGGAAGGAGAAGGAGAAGGAGAAGGAGAAGAAGAAGAAGAAGAAGAAGGAAGAGAAGAGGAGGACAGAGAAGAGCAGAGAAGGGGAGCAGAGAGAAGACTCACCATAGCCGCCACCGCGGAGCTCGGAACGCCGTCACCGAAATGCTCGAGAAAGGTGAGTTTCATTAACTCACTCAAGAGATTGTTTTTAAGGTATTTGTATGTGTTTAATAGTGTATATAGAAGAGGAAAGAACCCCCAATGTTTTTATATATAAAACCAGCAGTTTTGAAGAAGAAGACAGAGTCCAATCGATTGGATAATTTCCCAATCGATTGCCATTGTATCCAATCGATTGGATAATTTCCCAATCGATTGCCATGAATCCCAATCGATTGCTATCCCAATCGATTGCCATTTTTTCCAATCGATTGACATTGTTTCCAATCGATTGCCATTTTGGTCAATCGATTGGATATGAGCAGAATGCTATTTGTATATTGTTTATGCTTATGATATATCAGACTTGTTAATAGTTGTACCATCTATGTTATTGCGATATGTGGATAAGATATATATGAGCTATGTCAGGACTAGACATATATGCAGTAATTGTTAATATTACAAGATGAATTATTCTATGTTAACTGTTGATATGAGATGAACTGTTTAATTATTATATGTTATTATTGATAAACTGAATAGTAGAACGGAACACGACTGCATGTTAATAATCAGTAATGAATAGATATGATGAATACAGAGCATGTGGTAATTCTTGTATCTAGAGTAATGCATTTCATGACATGTGGTCAGCATACATGGGATAGTAATGTGAAGAGATAAGGGAATATGATGAGAAATGGGAACTATGGCTTATGTGGGATATGAGATATGTGTACTTGGGATCCGTGGGATCAACGGCTGACGAGTCGGGTGGACGTGGGATGATTAGAGTTCCTAGTGCGCCTATCGCTATTGAAGACATTCAGTGATGTGTATGCACTTTTGAAGACATCCAGTGTACCATTGACGATTATGTCCGGCTAGTGCTCTAATGTATTCTTAGCTGTGTAGACGACCAATGAGGATGTACACATCGTTGAAGACGTCTGATGTGCCGTTCTATTGTTTACAGATAGGTGGTACCGTGTAGATGACCGGTAACCCTATCAAGGGATTGTGGAACCTACTGCCTAGTCGGGTGATTCCGATTGGCATTATAGTATCGACGAATGATTACAGAGATAGATAGAGATATGATTATGAGTATGAATATGGTGAATGGATACAGAAATGGATATGAATATGAGAATGGTTAGTAAAGATGATGTTCAGTCGTGGGTTCAGCATCCCAACGTAAAAGTAGATGTATAGGTGGTTGCATGGGTTACATGCATGGATCTGGTGAATACGTGATGAGATATTTATACCATGATCTTTGTTATTAATTTCATTTAATATGTTTCCTGCTATCATTGAATTCATGTATAGTTTTATGAGACCTCTGCTATGTCCGTGAGTGACGTCATTGTTAAGAGATTAACTGCATTTTAAGATGCTAAACAATAACGGTGAGGAGTGATGTTTAGTGTACTCACTCAACTTTGTATCCAAAGCTGATGGCGTTTGTGCCCTGGACATTCCAACGTCTAGAGCTTGGCAGGTCTTGAGGACGGAGACTGATGTTCCGCCGGACTTGGAGCTGAAGGCTTGAAGATGAAGGTGTGCCACTTTGTATTAATTAATTTGTATATATGTTGTACTTCTGTTAATTATTGTTATAGGCTTCAGACTCTAAGCCAGCTATCGTAATAGTTTTAGTAGACTTTTATAATTGGTACTTGGGCATATGTTGCTTCCAAACCTTTTATATTTCTGTTGTAGCCTATGATTATGTTAATAAGATATGTTTTATGAATAGCATCCTCCCTATCATTGTATTTATTGGTTGGTATAGATGACAATGTGGTTATTCACCAGTCATTCCCTATGGACCCATAAAGGAAATTTATTTTTCTCTATTTATACTATTCCGGGGCGTGATAGGATTTTTGGTATCAGAGTCTAGATTTTAGTTATTAACAGCTTATCTTTTGTGATTATAAACCGAGTTCTAAGTTAATGTCGATAGCATGAGGATTAGCCCAGATGAGATGGAGCTGCTACCCTGTCGCTCAGACGAGAAGTTAGATGAATCCATATAAAGATGTTTCTTTGGAAGGTAGTAACTGCTGGAGCTGATAAGGAATCCTTAGAACTACTGGTAGCTGAGTTCTCAGAGAACAAGGAATCTAGAGTTAGTTGGGGTTGTGGAGATCATAAATATAGAACCGTTGGATTTTAGAAAATGACAAGTTCCTGAGCGATCTCGAAACAGTCAGCATAACCTAGAAGTAGAAAGTGGTTATGGATAAGATTATCTTGTTACCTTGAATCACATGTTAGTTGAGCAATACTCGTAGTCTAAAGCCTAAGAATAAACATAGAATGCTTAAGATTTGACTTTACGCTTAGTTTCGTGATCTTTGTTTTGAGCATAGATACATTTGAATATCTGGTAGATAGACTGACCTCTATGGTTATATTCTTATATTCGTATTGCTTGGTGTGATCTTATTATATAGTGGTATTGTATATTTACCACATGTTCTTGCTTGAGCTATAAGATAGAATGCGTCTGACCGAATAGTTTTTCAT
Organism: Hydrangea macrophylla; assembly: GCA_033977485.1. Classification (NCBI taxonomy): domain Eukaryota; kingdom Viridiplantae; phylum Streptophyta; class Magnoliopsida; order Cornales; family Hydrangeaceae; genus Hydrangea; species Hydrangea macrophylla. The sequence continues at coordinate 104,515,688 of CM066987.1, forward strand.
TTGAAGGTAGCGACACTGAATACTACCAACACTTGTTATGGTTAGAACGACGCGAGGGAACCCAGGCCAGCTGAATGGAGTACCTGAATTAGTACCTCTTGAGATAGATCCAACAGGAATGTTCGGGGCTTTCATCCATCGCATGAAACAAGTTATCCATCGTGCTGATCGTGTCATCGGCAATGAAGTACCAGTACGTCCAGCGAGAGTCAAGCTGCTAAAGGAATTTCATGCTCTTAAACTAGAGACCTTTACCGGATTAACGGGGCATGGCAAGATGAATAATGGATTCGCCAGATAGAATTGATATGTGAGACACTTGAATGTACTGACACTGAGAAAGACATTTGGCCTTATTTCAACTGACGTTCTCAATAGCAGATTGGTGGGACGCAGTAAAAGCTACGATAGGTGAAGAAGCTGTAGGAAGAATGACTTGGGAATCATTCAAGACCCAATTTCTAGAAAAGCATTTCCTAGAATCTGAGAAGAACAAAAGGGAAATAGATTTCATACAATTAGTCCAAGGTAGTATGACAATACCAGAATATACAACTCAATTCGAGAGACTATCATGATTTGCACCGCATATGATCGATATCCCAAGAAGGAAGATCAAAAGATATCATCAGGGACTAGTTCCATATATCCGTCATATGACTATAGGACATTTAGATCAATATTTCGAAGCTCTAGTAGAAATGGCAATGCAATTGGAAGATGACACTCAGATTAGTGAAGGGCAATGATCTGATCTAACATTTCCAAAGTACGATCAGTTTCTCCTAACGGATCAGAGAGGAAGGGACAATCAGGTTATGTTGGCAGCTAACCAAGTTCAACAAGAAAACACAGAGAGAAGTTATATGGGCAACCGCCAGAAGCGTAAGAGATTGGGGAACAACAAGAAAGAATCCAAACCAGTGGCGACTCCAACACAGCACAGAGAACGAGATATCTGCTACAATTATGGAGTACCAGGACACCATTCCCAAGAATGCAAAACATCAAGGAAATATAATGGACAAGGGATACAATGTTTTAATTGCGGTAAAGTTGGTAATGTTATTTTGAATGATCACAGGAAATATAATGGATGAGGGATACGATGTTTTCATAGTCTATGAGGTGAAAAAGTTATTTTGTAGTATATCTTGATAACCGGGAGTCCGATTCCTATTTTGTTTTTTTCCTGCAACTTTCTTTAAGTGTGTGGGAGGTGTGAGTTAAGTTTTGTAGTTACCAGATCGACGATTTTCATTTTGACCCCCCCAAACCACAAAACTTAGTTTTTTTTATAGTGTTCGAGGTAAAAAAAAGTTGTTTTGTAGTGTATCTTGCTAACCGGGAGTCCGATTCCCATTCCATTTCTCTCTGCAACTTTCTTTAGACGTGTGGGAGGTATGAGTAAAGTTTTGTGGTTACCAGATCGATGGTTTGCATTTTGAACCCCAAACCCCAAAACATAGTTTTTTTTTATAGTCTACGAGATAAAAAAGTAATTTTGTAGTGTATTTTGATAACCGGGAGCCCGATTCCTATTCTGTTACTTCCTATAACTTTCCTTAGATGTGTGGGAGGTTCTACTTAAGTTTTGCGGTTACTAGATCAACGGTTTTCATTTTGACCCCCCAAACTACAAAAAATTAGTTTTTCATAGTCTACGAGGTGAAAAAGTTGTTTTGTAGTGTATCTTTATAACCGGGAGTCCGATACCTATTCTGTTTCTTCCTATAACTTTATTTAGACATGTGGGAGGTGTAAATTAAGTTTTGTAGATACCGGATCGACGGTTTGCATTTTGACCCCCAAAAGCCATAGTATACTGGGTGAAAACGTTGTTTTGTAGTGTCTCTTGATAACTGAGAGTCCAATTCCCATTTTGTTTCTTCCTACAACTTTCTTTAGACATGTGAGAGGTTTAATTTAATTTTTGTGATTACCAGATTGACGTTTTGCATTTTGACCCCCCAAACCACAAAAACCATAATCTACGGGGTAAAAATATTATTTTTAGTGTATCTTAATAACCGGGAGTCTGTTTCCCATTTCATTTCTTCCTGCAACTTTCTTTAGACGTATGGGAGATGCGAGTTAAGTTTCGTGGTTATCAGATTGACGGTTTGCATTTTGACCCCCAAACCCCAAAAATCATAGTCTACGGGGTGAAAACATTATTTTATAATGTATCTTGTTAATCGGGAGTCCGAATCCTGTTTCGTTTCTTACTACAACTTCCTTTAGACATGTGGGAGGTGCGAGTTAAGTTTCATGATTACTGGATCGACGGTTTTCATTTTGACCCCCCACACCCCTAAAACTTAGCTTTTCATAGTCAACGAGGTGAAAAAGTTATTTTGTATTATATCTTGATAATTCGGAGTGCGATTCCCGTTCTGTTTCTTCCTACAACTTTGTTTAGATGTGTGGGAGGTTTTGGTTAAGTTTCGTGGTTACCGGATCGATGGTTTCCATGTTGACCCCCCAAACCCCATAAACTTAGTTTTTCATAGTCTACGAGGTGAAAAAGTTATTTTGTAGTTTATCTTGATATCCGGAAGTCCGATTCTAGTTCTGTTTCTTCCTACAAATTTCTTTAGACGTGTGCGAGGTATGAGTTAAGTTTCATGGTTACTAAATTGACGGTATGCATTTTGACCCTATAAATCCCAAAAATATAGTTTTTCATAGTCTACGAGGTGAAAAAGTTATTTTGTAGTGTATCTTGATAAGCAGGAGTCTGATTCCCATTAAGTTTTTTCCTGCAACTTTGTTCGGATGTGTGGGTGGCGTGAGTTAAGTTTCATGGTTACCGGATTGACGGTCCCAAAAACCATAGTCTACTGGGTGAAAACGTTGTTTTGTAGTGTCTGTTGATAACCGAGAGTCTGATTCCCATTCTGTTTCTTCCTGCAACTCTCTTTAGATGTGTGAGAGGTGCGAGTTAATTTTCGTGGTTACCAGATCGACGATTTGCATTTTGACCCGCCAAACCAATAAAACCATAGTATCAGGGTAAAATTTTTAATTTTTAGTGTATCTTGATAATCGGGAGTCCAATTCCCATTCCGTTTCTTCCTATAACTATCTTTAGATGTATGGGAGGTGGGAGTTAAGTTTCGTGGTTATCGGATTAACAGTTTGCATTTTGGCCCCCAAACCCCAAAAATATGATTTATGGGGTAAAAATGTTGTTTTGTAGTGTATCTTGATAATCGGGAGTCCGATTCTCGTTCCATTTCTTATTGCAACTTTTTTTAGACATATGGGAGGTGAGAGTTAAGTTTCATGGTTCCTGGATCGATGGTTTGCATTTTGACCCCCCATTAGTTTTTCATAGTCTACGAGGTGAAAAAGTTGTTTTGTAGTGTATCTTGATAACCGGGAGTCCGATTCTTGTATTATTTCATCCTAAAACTTTATTTAGACATGTGGGAGGTGTGAGTAAAGTTTCATGGTTACCAAATAGATGGTTTTCATTTTGACCCCCCAAACCCAAAAACTTAGTTTTTCATAGTCTACGAGGTAAAAAAGTTGTTTTGTAGTGTATTTGGATAATCGGGAGCCCGATTCCCGTTCAGTTTCTTCCCACAACTTTCTTTAGACATGTGGGAGGTGTGAGTTATGTTTCATGGTTATCGGATCAATGGTTTGCATTTTTACCCCAAAACCCCAAAAATCATGGTCTACGGGGTGAAAACGTTGTTTTGTAGTGTATCTTGATAATCGGGAGTCCGATTCACGTTCCTTTTCTTACTGCAACATTATTTAGACATGTGGGAGGTGTGATTTATATTTCATGGTTACTAGATCAACGATTTTCATTTTGACCCCCCAAACCCCTAAAACTTAGTTTTTCATAGTCTACGAGGTGAAAAAGTTGTTTTGTAGTGTATCTTGATAACCGGGAGTTCGAATCCTGTATCCTTTCATCCTGCAACTTTCTTTAGATGTGTGGGAGGTGTGAGTAAAGTTTCATGGTTACCAAATCGACAGTTTGTATTTTGACCCCCCAAACCCCAAAAACTTAGTTTTTAATAGTCTACGAGGTAAAAAAGTTGTTTTGTAGTTTATTTTGTTAACCAGGAGCCCGATTCCTATTCCATTTCTTCTTGCAAATTTCTTTAGATGTGTGGGAGGTGCGAGTTATGTTTTGTGGTTATCGGATCGACGGTTTGCATTTTTACCCCCAAACCCCAAAAATATGGTCTACGGGGTGAAAACCTTGTTTTGTAGTGTTTCTTGATAATCGGGAGTCCGATTCCCGTTCTGTTTCTTACCACAACTTTCTTTAGACATGTGGGAGGTGCGATTTATATTTCATGGTTATTGGATCGACGATTTTTATTTTGACCCCCCAAACCCCTAAAACTTAGTTTTTTATAGTCTACGAGGTAAAAAAGTTATTTTGTAGTGTATCTTGATAATCGGGAGTCCGATTCCCATACCGTTTCATCGTGTAACTTTTTTTAGACATGTGGGAGGTGTGAGTAAAGTTTCGTGGTTACTAGATCGACGGTTTGTATTTTGACCCCCCAAATCCCAAAAACTTTGTTTTTTTATAGTCTATGAGGTAAAAAAGTTATTTTGTAGTGTATTTTGATAATCGGGAGCCTGATTCCAGTTCTGTTTCTTCTTCCAACATTCTTTAGACGTCTAGGAGGTGCTAGTTTTGTTTTGTGGTTACTAGATCGACGATTTGCATTTTGACCGCCCAAACCCCGAAAACTTAGTTTTTTATAGTCTACGAGGTGAAAAAGTTGTTTTGTTGTGTATCTTGATAACCGAGAGTCTGATTCCCATTCTGTTTCTACTTGCAACTTTCTTTAGATGTGTGAGAGGTGCGAGTTAATTTTCATGGTTACCGGATAGACGGTTTGTATTTTGACCCCTCAAACCACAAAACCATAGTCTATGGGATAAAAACGTTAATTTTTAGGGTATCTTGATAACCAGGAGTCCGATTCCCGTTCCATTTCTTCCTCCAACTTTCTTTAGACGTGTGGCAGTTGCGACCTAAGTTTCATGGTTATCGGATCGAAAGTTTGCATTTTGACCCCCCCAAACCCCAAAAACTTTGTTTTTGCAGAGTCTACGAGGTAAAAAAGTTGTTTTGTAGTGTATCTTGATAACCGAGAGTCTGATTCCCATTCCATTTCTTCTTACAACTTCCTTTAGGCATGTGGGAAGTGTGAGTTAATTTTCGTGGTTAGTGGATCGACGATTTGCATTTTGACCCCCCAAACCCCAAAAACTTAGTTTTTTTATAGTCATCGAGGTGAAAAAGTTATTTTGTAGTGTATCTTGATAACCGGGAGTCTGAATCCTATCTTGTTTCTTCCAGCAACTTTCTTTAGACGTGTGGGAGGTGCTAGTAAAGTTTTGTGATTATCGGATTGAAGGTTTGCATTTTGACCCCCCAAACCCCCAAAAAGTTAGTTTTTCATAGTCTACGAGGTGAAAATGTTGTTTTGTAGTGCATCTTGATTATCGAGAGTCTGATTCCCATTATGTTTCTTCTTGAAACTTTTCTTAGATGTGTGGGAGGTATGAGTTAAGTTTTGTGGTTACTTGATTGATGGTTTTCATTTTGACCCCCCAAACCCCAAAAACTTAGTTTTTCATAGTCTACGAGGTTAAAAAGTTATTTTGTAGTGTATCTTGATAACCGGGAGTCCGATTCCCTTTCTATTTCTTCTTACAAATTTCATTAGACGTGTTGGATGTGCGTGTTAAGTTTCATGGTTACCGGATCGACGGTTCGCATTTTGACCCCCAAACCCCAAAAACATAGTTTTTCATAGTCTACGAGGTGAAAAAGTTATTTTGTATTGTATCTTCATAACTGGGAGTCTGATTCCCATTCTGTTTCTTCCTACAACTTTTTTTAGACGCGTGGGAGGTGCTAGTGATGTTTCGTGGTTACCGAATCGACGGTTTGCATTTTGACCCCCAAACCCCAAAACTTAGTTTTTCATAGTCTACGAGGTAAAAAAGTTGTTTTGTAGTTTATCTTAATAACCGGAAGTCTGATTCAAGTTATGTTTCTTCCTGCAACTTTGTTTAGATTTGTGGGAGGTGCAAGTTAAGTTTTGTGGTAACCAGATTGATGGTTTGCATTTTGACCCCCCAAATCCTAAAACATAGTTTTTCATAGTCTTCGAGGTAAAAAAGTTATTTTGTAGTGTATCTTGATAACCGGGAGTCTGATTCCCATTCCATTTCTTCCTGTAACTTTGTTCGGATGTGTGGGAGGAGCGAGTTAAGTTTCATGGTTACTGGATCGAAGGTTTACATTTTGACCCCCCAAACCACTAAAACTTTGTTTTCATAGTCTATGAGGTAAAAAAGTTATTTTGTAGTGTATCTTGATAACAGGGAGTCCAATTCCCGTTCCGTTTCTTCTTGAAACTTTCTTTAGACATGTGGGAGGTACGAGTTAAGTTTCATGGTTACCGAATTGACGATTTGCATTTTGACCCCCCAAACCTAAAAAATATAGTTTTTCAATGTCTACGAGGAGAAAAAGTTATTTTATAGTGTGTCTTGATAACCGGGAGTCCAATTCTTATTCCATTTCTTCCTACAAATTTCTTTAGACGTGTGGGAGGTATGAGTTAAGTTTCATTGTTACCGGATCGACGGTTTTCATTTTGACCCCCCAAACCCCCAAAACTTAGTTTTTCATAGTCTACAAGGTAAAAAGTTATTTTGTAGTGTATCATGATAACCGGTAGTCTGATTCCCATTCTGTTTCTTCCTGTAACTTTCTTTAAACATGTGGGAGGTGCGAGTTAAATTTTAGGGTTATCGGATCGGCGGTTGCATTTGACCCCCAAACCCCAAAAATCACAGTCTACAGGGTGAAAACATTGTTTTGTAGTGTATCTTGATAATCGAGAGTTCAATTCTCGTTCCATTTCTTCTTGTAACTTTCTTTAAACATGTGGGAGGTGCGAGTTAAGTTTCATGCTTAGAGTTTGCATTTTAACTCCCCTAACCCCAAAAACATAGTTTTTCATAGTCTACGAGGTGAAAAAGTTATTTTGTAGTGTACCTTGATAACCGGGAGTCTGATTCCTATTCTGTTTCTTCCTGCAACTTTCTTTAGACGTATAGGAGGTGCGAGTTAAGTTTCCTGATTACCGGATTGACAATTTCATTTTGAACCCCAAACCCTAAAAACTTAGTTTTTCATAGTCTACGAGGTGAAAAAGTAATTTTGTAGTGTATCTTGATAACTGGGAATTTGATTACCATTCCGTTTCTTCTTAAAACTTTCTTTAGTTGTGTGGGAGGTGCAAGTTAAGTTTCGTGGTTACTGGATCGACGGTTTCATTTTGACCCCCAAACCCCAAATACCATAGTCTCTGGAGTAAAAACGTTGTTTTGCAGTGTATCTTGATAATCGGGAATCCGATTCCCATTCCGTTTCTTCCTACAACATTATTTAGACGTGTGGGAGTTGCGAGTTAAGTTTCATGGTTACCGGATTGAAAGTTTACATTTTGACCCACCCAAACCCCAAAAACTTTGTTTTTTCAGAGTCTACGAGGTGAAAAAGTTGTTTTGTAGTGTATCTTGATAACCGGTAGTCTGATTCCTATTCCATTTCTTCTTGTAACTTCATTTAGGCATGTGGGAAGTGTGAGTTAATTTTCGTGGTTAGCAGATCGACGATTTGCATTTTGACCCCCCAAACCCCAAAACTTGGTTTTTTATAGTCTTCGAGGTGAAAAAGTTATTTTGTAGTGTATCTTGATAACCGGGAGTCTGAATCTTGTCTTGTTTCTTCCAGTAACTTTCTTTAGACGTGTGAGAGGTACAAGCAAAGTTTCGTGGTTATCGGATTGACAGTTTGCATTTTGACCCCCCAAACCCCCCAAAAGTTAGTTTTTCATAGTCTACGAGGTTAAAATGTTGTTTTGTAGTGCATCTTGATAACCGGGAGTCCGATTCCCATTCTGTTTCTTCTTGAAACTTTCCTTAGATGTATGGGAGGTATGAGTTAAGTTTTGTGGTTACTAGATTGATGGTTTTCATTTTGACCCCCCAAACCCCAAAAACGTAGTTTCTCATAGTCTACGAGGTTAAAAAGTTATTTTGTAGTGTATCTTGATAACTGGGAGTCCGATTCCCTTTCTATTTCTTCTTGTAACTTTCATTAGATGTGTAGGAGGTGCGTGTTATGTTTCGTGGTTACCGGATAGACTGTTTGTATTTTGACCACCCAAACCACAAAAACCATTGTCTACGGGATAAAAAAGTTAATTTTTAGGGTATCTTGATAACTGGGAGTCCGATTCCCATTCCGTTTCTTCCTAAAACTTTCTTTAGACACGTGGGAAGTGCGAGTTAAGTTTGGTGGTTATCAGATCGACGATTTTCATTTTGGCCCCCAAACCCCAAAAATCATAGTCTATGGGGTAAAAACATTATTTTGTAGTGTATCTTGATAAACAGGAGTCCGATTCCTGTTCCGTTTCTTACTGAAACTTTATTTAGACGTGTGGGAGGTGCGAGTTAAGTTTCTTGATTACCAGATTGACGGTTTGCATTTTGAACCCCAAACCCTAAAAACTTAGTTTTTCATAGTCCACGAGATGAAAAAGTCATTTTGTAGTGTATTTTGATAACTGGGAATTCGATTCCCGTTCCGTTTCTTCCTAAAACTTTCTTTAGACATGTGGGAGGTACAAGTTAAGTTTTGTTGTTACCGGATCGACGGTTTGCATTTTGACCCCCAAACCCCAAATACCATAGTGTGTGGAGTGAAAACGTTGTTTTGTAGTGTATCTTGATAACCGAGAGTCTGATTCCCATTCCGTTTCTTCCTCTAACTTTATTTAGACATGAAGGAGTTGCGAGTTAAGTTTCATGGTTACCGGATCGAAATTTTGCATTTTGACCCCCCCAAACCCCAAGAACTTTGTTTTTAGAGTCTACGAGGTAAAAAAGTTGTTTTTTAGTGTATCTTGATAATCGGGAGTCCGATTCCCGTTCCATTTCTTCTTACAACTTTCTTTAGGCATGTGGGAAGTGTGAGTTAATTTTCGTGGTTAGCAGATCGGCGATTTTCATTTTGACCCCCCAAACCCCCAAAACATAGTTTTTTATAGTCTTCGAGGTGAAAAAGTTATTTCGTAGTCTATCTTGATAACCGGGAGTTTGAATCCTGTCTTGTTTCTTCCAGTAACTTTTTTTTAGACGTGTGGGAGGTGCAAGTAAAGTTTCGGGGTTATCGGATTGACGGTTTGCATTTTCACCCCCCAAACCCCCCAAAAGTTAGTTTTTCATAGGCTACGAGGTGAAAATGTTGTTTTGTAGTGCATCTTGATAACAGTGAGTTTGATTCCCATTCCTTTTCTTCTTGAAACTTTCCTTAGATGTGTGGGAGGTATGAGTTAAGTTTTGTGGTTACTTGATTGATGGTTTTCATTTTGACCCCCCAAACCCCAAAAACTTAGTTTTTCATAATCTACGAGGTTAAAAAGTTATTTTGTAGTGTATCTTGATAATCGGGAGTCCGATTCCGTTTCTATTTCTTCTTGAAACTTTCTTTAGACGTGTTGGAGGTGCGTGTTAAGTTTCATGGTTACCGAATCGACGGTTTGCATTTTGACCCCAAACCCCAAAAACATAGTTTTTAATAGTCTACGAGGTGAAAAAGATATTTTGTATTGTATCTTGATAACCGGGAGTCCGATTCCTGTTCTGTTTCTTCCTACCAATTTGTTTAGATGTGTGGGAGGTACTAGTTCAGTTTTATGGTTACCGGATCGACGCTTTGCATTTTGACCCCAAACCCCAAAAACTTAGTTTTTCATAGTCTACGAGGTGAAAATGTTGTTTTATAGTTTATCTTGATAACCGGAAGTGCGATTCTAGTTATGTTTCTTCCTGCAACTTTCTTTAGATGTGTGGGAGGTGCAAGTTAAGTTTCGTGGTAACCAGATTGACGATCTGCATTTTGACCACCCAAACCCCAAAACATAGTTTTTCATAGTCTACGAGGTAAAAAAGTTATTTTGTAGTGTATCTTGATAACCGGGAGTCTGATTCCCATTCTGTTTCTTCCTAAAACTTTGTTCGGATGTGTGGGAGGCGCGAGTTAAGTTTCATGGTTACCGGATCAACGGTTTGCATTTTGACCCCAAAACCCCAAGAACTTAGTTTTCATAGTCTACGAGGTAAAAAAAGTTATTTTGTAGTGTATCTTGATAACAGGGAGTCCGATTCCCGTTCCGTTTCTTCTTGGAACTTTCTTTAGACATGTGGGAGGTGCGAGTTAAGTTTCATGGTTACCGAATCGACGGTTTGCATTTTGACCCCCCAAACTCCAAAAATATAGTTTTTCATAGTCTACGAGGTGAAAAAGTTGTTTTATAGTGTATCTTGATAACCGGGAGTCCAATTCTCATTCTATTTCTTCCTACAAATTTTTTTAGACGTATGGGAGTTACGAGTTAAGTTTCATTGTTACCGGATCGACGATTTGCATTTTGCCCCCCCCCCCCCCCCCCCCCCGAACCCAAAAACTTAGTTTTTCATAGTCTACGAGGTGAAAAGTTATTTTGTAGTGTATCTTGATAACCGGGAGTCTGATTTCCATTCCATTTTTTCCTGCAACTTTCTTTAGATCTGTGGGAGGTGCGAGTTAAATTTCATGGTTATCGGATCGGTGGTTGCATTTTGACCCCCAAACCCCAAAAATCATAGTCTATAGGGTGAAAACGTTGTTTTGTAGTGTATCTTGATAATCAGGTGTCTGATTCTCATTTCGTTTCTTCTTTCAACTTTCTTTAGAAATGTGGGAGGTGTGAGTTAAGTTTCATGCTTACAGTTTGCATTTTAACTCCCCTAACCCCAAAAACATAGTTTTTCATAGTCTACGAGGTGAAATTGTTATTTTGTAGTGTATCTTGATAACCGGGAGTCCGATTTCCGTTCTGTTTCTTACTTCAACTTTTTTTAGTCGTGTGCGACGTACGAGTTATGTTTCATGGTTACTGGATCGACGATTTGAATTTTGACCCCCCAAACCTCAAAAACTTAGTTTTTCATAGTCTACGTGGTGAAAAAGTTAATTTGTAGTTTATCTTGATAACCGGGAGTCCGATTCCTGTTCCGTTTCTTCCTGCAACTTTCTTTAGACGTGTGGGGGGTGCGAGTTAAGTTTCCTGCTTACCAAATTGACGGTTTGCATTTTGACCCCCCAAACCCCAAAATTAATGTTTTTCACAGTCTACGAGGTAAAAAAGTGTTTTGTAGTGTATCTTGATAACCGGGAGTCCGATTCTCGTTTCGTTTCTTCCTGAAACTATTTTTAGATGTGTGGGAGGTTCTAGTTTAGTTTTGTGCTTACTGGATTGACGGTTTGTATTTTGACCCTCTAAACCCCAAAAACTTAGTTTTTCATAGTCTACAAGGGGAAAAAGTTGTTTTGAAGTGTAACTTGATAACGGGGAGTCCGATTCCCATTTTGTTTCTTCTTGTAACTTTCATTAGACATGTGGGAGGTGTGAGTTATGTTTCGTGGTTATCGGATTGACGGTTTGCAATTCGACCCCCAAACCCCAATAACCATAGTCTGTGGGGTAAAAATGTTGTTTTGTAGTGTATCTTGATAACCGGGAGTCCGATTCCCGTTCTGTTTCTTCTTACAACTTTTTTAAGATGTGTGGGAGGTACGAGTTAAGTTTCGTAGTTACCGGATTGACGGTTTGCATTTTGACCCCCCAAAACACAAAAACTATAGTCTACGGGGTAAAAACGTTATTTTTTTTAGTGTATCTTGATATCCGGGAGTCCGATTCCTGTTCCGTTTCTTCCTGCAACTTTCTTTAGTCATATGTGATGTTCTAGTTATGTTTCATGGATACCGGATCAAAGGTTTTCATTTTGACCCCCAAACCCCAAAAACTTAGTTTTTCATAGTCTACGAGGTAAAAAAGTTATTTTGTAGTGTATCTTGATAAGTGGGAGTCCGATTCCTATTTCGTTTCTTCCTGCAACTTTCTTTAGATGTGTGGCAGGTGCAAGTTATGTTTCGTGATTATCGGATTGACGGTTTGCATTTTGACCCCCCAAATCCCAAAAACCATAGTCTACGGGATGAAAACATTGTTTTGTAGTGTATCTTGATAACCGGGAGTCTGATTCTCGTTCTGTTTCTTCCTGCAACTTTATTTAGATGTGTGGGAGGTGCAAATTAAGTTTCGTGGTTATTGGATCGATGGTTTGAATTTTGACCCCCTAAACCCCAAGAACTTAGTTTTCATAGTTACCAATTGTAACAATTCTCGACGAAAGTTTTTCGTCACGAAAGGTTAAACAATTCCCGATGAAATATATTGTCACTAATAGTAAAACAATTACTGACGAAACAATTTCATCACCAATTGTAACAATTCCCGACGAAAGTTTTCGTCACCAAAGGTTAAACATTTCCCGACGAGATATTTCGTCACTAAAAGTAAAACAATTACTGACGAAATATTTTCGTCCCTAATTGTAACAATTCCCGACGAATGTTTTTTGTCACAAAAGGTAAACAATTCCCGACAAAATATTTCGTCACTAAAAGTAAACCAATTATTGACAAAACAATTTCGTCACTAATTGTAACAATTCCTGACGAAAGTTTTTTGTCACGAAGGGTTAAACAATTCTCGACAAAATATTTCGTCACTAAAACTAAAACAATTACCGACGAAAGTATATCGTCATTAATTGTTACAATTACAGACGAAAATATTTCGTCAAGAAAGGGTAAACAATTCCGGACGAAACATTTCATCACTAAAAGTAAAATAATTACCGACGAAAATTTTTTGTCACCAATTGATAATGTTTCTCACCTAAAATTTTTCCACCAAATATTTGGTGGGAAAAATTTTCCGCCAACTATTAGCGACGAACTTTAGTGATGAAATGAATTTTCGTCGGTAATTGTTCAACTTTTACTCGCAAAAATTGGTTTCGTCGAGAAAGGTAAACACTTTTACTGACGAATGTTGATTTCGTCACTAATAGTATACTATTAGTGATGAAAATATTTTCGCGGGTAAAAGTTTCATCACTAAAGGTAGGATTTGTTATAGTGCTCAACAACCTCTAATGAATCCTATCAAAAGTGGTCTTAAACATGAGCAGGGTTAAAACTCTTTTACAGAAAGTTAGATACATCTCTTAGGGAACTTCTCCAAAAAGTAGAACCTCTTTACCATTTTTGAAGTTTGAGAAATAAGAGTTTTGGGAACAGTGGACCAGGACTGTCCACTGTTCTTGTAAAAATCATAATTAATTCTACAAAAATCATGTGAAGCTCTAATTGGTGTCAAAAGAAAGCTATTTAATTGTAGTTTAAAATAATCCCATGTACATGTCATGATCTTAAGGTTTCTTAAAAGTTATTTTAAACAGACTATGTTATTATGGAAATTTGGTATCATTTGACAAAGGAATGCAAAATACAATAAAAATTCATGAATCATGTTAATGAAGTTAATCTAAGCTTTTGATCTCTCATCAATTTATCCTAGACGATTTCGAAATCAATTTTTATTCATCAATTGTTGTTAAGTGATCAAGGTATGAGCATTTTGTATACATAATCATGTTTGTAGTTAAACTTACAAAATTCCAGAATAGTTGTATCAACTTCAAACTCTTAGAAAACGATCTTAACTCGATCGTATACAAACAATTTTACATCGACATATAGATACATGAGTTAGGAACCATCCCCAAAATGCAGAATATCGATAACTATTATAGATTTTCTTAAATTCAAGCACAAAGAGACTATGTACAAATCTGTTAACCAATTTTTCAACAATTTGAAATCCATCAAACTGTGGGTTTTGGTGGACCAAATCTTATGGACAAAACCAATCTGTTTTGTTGAATTTTATCTAGTTCATTTTAAAGTGTGAGAAAAACATCTTAGGTGATGGTTGAAGCTTATTTTGAAAAACTCATAGATCTACTTGATTATCATAATTCCCAGTCAATTTAGCCCTCAAGTTCTATAAAGAACTTTAGATCATGGATCAAAAAGACTTACAAATATCTTATTGGAGATGAAATTCAATAGGAATTCTAGGTAATAGGAATGATCAAGAGATAGGTATGAATATAGGAATCATCTTTCTCATAGATCATACTTTCGAACCATCATAGAATTCAAAATAGATACATATATATATATAAGCATGTATGCATGGATCTAAACTAAATGAAATGAAATCAAAGATGAAAGTCAAAATTAAAAATCAATCTCTAATTAAGAATTATCAACAAAGTGAAAAGTGACTTGGATCTAGCTATGTGAGTGTGTGAAGAACAAGAGAAGAAGAAGATGAGTGTTCTAATAAATAAAATAAAACTAAACTAGATCCAAGTTTTATAGATCTATATATATAAGTAGGAATTAAAGATGAATTATGATATCTATCTCTTGGAGGATTCTCAATTATGCAATCAAAGTTGATTTGAAGGATCTTCTTCTTCAAGCTCTTCAAGCACTCATCCATGGAAGTTGAGGGAAGAATTTGATGTCTAATTCATCTAATCTAATTATCTTGAGATTAGTTTAGGAAATTTTTAATCTTAATTCACTTCATCTCTGTAGAAATTTCTCTTGAATTCTAAGTATATTCTTGTATTTTGCAAGTATATGAACTAGTACTCTAGTATATTCCAAGATCACTCAAGATGATCTCATATGAGATGCATGAGATCTATATATAGAGTTTTAAAAACTTAACTCTTAATTTTCAGGGTTAAAATAGGATTTTCAGAGAGTTGAAAAGGATTAAAATGGCTATTTCGGTGCATAAACGCAGTTTACAGGCAATTTCCTCGCAATAGGAGGCTTCTAGAAGGGTTTGGAATTCAAAAAGCTCAATGGAGGGGGCACTATATAGGTGGTGGCTTAGGTTGGACCCGCCGGTGGGACCCGTCACCTACTTTTCTCCATCCTCTAGTTGCCCTTATGTCCTGTTTCAAAAATTACGTGCACTACTTTTCCAGATTTTCGTAAAAATGCTTTTTGGTGTCTGAAATTGTCCGTTTATGTACCGTTGGAAAGCTGTTGAGTTGAATTTCAGTATAAAAATATTCCAGGAGGTTTTGAAATGAAAATTGAAGTCCAATTGAAGTTTGGAAGTCCTCCGGAACTTTCGTCGTCTTTTTGAAATCAAACAACATCTTTTTCAAAATTGCTTTTCAATGCTCATCGATTTTGAACTTTTCTTTAAAATTGGATCTCTGGATTCCTAAAATAATGCATTTAGAACACTTCGTGTTCAAATAACCCTGAGTGAATATGAATTCTGAGAGACGATTTTGACAAAACCGGGATTTATGCATGGAAAAGGGCTTTTCTGAGCTTAAAGTCACTTTTTGAAATTTGATCTTTCGATTGTGTGGAATCCAGTACCTTCTATGGGGTACTTTTCATCATTGAATCCTCCAAGACGTTGTCCACCCTAAATCCTATCAGTGTGGTCAAAATTGGGTGTCTACAGTTGTCCCTCTTTGGCAGAGCATGTTGTGAACAACGTGAACTGCAAGTGAGTGCCAAAGCTAAAAGGCACCCAATAACCATGCTGAGAGGTTTTAGAAAAAACAAAAAATCAGAGAAAACCAAAAAAGCACAGATGCAATGCTGGGTAGAGGCGGCTAAATCTAAGCTGCTGCTGGTCATGCTCTGTTGGAGCTGCCTATGTATCCTTTCCAGGAATCAGACCAGGGCGTAGTTCAAGCTCGCGAAAGGATAGAGAACAACACACAAACGACAACACAGATGAAATTTTCCTATCCTAGGATACTAATATAGTATGAAAATGTGAATGTATAAGTGTTGGAGGAATCGTCCTCAAGAGTTCTAGATGCAAGATCTAATAAAAAGAATGTGACGACTCTTTCTCATAGACGACAAATTTTTTATTTTTTTTATGATGCTTTCATGATCTTTACATGAAGTAAAGGGTGTCTATATTCTTTGGATAATCTACAGAGATTGTGTGATTATCTTCAATGATAAGCAGAGGTTGAGACCGAGGGATCGTCTTTTGATGATTTCTGGCACGATTATCAAATGTGGAGGTCATCTCCTTATGATGACTTCAAATGTTGAGGGCATCTCCCAATGATGACTTTCAAGAGGGTATATCGTTATAATGACATTCATAAGTAAAGGCATCTCCAAACGACAATTTTCAAATGTAGAAAGTGTATCAATATGATGGTTTTCAAATATTGAGGGCATCTACATACGACGACTTTCAAAGGTAGAGGGGATTTATGAAGTAGATGGGCGTCTCCTTATGACGACTTTCTGATGTAAAGGGCATCTCCATACATTAGCTTTCAAAGGTAGAGGGCATCTCCATATGATGACTTTCAAAGGTAGAGGGCATCTCCATACTATGAATTTCAAAGGTAGAGGGCATCTCTATACGACGACTTTCCGAAGTAAAGGGCATCTCCTTACGATGACTTTGTGAAGTATAGGGCGTCTCCTTACGACAACTTTTTAATCTAAAGAGAATCTCCTTACGATGACTTTGTGAAGTAGAGGGCGTCTCCTTACGATGACTTTCTGATGTAAAGGGCATCTCCTTATGATGACTTTGTGAAGTAGAGGTCATCTCCTTATGATGACTTTCTGATGTAAAGGGCATCCCCTTACAATGACTTTGTGAAGTAAAGTGCGTCTCCTTACGATAACTTTCTGAAGTAGACCCTTCCACTGGAGGTAATTCTGATACATGATTCTGAGATATATCTTTTCTCTTGACGATATCTGAAAGTTCTCTGTTGCGGAGATTCTAGGATTCTGAGATGCGAGTAATAGGCTTCTATTCTGGAGGCTCTGTTGATTCAATCAGAGACTCATATCAGCGCTTTGACCAGCTCAAATCATTCTTACAAATACATCAGGCTTATTCTAATCCTGAACTTCTTGATCACGGTTTGAAGATTCTGTATTCTGATTCATCTTTTACAATTCCTTTCTGGATGTAATTCTTGAAAGACTGCAAACTCGAGTGCCCACATTCCAGGACGGCACATAATCAACCTAAAACAACGGGAGTTCGCTGCAAATCATCATTTCTCGGCTATTTTTAAGCTGCGGTGTCCTCAATTCTTCATGCTTGGGGACTTTTCTTCAACTCTGAATGATTTTAAACCAAGATTTAAATTCCCACGGGTCCTTTAGACCAATTCCAACAAGTTTTAAGCACTCTTAAGGCTTATACATCAAGATCAGACCAATTCGGTTTGAAAAAAAAAAGCTAATTCTGATACATATTTGATAGGTAGTCAAAAAACGTGACGATTTTGGCAAAAACTCTGATAGCTTCTTGGCATTTTCAGGGCTACGTGCTGATCTGGATTCAATGATAATATCAAATAACAAGCTTAATTCGTTGTTCAACTCTGCTTATTCAATTTTGACTTCCGTCAATCATTTAATTATGATGATTTTCCACTTAATGCTTCTTCCTGATCATAATTGATGTAATAAAAGTGTTCGGAACTTTTGCTTGTATCCACCTTTAGATGCTTTGAAAATTTTATAATTCATTATAGATCACTTTGGACCCACACACTCGAGACCATGACAGATTTAGTCGACGACAGACTTGACCACGACAGATATTGACACATGAATATAACACCCTTGACACAAAAATAGAAGTTTGGAGGAGACAACTCAATTTTGCATGATTTTAATGCACGTTTGTCATGTTTGGCGTAACTCTTTGCTTTCATATGTACTTCTCATCTTATTGTGATAATACTCAGCTAATATAGTAATGCCTTGAAAATACTCCATATAGATCTCAATCAATCCTTTGCTTTTTATGAAATGTGCTTCGAATTAGTGCCTTAGCTTATAGAATAAGAGATGATTCATTTCAAAATGTTTTCAAAGATTTACTTAACGGCTCAGGATTTTCTTATAATGTGAAAGGGGGTACAGGCAAAAGATGTTTGCCCCTAGTTGACGGGGATAAATGGAAGTTTGGGCAAATGCAATTTGCCCCTAGTGTGGTAATGATATCTCGAGGCTCTGGGCAAACTTGAAAGTTTGCCCCTAGTTTGCAGGGTTCAGAGACCGAGAGCTAGGGAAGCTCTCCTACTTATCCCCAAGTGGGAATTAGGTCCAAAGTAGTTCGGCTGAGGTTTGAAAGAAGGTATTTGAGATGTGGCTGAGTGTTTCAGGAGCAGTGACCGAACCGAGTAGGTTGCCTATGTATCCCTAAGTGGGAATCAGGTCAAGCGTAGTTCCTCGAAGGTTGGAGGTTTTGAAAGAGCAAGGATTCAAGAATTTGGGGGCTTTTCAAGCCATGTCATTAGACAAATATTCTGAAGTAGGTCACCTGTGGTAGCGTAATTAAACTAGCTCTCCTTTTTCTTTTCTTTTCTTTTCTCTTTTTTGTTTTTTACAGTTGATTCTTTATACCTTTTACTAGCCAGACAATTTTACATCTCTCATCATATATCATAAATGTTTTCAGAGCCCTTCAAATCTTTTGGGCTTACTTAAATCAAAGCGCTGGGATAATTTATATTCCCAATTTCTCGATCTTCTTCTTCTTCTCTTCTTTCTTTTCCTTTCTCTCTAAAGTTTTGACTGGCTAGGATCAGGTTCTTGAAAACAACACGCAAAATTTTCTTTTTTGCATGCTCTAACTTTTGGCTAGGCGGCCTTTCGGGTTTTCATCCTAGCGAGCTTCTTTTTCTTTTTGAGAAAAGTAGTTCATTTGAAATGTTTGACTTCCATCAAGGACAAAGTGTACATGGTTTACAGTTTAGACAGGTTTCAATGGCTCATTTTTCTTGGCTCAAGATTTTGAAATGGGAAGATTAGGGAATTAAGCTAGTCCCGAGTTACTATCAAGTATATCTTTTCAAAATTTAAGCAAAAGCATCTCAAGATTCTTAAAGTATGACTAATCAATTCTTAGCTTTTTTCGGTGTCAGCGCAAAATCAACTCTAACCCTTTCAGGATTCTTTTTAATACACAAAATTATCAGCAGTGTATTTTTCACAATAATCAGAGAAATGATATTTTTCAGCTTAGTGATTCATTCATTCATGACAAGGCGCAATTAATCAAGCAAATCAAGATTTTATTTCATTACTTTTTAAAGAGAAGGATTACAGTACTCAACATAGACTTAAACACGACTTGACGATAGACAGACTCGACAACAAGACTCAAAATTGACTCTTAAGAGAGGGAGAGATTTGTAATTTTCAAAAATACTTTTGAACCATCAATGCTTGTGGTGTGAAATCATGATTCTTTAAAATCGAGGTATGAAATTGGAATTTCTAAAATCTGAGAGGAAAAAATTCAAAATTGAATCATCAAGGTGAGAAATCATGATTTCTTTTGGAATTTGAAAACCAAAGTAGGAATTTTGAAATTCTCCAAAATCTAGGGATAATTTTGGAAGAATTTTATAAAAGTGGATTTCGAAACGAAATTTTCAAAATGGATATTCCCGGAATTTTCAAAAGACTTGGGTTTTTCAAAGAAGTGCTTGTATTTTCAAAATTTTCAAAAATTGTCCTCGAATAATGATTGGATGTTCGGATAAAGACCATACTACCCAAGAGGAATCTACCACACAAGGTTTGATGATGGCTTCGCATACACGTCCTCATCATCCATATAATCCTTTATGGGCAAACGCAAATAATTCATCACATTGTCCTAATCAAAGATGAAAATCAAGATCCTAATTGAAGGGTTCTATAGAAATTATATGCAAAGACGGGTTTTAGTCTCATAAAGGGTCCATTAGCAAGCCAAGGGCTCTATATGCCGCACGCGGTACAAGGCTAACGGTGACTACATACTACTAAAGTCTCTAGACAAATGGAGAAAAGGGGGCCCTCCACCCACAAGGCAATGGTTTCAAGCAGTCGTGGTGAAAGAAACAATGTAAGTGCAAATGCAGGCAAAAATAATACGATTATCGAATTATTAACAAGGACATTCTTTGGCTCAAGTCAAACCCTTGAAGAACAAGAAACCATCAATTTCATGTTTAAATCCCTAGTGGAGTCGCCAGATTGTGGACCATGGCACGTGATGAGGGGTGGGTCTTGGTGTTTTACCTCGATAGTGTCCTGGGACGGATCCTAAGGAGCACACTTTAGGGAAACTAGAACTTCCTCACGCGATCCTAGAGACAAAGAATCGCCACCTAATTTTTATCGGGAATTAAGAAACCCAAGTTTGACTCGCCCAAAATTGAATAAGGTTACTCGCCCTTCATCACTAGAAACTAAGTTTGGGGTCTTGGTACAAGAGGGGAAGGAGCCCGAGCAGGACTAAAGCACCCCCTCCTCGCCCTACCGAACGATAGGCCTTGATTCAAATATCCTTGTTCTTAATTCATAATTGGTGTTGTTTCCTCAAACATACTAGATAATATATACATGTCAAAAGGGAACATCTAAGAAAAATCATGTCAAGAGATTAAATCAAGTAGAAGTCGGATGCACATGCAATACAAGGGAGAGGTATACTCACAGTGGCTAGTCCCGCCTGGGACCGATGCGAGTAAAGGAAACATGCCATGATATGCAAAAGGGAACAAAAAGACTTACATTGGGTTGATTCAAGTGGAGTCGCAAAAAGCAAAAGAAAGGAAACGTGTAATGCAATCATGCAATAATCCTAGATAAGATGTCTCTAACATATAAGCATATAAATGAGGACTATCCTAAAGGAAATGTGTCGTTGAAAATGAAGTTGTAAACCTAGAAAAGTTCTAAGAAAAAGGATAGAGAAAGTACACGATACATGGGCACTAAGCCACATGTAGATGAGGCTAACCCACAAATCAAAGTTCAGATCCACGGCATTCAATTATCTGCACTAAGACACCAAGAAATACCCAAACATTGCAAAAATACAAGCAAACAAATAATATGCATGATAAATAAGGAAAATATGTCATCAATCAAATTTCCAGATTCAGCAATCTTTAATTAATCCTGCCAAAAGTGGTCCTAAACACGAGCTGGGTTAAAACCCTTTTACGAAAAGTTAGATACATGTCTTAGGGAACTTCTCCAAAAAGTAGAACCTCTTTACCATTTTTGAAGTTTGAGAAATAAGAGTTTTGGAAACAGTGGACCAGGACTGTCCACTGTTCTTGTAAAAATCATAAATAATTCTACAAAAATCATGTGAAGCTCTATTCGGAGTCAAAAGAAATCTATTTCATTGTAGTTTAAAATAATCTCATGTACATGTCATGATCTTAAGGTTTCTGAAAGTTGTTTTAAACAGACTCTGTTATTCTGGAAATTTGGTATCATTTGACAAAGGAATGTAAAATATAATAGAAGTTCATGAACCATGTTAATCACGTTAATCTAAGCTTTTGATCTCTCATCAATTTATCCTAGAGGATTTCCAAATCAATTTTTATTCATCAATTGTTGTTGAGTGATCAAGGTATGACCATTTTGTATACATAATCATGTTTGTAGTTAAATTTAGAAAATTCCAGAATAGTTGTATCAACTTCAAACGCTTAGAAAATGATCTTAACTCAATCGTATGCTCACAATTTTACATTGGCATATAGATACATGAGTTAGGAATCATCCCCAAAAAGTGGAATATTGATAACTATTATAGATTTTTTGAAATTCAAGCACAAAGAGACTTGTTCAAATCTGTCAACCGATTTCTTAACAATTTCTAAAAATAGCATATGAATCCTAGAGGTTCTCAAAACGGATCGAATGAAAGCTAATTCATCAAAGTTTACCCAAAAAATTTTAAATCCATCAAACTATGGGTTTTGGTGGACCAAATCTTATAGACAAAATCAATCTATTTTGCTGAATTTTATCTAGTTCATTTTAAAGTGTGACAAAAACATCTAAGGTGATGGTTGAAGCTTATTTTGAGAAATCAAACTCATAGATCTACTTTATTATCATGATTCCCAATCAATTTAGCCCTCAAGTTCTATGAAGAACTTTAGATTATGGATCAAAGGGACTTACAAATATCCTATTGGAGATAAAATTCAATAGGAATTCTAGGCAATAGGAATAATCAAGAGATAGGTATGAACATAGAAATCATCCTTCTCATAGATCATACTTCCGAACCATCATAGAATTCAAAATAGATACATATATAATCATGTATGCATGGATCTAAACTAAAATAGAAATGAAATCAAAGATGAAAGTCAAAAGTAAAAATCAATCTCTAATTAAAAATTATCAACAAAATCAAAAGAGACTTAGATCTAGCAATGTGAGTGTGTGAAGAACAAGAGAGGAAGAAGATGAGTGTTCTAACAAATAAAATAAAACTAAACTAGATCCAAGTCTTATAGATCTATATATAAAAGTAGGAATAAGAGATAAATTATGATGTCTACCTCTTGGAGGATTCTCAATTATGCAATCAAAGTTGATTTGAAGGATCTTCTTCTTCAAGCACTCATCCTTGGAAGTTGAGGGAAGCAATTGATGTCTAATTCATCTAATCTAATTATCTTGAGGTTAGTTTAGGAAAATTTTAATCTTAATTCACTTCATCTCTCTAGAAATTTCTCTTGAATTCTAAGTATATTATTATATCTTGCAAGTATATGAACTAGTACTCTAGTATATTCCAAGATCACTCAAGATGATCTCATACAAGATGCATGAGATCTATATATAGAGTTTTGAAAACTTAACTCTTAAATTTTAGGGTTAAAACAAGATTTTCAGAGAGCAAAAAAGGGTTAAAATGGCCATTTCAGTGCCTAAACACAGTTTTTAGGCAATTTTCTCGCAGTGGGAGGCTTCTAGAAGGGTCTGGAACTCAAAAAGCTTGATGGAGAGGGCACTATATAGGTGGAGGCTTAGGTAGGACCCGCCATCCCATAACTGGGACCCGCAACTTGCTTTTCTCCATCCTCTGGTTGCCCTTATGTCCTGTTTCAAAAATTACATGCACTGCTTTTCCAGATTTTTATAAAAATGCTTTTTGGTGTCCGAAATCGCTCGTTTATGTACCGTTGGAAAGCTGTTGAGTTGAATTCTAGTATAAAAATATTCTAGGAGGTTTTGAAATGAAAATTGAAGTCCAATTGAAGTTCGGAAGTCCTCTAAAACTTTCGTCGTCTTTTTTAAATCTAACGATGTCTTTTTCAAAATTGCTTTTCAATGCGCGTCGATTTCAAACTTTTCTTTAAAATTGGATCTCTGGATACCTAAAATACTGTGTTTAGAACACTTCATGTTCATATAGCCCTAAGTGAATATGAATTCTGAGAGACGATTTGGACAAAACCAGGATTTATGCATGGAAAAGGGCTTTTCTGAGTTTGAAGTCACTTTTCGAAATTCGATCTTTCGATTGTGCAGAATCCAGTACCTTCCATGGGGTACTTTTCATCATCGAATCCTCCAAGACATTGTCCACCCTAAATCCTATTAGTGTGGTCAAAATTGGGTGTCTATACCCCTTTTTCATGCCATAGTGACAAGTTACATGGGGAAGGGTCTCATTTGAGATTGATACCTTGACAAAGAAATTATTGTGAGCATTTTGAGAATTTGAAGTAGAGGATGTGAACTTTACAAAGAATTTTTTGTACTTCTTTTACTTGTATGTGAGATTGAATTCCAAACCGACTTTGTCAAAAAATCACATTTTTGCTTTCCTAAAAGTATATTCAAAATTTGTTCACCTTGTGTGAATTTTGCCAATGTTTTTGTCAAATCATCCACCTCCTTTCTCAATTCAACCATTTTTTTTCAATAAATTCTTTTGAAGGTTGATTGGTTGAAACACGTTTTTCTTTTCTCAAAATATCATTTTGAGATTTTAAATCATCCAATTCCTTTTTCAACTCCAAATTTTCTTTTTCAAGCTCATGTGAAGATTGTGCTCTTGAAACATGTTTTTTTATTTTCAATCTTCAAAGATTCATTTTGGGATTTCAAAATATTTAACTCATTTGAAAGCATTGAAAAGTTCTTTTTAAGAGAAGTATGTTTTATTCCCAAATTCTCTAACTCCTCATGTAACTCCTCAAATGTACATTAAAGTTCATTATAGTTGGGAGATTCAATAATAGAGGTAGGATTAGAGTTTACCAAATTCTCTTATACACCTTCTTGGTCACATGAGTCGTCATCGGATGAGTCGTCATCATCCCAAGTGGCCCCTTTTGTCATTTTCTCATTCTCATCATCTTCTTTATTGGAAAATAGGTATACTCTTTCCTCTTCACAAATTTGGTTAGTAGTAATATGAAGATTTTCTAAACATAACCAAATTTCTTTTGCACTAGTGTATGAACGAATTCTATTATATGAAATGTCATCTAAAGAATTCTATAGAATTTTCATAGCTCTAAGATTCAATAGAATGTTATTTTGATCATTTTCATTCCATTCAATCTTTGGTTTAGGAGAAAACCATTTTTGACAATGTTCCAAAGATTTATATAAAGTGATATGAGATAAATTTCAATTCTCCTCTTCAAATGATCATATTTATGATCTTTCAATGATGGAGGAGTTGTAATGAAATAACCTTTTTGAAATTTTGTTTCCATAGAACTTGACTCATTGTTTTAAAATTTATTAAAATCATTAGAGTCATTGAAAGAGCAAGAAGTAGAGGTTATCCCATTTTCTCTTGCCATGAGACAAAGGTTGACGATCTCATCTTCATTTGACTCGTCGCTCGATGATTCACTCTCGGAGCTACTTTGAGTGGCCTTCAGTGCCTTCTTCTTGCATTTTTCATCTTTAGGAGGCATCTTTCTCGATTTTTCTTTCGTAAGAAACTTTACAAAATTTTGGGTGATCAAAGCCATATCCTCATCTTCTCCACTCTCATGATCTTTCCCTTTTTCTTTGAGCTTGAGGACTTCAAGGCTATGTCTCCTCTTTTGATTTCCTTTTTCTTATCTTCTTTGACAAGCACGGCTAACTCCATTTCATGGGTAATGAGTGATCCTATGAGTTGTTCAATTGACAAATTTGTCAAACCTTAGCTTCCCGGATAGCCGTGACCTTCGGTTGCCATTGCTTTGGTAAAGCCCTAAGAATTTTGTCAATAATTTCTTTATTAGCATATACTTTTCCAAGATTTTTCAAGCTATTGATGATAGTTGTAAACCGGTTAGACATATCACCAATAGATTCACAAGGAAACATTTTAAACATTTCATAAGATTGAACAAGCAAATTAATTTTTGACTTTTTGACTTTGCTTGTTCCCTCATGAGTCACTTCAAGTTTATCCCAAATTTCTTTTGCGGATTCGCAAGATGAAATTTCTATTGTATTCATTTGGGTCTAAACCGTAATATAATAAATTCATTGCCATAGCATTCATTTTAATGAGTTTCTTATCGGCATCATTATACTCATTTTTTGTTGTTGGAATATAAATGCCATTTACAATTTTTGTAGGAAGATGAGGCCCTATGACCACAATTTGCTATAAATCAAAATCTTGAGAAATCATATAGATTCTTTTTCTATTTTTCAAATAAGCATAATTTTATCCATTAAAACAAGGTGGTCTATGTGCCGATTGACCCTCACTATAAGAGATGCGAGAAGTATTAGTTTCCAATTGGATCTTAACTCAAATTTTTCAAAAACTTTTGAAAATAGAAGAGCCAAAGCTCAGATACCAATTATTGGCCCAAATATGGAAACTTTAGAGGGGGTGAATAAGGTTTTAGTAGAAAATTAACCTTTTAAAAACTTAATAG
Organism: Hydrangea macrophylla; assembly: GCA_033977485.1. Classification (NCBI taxonomy): domain Eukaryota; kingdom Viridiplantae; phylum Streptophyta; class Magnoliopsida; order Cornales; family Hydrangeaceae; genus Hydrangea; species Hydrangea macrophylla. The sequence goes on from CM066987.1 coordinate 104,541,482, forward strand.
GAAATTAAATATAATCATAAACAATTATGTAAAGAGAGAAGGGAAGAGAAACTTGCAAACCGAGTTTTCAAGTGGTTCGGCAATCCGCACACCGTGGCCTACGTCCACCCTTCAAGAACACATCTTGAGGATTCTTTTAATCCGACCTACTTCATGGGTGTAGATCAAACCGTTACAAGATCCTTCAATCTCTCTGTAGAAACCCTGATTTTGACCAAACATCGAATTAAGGGGAGTGTTACCTCCAAGATGCGATGATGACAATGTTCAGCCAATCTAAGACTTCCAAAGATGATTCAAACTCTACAAAAGACTCTCTAACCTAAACAAAAAGCAAAAAAGAAAGAAAGAGGAAAATAGAGGCAAAACGACACTTAGGCAGATTTGCGGCAGTCACGGGTTGCCGCTGCGGCACTCCCTAGCTGCCGGAACGACATTCAGGGAGAACCGCACCGACATCAATTAACTGTCGCTAAAATGCTTCAAGTGCCACTAAATTTGAAAATCTTAAAAAGACGGCAGTCCATGGAGTTATCCGCGGAATTCTATGAGTGTCATTGCGGCATTCAAAGAATGCCGCGCCGGCATTCACCAAGTGCCATTTCGGCACTCAGTGAATGCTGCTTCTATCTCCATTGAGTGCTGCATTTTTGTAACGGCCAGTTGTAATACATCACATTTTGTACTACCAAAGGACAGTCCGAATTAGGGTTTTCTGCTCTGAAATGACTGAAATACCCCTTCAAATTTATCTATAAATAGAGGATGAATATCCTCTTGCATGAGGTTGGAATTTTCTTTGAATCTAGAGGTTGTATTAGTTCTCCAAATCCTAAAACTTTTAAAATTTCTTCTCTAAACACAATTAGAAGCTAGTTTTAGGAGAGTTGAATAAGGTGGAAAGCTTGATTAGTCTTTGGAAGTTCTTCAAAATCAAAAGTTGAGGATATTTTGGAGGTAAAACTTTGAATTAATTAGTCTTTCCAATTACAAATATACTTAGAGTCTTTGAATTTTCTTTTCCTCTCCCTTTTGGTCTTTGAGATTCATGAGACTCTCAATGTCTTACTCGAATCCTTAGACTTGAAATCCTTTAATTTCTTTGTAAGCTCATGATTTACAAGGAGGTTGAAGTTGATATTAGTACACTTGATTAATAAATCTAAACCTATCTTCAATGGTTTAGGTTTGTTATGATTAAGTCTCATGAAATCTCTCCATATTTCTTTGAGACCTTCAAGATATGAATGTAGTTAGTCTCCCATGACCATCAAATGGTAGGAGAGGTAGTGTGATTCAAGCCAAATCCCATGGCTCAAATTAGTTAACCAAGTTGTATTTAATAAATGATGCAGTGGGTTCACAATCTGTTTTTGATCATTGATTTTTAGTTAAACATCGAACTGTTGGAACTGAATGAAACCAACGGAAAAGTGTTCATAACTCAAAGTTCTACCACTATGATTTTTGTTTTAAGGAGATTTTATGTTTAAAGTGGTTTGGTCATGAGTTTTGTGAGACAACTACAATCTGTCCAGAGTTTCAGAGCAGTAACACGTTTTTAAAATGAGTAAATCAGAGCCTTAATCAAGCATTCTTGGCTCCAAATAAATTTTTCTGGGTAGTTTAATGTGTTAGGAGGATACCCTAAAAAGATCAAAGTGTTTCTATTTTTTTTTTTTTTTTACTATTTTTAAAAAATCAAACAAAATCTCTGGACAGAGAGTTGTAAGTCCCTGAGTGATGTCTAGTGTTTGTCCAATTCCCGGAGATCTAACCGTTCAAACCTCGATTTTCTTTTTGGGTTAGAAACTAGACTCACAGAGGCATCTTGTGTCCAAAAATCATCAAGATCAAACCACGGAAAACATGCTTTTTTTTTTTCTTTGAAGTTCTAATCTGCTCTCAGCAATATTCAGAATTCTGTCATAATTTTGATATATCTTGCAAACAATGGTCCAAATGATCTTTCCATGACCTAAGGCTTAAACCATGTGTTAATAATGATTAGTTAAGCTTAAATATAGAGGCTAAATGATACAAATCAAGGAATAATCCAATAGCTCATTCTTGTTCACATCTATGTATTCATACACATTCATACATATAGATTGGTGTTAGAATTCACAATTGAGTTATTTCTTCTACTTGATAGAATTGCGCTAGACGTTTAGGAATAATTATTTGATACTATACATTCTTCCTAAAGTATGTGGACTAACCTTTGTTTTGTAGCGCCCTTGAGGTACAATTTCTCAACCCTTTCTCTAGTTTATTTAATTCCTTAATTTTATTGATTTTATGACCTCACGCACGACACCTTAGAATTAGGTTTTGTCTTATGTGTATATGTGATTAGACACCTTTTCTTAGGATCTTCATTTTTGTATGAATTGCACGTTTAATACTGCGGCTGGATCCTGGGTAAGTTCTCTTGTTCTTTGTTGCATATCATCTTGCTTGCTAAGTGAATTATGTGGTTTTGAATGTTATTTTCACCATTAGCAATCTTGCACCCTTTGGACATGCTTTTGTAATGTATATATACATATGTATTAGTTGAGGGCACATTTAGATTAATAATTTGATTAAAAGGATGTTGAGTAGAGGCCTATTGCGAGATAGGGTGAGAGAGGGTGTTTTAGTCTGCTGGGCTCCTTCCTCTCTCATTCCATAATCCCCAGACCTAGTCAATCTCTGGTTTCTAAAAAGATCAGTTTGCTTTAAAATGGTTTCTTAATTTTCCTTTTAAAAATTAAGTGGCGACTCATTTTGAATTTGAATTTGGAAAATGTTTTAAAAATTAAAAGCTGTGGGTAAGAGAAGATTGCGATATCCACACTCTCTCAAAGAAGAACACCTCTTATTTGCACACAATGGTTACTAACCCTCACTCTTTATAATGATTTGAATTACAAATTGAACTCTCTCTCTCTCTAGAGTGGATGGATACAATAATAGCTCACACAATAACTCCTTAGTGAATAGATAATACAAATGAAAGCTCACTACAATTTGCTTTCTCAAGAATTACAATTGAAATCTAGAGCAAATTGATTTTTCACTCAAACTAGGGCTCAATTGTGAATGATGATTAAACAAGTTGTTTGAATGATTTTCCCTTGATTATTCAACCCTTAAAATCACCCTATATATAACTTTTTAACATATATGACCGTTGGGGGTGTAAAAATAATTTTTGAAAAGTTTAGAAAACTAGCCGTTATGTGTATCAACGCGTTCCAGTCGACTGAAAAATCGACCCAGTCGACTGAAAAGTTTGTAGCAGTAGCTACCTTTCAAAAATAGAAAATAGTCGACTTTTTTACAATCCAGTCGACTGGAACAGTACCTCCGGTTGACTGGACATTACCTCGTCGACTGGACATGAAATTTATCAGTTGACTAGTTTTTGCTGTTTTTCGCAGACTTACACCTCTTTACTAAAACGGCCATAACTCCCTCTACAAAACTCGTTTTTACAATCTGTTTCAAGATTCGGAAATTAGATTCAAATAGCTTTCCAACCATATATAACTCAACATCTAGTTCCTTACCAATTAGATCAGGTTTGCCTTTAAAGATGACCAATCTGCGCAAAGGTCTTTGTTTTAACTTAGCCACTTCAAAACTTTTATGAAATGAATTTAATTGAGTGGTCTAAGTATGTTTAGGTCCTTGAAAGTATTTTAAAGTATGAGAGCAAGAATCCTAAAGTCCAATTAAAGTTACTTGAGCCCCTATGAGTGATTGATCAAAAAGCTTACAAGTAAATCCTAGTCTTCAACCAATGATGAAAAATCCTTAAGTTTTCAAGCTTGATCCTTGTTGAGCTCCATCACTATTGGACTTCATCATATGCTATCTTATGATCTCAAACAAAGTTAGAACATTTAAATGCATAAATCAAGAGATTAGCACAATAAAAATGACTTCATAATAGTTTAGAATAAAACAATTACCAACATGTTATTATCAATAGATTTGTCATCATCAAAACAAACATATATAATGCCTTAATGAAATTCAAGGCTAACATATTTATATATATATATATGAGTATATTTTTATACGCATTTCAATCTCTATTTCTATATTTGATCTATTTCTATTTACTCTCTGTTTCTATTGATCTGTTTCTATATTTGATCTATTTTTATATATATATTCATATATATATATATATATGTGTGTGTGTACGTATTTCACTCTCTATTTCTATATTCCATATGGTGCTTTAAATCTAGGGTTTCAGTGCTTGTTTGCTAGTTTTGATTTTCTAAATCTGTTTCTATATTCTAGGGTTTCAATGCTTGTTTGCTAGTTTTGATTTTGTAAATCTGTTTGAATATACGAATTGAAAGGGGGTACTTCATGTGTTAATACATCTTTTTTTGGGGCACAACAACAGTAAATGATGTATATAACATAATCATAAATAAACAAAGTACGGGGGGTTTGATTTATGATTTGGTAGGCAAGGTGGATATTGGGAATCCATCTTTGATGTGAAGAACTCAAGAAATTACTAAGAAGTTTAAAATCAATTGCCATTTCAAATGAACAGGTTGCACAAATTGGCTGGTCTAGTTGTGGGTTTCCAACTCATGTTGTTTTGGTGTCCCAATTGTTAAAGCAAGGACAATTTTTAAATATTTGATGGACCAACACCCAAATGTTTCACTTCAGCTTGTCTTATCCTACTTTATGATATGCTTAGGACATAGAATTCAAATTCAAAATGGAAACTGGTCTTTCGTTGGTAGTTGTAGTGGTTAAAACAGTTGGCCCATAGATGCAAAATTAACACTCTAGTACATTAGTTGTATGTACTAATCATAATTTAACTTGTTTGCAAATTGTTTCTTCTACTCATTTTCTTTTCTTCGTTCGTTTGATGAGCAGAATTTGTTAGGTAGTTTTATATATGCATTGTCTATTTGGCAAGGAGTCTAGAAAAAGTTGAGTTCGTTTAACAAATCAACGTTTACAACTTCTATGCTTCCAAAATCGATTTTAGACTCTTGATTTAAAATTGCTAATGATTTGAATAAAGCATAAATTTGTAGTTTTAATTTGCCAATATTTTTCACATGCCCTTAATGAGTACGGACACAACGCGCATAAATAACTTAATGACTTTCGTGGGTTTGTGTAGATGGACCAAAACACAGAGGATGGAATTATCACTCGTGTAGCAGTAGTAGGAGCTGCCACTTCAGTTATAGCTGCAGGTTTTGTAGTTATTAAATCCTATAGATCTAGGATACCTATGGAACCTCGTATTGATAGGAGTCAGGAAAGGAGAATTATATTAATAGCATATTATGTTGCAGTGAAGCTCATTGTATAGATCAAATACGTATGAGCCCTACTGTATTTTTTGAGTTATGTGATACTCTCGAAAGGGAAAACCTGTTGTAGGCAACAATTCATACGTCTGTAATCAAACAAGTGATCATATTTCTTCATCTACTTGGTCATAATGTGAGATTTCAGGCGATTGGTTCACGCTTCTTTAGGTCAATAGAAACGGTTCATCGCTACTTTCTAATTGTTCTTAATGCAATCTTAAAGTTGTATCCAGATGTGATAATACAGCGAGATAGTTCCATTCCCACTCCTCTAGAAATACGGCAAAATCAAAGATTCTACTCGTGGTTTTCTGTAAGTAACAATTACGAATGTCGTGAATTAGGCTTTTAAATTATAAAAACAAATCACTAGTCTAGCTTTTTCTATAACTAATTAAAATAGGATTGTTTGGGAGCTATTGACGGGACACATGTTCGTGCATCTGTCCCCCTTGAACTTCAAGGAAGGTTTCGTGGTCGAAAGGGGACAACAACACAAAATGTCCTCGCTACTGTCTCCTTTGACCTGAAGTTCACATACGTGCTCTCTGGATAGGAAGGATCGACACACGATTCACGTGTACTAAATGATGCACTTTCAAGGCCAAGGGGCCTTCAAGTCCCTAATGGAAATAACTTATCTTGATTTTTTCCTATTATCACAATAATAATGGATTATAAACTATAACAACTCTTCTTAAATTGTAGATAAATATTATCTTGTGGATTCGGGGTACAGTATTCAAAATGGGTTCATTCTTCTATATCGTGGTGTTCGATATCACTTAAAAGGAGTACAGTAATAACCCTCCTGAAAATGAAAGAGAGCTATTCAACCTTCGTCACTCTTCTTTGTGAACCACAATTGAACGATGTTTTGGAGTTTTGAAGAACCGCTTTCATGTGCTCAACGCAGAGCCCTTTCGGAAGCATACAATTCAAGTAGATGTGGTACTAGCATGTTGTATCTTACACAACTATATAATGGGATTTGCGTCAAATGACTTAATTATGTAAGTTGCAAATCAAGAGTTTTAGTCTCAAAGCGAAAGAGTCCAACTAACACAAAGAGAAGAGAGGGCGACGAATAGGGATTGGAATATGAAAAGAGATGTCATAGCATATGCAATGTATGTTGACTATAGAAGTAGAAGGAATAATTAACTTTTATGGTTTGAGATTATATAACAATGAGGTTTATTACAATGAGGTTTATTGTTTGATGTTTACTTATTGGTAACACAATGAACTTTGTTCTTCAGATGTTAAGTTCTTATTGTTAACAATGAAGTTTATTATTAACATTTATTTTTTTTAGGTTTATTGTTTGATCTTAGTAGATGCATTTGTTTTAAATTACCTTGCAAATTAAATTGATGGAATAGAAATGAGCAAAAAGGGATAAGCTGGCAAGAGTAAGCAATTTTGGTGGACAAAAACCAATGAAGCACATGTTGTTGGAAATTCTTGCTGATGAGGTGAAAAATGGGAATAAACCCAACAACGTATATAGAATTAGCTCTTTTAATCGGGTAGCAAATGCCATAAAAGAGCAATATGGAGTTGAATGCTTATCTACCCATGTGGAGCATCATCTTAGAACTTTAAGAAGTTCGTGGTCCATTATAGATAAACTTCGTTTAGATAAATCTGGATTTGGGTGGAATGATAGCTTGAAGATGATCACTGCTAGTCCAAGTGTATATGATGAATATGTCCAGGTATGCATTTCTTATGATTATTATTTCTTTTGGTATATCTTTCTTATGATTATTATTGTTGCTATTTTAATAGGTAATTACTACTATACTATTTGCCTATTAATCATTATACTGCTATATCATCAATAGACAAATTCGAGCTATGAAAAGTATCTTAACAGGAAAATAGAGATGTTTGATAAAATGGCTCTAGTTGTTGGTAAGGACCGAGCAAAAGGAAATTTTGCCAAGTCTTTTGGTGATATAAACCTAGAAAGTAGACCTCAACTTGAGTCAATACCTGTGAATTTGGATGAAGGCATTGGTCATGAAGAAGTCCCAAAAGAGCAGGGGGGTGGAAAACAAGCAAGCTCATCAAGTACAACCTCATCCCAATCAAGATAGCATCGTAAGAGAAATCGTACAACTTATACCAAAGATGAATCACATGCTAAAATTTTTGACAGAATTGGAGAGGTTGATGTTGCGCTTGGCAAATTGATTGAGGATCATCTTGTTGTCAGCAATCTCTATGAAGAAGTAATGAAGACTAAAGATTTTGATGAGGAATTCCTGGTCTCGGCTTTTGATTATTTGGTGCAGAATGAAATGATTGCAAGGGCCTTTTTAGCAAAAAATCATAGACTTCGAAAGCTTTAGCTTGAGAATTTCCAAAAGCAGTTGCCTTAGACTTTTTTTTGGTTCTTAGTATATGTTTGTGTTATTTTTACTCTATTTTTCTTTTTAAATTTGAGAACCTTATTTGATTATGCATGATACTTTTAATTTCTAGTATCGGTTGAGTAGGATTCAAGTTGTGTGGGTTGTGGATTGTTTGAATTGCTATCTTTATGGTGATGATAGTAATGTTTTGTGATTATATATATCGCTTGTGGTGAAGGACTTACTGTTTTCAAATCATGCAAAAATCAAGTTTGAGTGGCTTTCTTTTGCTTTGGTCCAATGAGGGCTGCTGATTTCCATATTGTTTTATGTTTTTTTATGCGAGGTTTTGATTACTTTGAATTTCTATTTTGATAATTTGGGAGATCTTTGACAGGGGTGTGGCATTTTGTGTTTGTGCCTGGGATATATTGTTTTTTTAGCTTTTGAGTGATCTTGAAAAGTATTGTTGTAGGTTGTGGTGGTTAAAAAGAATTGCTATAAAATTGTCAAAGTCTTTTGGCCTTTTTAATTCTCTATTGTTAATATATATATATATATATATGTGCGCGTGTGTGTGTGTGTTTATATGGATTTATTTATATATGCTTTGTTGGGAAAAAAAAGTGTATGGATTTAAAAAATTGGGATTTTTAAATCATACCTAACACCAGAAAACATTTTCCGAAAAATGTTTTCATCATTGGCCAAACATCGAAAAACAGATGCAATGACAATTGTTTTACGTGAGAATGTCTTATCTGCAAAATATTTTCCAATATAAAACATTTTACATTGCAACAAATGGAGCTTGATTTTGTATTTAACCAGAAAATCAATCAAAAATAAATAAAAACAATAAACTCAATACTTATGGAAACAACTCCGAAATATCTCTCTCTCTCTCTCACACATACACACATTTAGGACTCATATGGTAGTGTTGCAGTTTTTGACATTTTGATTTTATTTTTTGTATTTATTATTGGATCTAATATGGGAGGAATTCACTCAAAAATATGAAATTAAAAACCAAAAATCGCAACATCACCGAACGAGCCCTTAGTCGATAAACCAAGAAGTAACATGTCATATGTCTCTAGAGATCTTAAATTTCCATCTCGACAGTTGGTGTATGTGTCATCTCAACTGTTAGTTGAAAAATGGAGGTTTTGATGACACAATTATTTAAAGTATATATGCATTATTGAGCATTATTGAAAAAGAAAGATGAATTGAGTGGTGATTGATAACTTTATCCTAAAGATGTTACATTATCTTCATAAAGATAAGAGGAAGATAAGGTATGGAACTCTCTCTCTCTCACACACGCGCGTTACAATCGATCTCAGAAACCAACTTGATTGCGCTTGTCACTAGGAGAACTTTGTTTCAAGTAACATGCATGATGCATGTAACTAATTAATGTTTCCTCGTAGTAGTCAAAACATTAGCTCCTGTTTGTTTTGGACCACATGCATCCATCACCTAATTACTTATGGTGTCTTCCGAGTACTTAGAACAAAAATTATGAAATTACAGCAAATTTCAATATCTATGATTCTTTTCTTTTTTTTTTTTTATCATTTATCTGGAGGACTCATGTACATACACAACCCAAGTTATAAGGCATAGTCTAACAGATCTCAATAGACTAGGGAACTGAGCTAGTTCTACAATACCAGAGGAGGGGAAAAACCCTCCCCACTCCCCCATGGGGAGTTTCGAACTCTCCATAATTCTATGCCAATAATAAAAGCGGGGGTTTTTTTTTTTTTTTTTTTAACTGTGATTTACCCTTTCACACTTCTATTTTATACTTTACAGGTTATGTATGGCACACCGGATAAAACTGTCAGATTATATTAAATAAAACAGGATCAATAGAATAATAAATCTGTCAGATAAGCTTAAATTCTATTATGCGAATTCAGAAAAAAAAAATGTTCGAATTTTTAAATTCAGCAGTTAGGTTGTGCCCAACATATGGTAGGATAAGGTTTATACAATACGTGCCCTACTTTCTTACTTTGGGTTAATTTTCGGACTTTTTATAGAATTCATTTTCGACTCAATCTTGACCCATAAATCTCAACTATAGGCCTCAAGCAATTATAATTATTGTTATATATGTATACCCTTTCAACAATATTAATTATTGTCAGATTATGGTAATTTAATTGAACTTTCTTCAATGTAATATAATTCCCAACCCAAACAATTGATATAGTGACTTGATAAATTGAAAGCAACAAAATTAACTCTAAGATAAAACATGCCATTGTTTTACAGTAATATATAATATAAATTTGAATTCATCTAAGTGTATCTCCAATGGCGTCGAATCCATAGACTAAGTTTGTTTGGCATTTTGGTACTCTAATATTGGTGTTTCGTGTATAGGAACATAAGTGGGTGTATGGTGGCGGAAGTTAATTATAAGTTTAGCGTTCATCTAAATTTCTTATCCTACCGACAAGTTGATTGAGGGTCTGTCGGCATTCTTGTAGCCAGTTGATTTTTTTTTTTTTTTGCCCACATTTCCCAATCGGCAAAGTCTTTGCTGGTCGGAAGTGTGTGTTTTATTTTATTTTATTTTTAAAGTTTATATAAATATTTTTAAAAAAAATGGACCAAGCGACATTCCCTTAACCGGCTTTCTCTTGCCGGGCTTTATCTAATAGCACTGAGTGATTTCTTTTTCATTTTTTTTTGTGTGTGTGTAATACATGCACTTACCATATACTTACGTTGCTACCGGATGCGCCTCAAACACTCAAAACATTTCTGATCTAGTTGAGGTGTGACTTCATCCCTAGGCTAGAGAATATTACATTATTCCCAAATCCAGAGGTTAAAATTAAAAAAAAAATAAAATAAAATAAATAAAGTTGAGGAGGGTGACACTTGAGAGGTACTAGTTGGTTCATTTCTCAATCAACCGGCAGTGGTTTTGGACATTGTTTTCTTCTTTTCCCAACTTCCCACTTGTCCTCTGTGGTCCCACCATAGAGTAATTGATTGATCACTTGAACTTAGGGGTATTACATATGGACTTTTGGATATGTTAATTTTGTACATACTGAAATCTTAAAAAAGAAAAAGAAAAAAAAAAGAAAAAAGAAAGGAAGTTGTATTCTTTGGAAATCAATGATCTAGAAAGACTAGAATGTCTAATTAATCATGCGATAAACAATATTATGTCATTCATATACCAATTTTATAGAGTACGTAATGGGTGATTAATTACAATTTCGTACAAGACATATATAAGTATAAACATGCTTATTTCCTGGAAATTAATTAATTAATTATTAGGTGGTCCAAAGTCTGCGTATTTTGTTTAGGGAGCATCTAAGCACACTAGATGGTTCGGATAAAAATCATAAAATGTAACTACTTGCATTAGAACACAGTTTATAAACTTAGTCAAAATCGGGAGACGTTAACATAATTATAATGTTATAATCATTATAATCATCGATGATTCCACTTTGCCCCAGATCTATACCAAATGAATTGGGGAAAAAAAAATTTGAATACCAAAAAATACACAAGAAGAACAAGACAATTAAGTAAATTAAGCAAAGAATTTAAAACAACGAGAACAAAATAATAGACTTAACGCACGTCACAAAGGAAGATCCCTTTTTTTTTTTTATTTACAATTAATGATGGTGATTACTTTATAATTTAGATTAATCAGAAGGACGTAGTACTAATCGAAACTATGACAAAAAAGGGCATACATGTATGAAGCTCATTTTGTGCAAATATTAACAATCACCACCAAAACAAAAAAATAATAAAATAACTAATAAACAATTAATAATACTTATCTTGTATTTTGCTAGAGCCGAACAACCACAAAAACATCTACCAAACCTACCTTTTAGACTTAGAGTTGTGAGATGCACTAATAATAATAATAATAATAATATTAATAATAAAATGAATATAATAATAGTTGTGGGTGTACATGTATGATATATGTCTGCAATATCATATATAATGGGTGACATCATAGTCAAGTACAATTTGTGTCCAAACAAAAAGGCAAAGACCTAATAAAATACCAATAATGATAGGTATAATTTGTGTGTGCAGGTTTTTCAGCACAAGATTTAATCTTGTGCTATATATTTGTATAATTTGTTGTGCAATTCGTTGTATGCCTATCATTACTCATAAAATACAGCTTACAACTTACAGGGTTACTTTCCTCAGAAAAGAAAAAAAAAAAAAAAAACTTTAGTTACTCCCTATCCAAAACGAGCATACTATAAGTTACTTTAGCCACCAATAATTTGATTAGATGGAAAATAAATTAAGCTATTTTTTTTTTATACTATTACCACTCCATCATTAAATTAAGGTACTTCATGGTACCACTCTTAAAGCATTATTGTCAATCTATCATTGAACCAAGCCACTTCATGGTACCACTCTTAATATTAAGAGTGAAGTGCCTTGGTTCAATGATAGAGTGACGATAACAATTTCCTTTTTTTGATAGCTACAATTCTTAAGTGCATGTATAATATAATTCCAAAAATGATTGATTGGTGACAAATATTATAATTCCAAAAATGATTGCACAATTTAGAACTATTATTTTAAATACACAAATATGGGTAATGCTATGTGCACATAAAGATTTGGGGCATTCATTTCGGTGGAACTTGTGTCTGGATACATGAGATTGTCATCAATCAATCATTTTTGGAATTATATTATACATGCACTTAATCTCATGGCTTCATCATCAATGTCTGACTATATGTATCAGACAGAGAGGGAAATAGACTGATGGAGAGAGAGAGAGAGAGAGAGAGAGAGAGAGAGCTGCTGGTAGAAAAGAGGGGAGGCAGATCATGAGGGCAAAGGGTAGAGAGAGAGAGAGAGGACGGGCCGATGCAGATCGTGAGGCATCGGAGACGACGGGGTGGTGAGAGGCGATACAAACCGCCGCCTCCTCTGGAGTGGGACTGGAGGCTGTGTTTAGTTAGGGTATTTGTGGAGTGGAGGCTAGGGTTAAATAAATATAAGAAGTATGTATATTATATTTATTTTATAAGTATCTTTATAAATTTATTCGGTCGGTTCTCAGTCCATGTAAGTGGGAATCGCAGACCGAACCGACAAATTTAAAAATTTAAGTGCAAAAACTGCAGACCGACTGCTTTAATGAAGAATCGACCAAAATCGCTTGAATCGGTCGGTTTTATTTTTTGAAAATTCCTTACACCACTACATGAATTTGTCAAAAAAAAAATATAAATAAAATACACTAAATTCTGAATGAAAATTACAACGGCTTCAAATAGTAAATGGGACGAATTCAATCTTAGACAATCAAAGTGTTGGGGATTCACCTCCAAAACACAAATATTCATTGAATAAAATAATATTAAATAACGACAGAAAATACATTTTCTTACCGAATTGCGAATCGCATAATGTTACCTCAAAATGGTATGACATCGCTTAGAATATCGTACCACAAAAAAGTCACATAGTTGGATTGAGTACGGACTAGATCACTCTCTCTAAGACGATTCGCGCCTCTTACAGTAGTCACCGGTGTAGGAGAATAACACGACGGCTCCAGGATACTACAACCCAGCTCTAGGCTGTGATCATCTCCAATCTACACAATTTGGGAAACACCGAAACTTCTCCCAACACCTTTCTTTACCCAAAAATACAATATATATACTCACATAATAAAAGTGGTAGTATATCATACTAGCACTATTTTATTTCCATCTCATGGACTTATAGTCATTGTATTATATAGAGAATAGGTCACATGCCTTATATTTATAGACTCAAGAATGTGGTTGTTGGAAAACCCATACTAATTGAAGTTTAAGCCCAATTAACTTGTCTTAATATCACATGTGTAACATATTGGCTAATAAACCAATGCAATAACTTTTTGTGCATAATGGTGTATAACACCCACTAATAAGCCTCATCAGTTCATCAAATAATGACTAAACTAATGTTACAAAACAATGTAATAAAACACTCAATGATGAGTATAAAACTCCCAAAAGAATTTAGATAAAAATTAATTTTTTATTAAAATATTCCAACAATCCCCCATTTACTTTAATAAAAATAAGAAATAATATGTTAGGGCAAAGATCGAATGTCATGCATCATGAAAATGGCAAGACTTAGTGTTTCAGTGTTCCCGTATTAGATTCAAAGTGGATGTGCCTTTAAACAATGACTACTTAAGGATACGTAGAAGACATCACACACATGGCACCCCAAGTGTTCTCTAAGCTCCATAAGCCAGCACATTATACGGCCTTGTGCTTCATCCCAGTTTTCATGAGTGCTCTAGAGATTAGCCCAATCTCATAGGAAGTGGCCTCACTTCCACACTCATATAGGTGAGTCTATCAAGAATGCTCCTGTAACCGAGACATCCCATCCATAAGGAATGTAGAATTCATTAATAGATAAATCTCAACCTCCTATGAATGTTACAGGATCATATGCACTTACATCATACGGATGGACAATATGTCATTGAGACTTTAAGAGTGCATATCCACATTCAAATCACTTTATGATTCGTTTGACCCTTTAAATCTAGTTCTTGGGATCGCCAGTCCCTATGTAGGGTATCCTCATAGGTTATTTATAACAATTTTGGGCTTAAGTCTTATCCTCTTACATGTACATCAAACCTTTGCCTCTAGCTAGAGCTTTTTACTCAATTAATTTCACATGTGTGTATAACACGTAACAAAGGTTTGGATTTCAACATCATGCCTCAATGGAAGTGCTACCACATAGATAATTCTTTACACCCATAGGTACATTTAATCACCAACATGTTACACGTACATGTCATATGGTGGGTTTAATAATCATTGTATAATTTCTCAACACTCCACCATAAAATTAAACCAATAATTTTTAGAATATAAATTATTCTCTCAATAATGCTTTAACCTCAAGGTAAACCGGCTAAAAGATCACTTGAAGTGATTCAACCATTGAGTAATTTTTATGAATAAAATATAGAGTCACTTTTTTTTTTTCGCTTCACCACCATAGTTGAAGCAACTCACAATTATGACCCATTGGATAGATATGGGTCATTACGCAGAATATTTGGAAGCTAAAATAATGTTCATGCCTCAACAATTCTCCAAAAGTCCTCACCACCCTTTCAAATAAAATTTCAAACCCCGCGCATATCACAAAAACACTTATCTCCATTTTAAATAAAATTTCAAGTTCCTCAAAAAATATATAACATGTGTGCTCATTTATGTAATCTCCAAAATTTATAGTTTTTCATAATATCAAATTCTCAATATGGAGATTATTGTGTCAAATAATTTCTCCAATAGTTTTGTATTATGGTAAGCTGGGTTAATGCTCATCTAATCAAGAGAAACAAACTTGTAACCTACTTTTCAAAATTCATAAAGACTCATATCTCCTTTGAAAAGTTTCGATTGACTAGAAACTTTATACATACTCGTACACAGGTCTCCAAAATTCAGAGTCTCAAACTTTATAATTAAAAAGCTTCTAAAACGTACTTTGCAAAAAATATTATTCTCCAAATTTTTTAATGAAACAGCATCAATCTCTCATTCACAAAATACTAGGATTTTTTAAAGTACAAATTTAAGATCTATGTATCACTCAATGATCACAGAGTTTTGAGAAAATAAATAAATAATTGTTTCCAAAATTCTTTCATGTGGCAAAACTCATTTATATTCATTTTTCCATAAGAAAAGAAATGCACAAACATTAGGCCTCTAAATCAATTTGGTTCAATAAAAAAATTTACTGACTTTCAATGGTTAAATATTTTACAACCAATTGCTCCAAAAAAATTTCATGAATTGGACCCAATAAAAACATGCTTGACAAGTCTAACCTTTTCACAAATAAACATAAATTGGAGAAGCCCATATGTATATATAGACAAGTGCATAAGTATAGTACGGCTAGGCCAATGGTAGAAAAGTAAAATATATGAATTAAAATTGCTAAGCAAACATTCGTAGGAAACACTTTAAGAACTACGTGAGTTATATTAATTCTCTCAAGCACACTAGTCCATATTCACATAAAATCAACAAGTTATTCTTTTTCAAGAGAACAAAAATATTTTTTATATATTACCCCCACTATTTCCTCCATTTGTATCATGTATCTCTCCTGAAAGCAAAAATGCAAAAAAACATACCTCTAACATGGAGAGGGTTAACACGAGAAGGAAATTAAACCTTTTACCGTACACTAGCTAATCTATGAGATCTCCATGTCTCTACTCAATTTGTCACTTCATGCATTTCAACAAACACATCAAATTCAATTGGAGACAAATCAAAACACGAGAGATAATCGTCTTAAAATTGTTGGGGATCAATTACCTCTAAAACACAAATATTCATTGTAAAATAATAATTAAATAACAACAGAAAATTAATTTTCTTACCACATCGTGAATCGCATAATGTTACCTCGAAATGGAACGACATCGCGTTGAATATCATACCACAAAAAAGTCACATAGTTGGGTTGAGTGCGGACTAGGTCACTCTCTTTAAGACGATTCACGTCTCTCACGATAGTCATCGGTGTAGGAGAATAACACGTCACCTCCAGGATACTACAACCCTACTCTAGACTGTGATTATCCCCGATTTACACAATTTGGGAAAGACCGAAGCTTCTTCCAACACATTTCTTTGCCCAAAAATACAATATATATATATATATATATTCACATAATAAAAGAGGTAGTATATTATATATACTAGCACTATTCCATTTCCATCTCATGGACTTATAGTTATATTGTATTTTATAGAGAATATGCCACATGCCTTATATTTATAAACTCAAGAATGTGGTTGTTGGAAAATCCATACTAATTGAAGTTTAAGCCCAATTAACTAGCCTCAATATCACATGTGTAACATATAGGCTAATAAATCAATCCAATAAATTTTTGTGTATAATGGTGTATAACATCCACTAATAAGCTTCATTAGTTCATCAAATAATGACTAAAGTAATGTTACAAAACAATGTAATAAAACAATCAATAATGAGTATAAAACTCTCAAAAGAATTTAGATAAAAATTATATTTTTATTAAAATATTCCAACCCGAGTAAGAGAGAAAACTACCAAAGTAATAATAGTTAAAAATTTTACAGTTAAAGAAAATCATGAAGATGAGAGGAAGATACAATGTACTATAAGTTATGTGCTTAACACAATTGAAAATTCAGATGAAAAGGAGAAAGATACGCTAAAAAAAAAAATACACTATTTTTTTTTTCTATTTTTTTAATTATAGAAAAAAAAAATACACTATTTAATTTCATAGGAAGTCATGTGGCAACTGCCAACATACAATTGTGTCAAACGTCATCGCATTCCTTTAAAATTATATATTATAAAGATTTTTTTTTTTATTTTTTATTTTTTATATTTTATTTGGTGATGATGTTTTCTTAACTTGCATTTTAGCTTTTTCTCGACTAAGAGCCGATTCAGACTTTAGGTGGAATGAGTTTTTTTTTTTTTTTTTAATTATTCAGAAATTAACCTTATATATAGAACAGTTTTTTTTTTTTTTTTTTGGTTGAGATTTTTTAAAAAGCTATCTAGAGTTTGGTATTGCATGAGAATTAGAGTCTTTTTTTTTCAGTTCTATTTATTCTTCTTCTTCTTTATTTATTTATTTTATTATTACTATTAATTTTAATTTTTAGTTTTTTGAAAAAATTATAAAAAGTTGGTTTCCAAACGGACTCAAATTGGCATATTATAATTTGACATTTTGGTTGGAGTAAATGATACCTAATACGCCAAATTTATTAGCTTATAATATATATTTTTAATCATTTAAGAAATTAAGTGACTGGTTTAAGAAATAAATGTAATAATTTTTTTAATGAAAAAGTAGAAATTGCCTGTCAACTTTTGATATGTCATTTTTGACACATGAACAAACATGTCATTTTGTTACATAAACTTTTAATATTAGCTAGTGCTAATGCCAAAGCACAAAGTGTTACTAAGTGACACTTTGATATGTGTTACTAAATAGTAATACTATTTAGTAACACATATCAAAGTGTCACTTAGTAACACTTTGTGCTTTGACATCAGCATCATCCTTAATATTTTGGTTGAAAGAGAATAAAATATTAAAATTTTCCATTTAACATACTATGTTAAAAATATTATGTCCCTTGAGATGCTCTTGTCCATTATAGTAGTAGACAGTCAATATGCATATCAAAAGTAGGGCAAGGGTTAAAATATTTTTTTTTTGGGTACAACTGTGTCTGAAATTAATTATTCAGTATTCAGGTGTAAAACTGGTTTTGCTTTAATTGCAATGTGCCTAGCATATTAGTTTGATTTTTTTTTTTTGTGTGGTGGGGGGTCATTCTCATGATGTTTCAGTGATCTAACAACAAAGAAAACAGACAATGATATAAATCTGTTTGTCAAAAGTGTGTCAACCACGCGACAATCTCTCTCTCTCTCATGATGTTTCGGTGCGTTTAAAAACAAGGGATAAATACACTGAGTAATGTTATAGAAACAGAAATGATACTTGCACAGAAAATTGCACAGAATTTGTGCACATAATTCATCCGGGCCACTCATTTCGGTGGTCCCCATCCCAAAATGTGTGGGAGCCACTGAAATGAGTGGCCCAGATCAATTCTGTGCACAAATTCTGTGCAATTTTCTGTGCATGTAGCATTACTGGTTATAGAAATGGGTCTTGCTAGGGGCACTAACAACTTTCACTAACACTTACTAACACACTCTATCTCTCTCCTAGTGGTTCTGCGGGGTCCACTGCGGACCCCACAGTGCCACAAGGAAAGAGATAGAGTGTGTTAGTAAGTGTTAGTAGAAGTTGTTAGTGCCCCAAATATTACTCTATAGAAATAACATATTATTCAACACAAAGCACGATACTACTTTAAATGCTTGAATTTTGTGCTGTATAAGTAGTGTATAGAAAAATATAAAAAATTTAAACAGCACAAAGTACAAGGCATTTAAAGCCCTATTGTGCTTTGTGTTGTGCAATGTGTTGTGTCTATAGCCATGGCAGGCCCTGAGATGACAAAAATTGTCCGAAGCCTCAAGCGAACTTTTAAAGTGGCCTAAATAATGAGGCCTCTATACTAAGTTTCATAAAAATTAGGTAGAAATTAGAAGAAAATAGGTCTAAAAATAATAAGATTCATAGAAATTAGGCCTAAAAATGATAAGTTTCATAAAAATTAAGAAAAAATTAGAAAAAAATAGGCCTAAAAATGATAAATTTTGAGGCCTAAAAATTTGAAGCCTAAAGCGGCTGCTTGGCTCACTTGTGTCAAGGGCTGGCCCTGTTTGTAGCATTACCCATAAATACACTAACACCCCTTGATCTATGTCTAAAAAACAGTTAGTACCCCTGAACTAAAAAAGACAATGAGTTACCCCTTTGAATTAACTCGTCCTAACAGAGTTTGTCAAAAGTCTAAAATTATTGGTATACCCTCAAAATCTAGCCAACCCATCTTCCTCATTTGCATCAGTTTCTCTCTAGACGATTGGGGCACCGTTATTGCCAATCACCATTGACAACAGCAACACCGACAACCTCTACTGCAATACAAACCACCAAAATGTACCTCTGCTTCCACTTTATTCAAAGCACCTCCAACTTTTCTCTCTCTCTCTCTCTCTCTCTCTCTCTCTCTCTCTCTCTCCGACGATTGGTTTTCAATTAGTTTTACGATTGGGTAAAATACTTGTATGTGAATATATGTAAATGTTTGTATACACTCATAAATCAGATTTGCAATTTACAATTTATGATTTACGATTGAGCATATTTTTGACTCCCTGAATATACTTGGTAAGTGATTCTGGAGTCAAATGAAGATTTTGGGGGGTTTTGTATGGGTTTCAGCATTAATGGTATATATTTGACTGATATTGGGTAAAAGTTGTAGAAGATGTATTGTAAAACTATACGTGTATGTATACAATGAGTGACCCGCTATATGGTTGGAAAATTCCTCTAAGGATATATGTGGAATTATATTAGTGCGAGCGTGCTAGGCAAGCAAATTGCCAATGTGTGATGTAACAAATATCCAAACTGCGCCTCACCAGGGATATTGTGGTGACTTTCGATATCTTAACAAGGACTTCAAACGTGTAAAGATATAACTAATTAAAGAACTTTGAACTAAGTAATGTATAACTACTCCTATTAAAAAACAGTAACTAAAAATAGTAAAGTAATAGACTATTTTATTAAGTAAAATAAACTACAATCTAACCTTGAAAATAACTTCGAAGGTGTTCTAATTCGAACTCTAAAAGTATTGATAAAAGTACAATATTTGTAAAGATATAGAAGGGTATTGGTTGATGTTGATCCAGAGATCCCTTCTTGATCACAGACTTCCTCTATTTATATTTGTCGAGGCCTCAAAGTCCTTCTTCATCCAACTAATAACTGCTCAATAACGTGGCACTGCCTTGGGTTGACAACTATCTCCAGTTATTTTTCAATGATCAACACGTGTCCCTTAGCGGTTTACATTTTGAATTGAGTAAATGGAAAACTGCTAATAACTGCCCCTGGTCACTTTCTTCTTAATTAATAACTGTCTTGCCATGTCATACCCTTCGTGGCACCTCATTTGGTTGGAAAATTCCTCTAAGGATATACATGGAATTATATAAGTGCGAGCGTGCCAGACAAGTTATTGCTAATGTGTGTGATGTAACAAATATCCAAACTGCGCTTCACTAGGGTGATTGTGGTGATGCTCGATGCCTTAATTAAAAGAATTTCTATCGTGTGAGATGAAATAGAGTGTAATTTGATAAACATGTGATTATAAAGGAAAAAGAATATAAACTGAAACTGAAGTTGCTAACTTACTGGGACGAAGAACTAAAAGCATTGTTAAAGTTTAAAAGTAAATAACTAAAAGTAAAGAAAGGAGGAAAACAAAGGACTGGAATTTACATGAATTGCATCTAATTAAATAAAACCAAAAAGACATGGAAAGCAAATGAAAAGCTTAAGGAAACAAAGTAACTGATATGCCACATGAGGCTATTTGGCGTGGAGCCTGAAATGCAAAAAGAAGATAAGTAAATGTTACATTGTGTATTGATTTGTTTGTTGTGGTCAAGAACCTTCACAAATGAGTACATTACCCCTATTTATAGATGGAGTCTATAACTACTTATTTGAATTTAAATAATTTCCTTCTATTACAATAACTACTAATTTAAATTCATTTACACATGTGTTTCTTCTAAGAGAAGCTCCCTCCAAATTAATTTCCATCTTCATCATCTCCATTAACCTTCAAGTAACCTCATTTGCTTCAATCCTATGATGACAAGTGTCATGCAAGAAATTTTCAAATAGCTTCGGTGACAAGCCAAAATAGCTTATAATAATAATATTATTAATATTATATAGTAATGTAGTAAAAATACATTTTATGGTACAAATATCCGCCACCATATGGTGGCACTACACACACATCTTATCTTATACTCCCTCTGTCCCATATTAAGAGTCTTTGATGCTATTTTTTTATGTCTCATTTTAAGAGTCCTCTTTGAAAAGTCAAAATACTTTAATACACACTTTACAAATTTGCCCTTTATTACATCCAACTCTTCCCCCTATTTTTTTGATGTGACACTACAATTTTGAATTTCAAAAAGGGCAATATTGGAAAGTTAAAAATCTCACCAAAATCAAGGTTGTCCTCTTAATAAGTTGGAATTCCCAAAAGAGACTCTAAATATGGGATGGAGGGAGTATCTACCATTGAATCATAGTTCAAAAAAAGACATAGTTATTGGGTTCCCATGTTTCTAAGCCAATATTGATTCGTCATTTTCATCATGCCATTTTAAGTCATAAATCTTAAAGCTAGTGGTGGATGGTTGGATTACTTTTTTTCTTATTCTTTTTGTTTTTTTTCCTTGCTGGGCAAATTGATGTTGGTTTCATGATAATTCAGATTTTGTAGAACAACATAGAAAGTGAAGATTAAAGATTGGGATAGACATCTTCTGAAGTTATAAAAGGGAGAAGAAAAAACTAGGAGAGATTTTTCTCTATTTTTTTGTTACAAGGGCAAAGTTGTCATAAAAGAAGTTATAATTGGGAAATGAGCATCAAGTCACTGTTCTCTCTCATGGGTAATGCTTGAGGGGGTGTATCCATTGACTAAAATAGTTTAGGGGTGTGAGTTAAAATTAAGTCATAGTTTAGGAGTATAGATGTAATTAACCCTAAAAACAAAGAAGACAGACAGATAATGATATAAATTTGTTTGTCAGAAGTGTGTCAACCACGTGAAGACACGTGAAGGGGTGTCTCTCTCTCTCTATATATATATATGAATATATTTTTGAGTAAGGAAAAAATTGGGGAGACTCCCACATTTGGGAGTCCCTTAGCTCGAATTTATCATAAATGAAAAGAAAAATAGTTTTCAATGCAAGATAGGTGCATTGGAAACAATTCTTGCCATTTATAAAACATTCGGGCTAAGGGAGTCCTAAAATGGAAGTCTCCCTAGAACTACTCTTTGAGTAATTTCACCCACAACTTTCCTACAATTTTTTATTCACAACCTACAAAATTAGGGGTGTGCAAATCGTTTGGCTAACCAAACAAACCGAACCAAATTTTTAATTTTAGTTCGGTCATTTTAGTTAAAAATTTCAATTCTGTTAAAATTGAACCGAATTAAAATTTTTAGTTCGATTTTCAAAAGCCTATTGGCAAATCGAACTAAATCGAACCGAACCGAAAAACTGAAATTTATTTTTAATTTCTATATTATTATCATACTTATATATAACTATAGATAAAAAAAAATATAAGTATTTTTACAATTAAAACAAAGAAAAATTTATTTTCTTTGCAATATGAAAGAGAGAGGGAAAAAAACATAAAAAAGTTGTGAAAAATGAAAAATAAATAAATAAATAAATAAAAATTGAATTTTTTACAATCGGTTAAACGAATAACCAATCGAACCGAATTTGTAATTTGGTTAACCGAACCGAACCAACCGAATGAAATTTTAGTCAATTAACATTTGATAATTCTCCAAACCGAACTGAACCGAATTATGCCAAACTGAACCGAAATTATGCCAAACCGAACTGAACCGACCAATCATCCACCCCTACACAAAACTGTGTCTATCTCTCTCCTATGTCACTGTGGGGTCCACTAACATTACATGATGACGCATGAGAGAGATAGACACAGATTTTGTTAGGGGTGAGCAAACAGTTCAGTTAACCGAATTATCGAATCGAAATTTTCATTGCAGTTTAGCTAACCAAAATATTTATTTTAGTTTGGTTACAAACCGAACCGCATAATCTTACTCAATTCGGTTTTCGGTACAGCTCGTCCAAACCGAACTGAACTGAGCCGAAAATTGAATTTAATTTATACGCTTATATATATATATATATATGACAACTAAGATTAAACAATTGGTAGCTTTACTCTTTAACTCTCACTTTCTCTCTTTCTCTCTCATTTCTTTCTCTCTCTAATCATTTCTCTCTCTACGATGCAGTTGCCGACACTGTCGCGACGTTCCCTTCACCATCGCTCCACGGTCTTACCTCCCCCTCATTGTCGCCTCATCTTACCTCACCTCATCTCACCTCACCTCACCTCACCTCACCGACGACCAGTCACGACATCAGAACGACCAGTCATGACCTCACAAATTAACAAGGCTTCCTGACCTCACGATGACGACGGCACAGTCGCACGACTATGCCAGCGACAACTTCATCTCACCTCAGACTTTTCATTTGTCAATGCTCAAAGGTAACTCTATGATTAAAAGGCAAAAACCCTAATTGCGAACTTCTCAAATTGGGGGTATTTTTGTTTTCAGTGTTCTACATCAAAGCACTCATGTATTTTTGTTTTTATTTTTGGTTTTGGCTTGTTGGTTTCAACTTTCAAGTTCTGAGAAGATTTTTCTCTCTCTGCACTACAAGTTTAGATTGGAGAATAAAGTCACCAGAAGAGCACCTTCAAGTCTACATCTCTCTGCACTACAAGTTTACACTCAAGTTCTGAGAATTTTTTTTGTGTGTGTCTAGGTACTACATAGTCCATTTCCATTTTGATACAATTTTTTCTATCAGATCTGTATGTTAGACCAGTTTTCTTTTTGTTCATGGACTGTTAATCTAGATTTATATATATATATATATATTTGTTCATTACTATTTCGGTTAACCAAATTTCATAACTGAACTGAATTTGTAATTCAGTTAACCGAATCGTATCAACCGAATTACATTTTGGTCAGTTAACAGTTGATAGTTTTCCAAACCGAACCGAACTGAACAAAACTGAATTACCCCAAACCGAACCGAACCTATACTACAACAAAAATGGCCTATAGAGACATTTATTTTGAGACAAAAAATAAAAGTGTCTTTAGAAGTTACTTGTAACGACACATAATTTTCCGTCTCTACAAAAGAAAATAATTGTCTTTAAAAGTGACTTATAAGGACACATAATTTTTGGTCTCTACAAAAGAAAATAATTGTCTTTAGAAGATACTTATAAGGACATATAATTTTTGGTCTATAAAAAAGAAAATAAGTGTCTTTAGAAATTCCTTGTATGGACATATAATTATTCGTCACTAAAAAGAAAAAAAAACCATGACTTTAGAAGTTACTTGAAAAACACATAATTTATTGTTTCTATAAAAGAAAATAAGCGTATTCAAAAGTACAAAATAATGACATTTATTAATTTTTTCTTTATAAAGAGAGAATTATCTCAATAAACAAAAAAAAAAAATTAACATAACAAGAAAAACGGCATGTCCCCGCGTTTAAAAATATACCTTTAATTACCAGTATTTTTTTAAAAAATAAGTGTTGTTAATTACCAAGATTTTAAAGAACGCTCGCAAATACCAGCACTTGGTAGTTAAATGCCGATACTTAACATCATTTTCATACAAAATACCGATAATTAGCGGCGTTTGTAAAACAATGTCGTTAATTAATAGTGTTTGAAATTTAAACGTTTTCCCTATGTCCTACCTTAATAAAACGATGTCGGTAAATCTGTCTAATTTTTCTAATCTTTAATATTATTTAAGCATGAAGGACAACACAAGGGAAAATTTAGAGTCCAATTTAGGGTAGTTTCTGCTTTGCGATTGCGATAGCTTTGAAATTGCTTTTGTCAGAATAGATTACAGTAGTTGTGGTGTTTGGGTAATGAATTGTAAAAGTGCTTACAGCGGAAGAATATATTATGTAGGTGTTTGGTGACATAAAAATAAGATGATTTTAAATGTTCAAAAAATAAGTATGCCCCTGGACTGGATTGAATACATAGTTATTTTAAATATTTCTCCATATTATTAGATTTAATAAAAATTAATTACTTAAGTACTAAATTAAATAAATGTATTCGATAATAATAAATATAGTAATATATAATATAAAAACAAGTAAATATATTAGTAATATAAAATATATTACTAATGGTGTTTAATACTTTAAATATATGTTAATAGTACATGATTTATTATATACAAATAAATAATTTTTGTGTTTGCAGTTCAAAGTTGGCTATTTGTTCAAGTGGATTCAAGACTGCTACATATTCAAGGAGGTCTTAAGTTCCTAATTGCACTTTACCCCCTCGTACTATGCACGTGTTTTCAATTGGGTACATGAACTTTTTTTTTTTGCAATTGGATACATGAACTTTCATTCCCTTTCCAATCAGATACATTTGATGACGCCGTTAGTTTAAAACTAACGGAATTGCCTAGAATTGTTCTTTTTTTGCAATTGGGTACATGAACTTTCATCCCCTTTCCAATCAGATTCATTCTCCCAAATTTTGACCATTTTTTATAAACCCCTTTACTACTTTTCGACCTCAAAAAGAGATAAAAACCCCATCACTGGAACAGAAAAATGACTTATTTGGAACCTCCTTTTTTTTTTATATGTCAAAATAGATGATTTTATCTATTGACATACAAATAATATTGAGCTAAACAAAACAAGGCTGCAACGTATATTTTTTTGTGAAATTTTGAACCTATTTTTTTCATTTGATCTGTCAAAGCAGATGATTTTATCTGTTGACAGATAGATAATGTTGAGCTAAACAATCTTAATTTTCTTATCTTTTGGCCTTTTGGGATGATTTTTTTATTTCAAGTATTTGTTCGAGATCAACGCAATGGGCTTCAAAATTTTGCAAAAAAAAATACGTTGCAGCCTTATTTTGTTTAGCTCAATATTATTTGTCTGTCAATAGATAAAATTATCTGTTTTGACATAAAATCAAAAAAAGAGGTTCCAAATTAGCCATTTTTCTGTTCCAGTGATGGGGTTTTCTCTCCTTTTGATGTCAAAAAGTAGTAAAGGGGTTTATAAAAAATGGTCAAAATTTGGTGGAATGGATCTGATTGAAAAGGGGATGAAAGTTTATGTATCCAATTGCAAAAAAAAGACAATTCTAAGCAATTCCGTTAGTTTTAAACTAACGGCGTCATCAAATGTATCTGATTGGAAAGGGAATGAAAGTTCATGTATCCAATTGTAAAAAAAAAAGTTTATGTACCTAATTGAAAACACGTGTATAGTACGAGGGGGTAAAGTGCAATTAGGCCTAAGTTCAAAACTTGGTAGTCTATCAGAAAAAAAAAATTGGTGCAATTCTAGTGACACTCGTAGCGACACAAAAATATAGATATGTTAGTAAAAGTAGCTTCTAGTGACAGTTCTAATGACACTTTCATTTTGTCATTACTCACGAATATATGACACTTCAAAAGTAACATTTAGTGACACTTTTAATGACAATTTTTTCATGTCGTTACAAAGTAACCTTTATCGACAGTTTTACCAACACTTGGGTAAGTGTCTCAACAAGGCCCAGCGACAGCACCTATTATGACACTTAAGTAAGTGTTGGTAAAACAACTAGTGACACATTTTATGACCTATTGCAACACTTTTTTCTATCTTAAAAGGCCAATTTTGTTGTAGTGATCGAATGCCCACCCCTAGGTTTTGTGGATTGTAAACAAAAGGTTGTGGGTGAAGTTTTATACATACATTTTTGCTCACCCCAAAATTGCTCACCCTTTGCTCACCTTCCTTTTCCATTGGTTAATGCAGTGAGACCCACTATTAAATGAGAATTAATTAATAGTGTAAAGTACTAGGCTCCACTGCATTAGCCAATGAGAAAGGAGGGTGAGCAATTTTGAGGTGAGCAAAACTACACTCATATTATATATATAGTCCCCTTCTTATGAGGGAATTCTCACTTTGTTAAAGTGATGACTTTAATTTGCAGTCGTTGAATCCATTTTTTCATTAAGAGAAGGGGACTGTTAGTGGTGCATGCAGTAATATTGCTCCAAATTTCTATAATATACTCAAACGCTATAACTTGTGTCAGAAAAATAGATAAAAAGGCTACGATTTCACCTCTTTCTCATTTGGTTCTATTAATGTAATTTAATTAAAAGCCATGTGGTTCTATTTCTACATGTATATATAAGTTGTGGCTTTTTTGGTCTAAAAATGTGGTTCTATTGTAACGTCTCAAGCCAACTTAAAGAAGAATCTAGAAACATGGCTCGCAATAACCCTTAATTACTTGTAACAAGATTTGTGGTGTTATTTATTGTCACGCCCCGACGTAGCATAATTCAGGAAAGCATTTAATTTCCTTTATGGACTCGTAGGTCGTGACAAGTGAGTATGACCAATTGTCCCTGCAACAAATAACTTAACAAACAATTCACGCCCCGACGTAGCATAATTCAGGAAAGCATTTAATTTCCTTTATGGACTCGTAGGTCGTGACAAGTGAGTATGACCAATTGTCCCTGCAACAAATAACTTAACAAACAATTCTAGAGCAAAGGATACTAACAAAAACATAAGCTCTGAAAAAAAAAACTTACTAAACTATTACAACAGTCATAGTCTTAGGCACAAAACGCCTTATTCAAAAGTCCAAACTAGTTTATTACAAAACCCAAATTAAAAGACTTAGGAAATATAAAGCAGCCTCCTGGAAAGTCTCCTGACTCTAAGTAGCATAGTCAAAATACCCTGGCTTCTCCTGACCCTGAAAATCTGGACATACAGTCCAGGACGCATCAACGCCGTCAGCTTATGAAAGCTGGTGAGCAAAATAAACAAGTGCTCGCAATGTATATATAAGCATATAAACAACGGTGCAATTTAACTTTTAAAAGCAATAACTTCAAGGTTCCAATTCCAACATAAGCTACGGGGAATAAAGAAAGCAATAGATATGCGACCATGCATGAACAATGTAATATCTCATCTTTCTGACTCTTTTCTCTCAACAAAACTCAACACAACCAAACCATCGCTTCAGATACCAGGAATAATATCCGATCGATATCTAAGCCACACTCAATACCATCATTTCGGATACCAGGAATACTATCCGATCAATATCCGAAACAAGCGCCTTAGATACCAGGAATAATATCCGATCGATATCTAAGCCGTACACAACACTACCACCATCGCTTCGGATATCAGGAATACTATCCGATCAATATCCGAAACGCGCGCCTTAGATACCAGGAATACTATCCGATCGATATCTAAGTCGTACACAACACTGTCGCCTCCAATACCAGGAATAATATCCGATCGATATTGAGGTCGCACAACTAGAACGCCACTCTTTACTCTTTTCACACAACCTCAACCCTAATATGTATGTCAATGTTTCATAAATAACACCATTAATAAATCACATGAATGTCATCAAACTTTAAACATAAAGGAATTCACAGAATTAAAGAAATAATACGCGTACGGGGATTGAAAATTCGTAATTCATTGCCTTAATCATTTTAAACATAACTAATAGCATTCAAAAATAACTGCTACTGAAATCCTCGTTTTCTGTCCAAACGGTGCAGAATCTGAGAAAATTGCATTAGACAAAAAGTGTGCAGAATCGAGTTTTACTTGGGACAACGCGGGCAGAACCTTAAATTTCATTCGTTTTCCTAACAAAAGTCTGAAAACAAAATTCTGCTACTGTTAAAATTAAAAGAGAAAATATTAGATTGAATTTCTAATATACTTTGAAGTAATGCCATTAAAAATGAGTTATAATTTGTATACATGAATTACATATCAACAGAAAGCTCTTTGAGTCTAGTTTCCAACGCTTCAAACCGTGCGCGTTTTCGAGTTTCCTAGAGGAAGATATGGTCGTTTTAGTAAAAGCCGTCAATGCTGAAAAATGTCAATCGATTGACAAAAGTGTCAATCGATTGAATGACATGTCAATCGATTGGAACACATGTCAATCGATTGAATAACATGTCAATCGATTGGATATGTTTCCAATCGATTGGTATCAGCAGTTTCTCCCCTGTTACGAATTTGAAGCCTGTTTTTGACCCATTTCTCAATTCTGTTCCAACCAAGACATGTAATATATGGATTTCTTCGTTTTTCCGCGTAGATTAAGAATACGCGATCGGTTTTAACTAATTTCAATCGTAGCTCTCGGATTTCACGTAAAACCGAGAGGTGACAAAACTTTGAATCAATGGTACGTCGCGATACGGATGAATTAAGCCGTAGTATTCGAACCACAGCTTATTGGGACTAAGATCTTTCATTCCCAATTTACAGAATCGATTTTGGTTACGATTTCTAAAACTTCAATTTCCAAGCTTTAATGGTGTTTTCATATATATACATATATACACACTTATATATCCTGAAAAACACATATATAGACATTGAGAGTGAGTTTAAATTACTCACAGAGGCTAATTATACAGAAATTTAAAGGCCGAGAACTTCCGCCGTAATAATCCGTCGTTGAGAAATTCTTCCCGATCTTGATTTGATCTTGAGATATATATATATAGCTATGTATGTGTATATGTATATGTATATACTGTATGTGTGTTATGTGTGTTATCTGTGTGTGTGTGTTATCTGCCGAGAGAGAGAGAAAAATCAACAGAGAGTTGAGAGTGAGAGAATAGAGATGCTGGAGAGTGTTTAAATAAAAAAAAATTCACAAGCCTCTCCACTAACAAACCACTCACAACAAAATGCTCTCACAATACACTAACACACACTCCACTCACACTACACTCCAGCACAATCCACTTACAGCACACACTGCACTGAAATCTTGAGTGGTTTCAATGATGACCAAGAGCTACACTTGTGTGTGTTGAGCTCACGCAATGATACACACATAGGTAAAAATTATACTGCCCATTCCCAAAACTGGTATTTTACGGTTGAAATAAAAATACAGAAAATTATATTAATGTAGGAATTCAATTCCCGGTTATACAAAAATATAGATATCGATTTTGAAACCATAGAAAATGTTTTGAAAATTACATTTTGACCCCAGATAATTATTACAAAGAGAAATTAAATTAAAATACTCATGGAAATAAAATGCAATATTTATTTATTAATGATAATAAAATACAGGGCGTTACATTTATAGCCACGGACACTCCTAAGAGAACTCCGAGGATAAATGGAGTGGACTATTGATGGCTACAATTAAAGATTTGCGTTTAGAATTTTGGACTACGATCTTTTACTCAAGTCTTACAACCGCATGCCCCCTTCAACCACACTTTTAGGCTATAAGTGATTATAAAAAAATCAAATTAAAATTGTTTGGTAAATCAGCTTTTGCATTGCAATAGTAGAAGAATGTGAGTTAATCCAATAATATTGCGATTAGTCAAAAGTTACCATAGACAACTATTTTCCAAAAAATAGTTTTGTGTGATTGAATCACAAATTTGGATGTGATTACCAAACAAGCCCTGTACGTCATTCAGGATATGTGAAGAGCATCATTTGGTTACTCATCTAGGGAAAATTAGATATAAATCACTTGTTAGGGAATAACTAAATATTTACACTTTTGATTACACTAGGGTAATTATGTTTACCAAGGTCCATTAGTTGTGTATTATTCATATTTTATGACCATTATACCCCTGTTTGTTAGAGGTTAGTGACTAATTATGTCAAAATTAAGTATTTTTCATTAACCCTATTAAAAACGTAGTATGTTTGAAATAAGGTGTCGAGTCCACATGGATTGATACAAGAACAACGTTTGGGAAGTTTAGAAACTAATTATAATGCTAAAAGGAAGAAATAATAAAAGATGATAAGAAAGAAAAAAATTGACTTTGCGTCTTTTGGGGTTTTTGGAGGGTAAAAGAGAAAACTAATCTAAAAAAACAGTAGGTTGAGATCAATCCCCCCCCCCCCCCCCCCCCCCCCCCTATCTTGGGTCATAACAAGATAAAATGGATGAATATTTCAAGCACACTCTAAGGTAACATCTCATTTGGCATATTTTCAAACACAAGTAGTGCATCTATGTGTTAGATGAAAGGAGCTTTGAGATTTCCATAGAAACAGATTTGAAGCTAACGTTTGACTATCAAGGATGAATGACATACTAGATGAAGCCTCCATGACTTCTAATCCGAATGATTTTTCCACTCTACACTAACTAATCTACTTGGTGGACAAATCACCTATGAAGACTTCAAAAGGTAGTGTTTAAAATCCAAGAGTTTGAACAATCAAAGATGCTTGACATCAAAGATGAAGACTCCAAGTTATAAATCCCACACACAAAATCTATCAAACACATGGAGTGCAAAATACAATGTTACATAATATTCCATATGAAAAACATAAGGTAGGATTCAAAGTCTAAGTTTTGACAATCAAAGATGCAAGGCAAATTAGGTGAAGCCCCTAGTTTTGAATTCTATACAAATGAATCCTAGAAATGCTACAACATTAAATCCAAGAGTTCATGATCCACAACCTAAGTAAATCTAACTAATAATGGAAAACATAGCAATATCATCAAAGAAGAAGAGATAGAAAATATACCAAGCCATTAAATCTTCAATGGAATCTTCAAGTTTACAATATTGGAGAGCAACATGGAAGAGAAGGAGAAGAAGAAGGAAGAGAGAAAAACTAAAACTAAAATCCTAAGAAAAATAAAAGCTCACCTAACAAAAATCTATTTCTTCCTATTTATACAACCCACACTCAATGGAAAACTTGTAAATAAAAAGAGGAAAAAACTACAAGGGCGGATCGATCTGTGACAAAAGGGCGGATCGATCCGATTTTCTTATATGCTCATAGAATGCCTGTCCAGGATCGCAGATCGATCCACGATTCGCCCTTTAGGCCGGATCAATCCGATATTAAATTTCTGGGCAGTAGTGTGGACACGCGGAATCCGTCGTCCACTCCCGATTTTTCCTGTTTGTTTCCGGGGTTTCGGAATTGATTTTCCTTTGTTTTGAAATTGATTTGAAAGAAAACAAGAGGTTGATTTCGAAGAAAAGAAGGTCTTTCGAAAACAGATACAGAGTCACTACTTGGTCTTTAAGGAACCAAGAAACCTAATTTTGACTCACCCAAACGGATAAAGGGCACCGGCCCTTCATAACCAAAGAACTTGGCTCGGGGTTTTGGTACGAGAGAGGAAGGAGCCTTTGTCACGACTAAAACACCCTCAACTCGCCCCGTCTCTCGACGGGCCTCAATTAGCATCCAAATAATCATCTTATACTATGTATGGTTCGGCAATTAATACTATGATAGTATATTACATCACATAAGAATCTTGAAATTGAAAATCAAAAGATAAGATATCATTCATAAGATCTAAGTCAAATATCATACAATGTAAAGTGAAAATCACACAAATAAACCTAGGAAAAATCGTCTAATCACATATTAAGTAGTCAAGTTTTCCTAATCTAAAGGGGACATGAATTGTTCTTGAAACAAATAAGTAAAGAAAACGAAATATGCTTAGCAAACTAGTATGATGCGTGTTAATCTTTGAGAAAAGAAGACCTCTCAATCCCCGGGACGGATGAGAAAGGAAGATTAGATCGAGGGGGAAGCATGAACGTGTGATCATGGTCATTCCTTATAATCTTCTTAGATTAGGGGTCGCAAAAATCCCAAATCTTGCATGAATGCAATGTATGTATCTAGAACGTGCGGTTGTAGTGTGCCTTGTGTTCATGGATTCCTAGAATGACTTAGAAGTCTAGAATGTGTATGAATAAATGAATAAAATCATCATGGGATATGTAAAATGTAGTATGAACTACTTCCTAAGACATGAGCTAATTTGGAGTGCATGTAAGCATCAAATCAAAGGATGGGAAGTAAAAGTGTGCTTGTTGTGAATAAATGACAGAACAGTAACATGATCTTGTGAAAATGGAAAAGAGGGGTTAGGAATGTTTTCAATGCATGATTGTTTATGGAGATCTTCCTTATTGTGTCTAGAACACAACCCAAAAAGACAATCCTTAATAACTATCACAAATTGAGAGAAATCATATAAACAATAGAGGTCACTCAGAAACAGAGTCCGTACTGTCGATAGAAATGTTGAAAAATCTTAGCAAATGAAACCAAATGATCTAGAGGCCCATTTTATACTGAACGTTCCCTAAGACATTGAAGTTTGAGGGAAAAATAAGTTAGGACCACTCCTTTTGGAAAAGTTTTCTGAAAAAGAGGTTGGAAGTGGACCTAGCTGCTGTGACAGCAAAAACAGAATGTCTGGAAGGAATGTTTGGGTCCAAATGGACCATTTCCAAGTACTTCCAAGTCAAGCCAAAAATCATGGGTGTTCTATAATGAGTTAGAAAGAATTTCCAAGTGGTCTTGCATTCATACATTGAGTATTGAACTCAAAATAATTCCTTGAAGTTAAATGACTCACTGTTTTGAGGGTTTTGAGAAAAACAAGGTTTATTTCTTGAAATCAAAATGAGGGGTTTAAGAGGGGGGTTTTGAAATGGGGGTTTTGAAAGTATACTTCCAGAACTTGGATGAATATTTTAACCACTTGGAATATCAATTCCTAACTCATTTCAAGAACTTCCCAAGTATTTGCAAAACATGGTTATATTTGGAAACCAAACTCAAGAATCTATGGGAGTATGATACATGAGAGGATAGATGATACATGATATGATATAGCATGAAAAGTGGTAAAGAACATGTGCATGGGATATGGGTTCATCTAGATACAAGAGAGTGTTGCATCAAAGTGTGAAAGTCAAAAAGTGAAATGCTGTGAATAGTGGACAGACTGTATGCATTACTTTGTAACATTATAATGGGAGGTCAAACATGCCTAGGAAAATGTGAAAAAAAATCAGAGATCATCCTTATTGTGTCTAGAAAATAACCCCAAAAGCCAAACCTCAATATCTATCACAGATTAAAAGAAATAAATCAGAATGCACACATGACTCAGAAACAAAAGCTGCATTGTTGACTGATTTTGTATGATTTTTCATAAATCAAAGAAAGGGTTTATGATGACCCATTATATACCAAAAGTTTCCTAAGACACCCAAGTTTCATAAAAAAAAATAGAAACGATATATGTACAGTGACGAAAACATCCAGATTATGTGCAAAAAGTCAGGTAAACATTCTGTGAGAACAGAGGCAGATTATGAATATGAACTTCTTAAATCCGAAAATAATACTTTCACACCTCTATAATTGATGGGAAAAATTGGAGACAAACTATGATGTCTTAGGAAGATTTTCCAAGTGGTTTCAGCATCATAACTCAGGTATTTAATTCAAAACAAATCTTTGAATCTGAACAGCTCACTGTTTTGGATCATTCTTGAAGAAAATGGATTTGGGTTTTGAAATAGAGTTTGAGTTCTTGATTGGGGGTTTTGAAATAGATGTTCAAAGCATGAACTTAAACTCTTGAGATGACCATGTGACCACTTAGAACCTCATCCAACCTTGAATCATCAAAGAACTCCCAATATTATTGGAGAGATTCATTTTTATTTTGAACATAACTTCAAGGATACCTTGGAGGTATTGAAGTTATAATCATCATCTATCAAACATGTTTTTGAGGTCAAGAGCTACTATCCATAAGGATTCACTCACCTCAAACTTCATGTCATCATCTAGATGATGATGAACTAGTAAGTAAATAAAGAAAATAAAAAAGAAATGAGGTAAGAAGGGATGAACATGATATGAACAAGCAAGTAAATAACAATCAATAGATGATAATCAATGTGATTTTGGACTTGTAGCTTGGTGTTTTACTCATAGATTTTGACATTTGGACATGGAAGTAGCTTCCTAACTCAAGAATGCTCAAGAATGGTGATTAGGTATATTGATGATGAAGTATATAGAAGAATGGTGGAGGAAAACAAGATTAGAACTCACTTTGATTGGAAAAAATGGAAGAAGAAGACTACTTCTTCTCTTTATCTCTCTATATTTTTCTAGAGTTTCTTCCTAAGCTCTCTCTAAGCTTCCATGTCTCTCCTCTAAATGGAAGTAAATAGCTTCTTTTATAGGCAAAGGAGGGGTGGTAAATGGAGTTTAAAAAGTTTAAAATCGTCTCCCATTGGTCCAAACTAAGCTGGGAACCAAAACTACGTCATTTTGATTTCTAATATATCAAATTGGACCCCCAAAATAAATTACAAAAACATACTGTTCTACGGGAGAGTGCCGCGGCGGCACTGGGCCTGTGCCGCGGCGGCAGTGGGCCAGTGCCGCGGAGGCACTGCTCTTCCTTCGTCCAGATAATGCTGTTTAGGCCCCCAGAGGTTTCGGTATTCGCGAAAAGGCCCTATTTCGTCCGAAATTCACAGAAAATGCATACGAACTCCAAATTGAGGTTGTGATATACCGTTGGAAAGGTAATGGAGTCTAATTTACATAAAAATAGTTCGGGGATAGGTCACTTTGAAAAGTTTTGCGGTATTCGCGATAAAAGCCGATTTGATCGCTTTTTTCGCCTTTGGAAATTCATAATAAATTCGTTTTAAATCCAGAAATTATGTGCGATATACCGTTGGAAAGCTATTGACCTTTAGTATCCATAAAAAATATTTGAAAATTATTTCGGTGCCCCGATTCCAAAGTCAAATCTTGGTCAAACTGGTCAAATCTGGGATTCCCGGGAAGTTCTGGGAACCTCCGGGAGCTCCCAGGAGTCGACGTTTTCGCTCGATTCTCTTTTAAAACTCATTTTAATAATTTTCTAATCATTCTGGTGAATTCGGACGATTTCGGTCAAACTTGGTCAAACTTGGTCAAACCGGTCAACGGGAACTTTCCGGGGGTCTCTGGGAGCTGACGATTTCATCTGATTTTACTTAAAAACTCATTTTTTTACTTTTCTTACAACATAGCATGTTTTCAGAACTTTTGGACCAAATCTGGGAGTTTTCGGGCTTTCAGGGACATTTTGGTCATTCTGAGCATTTTGAGAAATATAGCTAACTTCCAGGAGTCCTTTTGAGTCTTTTTCGATCATTGTGAACCACCAAGCTATGGGTCTCCTAAATCTGATAGCCGACAAAATGGGGTGTCTACAAGTAGCTTCCTTCAAATGGATGGATCGATCTGCGATCTAAGGCCAAATCAATCTGCCTTTGCTGAAACTGAATCCTTCCCCTTTTATGAGATAAAAACCAAACGGGATTGGTTCTCACTTTGAACAAGTCCCCAATTCCTACAAGAAAGAGATTTTTATTAGCAGCAGATGAACAATAAACAAGATTAACAAAAGCACAATTTGTCCATTAAATCTCACAGTTTAGGTGATAATTTGTTTCCAATATGAGTAAAATCATGAAGTCAAGAATGCAATATTGAACACGAATCAATGACTTTAGGTTGTATCATTGAATGTCTCTGAGTACTTTGGGTTGATAGGTCCTGTTTGGCTATAACTTCACTGTGGCGATTAAAATCTAAAATTCAGAATCAGAATGCTCTGAATCCAAAAAATATCCCACTTTCTTCACTTCTGCTACTGTTAGGATCTTTAATCTATAGAACTATAGAACCCTAGAATCATATCAGATCAGATTATTAAGGATACAAAATAGTTTAATGAATGCTTGCGTCCATTAGAGCAACTGTTAAACCTTAGGAGAACGATGATGACCGGTTATTGCCTTCTTTAGTCAAATCTCTTGAGTTCTTTAATGGATTCCTTCTCTTAATGGGATAGAAGAGGAATAATATATATTGATTTGACATATTGGGGACCATAACCTATAATGTCCTTATATACTACTCTGTTAGGGCTCATTATTCCTAATAGGGTCAATGTTTGGTGTCCACTCATTAAACCATACCTAGTAGAAGTCCATGGGCTTCTTATAATTAGACCACATAACATAAGCCCATTTAATTTTAATAGTCCTTGTAATACAATTGAGATTGATATGTTGCCTACTATCATTAGGAAACATAATTTCCTAACAATCTCTGACTTGGGATATATATGAATCTTGAAACAATTATATTATATGTTCCTTAAATGCGCACCTATATGCTATTTTTCTTTAGACTTCACTTTAGTTCCAATTAGGTCCATTTCCTATATTAACATGGGATCAAAGCGGTTGTCATCACACATAA
Source organism: Hydrangea macrophylla (assembly GCA_033977485.1). Classification (NCBI taxonomy): domain Eukaryota; kingdom Viridiplantae; phylum Streptophyta; class Magnoliopsida; order Cornales; family Hydrangeaceae; genus Hydrangea; species Hydrangea macrophylla. Next base: position 104,578,857 of record CM066987.1, read on the forward strand.
TCGTAACTAGACCTTCAGTGGTCACCATACCAACACATTCAATGACATAGATCAAGTATGGATCAGTAGCATGGAAATTACATGCAATGTGATCTCAAACATGCCTATTTCCAACTGGTCCTACTTTAGTCTTTAGTGAGTCAATCTGAAACAATGCAAAACAGCATATAAAAAAAATAATTAGATTCAGAGATAAACGATAAACCATTAACTTTATTCTGTAGAAAATAAAACCACATTAATGTCAAAAATAGAACCTCCAAAGTAAACTCCCACTAAACCAAAGTATTGTTGTCACGCCCTGACGTAGCATAAATAAGGAAAGCGTTTAATTTCCTTTATGGACCCGTAGGTCGCGACAGTTTGAAGGATCGATTCCGTCCCAAGCGTCAAACAACAAAACATATTAATCAGAGTAGAGCAATCAAGGCTTATAAAAATTTTCTAACTTATTACATCTTATGAACCGGGGTCAACTAAGGCACATACCGCCTTGAAAATAAATAATAACTTAGTGTCTGTTACAGTCATCCTTATAGTTCAAAATTTAAAACATAAATTAAATAAGCAGTTTCTTCATTCCAAAAGCAGCAATTCTCAATTAGCATAGTCGTACGATTCCTCCTGGTTATAACCTGAAAAGCCTGAACACGAATGTCCAGGACGCATCAACGTCGTCAGCTTCGAGAAACTGGTGAGTATTAAAAACATGACTTTGAATGTAAAGCATACCCATTTACCTTTTTCCATTATTAAATTACAGAAAGAATTCACTTTATAAAACAACAAGGAATATATTAAGAGTCGTTCATTCATAAATACAGATACTCGTGAAATGAGACAATGCACCACACTCATCTCGCCGACTCTTTTCTCTCGACAGCCACAACAACCCACTATCCTACTCCTGGTATCTTTGAAACACTCAGATAGCCACACTTTAGCAACGGGGCGCCAGGGAGTGTCCAGTTTGCCTCACACTTTGGTCCGGGGTACCAGGGAGTGTCCAATGCCTCACACTTTGAATACCCTAACCGCCATGCAAATACCGGGGCAACCCCTCACACAGTATCCAGACTCGAGTTATCAGGGAGTGTCCGTAGGCCACACTTTAGCACTACCATGGGTGCCAGGGAATGTCCGAGTTCGGCTTCACACACTTTAACGCTTCCATGGGCGTCAGGGAGTGTCCATATTTGCCACCGTTGCATTTCAAAGATACCCTCTCCATAAACTCAACCACAACCACGACCACAACCACAAACTCATACTCAACCACAACCACAACCACAACCACGACCACAAACACAAACTCATACTCTTTCCACACTACCATTACTCTTTTCCACACAGACTGACACCCCTATGCATGTACCACTGACCCACATGAATGGTATGCACTTAAACAAAAATGAAAAATGCTGAATTAAAGGAACAACACGCGTACGGGGATTAATGAGTCATACTATAATGTTTTAATCATTCAAACATAACCAAATAGAGTTCTGATCAACTAAATTCCCAAACAGAGCCTTAACAGTACTAAAAAGTTGAACCAAACAGATCTTAAACACAAAACAGACAAAAACAGAAACTGTCAGAACTCGCGCGCGCGGGCCGCTCGCGCGAAGTGTCACTCGCGCGGGCCGCTCGCGCGATATGCCCATTTTCCTTTTTTATATATGAACTTTTCTGTCTGCCTGAGAAAGCCAAGGTCGCGCGCGCGGATCGCTCGCGCGAAGGGGTTCTCGCGCGACCCTCGCTCGCGCGACCAGCCAATTTTTCCTTTATATATAAAAACTCTTACGTCTGCCTGGAGACGCCTACCTCGCGCGCGCGGGCCGCTTGCGCGAAAGGTCGCTCGCGCGATTCCTCGCGCGCGCGATCGTGGCGCGAGATGAAGCTGAGGCTTCATCTTCTCCGCAGGAACTGTTCTGTTTCAGCAAAACAGGGGTCTTTTTGACCCATTTCAATTCTGTAAGTATATATATCATGTTATATATGGATCTCTTTGTTTTTCAACAAGGATTCCAAAAATGAAATCAATTTTACAAGATTCAATCTATAATTCTCAAATTTTATGAGTTTTTGAAAGATGTCAAAACTTATTTTCCCATATACTTTTTCATATGAATGAATTAGGCTCTATAACTTCAACCCTAGCATATATGATGTATAATCGTTCATAATCATCTCTAAAAACAGATTTTAGTTAAGATTGAGAAATCTTGATTTTCAAGCCATGAGGTTCATACGTGAGATCAACCATGGTGTCTTACAAAATTAAACAAACACACAGTAAATAGACATGTAATTACATTCTTAGCGAGTTAGTAATACTCACTGAGATTAGAGATGGAAGTAATTGTTGAGAAAGAAACCCAATATAGAAATTCCAAATGCAAGCTTGTAAGCTATGGAGGATTGAAGCTCTTCTCTCTCTCTAAAATAATCTGTAGAACTCTCTGTGCTCTCTCTAGAACTCCAGTGTATTGGTTTATTTCAGATTAGAGTGTGTGTATGTGGTGTATATATAAGCTCTACAAATTTGAACTTGGAGGCCAAGTAAGTTCTAATTCACTCAACAAAATGGATTTGTTTTATAAACTAACTAAAGACTTACAATTACCCAGATATACATACGTATATTACTCATATATGCAGATTAAACACTGCAATTACCTCCCAAATGAATTGAGAGGTCAAGTTAGACTAGTAGGGGGCAAGTGTTGGTTGTTTGGGAAATTTAGCTTTTAGGCACTACACAACTCACACAAGTTAAACATTCCCAAACAATGCCTTATCCAATGATTACTTGCCATAACTGGAAGTAAAGCAAATGTCCAAATCAGTCACTTCCAAAATCTGTGGAAGTTAAACACAATATGGACAGTTTTGAACATAAACTGGTATTTTCGGGGCGCGGTGGTCACCACAAAAATACAGGAAATTCATTTTAACGTAAGAATTGATTTTCTGGTTTCATAAAAATACTGATTGAGTCAATAGAAGTTATTTTCACCGTTTTGAAATACAGATTTTGAAATCCATACTGGTATCACTAACTTTTGTAAAATTGCAGTTTAGCCCCCAATAAACTTTAAATGTGAATTAGATAAGAAATTAATATTCCAAACAAGTGACTGGAATTAAAGTAAAAGCAGACCATGCTAATTGAATTTAAATATGCCAATGCAAATACACATAAATTAAATATGGACATGAATTTTAAATTAAATGGAAATGCAGGTTATTACATCCTCCCTCCCTTAAACAGGATTTCGTCCCCGAAATCAAGACTGACTAATCCTGAAATAACTCCGGGTACTTCTTCCTCATATCAGCTTCAACTTCCCACGAGGCTTCGTTCTCGTCATGGTGATTCCACTGAACCTTCACCAATGGGATATCCTTATTCCTCAGCTTCTTGATACTCTGATCTAGAATCTTCACAGGTCTCTCCTTGTAAGAAATGTTATGACTTGTCTCAATATCGTCATAACTAACCACATGTGAGGGGTCTCGTATGTACTTCCTCAACATACTCACGTGAAACACGTTGTGAACCCCAGACATCTTCGGTGGTAGCGCCAGTCGATAAGCCACTTTCCCGGCACGCTCCAAAATCTCAAACGGTCCGATGAAACGCGGAGCTAACTTCCCTCTCTTGAAACCAAAACGTACCACTCCTCGGGTTGGTGAAACCTTGAGAAGTACGTGGTCTCCAACACTAAACTCCAAATCTTTCCGGCGTCGATCAACATAACTCTTATACCGGCTCTGAGCGGTTCTCATCCTCTCCTTGACCAAAGTAATCTTCTCATTGGTTTCTCTTACCAAATCTGGTCCCAACAACTCTGTATCCCCAACTTCTGCCCAACACAATGGAGAACGACATGGTCGTCCGTATAATGCTTCGAACGGAGCCATCCCGATACTCGTGTGATAGCTGTTGTTATAGGCAAATTCAACCAACGGCAAGTGTGTCTCCCAAGATTCTTCAAAATCGATCACACAATCCCTGAGCATATCCTCCATGATCTGATTAACGCGCTCAGTCTGCCCATCTGTCTGAGGGTGAAAAGCAGTGCTCATCTTGAGCGAAGTTCCCATAGCTTCTTGCAGACTTTCCCAAAATCCAGAGGTAAAACGCGCGTCACGGTCTGACACTATAGACACAGGTGCACCGTGAAGTTGCACAACTTGTTGTATGTACATCCGGCTCATCTTCTCTACCGGGTATGTCATACTATAAGCGATAAAGTGAGCGGATTTCGTCAGTCGATCCACAATTACCCAAATAGCGTCATGATTCTGCTACGACCGGGGTAATCCCACTACAAAATCCATCGTAATGTGCTCCCACTTCCAACTAGGAATAGGTAGCGGTTGCAACAATCCTGACGGTCTCTGATGTTCAGCTTTGACTTGCTGACACGTCAAACACTTGGATACAAATTCGGCCACGTCTTTCTTCATACCTTCCCACCAGAAATTTCTCTTCAAATCTTTGTACATCTTTGTTCCTCCTGGGTGAACTGTATACCTTGATTTATGTGCTTCTTCCAGGATATCCTTCCTTAATTCTTCATTACCTGGCACACATAATCTATTCCTGCACCGATATCCTCCATCGACTCCCACTTTCCATTCTGTCGGTTCTTTTTCTGACATCTTCATGAACCACGTCTGAAACTTCTCATCTTCTTTCTGAGCTCCAATAATGCGGTCGATAAGAACAGGCTGTAGGATAAGACATCCGAACAATTGTCCTTCTCCTTCTTCAGCACTCTGTACATCGAATTCCGCCAAGGTCTCCAATGCTCGCCACTCTCTAACCATTAAGGAGGCGATCGTCTCACGAGTCTGTCGACTCAGGGCATCAGCAACCACATTGGCTTTACCCGGGTGGTATTCTAACGTGAAGTCATAATCTTTGATCAGCTCCATCCATCTACGTTGCCTCATGTTCAACTCTTTCTGTGTGAACAAATACTTCAAGCTCTTGTGATCGGAGAACAAATCAAACTTCTCACCGTAGAGATAGTGTCTCCAAATCTTGAGTGCGAAAACTACTGCTGCCAACTCCAAATCATGAATGGGATAGTTCAATTCATTCGGCTTCAGCTGTCTGGATCCATAGGCTATAACTCTGCCATCTTGCATAAGTACACACCCTAACCCTTGATATGATGCGTCACTAAAGATAGTGAACTTCTCATCAGGCTTGGGTATTGCTAGTACCGGTGCGGTAGTGAGTCTCTCTTTCAACTCCAGAAAGGCGCGCTCATGCTTCTCTGACCACTCGAACTTCAAATTCTTCTTCGTCAACCCGGTTAAAGGTGCTGCTATTTTTGAGAATCCCTCAACGAATCTCCTGTAATAGCCTGCGAGTCCAAGAAAACTCCGAACTTCTGTAGGGTTGCTCGGTCTAACCCAATTTGATACAGCATCGGTCTTGGACGAATCCACTGAAATTCCTTGAGATGACACCTTGTGTCCCAAAAATTTCACTTCCTGCAACCAGAACTCACACTTACTGAACTTGGCATACAACTGATGGTCCTTAAGTGTCTGCATCGCAATCCGAAGATGTTGCTCGTGTTCTTCTCCTGACTTAGAATAGATCAAAATATCATCTATAAAGACGATGACAAACTGATCCAAATAAGGTTTGAACACTCTGTTCATCAGATCCATAAACACTGCTGGGGCATTCGTCATTCCAAACGGCATCACTAGAAATTCATAATGACCATATCGGGTTCTGAAAGCAGTCTTAGGTATGTCTTCTTTTCGTACCCTCAACTGATGATATCCCGACCTAAGGTCTATCTTGGAAAATGTCGTAGCTCCTTATAGTTGATCAAACAAATCGTCAATCCGAGGCAAAGGATACTTGTTCTTGATAGTCACGCGGTTCAATTCTCTGTAGTCGATACACAATCTGAGTGTCCCGTCCTTCTTCTTCACGAATAACACCGGTGCTCCCCAAGGCGATGTACTTGGACGTACAAAACCTAGGTTCTCGAGCTCTTGAACTTGTTCCTTCAATTCCAGCAGTTCTGGAACCTTGGTGATCGGTACGGTACCCGGTATAAGCTCAATACAGAACTCTATACTTCTCTCGGGCGGCAAACCAGAAACGTCTTCAAACACTTCTTCGAAGTCCTTGACTACAGGTATAGATGACGCTGTCACCTCTGTACTGACGACTTCAATGTTGGCTAAGCATCTCGTGAGGAACATGTCTCCCGTAGGGTTACATTGAAAATCAAAGGGTTGATTCTCATTGTCGGGGAATGTAATTCTCTTCCTCGCACAATCCAACTTCACTTGATTCTGAGAGAGCCAATCCATTCCTAGGATTACGTCGAACTCCTTCATTGATAGGACAATCAACCTAGCAGGGATTTCTCGGTCTCCTAACCGTAAGGGACAATCCTTGCATACGTGTCCTAATCTGACTGCAGCTCCTAGTGGTGAAGTAGCCTTCAAAGCTTTCTCTAAGCGATGAGGTAAGATACCCAATCTCCGAATTGTATTAACAGATATGAACGAAAGAGCAGCACCCGTATCAAATAACACTTTAACATGAGAGTTAAACAGAGTTAATGTACCTTCTACTGCTTGCTGATCAGGTTGAGCTTTTCCAAAATCTCCTTCTTCATACGCAGTTCCATCATATCCAGCGGCATCAGGGATAACAGCATTCAAGCGAGTCTGTCCCTATTGACCATAAGTCACCTGCTCAGGAGCAGTGCAGAACCTACTGATGTGACCTGGTTCACCACAGTTGAAGCAGACTATCCCTTGCTGAGTAGCACGCCTTGGTGCCTTACAATCACGAGCCACATGTCCAGGGTTGCCACAGTTGAAGCACTTTCCACTACTACTTCCTTCTCCTACTCGGGGTTGAGTCGGATAGGTAATAGCCTGGGTCTTCTTGCTTCCGTCAAAATTCCTCTTCTGCCCTTGGGTACGGTTCATTGGTGGTCTATTCCCAAAATTACCCCTTTGAGGCGGTCGGAATTTAAATTGTTTTCGGCTCACTCGAGCATCCTCTTCCAGATCGGTAGCCAAACCAACAAGTCCTTCAAACGATTTATCCAAGTGTCCGAGAGTCAGGCGACGAATCTGCGGTGTCAGCCCTTGGTTATACTTCCGGATCTTCTTCTCTTCAGTATCGACCAGGTGTGGAGCGAACCGAGACAGTCTTTCGAACTGTGTGGTGTACTCTTGCACCGACTTGGTTCCTTGCGTCAGATCCATGAATTCCTTCTCTCTTCTGTGCCTCTCCGTAGCCGGGAAATACTTCTCCAAAAATCTCCCCTTGAACGCAGTCCACGTCATTCCCATAGCAGCTCCATTCCCGATAGTAGCTATGACCGAATCCCACCAATCTGCGGCAACATCGGTCAACTGAAACGTAGCCAACCTCCTCTTGTCCATCTCGTTGCACTGGACAGCTTCGAACATGCGGTCCATCTGTCTCAACCACTGTTCCGCTTTCCAGGGTTCCGCGGTACCCGCAAACTGTTCGGGCCTTAGAGCACGGAATCTTTCTAGCAACTTGTCTCCCGTTGACGGTCTCTTCGGTTGTCATTCGTATTACCGATTCTTTCTAACCGTCTGATAAATGCTTCAAACATCCCTGTAGGATCGGCAGCCTCGGGCGCTCCCTCGATCAGGTTCCTGTTCCTCCTGACTCCTCCAGCCATTCTATGCATGATAGTGGTAGTAGAATGAGAAACATGCATGCAACAGTGCTATGAAGTAATTTAAATGACAACAACATTCAAAAGAGTATATTTTATATATATCACTTCTTGTCAAGTTGATGCAAAAAGCATGTATGGTCAGGTCAATGCCTACCCTATCTGTATGGGTTAGGACGCATGCAAGAGTTAATGTTACAAAAATGGGGTCATTGCCCTACACTCTAATGCATCTAATTACAGTTGCAAAAAGAGACAGAGCTAATAGTCAAAAGTGGTTAATATGTACAAGTCATAACTAAAACGTCAATCATCTCCATAAGCGGCTATCAGGAGATCTAGCGAATCGACAGGGCGAAATCGCTGAACAACGAACGGTCCAACCCCGTCATAGCTGTGAGAGGTGGACGATGAAGCAGGTACAGGAGCATCTGCCTCATCTACCATCTCCTCAGGTAGGGCTAGCTCTAGTGCTAGCTCAGCCTCGAGCTCAGCGGCAAGGTCATCTAGACCTATGCCGTCCTCTATAATCTCCCCACCTACTGGGACCACATGAACAACCTCTGCATCGTCCTCAGTAATGGGAACCACCGGCGGAGGCATCTCCAACTGAGCCAGATGGGCATGCACGATCTGGATCTCGAGGGGAAGGTAGAAAGCATCGCTATCGACCAACCTCAGAATCTCGACCAAAACCAGACGCTGAGCCTCTGCAAAATATCGAAGCTCTAAACGGATACGGGTCAGGTCAACTAGGCCTACCACATGAACCTGGTGCCATACCTCAGATACTACAGTCGTTACGGCCAACTGCTCTACGGCCGCCTGATATAAGTCGAGAAAGGCTGGGATCACTGCCCCAGGTATCACGAAGTGTCCTCCAAATCTGTCTGGTACATATAGTGGGGGAGCTGGATCCATACCTGATAAGAAGGTACTACTTAAGTCAGAACAAAGATAATCTTAGGCGTTTGGGTTCTGAGTCTATCCTCCCTGTCGTATCATCGGGTGTGTAACACTTAATGGAATGTGGAATCGGGTCTATACTGGTAAACCCTAACCTGGCTAAACTATCTTGAGATAAATAATAACCTGGCTCTGATACCACTAAATCCTGTCACGCCCCGACGTAGCATAAATAAGGAAAGCGTTTAATTTCCTTTATGGACCCGTAGGTCGCGACAGTTTGAAGGATCGATTCCGTCCCAAACGTCAAACAACAAAACATATTAATCAGAGTAGAGCAATCAAGGCTTATAAAAATTTTCTAACTTATTACATCTTATGAACCGGGGTCAACTAAGGCACATACCGCCTTGAAAATAAATAATAACTTAGTGTCTATTACAGTCATCCTTATAGTTCAAAATTTAAAACATAAATTAAATAAGCAGTTTCTTCATTCCAAAAGCAGCAATTCTCAATTACCATAGTCGTATGATTCCTCCTGGTTATAACCTGAAAAGCCTGAACACGAATGTCCAGGACGCATCAACGTCGTCAGCTTCGAGAAGCTGGTGAGTATTAAAAACATGACTTTGAATGTAAAGCATACCCATTTACCTTTTTCCATTATTAAATTACAGAAAGAATTCACTTTATAAAACAACAAGGAATATATTAAGAGTCGTTCATTCATAAATACAGATACTCGTGAAATGAGACAATGCACCACACTCATCTCGCCGACTCTTTTCTCTCGACAGCCACAACAACCCACTATCCTACTCCTGGTATCTTTGAAACACTCAGATAGCCACACTTTAGCAACGGGGCGCCAGGGAGTGTCCAGTTTGCCTCACACTTTGGTCCGGGGTACCAGGGAGTGTCCAATGCCTCACACTTTGAATACCCTAACCGCCATGCAAATACCGGGGCAACCCCTCACACAGTATCCAGACTCGAGTTATCAGGGAGTGTCCGTAGGCCACACTTTAGCACTACCATGGGTGCCAGGGAATGTCCGAGTTCGGCTTCACACACTTTAACGCTTCCATGGGCGTCAGGGAGTGTCCATATTTGCCACCGTCGCATTTCAAAGATACCCTCTCCACAAACTCAACCACAACCACAACCACAACCACAACCACGACCACGACCACAACCACAAACTCATACTCAACCACAACCACAACCACGACCACAAACACAAACTCATACTCTTTTCACACTACCATTACTCTTTTCCACACAGACTGACACCCCTATGCATGTACCACTGACCCACATGAATGGTATGCACTTAAACGAAAATGAAAAATGCTGAATTAAAGGAACAACACGCGTACGGGGATTAATGAGTCATACTACAATGTTTGAATCATTCAAACATAACCAAATAGAGTTCTGATCAACTAAATTCCCAAACAGAGCCTTAACAGTACTAAAAAGTTGAACCAAACAGATCTTAAACACAAAACAGACAAAAACAGAAACTGTCAGAACTCGCGCGCACGGGCCGCTCGCGCGAAGTGTCGCTCACGCGGGCCGCTCGCGCGATATGCATATTTTCCTTTTTTATATATGAACTTTTCTGTCTGCCTGAGAAAGCCAAGGTCGCGCGCGCGGATCGCTCGCGCGAAGGGGTTCTCGCGCGACCCTCGCTCGCGCGACCAGCCAATTTTTCCTTTATATATAAAAACTCTTACGTCTGCCTGGAGACGCCTACCTCGCGCGCGCGGGCCGCTTGCGCGAAAGGTCGCTCGCGCGGGCCGCTCGCGCGATTCCTCGTGCGCGCGATCGTGGCGCGAGATGAAGCTGAGGCTTCATCTTCTCCGCAGGAACTGTTCTGTTTCAGCAAAACAGGGGTCTTTTTGACCCATTTCAATTCTGTAAGTATATATATCATGTTATATATGGATCTCTTTGTTTTTCAACAAGGATTCCAAAAATGAAATCAATTTTACAAGATTCAATCTATAATTCTCAAATTTTATGAGTTTTTGAAAGATGTCAAAACTTATTTTCCCATATACTTTTTCATATGAATGAATTAGGCTCTATAACTTCAACCCTAGCATATATGATGTATAGTCGTTCATAATCATCTCTAAAAACAGATTTTAGTTAAGATTGAGAAATCTTGATTTTCAAGCCATGAGGTTCATACGTGAGATCAACCATGGTGTCTTACAAAATTAAACAAACACACAGTAAATAGACATGTAATTACATTCTTAGTGAGTTAGTAATACTCACTGAGATTAGAGATGGAAGTAATTGTTGAGAAAGAAACCCAATATAGAAATTCCAAATGCAAGCTTGTAAGCTATGGAGGATTGAAGCTCTTCTCTCTCTCTAAAATAATCTGTAGAACTCTCTGTGCTCTCTCTAGAACTCCAGTGTATTGGTTTATTTCAGATTAGAGTGTGTGTATGTGGTGTATATATAAGCTCTACAAATTTGAACTTGGAGGCCAAGTAAGTTCTAATTCACTCAACAAAATGGATTTGTTTTATAAACTAACTAAAGACTTACAATTACCCAGATATACATACGTATATTACTCATATATGCAGATTAAACACTGCAATTACCTCCTAAATGAATTGAGAGGTCAAGTTAGACTAGTAGGGGGCAAGTGTTGGTTGTTTGGGAAATTTAGCTTTTAGGCACTACACAACTCACACAAGTTAAACATTCCCAAACAATGCCTTATCCAATGATTACTTGCCATAAATGGAAGTAAAGCAAATGTCCAAATCAGTCACTTCCAAACTCTGTGGAAGTTAAACACAACATGGACAGTTTTGAACATAAACTGGTATTTTCGGGGCGCGGTGGTCACCACAAAAATACAGGAAATTCATTTTAACGTAAGAATTGATTTTCTGGTTTCATAAAAATACTGATTGAGTCAATAGAAGTTATTTTCACCGTTTTGAAATACAGATTTTGAAATCCATACTGGTATCACTAACTTTTGTAAAATTGCAGTTTAGCCCCCAATAAACTTTAAATGTGAATTAGATAAGAAATTAATATTCCAAACAAGTGACTGGAATTAAAGTAAAAGCAGACCATGCTAATTGAATTTAAATATGCCAATGCAAATACACATAAATTAAATATGGACATGAATTTTAAATTAAATGGAAATGCAGGTTATTACAATTGTTAGACAACATAACACGCATATGAGCAGTGTACTCGTGAAAAACCTTAGGAGGTAATCCCTTGGTCAGCGGATCTGTAATCATGGAGTTTGTCCCTATATGTTCTATCAAAATTTGACCACTTTGAACTCTTTCCTTAACAACCAGAAACTTGATGTCAATATGCTTCGACTTCGTAGAGCTTTTGTTGTTGTTGGAATACAACACCATATATTTATTATAACAGTATATCTTTAATGGCCTTTCAATGCCATCTACCACACGTAGCCCAGTGACAAAGTTTCACAACCATGTCCTAAGATTGGATGCCTCATAATAGGCTATGAACTCTGCAGCCTTGGTTAAAGAAGCTATAAGTGTCTTCTTAGCACTCTTCCAAGATATAGCTTCTCCAGCTAACATATAAATATAACATGACGTGGATCGCTTACTGTCTTGGCATCTAGCAAAATTGGAATCAGAATACCCGATGATCTTAAAAAAGTTTGATCTCCAATACGTGAGCATGTAGTCCTTTGTTTTCTGTAAATATCGCATAACTCGTTTGGCCGCTTTCCAATGATCCATTCCTGGGTTACTCAAATAGCTGCCCAATACTCCCACTATGAATGCAATATATGGACGCGTACATACTTGAGCATACATTATACTTCCTACTGCTGACGCATATGGAATCTTTTGCATCTCCTTAGTTCCTAGGTCATTCTTGGGACACTGACCGATACTGAATTTGTCCCCTTTAGCTACAGGCATATCTTTTGATGAACAACCTTTCATGCCAAATCTACTTAAAACATTATTGTTATAGCTCCTTTGTAATAACCCAAGGTTACCTTGAGAGCGATCTCAACGTATTTGTATTCCTAATACGAAAGAAACGTCTCCAAGATCTTTCATCTCAAAATGCTTAGTGAGAAAGCTCTTTGTTTCATGCAATAAGCCTATATCACTGCAAGCTAGCAGAATGTCATTGACATTTAGAATCAGAAAGATATACTTTCTCCCACTAAACTTGTGATATACACAGTTATCGACCACATTCACCTTAAAGCCATGCGAGGTGATTACTTGATGGAACTTGTGATACCATTGACGGATAGCCTGCTTGAAACCATAGATGGATTTCTTTAATTTGCAGACCATAGACTTTGGATCTCCGGATACAACATTTTCTGGCTGGACCATATAAATTGTCTCATTAATGTTTTCATTGAGAAACGTTGTCTTAACATCCATATGATGTAGCTCTAAATCAAAATGAGTCACGAGTGCCATTATTGTCCTAAAAGAGTCTTTCGATGAAACCGGAGAAATAGTTTCTTTATAATCTATGCCTTCTCTTTGAGTAAAACCATTACCGACTAGACGAGCCCTATATCTCTCGACATTGCCCTTAGAATCCCTCTTGGTTTTAAATATCCATTTGTAACCAATGGGCTTCGTTCCTTCAGGCAATTCGACAAGATCCCAAACGTCATTGTCTTTCATAGATTTTAACTCATCATTCATGGCATTAATCCACTTTTGAGAGTTAGAAATTTTTTTGACTTGGTGAAAGTTGGTTGGATCATCTTCCACTATCCCTATGTTAAACTCATGTTCTTGGAGGAATACAATATAATCATCCGAAATCGCATTTCTCATGTTCCTGTGGATCTTCTTAATGGCATCCTCTTAAGGTTGTTGAGTTTTCCCTTCAGGTATAATTTTTTCATTTTGCATGGGGAGCTCTTGTACATTGTCTTATAAATTCAGACTTGCATCTTGAACAATGTCAGGAATAGGAACTTGAACATTGTCAATAGCAATATGACAACAAATATATTCCTCTTCAAAGACAATGTCTCTAACCTTATCTCTCCCCCCCCCCCAAACTCAACTTCCTCAAGAAATCTCGCATTTCCCGTCTAAAAAAATGTCCTATTAGTGGGATCATAAAACTTAAAGCCCTGAGAGCGTCCAACGTATCCAATAAAGTAGCAACTAATTGTTCTTGAGTTCAATTTTTTTTTTCATATGGCCTATAAGGCCATGCCTCAGCTAGATAACCCCAAATATGTAAATGCCTAATGCTAGGTTTCTTTCCAGTCCATAATTCGTAAGGGGTTTTGGCTACTACTTTACTTGGAACCCTGTTAAGGATATATGTTGTAGTCTTTAGACTTTCTCCCCATAGTGATTCTGGTAAATAAGAATGACTAATCATACTTCTTATCATGTCCTTAAACGTTCTCTTTCGTCTTTCAGCAACACCATTCATGCTAGGTTTGCCTAGAATTGTGTATAGCGAGATGATACCGCATTCCTCTAGGAATTTAGCAAAGGGTCTTGGACGTTGTTCTCTTGATCTGTCATATTTACCATAATACTCACCACCACAATCAGATTTGACAGCCTTAATTTTCTTGCTAAGTTGAATTTCAACTTTGGCTTTAATTGACTAGAAAACATCCAAGGATTGTGACTTCTTATGTATTAAATGTAGGTACCCATATCTTGAGTAGTTGTTTATGAACGTAATGAAATATTGTTGTCCATTCTAAGAAGTTGTTGGGAATGGACCATATATGTCAGTGTGAATGATTTATAAGACGTCTGTACACTTGTTAGCACCTAATTTCCTTATGTTTGTCTGTTTCCCCTTAATGCACTCAATGTAGACTTGAAAGTCTGCCAGATCTAAGGAGCTAAGAATTCCGTCATACACAAGTTTTTCAATTCTCTATTTAGTGATATGGCCTAATCGCTTGTGCCGTAAGGTGGTGGAATTCTCATTTAACTTTTACTTTGTACCACGTGAATTAGTATGCAGAATTTCATTACAAGAAGTAACGTTGTCAAGCATATAAATATTATCAATCAAAGAACTAGTACCAATGTGCTTTGAATCTTGAAATATACTAGCTTTATTATTTCCAAAAGAATAAGTGATTTGTGTTCAATATTGCATTCTTGACTTCATGATTTTATTCTTATTAGACACAAATCATCAACTAAATAGGGAGATTTAATGGATAAATTGTGCTTTTGTTAATCTTGTTTATTGTTCTTGTTTCTAATAAAAATATCTTTCTTGTAGGATTTGGAAACTTGTTCAAAGTGAGAACCAACCCCATTTGGTTTTTATCTTATAAAGAGGGAAAGGAGACAAATTCAGCGAAGGTAGATCGATCCAACCTTACACCGCGGATTTGGAATGAGCTACTGCTAAGAATATCATTATCGGATCGATCTTGCCTTTGTTAAGTTTGCCATTTGGTGTAAGAGTATATAGTTAGAGATTAGTTTTTGTTAGGGTTAGCTTTTATTTTTTTTCTTAGTTTTGGAGTTGTAAACTTCTCTTTCTCCCTTAGGTCTTTTCTCCCTCTTCATTTACTCCTTCATCTACTCACTTTGACTTACATTTTTAGTTTGAGAGAGAGAAGATAGTTAATTTGGTGAATACTTGGAAGATTTTATTGAAGCATTTTCTTCGAGTTTCTTGCATTTATGATGGTTCTCTCAAGTTGGTATTATCTCTCTCCCTCTAATTAATATTTATCTATAAATATTCTAGCTCAGTTTGTCACTAAAAGTTTATGACTAGGACAAAGAGTTTTATGACTAGGATGATTAACTTGCTCTGATTGGCTGACTTTTGATGACTGGACATGACTACACCCTTATTTTCAGCCTACCTCAACTCTTCTCCCCCAAACCCTTGTTCTGCCTCTCTCTCTCTCTCTCTGTACGACTTTAACCTACCCCTCTCTCTCTCTCCATCGGACCAACTCTTTTTCTCTCCCAAAGCTCTCACAGCCCACCCCCTCTCTCTATCGGACAACTCTTTTTTTCTCTCAAAGCTCTCATAGCCCTACTCTCTCTCTCTCTCTCTCTATCTCTCTCTCTCTCTCTCTCTTTCATGATGTTACACAAAGCAAAAGGACACCGATCAGGACCACAGACTCCAAGAATCATGCCCAGGACCACCGAACACATCGACTCTAAGAATCGTGCCCTGAACGGGTAAATTTTAATTAAGATTGGTTTAGTGTTTGTCGATTTGAACTTTAGATTGTTTCAAATTTTTACCAGATGTTTTGTTTTTCAGATTGATATTTAGTTTAATTTTTTTTTCTTTTGAAATCAGTGCAAAGTTGTTTGTTTTAATTTTTTTTTTTGTTTTGACATTGAATCACATTGTTGTTGGTGGTTCGCAAATGATAGCCTGCAAAGATTCATTAGTTTTATAGCTAAATGTTGTTCTGATTTGCTAGACAATTGAAAAAGAATAATGCTATGCTTCCCAAATTTTGAATCCCAATTGCTTCTCAAATGCTTTGTCAGTTGTTCCAAATATTGTGATAGGGATAGGTGGTAACGCATGATACAACTGACAAAGCAGTTAGAAACTAATTTGTAATTCTAAGTTTTGAAAACATATCATTATGTCACACCCATACCAAAAATTTCATAAGTTTTATCATGCATAATCCAATCTGTGAATTATCAATGTTATTTGATAATTGGTTTGAAGTGGACTATGGGTCAACGGTGAGGTGTCAGTAAGGACACGGGTAATTGGTAATTGAGATTTCATGGGCATGAGTAAATGACATTTATGTGATTTAAATATTATTTGACTTTTCTGTTATTTTATGAATAGTAAATTATACCTGTGTAGTATAATTTCTACAAATCCTGATACTATTATATATTATTTCATGAACTGTGGTGAGAACGTGAGTGTCACGTTATTTAAAGGTAGGTTGTGTAGAGGACGTGATTTGGATCGAAACGAGACTTAGTCGAAAACTATTGTAAATTTTAGTTTTCACTTGTAAAGGCATAAAATGGACGTGTGCGACGTTTCATGAGTTAATTAGAAGTTTTGAGAACTCATGGGGAGGTAAACGCGATTTCTAAAGAGTTTTTCTATAAATAGGTGAGGGTGAGAATTCATTTTCACAAACATTCAAAAATATCGTTAGAGAGGAGAGAGAAAAGGAAATTTGTTACCACGGGCTTTGCGACGTTGATCGGCGACCTTTCGTCCGTCAGATTTTTCCCAAATTCAAGATTTGAACTCATGGAGGTAAGATTTTCATTTTGATACCACTTGGGCCATGTTTGGAAAACTTTTGTAAAAATCTAATTTCTAGACTTGTAGGAATCACCTCAAATCTGAGATCCGACGTTTAATCGACCCTCTAGTTGATCCTTCAAAGTTTGAAGAGAATCACACGAGGTATGAAGTTCAAACTTGTGAAATATAGGAATATACATGTTTTAAATTTCGATGACAAAATTGTGATCCGGGCAAAATTCATGTGTTAATCTTAGGCACGTTAATTATGCAAGCGCTTAAATGTGAAAAGCATGTCTAAATTTACACGAGCACGTTGAGTTGTCTATGTGGGTCAAAGGGGGGCTTATACAAATTCATGCCAGAGTAAGCTTCTCAATATTTGAGAATTTTAGTAGCGACGGCTACTATGCATGGTTTAAGGCTTGGACTTGCCAGGGCACTTAGGGATATAATGGTTGTAGGCTTGGACTAGCCATTGACATCGCGATTTAAGGCTTGGACTTGTCGCTACCGGATGAACGCGTATTTTTCTCCCTAGAGACTATTGATATGATTTATGAGATTAAAGCATGTTTGTCTTATATTGCATATACTGGAACTTGTGCACTCAGCATATAGCTGAGCAGTGGAGATTTACTCCATTGCAGGTAAGAAGAAAGACAAGAAGAAGCGTGAGGAGTGAGGCCGTTGTGGAATGCAGGGGAATCACCTTGTTCATATTTTTGTTCTCTACCTTAAACTTATATAAGGATTAGGAATTTGTAATATGTTGTAATGGAACCTTGGGAATTAGTTGGTGGTATTGTAATCCTGTATTCAAACTCCCGTATTTATGTTTTAAACCGTAGTAATATCGTTGCGGTTGTGTTGGTTTTGGATCGGAAGAGTGTAGCTTGAAATTCTACAGAATACAAAGTATGCTGAGGCCGATCAGTCGACTGGTTTTTGACATAGTCGACTGGATCACTGTGTGTAACTCAACACTACTTTGATATGTTTGGGAATCAGTCGACTGGGTTGAGAAAAAAAGTCGACTGGATGGTGTCCCAGGACATAACTTTCTGTTAGAATGAAGTACTAGTCGACCGAATGGCTTCAGTCGACTGATGATTTTGGGCACCAGTCGACTGGACCAGGCTGTTGATCTTTTTAAACTTTCTGCTTTTGATGGTCAGTCGAATGGGTCCCCGATCAGTCGACTGAACCTCTGTTTTTCTTCAAATGTATTCGTTTGGGAAATGTTTCCAATTGGGCAAAACTTTCTATAACTCTGATTTCTGTAATGGATTTGACTTATGTTTTTCTGCTGCAATTTTCCTTCAATGGAACTGGATAAGCCTTGATGGCGTGCCACATGTCCTATTTTCGCGCGTAGTGGGATGGGTCGTGATATTTAGTGGTATCAGAGCTAGAGGTAACAAAACTTTGGGAACGTTCGACGATGAGTGGAGTGTTGAGTGAATTGTCACATTTTCTAGAATGCATCCATACATGGTAGAGATGTTTGATGCATATGTATGTTGTTTACATACATGATATTGTTCTTGTCATACATGTATAGTGTTTATGCATCGAGATTAACAGGTTGAATAATCATGGGTGACCGAGAATTATCACTGCATACCCGACGTATGAATGAAATGGCAAAAATGATGGGGAATATGGGAGATATGATCCGGAACATAGCAGAACAATTACCTCCAATGCCTACAATTGAAGTAGAACCAATAACTGTAATGCATGCACCTGAGAATAGAGGTATGAGATCAGTATCTGAACAATTTACTTGAAAGAAACCAATGGAATTCTATGGGACACTCGACCCAACGCTCGCAGAACATTGGATAACGGACATAGAACACATCTTTCGATCTATCCCGATGACCGATAGGGAGAAAATGGAAAATACAAGTGATGTACTGAAGGGTGAAGCCCAGAATTGGTGCGTAAATGTTATAGATCAAGGGGCACTGATTACTTGGGAGGGGTTCAAGGCGGAATTCAATCGCCGGTTCTTTTTGTGAGCCGGTTACAATGCAAAAAAGCGAGAGTCTGATAACCTCAAGCAAGGGGACATGACCGTAACTGAGTATACTTCTAAGTACAACGCTTTGTTGAGATTTGGAAAGGGTTCAGTGCCAGAGGAGGAAGATAGGGAAAGGAAATTCGAAGAGGGTTTAAGGAAAAATATTCTCTTGAGGGTATAAACCTATGAGCATTCGACTGTGGCATTAGTGCAATAAACGACGCTTACGACCGAGAGTGGAATGGAAAGATCGAAGCAAAATCAGTACGGTAAACGGGGAAATAAGAGTAGTGATAGGAACCAAGGTAAACCTTTCAAGAGGCCATTTCCAAGAGGCCCTGATTCTAGTTTCGGTGACTTCAGGAGGACGCCAAGTAACATACCATTGTGTTCACTTTGTAACCGACCACATTCAAGCTGATGTTTCATGACCAAACCCCAAAACAGGAACAAGGAGGGGGTAGTACTAATTCAACACCTGACATGATAGGGAAGTGTTATGACTGTGGAGTATTTGGACATCAAGCCAAGGATTGTCCGAGGAGGCATTCCCAGCAAGGAGCTAGTTCTATGGCTTCCAGTGGGTCGAAGCCAAGACAGTCTAATGATGGGGGACAAAAGATAGAGCAACTTCAAGGGAGAGCATACCAGATGAACCCAGGAGATACAGCTGCTTCAGAGACAGTAGTCTCAGGTATGGTGCTTATATGTTCGCACTTGCATACTTGTTGACTCAGGATCTACGCATTCATTTGTATCGCATGACTTTGTTGAACATTGAATGTTAATTAGGCACTGCTAGAATATGAATTATCTGTTGTTGTACCACTTAGCAAATCAATAACAATGTCAACGATATACAAGAATTGTGAGATTCAACTAGGTGAGAAGTTGATGACCGTAGACCTTATACCGATTGGTGTGAACCAATTTGATGTGATTGATTCGAGATGAAAAGTGCATATTCATAACGTATTACATAGTCCTTTATGCATACTTTTATCCCCAAGTCCTTAGATTTAGGTATATTCTAATAGCAATGTTCTTTTTATTGTGTTAATGCTAAAATATATGTTTTTGCATTGTTTTATAGGTATTAGGATGTAAATCACTGAAGTGGAGCTAAAGAAAAGTGATTCTGGTGGATAGAACAACGGAAGCAGCTGAGAAAACGCCAATTTTGACAATGAATACTTTAGATTTGGAATATTTTCCCAATGATATGAAATATAGATCTTTGAGTTATGGTCGCGTAGCCACAAACAAGAGGTCAATCCGAGGTCGGAGTGAAAAGTTATGGCCATTCTCCCATCGGTGCGCAAAGCTGTCAAAATCAGAGAGTTCAAGCCCTTGAGGAGAGTTCAATCGATCGAACCTTTGATCGATCGAGCTTACGATCGATCGAACTAAGCTCGATCGATCGAACTTTATATTCATCCAAAAGTTGCGTAAACTCTGTAGGAACCCTATACATAAGTCGTTTTGATGCCAGACGAAGGGAGGACGCTCCAGAACGCAGAAAACAACAGTTTAGGGTAGTTTTAGGGTTAGATTAGGAGTAAGTTAGGTTAGATTCATGTTATTTTTCCTCTTTTCCATTGATTTATTGAAGATTATTGAAGATTCAACTTTATTTCAAGTTATTTACAAGTTTATTTCATATTATTTACAGGTTTCCCTTATCCTTTTTCTCTATTTGATTGTTATTAGTTTATATGCTATGATTACTTTAGGTTACTGTTTCTGCACTAGTTTTATTAGATTTTCGTAGTTTAGACTTTGGGAATATGTGATGAAATATTGATTCCCAACCTCTGCCATGCAATCTTTAGAAACCTTGGGCTCGATCAATCGAAGGCATTTCGATCGATCGAACCAGAGCCATAGTCAAGCGATCGAAGACATTTCGATCGATTGAAGGATGATGCTGTCCGATCGATCGAGAGCTCTTCGATCGATCGAACTTGCTAATTTTTGAGATGATTCTTTTAAGTATTCCATGACTTTTTGTTTTAGAAATCTGTCATCAAATTGTCCCAATAAGCTCAGTTTGTCACAACAGTTTTTAGAACTTAAAGCCTTAAGGCTATTTTCTTCAATGAGTTTTGAAAACCACTTTGAATGCTAACACCATTTAGAGTGCAAGTAATAACCATTGTTTCAAACCGTCTTCTAAGTATTTTAAATCACTTATGATGATGTAGTCCCGGTCATGATAGGGCTATTGATTCTTTATCTTTAGAAAAATACGGAATATTGAAGAGGAATGAACTCCATAGAACGTTAATGAATTTGCATGGTAGATGGTTAGGATCAATGTGGATTCACGTATTTCCAACACCTTTAGTTTATCTGTTTTATTAGTTATGTTTCTTTATGCTTTAGTTTATTATTTAGTTTAATTTAATTAATCAGGATTCGTTAGAACCTCCATCCGTATATTCATCTTTTTCATTTTCTTTAGGTTATAACTTAGTAGACATTCTCCCTATTCCTTCCCTGTGGGATCGACCTGGACTTCCAGTACTATATTACTTGCACGATCACCTACACTTGGGTGTTGCATAAGAGCGCACAACTTTTAGTCATGTCAAGTTTTTGGCGCCGTTGCCGGGGAAGGCAACTAGGTTAGGATTTTACTAAGTTATTTCCAATTTTTTCTTACTTTAAAAAAAATATTTAAGAAAAAAAAATAATAATAATAAAAACTTTAGACTTTTTCTCTCACAAGTAAATAAATAAAAAGTTTATTGTTTAAAAATTTTGGATAAACATGTCTTATCCATGTTGCCCTCCATACAACACAAACATCATGAATAGGTACACACTTGAAAATCAAAATAGTTATCCCCCGAGTTGGCAAGCACCCACATATGACGCAGATTATCAACATGAGTGCTATTAACCACCACAATGGGAAAACAATAGTGGTAGTCCCCCGTATTATCAAACGTATCAAGATCCTCTACATAAAGAGTTTTATCAATCGCAATGGGGATATAACTAAAATGATAATGTAGGATATAGTAGTAGTTCCCATGATTACCAAATGTACCAAGACTTTCCCTTTGGCGAGTCTTGTCCACAAACACAATGGGATGGGAATTACTACCAACAACAATGGAGTGAAACTTCATATTGTAATAATGAGGAGAATGACCAAGTTGAGGATAATGGTATGTTAAAATTGCTGCTTAGTGAAATGAAAAGGCTAGATAGTGCACTAGATAAATTAGAAACCATATATCAACAAGCATATGCTAGCCAACCTTTAGAAGACTATACCAATCCTTCAACATTACAACTCGAATTTCAAGACACTAACAATGGAATGGAAATAGAGGACTATGACGGGTTTATACCGAATGAGGTTAACAACTCGCTTGAGAAAGTGATAACCCAACAAGAACTCCAAAACCAAACCATTAAGCATGAAGTTGTAGAATCATCTCCTCCTCAATACACAACCCCAGATATCAACTCCTTCACTGCCTGGATAAATTTGCATAGTCTCTTGGTCCAAAGTACTTCAATAGATGACACATATAGTGAGGAGAGTTATGAGGATGAGAATAAGGTTTTAAAAGATGATGAGAGTTTAGGTGATTGCACGCAATTAGGAAAGGATGAGTCCCCTGTTGACTCTACCCCTACCTTTGATAGTGACCCTAGGGAGGATGTTATTGAAATTTCTAAATTCGATTTAGATTCATCTAATATTCATGAACCCTCACATCTTTCGGCCGAAGAAGTGGTGTCACCAAGTTGCCCATCACCTATCCTCTCTATTAATCAAAGCTCACATCTCGAATGTGAAAGTCATGTGTACCCCACTAAAGAACAAATAGAATGTGTTGTGGAAGAGGATGATAAGGATTCTAGAAAATATTCTTTACATAATTTTAATTTTCAAAATTCGTTGAGAGAGGACTTAGAAACTTTCGGGCCCACATTTGATGATCTTAAACTTCAACAAGAAGCTAGTAATCTTCTATACTTCTTAGACTTCTTGACTGATAATGACATAGAGGCCCAAATAGATAGCTTCATCCAAGTCCAGTCCAAATCAATGTACATAGAACAGAAATCCAATTCCTATGATCAAATCTCCATAGATTCTGTTCTAGAATAAGAGGAGGGTAGTAAAGCTTCATTAGAACATCACTTAGACCCTGCTCCTTTTATTGAACCATGGCCTCCGCCTGTTTTTGATAATATAAAAATAGAGGCTGTTATAGAAAATACCAACACCAAAGATCTTTCCTTGAGTATAATTCCTAAAAAGTGTGGTATTTCTCTTATAACTATCCCCAACAAATTTGACAGCCATAGGTTTTGCATAATCTCCTCTGACCTTGAGCCTGACATTAGTTGGGGGGAGTTGCATTTTTATGAGGATCTCAAAAGTCTTCTCATTGTTAAATTATTTCACTGGGAAGATCCTCAAAAATTTCGGTTATTGATTTATGATAATAATCTTGATTAACTGAATTTATTTACTGAGTAGTTGTATTATATTATCTATTTTTCATTGTTGCTACTAATGATTTTGCAGGTAACTTAAAAATTTTTTGGATATTAATGCCTTGAGGTAACATCCTTCCTTCTCTCGCTTTACTTTACATGTTCATATGCTTAGTTTAGAACATTGAGGACAATGTTTAGTTTTAGTTGGGGGGAGTGAGTCATTGCATGCCTCATTTATTTCTTTTTATGCTTTCGTGTCAATACACCTGCTTAGCAACATGCAACTTAAACTTAGTAAATTAAAATTGTCAAAAATTTTAATTTTATTTTTAAAGATAATAAGATGGTTCTTGTATTTCCCTCATAGTTAATGTAGTTAGTTATGATGCGTTAGTGTTACTTTTCTGTATGTTATTAGTATGCGATACACTATAGTAGTTTCTTTACTATCTTAGTTATAGTATATTTTATGCCTTTTAATCTTCAAATAACTTTGAGCACGTTGTGACAACTTTGTACATAGCTAAAATGGATTAGTAAGCATAGCTTAGGTGTCTTGAGAGACTGTAGTGGAGACTAATAACCCAAGTGAGCTTTTGTGCCTTTCTTTGTTTTTGAGGGTTTTATAAATTACTCTTATTTTTTGAAAAGCGTTGTAACTCGTTGTAAGTCTCATTTTTCTTCTTCGTTTTGACTGATCACTAGGAGAGAACGTTCAGGATTTACCAACTTTAGAGCTCTTGAATTTACTAAAATGAATAATCCTATGAACTTAGAAGATGATTTAGGTCATCTTTTGACCTTACATGCATAATACAATCTTGGCCTACCTTTATTCTATTCCTTTACTTCACCTATTGAGCATTATCATATTTACCTTGTCTACACAATCCTAAAGTCAATACCTAACTCGAAATTAGAGTTCAAGCCTCAGTTCTTTATTTAGGAGTGATTGGGATGTGTTGCATTGACAAAAAAATTGTTAGTGTGAATAAGGGAAAGTTGGTAAAAAGAAAAAAAAAGAAAAAGAAAAGAAAAGAAAAAAAAATGCCAATGGTTGTTTTAAAAGAAATAAAATAATAATAAAAAGAAGAGTGTGGAAAAAAGAAAAGAAAAAAAAAGAGAAGAAGAAGAGAGAGATTGGAGATGTGGGGAAGTTTAAAAAGTTGTAGTAGACATTCCAATCACATCCTTGTTCCAATTGAATATCACGAGCCTCTTTCTTCTTAACCTAACACCTATTTTTCAAAGTCTTAATGATTCTAGGTAAATTGGATATGAAGTTAAGGTAATGAGAGAGTTCTCCACGGTATCTCGCTCTTCTAGTGAAAAATATCCTTTCATGAGACTTTATGCACTTATTTAGATATGAGAAGCATTATATTCCATTCATATTTGCTCTTTATAGCTTCCATATCATGAGTGATAATTATTATACCTAATTCGGAGTGATTTCATCTTGAGAGTGTAATCCCGGTGAGAGTTGAGTCAAAATGAATGTCTTGATAGTATCTTAGGTTATGCGAGCTTTGAAATTGAAGTTTTGTATTTTGGTTGTCCATTCACACACGCACTTGAAGATTAATAGGTATGGAACATTCTAATGACTTTGATAGTAGATTAACTGTAATGTGTGTGTTGCATGACTATGGCATACTAGAGAGTTTCATGAGATTGTTGAGCTTAACTATATTGCTAAATGAGAGAAAAATTTCTTGAAAACATTTAAACTAGAACCATTACCATAAACATGAATTTTATGGGTAAATTCACTGCAAACCCTCACGAGACAACACTCGTCCACTAGGGAGAACCTAGGGGTTTAAAGGCTTGTTGCATAGGCTAAATGCAATCGCGATTCCTGCGAAAGTGAGTTAGGATTTTTACTTTCTTTTGCTTTCTTTTGTTTTTAATTTTTAGAGTTAAATAAGCACTATTGTAGTTCGCTTCATTGCTAGGGACTAGCAACGAGCTAGTTGGAGGGTGTGATTCCAGGTGAAAAGTGCATATTCATAACGTATTACATGGTCCTTTATGCATACTTTTATCCCCAAGTCCCTAGATTTAGGTATATTCTAATAGCAATGTTCTTTTTATTGTGTTAATGCTAAAATATATGTTTTTGCATTATTTTATAGGTATTAGGATGTAAATCAATGAAGTGGAGCTAAAGAAAAGTGATTCTGGTGGATAGAACAACGGAAGTAGCTGAGAAAACGCCAATTTTGACAATAAATACTTCAGATTTGGAATATTTTGCCAAATATATGAAATGTAGATCTTTGAGTTACGGTCGCGTGGCCACAAACAAGAGGTCAATCCGAGGTCAGAGTGAAAAGTTATGGCCATTCTCCCATCGGTGCACAAAGCTGACAAAATCAGAGAGTTCAAGCCCTTAAGCAGAGTTCAATCAATCGAACCTTCGATCGATCGAACTAAGCTCGATCGATCAAACTTTATATTCATCCAAACGTTTGCGTAAACTCTGCAAGAACCCTATATATAAGTCGTTTTGACGCCAGACGAAGGGAGGACGCTCCAGAACGCAGAAAACAGCAGTTTAGGGTAGTTTTAGGGTTAGATTAGGAGTAGGCTAGGTTAGATTCATGTTATTTTTCCTCTTTTTCATTAATTTATTGAAGATTATTGAAGATTCAACTTTATTTCAAGTTATTTACAAGTTTATTTTAGATTATTTACAGGTTTCCCTTATCCTTTTTCTCTATTTGATTGTTATTAGTTTATATGCTATGATTACTTTAGGTTACTGTTTCTGCACTAGTTTTATTATGTTTTTGTAGTTTAGACTTTGGGAATATGTGATGAAATATTGATTCCCAACCTCTGCCTTGCAATCTTTAGAAACCTTGGGCTCGATCGATCGAAGGTATTTCGATCGATCGAACCAGAGCCATAGTCAAGCGATCGAAGGCATTTCGATCGATTGAAGGATGATGCTGTCCGATCGATCGAAAGCGCTTCGATCGATCGAACTTTCTAATTCCTGAGATGATTCTTTTAAGTATTCCATGACTTTCTGTTTTAGAAATCTGTCATCAAATTGTCCCAATAAGCTCAGTTTGTCACAACAGTTTTTAGAACTTAAAGCCTTAAGGCTATTTTCTTCAATGAGTTTTGAAAACCACTTTGAATGCTAACACCATTTAGAGTGCAAGTAATAACCATTGTTTTAAACCGTCTTCTAAGTATTTTAAATCACTTATGATGATGTAGTCCCGGTCATGAAAGGGCTATTGATTCTTTATCTTTAGAAAAATACGGAATACTGAAGAGGAATGAACTCCATAGAACGTTAATGAATTTGCATGGTAGATGGTTAGGATCAATGTGGATTCACGTATTTCCAACACCTTTAGTTTATCTGTTTAATTAGTTATGTTTCTTTATGCTTTAGTTTATTATTTAGTTTAATTTAATTAATTAGGATTCGTTAAAACCTCCATCCGTATATTCATCTTTTTCATTTTCTTTAGGTTATAACTTAGTAGACATTCTCCCTATTCCTTCCCCATGGGATCGACCTGGACTTCCAGTACTATATTACTTGCACGATCACCTACACTTGGGTGTTTTACAAGAGCGCACAACTTTTTAGTCGTGTCAGTGATATTAGGAATGGATTGGTTAACACTTAACCAAGCTACCAAAGATTGTGAACAGAAATAAGTTAATCTTCGATCACCGGTACATGGAAGTTTTTGTTTCCAATGGAGTGGGGTCACACCGCCACCGTATTTGATTTTGGCTATCCGAGCGGGTAAGTTGTTGAGAAAGGGATGTCAAGGATTCCTATGTTCAGTGAATGATGTCTCAGCTACTGAATCAAGAGTAGAAGACATTCTGATAATGCGGGAATATTCAGATGTATTCCTTGATGACTTGCCAGACGTATTGATCGAGAGGGAAATTGAATTCACCATTGAGGTTATGCTAGACACAAGACCTGTATTCAAGGCACCATATAGAATGGCGCCTGTAGAATTGATGGAATTAAAAGTTCAACTACAAGAACTACTTGACAAAGGTTTCATTCGACCTAGTATATCACTGTGAGGAGCTCCAGTGTTGTTTGTAAAGAAGAAAGATGGTTCAATGAGAATGTGTGTAGACTATCGAGAGGTAAACAAGTTGACAATCAAGAACAAGTATCCATTACCTAGAATTGATAATTTATTTGATCAACTTCATGGGGCACAAGTATTTTCCAAAATGGATTTGAGATTGGGCTATCACTAGTTGAAAGTAAAGGCTGAAGATGTTGAGAAAATAGCTTTCAGAATGCGTTACGGACACTACGAGTTCTTAGTCATGCTGTTTGGAGTTACTAATGCACTAGCTGCGTTCATGGATCTTATGAATCGAATATTCAAGGATTACTTAGATGACTTTGTGATTGTATTCATCGATGACATTCTTATCTACTCGTCGAGTGAGATAGAACACGAGAACCACTTGAGATTAATACTTCAGAGACTGCAAGAGAAACAATTATTTGGGAAATTTAAGAAGTGTGCATTTTGGCTACCTAGCATTACTTTTCTTGGTCACGTGATTGACAAGATTGGAGTTTCAATTGATCCTCACAAAGTGGAGGCAGTATCTAATTGGCAGAGACCAACTTCAGTGTCAGAAATTTAGAGTTTCTTAGGTTTAGCTGGATACTACCGCAGATTCATAGAAAATTTCTCAAAGATATCATTACCAATGACAAAGCTAATGAAAAAGGGCATTACATT
The DNA here is from genome assembly GCA_033977485.1 of Hydrangea macrophylla. Classification (NCBI taxonomy): domain Eukaryota; kingdom Viridiplantae; phylum Streptophyta; class Magnoliopsida; order Cornales; family Hydrangeaceae; genus Hydrangea; species Hydrangea macrophylla. The sequence goes on from CM066987.1 coordinate 104,607,008, forward strand.
TGAATGGAGTTCAGAGTGTAAAGACAGTTCTCAAGAGTTGAAGTCGCGGTTGACAAGAGTGCCTATCTTAACAATACCATCCGGGATGGAAAGATTTGTGATTTATAGCAATGCATCGCATCAGGGTTTGGGGTGTGTACTTATGCAAGGGGGTAAAGTAATTTCCTATGCTTCTAGATAGTTGAAGACACACAAGGTTAACTATTTGACTCACGACCTTGAATTGGCCGCAGTGATCTATGCTGTGAAGATTTGGAGACACTACCTGTACGGGGAAAAATGTGAGATCTTCACGGACCAAAAGAGTTTGAAATACATCTTCACCCAACGGGACTTGAACATGAGACAACGAAGATGGTTGGAGTTGATGAAGGATTACGATCTTTCGATTGAATATCATCCAAAAAAGGCTAATGTAGTAACCGATGCATTAAGCCGGATGATGCCAAGGAACTTAGTCGATGAGCTAACACAACAAAAATAATTGGTAAAAGAAATGGAATGCTTAGAGTTGGATGTGATTCCAGAGACTAGTGGTGGCTTAATGATGGCAATCATAGCGCACCCAGATATTATTGATGAGATCAAGAGGGAACAGTTTCATGATGTCTACCTGTGCAAAATGAGAGATGAGATACCTTTGAGAAAATGACCTAATTTTGTATTGGAACAAGGAACCCTGAAACTTGGGAATTGGTTATGTGTACGAATGTGAAGGACTTGAAAGAGAGGATTCTAGAGGAAGCACATAACATTAGATATTCAGTTCATTCAGAAAGCAATAAAATGTATCAGAACTTGCGAGAAAACTTTTGGTAGAAGGATATGAAGCGTGAAATTGCTAAGTATGTTTCTGAGTGTTCAGTATGTTAGCAAGTAAAGGCAGAAAGACAAGTACCTGTAGGGTTACTACAACCATTACCAGTGTCAGAATTGAAGTGGGATGAGATCACTATGGATTTTATTTCAGGATTTCCACGATCGCCTAACAAGAATGATAAAAGTTGGGTCATAGTTGATCGATTAATAAAGTCAGCTCATTTTTTACCAATCAAGACAACTAAGTTGTCCCAGTTAGCAGAATTGTATGTGAAAGAGATTATAAGACTACATGGAGTTCCATCTGTCATAGTATCAGATTGCGCTAGTAGTTTTACGTGGAGGTTTTGGAGAAGTTTACAAGAAGCTATGGGTACGAAGTTGAGTTTTAGTACCGCATTTCATCCTCAGATCGACGGACAGTCAGAGCGAATGATTCAGACTCTGGAAGATATGCTTAGACTTTGTGTACTAGATTTTGGAAATGATTGGGAGAAGCATCTACCATTAATAGAATTCGCTTACAATAACGGGTTTCAGTCAAGTATTGGAATGGCACCGTATGAAACCTTGTATGGGCGTAAGTGTCGATCACCGATTTGTTGGACCGAAGTTGGAGAAAGAAAGTTACTAAGACCTGAGTTAACACAGGTGACTACTGAGAAGGTAAAGCTGATCCAAGAGCGACTCAAGACAGCTTAGAGCCGATATAAGAGCTATGCGGACTTTAAGTGACGACCGCTAATATTTGAAGTGAGAGATTTTGTATACTTGAGAGTATCGCCTTCGAAAGACATTGTTCGATTCAGAAAGAGAGGAAAGCTTAACCCGAGATTTATAGGACCTCTTGAGATCCTAAGAGAATAGGACCAGTGGCTTACCGACTGGCCTTGTCGTCAGAGTTGGAACATGTGCATAATGTATTTCATATATCGATGTTGAGACGATGTATGTTAGATACAAACAAGATCATGGTACCAGAACCATTACAAATTCAAGAAGATTTGAGTTACATAGAACATCCAGTAGAGATAATAGACCGAAAGGAGCAAGTCTTGAGAACTAAGACAATTCCGATGGTGAAAGTACTATGGCACAGTCACACAGTTGAAGAGGCTACATGGGAAAGTGAGGAAGAAATGAAGAATAAGTATCCGCACTGTTCGATGTATGAGGTATAAGTTTGGGGACAAACTTCCTTTTTGGAGGGTAGAGTTGCCACACCCGTACCAAAAATTTCATAAGTTTTATCATGCATAATCCAATCTGTGAATTATCAATGTTATTTGATAATTAGTTTGAAGTTGACTATGGGTCAACAATGAGGTGTCAGTAAAGACACGGGTAATTGGTAATCGAGATTTCATGGGCATGAGTCAATGACATTTATGTGATTTAAATGTTATTTGACTTTTCTGTTATTTTATGAATAGTAAATTATACCTGTGTAGTATAATTTCTAGAAATCCTGATACTGTTAGATATTATTTCTTGAACTGTGGTGAGAACGTGAGTTCCAAGTTATACAAAAGGTAGGCTGTGTAGAAATTCCATAGAATTTAGTTTTCAGACGTGATTTTGGATCCAAACGAGACTTAGTCGAAAACTTTTGTAAATTTTAGTTTTCACTTTTAAAGGCATAAAATAGATGTGTGCGACATTTCATGAGTTAATTAGAAGTTTTGAGAACTCCTGGGGAGGTAAACGCGATTTTCGAAGAGTTTTTCTATAAATAGGTGAGGGTGAGATTTCATTTTCACAAACATTCAAAAATATCGTTAGAGAGGAGAGAGAAAAGGAGATTTGTTGCCATGGGCTTTGCGACGACGATCGGCGACCTTTTGTCCGTCAGATTTTTCCCAAATTTGAGATTTGAACTTGTGGAGGTAAGATCTTCATTTTGATACCACTTAGGTCATGTTTGGAAAACTTTTGTAAAAATCTAATTTCTAGACTCTTGGGGAAAACCGTTGTAAACTTGTAGGAATCACCTCAAATCTGAGATCCAACGTTTAATCGGCCCTCTAGTCGAACCTTCAAAGTTTGAAGAGAATCGCACGAGGTATGAAGTTCCAACTTGTGAAATATAGGAATATACATGTTTTAAATTTCGATGATGAAATTGTGATCCGGGCAAAATTCATGTGTTAATCTTAGGCACGTTAATTATGCACGCGCTTAAATGTGAAAAGTATGTCTAAATTTACGCGAGCACATTGAGTTGTCTATGTGGGTCAAAGGGGGGGCTTATACAAATTCATGCCGGAGTAAGCTTGTCGATGTTTGAGAATGTTAGAAGCGATGGCTACTGTGCATGGTTTAAGGCTTGGACTTGCCAGGGCACTTGGGGATGTAATGGTTGTAGGCTTGGACTAGCCATTGACATCGTGGTTTAAGGCTTGGACTTGCCGCTACTGGATGAAGGCGTATTTTTCTCCCTAGAGACTATTGATATGATTTATGAGATTAAAGCATGTTTTGTCTTATATTGCATATGCTGGAACTTGTGCACTCAGCATATAGCTGAGCAGTGGAGATTTACTCCATTGTAGGTAAGAAGAAAGACAAGAAGAAGTGTTAGGAGTGAGGCCATTGTGGAACGCCGGGGAATCACCTTGTTCATATTTTTGTTCTCTTCCTTAAACGTGTATAAGGATTAGGAATTTGTAATATGTTGTAATGGAACCTTAGGAATTAGTTGCTGGTACTGTAATCCTGTATTCAAACTCCTGTATTTATGTTTTAAACCATAGTAATATCGTTGTGATTATGTTGGTTTTAAATTGGAAGAGTGTAGCTTGAAATTCTGCAGAATACATAGTATGCTAAGGCCGATCAGTCGACTGACTCAGTCGACTAGACCACTGTGTGTAACTCAACACTGCTTTGATATGTTTGTGAATCAGTCAACTGGGTTGAGAAAAACAGTCGACTGGATGGGGTCCCAGGACATGACTTTCTGTTAGAATGAAGTACTAGTCGACCGGATGGCTTCAGTTGACTGATAATTTTGGGCACCAGTCGACCGGATGGCTTCAGTTGACTGATAATTTTGGGCACCAGTCGACTGGACCAGGCTGTTGATCTTTTTAAACTTACTGCTTTTGATGGTCAGTCAATTGGGTCCCTGATCAGTCGATTGTACCTCTATTTTTCTTCAAATGTATTCATTTGGTAAATGTTTCCAATTAAGAAAAACTTTCTATAACTCTGATTTCTGTAATGGATTTGACTCATGTTTTTCCGCTGCAATTTTACTTTAATGGAACTGGATAAGCCTTGATAGCGTGCCATATGTCCTATTTCCGCGCGTAGCGGGATGGGTCGTGACACATTATTCATTGAAAAATTGAACATTATGACAAATTATTTTCTAGAATTGTAATGCCCATTCTATCTTTAGTATCAACACCCTATATGCTATACTAATTTTTTGTTTTTCTTTCATTTTGAAGGCTGTAGCTTTGGGGGTTCTCTTATGTTATAATAATTCCATGTACAAGTACTTCCTCAATTTCATCAGGACATAAGTTTAACCTTCAATATTAGGTCTCTTAATTTATTAGGAGGTATGATAGAAATTGTTAGTATGGCAGAAACAATTTTTGTGATGTTCTATTTTTCTTCTTTGGTTGCTTTAGAAATTCATCCAATTTCGGAAGGTTATATAATTTTTACTAAATGGTGGCAGAATTGTTTCGATAGGTGGCTGGATTTTTGGGCCATTGTTTTTAAAATGCCACAATTATTAAAGAAAAACAACAAGGTCTATGCATTTGGTTCATGATTGATGATAGCCTTTAGTTGTTTGTGTGGTCAAATGATGTTTTAAATAGGGGTGCACAAAATACCCAAGACCCGTAAAATTGACCCGACCTGACCCGAATGGTTCGGTTCGGCTCGGTTCGGGTCTATGAATGTATCAAGTCGGGTCTGGTTCGGGTCTGATTAAATGGCGCTATTTCGGGTTGGTTCGGGTCTGGAGTTCGGGTAACCGAACCAGACCCAAGAACCACATGATCCCTATTTTTTGTTTCCCTTGGGCTGAATCAAAAACCCTTATTTCCTCTGTCTCTCTCCCTCCCTCCCTCTCTCTCTCTCTCTCTCTGCGCACTAGACCCAAATACGATTGCTAGTTTACATCGAAGCTTCGTAGTTCGTAATTTGTACGATCGCTGGTTTACATCGAATACAATCGTTGGTTCTTCATCGAAGAGGTTCCTACGATTGAAGGCAATTGTTGGTTCTTCATCGAAGAGGTCCATATGATATATGTATTATGTATTGAAGATCTTTGTCTATATATGTACATAGATGTATTTGTATTCGGTTTTTATTCTAAAATTGGGTTTTGAAACCCTTATGTATATATATGTATATAGATGTATCTCTATATAAATATATATATATATGTATATAGATGTATACGTATATAGATGTAGATGCAACTGTTCATATAATCTCTTTATTTTCTATATACACATATAGATGTATGTGTATTGGTTCATATGCATATAGATGTTCTGTAATTAGGTTTTTTTATTATTCTGAAATTGGGTTTTTTCTTGATTCCTTGCAGTAAGTTAGTTTATTAGATTAATTTTGGTGTTGTTGATATTGGGTTTTTTTATTCTGAAATTGGGCTTCTCTCTTACATTAGTTTTAATACTACATTTAATTTCCTTTTTTTGGCTTTCCCCTTTAGATGATATATCCCCTTTATTTTGCTTTCCCGTTCAATATATCCCAAAATGTGCGTTCCCCCCAATTATCTATCCCTAAAATCTATCTCCTAATTCTCCCCGACTCATGTTTGAATATTTTCGAAATTCCTTTATTTTCTTTCCCCTTAATGATATACTTATGGTGGAATTGATTTTATTTTATTTCTAATGGAATATCTTTGAGTAGTAATTTCAGGTTATTACTGTGCAATTATTTTTGCAGCAATTTGATTTGAAATATTTTCCAAATTGCACTTTCCCTATTTCTTCTCTCTATATTGATATATCCCTTTTATTTCACTTTCCCCCCAATTATCTATTCGTAAAATCTCTCTTAATTATCTCACTTATTGTTATCTCCATTATCTTTCCTATCTTTCCTGGGATTGCCTAACATCTCTGAGACACACACACACACACATACACACACACACACTTTCTCTCTCTCTCTCTCTCTCTCTCTCTCTCTCTCTCTCTCTCTCTCTCTCTCTCTCTCAATGTAATTGATTTTTACAATCAATTGGGAAGGTGCATTCATGTGGATACAAACATGTTAGGATGATGAAGAGAATGCATGGTTGGATTCCCATAGAAAGCAAAGGATCATCCAGAAAATGAAAAGCTCGTTAAACTATTATTGTTATGTTGTTTATATTGCTATCATAATGTATTTGATTTGACATGAATCTTATTATTGTAATTATGTTTGGCAAATGATCATATATCCCGAAAATGAAAAGCCCATAAAACTCTTTATTGGCTTTTTCCAAACATTTATGCGAAGCTTATAATTTTCTTATTCGATATTTTAAGGTGATACATATTGAACAAGGCATCAATTGCTCATCTCTGTATTTGAATTTTTATCAGGCACCTTTTTTTGGGTATAGTTCCCTCGAGCACGGGCACTGGCACTGGCACTACCAACATCTTAGGGCTTGGATTTGGGTATTTGGATTTCTTTCAATTCCGTTTTATTACGTTTGGTGTCTGGTGGATCTAAGCTGGGTGAGTTTTTCATTACTAATGACAATTGCAATTTTTTATAATAGACTTTTGTTTATGAGAAGAATGCAATTTAATGCAATTCCATAGTTGCATACTAACACTTCCATAGTTGCAGACTCACTTAACCTATTCCATAGTTTTGAGTTTGTTTGAAGACCAACGCTGAAAAGGCTATGAATCATACTAGCCGCTTATTATATAGCTTTGGCGTTGCTTCTCCACTTCCACCACTGTTCAAGCCATTCATATACAAACTCGTCTAATTTTGGTTTGTTTAGATTCTGATAAATGGGTTTTGGGTAGGAGATGCATAATACCAGCTGTTTGAATCACTAGATATATAGTTTGATGATGTTTTCCTTTTTCAAATATATTGATATTGGTTTTCATTCATTTGCTTGAATCATTAGATATATATAAACATGCAGGTTTGGCAGCTTACATACTATATATAAACACGCTTTCAGATTTGTTACTTCTTTTTATTTTTGTTATAATTTTACAGAGATTTTGGGTTTTCAATTTAATTGGTTTGCAAAATGGTTCTCACTATTTAGGGCTTTGAATACCTGGGATTTTCAATGTTTTGGGGTTTTCAATTTCAATGGTTTGCTGCCATATTTCAATTTCAATGGTTTACGGATCATGAATTGGGAGGTCTTAATTCATTTGGGGAGGTAAGGATCAAAGAATTCCCCCTCTTCCACACACCCCCCCTCTATATCCTTCATGGCTTCGCTTTTTTATTTATGTTGGATATTTGTCTACTTTCCGTTGATTTACAAGGGAAGAATAGCAAATTTTAATCTCTTTCATCGTGTTGTGAGAGAATAGCGATTAAAAAAATGAGGTGGTAGAAGACATTGAGAATTGGGGGTGTGGAAAATGTGAAAGACATTGAGAAGTGGAAGAAGAAAAGGAAACTTTGAATATTTGCGGAGTTGTGTTGAGGCGTGCTCCTTTTTGAGTAGTTTAAACTTAAACTTATCAGAAACACTTTCAAATTTCAATTCCTAGCAAAAACAAAGCTACACTTTTAACCCTTATGTCTACATTTATTTATTTGCCTTTGATATATCTATTTTTTGTTTTTTTTTTCGAGAAAGCCTTTGATATATCAATTGTGAAATCATTCTATTGTGTTTTTTTGCTGACTTTTTAAAAAAAAAAAATTATCTTGTATTTATGAAGATTGTTCTTCGAGATTATTCCATGTCTATGGTGAAGTTTTTACTCGAGATTATACAATATTAATTGTGTTAAGAGTGTAATGAAGTTAGATACTTGTAGAATGCACATGGTAACTTCAAAGAAAAGAAAGGTAAAAAAAGAAGACTATTGGGTTTCGAGCTTAGAGTATGTGTATGTCTAATATTATGGGCTCTGTTTGTTCAACAATTTTTACGACTCAGTTTGGACTTAAAATCCCATTTTTTTTAAGGGTAGTGCCCTCGGGCACGGGCAATACACTAGTACTTTTATATCCATGAGTAGCTAGATAGTGTAGGATCATAAACCCATCATTGGACCCACTTGAGCTCCAATGTAGGATTTTTATGCTTTGTGATATTTCTATGGTTCATGTGTGTAAGATTTGAATCTCTAAGACTTCACTTATTATGTCTAGCATCTAAAGTTGTTAAATCTTTGATTTCAAATCCCTCATGTATTTCATGAAAGCTCCTATCAAACATTGTAAGTTGACAACCACATATTTGATAGTTTGCCTAAATGAAATCCTCTACCCTAGAAATTACCACAAACATTGAATTCATTTGTTTTTTGGTCCAAGGTGGGGGAATACTCCCCAACCTCGATTGCTCCATTTGCAAAACCCCCAATCTACTTACAACTTGTCTTTATTTAAAGTTCACTTTTCATTTCATAATTAGTCATTGTAGTATAAATAGTTGTTAATTGAAAAAATTCAACCCAAAGTCGAAAAGATATAGTTTTCTTTCTTAGTTTGTTAATTTCTCATCGCATTGTAATTGGTCTCTAAACTTCCCAAATGTTGTTCTTGTATCAATCCTTGTGAACTCGATACCCTACTTTCCAATACTACATTTTTAATAGAGTTAATAAAAATACTTGATTTTCACGTAATCAACAAGCATAACAAGATTTGTTTAAATTAGAAATAGAAATTAAATTCTGTCTAAAAGACGGTGCAGCAAAAGTCTCAATCAAATCCAAATCACTCCAATATTTAATAATAATCTAAATTTCCTATAGCTTTCACTGGAAATTTCTTGCCATCGCCCACAAAGATGAATCGTTCAGTGTCAGTTAGCAGCTGTCTCCACAGGCAACCCTACATAGACATACTTATGTGAGTAGTAGCACCAGAATCTACCCACCAAATATCTGTAGGTACATAAGCTAAATTAAATTCAGAATAAACCAAAGCAAGAAGCATACCCTTCTTTGCATGTCAAGTGGCGTATTTGGGACAGTCTCTCTTCATGTGGCCTCTCTTCTTGCAGAAATAACAAAGGAATTCCTCATTTTTCTTCTTTAGTTTCTTCTGTTGAGGTGTTTCATTTGCAGCATCATCCTTTATTATTTTGAGAGGTTGATGCTAAGTGAGCACTTTCTTTCTTGTCTCTCTGAATTCTTTCCTCTTCTTGCACATGGTGAGATATGAGCTCATTAAGAGTTGTTCTTTTGGGTGTTATAACTCGCTATAAATTGACTGAATTGTGGAGGAAGGGATATGAGAACCAAGTGCACGAGCAAGTCCCCAGACAGCTCTAACTTTAGTGCCTTTGAGTATTCCATTGAGATGAGACATTTCCATAATGTACTCCCTTATATTCCCCTTTTCTTTATACCTCATGGAAATTAGAGTAGCCAAAATGGTACTTGTTTTCAACTTTTAATTTTTAGCAAAATATTGTGTAATTAGAGAGGAACTTCTTAGCATTTGTGCTCTCAGTGATTGAGCCTCGAAACGCTTCTGGAATGGAATGTTTCATAATCATCAGACTCATACGATTCAAGCAATCCCACTTCTTAATTTAACCTCATTCGGGTTTTCATAGTCAACTGGGTCGTTCTGTCCTTAGCATAAGGTCCAAGTCAATACATCCGAGAACGATTCCACGTTGTCTTTCCAGACCTTAAAGTTTCCTACATTCAATATTGGGATAGCACTAACTTGAGCAGAAACATTTGTAGCGGTAGCAGAAACTAAATAGAGAACAAAATAAAATAAAATAACATGCTCACAATTAATAACATGTCATAACATAAACATATCAGAAGTACTTTATATATGTATGCATGACACAGTAAACAATTCACATAATGGTGGGCCCATCACAGGATACCTAGAGCAACATTGACATTTAGTCTTTGGACAGAAATATTAACTGTAAGTGGTACTCCCTGTGCAGTGATCAAATACTGACAATTAATCATGTCAGACAATATCCTTCCTTTGGGCTGACTCACTGCCCACATGGATAATTAGTATGATAATTGTCACATATTTACCACCATATATACACCAATCATTCGACCAATTAAGAATCTTCATTTGGGCTGATTGTTAATCGCATGAATAATAGATATACCATCTTCATATTTCTGAATAAATAAATTTTACACAATAGAGGGTACTTTGGCAAGATATTATTTCAATTTATTTATTTGAAATATCAGACATATTGTATTAGGGCCTAAAATAAATCCCAAATCAATCCTCCTCCAACCCACCCTCCCCCCCCACCCCCCACATTTTTCTTTGTTTTTTTTTTTTTTTGATTTTTTTTTTAACAAGACGAGGGACAAAATCTTAAGCTACCATACAATTTTAATTCATGTTATGAATTGCCCAATTTTTCATGATACTATGAAAAATCATTCACATCACGGATGAATCCAAAATTTCTAAAGCACTATAGAAAACTTAATATCATATTATGAATTAAAATTACATCATGAATAAATCTAATGTGCACTGCCGAAACATACTGTACTTCCAAAGCTTTAAATTTTGAATCTTGAGTTCCTTTTTTTATATATTTATTTTTTTATTACTAATAAACAAAGAAATTGACATACTGACAGCATTATGTCAATGACAAGCGCAACACCCTCTTTTTTTTTGTTAATCAAGGCATCAATGGCATACTGACATTATCTTTAACTTTTGACTCATTGGTTCAATGGATAATCGCAGCACATCAAAGAATCAATTCATGAACCTCATATACATATATAAAGTTTTGAAATTTATGGTCAATATTGCACGAATTAACCGAATACACTAGGGTTGAAAACGATATTCATAAATTCGTGCGATTCGGTTGAGACTGTATGTAATCAATATGAACATCACATCAACGACACCAATAATCAATATGGTAACTTTGCTCAGATACCAATTGTTAAATCTTTAATCTATAGAACTGTAGAACCCTAGAGTAGTAAAAGCACAGCCCTAGAATATTATGTTAGATTATTAAAGATACAATATAGTAGAATACATACCTGTATCCATGGATGACCGGTTATTGTCTTCCGCTGTCGAATCTCCTTAGTTCTGTAATGAGTTCCTTCTCTTGTTGGGACGGAGAAGGAAGTAGTATATATTGATTTGATATAATAGAGACCATAACCTACAATGTCCATATAAACTACCCTGCTAGGGCTCTCATTATTCCTAACAGGGTCAATATTTGGTATCTACTCATTAAACCCATACCCAGAAGAAGTCTATAGGCTTCTTCTAATTAGACCACATAACATAAGCCCACTTAATTTTAATAGCCCTTATGATACAATTGATATTAATATATTGCCCACTATCATTAGGAAACATAATTTTCTAGTAGTTACAACATCAACATTTGTATCGTCTTTTTGAAAGCCAGTGGTTGATTTGAAAAATTCAGCACATGGGTCCCTCTGATTTGAGACTAAATCAATTAGATCTAGCCCAAATAGTAATTTTGCTTGCTCCACCAATGTCTAATTCTCCCTGTAATTTCATTTGAACCCAATTTGAGAACACCATTAGAGGTTAGAATACAAACCAGAGTCTCAATTCTATGGATCTGAGCTTCCTTTGCTCTTTCATAGTTTAAAAATTGAAGTTGATGGCCACCATTTACCAAATCAGAGCATCGGAACTGAAGAACTTTTTGGAAACGCCGTCGCGACAGAAAAGGACTTCGACAACGACATGACATAGAGCCACTTGACATTGCCGACATCCAATGAGTCATCGATGTCTGTGGCTTTGCTGATTAAAGCTTGTTGTACCATTATATTTTTGCGCATCGCCAATTCAGTGTGCATCGTCACTTCGTGTTAGAGAGAGAGAGAGAGAGAGTGATTTTATTATGTGTGTAATGTTGTTTGCACCCAAAAATCGCCAAAGGTTTTTGAGCCCGAATGAAGTGTTGAAATGGGCTTGAGGATGGCTGGCCTGAAACTTGGTTAGGGGTGGCCGACCCATAGATTGTAGAGGTTCATTGGGCTAAAGCAGATAATATCAAAGTATTGCAAGGCTAGGCTACTGTCTAAACGAAGGTACAGCTTAATAAGCAGTTTGAGTCATGATCTAACCGGTCGGGCATCATTCCTGTAATGAGTGAGCAAGGGCAAGCATCGATGCTCGATTGGTTATAGGCATCCAGAAACCGTCATCGGGCATGGAAGGCGGGAAATAAGATAGATGAGAACTATAAGCCCGATGAATCAAACATGGAAGGCGGTGTTTCTCTTAGCTGTCATGATGACATCATCTTAATTTTAAGGAAGCAGTGATCGCATAGGAAAGAAATCTAACCACGTTCAGCTGGAAGGATGGTCCCTAAAATAGTGGGATTGATTCAATCAGAATTCGGATAAGGTAAGAATTTAGGATTTGGAAGGATTCTACAGTCAATCAAATTGCTTGGGGCACAAGCTAAGGAGGCCTTGCCTTATCAAGAGTATTAGAGGCCGCTATAAACATAGAAGTAGGCCATCCATGCAAAGGACTCCGCGTCACTCTCAAAAATCAGCACTCAACAGCATTTACATACTGCATTCACGGCATTCAAACCTTTTGAGTTCTTATTATTCCGCATCCATAGCATATAGGTCTGCCTCTTTACTATTTTCTTTTCATTCTTCTAGACAATTAGAGCATGTCCTGATCTTATTCTTTGGATCTGTTTATTTTTCCAAACACTTAATAAAATCTGCATTTTATTAGTCGTTTGGGATTGTTTACATAGTAAACTCTTGCACTATTTGGCTTGTGCACTTTAGTACTACCAAAGGATTTTGGATGAGGGTACTTTCTTACTTGTCGCACACAATCACCTTTTAGAAGTCAGATCTAAAGCCTTGAGTATCACTCACTTAAGTAGATAGGAAATTAGTTTGCACACACACCGAGCCCGTCTGGTTCTAGCACGCCCGTGCAAATTACAAGCAAACATTTTTGGCACGCCCGGTGGGACCCATAGTGTCAAGACATGCCTCTAAAGAAAGACAAATAGACTGGGAAAAACGGACAAGATGATCCTGCCCTTGACCCATCTATTGAGGAGAGTACTGACCATTCTCCACATGATGGCGGAGTGTCTCTAGAGGCAATTTTAAAAGTCTTGAGAACGAACATTGAGCCTATGAGGTGAGACTACAACGCCTTGATAGGATCAATAGGTAATTTCAAGGATTTAATCGACCAAATGGCTGAAATACATCGGGGTCAGACTGACCTCCTTACGTCCACTAGGATCATACACTCAAAGATGGACGGCCTGTTTGAAAGAATGGGCCAACTCATAACTATACTCGAGGCCAATAATAACAAGGAAGAGTCGACTGGGTCAGACGCTAGTGCATCACTAGTGTCCGATAAGCCAAAGTACCCATTGTATGTAATCCCAAATCTTAGGAAGCACAATAGTTCAGGCAAACAGTTAGATTCACAAATTGGAGAAGCTAGCGGTTCAGTAGTCACCGACCCCAATGGGTTTGCGACACCTGTTTTTTGGTCGATCGTTAGGTCGTAATGGAGACATAATCGGCCACACACCCCCTTTTGCCCACACTACTGGGGGGCAAAGGACTAATGATAGTTTTTGGACTCATCAGGCCAACAACAACCAATACCAGTTACTACCTTTGATAGTACCACCTTTGGTGGTGGCTCAGCCTGTTGTTTAGCCACCCATCAACATGGAAGAGTTGGTGGCGATCATACTTGAAGAGTATGGCCCGTTTATAAGAAGGATGGAGTGGTCGACGTACCGACGGCCATACCCGCCTGAAATTGACCAAGTTAACTTTTCCTAAGGGTACAAAGTTCCAAACTTTACTCTATTTTCTGGGAAAAGTGTGCAGTCATCGGTGGAACATATTGGTAATTTTATAGTTCAATGCAGCCATGTGGGTAGCAGTGAATCATTAAAACTTTGGCTATTCCCAAACTCGCTTACGGGCATAGCTTTTTATGGTATGCCAATCTTCAAACCAACTCCGTGCAGAATTGGCAGGGGATGGAAGAGTTATTCCATGGCCAATTCTATAGGACTAAGCCTGAAACATCGCTGGCAGATTTATCCAGGATGTTGCAGCTAGTCGGAGAGACCGTTGAGACTTATATAGCCGTTTTCGAAAGGCAAAATATAGATGTAAGACAACCTTGCCTAAAGAGGAATACGTGAAAATGGCCATGGGAGGCATGTCCTTTGAACTTCGTAAGAGGTTTGAGGGAACTGACTTCCGTGATTTATTTGATCTAACCATGCGGGCCGCTCGTTACGAGCGTATCCTTTCGGATGAGCAGGAGAAAAGGAACTCGTCTAAGGGAACGTACTACAAAGACCCAGATTACGAAGTCCACCTAGCGGATTGTGACCTCGAAGCAAAAAGCGATATGGCCGAGTTAATCTGCAAATGGCCGATTGTATGTAATGCCTTAAACAAACGCATCAACAATAATGCCGCTATAAAAAAGATGGCGTTTGAGGCGGGAAAAAACTACACTTTTGATATAACTATGGCCTATCAAATTTTTGATGCCCTATTGGCCGATAAAGTGATCGAGATCAGTGAAGGTCATCGGATCCCTAAGGCCAATGACTTCAAAAACAAAGGATACTATAAATGGCATAATTCCTGGAAACATTCTACTAATAATTGTGTTGTTTTTCATAATGTTATACAGGAAAATGTGGAGAAAAAAGTGTTCAAATTCTCGGACAAAGCTATGGGAGTTGACGCTGATCCGTTCCCTTAAATCATTGGCACCAATATGGTGACGCCCGATTTGACCAAGCTGACCAGGCCAAGGCTAAAGGTGGACTTGACCAAGAAGGAAGAATTGTCGAAGCAAAGAGAAGGAAAACATATTGCCATTCTGACAACTGATGGGCCGAAGGTGACAACACATGAGCTCTAGAAGACTTATGAGCAACGTAAGGAAACAAAATACGAGGCCGGGGTAGAAACGGCCAGATCAACCACTGATAGTTTAATAGCGGATTTACGACACCAACATAACCTGATTGAGCAGGGCCTTTGTCCGAGGTGTAAGGCCGATGTTAGGAAAGAAGCCTCCAGCCTGAGCAAGAGGCCTAGGATGGACGAGCGTAGAGAGCATAGCCCAAGAAGATCCGTGTACAAAAGGCTATCATTGCATAAGTAAAGCCAGGGTAAGCCCGAATGGAAACCCAAGCTATCACCAACCACTCAGGCCGGCCCAAGAAACCCTGGCCGATCGGAGAAAAGGCATTGTCAAGCATTCTCTGGACAAGAAGTGCAGAGAAAGGTACCAACATCGGACACACGCCCAAGGATGGTGCTACCACCCAAAGTGGGTGAAGGGAGATGGTACAGAGCTAAACACCCTGAATTCCCGATAGCTCCTAGATATAGCAGATCTCAAACAAGAAGGTATTAGCGAGCTAGGAAGGTCGAACGAGAGAGGGAGTACTGGGAGAATCGGGCGAGCAGATCTCCTAAGCCCAATTCACCTGTGTTGCCCGATCCCAAAGATGGGGAGCCCATTTTTGACAAGAACGTGAGAAAAGGAGCGTTGTGCGCCATGAAGCGCCTGAAGGCGAGTTTTAGGTTGGAAAAGCTAAAAGAAAAATGTAAGCCCGGGATCAATGTCATGGATGCCTTGTCCGATGATGATTTGTCAGATTCAGACGCGATGCTAATCCAATTCGGGTATATCCTAACAAATCTGACATCAAATATGGTGTTCACCTTGCCTATGTCTTTCATGGCCAAAACCAGATCAACCAACGGCCATTGAGGGCGATGTAATAGAGGGCTTGGCTAAATAGTCAACCATTATAGAAGATATATTCTGGAATGGAGGAGAAACTGTCAAACCCGAAGTGGTGGAAGCTACGAGTAAAAATGTGGATACTACTGGCCTATAGACCAATCGGCCAAAGATAATAATATTAAGGCCGAAAGGGCAGCAGACTAAGGAAGGACAGTAGCCAAGAGGTCCTGTCAAGGTAGTTTTTAAGAAACCAACCTATCAAATGTCCCAACATTTAAAGTCGCTATACATGAAAGGACATATCGAAGGGATCCCGATAAATAGAATCCTCATTGATGGGGGATCCACCATCAACATTATGCCCCAGATAATGCTGAGAGTTCTTCAGAAGTCGGAATCTGAGTTGATACCGAGTGAGATGAACGTACAAAGTTTTACGGGGACACCGTCGAGGACTAAAGGTATTCTACCTCTAGAACTGACCGTTGGTAGTAAGACGATCATGACTACTTTCTTCATTGTGGAGACATCGACCGCCTATGATACATCGCTAGGCAGAGACTGGATTCATCCTAACTATTGTATTCCTTCCACCCTCCACCAGTTGTTGATCTTTTGGAGACGAAATGAAGTAGAGGTAGTTGGGGCAGATACAAAACCGTTCGTAGCATGCGTGCAAACGAACGATGTAGTTTTATATGAGGATGACATTAGCCCTGTCAAATTATTAGGATGTGGCAAATTAGGCAGACCAAACGTCGCCACATTCCGTAAAGGAGTCCCATTGGACTTGAAATCTTATTAGTACAAACCTAGTCGGGCAGAGGAATCAAGGCCGATTGAGGTCACTGAACAAGAAGATACAGATGAATCCACAACAGATTGAGGTAGAAAAATAGCTGGCCTTGAAGGCCAGCGTGGCCAGATGGTATGCATATCTGGCCGATAGAAGATTAGAGAACGACCCAATTGACGGTATGATTAACCTGGCCGATTGTATATATGAGGAAGAACTACCAAAAGAGCAGGAGATCCAGATGGAGGAATTGGAAATGGCCATAGCAAAGCTTGATGATTTGAAGGCCGACGTACAAGATCCGCTCTTGGAGGTTAACTTGGGCAATGAAAGAGAGCACAAGCTCACTTATGTAAGTCAGGCACTCAAGCTAGAGTTTCAGACCAAGATAATTGCTCTGTTACAAAAATATAAAGATTGCTTCGCTTGGGATTATGATGAGATGCCAGGGCTATCCAGGGAGTTGGTGGAACACCGATTGCCAATTAAATTAGGGTTCAGGCCGTTTAAACAGCTCCCTAGATGCATGTCACCTGAAGTTACTTTGAAGGTGAAGGAAGAGATTGAAAGAATACTGGGCACTGGCTTTATTCGGACGGCCCGATACATAGAATGGGTATCGAATGTAGTCCCGGTGGTAAAGAAGAATGGGAAGCTCAGGGTCTGCATTGACTTCAGAAACCTAAACGTAGCTACTCCAAAAGACGAATACCCCATGCCCATGGCCGATCAGCAGATTGATACGACCGTAAAACATTAAATTTTGTCCTTTATGGATGGGCATTCAGGGTACAATCAAATTTACATTGCCAAAGAAGATGTCCCAAAGACAGCTTTTCTATGCCCGGGGGAAATTGGAACCTTTGAATGGGTAGTCATGACTTTCGGTCTGAAGAACGCTGGAGCCACCTATCAATGGGCAATGAATTCAATCTTCCATGATATGATTGGACATTTCATGGAGATCTACATTGATGATGTGGTGGTCAAGTCAGGTGATAATGTTAATCATTTGAGAGACTTGGAAAGGGCATTTGAAAGAATGCGGGCTCACAAGCTTAAAATGAACCCTCTAAAATGTGCGTTTGGCGTCTCAGAAGGGAACTTTTAAGGTTTCTTAGTACATCAGAGTGGAATAGAAATAGACAAGAACAAGGCTCAAGCTATCCAAGCAACGAGACCCCCAGCCAACAAAAAGGAGCTTCGAAGGCTACTCGGGCAGATTAATTTCTTGAGGAGCTTCATCTCCAACTGTGAAGGAAAGACACAGGTATAGACCCTACTCCTTAAGATCAAGATCGATGAAGAATTCAAGTGGGAGGAAAGTCAACAGCAGGCCTTTGAAGGGATAAAGCAGTATTTGTCTAATCCTCCAGTGTTAATGCCACCCAAGAAGGGTAGGTATCTCAAATTATATATATTGGCCTCTGATTGCTCAATAAGAAGTATGTTAGTACAAGATAATGAGCAAGGGAATGAGCAGACCGTGTATTAATTGAGTAGAATCTTAACTCCAATCGAGCAGCGGTATGCGCCAATTGAGAAGCTGTGCTTGGCATTGTATTTTTTATCTCAGAAATTAAGAGCATATATGTTCCCCGTTTCCACTTACATTATATGTCAAACTGATGTGATTAAATACACGTTGTCAAGACCAATTATGAGAGGTCGAATTGGAAAATGGACCCTGGCCTTGATGGAATTCGCCATCCAATACCAATCACAGCAATCAGTCAAGGGCCAAGCCATAGCCAATTTTCTGACCGATCACCTAGACCCCACTGATTTGGGAGATTCTTCACCAACACCTAAGATCCTAAATACATACTTAGTACCATGGACGCTGATCTTTGATGGGTCTAAAAATGCAGAAGGTGTTGGGGTAGGGGTGGTCATTGTTTCACCCAGATACAAAAAGACAAAAATGTCATTTCGGCTCGATTTTAAATGTACTAACAATCAGGCCAAATATGAAGCACTCATCATCGGGCTTGAAATACAACTCGAGATGGGGGCATCATCGGTGCACATCAAGGAAAATTCAGGGCTGGTGATCGGACAGATACTAGGGGAGTTCCAATTAATAAGCTGGGAGCTCTGCCTATTTCACTCAATTGCCACCCAACTTATGGATGATTTTGATGACATAAGTGTGAGTTACATACCTCGTTCTACAAATACTAAATCCGACAAGCTAGCCAAAAAGGGATCGGCCTCACCTCCCTTTAAAAAGGCAGAAGACCAAGCCATTATGGTACAAGTCTGGTCATTGCCTTCAGTAGTGAAGAGAGGCTTCAGTCTTAATGGAGGACAATGATTGGACAATCCCTATCATCGAATACTTAAATTACCCAAATGTTAGGGTTGATTAAAAAATTAGACCGTTCGCGGTCTGATTTGTTGTGTTAGATGGGGATCTGTTCAAGAAACCTATCAGTGATGACATAATCTTAAAGTGCCTCAGGAAGAAATAGGCCATGAGGGTGATGGTTGAGGTACACGAAAGGATTTGTGGAGCTCATCAGGCCGGGACAAAGATGAAGTGGCTTTTAAAAAGGTATAACTACTACTGGCTGGGCATGCTGGAAGATTGCATTAGCTACGCAAAGGGATGCCAAGCTTGTCAAAGCATGGCCCGATCCAACGAGTACCGGCCAAGGAACTTCAATCAATAATAAAGTCATGGCCCTTCAGAGGATGGGCTATGGATCTGATCGGCAAAGTCCTACCACCATCATAACATTGTTTCATTATAGTGGCTATGGACTACTTTACTAAGTGGACCGAGGCCATACCATACCAGATGGTGACCCAGGCAACGGTGATTAAATTTATTACAGAACATATTATACACCGGTTTGGCCTACCAGAGACCATCATGGCCGATCAGGGATCTGTGTTCACAGGAACTGAAACGTCAGCCTTTGCAGAGAGCAAGGGAATTAAGATCCTCAACTCCACTCCATACTATGCTCAGGCTAATGGACAGGCCGAGTCAACAAATAAGATCCTTGAAGGGATCATTAAAAAGATGATAGACGAAACCCTAGGGAGTGGGACAAGCTACCGTCTGAACCATTATGGGCCTATCGGACTTCTAAGAGGTCCAGCACAGGGGTTACTCCATTCATGCTAACTTATGGGCATGATGCTATGTTACCTATGGAGGTCACAGTCCGAGCGGCTAGGATAGCATTGCAAAATCAGCTTGAGCCCGCTGAATACACAGAGGCCATGATAGTCGAGTTAAAAGGGCTTGATGAAATAAGACTTGCAGCCTTGGACTTATTAAGGGTACAAAAGCTACGTGCGGCCCGAGCATACACCAAAAGGGTAAAAGAGAAGTCTTTCTGCACAGAGGATTTGATTTGGAAGGCCATCTTACTTATAGGAGACAAGGATAACCAGTATGGTAAATGGTCGGTCAATTGGGAAGGTCCCTACATCATTCACCAGGTCAAGAAAGGTGGAGCTTATAGGCTGTGTGATATGGATGGAGCAGTTTATGTTAGGTTAATAAATGGTCAATATCTAAAGTCCTACTATCCTACTCTGTGGGAGACCATCGATCTTGAATATAAACCAAATCCAGGGTTGGAATATAACCAACTTATTAATTATGAACCTAAGCCTGAGTGATCAAAAATCATCTTTGTATTAAAAGGGCTGAGCACAGCTTACTTATAAAATAGAAAAGGAAAATGTACAAGTATAAATGAGGAATCGGCCTCTAGGCCGACTGGAAATTCCTAAGCTTAGCCTTCAGGTTCTCCCAGGTCTTTGCTACCGTAGCCCGATTATGTTTGGCTTTGCCCAGTTTTTGAGTCCAAGCACAGGAGACAGGGATGCTGGCTTGTAGTTGATTGCTACATTTCTGAGTGTCCCGACCAAGTTGAGCTAAAACTCCATCAATTTTTACCAAGGCCGCATCGTTGGTTATGACTTCCACCTCGTATTGCTCTAATTGAGCTTTGAGTGTAGCTATGCGAGTTTGAAGCTAAGCATCTCGAGCGATCACCTGAGCTCGAGAAACTTTCCCTGCTTCATATTTAGTTTTGATTGCTTGAAGAAACTACATCGCCTTTTTCCAGGCTCCGAGGTGAGTTTCGGCCTTGGACTGAATGTCGAAAGCCGATTGATCTAGCATACGGTAGCCTGACAGTTGCTCTCAGATTTTCCTTATTAACGAAAGTTGACCGGCTGAGAGAGAACAATAAACAAGAAGTGCAGTGGTAGCCGTATCGACTTCCGCGGCAGATGGCAGTGTAGTTAAGTCAGAGTTTACAAGGCCGAGGAGAAGATCCCTTGACCGTTGAATGGTGGAAGGGGAAGTTGTTAAATGCCCCGAGGTCCAGACTTGTGAAAATGTCGTCAAATGGTATGAACGGTGCAGGACCCAAGGGAACGACCTGGTCAAAGTTCTAAAAGGATTAGTTCTAGTAAAAAAAAACAAAAGAAAGGAGCCCGTACTAAAGGTAAAATACCTGGGAAGAATGAGATAAGGAGGCCGAGATGTTTTGTCGCACAACGTCCTCACCACTCAGCTAGGATGTGGATTGTTGTGTAGGTTGCTGTGTTAATATAGGAGTGGCTGTTAGGGGTTCCTCTGCTGATCCTCCAACACTCACACCGATAGTAGATACATTGGCCTCTGTGCTAGCTGAGGTATCAGATGGAATACTACCCTCGCCACTAGGAGCTAGAGGATCCATAGGAGTAAGCAAAGTAGGATCGGCCACACCCACTTCTTCCATATACTCAGAGGCCGACTCCAGTGCAGCAAGAGGGTCAGCTTGACCTGATAGGATGTCTTGGTCTCCTTCGACCACTGGTGATACCGTTTGTTCCACTACATCGCCACCTGTCTCCGTAGCAGCATCGCCCCCGATAGGTCTTCACTACTGGAGAAAAGTATAACCTACTCGGGCATAGATCCTCCGGTGGCATCTGCATTCTCATCCATCTGCATTCTCATCCCCGTCTGATGGAGTCAAGGATGGAATCATGTGTATAGGCATAACCCTCTCTGCTACCTGCTCGAGGTAGGCCGCCGCCTGGGAAGGAGAAGTTGGGAGGTCGGCGGGAAGAGTTTGAGTTTGGTTTGTTGGTGGTTGGGAGCCATGGCCGGTCGGCAATGTGTCTTCCCTAGAATCCTCATCCACAAGCTGAAACAGCGCAAAGAATGGTTGAATAAGGAGATGGAAATGAAATCGAACAATTCAGAAGAAAAGCAAGAGAAATACCTAAGTAGATGAAGGTGCAGACTGTTTCTTTTTCTTTGACGGCCCCTGGCCGGGTGTTAGTTTCCTAGCTGGTCTCTTCGCTATTTGTTTCCTGCGGGCTGTTACTGGGGCAGTGACAGATTCATCGGCTGTTACGGCTGAGGACAGAAAATTAAAGCAGCATCTCGGCGGCGGTGCTTTTAAAGATTTGGGCAGACCGGTCGGACCACCATTTTTCGAATTCGTCGGTCATAACCAGTCGGCCAGAGAACAGTGTAAATTTGAAGGCGACATTTAGTCTGTCCGATCGTTCTTTTTTTTTTTTTTTTACTTGTCTGTCATTAACAATAAGGCTGCATTCAACCCAGTCCACATTTACTGTTATGGCTGGTGGAATGGGCACCAGTTGAGAAAGCCCGAATTGTCGAGCATAAAGTGGAGCAAATTAATACTCTGCCCCACACTTGTTGTTGGCAGAAGGGATACTCGGGTTGAAAATAATGTCTCTAGCTACCAAATAGCTAGAAAAAATTTCATTGTAAGAAGACTGGGTGCCCGAGCCCCAGTTAGAAGGATTATTTGGAAGTTTGTGAAAAGTGGGAAAATGAGTAGAAGAGAAGGGTGTGTAAAGAGGAACAGCCCGATTGGCACATCCCTTATAGAAGAACGAAAAACACTCCTTAAATGAGTGGGAAGAAGGAGAAACGTCCATGAAATGGACAGCAAAAACAGGATCGACCGCTAGTTGACGGGCGGCCGGTCTAAATTGATGGAAATATGAGTACAACCAAAGTTGAAGAATCCATATCGGGCTTCCTCCAGTACTGAAGCCTAATTGAACGAAATCGGTCATACCACGCACTAGGTGCGCCCAGACAAGGAAAGCAACAGAGAGAGGCTTACCTGAGGCCAAGGCTAGAGCAAGAGTGGTGTACTCTTTTGTTATGGCTTAACTGGCTGAATAGAAGAGATACTTGTTCAGCCAGTATATGAGGAAGGCGGTGTGCTCAGCATCGGTCACTTTGGTTCCTTCCTTGCCCATGCAAGCGGTCAGGAACCCGCCAAAAGCTGTAACTAGCCAGTATGATATGGCCCCGTCTCTAATTGATTCGTACTGAGGATAGGAAAAGTTGGCCGTTCCAATGTCCAGGCCAGAGATAATCTCTTATCCATCCATGGGGATGGAGCCCGAGAAGGTAACTGATGTCTTTTATAGTTGGAGCCATTGGGCTGCAACGAAAGAGAATCCCATTATAGAACGACGCCCAAAATAGGAAAGCGGAGAAGAAAAGAGGTTGGTCAATCTTGAGACGTGACCGACTTAGCATGATGGCATTGAAGATGCCCGATCGCCTCCAAACATCAACCTTGAGGCCGATACCTGGTCACCCACTTGTCCCAGTCTGCAGCAGAGGTGGGCCAACCCCTTATGGGGTGGGTTGCTACCCATACCTTACTCTAGTTGGCAGGCAGTTGGAGGAATGGTTCATTTTCTATTGGGGGGAAGTATGGGTTGAAGTCCACCGGAGGGTTACCACAGAACGTTGTGTCAAGTCCAAGCACCACCGGGGTACCGTTGGGAGCACTATAGTAGAGAAAACTGTCAGTGGAGATCTCTGCAGCGGTTTTGAGGCGGCGGAGCATTCAGAAAGGTCTTCTTGCCCTTGGAAACAGCTGCCGGAGCTGTTTTGGGGGCCATTTCTATAGGAAGAATGGTGGTTTCTTTGCCGGAAAGAATGGAGTTAAGAGAGAGAAGCTCTGAGATACAAGTTCTAGAGAGAGAGATAAAGACGTGAATGAGGTAAGGTGAAGGGATTTTTGAAAATCTCATCGTCTTTATACACGTAGCATTTAATGTGGAGTGCCTGGTGGAATTCTCGAGAATTTGACAGTCTTTGTATGAATGACAAGTGGCAAGATTTTAAATTCAAAATGTCACATCAATCAAGATGGAACGTTTGATATAACCTTTTGGGGGGCAATTGTTTGCACCCAAAAACTGCCAAAGGTTTTTGAGCCTGAATGAAGTGTTGAAATGGGCTTGAGGATGGCCGACCCGGAACTTGGTTAGGAGTGGCCGACCCATAGAGTGCAGAGGTTCATCGGGCTAAAGAAGATAACGTCAAAGTAGGCTAGGCTGCTATCTAAACGAAAGTACAGCCCGATAGGCAGTTTGGGTCATGATCTAACCGGTCGGCATCATCCTTGTAATGAGTGAGCAAGGGCAAGCATCGATGCCCAATTGGTCATAGGCATCCACAAACCGTCATCGGGCATGGAAGGCGGGAAATAAGACAGATGAGAACTGTAAGCCCGATCTAGCTAAAGATATGGCAATGTGAGCCCGATGAATCAAACATGGAAGGCGGTGTTGCTCTTAGCTGTCATGATGATGTCATCTTAATTTTAAAGAAGTAGTGTTCGCATAGGAAAGAAATCTGACCACGTCCATCTGGAAGGATGGTCCCTAAAATAGTGGAATTGATTCAATCAGAATTCGAATAAGGTAAGAATTTGGGATTTGGAAGGATTCTACAGTCAATCAAACTACTTGGGGCACAAGCTAAGGAGGCCTTGCCTTATCAGGAGTATTAGAGGCCGCTATACATATAGAAGCATGCCATCCATGCAAAGGACTCCGCGTCACTCTCGAAAAACAGCACTTAACAGCATTTACATACTGCATTCAGGACATTCAAACCTTTTGAGTTCTTGTTATTTCGCATCCATAGCAAATAGGTCTGCCTCTTTGTTATTTTCTTTGCATTCTTCTAGACAATCAGAGCCTGTCCTGATCTTGTTCTTTGGATTTGTTTATTTTTCCAAACACTTAATAAAATCTGCATTTTATTAGTCATTTGTGATTGTTTACATAGAAAACTCTTGCACTATTTGGCGTGTGTGCTTTAGTACTGTCAAAGGATTTTGGATGAGGGTACTTTCCTACTTGTCTCACACAATCATCTTTTAGAAGTCAGATCTAAAGCCTTGAGTATCACTCACTCAAGCAGATAGGAAATTAGTTTGCACACATACCAAGCCCGTCTGGCTCTAGCACGCCCGTGCAAATTACAAGCAAACAAATGTGTATACACAAATATATTTGTCCAATAAGGTTTGAAGGACATATTAATATACATTTTTTTTAGTTATTCTTAAACTAACATAATTATCATAAATTATCCTTATTTCTAATTGGCACATCTATCTAAAGGTAAAATGGACTATCAAATTCAATAATACATAAAACATGTTAATTATTTTTAATCTATCTAAGAGAGATATTGGAAACCAACTACATCATACTACTTAATATTTTGTGACATTTGAACGATTATTGAGGCTGTTTGTCTTTGTGTTTGGGGTGGAAAAAAAGCAAATTTAGGCATGGAACTCTATTCATGTTTTGGCCAAGTCAAATGGATGATCAAATTCTCCATTCTAACCCCATCGTTTTGTGTAGTATAACTCCCATGTCCCACTAAAAGGCAAAAGTTTTTTTTTTGCTCAGAAAAAGACAAAAGTTCTTGAAAAATGCATTTTATCCCCCAAAAGAAAATACTTGGGTAAGTCACGAAATTACCAAACTAAATAGAAAATATATATATATATATATTATCAACTAAAGCACAATTAATGTACAGTATTAATATTAAAAGTAGTATATTTAAATTATTGATTATATTCTTTAGCAAATTAAGTAAGTTCTTTAATAATTAGTCTAAGGGTACGATTGACTATCGTGCATTAAGAACCACGTTCTACTTTCTTGGGATCAAACACATTTATAAGGAGGGCCGGCTCTGAGATGACAAAAATTATCTGAGATCTCAAGCGAACTTTCAAAGGGGCCTAAAAAATGAGGCTTTTATACTAAGTTTCATGGAAGTTAGGAAGAAATTAGAAGAAAATAGGCATAAAAATTATAAGTTTCATAAAAATTAGGAAGAATTCAGAAGAAAAAATGCATAAAAATTATAAGTTTCATAGAAATTAAGAAGAAATTAGAAGAAAAAAAAAATAGACTTAAAAATAAGACTCCATGCGGTTGCATCGAGGCATGACCTCAAGACCAGCCCTGTTTATAAGCTATTCTGACAAGGTAATCAGTTATACAAAATATTAATCAAACACTCAAATTATAATAAATAATTATACTTTTAAACAACTCTACCGATCACTATCAAAATGGAATAAACATAAGCACACACAAACGGACTCATTGTCGCTTCGTAATCGTGCATATGCAAACACCTAAGAATCTAATGCATATTGACTTGAACTTGGCAACCTCGAGATATTAATTTCAAGTAGAATTTCATTCCAACTAAGTCCTATAATAATTGCTATACAAAAAAAAAAAAAAAGTCCTAAAATAATTGTGCAACAGTGTTTTGAATCAAGAGTCAATTATTTATTTAATTGGTTAGAATAATCAATTGTGGTTTCTTTCATTATGACCGTATGACGTCACTTCCCATGCTTGTGATCCCAACTTTACAGGTTGAACTGTGCTGAGTGTGGCCAAATCAACCCAATAATGAAAATTATAACTTATCAAAATCACAGAGAATTATCCATTTACACAGAGAAGTTAAACTGTAAAATTGATTTTTAACGAGAGATAAAATAAAAAAGGAAGGGGAAAAAAAGAAAAAAAAAAGTGAAGATGAAGGACGTTAAAAATAAAAATAAATAAATAACCGGCTTTCTTTTATTTTATAATTTTTAATTCCCTCATAAAGGGCATATCTGTGTAAATAATTGAGTCTAGTTTTGGACTGAGCACCAAATTGATGTTATGTTGAATGATGTTTTTATCTATGGATGGGAAACCTAGAGAGAGAAGCTTTTCCCTCTCTCTAGTTTTCTAAGAGTGTTCTTCTATGGAGAAGAGAGATGGACTTAAAAGATCTCCAGCTCACTCAAAAATTTCACTCTCATTGAAGGAACTAAGGAAGTGATTACTGCTACTCTAATGCAGCATCATGTGTGTCTTGTGCTATTGATGAGCTTTCAGATGAGGACCCCATTAGCTATGAAGGTATTGCAAATGAAACCAAGCTTCGACGTTCCCTCAGATTGAAGGACGTCCCCCAAAGGATTCGTTTGTTGATGATTTTGTGTGAGATCTGTGGCAACAGCGAAGAGCTAAGCCGGCTGCTTTTAGCTATGGTGATCAGACCCAAACTCTGAATGAGTCCTCTTCGAGACGTTGTGGAGATCTAACTACTACTCAAATATCCTCTAATGTTGAAGCTGGACGCGTTGGTCTTGACAAACTGAAAGTGGACTTAACGTCTGCTAAGACAACTAAACTGCAGCTTAAGATTGATTCTATTAAGGGTCAGCCTGTTGGAGGTTCTTGTGAAGATGGTAAAGGTTTTCAATCTGCTGAGGTTCAAGCTAATGTGCTCCCCAATAGGCCGAGTATATTAGAAACTTTTCTTTTAGATGTTTTACAAAGTGACAATGGGGTTGGGTGTGTTTCAGATTCCAACTCTAATGTCCAAGGTGTGCCCATCCAAGTTGGGTCTTTATCTGATCCTACCGTTTGTCTGCAAGCTCCAGTGGTGTCCCCTGCAAATGTTTTTGATGGTAGCAATCTAGGTGCCTGTCACACCCGTTCCAGAATTTCATGGTTTTAAAACATGTATAAATTGAGATTGTGGAATTATTAATGTTATTAATAATTTGATTGAGTTGAGTTGACGTGAGTCAACGGTGAGGTGTCTAGTGGAGACACGAGGAATTGGTAACACCTGTTGCATTGGCATGATTAAATGACATTTATATGACTTAAATGTTATTTGACTTTATCTGGTATTTTTTTAATAGTAAATTTTACCTGTGTTTGGTAAATTGTAGTAATCTTTGATATTGTTATATACTGATTTGAGAACTGTGGTGAGAACGTGAGTGTCACGCTAATTAAAAAGGTAGGTTGTGTAGAAATTCCACAGAATTTAGTTTTCAGACGTTATTTTGGACCCAAACGAAACTTAGTTGGAAACTTTTGAAACTTATAGTTTTCACTTGTAAAGGCATAAAATGGACGTGTGCGAAGTTTCAAGGATTAATTAGAAGATTTGAGAAACTTGCGGGGAGGTAAGCGTAATTTCCATAACTTTTGCCTATATATATAGATGAGGATGAGAATGAATTCTCATCCAAATCCAAACATATATCTAGAGAGAGAGGAGAGAGAAAGGAGATTGTTTCTTCGGGCTTTGCGACGCCGTTTGACGACTTTTCGTCCGTCAGATTTTCTCCAGATTTCAGATTTGAACTCGTGGAGGTAAGACCTACGTTTTGGTCACTGTTTTAAAAATCGGACCGAACCGGCCGGTCGAACCGGTTGAACCGTCGACCAGAACCGCGAACGAACCGGTTTGAACCGGGAACCGGGAATAATGGTTAAACCGTTTGAATTTTTGAAAACCGGTAGAATATACGGTTGAACCGGCGGTTGAACCGGTAAAACCGGTAGTTGAACCGGGAACCGGTCATTTTTTGTTTTTATATATATATATATATATTTTAATTTTTTTAATTATTATTAATATTTATGACATCATGGTTCAACCGTCCGGACCGGCCGATTGAACCGGTCAACCCGTGAACCGGTCACCTTTCCGGTTCAAGGACCGGTCCGGTTTTAAAAACATTGGTTTTGGTACTACTTAGGTCATGTTTGGCTAAGTTTTGTAAAAATCTTAATTTTGGACTTTTGGGAAAAATCAGGTAAAACTTGTAGGAATCGTACCAAATTTGAAATCCGACGTTTATTTAGCCCCCTAGACGATCCTTCAAAGTTTGAAGAGATTCGCACGAGGTATGAATTCTAGATCTATGAAATATATGGATTTTCATGTTTTGGACATCACTTTTGATATTCTTGGATCCGGGCAAAATTCATGTATTAGCTAGGCCCGTTAATTATGCACGTGAAATTATGATAAAAGCACGTATAACTGTTTATGTGAGCATGTTATGTGTCTACTTGGGTCAAAGGGGAGTTTGGTGCAAATTCATTCGGAGTAAGCTCCTCGAACCTTGAGGATTGTGATCTTGTTGGAATTGGAATTTGTGGTGGTGTCTGGATTGGAGGTGGGCCCAACCAGTACACGATACCTGGTATGGAGGAAGGCCCAACCAGTGTACGAGATGCGTGGGAGAGGTGGGCCTCCTACGGCATTGACCGGATGAATGCGTACCACTCACCCCAGAGACTATTTCTATGTGTTTTAGATGCTTAAACCATGAATTGTCATATAAGCATACATTTAGAATTGTACGCTCAGCATATAGCTGAGCAGTGGAGATGTACTCCATTGCAGGTAAGAAGAAAGACAAGAAGAAGCACGATGAGTGAGGCCGATGAACGCTGGGGATAACACTTGTTTATGTTTTGTTTAAAATCCTAAATTTATGTAAGGATTGGTAATATGTTGTAATAGAACCATAGATTAATTCTATAGTATTGTAATCGTGTAATTGAACATCTGTAGTTATGTTTTAATGCGTTAAATCAGTTATGGTTGTACCTACGGTGGGTGTTGAAAGGCATGAGTTGTGAATATTTCAATACAGGGCTGTTAGCAGGGGAGCAGTCGACTGAACCCCTGATCAGTCGACTGGACCTCGTAGGATTGAGGTACTGTAAGGAATATCAGAGAAACAGTCGACTGGACCCCTTGGACAGTCGACTGAAGACTGTTTATTTTAGCTACTGCTTCCACTCATTGAAAAGCAGTCGACTGGATCCCCAAATCAGTCGACTGGATCTCTTTGCAATATGATGCATTTTGGGTGCTGCATAACTCAGTCGGCGGAGCAGTCGACTGGACCCTAGTGCAGTCGACTGGGCAGTCGACTGAACCTCTGTTTTCAAAACTATTTTCTTTGAATGTGTTTTCAATGGCCAAAACTTTTTATAACTCTGATTTCAAGGTATTTTACAAACACAGAGGGGAACGTTTCCTAAGTTTTAAATTACCAGGGTTGTTTTATGGAAGTTCTTTCCGCTGCGTATTATTAGATGATGTTTGGTTGAGCCTTGGTGGCGTGCCACGTGTCCTATTTCCACGCGTAGTGGGATGGGTCGTGACATTTATTGGTATCAGAGCTAGAGGTAACAAAACTTTGGGAACGTTCGACGACGAGTGGAGTGTTGAGTGAATTGCCACATGTTTTCAATTGCATTCATGCATCTTAGAGATGTTTGATGCATATGGATGTTGTTTTACATACACACTATTGTTATTGTTGTACATGCATAGTGTTTATGCATTGAGAACTACAGGATTGAAATCATGAGTGACGAAGAATGAGAATTATCGCCACATACTCGCCGAATGAATGAAATGGCTGAAATGATGGGAAACATGGGAGAGATGATACGAAATATAGCGGACAGATTACCTCCAATAGCTCCATTGGAGCCAGAACCGATAGTAGTAGTACATGCACCCGAAAATAGGGGTATGAGATCAATATCTGAACAGTTTACTCGAAAGAAACCGATGGAGTTTCATGGGACACCTGATACAACACTAGCAGAACATTGGGTCATGGACATGGAGCGAATCTTCCGATCTATTCCGGTGACAGATAGAGAGAAGATTGAGAACGCAAGTGATGTACTGAAGGGTGAAGCCCAGAACTGGTGGGTAAATGTTTTAGATCAGGGAGCGCCGATTACTTGGGAAGGGTTTAAGGCAGAATTCAATCGCCGGTTCTTTCCGCGAGCCGCCTACAACGCAAAGAAGAGAGAATTTGATAACTTGAAGCAGGGAGACATGACTGTGACAGAGTATACTTCCAAGTATAATGCGTTGTTGAGATTTGGTAAAGGTTCTGTGCCAGGAGAGGAAGATAGGGCAAGGAAATTTGAAGAAGGCTTAAAGGAAAATATCCGTTTGAGAGTAGAAACCTACGAACACTCGACTGTTGCAGCGGTACAGCAGACGGCACTAGTAGCCGAAAGTGGAATAGAGAGATCGAGACAAAATCACCAAGGAAAGCGAAGTCATGAGGGTGGTGACCGAAGTCAGGGTGGATCTTTTAAGAGGCCGTTTTCACGAGGCTCTAGTTCTGATTTTAATAATTCCAAGAGAATACCCAGTAACATACCGTTGTGTTCACTTTGCAACCGACCACACACCGGTCGATGTTTTCTGACCAACTTTCAGAACAGATCTACAGGGGGAAATAGTGTGAGTTCTTCGACTCATTCGCAACTCAAGTGTTTTGACTGTGGTACCTTGGGACACCGAGCGAAGGATTGCCCAAAGAAGCGTTCTCAACAAGGGGCAAGTTCTATGGCTTCTAGTGGTTCGAAGCCTAAGCAGTTTAGTGACGGGGGACAAAGGACAGAGCAACGTCAGGGAAGATCATTCCAGATGAACCCTGGAGACGTGGCTGCTACTGATATAGTGGTCTCAGGTATGGTGCTTGTATGTTCGCACTTAGCACGCATACTCGTTGATTCGGGATCTACGCATTCGTTTGTATCTTATAACTTTGTGGAACATTTAACTGTTAAGTCCGCGCCACTAGGATATGATTTATCCATTGCCGTGCCACTTAGTAAGTCAGTAGTGACATCTACTATATATAAGAACTGTGAAATCAAACTAGGCGAGAAGTTGATGACTGTAGACCTTATACCGATCGTAATGAACCATTTCGATGTGATATTGGGGATGGATTGGTTAGCCCTTAACCAAGCTACGATAGATTGTGAACGGAAAGAGGTTAATTTTCGATCACCGGTACATGGGAACTTTTGTTTTCAAGGAAGTGGGGTTACACCGTCGCCATACTTGATTTCAGCTATCCGAGCAGGAAAATTATTGAAAAAGGGATGTCAAGGATTCCTATGTTCAGTGACTGATGTCTCAGCGACCAAATTAAAAGTAGAAGACATTCTGATAGTACGAGAATATCCAGATGTATTTCCTGATGAGTTACCAGATGTTCTTATTGAGAGAGAGGTCGAGTTCACTATTGAGATTATCCCAGACTCAAGGCCGGTATCCCAAGCACAGTATAGAATGGCACCAGTAGAATTGAAGGAACTGAAAGTTCAATTGCAAGAGTTACTTGACAAGGGTTTCATTCGACCAAGTGTATCACCGTGGGGAGCTCTAGTATTGTTTGTGAAGAAGAAAGATGGCTCCATGCGTATGTGTGTGGATTATCGGGAACTGAACAAGTTGACGATTAAGAACAAGTACCCGTTACCCAGAATTGATGATTTATTTGATCAACTTTGTGGAGCACAAGTATTCTCCAAGATAGACCTAAGATTGGGTTATCATCAGTTGAAAGTGAAGGTCGAAGATGTTGAGAAAACAGCTTTTAGAACGCGTTATGGACACTATGAGTTCTTAGTTATGCCATTTGGGGTTACCAATGCACCAGCTGCGTTCATGAATCTTATGAACCGAGTCTTTAAGGACTATTTGGATGATTTTGTGATAGTGTTCATCGACGATATCCTTATCTATTCACCTAGTGAGATAGAACACGAGAACCACTTGAGGTTGATACTTCAGAGATTACGAGAGAAACAATTGTTTGGGAAATTCAAGAAATGTGAATTTTGGTTACCTAGCATTACTTTTCTTGGTCACGTAATTAATAAGAATGGAGTATCAGTTGATCCTCACAAAGTAGAAGCTGTAGCAAATTGGCAAAGACCGACTTCTGTATCCGAAATTCGAAGTTTCTTGGGATTAGCGGGATATTACCGCCGTTTTATTGAGCATTTCTCGAAGATTTCATTGCCTATGACAAGATTGATGAGGAAGGGAGTTACATTTGAATGGAGTCAGGAATGCGAGGACAGTTTTCAAGAATTGAAGTCACGACTGACGAGAGCACCTATTCTGACAATACCATCTGGAACTGAAGGATTTGTGATCTATAGTGATGCTTCACACAAAGGGTTGGGATGCGTATTGATGCAAGGTGGTAAAGTGATTGCTTATGCTTCTAGACAGTTGAAGACACATGAGATTAATTATCCGACCCATGATCTTGAATTAGCCGCAGTAATTCATGCTTTGAAGATTTGGAGACACTACTTATACGGGGAAAAGTGTGAGATATTCACGGACCACAAGAGTTTGAAATATATTTTTACCCAACGGGATTTGAACATGAGACAACGAAGATGGTTGGAGTTGATGAAGGATTACGATCTTTCGATTGAGTACCATCCGGGGAAAACGAATGTAGTAGCCGATGCATTAAGCCGGAAGACGCCGAGGAATTTAGCCGACGAGCTAACGCAACAAAAAGAATTGGTAAAAGAAATGGAACGCTTAGAATTGGATGTGATTCCAGGGACCAACGATGGCTTGATGATGGCGATTGTAGCACACCCAGATATTATTAATGAAATCAAGAGGGAACAGTTTCATGATGTTTACTTGTGTAAAATGAGAGACGAGATATCTTTGGGAAAGCGATCTGGTTTGGTTTTGGAACAAGGGATTCTGAAGTTTGGAAATCGGTTATGTGTACCGAATGTGAAGGACATAAAGGAACGACTCTTAGAAGAAGCTCATAGTACGAAATATTCAGTACACCCGGGAAGTAACAAGATGTACCGAAACTTGAGAGAAAACTTTTGGTGGAAGGGTATGAAGCGTGAAGTTGCCAAGTTTGTATCCGAATGTTCGGCATGTCAACAAGTCAAGGCAGAGAGACAAGTACCCGCGGGGTTACTACAACCTTTACCAGTGTCAGAATGGAAGTGGGATGAGATTACGATGGATTTTGTTTCAGGATTTCCCCGATCATGTAACAAGAATGATAAGATTTGGGTTATAGTTGACCGGTTAACAAAGTCAGCTCATTTTCTACCGATCAAGACGACTAAACCGTCCAAGTTAGCAGAATTGTATGTGAAAGAGATTGTAAGACTACATGGAGTCCCAGCTGTGATTATATCCGATCGTGATAGTAGTTTTACGTCAAGGTTTTGGGGAAGTTTGCAAGAAGCTATGGGTACGAAATTGAGCTTCAGTACTGCATTTCATCCTCAGACCGATGGACAGTCAGAGCGCATGATTCAGACGCTAGAAGATATGCTGAGATTGTGTGTATTAGACTTTGGGAGTGATTGGGAGCACCACTTACCATTAATTGAATTTGCATACAACAACGGATTTCAGTCAAGTATTGGTATGGCACCATATGAAGCATTATATGGTCGTAAGTGTCGATCACCGGTTTGTTGGACCGAGGTTGGGGAAAGGAAGTTGTTAGGACCTGAGTTAATACAGGTGACTACTGAGAAAGTAAAATTGATTCAAGAGCGACTCAAGGTAGCTCAGAGCCGATATAAGAGTTATGCGGATTCTAAACGACGATCGATGAATTTTGAAGTGGGAGATTTCGTATACTTGCGAGTATCGCCTTCAAAAGGCATTGTACGATTTGGGAAGAGGGGAAAACTCAATCCGAGATTCATAGGACCTTTTGAGATCCTAGAGAGGGTTGGTCCAGTGGCTTATCGACTGGCCTTGTCATCAGAATTGGAACATGTGCACAATGTGTTTCACGTGTCTATGTTGAGACGTTGTATGACTGACACGAGTAAGATCATTGTACCTGAACCGTTGCAAATTCAGGGGGACTTGACTTATGTGGAACAACCAGTGGAGATTCTAGATCGCAAAGAACAAGTTTTAAGAACTAAGACGATTCCAATGGTAAAAGTGCTATGGCGTAGTCACACGGTGGAAGAGGCTACATGGGAACATGAGGAAGACATGAGGAATGAGTATCCGTACTTGTTCGACGCATGAGGTAAAGTTTGGGGACAAACTTCCTTTTTGGAGGGGAGAGTTGTCACACCCGTTCCAGAATTTCATGGTTTTAAAACATGCATAAATTGAGATTGTGGAATTATTAATGTTATTAATAATTTGATTGAGTTGAGTTGACGTGAGTCAACGGTGAGGTGTCTAGTGGAGACACGAGGAATTGGTAACACCTGTTGCATTGGCATGATTAAATGACATTTATATGACTTAAATGTTATTTGACTTTATCTGGTATTTTGTGAATAGTAAATTTTACCTGTGTTTGGTAAATTGTAGTAATCTTTGATATTGTTATATACTGATTTGAGAACTGTGGTGAGAACGTGAGTGTCACGCTAATTAAAAAGGTAGGTTGTGTAGAAATTCCACAGAATTTAGTTTTCAGACGTTATTTTGGACCCAAACGAAACTTAGTTGGAAACTTTTGAAACTTATAGTTTTCACTTGTAAAGGCATAAAATGGACGTGTGCGAAGTTTCAAGGATTAATTAGAAGATTTGAGAAACTTGCGGGGAGGTAAGCGTAATTTCCATAACTTTTGCCTATATATATAGATGAGGATGAGAATGAATTCTCATCCAAATCCAAACATATATCTAGAGAGAGAGGAGAGAGAAAGGAGATTGTTTCTTCGGGCTTTGCGACGCCGTTTGACGACTTTCCGTCCGTCAGATTTTCTCCAGATTTCAGATTTGAACTCGTGGAGGTAAGACCTACGTTTTGGTACTACTTAGGTCATGTTTGGCTAAGTTTTGTAAAAATCTTAATTTTGGACTTTTGGGAAAAATCAGGTAAAACTTGTAGGAATCGTACCAAATTCGAAATCCGACGTTTATTTAGCCCCCTAGACGATCCTTCAAAGTTTGAAGAGATTCGCACGAGGTATGAATTCTAGATCTATGAAATATATGGATTTTCATGTTTTGGACATCACTTTTGATATTCTTGGATCCGGGCAAAATTCATGTATTAGCTAGGCCCGTTAATTATGCACGTGAAATTATGATAAAAGCACGTATAACTGTTTATGTGAGCATGTTATGTGTCTACTTGGGTCAAAGGGGAGTTTGGTGCAAATTCATTCGGAGTAAGCTCCTCGAACCTTGAGGATTGTGATCTTGTTGGAATTGGAATTTGTGGTGGTGTCTGGATTGGAGGTGGGCCCAACCAGTACACGGTACCTGGTATGGAGGAAGGCCCAACCAGTGTACGAGATGCGTGGGAGAGGTGGGCCTCCTACGGCATCGACCGGATGAATGCGTACCACTCACCCCAGAGACTATTTCTATGTGTTTTAGATGCTTAAACCATGAATTGTCATATAAGCATACATTTAGAATTGTACGCTCAGCATATAGCTGAGCAGTGGAGATGTACTCCATTGCAGGTAAGAAGAAAGACAAGAAGAAGCACGATGAGTGAGGTCGATGAACGCCGGGGATAACACTTGTTTATGTTTTGTTTAAAATCCTAAATTTGTGTAAGGATTGGTAATATGTTGTAATAGAACCATAGATTAATTCTATAGTATTGTAATCGTGTAATTGAACATCTGTAGTTATGTTTTAATGCGTTAAATCAGTTATGGTTGTACCTACGGTGGGTGTTGAAAGGCATGAGTTGTGAATATTTCAATACAGGGCTGTTAGCAGGGAAGCAGTCGACTGAACCCCTGATCAGTCGACTGGACCTCGTAGGATTGAGGTACTGTAAGGAATATCAGAGAAACAGTCGACTGGACCCCTTGGACAGTCGACTGAAGACTGTTTATTTTAGCTACTGCTTCCACTCATTGAAAAGCAGTCGACTGGATCCCCAAATCAGTCGACTGGATCTCTTTGCAATATGATGCATTTTGGGTGCTGCATAACTCAGTCGACGGAGCAGTCGACTGGACCCTAGTGCAGTCGACTGGGCAGTCGACTGAACCTCTGTTTTCAAAACTATTTTCTTTGAATGTGTTTTCAATGGCCAAAACTTTTTATAACTTTGATTTCAAGGTATTTTACAAACACAGAGGGGAACGTTTCCTAAGTTTTAAATTACCAGGGTTGTTTTATGGAAGTTCTTTCCGCTGCGTATTATTAGATGATGTTTGGTTGAGCCTTGGTGGCGTGCCACGTGTCCTATTTCCACGCGTAGTGGGATGGGTCGTGACAGTGCCCCTCTCTAATGCCAATGGAGGTTCCCTGGTCCGAGTTGAAATGGGTGTTGTTCCCTTCAGTGCTTCCCACGTGCCTCCATGCGAGACTGTGTCTCTCATTGACCTGCCTTCTACGGCTTCGGACAGTTTGTCAATGCCTAAAACTGAGTCTAGTACTCCTATTCTGCCTGGTTGTAACCATTTGGCTGCCTAAGACCGTCCTATTTTTTTATAATAGGTATAATGTTGGAGTCCTCTTTAACCAACCTTACACACAAGCTATTGGAGAGATTGAGGGTGCAGGTGGCAATCACGTGTGTTCTAGTGGTCCTAGCAAGGCAAGTGCTGACATCTCCTTTCCTAGTGATGGTCATTTCATTGACTAAATAGTGGGCCCAACCAACACATGTGCAGTGCAAGATCTTGCTTACAGAGATATATCACATGAGTTGAACCTTGAAGCTGACCCCAAATTTGATGTCCAAACTTTAGCTGCCAATCCCATAACAGGCGATATTGATTCCTTTGGTCACATTTCGGCTATGGGCCCTATTGCGGAAGCCCATTCTGTTGGGTCAACATAAACTAGTGCTAACCTGTTTGATAAATTGAGGCCCACGAATAACGTACCTCTTTCTGGCCCATCTTCCCCATGCACTGAACTAGTGAATAAATCTAAGTGAGCCGACATCCTTAAGCCCACCTCTTACGATTTTTCTTTGACCCATATTGATGTTAGTTTATGTAGGCAGAAATGGCGACTGCAAGTTCCTCCTGCTATTTTAGACCCAGGTTTCCATGAATGGAACAATACGCTTGTTAGGTTCTTTTTAGATCGACTATTGCCTTATTCCCTTGTTCACAAAGTAACTACCAAGCTTTGGGATAATGTAGGCCTCATTGACATTATTGCAATTGACCCAAGGTACTTTTTTCTTTAAGTTCAGCTCTAGTTTTGTCTTGGATGTGGTGTTGGAGGGAGGTCCATGGAATGTTGTTGGTCGACCCCTCATTCTACGAAAATGGGAACCTCAACTCTCACTTGAAAAGGATAAAGTCACTAAAGTTCCAATTTGGGTGCACTTCTATAATGTGCCGCTTGAATATTGGACCCCCGGTGGAATTAGTTACATTGCCAGCATGATTGGGAAACCTCTTCGTGTTAACAAGGTGACAGCTTCTCGCCATAGAGTTACTTATGCTCGGGTTTCCATAGAGGTTGATGCCAGATATGATTGGATTATGAGCTTTGACCTGGAAGCAATGGACCCCCGTTTCAGTAATGATTTGATCACAATTCAAGTTGAGTATCAATGGACTCTTACTCGTTGCAAATTGTGTAAGTGTTTTGGGCATGATTGTGAAAGGAAGAATATGGTGCACAAGGTTAGCCATAATACTACTCAACCATGGGTTCCTACTAAGCAGAGCCAGAGTGACCTGAAACATGTTGATGGTCTTAGCAACGAGAAAGATAAAGATAAAGATGAGGGTTGGACTCAAGTGGTGGGCAAGGGGAAAGGAAAGGTGGTTAATTCTATGGAGTGGCAGCATACTGTTACTTCCACTATTCTGCATGTGTCTACATCTACTAATATTTAGCAAATTAAGATTAGTAATTCTTTCAAGGAACTAGTGCCGTACGTTTATGATATCGCTGGCCATTTTGAGGATGCTTGTCGGTTAGGCATTAGAGAAGATGAAGGGGATTTTCAAGTCCAAGATAAAGAGGCTCCCAGTTCCCACTTTGCTGTCGAGGATGACGATCTTAAGGATGATTTTGATTCTGCCATTGAGGATGGGTCCCCGAGTCTCACTTGCTCTATCTCCTCCAAACAGAGAAAGCGGGAAGCAAAAATGAAGTTTAGTGGCAGCCGCCCTAAGGGACGCAATAGATTTTGACAGTGTCTGTGTGTAGTGTCCCTAGACTTGTTTCACTTATTTCTGCCCTCTGCTTTAGGGCTTGTTTGGCCTTTGGGCCATGTTAGCGTTTGTCTGGCTGGGATGGGTTTCTCTCTTTTCTTATGTTTAGATAGATTTCCATCCCTTGATTGTTTAGGTTTCTTGCCTTTGTGCTTGTTGTTTTGGTTTTGGCTTTTGCCTTTGCCTTGTTGTTGAGCTTATTGTTTATCCTAGGGAATGCCTCTTGTACTCTTGTACACTTTTTTGGAATTAATTAACCCTATTTTCCCAAAAAAGTTGATGTTCGGTTAGGACTTAGGGGTCAACAGAGAGATGAGGCCCAAACCAAACACTATAGAAAAGCCGCACCATTGCATTTTTTTCACCTTTTGTAAGTTTTGTTCACCCACCGCTATTATGTTAACATGTGTTTATTCATGTCATGTTCAGTAATTATGCTACAAATGCACGGGTAATAACCGTAATATGGGAATGAAATATGACACGTGTTAATATAGTAGTGATGGGTGAGCAAGAGTGAGCAAAAATACACTCAAACCGCATACATATTTCTATAAATTACAATATTATACAATTGTCGGATGGGTCTTTCTATGATGAGTGATGCTATCATTTCTAATTTGAATTCCAAATTTAATTTTTCAATAATTTAAAATTTTGAATTCCAAATTTGAATGCCATATCATGTGATATGGGATTCAAATTTGGATGCATATCATTATATAACTTTGAGTGGTTTTGTTTTCTAATGAATGAAATTATGGTTAAAATTTGGTTCCCAAATATTTTGTCACTAGCACATGCTGTGATATGTAGTACCATTAACCACTAACATAGCATGTGGTACAATTGTTAAAATATCTGGAAACAAAACTTAGGAAGTATAATATTACTCTTGTATAATACATACATCAAAAATTATTATGCGATAGTATTTGGTTACTGCATTATATCAATATTAATTTATTACACCAAATGGTACAATGCATTATTAATTTATTACACCAAATGGTACCTTAAAAAAATGTTGCCAGCAAATAACAATTTATTACGGGTAATACTTGGGACACAAAGACACAACTTTTGGGACACAACCCATGAGATGTGTCAATCTTTTTCCTGTGTCATTGTAGGGTCCAGTGATATCACATGAGAGATATAGACACATATTTTGAATTGTGTCCCAAAAATTGTGTCTTTGAGTGTGTCACAATCTTTACTCATTTATTACTAATAAATGACTTCCTAAGAAGTTAAAGGTCATTTTGAAAATTTCAACTAATACTTACCCTATTGTGGTTAAATTATTCAAATTTTCATTATATGTCTTTCCTTTAATTTAAAACTAGCCATCGGGTATATGCGCTGCGTGTGCATTGCGTTATATATTTATTATCCATTCCTAATGAAAGAAAAAAATACATAAATTTGCCGTGTTCTGGGTTTTTTTTTACTCCTTTATTCTCGTCGGTCTGGCTTTGCTCCATTGTCTGATGTATCGGGGAGCCTAGTACGTAGGGCCGCAGAATCCTTGGTGGATTGTTAGCTGATCTTTCCAATACTATCGCTCCCTTGCAGCTTGCCTTGCCCGTTGGTATCTCCTTTTTTGGGACTTACTATACCTGGGCTACGTTGGGAACTTAGGATTTTCAGCCCGATACCATTTTTCTGTACTTACCCTCAGTAGTAATACCATCTATTACTATATGTCCGAGGTTAAGCCTTTTCGTGGTACATTTGGTTTTGAAAACGTCTTCGTCCTTAACCCCAACAAGCCTGAATCTCTTGGGCCAGTTTGCAATGCTGGTGACGATTTTGGTTGCCATTCGGGCTTCCATTGACTTTGCCTAGGCAGCGTGAGCCTTTCGTGCATAGACCTTCTCGGGCTATGCTCTCTATACTCATTGGCTCTGGGCCTCTTGCTTGGGCTCGAGGCCTCTTTCTTGATATCGGCCTTACACCTTGGGCTGAGGCCTTGCTCTATCAGTTCCAACTGTCACTGCAAATCGGTGATCAAACTATCTGTATTTGATCGGGCCATTTCAATCTCGATCTTGCACTGTATTTGTTTTCTCTCCTAATAAGTCCTCTAGAGTTCATGAATTGTTACTTTCGGCCCCTCTGTGGCTGAAGTGGCAATTTGCTTTCCTTCCCTTTGTCTCGGCCTTTCTTCCTTTGTCTCTGACAGGTCAACCTTTGGCATGGGCCTGGTCAACTTAGTCAAATCGGGTGTCACCATGTTGGCACTGGTGATCTTAGGGAACGGGTTTGCATTAATACCCATGGCTTTATCTGAAAACTTTAAAATTCCATTCTCTACGTTTTCCTGTATCACATTACAAAAAACCACGCAATTGTTAGTAGAGTGTTTCCAAGAGTTGTGCCACTTACAGTATTCTTTATTCTTAACGTCGTCGGCCTTAGGGATCCTATGATTGTCACTTAGCTTGGTCACCTTTTCAGCCAAAAGGGCATCGAAAATCTGATCGGCCATAGTGATGTCAAAAGTATAGTTTTTTCCTGCCTCAAACGCCATCTTTTTATAGCAACGTTATTATCTACGGGCTTGTTCAAGGCATCACATACTATCGGCTGTTTACAAACCAACTCGTCCATGTCAATTTTTGCTTCGAGGTCACAATCCGCTAGATGGACCTCATAATTGGGATCTTTGTAGTATGTACTCTTGGATGAGCTGTTCTTCTCTTGTTCATCCATAAGGATACGCTCAAGCGAGCAGCCCTCGTGGCCAGCTCGAATGGATCTCGAAAATCGGTCCCTTCAAACCTTTTGCGAAGTTAAAAGGACATCCCTCCTATAGCCATTTTGACATATTCCTCCTCGGGCAAGACAGTCTTGCACCTATACTTAGCCTTCCTGAAACGGGCTATATAGGTCTCCACTATCTCCCTTACTAGTTGGAGCATTCTAGATAAGTCCGCCAATGATGTTTCGGGCTCGGTGCTATAGAACTAGCCATGAAACAATTCTTCCATCCCTTGCCATTCTCGCACGAAATTAGTTGGCAGATTAACATATCACAAGAAAGCTATTCCTGTGAGGGAATTTGGGAACGACCTCAATTTCAATGGGTCATTACTATCCATATGGCCGCATTGCACTATGAAACGGCCTATGTGCTCCATAGAGGACTGTTCGCTTCCCCCCAGAGAACAAGGTTAAGTCTGGTACCTTGTACCCCTGAGGAAAATTGACCTGGTCGATTTCAGGAAGATACGGCCGTCTATACGTCGGCCTCTCCATTCTCCTCATGAATAGGCCATACTCTTCGTGTATGGCCGCCACCAGTTCCTCCCTGTTGATAGGTTGTTGAATAATAGGCTGAGCTACCACCACGGGAGTTGCTATTGAAGGTAGTATTTGGTGTTGGTTGTTATTCTGGTGGGGCCAAAAGACATCACTAGCTCTTTGCCCCCAGCAGCGTGGGCGAAGGGACTAGTATGACTGATTGTTTCTGTGTCATGGCCTAAAGGTTGAACAAACAGCAGTGTTCCTGCTCAATGGGGTCGGTAACCATCGTACTGCCCGATCCGTTCTACTCTCGGAGATTCGAGCACACATAACGCGGGTCCTTGGCTTATTGTTCACACACGAAATGCTAGAGCCCGATCCCTCGGCCTGATCTTTGTTATTTTTGGCCTCATAAGTAGCTATGAGCTGGTCTATCCTTCCAGTCAGATCGTTCAACGTCGCATGAGTCTTTTGATGCTATCAGTCTATTCTGGCTCTTTTGCATCTCGGACGTTTGTTCAATCAGCGTTTTATAATTTTCCATAGATCCTAGGAGTGCATGATAGTCTTGCCTCATAGGTTCTATGGTCTGCCTAATAACCTCTGACACCCCTTCCAGAGTCAAGGCACTTTTCTGTGGTGAACAGGCAGTGCTCTCGTTCTCTGGTGGGTCAGCAACGTTCAGGTCATCCTGTCCGTTTTTTCCAGTCCGATTATCTTTCTTTGGGGGCATATTCTAACACTATGTGTCCCACCAGGCATGCCAAAAATGTTTGCTTGTAGTTTTTCTCGGGCGTGCCAGAACCAAAAGTGGTTTGATAGTGCAAGCTAATTTCTTATATTGCTTGTGTGAGTGATATACAAGGCTTGAGAATCTAACTTCCAACAATGAGATTGTGATGGCCAAGTAGGAAAGTACCCTTGACTAAGGTCCTATGCAGTGTTGAAGCATACAAGCCAATTGGTGCAAGAGTTTACCAAGTACACAATCACAAATGATTAATAAAATACGAAGTTATTTTATTGAATGTTTGGAAAATACTTAACAAAAACATAACAGAATCAGAATATGCTCATACTATGCCAAGGAATAAAAATAGTGAAAAGAAAATAACAAAAGAGGCAGGACCTATTGCTATGGATGCAGAGCTTTGAAACACAAAATTGAATGCCTTTGAATGCTGTAAAGAATGCTTTGAGTGTTGTTTTTGAGATGACGCCGAGTGATTTGTAACTTGGCCAGCCTGCTGATTTATAGCGGCCTTAGAACAATCCTGATGTGGCAAGGACTCCTTGACTTGCACTCCAAGCAGGATGCAAATTGCAGAATCCTTCCCAATCTCCAATTCTTTCCTTATCTTTATTCTGATTGAATCAATTCCAATATTCTCGGGATAACCCTTTTTCTCCAGCTATATGCGCTTAATCCCATTACAAAAAGGAAACTGCTTCCCTAATTTCAAGATGAAATTTGCCCTGACAGCCAAAATAGAACCGCCTTACTAATCGGGCTCATGCAACTTGAACCACACCTTCACTCCTATCGGGCTGCCATATTTCCACTTATCATACTCTCTGACGCTCATGAGCCAGATGACGGTTTTATGCGTGCTTTCGACTAATCGGGCTCGCACCATCGGTCTTTTCTACTTTCTTCAGATATGATGTCCGATCTCCTAGTGCTTTGCTCTCATTACCTTCCGGGCTCAACCAGGCTGGAGCCAATACCTTGTCTTTCCAAACCTCGTGATGCTTCCCTGCTGAGCCCGATTACTCTTCGTGGACGTCCAATGAACATTATTCATGCTAACTCAATCAATCAGGCTTCTCCTGACGCCAGCTTACGCCTCTTGGGCTTGAACCACAAATGTCTCTCTCTTGAGCCCGATTACCCATCGTGGACTTGGGCCAGCCAGTCCAGAACAAGGCCTGGGCCGATCCTCTCCAGGCCCATCCCAACAACACACTCTGGCGCAAAACACTTGACGGTTTTTGGGTGCAAACAGA
Source organism: Hydrangea macrophylla (assembly GCA_033977485.1). Taxonomy (NCBI): domain Eukaryota; kingdom Viridiplantae; phylum Streptophyta; class Magnoliopsida; order Cornales; family Hydrangeaceae; genus Hydrangea; species Hydrangea macrophylla. The sequence continues at coordinate 104,650,991 of CM066987.1, forward strand.
TGTACACTAGACCATCTTTAATGAACAAGGCAGATTCCTTAGCATTAGCTACACCCTCAGAACTTGAGCCCAACGCCAACTCAATGGTGGAGTGGACCCCACGGACATGCATTGTACCTTGTAATGAAGGACTTTGCGTGATAACAGTCCCAATATGCCTATGATGGGGCACCTCATCCACAGACAAAAGTGGAGATTTTGTTACCTGATCATCATGATGATTCGCACAAGAGGGCGCGTGGGTCTCACTATTGTGAGCGACATCATCATGGGAGTGTGAGCCACGCGCGACCAACACATCGATTTTCGAAAACCTAGAGTCTGTAAGATCAAAAAGAGGACAATTGGACCTTTTTTGTTTGAAGGCCCTCAATAGGGAAGCTCTCATCCTTGTTGGGCTGGGCTGGGCTGGGCAGAAACCCCATAATGCTCAGCTTGCAGGCATTCAGAAAAGTCACATGAAGAAGCTACATCTGCAGTTAAATCCCCAAATCTGAGCAGCTGTATATTGAGAGCATCGATCTTCTTCGTACAATCAAACATTTGCTCTTTCCAACAACCAATCTCGAAATCGATGGGTAAAGCATCTTCTTGGTTAGTAGATTTCTCGACTGAAGAGATATTGGATTTGTGCTTGCTAAGACTAGAGATATTCTCTTTGCACGCGTTCAACTGCTGCATCACACAAGCAAGCTCAAGCTTGATCTGCTCGTCTAATTTATTGCCTTCGAGAGAGGCCCCATTCTTATCACTATGATTTCGAGACTTTTTTAGATCACAACGCATTTGTTTCCATTAATCCCCAATAAATTCATCTGCAAATGAATCTTTAGGAGGACCCCGTGGTCTTAAGGATTGTCTAATATATAGCCCCCCGCTCCATGGCCTCAAGTACTTTCTAGAGAGAAGGTAGAGCTTCTCTCTTTAAAAAATTTCATTTTTTTTCATTCTAGTATATTTAAATTATTAATTGTATTCTTTACCAAATTAAATAAGTTCTTTAATAATTAGTCCAAGGGCACAATTGACTATTGTGCATTAAGAACACGTTCTACTTTCTTGGGACCAAACACATTTATAAACAGGGTCAGTCCTGAGATGACAAAAATTGTCCGAAATCTTAAGTGAATTTTTAAAAGAGCCAAAAAAATGAGGCTTCTATAATAAGTTTCATAGAAATTAGAAGAAAATTGACATAAAAATGATAAATTTCATAGAAATTAAGAAGAAAAAAAAACTAGACGAAAATATGCCTAAAAATGAGGCTCCATGCGGTTGCCTCAGGACATGACCTCAAGGCCGACCCTATTTATAAGCTATTCTGACAAGATAATCAATTATACAAGATATTAATCAAACACACAAACTATAATAAACTATTATATTTTTAAATAACTCTATCAATCACTATCAAAATCAAATAAACATAAGCACACACAAACGGACTCATTGTCCCTTCGTAATCGTGCATATGCAAACACCTAAGAAAATATGCTCATTGACTTGAAGTCTTGAACTTGGCAACCTCGAGATATTAATTGCAAATACAATTTCATTCCAACGAGGTCCTACAATAATTGCTATAAAAAAAGAAGTCCTAAAATAATTATGCAATAGACGTTTGAATCAATAGCTAATTATTTATTTATTTAATTGGTTAGAACAGTCAATTGTGGTTTCTTTCACTATGAACGTATGACGTCACTTCCCATGCTTATGATCCCAACTCTCCAGGTTGAACTGTGCTTAGTGTGGCCTAATCAACCCAATAATGAAAATTATAACTTATCAAAATCACAAAGAATTATCCATTTACACATAGAAGTTAAACTGTAAAATTGATTTTTAACGACAAATAAAAGTTAAAATGGAAGGAAAAAAAAAAAAGAAAAAAAAAAATGAAGACGACGGACGTTAAAAATAAAAAGGGATAAATTATGTAAACACCCCCTCTATTATCACCGGTTTTCACTAATACCCCTGCTCTTTTTTTTTTTTTCATTACCCAAATTGACCTTAAAACTAACAGACCACACCATGAGAGTGAGCAAAAATACACTCAAACCGCATGCATATTTCTATAAATTACAATATTATACAATTGTAGGATGGGTCTTTTTTTTTTTTTTTTGATTTACTTACCTGGGGGACGCACGCACACACACACATCCATACACACAACCCAAGCAAGACATAGCCCAACAAATCTCTACTGACTAGGGAACAGGGCCAGTTCTACAATGCTAGGGGAGGAGAAAATCCCCTCCCACTCCCCCTGGGGAGATTCAAACCTCCACCTCCCACTTGGGAGAGGTGGAGTGATACCACATGGGCTAAAGCCCACTTGGTAGGATGGGTCTTTCTATGATGAGTAACGGTATCATTTCTAATTTGAATTCCAAATTTAATTTTTAAATATTTTCATATTTGTAATTTTGTACCACATATAGTGATATGTAATTACATTGATGAATGCCGTATCATGTGATATGGGATTCAAATTTGGATGCATATCATTATGCTTTTATGATATAACTTGAGTGGTTTTGTTTTCTAATGAATGAAATTATGGTTAAAATTTGATTTCCAAATATTTTATCACTAGCACATGCTATGATATGTAGTATTATTGATCACTAATATAGCATGTGGCACAATTATTAAAATATCTACAAAAAAACTTAGGAAGTATATTATTACTATTGTATAATATATACACCAAAAATTATTATGCGATAGTATTTGGTTACTGCATTATATCATTATTAATTTATTACACCAAATGGTACCACTACAACAAAACAGTTTTTTTGTGACGCGCACTTTTTGTGACGCGCAAACGCGTCACAAAAGATCATTATTTGTGACGCGTATTTAGCATTTGTGACGCACTTACAGATGTCACAAAAAAATTAGGTTGACCAATTATTGAACCTTATTTGTGACGCACCAGATGCGTCACAAATAAAATCCCTAGTAGTTGTGACGCATCTGGTGCGTCACAAATAAAATCCCTACTATTTGTGGCGTATCTGATGCGGCACAAATAAAATTGCTACTATTTGTGACGCGTTTATTGCGCCACAAATAAAATACCTACTATTTGTGACGCATATTGTGCACCACAAATAAAATCCACAATTAAATCCCTACTATTTGTGACGCATGTAGTGCGCCACAAATAAAATCCCTACTATTTGTGACGCATCTGGTGCGTCACAAATAAAATCCACAATTAAATTTCTACTATTTGTGACACATATAGTGCGCCACAAATAAATTCTCTGAGGCACATAGTGTGCCACAAATAAAATCTCTATCTATACTTTGTTGATGGTAGAAATAGAGATCTCTAAATCTAAAGTAGACCTGGCAATTGAAACTCATATTTGCGGGTTGGTTGCGAGTGATCTCTAAAAATAGAGAGAAACGAAGTGTTGTTTTTGCGGTTTCTATTTCTCTCATCGTCTATGTTTGGGTCCCATTGATTCTCATCTCAAAAGGATAGATCAAAAGGAGAACTCTTCTCCGACTTTCACGGTGTCGACAACACCAAGAACTGTTTATAATTACAGTTCATATAGAAGCTGCTCAAGAACTGTTTTACAATTAATGTTTGAAATAAGGAATCAAAGTCTTGGATCATTTTTATGATTACAAAATTGCTCAAAACAGAAACAAATTTTGATGTGGGTAAGTGTAATTTCTTCAACTATTTATATTTTGATGAAATATATACATATATTTGTTGCATATGAAGTATATATGTACATATGTATATACAATTGTTTTAAAAATCAGACCGGACCGGACGGTTGAACCATCGGAATCGGGAACCGGACTATAAAACGGGTCAGGATGGGCCGAAAACCGTTCACAGTTTCAAAACCGTGCTGATTTTGCAAAACCGTCCAAACCGAAACGGTTCAACTGAGAGTTTGTAAAACTGTCGATACATTGGAAGTTTACGGACCCGTTTGATAAAGCTGAAAATTAAGTGCTGAAAATTAAGTGCAGAAACTTAAGTACTGAAAATTTTAAGCGATTAGTTTTGCAATACTGAAAACAGTGTTTCAAGTACTGAAATAGATTGCATTCAGTGATTGTTTTCAGCAGAAAATTTAAACTTAAAGTTTTCAGTGGATTTTTGGCTGCTTTTTCAATTAGGTGGTACACTATCAAACGCACTTAAAGAAATTAAGTACGGTGGTACATTATTGCTTTTTCAATTAGGTGGTACATTATTGCATCGGTTTTGTGTTTAAAAAAAAATTAAAATAAAAAAATAAAATAAAAAATGAGATAAAATTCTACGCTTATAGCCCTAAAAAAAACAACAATGCTAGGGGCACAAACAACTTTCACAAACACTTACAAACACACTCTGTGGGGTCCACTGACCCCACAATAAGATTATTTTCAACCATGGCGGGACCACTTTAACATCCTCCAATGACAATCAAGTGGGTCCACTGTCGTAGGTATTGGGAGTCACATTTGGGATACAAATTTGGGAATCATAGAATTACTCTATCCATGTTATGAAACTGTTAAAACATTTGGGAAACAAATTTTGAATTCAATATTTTGTTTTTCTGGTTAATTTTTAATGTATACCTTGAATATTACTTCTTCCGTCCCATAATAAGTGTCCACTTCCATTTTTCACATTGTTTAAGAAAGTTGTATTATACTCCGTATTAGTTTTTTTGGTTCATTAAAGGGTCACTTTCCAATTTTACCCTTAGATGTGATGGGTATTTGACTTTTTGCTTGTTTTGAGACCACAAATAAATGCTACTTTGTCTTTATTATAAGGGTAGTTTTGGAAAGTAAGTAAAAGCTATATGCCAATTTAGGAAAGTGGACACTTATTGTGGGACATCCAAAAAAGGAAATGTGGACACTTATTATGGGACAGAGGGAGTACTATGATTTCAAATTTTCTCAAGACATGTGACAGTGGGATCACCTTCAACAATGGTGGAACCACTTTAACATCCTCCAATAAAAAATAAAAACAAATCCCCAAATTTTAGGCATACAAAAAATAAAAAATAATAATAAATAGATAAAATTATAGCCATAAAAACAAATCCCCAAATTTTACCCGCCCATTTGACCCGCCCATTTGCAACATTGGAGGGCTACGTTACTTTTGTGCCCCCCCCCCCCTCCCCAAAATTTCCCCAAAAATTCACATTCCCTCTCACACGTCAAAAAGAGAGAGAGAGAGAGAGAGAGAGGCAACAAAGAGAGACCGCCATCGTCCCTCCTGCGTCACGCCGTCGCCCCTCCTGCCGTCAACCGCCATTGTCCTCCTGCCGTCCACTGCCGTCCACCGCCGTCGCCCTCCCGCCGTCCACCGCTATGGCCGTCCACCACCACGTCCGCCCTTGCTGTCCACCACACCACCGCTGTACAGATTAGTTAGGGCTTCATGTTCCACCGCTATGGCCGTTCACGCGTAAAAAGCTATGTTTTGGGGTTTTTTTTTCGCGGGGGGGGGGGGGGGGGATGAAACGGTAAACCGTCGATCCGATGGATGTGAACTTAACTTGTACCTCAAACATGCCTAAAGAAAGTTTTGGAAACAAACGGAATGCAAAACAGACTTCTGATTATCAAATAACGCGTAAAAATCAAGTTTTGACATACTTAGGCTTGAAAAAACTATGTTTTGGGGATTTTGGGGGGGGGGGGGGGGGGGGGGGGGGGTGAAACTGTAAACCGTCAATCCGATGGAGGTGAAACTTAACTCGTACCTCAAACATGACAAAAGAAAGTTGTGAGAACAAACGGAATGCAAAACGAACTTCCGGTTATCAAATAATGCGTAAAAAACAAGTTTTGACATACTTAGGCTTGAAAAAATTATGTTTTTAACTGTCGATCTGAAGGATGTGAAACTTAACTCGCATATCAAACACGACAAAAGAAAGTTGTGGGAACAAACGGAATGCAAAACGGACTTCCGGTTATCAAATTACGCGTCACAAGTTATATTTTTTCATTTGCCTAGTTAGACTGCTAAATAAATATACTTTTTGAGTTTTTCATTTTACAATTTTTCTTGGATTGGCTAAAATGTAAAAAAAATTTTTTCACATTTCAGGTTTGGAGTTACATTTGATGGTGGAAGATGTTGGATGTGTTTTGTGATCCCAAATATTGGACACGTTGAATTTTAGTGTTATATTAGAAAACAGTTCAATTTTTATTTGTATGAATTAGTATTTTGGATGTTGGATTTGATCTTTAAATTGTATGTCGATGTTTATTTCTTGTGCATGCGTTTCGTAATTGTGTTTTTGAAATATTGATATTATCGCAGGTATATAGTGCAAGTATATATAGCAAGTAAAAATTACCTAATTAGGAAAAAATTTAAAATATATAGATAATTTTCCTATAGCATTTGTGACGCATTTTTATGCGTCACAAATACTATCAATACATCTGACAGAGTATTTGTGACGCATATGCATGCGTCATAAATAATATTTTTAAAATCGTAATTATTACTTGTGACGCATATACAGGCGTCACAAATAATATTCTTAAAATGGAAATTATTATTTGTGACGTTTATATTATATGTCACAAATAATAATAAATCATTAAAGCTATTAAGTATTTGTGGCGCATACAAACGTCACAAATAATCACTATTTGTGACGCGTATAGTGCGTCACAAATAATACTCTTATTTGTGGCGCGTGTATTTGGTATTCATGGCAGTTTATTTGTGACGCCGTATTCTGTTATTTGTGACGCACTATGGCGTCACAAATAATATAATTATTTGTGACGCGTTGACTGCGTCACAAATAAATTATTTGCGACTAGGGATTTTGTGACCCCATTTGTGACGCGTTGCCGCGTCACAAATAAGTATTTGTGACGCGTTTTGATTATTTGTGACGCACTTTGCGCGCCACAAAAAGTCAAATCTGTTGTAGTGTACAATGCATTATTAATTTATTACACCAAATGCTACCTTAAAAAAATGTTGCCAGCAAATAATAATTTATTACGGGTAATACTTGGGATACAACTAAAGATATAATTTTTGGGACACAACCCAAGAGATGTGTCGATCTCTTTTTTGTGTCATTGTGGGATCCAGTAATATCACATGAGTGATATAGACACATCTTTTGGGTTGTGTCTCAATATATATATTAAAGACTATATAATACATAATACATATATAATACATATACTGATATAAGCATATTACATATATATATATATTAAAGACTATATAATACATAATGCATATATTGTTATAAGCATATTACACATAGATTTTTAAAAAATTAAGTGTGTTTCGAGTCGGGTCGGGTGAATCGGGCTTTCACCCCCCTAGACCCGTGACTCCACCTGAAACTGTTGGGTTACCACCCCTAAGACCCATGACTCCACCCACATTGTTTAAGAACAAAAAATAAAAAGACTACGGGTGCGTCGGGTGGTCGAGTGAATCGGGTAGGCGAGTGGATTTTGAGCAACCCTAACTCCATCCATCTCAAACTAAAGGTCATTTTGAAAATTTCGACTAATACTTACCCTATAGTGGGCAAGCAATTCAAATTTTCATTATATGTCTTTCCTATATTTAAAACTAGCCATCGCGTATATGTGTTGCATGTTCATTGCATTATATATTTATTATCCATTCCTAATGAAAGAAAAAATACATAAATTTGCAGTACACATACTAGTCATCATATTAAAAAAAAAAAAACACAGGTATACTAAATTGTACATTTTTTTCACAAATCTATTCACACCAAATCGGTATCTGCACTCATACCAAGCTTTGTATATGTGTATTGCTATGAATCTCAATCCCAAATGCTCTAACAATTGTAGTATATGTTGTGACGGTGGTTGATGATACAACATATTACTACATATGATATAACTCGCAAAATGTTTGGACACCATGCAAATTTAAGAATTATAGCTTTATTTTATGTATTTCCTATGAAATAAGTGTTCAGTGTAATTCACAATGTTCTCACCAAATTTTAAGGTCGGGGCAATTACAAATAAGAACAAAACAAACAGAAAAACGAAAAAGTAGAAAAGTTTAACACACAATGTGACAATGGCATCACATGTACACTCACTTCCATCTAGAAATTGAATATCACAATGGTTAAAAAAACCAAAACATCTGTATGTGTTGCGGCCTATCCATGTTCTCTTACTTCAAATGAAAGTGCAAAAAATCTCCATAGTTTTTCTCATTCTCTGTGTATTCCACAAATTGGAACAATCCTAGTTCAAAAAACATATAAGGCAGTTTAACATGGAGACGGTTTTAGTGAAGCTAACAAGGTGGTTTTGGTGATTTCTCATTGGGTGTGGGAGCGGCTTCTTAAGGTTTTAGTTGGGTGAGTTTTGTTTGCCTTGGTAATGACCATTTAAGACATTTATAAGTTCATTTTGAATAAATAAGTTTATTGGTATAATTGTAAATATGAATGAGAGTTAAGAAGAGAATAGTTCCCCTACCTTTCTCGATCTTTACAAAGTAGTATAGATTGCACCATCGCATTAAAAGAAAATTTTAGAGTTCTTTAAAGGATGAATTTGAAATTTTTGAGTTAAGGTATATTGACTTCTCAAACATGACTGTTAAATTGGAATTATTCCAAAATCAAATAAAACTCTTAAATTACAACAAAATAGCATTTTATCTATGAAGCACGGACACGGACACGGACACACCGACACGATACGACACAGACCCAATGACACGACAAAATTCTAAACTAATTGCACGTAGACACTCCAAGATAAGTGTCCGTAAAGGTATAAGAGTTAGCTATTAGAATTAGTTTTATTAGCTTTACGTTAATTTAGTCTTTTACTTTATATTATGGTAATACTATATACCTAGATATATTATTATTGTCTCTTCTTTTGTATTGTATTCATTCATGTAGTTTTCATGTTATGAGAAACTTTACTTCTCCTTTCTCTTTTCCCTTTGTTGTTTTTTTTTATTATTTGATATATTCACAAAAGTGTCGTGTCCGTGTGTCGGACATGATACGACATGCGACTCATTACCTTCTTAGAAGTGTCGGTGCTTCCTAGCTTTTATTAACATACAAAATAAGAAATTATTCTCTGTGACCGTCAAACTCGTGTGACTTATCTCTTCATTATTGTAGGACCGAAGTGAAATCCAAAAAAAATACTAAAATCACAATGAAAGTCACCCGAGTGTACGACGGTCACCAGAAATCATCTCTCCAACCAAATGGATGTATTGTACCTAAGGTTGTATTGTATAATTTTATCCTTACATGATATGTAGACATATAATTACAGAAAGAGTACTATTATAGATTGACATAACAAAATCTTATCATACCGAGTAATTAACAACGTGCATGAATGAAATAAATTATAGTTAGTGAGGGCTCAAATTTGGGTTTTTGGTGGCGAATTTGTCTCTCTTATGGCTGCCAAAAACGTGGTGGGCAAGGGGGACTGTCTATGACTTGCGTGATCTTCTTCGCCAATACTAATACCCTGTTTGGGAAGTTTCAACGAGATCACAATTTTTAAGAAGTTGAAATAGATTGTTTCTGTAAATTAGTAGTAATTGGAATTGCGCTTGAATCACCAAAACACAATATACAAAATTTGTCTTCTTTGACAATTCCACCGCAAAAGTGGCGGCAACCAACGTCCTCAAGGAGTAAATATTGGGTATAACGGGAATTTCACGTCCAATTTATAATTAGAGAGCATGCTTGCTCACTCAATTTTTGGTGCAACAATGCTCACCCAAACTTCTCATTAGTCAATGCAGTGGGATCCAGGATTAAACACCATTAATTAAATTCTGAGTTCTACTGCATTGACCAATGAGAGGCGCCATTGAATGAGCATTGGTGCATCAAAAATTGGGTGAGCAAAAGTATTTTCTTATAATTATGGGTGAACAAAAAAATTGATGGACCGAATCGACCAAGTCGGACGGTTCTTAAAAATCACTCACAACTGAAAACTGATCTAAACCGACCACAATTGACAAAACAACAGAAGCGACCACGGTCGGTTTCTAAAACATAAAATTAAATTAAATTAAAAAATACATAAATAGATAAAGAACAACACCGACGACCCGACCGATGTACACCCTTATTTGTTACGTTAGTAATAGAATGAAAGTTTTACCAATATGAGAGGGGACAAATGTGCAAATAAAAGTATGAATTGATTTAACATACCATGTTATCCTTATAACCATGATAATGAATATTTTTTCCTCCTGAACCCACTCTGCAGCCATCTATTTTCTACACTTCCTAGTAGCTTCTCGGCTCTCAATATTTGTTTCATCCATAAAAGGAAGGAAAAAAAAAAAGGTAGACAAATGTAAATTAGCCTATCACACGGCTTAACAGGAAAATAATGGAAAATGACAGCTCCCTCTATGGCCTCTACTAGTATACTGTTATCTTTTTTCAATTGACACATAAAAACAAATTTGGGATTCATAGATTTATTCATAAAAAAAGACAGAAGAATTCTAAAATACATCCATTGTTTTTAGAATGTATCATATATCACAGTAGTTTTAGTGGTAAAGTATTAGGAGTATACTTTTTTCTTTTTATTTATTTATTTAAATATTTTTTTTTTTTTTAAACATACAAGGTTCTGAACTGGATACACACACAAAATATTAGCAATCTAATCCCAAAGCCCCACACTGACCCATATCTAAAGTATTGTACTTGAATATTAGAATATTAGCAACTAAAAATAAATAAGTAATGCTATACTCACATCAAAATTCACATCTAACCCAACACATTTTGGTCATTGATTCTAGTGGGTCCTGTGTGAGATCTATGTGAAACCCTCTAAAATCAAGGATCAGAATTATTGGGTGTGGAATTGAGTGTAAATTTAAATGTGGCCTGTGTGGGTGTAGCATTTCTGAAAACAAAAGTGTTTAGAATATTGTACGATCTACCAAGTGGCAGTTTTCTATAGCAAAGTGTTTTTGTATATATATATATATATATATATATGTATGTAAACATATTTTTTAAAGTTACAATAATTTGACACCAAATCAAATTAGTGACAAAATAATGTAACTTTAAAAATATAACACAACATGACTCTCACACAATTTGCACAGAATAAGCAACAAGACTCAAGTTGTGTCTTTTCACAAAAATCACTTTTGTGTACCCATAATATTGAAAGCATTTTTGCTCACCCGTTGTTCACTCAGACCTGCATTCAGTGACATGTCTTATTCTAATAATAATAATAATAATAATAATAATAATAATAATAATAATAATAATACAGGTAGTATCAAAAGAATAGTAATAATAATAATAATACAAGAACAAAATAAAAATAAAATGGAACACTTGTCAGTGTACTAGATAGGGGTGGGCGTTCGGTCGGTTCGGTTCGGTTCAGTTTGGTAATTCGGTTAACCGAATTGTAAAAAATCCAATATTTATTTCTATTTTTATTTCTTATTTTCACAACTTTTTATGTATTTTTTTTTTCTTTTTCTTTCATTTTGCAAAGAAACATATTGTTCTTTATTTTCAATTGTTAAAAGGGGCGTTCAGCCATAGCACCCTAAAATCAATACAATACTACATAAAGCCCAAGGCTCAAATATCTAACTCAATAACCCATTCCCCAACTAAAAAGACCAAAATGACATAATTTCCTAAAAAACCAAAAATACCCTTTCCTCCTACACGAGACAGAAAATCAAAATCAGGATGGAGGTCACATAGTGGTGGAGGTGCTGTGATTGTAGATAGAGGTAGCGATGGTGATGGCCGGTGGTGCTGTGATGGTGATGGAGATGACGATGGCGGTAGTGTTGTGGCAGTGATGAAGGTGACATGGTGGTGGAGGTGCTGCGATTGTAGATGGAAGTGACGATGATGGTAGTGGTCGTGCTACGATGGTGGTAGTGGTGGTGGTGCTGCTGGTGGTGGTGAGATGGTGGTAGTGGTTGTGGTGCTGCTGGTGATGGTGTTGTAATGGCGGTGGTTCTAAACTGTGTTGTTATGGGGGAGGTGAAGTTGAAAAATCATCAGTTTTAGAAAACAGATAATATTGTGGTGCTCTGGTGGTGGTCGTGGTGGTGCAGTGATGGCGGTGGTTATGAATTGTGATGTTAAGGGAGAGGTGGTGGTGGTGGTGATGGTGGTGCTCCGATGGTGGAGGTTGTGCTGAAAATTTCTCAGTTTTTGAAAACAGATAATATTATCTGTTTGCAAAAATAGATAATATTGTGGTGCTCTGGTAGTAGTCGTGGTGGTGCTGTGATGGCGATGGTTATGAACTGTGTTGTTAAGGGGGTGGGGGTGGTGGTGGTGCTCCGATGGTGGAGGTTGTGCTGAAAAATTCTGAGTTTTTGAAAACAGATAATATTATATGTTTGCAAAAACAGATAATATTGTGGTGCTCTAGTGGTGGTCGTGGTGGTGCTGTGATGGTAGTGGTTATGAACTGTGTTGTTGAGAGGGAGGTGGTGGTGGTGTAGTGGTGGTGGTGCAGTGGTGGCGGTGCTCCGATGGTGGAGGTTGTGCTGAAAATTTCTGAGTTTTTGAAAACAGATAATATTATCTGTTTGCAAAAATAGATAATATTGTGATGCTCTGGTGGTGGTCGTGGTAGTGCTGTAATGGCAGTGGTTGTGAACTGTGTTGTTAAGGGGGAGGTGGTGGTGGTGGTGGTGGTGCAGTGGTAGTGGTGGTCTGATGGTGGAGGTTGTGCTGAAAAATTCTCAGTTTTTTAAAACAGATAATATTATCTGTTTGCGAAAACAGATAATATTGTGATGCTTTGGTGGTGGTCGTGGTGGTGCTGTGATGGCAGTGGTTATGAACTGTGTTGTTAAGGGGGAGGTGGTGGTGGTGGTGGTGGTGGTGCAGTGGTGGTGGTGCTCCGATGGTGGAGGTTGTGCTGAAAAATTCTGAGTTTTTGAAAACAGATAATATTGTGGTGCTCTGGTGGTGGTCGTGGTGGTGCTGTGATGGCAGTGGTTATAAACTATGTTGTTGAGGGGGAGGTGGTGGTGGTGGTAGTGGTGGTGGTGCTCCGATGGTGGAGGTTGTGCTGAAAAATTCTCAGTTTTTTAAAACAGATAATATTATCTGTTTTCAAAAATAGATAATATTGTAGTACTCTGGTGGTGGTTGTAGTGGTGATATGATGGCGATGGTTATGAACTGTGCTCATCATTCAGAACTCATGGACCGAGAAGAAGGCCTTACAAAGGAGGGCAGCGAATCTCGTAGAAACTATATACTCCCTCCGTCCCATAATAAGTGTCCACATTTCCTTTTTTGGATGTCCCACAATAAGTGTCCACTTTCCTAAATTGGCATATAGCTTTTACTTACGTTCCAAAACTATCCTTATAATAAAGACAAAGTAGCATTTATTTAAATTATTTGTGGCCTCAAAACAAGCAAAAAGTCAAACACCTATCACATCTAAGGGCAAAATTGGAAAGTGACCATTTAATGAACCAAAAAAACTACTCCCTCTGTCCCATATTAAGAGTCTTTGATGCTATTTTTTTATGTCTCATTTTAAGAGTCCTCTTTGAAAAGTCAAAATACTTTAATACACACTTTACAAATTTGCCCTTTATTACATCCAACTCTTCCCCCTCTTTTTTTTGATGTGACACTACAATTTTGAATTTCAAAAAGGGCAATATTGGAAAGTTAAAAATCTCACCAAAATCAAGGTTGTCCTCTTAATAAGTTGGAATTCCCAAAAGAGACTCTAAATATGGGACGGAGGGAGTAAAATAATACAACTTTCTTAAACAATGTGCAAAATAGAAGTTGACACTTATTATGGGACGGAGGGAGTAGATTATAGCACAGAATACTATTTTTGTATAGATGTATAGAGATAGTCTAATGTTGGAATATGAACAGATAATGGATTGGTTTTTTTTTTTTTAATGGGATTTATGTGACTGAATAGAAGAAAACTCATAATTTGATTTGTGGATGTGGAAAGACACTCGGTTTTACAAATGATATGAAAATGAATTACAAAGCATGTACTTTGATATCCTATAACTTCCAATATGTAAAAAGCTGTTATGGATTATGTTCTCTGACTTCGTGTGCATGAATACTAGTCTGCAAGTTATTTGATATTTGGTGGTTGTGGTGGTGCTGTGATGGCGGTGGTTGTAAACTGTGCAGTTGGGGGGGGGGGGGGGTGGTGCTCCGATGGTGCTTCAAAATTATCTGTTTTCGAAAACAGATAATATTATATGTTTTCAAAAACAAATAATGTTGTGGTGCTGCAGGTGGTGGTCGTGGTGGTGCTGTGATGACGGTGGTTGTGAACTGTGTTGTTATGGGGATGGTGGTGGTGGTGGTGATGCGGTGGTGGTGGTGCTCCGATGGTGGTGGTGCTGCAAAATTATGTTTTAGAAAACAGATAATATTATCTGTTTTCAAAAACAGATAATGTTGTGGTGTTGTTGGTGGTGGTCGTGGTGTTGCTGTGATGGTAGTGGTTGTGAACTGTGCTGTTATGAGGGTGTGGTGGTGGTGGTGCGGTGGTGGTGGTGCTCTGATTGTGGTGGTAGTGGTGCAAAATTATATGTTTTAAAAAATAGATAATATTGTCAAAACAGATAATATTATCTGTTTTCTGGTGCTGCTAGTAGTGGTTGTGGTGGTGCTGTGATGGTGGTGGTTGTGAACTATTCTATTATGGAGTGGTGGTGGTCGTGCGGTGGTGGTGGTGATGACGATGGTAATGTCAGTGGTGGTGTGATGGTGGTGCTGTTATGGTGGTTTAAAGTTAGGCATAACAGATAATATTATATGTTTCAAAACAGATAATAGATAAAAAGCTAGGCAGATAAAATTCTATTTGAGGCTAAAAATTATCAATTGTTTGAAAAATTAGCAACTCCAACACATAAATCTTGAAAAAATGTATGAAATTTAAAAAAAAAAAATCACCAAAAGGACCAAAAAATAAAGAAGTTATGGTGGTTTTGAAAATAGATAACATTATCTGTTTTAGGTGTGTATATGTGTTTATATATATTGTCTTCTTCATCTTCATATATATATATATATGTATATATGTATATATAAATCGTCTTCTTCATCTTCTTCATCTTCATATATATATATATATATATATCTGTATATATAAATCGTCTTCTTCATCTTCACACTCATACCAACCACAATAGGTAAAATTGCTAGAATTGGTTGCAACAAATACATCACAAACGCAAGCTTCGGTAGTTGAGTTACATCACACACGCATATATATATATATATATACACATATATGCAGAGGCGGTGGTGATGGAGGTGTTGGCGATGGTTGTGGTGGCTGTGCGATGGTGGTGACGAAGGTGGTGGTGGTGGTGACGATGGTGGTAGTGGTGGTCGGGACTCGGTCGACCGTCGCCCGTCGGGGGCAACGTCGGCATTAAACAAAAAAAAAACAAAAATGAGTTTTACACATAATAAAATGGCTGATTCTATTCGCACCCACCTTGTTTACTCACTATGTCCACCTTTTAATGAATTTTTTATCTTCCAAACATACCCCCTTTCACAATGACCAAAAAGGAGAAGCTATTAAAATAGACTTTAAAATAAGTACTTCTTACACCCACCTCTAATCAATATCAAAAGAGTTATTAAAAAAAAACTTTATACACACCCACTAATATCAACAAACCCTAGATAGTATTTTAGTTGGTTTGATTCATATATATTCATCATGGAGCATCATTCGAATACATTGGAGGAAAATATAGAGTTAAGAGGTATGATTTGTAACACTTTTTCATTTTTTATTTTTTTTTTTGCGCGTTTTTAAACATTTTTTTCGAACATACTTCGACAAAAAAAAAAAAAAAAAACCCTTATTTCTACTGTTCGATTTTTTTGGAAAAAAATAACAATGCATCACCAAAATCAAAACTCTCAAATTATCACATATATAATACAACAATGCTAGGGGTACTAACAAATCTCACTAACACTCACACCCACACTATCTTAGTGTGGGTGTGAGTGTTAGTGAGATTTGTTAGTCCCCAAAATATTACTCTATGTAATATACATAAAAAGCATGGTTAAATCTATGAAGAGGTTAGTGTATTGTGAGAATCGCAAATATGGAATCTTTCTTCAAGTGAGAATCATCATCACCATGGCTTCTTCAAATTCTTGAGTTATTGTTGTGATTTTTTGGTGTAATTAGTTAGGGTCAGAAGGGAAGTTGATGATGAATATGGTGGGTGTAGAGAGTAAATGAAATGGGAGATAAAAGAAGGGTGTATAAAGTAGTTAGGGTTATATTGGGAATAGAGAGTGGGTGTAGAGAGTAGGTTGTTTTAATTTTAATTAGAATGGTGGGTGTGAAGAGTAAGTGGGTGTGAAGAGCAAACGAGGTGAATGCCAATAGAATTACACTAATAAAATTGACGCGTGTGGGTTTTTGGAGGATTGAAAATTTGGGTGGATTTTATACACCATTGACTACATCTAAGGGGTCTATCTCCAAATTCCCCTTGTTAAAATACTTGCATTTTTATTGTATATAGTTATATATAAAGTATAATAATAATATAAAAAATTAAAAAAAAAATTGAGAAATTTGAATTTTCAGCTCGATTCAATTGGCCTAATAGCTATCAAAAATTGAACTTAAAATTTTAATTCGGCTTGATTTTTAACAAAACTAATAAGGGTTAGTTTATATTTAATCCTTCATATGCATCCATTCTAGAAATAGGTTCAACTTATAAGCCCATTTAGAAATTAGTCCTTCTATATTTTGGAAGACCAAAATACCCCCAATATCCATTTTATTGCCATTATTGTGCTCCACCTAAATTTAAGCTCTTTTGAAAGCATTGTGAACTGACATTAAAATCTCATCAATCACGGTGCAAAGTTAGGGTCTCAAAATTCAAACTCCATAGCTCCAAAAAAACTCTATGAAAATCTAAAAACATAGGATACAACCACCATTAGGGGAAATTTCTCGACGATTTGTGCTGTTCAAAGCAATTTCTCAACGAAATTCTTTGCAATTTCAGACTGGATTGCATACCGAGTTTGGGTTTCTTCAATTCGACTTAGAGTTTTGATCGGTGCTGCGACAATGTATCGACGATGATGGGCAGAAAATGTAAGAATTCTATGGTTCTAATTGCATGATTTGGGATGTGAAATTTCCTTTATGCGTTTTTTTTCCTATCTCACTTGGATTTCGGTCGCATGAGGAGTGTTTCGATGATGATTTTTTCCCAATTGCATAACGATTTTACTCGATTTTCATCCCTTTAATTTTGATGAATATCTCTTTACATTATAAGTTGTGAGAAATTTCTCACCTGTTATGAAGACGAATTAAGTGAAATTTTTTTCCTTTGTCAGACTTGTGTGTGAATTTCTATGAGTTTGAAATATTCATCCCTTTCTATTGATGATATTTTTATATATGATAAGCTTGTGAGAAATTACCCACTTATTATGGAGATAAAGTAAGTGAGAATTTTTTCTTTTCACCTACGCGTGTGAGAAATTTCCATCATATGTGTGTGAATGTACTATGAGTTTGTATCCATCCCTTTCCATCAATTTCTCACTTACTTTAGTAAGTGAGAAATTTCCATCATATGTGTGTGAATGTACTATCAATTTCTAAATAACAACTATCTCAATTTGGACGGAGAAATTTCCCAATTTTTTATTTATTTATTTTTGTTTTGAGTGTTCCATATGTTCACATACATCCCTTTTGCGTTGATGAGACACTCTTTGCAGTACAAGCTTGACAAAAATCTGACTTTTTATGTGGAATAAGTAAGTGAGAAATTCACACCTTCCCACACTTGAGTTACAAATTTCCCATTTGTGTGTGTGAGCGTTCCACAAGTTTGCATTAATCCCTTGTACATTGATGATATTCATGTAGTACAAGCTGTGAGAAGTTTCTCACCTGTTATGTGGATTAAATAAGTAAGAAATTCACCACTATTCGAACCTGAGTGGTAAATTTCCCATTTTGGAGGGTGAATATTCCATGAGTTTACATTCGTCCATTTTCCACTTTTAGTTCTTTTATACAACAAAAGTGATAAAAACTCCCACTTATTATGTAGATGACCAAGTTTGAAATTTGTCCTAAAGGAATCAGTTATGATGTGGTGTGTAATTTATGTTTTCAGCTAATTCAAGCAAGGGTACAAAAAGGCATAGAAGAAATTTCCATTTTCAACTAGTTCAAGCAAGGGTAAAAAAAAAGGCCTAGAAGAAGGCTACCAACTGCTCGTGGTGTTATTTATATACAATTGTTGGCTAGTTAGTTCTTGGAAACCTGTGAAATATTGTGGAAATGTTTAGTTTTTTGAAAGCGAAATATTTTTGTGTAAATGTTTCATTTTGTGTACAGTAAACATTACCTAGTTGAAAATATTTTGACTCCTCAGAATGTCTTTGTCATAATAGTTATTGTCAATGTATTTGATCTTTGGATGCTAAAGAATTTTTGTGTATGTTCAATCAGATGTGTGTATGCACTTTGATATGAGAATCCACACATCTCAGTACTATGATTGAGAAATTTATCACTTTGTCATTACTAAATTCTCACATTGATTGACAACTTTATCACTTTTGTTATGATAATTTTCTCACTAATTTCCAAGTTTCTCACAATCATGAGATAAATAGAGAGAAATTTCTCACATTAATACTGAGAAATTTCAAGAAAACTGAGAAATTTCTCATACAATACTAATAAATTTCAAGAAAAAGTGAGAAATCTCTAACAAATTGAAAGCAATTATGGATGTTCATCGATGAATAATAATAGTGAAATGTCCATTTTCATATGTAATATATGCCCGAAAAAATAAAATAAAAAAGGAAAATCTTGAATAATCTACTCGTCTCATGTTGATAAATATGGAAGCAGACGTATAATAATCACGAGTTGAAATCAGAAATCCAAAGAAAACCTCAAACTGATGTAGTTTTGGCAAGTGCACAATTCAAAGAATTTCTCTGAATGATTTGTACATACAAATTTGTGTGAATGATAAACATAAGAAGTAGTTGAGGTAATCAAGGAAACCGCCACCTTTTAAGGGATAATAACTGTCCCATGATTGGGTTGCCATATCTATTATATATTAGTGATTCCATTTAACAAATTTAATCCATTTGAATGTTATATACTAGGGGTATATTAGTCCCAAAATTAGGTGAGATTTTGGATAAAAGGACTAATTTATAAGTATACTAAGGATAAAGAACCAATTTACATGTTAGAAAAGTCAAAGGGACTTAATCTATGGTGACCAAATCCTCAAGGACTAAATCATATATTTCTAAACTAATAATCGAATTAAAATTTAAAATTTGATTCAATTTTTGATTAATCGAACTATCTGTCCTAACACTAACACTAGAGCTAACACTAGAGGTGAGAATAATGGGTGAGCGAATATTTAATATGAAATATTTAATATGCTCTCCATATTACATTTACGCTTAAACATTATCTATCACCATTTTATCCTCAGCTCAGCACACTAATTTGTCTTGTCTTTTTGTACACATGGCCCCACATATCAATAGCATACGGAATGCGGCTAAGGCTTAGTTTGGCCCCCATGTGGCTTTTTAAAAGGAGCTTATGAAATTTATTACTAAGTTGTTTGATAATTTTGTACAAGTGACACACTACTCTTCAAAAATATATCATGAAACCAAAAAGCCACCTTGAGCTTTTAAAAGCTCCATTCTAGAGCTTTTAAAAGCTCCCCCAAAAAAGCCCTAAGTTCAATTTTTACAAAGCGCATAAACTAGTTACCAAATGAATTAACATGAAATTGTGCTTTAAAAAAGGAGAAGCACCAAAAGGGGGCAAACTAAGCCTAAATGTAGATGAGGACAAAATCGTAATTAAAAAACCTAACAAATGGATGTTCGGCACGTATATTACATCAAAACTTTAGATCTTGACATGTATTGAAAACTCAGTGGCACCACAACCGTCCGATCAAACCTCAAATCCTGAGGGACAAAATGGTACTTTCCTATGCTCCTTCCCTATAAATATTACTGGGCGGTCCAATTCAGTCTCTGCAAATCAGATTATCAGAGAAGAAAAATCAAAGCCGTAGAAAATCAAAAACTACATTTCTAGAGAGAGAGAGAGAGAGAGAGGCATCTTAGGGAATGCAGAGAGATGATAAAAACATCGCACTCTAAACCTGAGCTCTCCAGAGGAAGGGCAAAGATCGGCGGCCGGAATTGCCACCGGAAACACGTCGAAGACGGGTAATACATTCACCACCGCCGCCGCCGCAGCCGCCGCTAGAACTGTAAATATCTTCTGTTTATATATGCACTGTTTTTTTTTCAAAAATGGTTGATAAAATAGCAGACAATGGCGAAAAGTGTAGTAGTGGACACAGTGTGCTGAACGGAAAGTACGAGCTCGGCCGGCAATTAGGGCAGGGCACGTTCGCGAAGGTGTACCATGCTCGTAACTTGAAGTCCGGCAAGAACGTGGCGATGAAGGTCGTCGGAAAAGAGAAGGTGATCAAAGTCGGTATGATGGAGCAAATCAAGCGCGAGATCTCAGTGATGAAGATGGTGAAACATCCAAACATCGTTGAGCTTCATGAGGTTTTGGCTAGCAAATTGAAGATCTACTTCGCGATGGAGCTCGTACGCGGTGGCGAACTCTTCGACAAGATCGCCAAAGGCCGCCTACGTGAAGACGCCGCGAGGAAGTACTTCCAGCAACTGATCTCCGCCGTCGATTTCTGTCACAGCCGGGGCGTCTACCACCGCGATTTGAAGCCGGAGAATCTCTTGCTCGACGATGAAGGAAATCTGAAGGTGACCGATTTTGGACTCAGCGCTTTCTCCGATCACCTGAGACAGGACGGACTTTTACACACTACGTGCGGAACTCCGGCGTACGTCGCGCCGGAGGTACTCATAAAGAAGGGCTACGACGGGGCGAAAGCCGATATTTGGTCTTGCGGAGTCATTCTCTACGTTCTTCTCGCCGGATTTTTGCCGTTTCAGGACGATAATATTGTATCGATGTATAGAAAAATCTACAAAGGAGACTTCAAGTGCCCGCCGTGGTTTTCGCCGGAATCGCGAAGGTTAGTGACGAAATTGTTAGATCCGAAACCTAATTCTCGGATTACGATCTCAAAAATAATGGAATCGTCGTGGTTCAAAAAGTGTTTGCCTAAATCGGTGAAATCGAAAGCAGAGCAAGAGTTTGATGGTCTGGACGTTGAAGAGATTGGAAAAGTGAAGAAGGAGAGAGAGACTTTGAATGCTTTTCACATAATTTCTTTATCGGAGGGGTTCGATTTGTCGCCTTTGTTTGAGGAGAAGAAGAGAGAGGAGCTGAGATTCGCGACGACGAGGCCGGCGAGCGTCGTGATATCGAAATTGGAGGAGGTGGCGAAGGCGGTGGAGTTTAAAGTGAAGAGGAGTGCCGGCGACTCTGGTGTGATGTTGCAGGGGAAGGAGTGTGGAAGGAAGGGGAAGCTTGCGATTGCTGCGGACATCTTCGCCGTGACGCCGTCTTTGCTGGTGGTGGAAGTGAAGAAGTCGAGTGGTGATACTCTTGAGTTCAACCAGTTCTGCAGGAAAGAGCTACGGCCAGCGCTCAAGGACATTGTTTGGACGTCTGTGCCTTTGGAAGCCAAATCACAGGTTGGAGATGAATAATTAATTACTACAGTATTATGTAACTGTGTAAAAGTATTTGGTTTGATTTCATGTTTAGATGTGATTAGTACTGGGTATGAGTTTGATTTGTATTCTCTTCTCTTATCTGTGTAGTTATTGTAGTATATGATTGTGAATCTAGAAATGGGTTGTGAATTAGAATTTCGATTTTTGGGTCATGTATGTCGAAAGTTTGGAATTGTTTGGAGCCTTGGAGGTAATTGTGGAGATAATTCTGCGAGAATAACGCTAATAACCTCTAAATGGAATACTTAAACTACCTATATGTTGCTGTGTTGTGATAATATTGAAATTAATTTGAATTTTGTTTAATAACCGATGAATAATTTAAAAAATATACATTAATATGTAAATAATTTATGTGTTGAAATGTGTTATATTAGTGTGTTATTTCTAGGCTTGTTAAAGATGATTCCAAATTTCCAATGGAATGTTGACTTGAGTTGTGGCTATACCTACTTTGGTTAGAGCATGTTTTGAGGTCACCAAATTCTTAATCAAACAAAGCTTAAGACAACTTCTCAAGGGAATGTCTAGTTATTTTGACTAGACAAAATGGTGAGCGTATAATTATTAAATCCAACTATATAGTAGTCAAAAATTAGAGGAATGGTTGGTGCACACCTTCACGGTCTTATATATTTAAAAAGTATCTATCCCGTAAGGTGGATTAATAAGAAGAGGTTAATAGTGAATATTGTAGTCTCTATCTTTTTTCTCGTTAGTTTAGCTTTTTGAGAGTGGATATACCCTAGCACAATTATTTTGTTTTGTTTTGTTTTATTTATTTATTTTTTAATAGTATTTTTTCAAATTGTGAAATATAGTTTGTATGATCTTACAAGTATGACGTGAGTGTTGCCCACCCAAACAACACACCTAATAATGAACCTTTATAAGGCTAGTACTACAAATTTACAAGGCATTTATTCGAGTATTTATTCTATGGTCCTGGATCATTGTTATGTGGTAGTTTTGGTCAGTAAGAAGCTGTCATATTAAAAGTTATTCTTTATATAGTCAATTTATTATTCATTTAATAAAACAAGGTAATACTTGGGACACAACCTTCATACAACTTTCATACAACCTCCTCAAAAGATGTGTCTATCTCTTTCCTGTGTCACTATGGGGTCTAGTGACATCACAGGAGAGAGATAGACACATCTTTTGGAGAGGTTGTATGAAAGTTGCATGAAGGTTGTGTCCCAAATATTACTCATTAAACAATTATTTCATTTTTATGAGAATTTATGTGGGCAATGCTTGTATTATATTGTTTATTTAATATTATACATGTGTGTTTCTTATTCTACATAGTATGTAGTTTGGTGTGTAGAGTTCGACTTACACACGGAAGATCAAATTTTCGGATCTTGTAGAATATAAGATTTTGATTTATAGTCTTAGATGGAATTAGACACACCATCAATAGGACTGCAACAATGTGGTGTAGTAGGTTTGTCTTGACTAGTGAAACAGTATAGTTTTAACTCATTATGGTGGTACACTTTGTGTATTAAATGGGATCGACTTGATGTAATTATCTTTGTACTGACTTATAAGATATTAACACTTCATGGTTATTTTGAGTGCTTATACTCTCATTTCTAAATTAATTTATAAACACGTACATTTGATATTTATCTTTGATCCCTAAAAATGTGATCCTTAAATGGATTAATATCTCATTGAATTGGGTGACAATATTAATTGTGTGGTGGATATTAATTATGGATATAATCCATGTCTCAAATTTGGAATTGATGATATCCCTTTGAGAAAGTTTATAAGTTTTGATTATGTCAAACCCTGCAGGTGGATTTTGTATCCGACATATTAGATAAGTTAAGCAGAGGATCTCAATTGAATATTTAGTGATTAATTAAATACGATTGTCAGTAATTATATTTAATTAATAGATATCTGTAATCTTAACGTGGGGCGACAATAATCATTTAATAACATGGAGTTCGAAATATATTTTTGAAATAAGGGTAAGAGTGCAATTATAAATCTTTAGTGGTATGAACTATAGTTTATGAAAGTAGGAATCTAATTCAGTTCGAATTAAGGCTTCCTAATTCCATAAGTAAACCTAGTCTTTATTGATTTCTTATGGTCTCTATTATAGTTTATATATATGTTGCTTTGACTTTCCTCTCAGTTTGTGTTTTTCCATCAAGAGTATTATAACTCGGAATAGAAAGAGAGCGTAAAAAGGAGAGACCAGAAAATAAAAAAGGATTTTGGAAGAGAACACACTCAGTTCAATATTCTGGCAGCAGAGGAATCCGGTAAAAGATCGTGAGCTGTTATCGAGTTTGTGTTCGAGATTCGTCTACTATAGTAATCCGTTTTTGCAGTTCAAGGTAACCCTAGTTCCGCCCTTGTAGGGTTATTGTAGCTTTCACGTAATTTTTTGCTGTACAAATTTATACTCACTGGCAACGGATTTTCAGAACACAGTTTCCTAATAGCCACGTGGCCGGTTGTTTCCGATTAGTGAGACAACCCAACCACGTGACAGTCTCTTAATAGCCAGGACTACCACATAACCCATAGTCTAGAACTATATAATAATTTCTCCATTTTGTCCAACTGAAAAGAGTTGGATTAGACATTTTGCAGCTTGTTATAGCTTAGTTAAAGCGTAACTTTAGTAGAACATTTTGTTCAATTAGGCCTCTGCTAGATGATACGTGTCTTATTCTATTGTTATTTTATTCTTGTATTATCAGTATAATTATTGAAATGACAATAGAATATGATACATTTCTATTATCATTTTATTATTGTATTATCAACATAATTACTGAAATGACAATAAAATAGGATACATTTCATCCAATAATCCTGTAATGGAGGCCTGGGTGAAAAAAAAAATGCACGAGTAATTGACTGTCTTTTTATCCACATGTATGTGCTGAACCAATCACATGCCTAGAATGAAGAGTGGCTGTGTTAAGCTGCTAGCAAGATAATAATGTTGATTTGTTACATGTTCCTTGTTAGTTTGATGTTTAGTGGAGTACTTATTACAGATAACAATTGGTCCCCGTTTTAGAGTTTTGGAGAGCTCGGATTGATTCCATGGTAAAGGAGCACTTGGCTGCCTACATTAAATGCCCTAAAGACCCCACCACCTGCCAAGCTTTGTGGTCCACTCCCCCCACCTGGATGGCTGAAAGCTAAAGCCCAATTGGTATCAAAATCAAGGGAGTTTGTGACTTCCTTTTGTACTGTTTGTTTGTTCCTTTTTTTCTTTCAATGCAATGTCTAAAAAAATCAAAATCAAGGGAGTTTGTAACTCCCTTTTGTACTGTTTGTTTGTTCCTTTTTTTTTTTTTCTTCAATGCAATGTCTCTTAGCCAAAAAAAAAAAAAATTACAGATAGCATTTCTTCAACCTTTTTTTGTTTCTTTCCACATGCATGAACCTACTACACCAATCACATGGCTAGATTGAAAAGTGGATGTATTAAGCTGCTATCAAGATAGTAATGTTGATTTGTGATATGTTCCTTGTTAGTTTGATGCTAGTGGAGATAACATTTCTTCAACCTTTTTGGAGGCCATTTAAGTGGGCACAGATCATTCAATATATGGCGATCCAACAAGTTAATCAGGTCAAATTAGTAATGTTTGAAGACGCGAAAACTGATTCATCACTTTGCTCCATTCTGAGAGTTCCAATCTTGACCATCTATGAAGGCAAATATCACTCTGTTGAAGACTAGGCCCTGTTCGGATTGGTTTCAGATTCTGCGTTTAGACAGAAAACAGAGGCAGAAGACTTTATTCACAAGAATACCAGTGAAATTAAGAAAGAATTCATTGAAGCTCAAATTTGCTTCCTCATCACATTTGTACGTACAAAATGCACCTTTGGACATGGACAATTTTTTTCTTCTTCATATCTTGGGGGCTTTCGCCCCTAGTTGCCCCCGATCCATCCTTATCTCTGGACCTGTTTCATCAAAATGTGCTTTCGGAGTTCTAGAGTGATTTATACAATTTATCCAAACAGACAAACATACGCATTTTGAGTCTTAGAGAAATACGTTTAGGCTAAAATGTACGTGTGAGAAGTGATTCCACACAAGACTAGTAGCACAATCGCGGTTAATCGTATAGAGGATAATGTGATTGCACAAGTTGTGTCCATGCATGCCACCTACCTTGATCATTGTGTGCGAAGGAAGCATCACTCTCTCTCTCTCTCTCTCTTGTTCTTCCAAGTTTCAAATTGTAAATCACATCCACTAGTTAGTTTTATCTGGGGAGCGAATTTGCTCATGGCCAAATGCTCATGGCTTCCTCACGGAAGGGCAGAAAATGGATATATATCTAATTTCTGTCAAATACTAGAAATCTTTTTTATGCTCAAATTGCTATAACTTACAAGTCCATTTTTTTTGTATTATACTCCCTCAATCTCATTTTATGTGTCCCCCTTTCTATTTTGGTTTGTCCCAAAATTGTTGTCCACTTTCTTAAATTAGTATGCAAATTTTAATTAGTTTTTCAAACTACCATTCCTTGTAATTAACACCAAAATAAAACAAAAAAAGAAAGTGCAATGATTATGGGCAATTGTAGAAAGTAGGTGTAGATTCTTTTTCTCTCCTTAAATAGTTGGATTCCCAAGAAGGGACACATAAAATGGGACGGAGGGAGCATAAAATTTGATATTTTGGAACCAGAAAAATGAAATCTATCAAGCGAAATTAGGGGTGTCATTTGGAACGGAATTTCCGATTCCGACTGATTCCGAGCCGAAAAATTCCGATTTTGGAAGCAAAATTTGTATTCCGAATTCCGAAATTCCGAATTTCGAAAATTCCGAAAAAAATTGGAATGGAATTGGAATTGTTTTTAGAATTCCGAAAATTCTGAATTTCCGATCCGAAAATTCCGAAAATATTCCGAAAGAATTCCGAATAGAATTTCCAAAAATATTCCGATAATATTCCGTTAATATTCCGAGTTCTTATATTATACAATGTAAATATGTAATACATATGTTATATAGGGGTGTTAAAAAATATTAACTAAGTTATTTCTAATTTTGAAAAGTAGAAAATCGGTAAAAGCCAAAAGGCCTTGAATTGCTATGTAACCATGTTTGGTATTTTTTTAGGTGTTGATATTATGGACTTAATGTGTTTTAAGTGTTAGTTGTTGCTTTAAAAAAAATGTGTTGTATTTTATGTTGAAAATTTGTAATAGTTGTGTGGATTATTTTTATTGTGTAGGCAGTGGTTGGAAAATTCCGAAAATTCTGAAATATTCCGAAATATTTCGAAAAGATCCGAAAATTTTCGATTCCGAAAATTTCCGAAAATTCCTAAAATTCGGAATTGGAAATGCTTTTTAGAATTCCGAAATTTCGGAATGGAATTCGGAAAGCATAAGTAGATTCCGAAAATTTTGGAATTTTTTCCGAAATAGCCTATTCCGTTCTATTCCGGCCGAATGACACCCCTAAGCGAAATCAATATTGACACTGAAATACTGCAATTTTTTTTTTTTTTTTATAATCTTTTTGTAGACAAATAGTATTATTTGTCTAACAGAGCTACATTATCTATTTGTAGACCGATAATATTAGGGTTTTTTTTTCCTCAGTATTTCATGGTCAATATTGATCTCGCTTGATAGATCTCATTTTTCTGATTCCAAAACATCAAAATTTACAAAAAAAAAAAAAACGGACTTATAGAACAAAAATTATAACAATTTGAGCATAAAAAAACCTTCAGTGTTTGACAGAAAATAAACACTTGTCCATTTTCTGCGCTTCCATGAGGAAGCCGTGTGCCTTTGCCGTGAGGAAATTTGCTCCCGCTTTATCTGTTTGAGACACAAGCCACCAGTAAAATCTTTCATTATTGCCAAAAAGACCTAAAACTTTTTTTTGCCTTTTACCACCTTCCTAAGCAAACATAATTATATGATAACTACATTTAAATCAATGGCAACATTAGATCCTCAATTTAGGTCATAGCATAATTAAAAAGTACACGGTGTCACCAAACAAACAACTTAATTCTAGATGTTTGCTCACAATAATGTGTTTTTTTAACTAATGTATGTACTAAAGGGGTATTTAGATTTGATCAGGTGGTATAGTTCTGTATTGGTTTTAATTTTTTTAAAGTCTTAAACCTCATAATTATAATTTATAATAATTGGGTGGGTCTAGGCATTCGACGATGCATATTGATACAACTAAGACTTCGACTTATATTACTATGATTAGAAACTCAATAATTGAGAAAGATGATAATGATTGACAATCTTTCCAAATAAGACTTGAACTTATATTACTATGATTAAAAACTTAATAATTGAGAAAGATGATAATGATTGACAATCTTTCCAAACCGTTGATTCAAATGTAATTGGGTGGGTTTACATGTGATGAAGAAGGGAATTGTACCTAAATATTTAGTCTCTTAATCATGATTACAAAATGCATAATTGATGTATTTAAATTACCACTTTAATCACATACAAAACTGTGGATTTAATGTTGTAATGGAAACCTCGGCCGGGCAGTTGCCTGCAAGATTCAATTTTGGGCCCCACCAATGTAGCAAATAATTGGAGCTACTGGAAGGCCCAAATCAGCTATTTCATAACTATAGAGTTCTTGCAAGCACAAAACCCCAGGTCGGCCCATATAACAAGGCCCAACAGTATTCATTGCTGACACAAGCATAGGTCATGGTCTAGGTCCAAACCCTACTTGGAGTTGAAAGTAGTTTGAACCAATAGAATTTCACCATTACCTAACAAGAAATTAAACTTTCAATGAACTAATTTCACCCAAATCAGATTAAGCCAGCAAAGTTTAAAACTTCTGGAATGAATTGCCAAAAACACAAAATACCCATTTGAGTAAAAAACTTCTTGAACTAATAGTGCATTATAATTGTTGCTTTGAAATGAGCGTTCCAATTTAATGGTCTCAAAAACTTTTTCAATTGAAATGGGATGATGCTTTGAATCAAAGAATGATCAATAATATTAAGATATATTGTCTCCTGTTTAGACTGATAAATCCAAGAGAAATTGCTCTGTCCTCTATTCAAAGGAGAGAAATGAGTTTGGATCAAATGTTGATTCAAAAAAATAAATGGGCATCTCTGAGGAATTTTATACCACCGAGGGATAATGCATCTGAATTCGCAACAGTTGCAACAACATTGCCGAAGGAAGAGGAACATAGAAAATAAATTTGACATAATGCGATAAAATCCAAGAAATGTGAGAACTTTGCTAGTTTAATTGGGACAAGATATTTGTGGTGTGTTTATAACTTCAAATCGTTTCAGCTGCCGACTCACTTTCACATCATGGTGGATGATCCAATTTGATGGACCATAGTGAGGGTTTAGGGAATGGAAATCGGAGGTGTGATGAGACTTGAGAGGCGACTGAGGGTAGTTGTTGCGGCATCAGTGGAGGTCGCTGAGAGGGGGGAGTGAGGCCCACGAGTCAAAACTCAAAAGGGTTATGTAGGGGCGAGCGAAGCTAGATTGAAAACATAAATCAATTGATAATTGAGACATACAAGGGTAAAATAGTAAATCTACAACTTCTGTTATTCCCATCTTTTGAAGTGTAATTTCGAATTATACAAGGGAGGTATGTGCCTTACGGGGGGAGGTCAGTGTAATTTACCCTAAAATTAAAAACCAACAAAAAAAAAAATCAGTCTCACCCAAACTTTATGCATAACGTTTGTACTGAATCTCCTTTGTACTTGCTCTAACCAAAGTATATACTTTTGGGACTCAAAAGTGCTTCTTAAAATCATCCAAACAAGCTAAATAATGTTTTTGGGTCCAGAAGCACGTTTGAACCTACTTCACACATTTGAGCAAAAAAGAGCCTTTTAAGCCCGTGCTCCTAAAGACAAAATATCAAACCATTAAGCATACTCAGAAGTCAATTCTCAACCAAAAAAAAAAAAAATTTAACAGAAACCATACTGAAGCCAATAATCCAAAACAATATCCAAAATTTCCTCTCCAAGACAAATTCTAATATTTCTTCCTTGGTGATTGGAATCATAAGTTAACCAAAACATTCCTAGTAAATCTAGATTACTGGCACCATAATTAGTTCTAAGGATCGAAAGTTCCTACATATTATTTTCTTGTATGATCAACAGATCAACTAATATCATAGAAAGCAATTTAACTGTAAAATCAAACTAAAAGGAGGGCAAAGGCAACCTTCTCAAAATATTTGTACTCCGAAAAGCCGAAGACCTTTTCTCTCTCCATCAGCTGATCCAACGCCAACCAATTTCTTATCTTCCTCGATTACTTTCTCATCATTTCCATCACCACTATTTTCTCCCACATTTCGCTCTAATGCCGCCGCCTCTTCAAACATAAGGTCTTCAACAATGTCCTCAATGAAACCGCCATTATTTTCTATGACATCATTGTAACAAACATCAATCACACAGATTTCCCCACCCTTGTTTGGTCCTTCATTGCATTGACATACGGAGAAAATAATCATGTCCTTCGCCTTTAACTCCTTTTCTTTCACAAACCTATTCCAACCCCTAGTGAAGACAAAACTTTGGCTACTTTTCCAATAACAGTACCGAAACTTCCATGACCTCATTAACCGGTCAAAGAAAGTTAGCTGCACATCCAATCCACCATTACCTTCAGTTTCCTCCACACCTTCTGATATATGAGGAAAATACTTCAATGCGTATTTCTTTGGAATGACAAGTCGGTTAAGCTTTCCAACGTCGCTCGGGGTCAACTCCTTTTGAAAAAGTTGCCTTCCTAAAAACCCACCATTTTTGTGCACCGGTACCAAGCTTAGTCCGGCTTCAATTTCATTATTTTCGAATTGCAGCCTCAGAAAATCATTAAATTTTGATGGATATGAACCATCTTTGATCATATTCAGTACGGTTTCTATACTGAATTGACTTTGGAAGCTCGGTTCTTGGACGTTTATGCTGGTCCATGGAAAGTTTCGGTAGGAATCACCACTACGAAGCTTGATGGCTGCGCTATCATAGGCCATTGCAGCTTCCATCTCTGATTTGAATGTCCCGAGCCAAATGCGCTGATGGTTAGCGTATATCTGTGCACCCCAGTGCCCGTTCTGTTGACCCACAACTCCTTTGAATCTTGAGGCGGGGGCATTTTTGTCATTTCCTGGACGCTTATTGGCGTGGAATTGAAAAGTGATGCTGTTTGAATCAGAAGCATCCAAAGTCAAATCTGTCGATGCGGTTGAAATCAAACTCATGCCTTCTTCCGTTCTAGACCTGAAAAGTAGGTTGCACAAATTTTGAAGGAATGAAAAAAAAAGTTAGTGGCAAATTCATCAAGGAAAAGACTTCAGGTACTTTCTCTACTGTTTTGAAGTTTGATTGGTTCATGTGTACAATTGTGTCTATGTGGCACTTTGGTGGACCAAGAATATCATTGAACAGTAACGAAGAGATCATATTGTGACTTCCACTCTGAAGTGAAGGCCGCATAAGATAATTTCTCCACTCCACCTGACCTAAATGTGCAAGATTTAGGCATTTCAACACATAATTGGAACTCAAGAAAAAGGAAGGGAAATGACCGGAGAAACTCAGAAGTTTTTGTTTATTAAATATCATACTATTTTCCTCGTTTTCATTACTACAAACAAATAAAGTTGTTACAGAATATTTTAATTTCGTCTACTGAAACAAAATGAGCCTGAGTTAAGGATGTTGGATTTCGACAATGTCAACCAGGATGTTCATTTATTTCAGGATTTTTAACAAAATAGACAACTGACATTGAAAACAATCAGTTAAACTGCAACTAAATGAAATAAAGATATATGTTTCGTTAAATTGTTAATTTATTTAAAGCCATTTCATTTTTGCTTAAAATCTGGACTCACCACAGAGTATGACAATCCGCCTACGTATGCAGATGGTTGATTAACACATTATAATGTTTCCTTCCATCTCCGTGTCATGACTGTTTCACAGTATGCTGTAACACACCCCCACCTGCACGACATGAGAATCCCAGGTCGTAAAAAATCAAATCTACGCGAAACTAATATTAATGACCTACAAATAGTGCATACTTTAACTAAAGAAATGAGAGTTTAAATCGCATAATATAACTCTATAGACACAATAACTTCAGCAAAATGGCACTAAAATATTCCCTGACAAGCGTTCAAAAAATAAAAAATAAAAAGAAAAAAAATTATTTCCTCACTAATTCTGAAAGTTGTACTTCTATCAAATTCAAAAAACTAACTCCTGCTAGCATACAATAAACAAAACTCAACATCAATCAACTTCTTTTCTTTGAACGGCAAGAAGTAATATTTCATTAAAATATTAGTGAAAGCCAAATAATGGCCAATACAAACAATTACACCCCTTAAAACAAAGATCTCCCCATCCAAATTAACCTGTATATACTCCGTACCATGCCAACCATAGACTCCGATTGCTTAAAAAAAAAAAAACCAACAATGACCATCAACACCATTGAGGTTCTTTCGAGAGAAAAAAAAAACACAAATTACTACAAAGATCACCAAATGAATTGAAACTCTAATCAACTTCTTAATTATCTTTCTCAACAAGACATCACACATTTCCATCGTCATACTTTGGCTGCAACAATCATTCATGAAACAAGTTGCGTGAAGGCTATTGAATTCACGCTAGAATGTAGGAACCACATATCACTATGCTTATCCTGTAATTTGAACACTTACTGGCAAGCAGGATGCAAATGATATGACTGGAAAATACAATTGGCTCTCATGCTTTCATGCCTAATGTACTATCTCAAAGGAGTTGTCACCCATTTCAATGAAATATTCGTTGGGGCTAATAATGTGGGATTCCACTCGAGGACCAAATGGTTGTAACCTTGAAAACCACCTTATTTTTAAAATGAACTATTTGTCAAATGGTAGAACAGATCCTGAACCACTAGGATGTCATATATTTTGCCCTATAACTTCACATACAAACGGCAAGAATGGAGAAATTTTATAACATCAAATTTTGCATCAAGCATCATAGTTGAAAATCTGGACGTCTATAGTGTCTTTCAATATATTGATGATGTCCCAACCCATGAAAGCAAAAGGCACAATCAGCACTATTTAACAAAAAGATCAAGGGACAAAATGCTCTAAATCTTCACCTCAAGTCAACCAAACAATAAAAATACTAGTATGTCCAAAATCCAATCATTTTTGGAGTTATCGTACAAATTCTTCACATAAGTTCCTTGTACACAAGTTGATTTCACATCCAGAGGATTTCAATAATCATTAAAATTGGTTCGATCTTCTGAGAGAGTGGTTCTACGTAGTTAAAGTAGGTCCATCCTTTGACATCCGTGGAGACTAACTTCTTAAGCGGAGCAGTTCGCTCATTGTGGCTAATGTTGGTGAAAATCTTTATTGTGGCCATATTCCCCACTTCACCAAGGTTGGATAGGTTTGACGAGAATTGTATTCTGTGATCATAAAATCTATGAAACCTAGTCCTACAAGTTTCGCTCACAAGTTTCACATATGCCAAGCTTTTTAAGTGCAAGGTTAACCATTGAAGGCAACATAAATTATATAAAGGGTCATTAAGTTTGTTGAAGCTTGATTTACATTATTGGGCTATTCTCTAATAGGTTAAGCTTTTGGAGTAATAGATAACTCAACATGGTATCATAGCCTTGTTTGTGGGACTTCCATCCCGCGTTGATTGCATATTTCCACTTTGTCATTTATCTCCACTATGATGGAGTTTGCTTTTTTGGCTCTCCACGTGCGAGATGGGATCCCACGTAAAGGAGGGTGTTGAAACTTGATATACATGGTTGGGGCAATTCACTAACAACTTAATTAGCTTGTGGAACTACTACTTGACAAAAGTTCATTACCGAGGGTGGTACTAGTCGTAGTCGTGTTCGCTCAGAATTATGTGAAGTGTGCACCGGGAATAAAACCAACTTTTAGCATTATATTTTACAAAGTGTCTAATCTTACACCTGAAGTTGCTAGCCCAAGTCTTCACTATTGCACCAAACCAAAGGCCCCTTGTGCAACTTCTGACTTTATGCAATCAGACTGTAGATAAAATTTGGTAGTAACAGGTATTCTCAGAAGTGGCAATTAAAGTTAAGTTAACTAAACCTATGGGAAATAGCACCCTTCCAAATTAAGTGCAAGCAAAAAAATTTACTGCCTCCGCCTCAAATTAAGAGTCTTTTCTTCTATTTTTGGATGTCCAATTTTAAGAGTCTTTTTTGAAAAAGTCAATGTACTTTAATTACACTTTTTCTTTGAAGTAACACTAGAATTTTGAAATTAAAAAAAGATAATAATGAAAAGTTAGAAAATTTCTCCACAATAAAAAATGTGCCTTAAAAGGTTTAAATTCCCAAAAGAAACTCTTAATATGGGAGAGATGGAGTAGAAAATAAAACCTATAGCTAATAAGTGCTAATACAATGACTATAAGTCACAACAATCAATAATAAAAGAACGCGACACTACCCATCTAGTTCAAAAAAGGAAGGTCTTTGTCATCGACTCATCAATTTTAGCAATAGAGAACACACATACATAAACATTTATACATACACATATATATATATATATATATATTTCCTGACGACCTATGCATCATCCCACTACTCTTTCAGCGGCCGAAGTGACAAATTAGTTGTAGCTTTGGTGTCACGACAAGAAGTTTTGGCAGAAAAGTGAACAATTTTAGGGAAGACAAACTTTGTTGTAAAAGACCCTTGTACTGTAGATTTAAAGCCTTTAATTCATGCGATTTGATTCAAGTCAAGGAGAGTTTCCTCCTTGCCATGGTTTGAGTTTTAGGAAGTACCGACACGTTGAAAATGACCACGTACCCGTGTCCAATATGTATCGAACACCAACACACCTCCAACACGTGTCAGATGTGGCAAATAAGTGTCCTAATTCTGTATAGCAACTTTTAAAGGCGGACAAGGCACAGATACAGACATAAAGGTAAACTCTTTTTTGCCCAAATGCAAACTTCTTTATTTATTTATTTATTTAATTAATTTTTTTTTTCTGCATGTTAAAAACCTAAACGACGTCGATTTTATAAAAATATTACTACGTCACTTTTCTCGTTTTTCACAACAGTTCCTTTCCAGGTTTTAATGATCGTCTACTCTTCCAGCTCCCTCTCTTCGATCATCTCTCTCTCAGCTTCCCTGATCATCTCCCTCTCTCCTTTTTGTTGATGTCAAACAATAACTTTTGGCAAATAGGAATTGTACATGAAATAGATACTAATTGCATTACATTTTTTTAAAAAGATAAGAAATGTACTTAAAACTAATATTTTATGTATATATATATGCATACACACACTTATATATAGTATATGTTGTGTCCTAATTTTTTAAAATTTTCGATGTATCCATGTCCATGCTTCATAGTCTGAGTTTAGTGTGATGCATCTTTTAGCTTTTTCCTAGCTATCTTCAGTTTAGTGTTTGGCTCTTTTTTGTTGGACAGAGTTCTGCCATGTTTATTGTCTTTCTGGGATGGGCTGTTTTACACTCTTGGTCCATAGGGGTGTGACCCCAGATTTTGTTCATATCTTTTCTTCTATTCACATTTTCTCGTCAACACTTTTTTTCTTTTATGTGATTTATTTCATTTTAACCCTAAGACCAATAAACCTGATTAACATTTTTCCGCCCTTAAACTGACAACTTGTGAACTTGACAAGCCCAAACCCTTTATTAAACACCTGTTTCAACATGCTTAAGGTGACAAAAAGACCTAGTTGTGATTCTTCAGGTTTTGTCACCATAGGCTCAAAGACCACTAAACTATTCAAAAATTGGACCTAAAAGCTTGATTGAGTTACGCTAATGCTTTCAAATCATACAGGCCTTCCACACCACATAGACCTTCTCCCAACCATTGAATAACCGAAACGAAAAAAAAAATTTGAATATATATAATTAAAAAAAAAAGGAGAGAAAAAAAACTCCCCCAAATCCACTAGTACTCGCTCAATCTTTAGCAATCAAAACACTTTTCCAAAATATGGCCAATTTTAACTCCTTCCCATCCACAATATGCTCAGCTTCCTACCCCTTCGTCTAAAAATCCCACAGCACATGTCGCGTAACCCCCAAATAAATTACCATAACTTACAATAATATTAACCATACCATTGCCGGACATTACAATCAGTGCCTTGCATGAATTGTAGCGAAAGAATTAGTCAGAAGACCTATTTAAGTTTCCATTCTATGAGGATAATAACTAACAATCACAGATATGACCATCATTGCTAAATTTTTTACTAGTATATCCCCCTTGAACCACGCTAAAGCACATTTCACGAAGAAAAGGAAACAAATCTAATTGCTCATCCACACAGAATAATCTGGAAAGAGTCCAAAGACTTCACAGCATCTTCCCAGCTTGGAAGGCAAGTAGATGTGAATTCCCAATGCTTGAGTGGTATAAAGTTGTCTAACTACGAAAAATGGGAACTTAGCCTCCATTTGGCCTCTTTGACACCATATTTGTTAAGAATTCCTAACTTGTTCTATCACTTAACAAAGTCCTGGTTTTAAATTCATACAGTCATTAGACTAGGAAGGGGGTCCTTTTAAGCATCAACAAAATTCTGCGTTTTCAATATACTTACTTTCCAAAAAAAAAAAGCATACACTGGAAAGGTGATTAACTACGACAAGTAAGCTTTCAACCAATGGTTCCAAAGTGCATAGTCCATCAAAAATTACAGTCGGAAGGAAAAAGGTAGAAGTCAATTGGAAAAAGGAGAGAAGTAAGGGATCATTGAGCGCGCGCATACCAGCGTCCAAAGAAGGAAACCAGGGAAATTTTATAATTTGGGGAAGTAGATAATAAACACGTATACGGAGATACTACAAGTTATTGATGCATGGAGACTGTACTTGAATTTCATTAACACGACGACAAGGACTTAGAATTACCATTACAGGCTTTGAACTATGGATCAGACTTGTTCCAAATTTGTGCAACAATATTTAAAAAAATTACCTAGACATAAATGCCAATGATGGCAGCAATATTTTCAAAACTTCATGTTCTGAATGATATGTTAAGGTCTTTGTCTACGATACAACGAACGAAGTTTATGTAATGCATACACAAGAAGTTACCATGCATTGGGGCTTGGTTAGTACCCAATTCAACCATTGCAACCTTAAAAAAAAAAAAGTTACTATCAAATGACACATAAGCGATATAGAAAGTACAAATGACACCAAAACTGCTACCATTGGCACCTGCAAACGGAAGTATGATACATCCTTGTCTCTCATAGAATTTTCCATATTTTAATAGGCTGAGAAAGGTCAGTCTGTGCTGAAAATTTCAAGCTCTTGACATGAAGAATAACAACGGTGTACCTCAATAATCTACAACTACTTGGCTCTCAAAATAAAATTCAATTTAGAAGTTAAAACTTAGTAATTAAATCTTTAAATTCCACTCCACCTTATTGACCTCAATATTCTTGAGCCGTATGATATTGAAAACAGGAGATTTTCCAGCATGGCTACTAAAATTAGTTAAAGAATGAAGGTCATAACGAGGAAAATGAAACTAAAAAAACAAGGTCGAACTTTTTAGTGTCACATCTTAAATTAGCAAAATGAATTAAAACACTACCACACCCACCTGTTTCAAATGGAGTCTAAACTACTTCCCATAGACATTTTATGAGCTTCCTGGAATAAAATACATAACTAATGATGCTTTTTGAAACTAGGCTGACTTTTTTTTCATGTTGCATCTCAATCATTATTGATTATCTTAGGATATAAAGGAAAAAGGTAAAGAGAAGGGATGTAGACAAAAACATAAATGACGTGCGTAGAGATTAATGAGTGATTCGTGGTTCCATCAACTCGTGTCTTTGTATGTATATTTGTATCTTTAAATTAAAAAGCAGAAACAAGTAATCGTTGCTCTTTTAAAGATTAAAATTTTAATTGACAAATGATTAAAATAAACAAGTTGAAAATGATTATAGTGTAATTGGGGATGAAAACGTCCTTCCGAGGAAGTCGTAACCCATATTAAATCCCCACATTTGAAGAGAAACATCACCCAACTGCACGCCACAAAGAAAATTTGGTGCATGCATACTACTTTATCAAACTTGATAAGACATCATTATCACCTAATTCTAAGCTCCAACCCAAAGAATGTATGTGGTTCTCAATATGCCCACAATCAATGTAATCTATAGAATGGATAACATTTACTACTGAAGTCAACAAGTCAAATGTTTGGAATAGTACTGGCCAATAAGAATACTTGCATTCATAGCATTCATATCCCCCTCAGTGTTTTTTTTTTTATTTTTTTATTTTTTTAATTTGAACTGCTAATATCCCCTTTAAGGAAAACAAAAGAAAAATTAATATGGAAAGCTACATAAAGCTGAGCTGGACTGCTTATGAGAGGATGAGATTATGTCTAGAAATTCAATTAAAAAATTAAGAGCCTAATATATTGTGTTCTACATCTTAGGACTTGTATAGTCGAATATACACTACAGTAACAATGATAAGCTAATATAACAAGACTCAATAGCAGCAAAAACTGAAGAGTTCATGACTCAATATGCACATGCTCTTTAACAAAGAATCAATAATACTAACTCAAAACCACTTTGAATCACTGGAGGACTGAATCAGACAGAATGGTTGCCAGAACAAGAGTGCATCATCAAAAGAACACTACTCATCCTAGCAAGAATGTTGTAGTATAAGTCTTGAGGAACATGAAAAACATAATCCGAAAGCCAACATTTTTACCTTTTCGGGGCCATTTGATGTTGCAACAAAGAGCAAACAAACCAACTTCTTAAATTCAACAAAGAAACTAATCTCAGATCTACTGATTGCAAATTGAAGATCATACTTGATCTGATTATTATGATGTAAACTTTGATTATCAAGATGAGGGCAACGCCACAGGAGAATGTGACTCTAGATTTTTAGGTACATGGCCACAGGCCAATTCTAGTTTTAAGGTATCAACCTCTTTGTCTAATCAATTTTGTGCTAAACCAGTCTCCCAAACCGTCCTCAATTACTTAGAGCCCATTTGCAATATCTGTGGTAATAAGAGATTTGGCTAAGAGAAAATTTTTCTGCAAAGTTTTTAAAAAGCCATTTTTGATTTAGTATTGTGGTGAGAACTAGAGATTTTTAAGCTTTTTAAAAAATGCAATTTTTGAAAAAGCAAAAAAGTTGGTTAACAAACGGACTAAACTTTTTCAATAATTTAAAATAATTCGCTACTAAACGGGCACTTAATCTCCAACACTACTAATTTTCATACCCAATCTAGG
The DNA here is from genome assembly GCA_033977485.1 of Hydrangea macrophylla. Lineage (NCBI taxonomy): Eukaryota > Viridiplantae > Streptophyta > Magnoliopsida > Cornales > Hydrangeaceae > Hydrangea > Hydrangea macrophylla. The sequence goes on from CM066987.1 coordinate 104,690,248, forward strand.
TTTCAAAACCCACCCCTAGACCAATACACACAAGACATTGTATACAAAAATATATGCATTATTAAGACAAGAACATTAGATTCTTGTTGGAAAAAACAAAACAACTATAATGACATGGTGAATCAAAAAGCATAAACAAACTATAATCACATGAGAGGAAACCAAGCATATATGTTACCTGAGTGATTTAACTTTCTGCAAAAGGAGCCATGTATTGTCCCCAAATAACCAAGCAATAATTGCTGTCAATAAAAACAACCAAAGCTTGTTTACTATATATATATATATATATATATAGTTGAAGAGAGGCCTTTGCAAATACGAAAGAGCTTCTTTTAAAAAAAAAAAAGGCAATCAATACAAATCTTCAATAATCAACTAATCAAAGTAGTTTTCTGACCTGAATAAGGAAATTTTTCTTCTTTGGCCATGGATTTTGATTTGATCCGAATCAACCCATAATTGGAAATATTGAAATCTTCCCATATTTGTTTCCATGTGTACTCACTTATATGTCCAAAACGGTCTTCCTTTCCTTCCATCATCCTCAGTCCATTATACCAAAATCAAATCCAGGAGAGAGAAAATTAAATCGAATATAACATGAAATATGCATATACAAATACATAGTGTATACATATTTACCCACATATTGATATACATATTTGAAAAATTAGTGGTTTCATTAAGCCCGTTTAAATCTAATCACACCACTTTGACTGCCCGAAATATACTGTATGTACATGTATATATATACATAGTATATGCAAAAAATAAAAAAACTGTAAACTAGCTTGCACCCAAATATGAAAACAAAACATATGATTAATTAATTGAAAGCCTGTTCTTGACATATTGATATTCACAAACTCAAGGCTGCTTTTACACGGGCAACTACATCTATATGGAGCAGGTTTTTTTGATTTATTATATTTTTGGAAACTTGCATTCAAACCTAGAAAACAGAAAACCCAATTTAGACCCAAATTGAGGGCTAGGAAAAATTAAATACTAGTCCCGTAAATCATGCTTGTGTAGCAAGAATCAGAAGCAAACAGTGAGGAATACAAAGGTGATACATATATATATGTGTATTTTTACACACCATATCCCCCCACCCCCAAAAAAAAAAAAAAAATTGCAGTTTTCTGTTAGATAAGAACAGTGACCGGCGTACCTTCAAAAACCCACTTCGTCCTCTTCAAAAAAAAAAAAAAAAAAAGTACCATTAAAAGTCACGCTTCAAATCCCCATCACAAGTACACAATATAATATATTTTATGAAAGGAAAAAAAAAAAAGGATTAGAGAGAGGGAGACGATTTATCCAATAAATTTAGCTTACCTCCGATTAGCCTCATCTTCTTCCATTTGCGTAAAAAAAAAAAATTAAATAAAAAAAAACCCAAATCTGCACATTCAGATAGTGAGTCTAGAAATAGAAGAGAGAGAGAGAGAGAGTATGGGTCGGAGAGCAAGGGGCCTGACTAGTCGTGTCCAAGTGTCTTTTTCTCTTAATGTTTACAGCCCTGCTGGTCTTTTTGTGTGTGTGGATAGGGATAAGAATGCTTGGTCATTGTGGATGAGAGAGAGAGAGAGTCTAAAGAGAGAGAGAGAGAAAGAATAGTAGTAGTAGTAATGATGAAGGTAACAGAAGGTAGTGGTGGAGGAGGTGGTGCAATTTTTTGTACTGACAGAGAGAGAAGTGAGCACACGCACTCCACAACTGTATACTCATTATACAATTGCCTGCGTGTGCTCACTCTCTTCTGTCAGTCCACCTCCATCATCGTGTCCCTCTCTCACTCTCTCATTCCTCCACCCTCCATCCACCACAACACATATATATCTATACATACAATATACATATAAACTATATATATACTAGTATATTTTTTTATATGATTCGGTCAGATCTGAAACCACAGACACCTCCGCATACGGAAATTAACTAACTCTAAATCTTTTCTCCACAATCACCCTCTCGAGGTCAGAAAATCGATGAATTTTTTAGGGTTTCATTTTCTATTCTCAGCCTCGATCCTCTCTCTCTCTCTCTCTCTCTGTCGCTCTAGAGTTGTTTCTATCTGAATCAGCTGAATTGCCAAATTCATCAGCACCGCCGGTGATGCAGTGAGAGAGAGAGAGAGACTGTGTGTGTGTGTGTGTTTTTCAGACTTTGAGGTCTTCTGGGGTCCGGCTATGTCTGCGAGAGAGAGAGAGAGATTGTTTTTAAGAGAGAGAGAGAGGAGAGAAATGGGAAAGGAGGGTAGGGTGTCGAGGGACGATTGGTTGGTTGGGAGTGTTTTGGAGTACGTGGAGGGGACTGTGTGGAGTTGATTGACTTTTGGTGATGTGTCTATATGGCTGTGATTTTGACTGATACGGACGAATTTTGGCCGTCAGATTAGATGAATGATGGTGATGTGGTGGTAGTCGGGGCCCATCTGCCGGTGATTATCTGAAGATTTTTATTTTTTTTTTGGTGGGCGATAATCAAGTTGAAAACGGTTCGATTTGGTGCAATTTTTTTGTTAAATTAATCGGTTTCAGTTTGATTCATTTGGTTTTTTTACATTGCATGAAATTTTTTAAAATTGACTGAATCGATCAATTTGATCGATTTTTTTACACCCCTAGTGATGATGGATAGGTAAATATTGGGTATCAGGTGGGGTAGGGATCCTCGACCACATGGCTTGTGGGTTGCGTCCACATGATGCCGGCATGAACCATACGATGAATTTTTTTTTTTTTTTTTTTGTATTCTAAAAACTTGTAAAAAAAACCATCGTGTGGTCCTGCCAAGGTGCTACCTCAAGCCTTGTGACTGGGATCCTTGGGCACATGAGATTTTGTAACCTCTCTAATAGATGAGAGATTATAGCCTACTGTAGATAGAATTTGGGCTGATATGGGAATAGAGTCCTTCAAAAAATAGGGGGACAAATATTTGAAAATAGGAATTTGATTAGGCTGAGATACCACATCATTCTTATTACCATGATACCCAATATTTTTTCTTCATGATGTAAGAAGTTGTGCCCATGTGAAGTGCGCCAAATAAGGGAGACAATAACACCAGGATAAAGTTATTATAATACCCTCACTTCAATGAGATGACATAACCTTTTTATCCATTTTGAATTTGTACACAATGAGGGTATAATAGTAGCATTGTGTACAAATTCAAAATGGACAAAAAAAAATGATAGCATTGTGTACAAATTCAAAATGGACAAAAACATTATGCCATCTCATTGAAGTGAGGGTATTATAGTAACTTTACTTGTATGATAGCATTGTGTACAAATTCAAAATGGACAACAAGGTTATGCCATCTTATTGAAGTGATGGTATTATAGTAACTTTACAATGAGAGCACTAAGGTCATTACATTAAATTTTTTGTAAGATTACTTTAATACCCTCATTTTAATAATCTCATTGAGCTTGTGTTGTCTGTGCTTTTGCTTATGTGATTTGGATCGTGAATGTGATTGGTAAAACTGCTTATTATGGCTAGGGTGTTTGGTGATATGTCAAGGAATTGATCAAACATAGAGATAATATTAAAAAGCAACCCCTACCAACTTATGGCTCAACATGCAGCTTTTTTGACCAAATCTCTACTTTTTTTTTTTGTTGTTAAAACAAACAGATCAAAAAGCAGTTTGGTACACCAAAACTGCTTAAAATGGACAGATAAACAATAACAAATGGGCTCATTACCAGGATCGAATTCCTCTCTACTTTTCTTTTCCCCTAGACTTGACACTTATGCGATTGCACGAAACCATAACACTTAATGGTCAATATGAAAAATAACTAAACAAACACTGCAACAAGTCCGCTTTTCAGTGATGCACATTATTTGCCACGCGCGGATTGCGTGGAAAATAGTATTTATTTACGACGAACTAACATTTCAGCGACGCGCTTATAAAGTGTGGAAAATATTTACCAAAAAAAGTCAAGGGTAAGTACTTGCCACTCACATATGCGTTGCAAAAAGTTTTACTATTATCTACAATGCAATGCGCGCGTGGCAAAAAAAATTACTTTGTATTTGCCACATTTTTTATGTGTGGCAAATAAGTTCTAATTCAAGAGTAATTATTTGTCACGCACTTGTACACTACAAAATGTTTTACTATTTTCTATAATGCAAAACGCGTGTGGCAAATAATTTACTTTGTATTTGTCACACGTACGGTGCGTGGCAAATAAGTTCAAATTCAAGAGTTTTCATTTCCCGCTCGACAAGTCTATTTCCTCCCCCCACCCCCTTTCCATCTTTTCAGCAGAAACTCTAGGTCTTCAATCTCCATGTTCTCTCTTCCTTCCCCTTTCTCCAACCCCTCCATACCACCATTATCATCAGCTGTCGCTACCTACCTGCACAACCCCCGCCAGCAGCTGAAACCTCTTGTAACCACCTTCCCATTTTTCCCTTCTCTCAGCCACTAATTCTACCTCTGGCCACTACACCACCAACCACCACAGATCCCCACCAGTCGCCCCTCACCAAACTACCAACCACCCCCTCCCTCTTCTCTCTGCAACAAACCCCCCATCCATAAGGTTTCCAGTTTGAAGAAATTAATTTTCAAATCTTTTTCAACTTGTTTGTGCTTCTGATTTCACTTGTTGTAAGGAAACATTATTCTTATATTGATATCATTTATTGGTTTTATTTTCCATATTTCAGGCACAGAAAAGAATTCACTTCTTCTTAATTTATTATGGAAGGTATCCCATTTACTCATTAATAGTTAAAATAATATAGATACAAGTTTACACTTTAAGTTGAATGAATAGTAGGCTATGTAGTTCAAAATTTGAATCATAATGAGTATTTCTTTGAATAATAATGAGTATTTGAATGAATAGTAGGTTATGTAGTTCAAAATTAATTTGTGGTGGTTAGATTGTAAACGTAGGTAATTTACGGCATTTATACGACAGTTGTGTTAAAACGCCAAAAATTTATGCCACTATATGAGTAAACATTTTTGCTCACCCAGACCTAAACTGAGTGACATGTATCCCATTCTATTATCATTTTACCCTTATATTATCAACATAATCATTGGAATTGGAAAAACCTTTGAGCCATTGGAAAATGAGAAATAAGAAAACAGCTTACTTGTTCATGTGTTGCCCAGGTTGTTTTGGTTTTAAACAGTACTAATATTTTTATAAAATCGTGCTTTTCGAATTTTGACATTCTGTCCGCTTAGCTTATATAGAACGTGATTCTGCACACTTTTTGTTCTTTAAATTTTTCTTGATTTCGCATCGTTTAGGCTGTAATTTTAATGGGAATTGTTATTGCCACTCCATCATTGAACCAAGGCACTCCATAGTACCACTCTCAGAGCATGTGGTACCATGTATGCAATGAATGACATATATGGTATCACATGCTTTAAGAGTGGTACCATGGAGTATCTTGGTTCAATGATGGAGTGGCAATAACATCACCCAATTTAATTTACAATAGCAGTATTTATAAGGTTAAAATGTGCATATTGGCTAATTAAATTATATTTCTGAGTGATTTTGTGCTTGTTTATATGACTTAATGTATTTACACTTAGAGATATTGTAGTTCTCATGTATGTTAGGCTTCGTGGATTTGTTACTGTGTGAGTGTCTAAGTTGGTTTGTGTCTGTATGAACTCGTATTTATTATTATGATAACGTGGAATTACATTGAGATAAAAAAATTCTCATCTAATGTTGGATTTTGTGAATTGGTGAATGTGTGACCATCTGTGTGAAGTTTTTTTTTCTAATGGAAGTTAATATTAGGAAATCCTTTACTATTCACCACTGCTCTTTATGATTTTAGGCTGCGACTTCGTGGATGACCCCTCCGTGTGTGATTAGATGGCGGCTACGTGGATGGCCTATTTCTTCATTATTTTAATCCTTATGCCTGGCTTGTTGGTCTACTTCAAAAGTATTTTGACATTATTTTATTGACATTAAGAACATGATGACTAGGACTAGCCTTTCGGTGTATGCTCAAATCTCAGTGATACCCCATGGGAGTTGGGATCGAAGTGGGAGTTAGCATTACATTAGGATACACATGGGATATATGTGTAGGCTGAACCATGGATGCGTGGCCGAGGTGGTGAACATAAGGTGTAATTCAATAAAATACTTTCACTACACCAAATTGACCAAATTATCACACTTATTTTCGGACAGTTTGTCACTGTTTAAAAACAGTGACAAACATTGTCACTATCTAGAATAGTGACAACAAAAAATTCGTGACAAAAATACATCATTGGTTTGAAATTGGTTAGTCACTATTTTAAATAGTGACAAATGTGCTATGAGTAGGACATGCTTGGTATTAAAAAGTCTTAATAACCGATTTTATTTGTTTCCCTCCGGTCATTCTATTTTCCCTCCAATCCATCTTTTTAGTAGAACCTCTCTGGTCTTCATTCTCCATATTCTCCATATGCTATCAGTGTCTCTTTCTCTCTCACTCAAACTCTTTATTCCCCATCTCCAATCTCATTCTCTCCTCCTCCTCCTCCTCTTCTTCTTCTTCTTCTTCTTCTTCTTCTTCATGGCCTCCCCTCTCTATGAAACACCATGGTCGGACCTCTCTCTCTCTCTCTCTCTCTCTCTCTCTCTGTAACCCGCACGACCCATCCCTTGCACCTGGCCTCCACCAGAAGAGTCGTCGTCGTCGTTGTCCCTTGTCACACCCGTCCCGGGGAAAATAATAATTTTAAAGTGCATAACTGTTTCATAGAATTATTAATGTTGATTAATAATTGTGATGGGGTTGACTGTGAGTCAATGTGGAGTGTCAATCGAGGACACAGAGATGTAGAATTCATAAAGGACTTTGCATGATTAAATGGTATTTATACGATTTAAATGTTATTTAACTTATCTGGTAAATTATGAATAGTAAAATTTCCTGTGTAGTACATCTTTTGATAATTTTGATCTTGATTAGGATCATTTTGAACAAAATAGAGAGAGCCTATGTAACACATTGCATAAAAGGTATGTTTTCTAGAAATTCCATGAAATTAATTTTCGGCCACAATTACGGGGACAAACGGAACTTAGATGAAATTTTTTATAATTTATAGTTTTATCTCATGAAGTAATGAATTGGATGTGTAAGATGTTTCAGGGAATAATTAGAAGTTTTGAGAACTTGTGGGGAGGTAAACGTAATTCCCGAGAGTCGTACCTATATATTGAAACTCATGAGATATTTTCATTTGTCTCAAAACCTAATTGAAATCAAGAGAGGAGATTTAGTGGCTTAGAGCTTCAAGACTCAAATCGACATTCGTTGTTCGTCAGTGTTTCTCCAAATTAGAAATTCGAATTCCTTGAGGTAAGGGCTTCATTTTGATACCACTTAGGCCTTATTTAGCTTAGTTTTATGAAAAATACTAATTCTAGGAATTTGGGTAAAACATGGGAATAGTACTTGTAGGAATCACTTTTAATAGGAGATTTGATGTTTAATCGGGCTACTAGTACTTCTCTCAAAGTTATAGGACGATTGCTTGAGGTATGAATTCTAGACATATGATTTATAAGAAATTTACATGTTTTAAATATCTTGTTTGATATTTTGGATCTAGGCAAAATTCATGTATTAATTATGCCCATTAATTATACACGTAAAAATGTATAGAAAGCACGCATATGTGATTATATGAGATATGTCTATGTGGGTCGAAGGGGAGTTTGGTATAAATTCATTCTAGGGGTAAACTCCTCGATGTTTGAGGATTAAATTGTACTGACGGCTATAGTACATTATCTGGGAGAAGGCCCTGCTAGAGCACAGTGTATGGTTTGGGAGAAGGCCCTGCCAGGGAACTTGGATGAGTGGTTGGGAGAAGGCCCTCCACGGCATCAATTTCATAATCTCATTACCGGATGAATGCATATCTCTCACCCCGGAGACTGTTTTGATGTATTTTGATGTTTAGAGCATGAATTGTCATATAAGCATATGTTTAGAATTGCGCACTTAGCATATAGCTGAATAGTAGAGATTTTTACCATTACAGGTGATAAGAAGAAAGAGAAGAGGAAGCGTGAGGAGTGAGGCCGTGGGAACGACGGGGATCATCCTTGTTTATAGTTTTGTTTCCAATCCATGGATGTAATATGAGCTTTGAGTAGTTGGAACCATATGCTTAACTTGGAACTTTGAAATGGTTAGGTATTGTTGTAATAAGTAGTTAAACTCCTTTTGGTTAAGTTTGTGGCAAACCCGAACTTATGGATTCATGTTTTGAATGCTTACCTAGTTAAGTCCATGGTTGAATTGATTGTTGTAAATACTTTTGCTAATCGAGCCAAACAAGCCTTAACTTGTTCAGTTATTGTTTCTTTTTAAAGTTTAGTAAGGTTAATGTATGTTCTTATAACCTTGAGATGTTTGGAAAGATTGGATGAAAGTATGTGAGGTTGAGAAGTTTGCAAAGGTGGAAGGTTGGGTGATTTCTTAGCAAAATTCTATTGTCAAAAGGGGATAATACCATGGGGGTCATTCGATCGGTCAAAGGGGGTCGTTCGACCGGTCAAAACGACCCCTGTATGAAATCTTTTTCTACCCCTTTCGGAGATTATTTAAATGTTTTGATTGGTCAAATCGACCCCTTTCAACATAAATTCTCCCAGCTCGAAATATAATTAGGTCTTCAAATTTATACGGATTTTATAACTCAGAGGGTATTGTTTCCAAAAGTTTTGAATACTCAATGTGGTTTTAAGTTTCTTTTCGGCTGCTATAATCTCTTAAATGAATTGGATGAACCTCAATGGCATGCCAAGTGTCATATTTTTGCACGTAGCAGGATGGGTCGTGACATTTATTGGTATCAGAGTGGAAATGGGATGAGATCATGATGGATTTGTTTTTAGATTTCCACAATCATCTAACAAGAACGAAAAGATTTGGGTTATAGTTGATCGATTGACAAAGTCAGCTAATTTTCTACCGATCAAAATGACTAAGCCTTCAAGGTTAGCAGAGTTGTATGTGAAAGAAATTGTAAGACTAAACGTTCCAGTAATGATTGTATCAGATTGTGACAGTAGTTTTACGTTGAGGTTTTGGGGAAGTTTGCAAAAGGCTATGGGTACCAAGTTGAGTTTCAGTACCGCATTTGATCCTCAGATTGATGGACAGTCAGAGCGAATGATTCAGACGCTAGAGGACATGCTTAGATTATGTGTTCTAGACTTTTGGGAGTGATTGGGAGAAACACTGAACCTTAGTTGAATTCGCCTACAACAATGGATTTCAATTGAGTATTGGTATGGCACCATATGAAGCTTTGTATGGGAGTAACTATCGTTCACCGATTTGTTGGATCGAAGTTGGGAAAAGAAGGTTGTTAGGACCTGAGATAGTATAGTTAACTACTGAGAAGGTGAAGTTAATTCAGGAGCGACTTAAGGTGGCTCAGAGTTGTTATAAGAGCTATGCGGACTCTAAACGACGACCGATGACATTCAAGGTAGGAGAATTTGTATACTTGAGAGTATCACCTTCAAAAGGCATTGTCCGATTTGGGAAGCGAGGAAAACTCAATCCAAGATTCGTAGGACCGTTTGAGATCCTAGGGAGAGTAAGACTAACGGCTTACCAACTAGCCTTGTCGTCCGAGCTGGAACATGTGCACAATGTGTTTCACGTGTCTATGTTGAGATGGTGTATGACGGATATGAGCAAGATCATTGTACCGGAACTGTTACAAATTCAAGAGGACTTGACCTATGTAGAGCACCAGTAGAGATCTTGGATTAGAAGGAGCAAGTGTTGTGAATAAAGACGATTACTATGGTTAAGGTACAATGGCATAGTCATACAGTCGAGGAAGCGACGTGGGAGAATGAGGAGGAGATGAGGAATGAGTACCCGTATCTTTTCGACCCTTAAGGAATAAGTTTGGGGACAAACTTTCTTTTTAGAGGGGAAAGTTGTCACACCCGTCCCAGGGAAAATAATCATTTTAAAGTGCATAACTGTTTTCATAGAATTATTAATGTTGATTACTAATTGTGATAGGGTTGACTGTGAGTCAATGTGGCGTGACAATCAATGATACAAAGATGTGGAAATTCATGAAGGACTTCGTATGATTAAATGGCATTTATACGATTTAAATGTTATATAACTTATCTGGTAAATTATGAATAGTAAATTTACTTGTGTAGCACATCTTCTGATAATTTTGATCTTGATTAGAATCATTTTGAACGAAACAGAGAGAGCCTATGTAATACGTTGCATAAAAGGTAGGTTATCTAGAAATTCCACGAAATTAGTTTTCGAACGTAATTACGGCGATAAAAGGAACTTGAAAACTTTTATAATTCATACTTTTCACTTGTGGAATAATGAATTGGACGTGTAAGGCGTTTCGGGGAATAATTAGAAGTTTTGAAAACTCATAGGGAGGTAAACGTAATTCCTAAGAGTCATGCCTATATATAGAAACTCTTGAGATATTTTTATTTATCTCAAAACCTAAATTGAGAACGACGGGTATCATCCTTGTTTATAGTTTTGTTTTCATTCCATGGATGTAATATGAGCTTTGAGTAGTTCGAACCATATGCTTAAGTTGGAACTTTGGAATGGTTAGGTAATGTTGTAATAAGTAGTTAAACTCCTTTTGGTTAAGTTTATGGCGAACCCGAACTTATGGATTCATGTTTTGAATGCTTACCTAGTTAAGTCCATGGTTAAATTGAATGTTGTTAATACTTTTGTGAATCGAGCCAAACAAGTCTTAGCTTGTTCAGTTTTCATTTCTTTTTAAAGTTTAGTAAGGTTAATGTATGTTCTTGTAACCTTGAGATGCTTGGAAAGATTGGATGAAAGTATATGAGGTTGAGAAGTTTGCAAAGGTGGAAGGTTGGGTGATTTCTTGGCAAAATTCTCCTGTCAAAAGGGGATTCTGCCAGGGGGTCATTTGACTAGTCGAAGGGGTCGTTTGACCGGTCGAAATAACCCCTACATGAAATCTTTTTCTATCCCTTTCGGAAATTATTTGAATGTTCTGATTGGTTCTTAGGGGTACCTTTGGGACCCCTTTCAAAATAAATTCATTTGGCTCGAAATATAATTACGTTTTCAAATTTATACAAATTTTATAACTCGGAGGGTATTTATGACTTAAATCATTGAAAGGAAATGATAAATCATTAGCAAACCCTTATAGTTCACTACTCAAATCATTGAGAATCGCACACATGCATACACGGTTTCTGTGTTTTTTTTGGGGGTTATCTTCATCCTTTTCTTCTATGCTAGTTTTGTTTTAATTTGTTTAGTAACTATTCAAATGTGCACACATCATCAATTTTTTTGTGCTGTTGGTTTCTAATAGTGATTTTTTTGGTTACATGTTTTGAATCTAGAGAGTCAAGGGTGTGCCATAACTATTAAGAAAACTTAGGGTGGTTGGGTGGGTGGTGTGGCCCGTCTATTGCCTTCACTGAATCATGTTATAAGTTATAATTTCGGAATTTAAACTATTTTTGATTTTGTTATAAGTAGACTTTGTATTTCCATTAAAAAAAAGGGTAGACTTAGTATTGGATTGCAATTGTATTTTGTGATAATCTAGACACTTTGTGTTATTTGTGGTGATCTAGATTGTATCGTTGTTTATATTCTTACTGTTATTGGAGTTTTTATATTGTGCCAGGTACCCAAAAAATAGGGTGAATTATGAAAAAAAAAGATTTTTTAAAAAATAAAAAAAATTTGATTTGTCATTGTTCTAAACAGTGACAAATAATGTGACAAATATCGTGTCACGACCTATCCGGCTACGTGCGGAAATAGGATACGTGGCATGCCACCAAGGTTCATCTAATTCATTAAAAGATTATAGTAGTAGAAAAAAAGAACAAAGAATAACATTGAGTAATCAAAACTTTTGGAAACAATACCCTTCGAGTTATAAAATCCGTATAAATTTGAAAATGTAATTATATTTTGAAACTGATGAATTTATGTTTAAAGGGGTCCCAAAGGTACCCTAAGAACTATTCAAGATATTTAAATAATTTTCGAAAGAGGTAAAAAAGGAAACCATGCAGGGGTATTTTGATTGGTCGAATTGCCCCATTCGACCGGTCGAATGTCCTTTTGGCAGAATTCCTCCTTAGAAGCAGAATTTTGCCTAAGGACAAAATCCTTCACCAATTTCAATACTCCAAACACACTTACATTAATCCAAACTTCACAAGCGTTATCAAGGTTTCAAGAACATCATTGAACCATACTAATGCATGAAAAGAAACGATAACAGAACAAGTTAAGGCTTGTTTGGCTCAATACACCAAAGTACTACCAACTTTCATTCAAAACATGGATTTGACGAGTTAAGTATACAAACGTGAATCCATGAGTTTGGATTCATACCAACTCAACTAAAAGGAGTTTGGAAATATATTGCAAACTTACTAATCCATTCCGAAGTTTCTAAGTTAAGGACATAGTCCAACTTCACATAAATACAACATTTGGAATGGAAACAACAAATATAAACAACCCACTCCTCAGGCTTTTTCTTGCCTTTCTTCCTCACCTGCAATGGAGTAAAGCTCCACTGCTCAGCTATATGCTGAGTGCACAATTCTAAACATATGCTTATATGACAATTCATGCTCTAAACATCAAAACACATCAAAATAGTCTTCGGGGTGAGAGATACACATCCAGTAATGAATCAATGAAATTGATGCCATGAAAGGCCTTTTCCCAACCACTCATCCAAGTGTACTGGCTGGGCCTTTTCCCAAATCATACACTGTGCCTTGGTAGGGCCTTCTCCCAAACCATGCACTGTAGCCATTGCTACAAAATCCTCAAACATCGAAGAGCTTACCCCCGGATGAAATTGTGTCAATCCTCCCTTTGACTCACATAAACACATAGCATGCTCATATAATCACATATATGTGATTTTCATACGATTTCACGTGCATAATTAACGGGCCTAATTAATACATGAATTTTGCCCGGATCCAAAATATTAAGTCGGATAAATGCATGAAATTCCTTATAATTCACAAGCCTAGAATTCAGACCTCGAGCTACGGTCCTATAATTTTAGGAGAAGTACTAGGTGACTGAATCTACGCTGAATCTCCAATTATGTGCAAAACCTACTAGTATTTACACATTTTCACCAAAATTCTAGAACTAGGATTTTGTCAAAACTTAGCCAAACGAGGCCTAACAACTATCAAAATGAAGTGCTTACCTCAAGGAGTTCGAATAAAAAATTTGGTGAAAAACTGACGAACGAACGAACGCACGAATTGACGTCAATTGGTGTCTTGAAGTCCGAAGCAACCAAATCTCCCTCTTTAACTCTCAACTTAGGTTTTTAGAAAAAGTTGTAATGAACAAATATCTTGCCACTTTCTATTTATAGCCTCGCCTCTCAAAAATTATGTTTAACTCCCCACAAGTTCTCAAAATTTCTAATTATTCCCCGAAACGTCTTACACGTCTAATTTATTGCTTCACGAGTGAAAGCTATAAATTATAAAAAATTTCATCTAAGTTCCGTTTGTCGCCGTAATTATGTTCCGTAAACTAATTTTGTGGAATTTATAGACAATCTACCTTTTATGCAACACATCCTATTGGTTATCTCTAATTCATTCTAATTGATCTTTATCAATATCAAAAGTACCAGAAACTGCACTACACAAGAATAATTACTATTCACATATATCAGATATGTTAAATAACATTTAATTACATGAATATCATTTAAATCATACGAATGCCTCAATGATTATCGAATCACCGTGTTCTCACTTGACACCTTCCGATGATCATAGTCAATCACTTTTCCAATTATCAAATAACATTAATAATTCTAAAAAAAAACTGATTTTACATTTTCAAACATTTAGATTCTTCGGGACGGGTGTGACAACTCTCCCCTCCAAAAAGGAAGTTTGTCCCCAAACTTATACCTGATACGTCGAACAAATGCAGATGCTCAATCCACATATCTTCCTCGTTCTCCCACGTAGCTTCCTCGACTATGTGACTATGCCATAACACATTCACCATTGGAGTCGTTTTCGTTCTCAACACTTGTTCCTTTCGATCTAAAATCTCCACTGGATACTCCATATAAGTAAAGTCTTCCTAAATTTGTAATGGCTTATGTACAATGATCTTACTCATCTCTATCTGTCATAGCCCGGTCCCACAATAGCGAAACCGAAGCCTGTGACATGCCACCGAGGCTAAATCCATTCATTAACGTTCCGAAGAATTAGTTTAAAAACACGTAGTGGAAAGAAAACAAATAATTTTTAAAACCATCAATCAAGTCGACTGATCAGAGGCCTGGTCGACTAGAAATGCAAGATATAGAGACCTCAAAAACTCTACAGCCAGTCCAGTCGACTACTGCCCAAGTCCAGTCGACTGGGGTAAAAATTATCAGTCGACTGTTCTGTCCAGACGACTGAACTCCAGTCCAAGCAAAAAGATCTGATTTGAAAACACCACCCAGTCGACTGTGTCAGGGACCCAATCGACTATTTTATACAAAATTGATGTAGTGAATTGCTCAACAAAAGGGTCCGGTTGACTGTTTTCACAAACTAGTCGACTGGTTTCCTTGTAGCAGCACATTCTGCAGAATTTCTAAGTTAAAAGTTTTATGAAATTATCCAGGGATCAAACACACACTCCAAACTCATTTTAAAGTTATCCTAACAGGATTATAAAATTACTGATACATAATTACAACATATTACTATCTATTACAATATTACGAATTCGTTCTAACAAACTAAGTTAAACATAGATGAAAGTTATGAAATTCTTATTACAACATTTCTATTTCCAAAACTATGGGGTAACCATGCTCATTCGTCTTCTAAGTGAACTCCCGACATCTCGTGATCACTTTCCTGATTCCTTGTCGGCATTAACACTTGAAATAGTTATTTGAATAACCACACATATTCGATTTGTTTACTCTAACGCTTAGTGAATAAAACAACCATGCAAATGAATGATAAACATGCTCGCATTCACATTCTCTACATTTCATACTAGTCTTTGGAGTACCCCTAGTCCGTGACTCCTCGCCAATAAGTCTACACTACAAGGTAAGACCCACGTTACTTTTCTTCAGACGTGCGATCTTATGCCTATAACTACTCCACAAGATGGCTTGGTAGCACGTGCTCTTTTGACCCAAATAGTAACTAAACATGCTCAAATATACTTCACCGTGCTTTCGACATAATCCAAACATTTCACCGTGCAATTGGGCCTACTTATCAATATAGTTGCCTAATATGAACTAAACAATATATATATCTATGAACTAATCCATGTTTTTCATACAAAACATGAATACATGTCAAGAAATCATTCCAAAACACATAATTGAATCACTTACCTCCGATTTGCGCTCCTAAAAGTCGTTCCAAAGAAAACCCAAGCACAAAGACCGTGCAGAAGTCTGCCTAGTACAATTCCTATCGATCAAAAGTCCGATTAACAACTTTTTAGGAAAGTTCTAGAAAATGAGTTTTCAAAAAACTTATCCAAACAAGTCCTAGTGGATATCAAAACAAAGCTCTTACCTCTAGGAGTTCGAATATCTGATAAAATATTTTGATCAACGGACGGATCACCAAAAATGAGCGTCGCAAGCTCGAAGATTGAAATCACCTTTTTCTCTCTCCTCCCCCTCCCTTTTAGAAGCAAAATTGGTTTGGCAACTAGCAAATATCTCATACTTATGTATATATAGTGTTTACTTTTCAAAATATCATTTAACTCCCCTCAAGGTCTTAAACCTTCGATTTAGCACCCTTAGTAGTAAATATCTAACTTTACTTCTTTACTAGTTTTTCACTAATTTTTGTTTGGTTGCCAAAACGCAGTCCCACATGATTTTACAAAATTGCTAATTAGCCTATCAATTATGTAGCATGTTAATTCGTCCTCACCAGGATACTAAAATTAACAACAAGAACATTTTCTGAACCAGATAATAATATAGATAGTGAAATACATAGGTAAACATTTATTTTTCGATAAACATTTAGGGTATTCCACAATGACCATCTCAATATCGGAGAGATGTCACAACATCAAAACATTCATTCTACATAGTCTTAGAGGGTTCTCTTATACATACACCCAAATCGACTTGTGAGTCACAACTCACTCACATATGTGCCACAAATACACATCACATCACATTATCATGCATGAAAAATGTAATAAAATGCGACAAAACATATACGGGTGTTATAATACTCTTTCCCTTAAAAGAAGTTTGTCCCCAAACTTGTACCTCATGCATTGAAAAGGTGCAGATATTGAGTACGCATCTCATCTTCTATTTTTCATATTATCTCTTCCGTCGTTTGGCTACGCGATAGTACTTTCACCTTCGATATCACCTTATTCCATAAGATTTGATCATTTCGATCTAAGATCTGTACCGGATACGCAACATATGTCAAATCACTCTGAATCTCATGCGGTATCAGATTCATCACTTGATCTCTATCTTTCACCAACCATTTCAGTAACAATGACACATGAAACACTATTCACTTAAGCATACTCACTCGAAAAATCTAATCGATATGCTACGGGTCCAACTGTTCCAATGATTTCAAAAGGTCCTACATACCTTAGGTTGTATTTTTTGTATCTCCCAAAACTAGTAATCCCCTTTGAAGGTGACACCTTCAAATATACCAAATCGCCCAAGTCAAATTCCAACGACCATCTACGCTTGTCGGCATAACACTTATACCGACTCTGAGCTGTCAGTAACCGTTGTTGAATTACCTTTATCTTATCCGTCGTCTCTTGTACAATTTTTGGTCCTTCAATCATTCTTTCTCTGACTTCTGTCCAACTAATTGGTGAACGACATACACGACCATACAGAGCTTCATAAGAAGCCATTCCAATACTCGACTGAAAGCTATTGTTGTATGCAAACTCAATTAAAAGTAAGTGGTCTTTCCAATCACCCTGAATATTAAGTACACCTAAACGAAGCATGTCTTCCAAATTTGGATCACTCTTTCCGATTAACCATTGGTTTGAGGATGAAAAGTAGTATTGAAATGCAAGTTGGTACCCATTGCTTCTTGCAAGGCCCTCTAAAACTTTGATGTAAAACTACCATCTTTATCCAAAATAATAGAAACTAAAATACCATGTAGTCTCACAATCTTATGGATATACAACTTAACTAAAGTCTTCGGCTTAGTTGCTCAAAGCGATAGGAAGTACGACGACTTCCTCAAACGGTCAACGATCACCCAAATAATAGTATTCGATTTCTTAGACCTCAGAAACTATTAACAAAGTCCATTGTAATATGTTCCCATTTCCATTCAGCTATTGGTAACAGTTGTAACAATCCCGAAGGTACTTGGCGTTGGCCTTCACTTGTTGGCAACTCGTACATTGTGAAATGTAGCGTGCTATTTCTCTCTTCATTCCCTGCCACCAATAAACATGTCTCAAGTCTCTATAAATCTTGGTGCTTCTCAGATGAATGGTGTATTTCGTATTATGTGCTTCCTCTAGGATATTCCATTTCAATTCTTTCTCATTAGGTACACAAATTCTACCCCTCAATCTCAAAACATTGTTCTCAGAAGTGAAACCCAGTTATTTACCCATCTAAATCTCATCACAAATCTTCTTCAAAGCCATGTCTTGGAGTTGTTTCTCCTTAGTCTCGTGAATCAAGAGTGGTTGTGCCACAATTGTCGACATAAAGCCACTTTCAATCCTTGGAATCACTTTGAGTTCTAGATTCTCCATATCTTGAATCCACTCTCTCCTCTCTCCTCCCTTTTAGAAGTTAAAATAGGTTTTGTAACTAACAAATATCTCACAATTATGTATATATAGTGTTTACTTTTTAAAATATCATTTAACTCCCCTCAAGGTCTTAAACCTTTGATTTAGCACCCCTAGTAGTAAATATCTAACTTTACTAGTTTTTCACTAAGTTCTGTTTGGTTGCTAAAATGCAGTCCCATGTGATTTTACGAAATTACTAATTAGCCTATCAATTATGTAGCGTGTTAATTTGTCCTCACCAAGATACTAAAATTAACAACAAAAACATAATCTGAACCAGCTAATAATACAGATAGTGAAATACACAGGTAAACATTTATTTTTAGATAAACATTTAGGGTATTCCACAATGACCGTCTCAATTTCAGAGAGACGTCATAACATCAAAATACTCATTCTACACAATCTCAGAGGGTTCTGTTACATAGACACCCAAATTGACTCGTGAGTCACAACTCATTCACACATGTGCCACAAATGTACATCACATCACATTATCATGCATGACAAATGTACTGAAATGCGACAACACACATATGGGTGTTATACTGTCATTCACCATCTTAACTAAACACATGGAACACATTGTGCACATGCTCCAGCTCAGATGACAAGGCTAATCGATAAGCCACTAGTCCTACTTTATCTAGGATCTCAAAGGGTCCTATGATTCTCGGATTAAGTTTTCCTTGCTTCCTAAATTGGACAATGCCTTTTGAAGGTGATACTCTCAAGTACACAAAGTCTCCTACTTTGAATGTCATCGGTAGTCGCTTAGAGTCCGCACAACTCTTACAATGACTCTGAGCTACCTTAAGTTGCTTTTGAATTAACTTCACCTTGTCAGTAGTCAACTATACTATCTTAGGTCTTATCAATTTCTTTCTTCGACCGCGGTCCAACAAACTGGTGAACGACACTTACGCCCATACAAAACTTCATACGGTGCCATTCTAATACTCGACTGAAATCCATTATTGTAAGTAAATTCAATAAATGATAAGAGTTGCTCCCAATCACTTCCAAAGTCTAGAACTATAACACCCGTACCTGAAAAAGAAGCCTAATGTGGTATTAATACGTGTCAATTAAAGATAATTGATGCATAATATGGTTTAAGGTAGGGTTATGAACCCACATATGAAAAGGTGTTCAAATGCAGACATAGGTAAAAGTCCTATGATAGGTAGGATTGGTATAAAAGTGGGGCCCAATGAGGGTCTAGTTAGAATAATTTGCATTTAGATGCCATTATATGTTTACATGAATACTTATATAAATATTTAATGATATTATTGTGTCTTATGATAGGTAAAGGGGGCCGGTTTGGGTACCTATGTGAGGGTGTAATTGAATATGGTTCATAATTGGTAGGTTTAATAGCAATCTTATATTTTATGTCGGACATAGATTAAACTCATTTAGAAAACATGGGTAGTTAACATAATTAACATACAGGTTTCATAATAAAGCTTAAAGAAATTTGGGAGTGGTGAATGGGAATAAGGAGAAATGGTGACAACACATATGCATGCTAGCTAGCATATGTGTCTCTCCATTGTTAATTACAAATGAAAATTGAGAGAGGGAAAGATCCAAGAGCTCTCAAGTCGACGACGGTGATTTTGACAACGTCTTCTTGCCGATTCTTCACCGTTTGACGCCGAATTTGCGAACTGAGACCATATTTGGACTCGTGGAGGTAAGAGGATCACATGCACGTCATATGTTTTCATTTTTGGTAACATTTTTTTGGCGACCATTCTTGGTTGTTAACTTTTGGTGTACTAAAACTATGTAGGATTAACATCGGTAGGATTTGAGTTGGAAACTTGCAAGAGGTTGTGACATTCTAGGCTTGTTCGTTAGTAAATCGAAGAGGTGAGTGTGCTAATCCCAAAATTGGGTGTTTAGACTTATTAATGTGATAATTGTTATCAAAGATTGTTTGGTTATGTTCATGTGAATATATGTTGATGAATTTGGAAGTAAAGCATATCAATTATGTGCAAATTGTCATGTTATATGCTTAGTTACTTAATTGCATATGTGGATTAAAGAAAAGTCAAGTAGTGGTCACCATTTATAGGTCCCATATGTAAGGGTTAGGAAGCCCTCAAGAAAAAGGGCGTGGTGATGACCACAATGATAAAACAGTGATGCCTTCGGGGTCATAAGAGTGAGTGATACGCTATATGTGTCTAAAAAGTGAGAAAGATTCAGGGTGAGAAGGACCCGAGGGTGGTGGTTGGAGTTGCTTGACTTTTCGGAGAATAATTTATTGATGTTTATGATAATTATTACATCTGCATGTTAAGCATTCCAATAGCATGATTAGTTCTCTCACCAAGCGAAAGCTTTAATGAATATTATTTTTTGTTGTGGTTATTGAATAACCACCACAGGTACAACACAGGAGGAGGAGAGGAAATGATTGGCACGTCGCGTTGGGTTTTGGAAGTTGTAAACATATAGATATGCTTATGTGCTTAGATGGTTAAGGCCCTAGTGCAACTTTTGTTTTGGAGCTGTATAAACAACTTATGTTTTGGAAGGCTTGTAATATGTCAAGTTGGGTTTTGGATGTTGGTTATGTCCCATGTTAAGGTGTTGTGCTTATAAGGGACAAGTTGTATGGGTTTGGGAAGAAACTTGAGTAACTTGGTGTAAATTAAACTTAGTCTTTTTGGTTTGAGTGCTTACATTCATGTTGGGTTAGAAAATGTAGTTTTGATACTTACTTAAGCTCCTAATTGGATCATTATGAGTTTTGTGTATGTGTATAACTAATCAAGTGTTGGAAAATGGTTTTTGAAACCCTTATGAGATTTAGTTATAGTTTGGAGACTTAGAATTGGTTTTGAAATGGTTTTTGATGTCTCCAAATGGGTTTGTTTTGATTTGGTATGATTTGAACATGTACAAATAGGGTTTTTAGTAGTAGAAATGTATTCTGCAGAACCCGGATCGATTCAGGTTGAAGGGCAGATCGATCCGGACTTCTTGGGGGACATTATGTGAGAACTGCTTAATTCGGATCGATCCGGCTAAAAAGGCGGATTGAACCGCGTACAAAATTTCAGCACATCGATTTTTATAGAACGGGCATAACTCTTTCAAGCAAACTCAAATTCTGACTCAAAGGGCTATCTTTTGGTATAAAATTTGGCTATACTTTATTAATGATCATTTTTCCCTTAGGGCTATTTTGTGTCAAAGAGTTTCTTTTATTTTGTCTAATTCATCCTTTTCGAGTTAATTGGGGTTGGTTATGGTGTCTTGGCTTTGTTACACGTGTCCTAATCTGACCAAGACGGGTTGGGGTGTGACAAGAACACACAACCAAAGCATATCTTCTAGCGTCTGAGTCATCTGCTTTGACTGTCCGTTGGTCTGAGGATGAAAGGTAGTACTGAAACTCAACTTGGTACCCATGGTCTTTTGCAAACTTCCCCACAATCTCGATGTAAAACTACTATCGCGATCCAATACAATCACTGCTGGAACCTCGTGTAGTCTCACAATCTCTTTTACATACAACTACGCTAGCCTAGATGGCTTAGTCATCTTGATCGATAGAAAATGAGCTGACTTCATCAATCGGTCAACTATCACCCAGATCTTGTCGTTCTTGTTAGGCGATCATGGAAATCCAAAAACAAAATCCATCGTGATCTCATCCCATTTCCACTCTAACATAGGTAATAGGTATAGTAGTCCTACAGGTACTTGTCTCTCTGCCTTGACTTATTGACATACTGAGCACTCTGAGACAAACTTAGCAACTTCTCGCAAGTTACAGTACATCTTATTACTGTCCGGATGAACCGAATTTTTTGTACTATGTGCCTCTTCTAGGATTCACTCTTTCAAGTTTAGTACACACAATCGATTCCTAAGCATTAACACTCCCTGTTCCAACATAAAATTGGGTCATTTCCCTGAAGTTATCTCATCTCTCATTTTGCACAAATAATAATCATTGAATTATTTTACTTTGATCTCGTCAATAATGTCTAGATGAGCTATGATTTCCATCATTAATCCACCATTGGTTTATGAAATTATATCTAACTCCAAACACTCCATCTCTCTAACCAATTCTTTTTGCTGGATTAGCTCATCGACTAATTTCCTTATCGTCTGCTGGCTTAAAGCGTCGACTACTACATTAGCCTTTCTTGGATGATACTCAATTGAAAGATCGTAATCCTTCATCAACTCTAGTCATCTCCTCTGTCTCACATTCAAACTCGTTGTGTGATTATGTACTTCAAACTCTTGTGATTTGTGAAGATCTCACACTTCTCGCTTTACAAGTAGTGCCTCCAAATCTTCAAAGCATAGATCACTAGGACCAATTCGAGGTCGTGAGTCGAATAATTAACCTCATGTGTTTTCAACTATCTTGATGCTTAGGCAATCACTTTGTCACTCTGTATAAGGATACACCCCAAACCTTGATGTGAAGCATCACTATAGATCACAAACCCCTCGGTTCCAGATGGTATCGTCAAGATAGGTGCTCTTGTCAACCGCGACTTCAACTCTTGAAAACTGTCTTCATATTCTGAACTACATTCAAATTTAATACTCTTCTTCATCAACTTTGTCATAGGCAATGAAATCTTGGAGAAATTCTCAATACAACGGTGGTAGTATCCAGCTAATCCCAAGAAACTTTGAATTTTGGATACGAACATCGGTCTTTGCCAATTAGATACGGCTTCTACCTTATGAAGATCAACTGAAATGTCATTCTTGTTAATCACATGACCAAGAAAAGCAATGAATTTACATTTCTTTAATTTTTTGAATCGTTGCTTCTCTCGCAGTCTCTAAAGTATAAGTCTTAAATGTTTCTCGTGCTCCACTTTGCTCGGCAAATAAATAAGGATATAGTCTATGAATTTGATCACAAAGTCATCTGAGTAGTCCTTGAAGACTCAATTCATAAGGTCTATGTACGCGGCTGGTGCATTAGTAATCCCAAATGGCATGACTAGGAACTCATAGTGTCCATAGCATATTCTGAAAGCTGTCTTCTTAACATCTTCGACCTTTACTTTCAACTGGTGATAACCCGATCTCAAATCGATCTTGGAAAATACTTATGCTCCATGAAGTTAATCAAATAGGTCATCAATTCTGGGCAACTGATACTTGTTCTTGATAGTCAACTTATTTAGCTCTCGGTAGTCAACACACATACGCATTGAACCATCCTTCTTCTTTACAAATAATATTGTAGCTCCCAATGGTGATATGCTAGGTTGAATAAAACCTTTGTCAAGTAGCTCTTGTAGTTGGATTTTCAATTCTTTCAATTCTACAGGTGCCATTCGATATGGTACTTTCGATACGGGTCTTGAGTCTGACATTATCTCAATAGTAAACTCAATCTCTATCTTAAAAAGGACATCTGGCAAGTCATCTGGAAATACATCCGAATTCTCTCGTACTATTGGAATATATTCCACTTTCAATTCAGTCGTCGAAGTATCAACTATTGAGCATAGAAATCCCCGACATCCCATTCTCAACAACTTACCTGCTCGAATAGGTGAAATCAAATACAGTGGTGGGGCAACCCCACTCCCTTGGAAACAAAGCCTCTATGCACCTGTCAGACCCCAAAAATCCACTTACAAAATAATATGGATGATCGCATTAAAATTGTAAATAGTCAAGTGTATTTTAAAAACAACAAAAATAATTATACTTGAGTGCACAATTAAATTCATTTACACGACTAGAACCCACTTTAAACTTTAAAAAAATTACAATTCCTTTACATAAATTAAATCCCCCCCCCCTAAAAAAAAAAATCCTAAATCCTATACAACTCTTCAAATTGACCTCAGCCTATTTCTGTCCATTTTCTTCAGCTACCAGTGCTACCTACAACTACAATAATACACGGGGAAGTATACAATACGACAGGAATAATAAAGGCTCTAAAAGTACAATGAACAACCATGATGACATAAGTAATTGCTAAGGTCAAATAAAATAGACCGATCACACAAATTACCCACTCACCCCCAGAGCATCATACCGGATTCCTAGTGGTAACATAGGAAGAGCCACCTCCTCACCTCAACCTATAACAAGCCACATCGGACCCCTCTCGGAGCTAGTGGCTATTGGCAGGTGCTCCTTACCCATGCACCCATTAGTTCCATGGCATTTAGTCAAAAATAATATATTAATAACATTTAACCAAAAAGACATAGATTCTAACAGAAAGACAACATAAAGCAAAGAAAGTACAAATAGGGATGACAAAGAAAATACTCCGGAGATTTAAGAACATATTGTACACAACCCCATACCTAAAAACGAAGTTGAGCAATTTTCCCAAGCAAAGCCTTCCATTACCCACTCCTCTTCTTTCCTTCTTTTTCTCAGCTCACTGTTTTTTTTACTACCCACATCTGCGATGTATGTATATATATACCCACAGAAGCCTAATCCCAAACAAATGACTACCAAGTATTTGTCAATTATCAATACACACGTGATATGGCCAAGTACCTTATCAAGTTTGACGATTACAAGTACTTGATGTTTATCTCTTGTCTACTCACACTTAGTTTAGGCATATTTCATCTGAGATTTGATGTACACATGTATATATAACTAAAATATATATTAAAATTAAAGATATAGTATTAGACATAATTGTACAAATTAAATTAAATCAATTATTATTTTTGTCCCAGAGAATTAGGGCCACTTGCATGAACCGTGTAAAGGTACCAATTAATGTTATAGACGGAGTCCTACAGTAATGTAAATATCGTAAGTAATTACGTAAAAATACAGGTTATCATAGCACCGGTGATAAAAAAATTATCTTCTTTTCATTCACAATCTATCGTGCCTTGATTAAGAGATAACCAATCCTTTCCTAAGATCACATCAAAATGGTTCACGATTAGCGGTATAAGGTCTATGGTCATCAACTTCTTGCCTAGTTTGATTTCACAATCCTTATATATTGTAGTGTTACTATCGACTTACTAAGAGGTACTGCAATAGATAATTCATATCCTAAAGGTGCCGATCTAACATTCAAATGTTCAACAAAATGATGCGACACAAATGAATGCGTAGATCCCAAATCAACGAGTACGTGTACTAGATGCGAACATATAAGTGGCATACCTGAGACCGTTATATCTATAGCAACCATATCTCTGGGATTCATCTGATATGACCTCCCTTGTCGTTGTTCTGTCCCTTGCCTCCTATAAGTGGTTTGCTTAGGTTTTGAACCACATGAAGCCATAGAGCTAGCTCCTTGTTGGGGACGCTTCCTCGGACAATATTTGGCTTGATGTACGACGGTACCACAATCAAAACACTTGATTTGTGAATCTGGTGTGAAAGTTGCACTGTTTATACCTTGGTTCTTGTTCTAAGTATTAGTCTTGAAACATTGGCTAGTATATGGTAGGTTACAAAGTGAACACAATAGTATTTTACTTGGCGCTCTCCTGGGTTCACCAAAACTAGATCTAGAGTCTCGGGCAAAATGGTCTCTTGAACGGTCCACCAAGGTTCTGGTCACTACCCTCGTGGTTTCGCTTTCCTTGCTGACGTTGTCTCGATCTTTCTATTTTACTTTCTGCCACAATTGACGTTTGTTGTACCGCTCCAATAGTTGCGTGTTCATAGGTCTCCATTCTCAGACGGGTATTCTTTCTTAGTCCTTCCTCAAATTTCCTTGCTCTATCCTCCTCCATCGGAATGGAACCCTTTCCAAACCTTAACAATGCATTTAATTTAGAAGTATATTCAGTCACAGTCATATCTCCCTGACGAAGATTATCAAACTCTCTCTTCTTCACATTATGAGCAAGTCATGGAAAGAATCGACGATTAAGCTCTGCCCTGAATCCCTCCCAAGTTATCAGTGCCTCTTGGTCCATAACATTTACCCACCAATTTTGGGATTCACCCTTGAGCACGTCACTTGCATTCTCAATCTTCAATGTATCAGACATTGGAATGGATTTGAAAATCCTCTCCATGTCCATAACCCAGTGCTTTGCTAGCATTGTGTCAGAGGTTCCATGAAATTCCATTGGTTTCTTTCTCATTAATTATCCCGATATCGATCGTTTAACCCTATTCCTAGGTACAGGCACAATGACTATCGGTGTTGTCTCAAATGGAGGTGTTGGAAGTAATCTCTTTGCTATATTCCATACCAAATCCCCGATGTTCCCCATCATCTCGGACAGATGGTCTATACGAGCATGTGGTGATTGTTCACGTTTGTTACTCATGATTCCCAACCTGTAAATCTCAATGCATAAACACTATGTATGTATGACAATAAATAATTCACGTATGCACAACAACATACCATATGCATCAAACATCTCTACTATGTGTGAATGCATTCTAGAATATGTGTCAAATCACTCAACACTCCACTCATCATCGAATGTTCCCAAAGT
The DNA here is from genome assembly GCA_033977485.1 of Hydrangea macrophylla. Classification (NCBI taxonomy): domain Eukaryota; kingdom Viridiplantae; phylum Streptophyta; class Magnoliopsida; order Cornales; family Hydrangeaceae; genus Hydrangea; species Hydrangea macrophylla. The sequence continues at coordinate 104,716,640 of CM066987.1, forward strand.
TTTGTAACCTCTAGCTCTGATACCAATAAATGTCACGACCCATCCTGCTACATGCAAAAATAGGACACATGGCACTCCGCCAAGGCTCATCTAATTCATTAAAAGATTATAACAACAGAAAAAAAAGAACTTAAAACAACGTTGAGTATTCAAAACTTTTGGAAACAATATCCTCTGAGTTATAAAATCTGTATAAATTTGAAAACGTAATCATATTTTGAAATGAATGAATTTATGTTGAAAGAGGTCCCAAAGGTACCCTAAGAACCATTCAAAACATTTAAATAATTTTCAGAAGGGGTAAAAAAGAAAACCATGCAGGGGCTATTTCGATTGGTCGAACTACCCTTCGACCGGTCAAATGTCCCTTTAGCAGCAGAATTTTGCCTAAGGACAAACAACCTTTACCAATTTCAATACTCCAAACACACTTACATTAATCCAAACTTCACAAGCGATATCAAGGTTTCAAGAACAATGTTGAACCATACTAATCCATGAAAAGAAACGATAATGGAACAAGCTAAGGCTTGTTTGGCTCAATACTCAAAAGTTCTACCACATTCATTCAAAACATGGATTTGATGAGTTAAGTATACAAAACGCGAATCCATGAGTTTGGATTCATACCAACCCAACTGAAAGGAGTTTGGAAACGTATTACAACCTTACTAATCCATTCTAAAGTTTCTAAGTTAAGGACATAGTCCAACTTCATAAAATTACAACATTTGGAATGAAAACAAAAAATATAAACAAGGATGATCACCGTCGTTCCCACATCCTCACTCCTCATGGTTCTTCTTGCCTTTCTTCTTCTTACCTACAATGGAGTAAAGCTCCACTGCTCAGTTATATGCTGAGTTCCCAATTCTAAACATATGCTTATATGACAATTCATGCTCTAAACATCAAAACACATCAGAATATTCTCTGGGGTGAGAGATATACATTCATCCGGTAGTAAAACAATAAAATTGATGCCGTGGAGGGCCTTTTTCCCAACCACTCATCCAAGTGTTCTGGCATGGCCTTCTCCCAAACCATGCACAGTAACCATCGCTACAAAATCCTCAAACATCGAGGAGCTTACCCCCAGATGAAATTGTGTCAATCCTCCCTTTGACTCACATAGACACATAGCATGCTCATATAATCACATATATGTGCTTTTCATACGATTTTACGTGCATAATTAACGGGCCTAATTAATACATGAATTTCATTCGAATCCAAAATATTAAGTCGGATAATTACATACATGAAATTTCTTATAATTCATAAATCTAGAATTCATACCTCAAGCTATGGTCCTATAATTTCAGGAGAAGTACTAGGAGACTGAATCTATGCTGAATCTCCAATTACATGCAAAACCTACAAGTATTTACACATTTTCCCCAAATTTCTAGAATAAAGATTTTATCAAAACTTAGCCAAACGAGGCCTAACAACTATCAAAACGAAGCTCTTAGCTCAAGGAGTTCGAATATGCAATTTTGGTGAAAAATTGATGAACGAATAAACGGATGTCACAGAAGTCCAGAGCAACCAAATCTCCCTCTTTAGCTCTCAACTTAGGTTTTTAGAAAAAGTTGTAATGGACAAATATCTTGCCACTTTCTATTTATAGGCTCGACTCTCAAAAATTACGTTTAACTCCCCATAAGTTCTCAAAACTTCTCATTATTCCCTGAATTGTCTTACATGTCTAGTTCATTGCTTCACGAATGAAAACTCTAAATTATAAAAAAATTTCGTCAAAGTTTCATTTGTCGCCGTAATTACGTTCCGGAAACTAATTTCATGAAATTTCTAGATAACATACCTTTTATGCAACGCATCCTATTGGTTATCTCTAATTCATTCTAATTGATCTTTATCAAGATCAAAACTACCAGAAATTATGCTACACATGCATAATTACTATTCACATATACCAGATATGTCAAATAACATTTAATCACATAAATATCATTTAAATCATACGAATGCCTCAATGATTATCGAATCAGCGTGTCCTTACTTGACACCTTCTGTTGATCACAGTCAACCAATTTCCCAATTATCAAATAACATTGATAATTCTCAAAACTAATTTTGCATTTTAAAACATTTAGATTTTCTAGGATGGGTATGACATATTGCTATATTTGTCACGATCACAAACCATGACAAATAATGTGACAACTAATGGAAATTGTCATTGTCTAAAACCATGACAAATAAATGTGACAAACACAAAATATTGTCACGGTTATAAAACTGTGATAAATAAATAAATTGTCACTGTTTAGAACAGTGACAAAAGTGTGACAATTAGAAGTGATATGTCACTTGTAAAGTGTGACAAATGAATTTTGACAAAGAGTATTTGTCACTGTTCTAGACAGTGACAAATTTTTTTGTCACACCTAAAAATGTCACAGTTTAGAACCGTGATAAATGGCCTTTGTCACTGTCCCGGACAGTGACAAATCGGCCATTATGGTGTAGTAATTTGTGGTATTTAAATTTGCAGCTATACGGTTGTATCGTAATTCATTATATCTTGCTGTAGTCGAATCTTTGAAATTAGTAGATGTTTTGTAATCGTCGTATCAAGCAACTTCTTTGTGTATCTGTTAGCTTAAAAAGTAGCCTTTTATGTGTAACGTATAATTTTTGGGACACTATGATTTAATAATAAACAGGATCAGATTAGTAAATTGGATAATTTGGTCACTTAACTTCACAATTGATGGTCGTTTCTCATAAATTGGAGTAAAACGACAATCCGAGCAACTTTTGTGTTTTATACTTTTGATAAAAATGTCGTCTTGACACTGTTTTAATCTATTTTCAGATCTGTTGAACATCACATATTTAAGAGCTGAATTTTAATAATTGATTTCTACCTTAAGTGTTTAGAATTATTGAACAGGGGTGCGTGACTTTCCTTGGAAATTTATTCTGAACATATTTGTGTTTTAAGTTTTGTCTAACTCTAGCTCCTTGGAGATATATTCATTTTTTATAAATAGCATCCAAAATTTAGTTTTTTTTTATTGTACTAACTTCTATTCCTACAGGATGCTAGGCCTACTAATGTGTTTGCAGATATTGGACTACCATAGCTAAGAAGGATAAGTATTTATGCACTTAGTTCAGGTAGGAACTAAGTCAAACATATGAGCAGGTTTAGTAATGGGGGAGATTTTCTGTGGAGCTTCTGTTTGTGTGAAGAGATTGTTGTTGTGCTGTTTCTTGTCAAAGTTGTATTTATTTTCTTGTTGTACTTGATTTTATTTTTGGCAATGTGAGCCATATTTATGATATTGTTGTATGGATTGTATTATTGAGATTAGGAACGATGTAGTGGCTCTTGACCAAAGGATGTCTAGAATTTATTTTATTTCTGCTGAACTCTATACGAAGATTTTATTTACTGAAAAATGGTGTTTCTTTTGTAAATTGAAAATGGAATAAAATTTGCAATGGAACGCTATTTCTTTTATAATGAAAATGAATGTTTGGGAATGCATGTTTAATAATCAAGAGTTTTATTTAAAACAAGATCATGCTCTTTTATTTAATGGGTATTAAATTTTGTCTTCAATAAATTATGTGTTAGACTGTATGAGGGTGTCACCTCTAGATTTTGGCAATTGAATATTAGTTCGGATATATGCTCTAGATCAGTTATTTGGTTGTACAAGAAATCGGGGTGTGATATAAGTATTGTTATGTTTATTAAAATCATACTTGATCTAGATTCTTCATAGGATTTATAGATCAAGTTTTGTTTCAAGCCATGAACACTAGTCCATCAAAACTGTGACTTCGATGACATTCTATTATCAAGGATTTTTAATTAAATCATGATCCGTTGGATTTGAATTCAATTAGAATGTGTTCATAACACACAGATCTACCTGTATAATTTTGGTTTTATCTCAATTATGCAGTTTCGATGGTTTGGTTATGGATTTTGTAAATAAGTTACTTTCTGTCCAGAATTCCAGAACAGTGAATCCTTTTAAAATGAATGGATCAGAACCTTAATTTAACTATTTGGACTTCAAAATATTTTTCCTATGAACTTAAATGAAGTATTAAAAATCTCTGAGAAATTTGAGTGTCTTGGGTTGATATACTATTTTTAATAAATCATGCAAGATTGCTGGATAGAGAGTTGATAGAATCTATGTGACCTTTGATCCAAGGTCAATTCATAGAGATTGAACCATGTGATCTTTGATTTTGTTCTTGATTTAAAAACTAGACTCGCATAGGCATGTATATGTGAAAATCATCAAGATCAAACCATGGGAACCACTGTTTTCCAATTTTGGAAGTTTAAGTTTGTGTTCTATAAATTCAGAATTTCTGAGGCAGATTTGATGAACCTTCTTAATTTTGATCTAAATGACTCCTTAAGGCTTTAAGGCTCGAAGTATGTATTGATTATGAATAATTGAACCTAAATCCAGAGGTTAGATGATCCAAATCAAATAGTTCATGTCATGTTTATTACCATACATCTTTGCTTATCATGTTCTGAGATAGATCTTGTATTTTTAGCAATGTTAAGAGTGTAAATTGTGATGAATTATGATTGTCAGCTTAGCTAAGAATTCTTTCTGATCATGTTGAGGTCATGTCACTTCTATGTTGACATTACGTTGGCTCTAGGTTAAGGTCTCTTTTGACCTTCCAGTTAAGACTGGTATATCCATAAAGTGTTGCAATTTCCTTGATATAGGAAAGGACTCAAGGATTCGTTGTTTTCCCTTCTTGTTAGATATTGGTAAAATCCTATTTTATCATGATCTATGTGGACTAGCCTTTGTTTTGTAGAACTATCAAGGTATGAATGTTTATATCTCCTAGTTTTGAGTTGTTTTATTGAATTTCACAACCTCATGTGCGACGCCGTAAATTAGGGTGATCCCTTATGTGCTTATGTGATTTAGAGACTTTTTACTTATGTTTTTCTATTGTTGTATGCATTGCATGTTTCCTATCGTAATTGGATCCCAGTGAGCTTTCTCGTTCTTTTTGCATCACATATCGTGTGCTATTTGAAACTACTTGGATTTGGATGCCTCTTTTAGCAATCTTATACCTTTTTTTGACTTGCTTGTGCTATGTACATGTACATCTATATCTATGTATTGTTTGGGACACACATAAACTTTTCGATTAATAAAAGGATGGTGACTGGAGGCCTATCTATGATAGGATGAGAGAAGGTGCTTTAGTCCCACTGGGCTCTTTCCCCTCTCATTCCATAATCCCCGGACCTATGAATCTTCGATTTCATAGAACATTAACTTTTAAATGGTTTCTTAATTTTCCTTAAAATTAAGTGGCGACTCTTACTCTTTTTGAAAAATAGAAAACCCAAAGAAGTCGTGGATGTTGATGTCCATAGGGCACTGAGCTTTGATGCGATTATATTGTATTACAGGATGATTTCATGCATTACAGTAGTTCCTTACGATCCAGAAATAGAACATACTTTACGTTTACTTCTCTCTACGACGGCTATTTTCTCTAAGTAGATGGCTCAAAATTTGCCCCCACCTCTTATGGGGTACTTTACTCCAATGGCTTATACCTCTCCATCATGTATTGAACTACTAGCGATAACAGCCCAACAATTTGAAATTAAACATTCTATAATGGCGTTGTTACTGACCTTTTATGGTCGTCTGAATGAAGATCCATATCAACATTTAGAAGAATTTCAAGTAATTTTCACTACTCTTAGGTTGCAGAATTTTACAGAGGAGCACTTAAAACTCTGACTTTTCCCATTTTTCCTAAAGGATAAAGCTAAACATTGACTTCATTCTCTTGAGGCCAACTATGGATTGCAAAAAGCCTTCTTACACAAATATTTTCCTATTACTAAGATTAATCAAATTCGAAAAACTATTAGAGATTTTGAAGCTAATGAAGGTGAAACTTTTTTTGATCACTGGAAAGGTTTAAAGTTTTTACTTCGTTCATGTCCTCATCATCAAATTCCTATATGGCAACTAGCGCAGACCTTTTATGAAGGTCTAACTCCTCAAATGAGAAATATAGTTGACACTATTTCCGCAGGCACATTCCATTAGAAAAGTACCAAAGAGTCTTGGGAATCTTTAAAACACTTAGTAAAACCTTGATACATCACATTTCCACAGCTACAAAGGTTACAACTTCATCTAGTGGAACTAAGAGAGGGACAATTTTAGAAGTCAATCATTCGGTGGATGTTTTGAATAAGGTAGATGAGTTATCGAGGAAATTGGATCAACTAATGATGATGAGTCAAGCCCGCTATGTCTCACGTGGAGGCGTGTTCATTGTGTTCTTATCCCTATCATGGTGTATTCTCTTGTCCTTTAGCCTTTCACTTCCCTGATTTTGTTTCGGAACAAGTGAATGTTGTACAACAATTTCCTAAACAAGGTTATAACAATAATAACAACAATGAAAATTCTTACAATTATAGTCAGTCGTGGAAAAGCCCCTATCTTTCATATAAGAGTCAAAACATTAAAAACCCGTCGAGTCCATCACCAAGGCCAAACTATCAGACTTCAAACTTTCAAACTTCAAACTTTCAATCTAATAATCAAAACCAGTTCCAACAACATCTTCCACCTTTTAATTCTAACACTCCTAGGGAGTCATTTGACGAGAGGGTGTTGGCTTCCTCCAAAAGCTAGAGTCCCAAGCTCAATCTCAATCATAATTAGTACACTCTCATACCAATCCATAGCAAAGCTTGAATCTCAAATAGGACAATAAGCCAATTCGCTAAATCGTATAGATGAGGGTAAACTTCCTAGTCAGGTTAGGGATAATTCGGTTGAGGTGAGAGAGATACCAAGAAGAGTTCAAAACAAAGAAAAGGATAAGGGCAAGGCGAGAGTAAAAGACGATAAGGAGAATGAATCTTATATAGGAAAATCTAGCACATCTGCTGCAAAACCATACGAGCCTAAAACACCATTTTCACAGTGTCTAGATTCCACGTCGCCATTCTTAAAGAAAACTAGAAAAATGGAAGACATCATTGAGGTTCTTAAACAAGTATAATAAACTTACCTCTACTTGATGCTATTAAATAGATCCCGACCTATGCCAAGTTTCTTAAAGACCTCTATACTCGTAAACGAAAAGTAAAGAATCACCTTACGAAATTTTTTTTCTTAACAGAGAAAGTAAGCTCGAATTTTGAAAATACACCGACTAAGTTTAAGGAGCCTGAAACACCGATGATCTCTTGCATTATTGGAAATATATTAGTCCACAAGGCCCTTTTAGACTTAGGAGTAAGTGTCAAATTGCTCCCCTTACTCGGTTTACTCAAAGCTAGATCTAGGAGATTAATTTGAAACCCATTTCAGTTACCCTGCAATTGGAGGATCGTTCAGTTAAGGTCCCCCATAGTATTATCGAGGATGTCCTCATTAAGGTTGATCAGTGCTGCTATGTGGTCAATTTTATTGTTTTAGATACCGAACCAGTGCTCGACTCCGGAAGACACATCCTGGTCATCTTAGGTCATCCATTTTTAGCCACACCTATTTCAATTATAAATTAGAGGCTATTTTAGCCTATTTTAATTTTGAGAATTTTAACATCGAACAATCTATTAGAGAGGTAATTACTCTCCTCGAATCTAATCAAACTACAAGTTTCCTTCCTTGGAAACCTAGGGTAGAATCACTGCCACCCTTGGCGCATTCTCTTGCCTCTCCTTCTATCGAGTGTCCACCCACCCTTGAGTTAAAACCACTTCCAAAATCACTCAAATATACATTCCTAGGTTCTAACAAGACTCTACCAGTTATTATAGGTTTGAATCTATCTTCTAAATAGGAAGACCAATTCTTAGTTTTCTGTTCCATGTTTAGCTAAGTACAGGAATCTGTCTTCAAAACTGTCTTATCTTTCCTAGCTGGTATAATCGTACTACCCTACATAGTCATCTCCTGGACATTTTGGGTGTCTAGGACAATAAAAGTCATCAGCTAATGAAAGCTGAGTGAGCATAATGAACAAGACACACAATGCATATAAAAGTGCATTAACCGTTTTGAATATTGTTTAGTACCTTTAGGTTACGGTTAATCCATTATTCCAATTGTCTCATAAGAACAATAAATGAATAGTTTAAGTAATGAATATTTAAGACTATGCATGAACAATGTAACCATCTCATTTCTTGACTCATTCAATTCACCAAAGCCATCCATCACAATGCCATTAATTTAGAACATCACTACCCAGAAAAGCCGCTTGATTGGATTACTGGACCGATGTGGCATAGGTAAAACCCATCAAAATATTTAAGGTTACAATAACCTAGTTATCCTATTTGATATACCATCACCACTCATAAAAGTTACTTGGTCAAATTCTGTTTGATCAAGATAGTATCGCCGTCTATAAAAGCCGATCAATACAAATAGTCATGTCCATAATATCACAAATGTATTTATTTACTCATTTCTCACAAACATATATGATGAATCACTTGACCCCTTTCAAACATGCCAACTCGACTATGCAAGTGTATGACTGAATCTTTTTTTACATATAATAAGGCATTTTGTCTTTAACCATATGATTATCACCATTAATCTGACTGATCTTTATCTAATAATAGAAATTGATTCATTTAATAAAATAGTAAGGTACAATAGCCTACAATAGAAGGTACAACTCTGTTAAGCAGTAGATATAATTTTCCTACAATTAGTGCTAAAGTAATTAATCATTCTGTAATAGAGGGGCATGATCGGTCTTGATAGTTTAGTGGGACCAGTCATGACCGACAGCGGTCCTAGTTGTGTATCAGGACCGGTCATGATTGTGAGTGATCCTGGTCATCTTCAACCTACAGACTGTACATTACATAGCTAAATACAATTTTCATGAACTTAATCTATATAGGGGTCGTAATACACCATTCTCTTCATTTTTCTGGGTAGATTACAAATATGTAAGTCTTATTTGCCAATTATTAACGTAGTTCTACTTATATGTAAAAATTTGAGAGTCTCCAAAACTTCGCTTTTGTTGTACGTCACAACCGTTATAAATTAAGGTCTAAGATTTGAAGCAAAAGTTATTGGGACTAAAATGTATCATTTCCAATTTAGTGTTCGTTATGGACTACCATTTTTAGACCTCCATGACTATATATATACGTATTCACCTACTTTTGAACCCCCCGGATCATGAGTAATGACTTATACTACATTAAGAGTGGGTTCATGAGACCCACTAGTTGCTAAATCGAGAAAACCGTAATAAGCTTCGGCTACAACAATGGCTTCCTTGGGCTATGGCTTTTGAATCTCATTGTGATACTTATATTTCTATATTTTCTTCCTACTTTTTGATTTCCAAAAATGTCATTGTGTGCTTATGTGATTGAGAAAGAGAGATAGTAATGGAGGGAGAGATGAGAGATCAAAGGAGGAGGGAGCTTGAGAGAGCTTTGGCTTTTGAAATGTATATGTACTGTGTATTGCTTTTGCCTTTGCAAAATGTGTGTGTTTGAAAGTTTTTAAGCAATCAGTAAGAATGTTGATTGGCTTTGCATTATTAGAACGTAATGATTTCAAGATAACATGTAGATGTGAATTGATTGAGGGCGGGCAATTAGTTCACGTCAATAATGCAATGAGTAGATTAAATCAGTTAGTTCAGTTCAGTCTAGTTTGGTCAGTTAGTTTGTCCAGTCAGTCCAGATAGTCTAGAAAAATACCCCAACATAATTATTAGGGACAAAAATGTAAGCGATGTGGTATTATATTTTATTAATGGTTTTTCTCCCAACTCATAGGGTATCTTAGGGGAACAGTCTTACGTAATTAAAGGCATTGTATTAACAATTCTCAACACAAGTATTAATTATTTAATAAGATAGTATCACAACTAAAAATAATACACAGTAGTAAAATAAAACTGAAATTTTATTTATTATTAGGGCAAAAAAATACAAGTTGCTACAAAGAGTCATTTTATGGTCCAAGAGAGCATCGTTCTGGGCCATATAGTTTCAAAAAAGGGAATCAAGGTTGATGAAGCGAATATAGATCTTATAGCAAAATTCCCGCCACCATCTTCTGTTAGACAAATCCAATCATTTCTTGGCCATGCTGGTTTTTATCGTCGGTTTATAAAGACTTTAGTAAAATATCTCACCCTTTGTGTAGCTTTCTTGCCAAGAATGTGCCTTTTATCTTCAATGATGAATCTTAAAAGCTTTTGAAACACTCCGAACACTTTTATCAACCGCACTGATCATCCAGTCTCCTGATTGGTCCCTACCATTTGAATTAATGTGTGATGCATTGGACTATGCTGTAGGAGCTTTCCTAGGGAAAAAAGTGAATCAAATACCTCATGTAATTTACTATGCTAGTTAAAATCCTTCTGGGGCACAATTGAACTACACAACTACTAAGAATGATCTACTTGTAGTAGTCTTTGCATTAGATAAAGTTCGGTCTTACCTGCTAGGTTCCAAAGTTATCGTTTACACCAATCATTCGGGCTTTCGATTCCTCTTATCTTAGAAAGACACGAAACCTAGGCTTATTCCTTGGATTCTTCTATATCGGGCATTTGACTACGAAATTAAAGACAAGAAAGGTTCTAAAAATTTTGTGGCCGATCACTTATCACGGATTCTCGTTGAATCTTCCTATCACAATATTCCATTGTATAACTCGTTCCCAGACGAGCAATTGTTAAAAGTGTCATGACCATGGTACGCTGATATAGTGAACTTTCTAGCCACTAGTAGAACTTCATCCCATTGGTCTAAACAAGATAAAAGTCGATTATTCTCTCAAGTAAAACATTATTATTGGGATGATCCTTCATTGTTTAAGCACTGTCCTGACCAAATTATTTGACATTGTGTCCCTGAGAGTGAATTTCATTCAATTTTAATTTTTTTTCGCTCTTTCAAATGCGGAGGACATTTTGATGGTTGACGGACCGCTGTGAAAGTCCTTTAATGCAAAATTTATTGGCCTACATTGTTCAAAGACGCACATGAATTCTATCGTAACTGTCTTCATTGTCAACAATCTGGAAACATTTCTCGTCGTAGTGAGATGCCTATGACACCTATACTGATTATCAAAATATTTGACATGTGGGGAATAAATTTTATGGGTTCGTTTCCAACATCTTTTAATTTCCAATACATTTTAGTCATGGTTGACTATGTTTCCAAGTGGGTAGAAGCCATAGCTATGAAAACAAATGACCATAATTAGGTTGTTATAATTCATTTCATAAAAGATAATATATTTTATCGTTTTGGCAACCCACGAGTTATCATTAGTGACAATGGCTCTCATTTGAGGCTTTAGTACGTAAATACTCTATTACGCATAAGTAGGCACGACTTACCATCCAATCACAAAATCGCAAGGACTGGCCATTACGACTAGTTGATGTACTCTGGGCTTATCATACTATATACAAAACTCCTATTGGAATGTCACCTTACTGTCTTGTATTTGGAAAAGCTTGTCACTTCCCGGTCAAACTAGAACATTGAGCGTTCTAGGCCATTAAGGCCTTTAACCAAGATATAAAATTAGCCGGTTGTCAGTGTAAACTACAAATTCAGGAATTGGAAGAGTTAAGAAATGAGTCTTATGAAAATGCTAAGCTTTACAAAGAACGTTCGAAAGCATTTCATGATATATTAATTTGACATGAAAAATTTGAAGTTGGACAACAAGTCTGGTTATTCAACTCTAAACTATGATTACATCCTCGAAAGTTGAAGTCGCGTTGGGGAGGACCTTACATTGTAACAGAAATCTTCTCGCATGGTGTAATCGAAATCTGTGATGCTAAGGACGGGTGACCGTTTAAGGGTAATGGAAAACGGTTAAAACCATACTACACCGATGAAGTTGGAGAGGAGGTGGAGGCCATTGAATTGGCCGATCCGATTTATTTAGCCTGATTGATTTAGAATGGTCGAGCTAACGACGTTAAACATAACGCTTTTTGGAAGGTAACCCAAGTGTTGTAGTTTATTTTGTAATTTTCACGTTATTTGTTCGTGAGTTGATTTGGTCTTTGGAACAAGGTTATATATATATAAATCAGTAGAAGGAATCAAAACATAAGAACCCAACTCGCGTGAGAGGTCCAGTGCGTCAGAAATTTTTTGAATTTTTTTTATGTACTTGCCTCTATGGAATGTCGCCTGCAAGGTTGTCCACGCAAGCAACATCTACTCAAGCAACCCACTTAGGTGGTCTTAGTACTTAGAAAAAAATTATTCTCAAATTTTATATATTTCCTCTCTAAAATGTCACCCGTGGAATAACCCGCTCGAGCGGTCACTGCTTGGCGACCCGCTTGGGCGGACTTTGGGTTTTTGAAATTTTTATATACTTCTTTCCTTTCTGGAATGTCTCCCGCACCAAGGCCTACTCGAGCAGTAACCGATCGCACGGTTCAGGATTCTGGGTTTTAAGGGGATTTTTTTCTTATTCTTTTCTACTTCATTTCTCTCTCTCTCTCTCTCTCTCTCTCTCCTCACACCAGACCGACGCCTCTTCAGTACCACCACTGCTGGCCACTTCTCTCCTCCACTTCTAGGTTCTTTCTCTCTCTCTCTCTCTCTCATTCTTACTCTTTCTCTCTCTGTCTCCATAAGTATATATATAAGATATCCATATAAGTATATACATATACTATGGTAGTCTATATATATATATATATTTTTCTACTTTGATGATTTCTTAGAGTAGTTTCTCTGATAGGTATTTATATATATTTATATGTATGTATATATATTAGTTATCTCCCATTTCTCCCTCCTAATTTTTACTTTCAATCTCAGCTCCTCCCCCCCCCCCCCCGACCGATTGTGGGCATACTCTTAAGGTCCAGTGAGACTATCCCTTGATATATTACTCTTGTCTACTTCTCAAAGGTATGTAGGTGAGTTATATTTCATAGTGCTTTTGTGCGTGAATACTTTTCTCACGTCAGAATCAACTATGGTATATTGACTTCCGAAAGGGACAGTTGTGGGGTGATGTCTAGACCCAGTTGACTTAGAAATTGAGAATTCTATTGATTGCATCCCTTGTCGGGATTTTTTCTTTGCAAGGGCCCACCATGTCTTATTCTTAGCATTTAGGGGATATTTTGTCAGTTCATGGGGAGGAGATTTTCTATTTTCTTTTCTTTTGTCATTCTTCCTAGTTTCTTTTCCTACCCCTTCTGCTATTTTTTTTTAATTTTCTTTTCTTCTTATCATGGCTCATAAGAGACCCTCTGACCCATCGACTATTACTTTCGGGTTCGAATCCCAGTTCGTGCAAGCAGGCCAGCCCTAGAAGAAGCACAAAGAAAAAGAGAGGGTCCTTGACCGATCCCTATCCCATAAAAATCTCCCGTCCAAGATCTATGCCTCTTGTCGTTTCCTCTACGAGCATGACGCCGACTTTGATTATTTTGAGATTGATGACAACACCCAATGTGATATTGCCACCATTTTCAGGGCCTACCTTGGTCCTCCCATTTTCTTTCGCGACCACGAGCTCATTACCTACCCTGTCTAGTTCGTCTATTTTATTAGCGTCTGGCATTCATGAATGCCGATGACCATGGCCCTGACCACCTCACCACTCTTATTGATTATGCATGTATTACCATCATCATCGATATTATTTGTGCAGCCTTAGGTATCCCTACCGACCGAGCTATGACCCCTCAGCTCCGAGCTCCCACTCCCTATAAATTTATTAAGATTTACACCCAGATGGCTCAAGGCCAAGTAGGTTCTGGGCAGTCCGTTCAATGGAGGGACTTTCCATGAGATATATGGTTTGTTGACCACGTCATCAAGAGGAATGTCTATCTGTTGGGTCATGCCTAGAAAAGGACCCCGAGATCCACAAGGCTTTATATGCCTTATCGATCGATGAGTGGTTCTATGTCAAGAGGGTTATCTTGGCTTTGTATGTGTCTCACTGAAAACCTCATTCTCCATAGCCCCGACTCCTCCCAACATCTACCATTCCCTTGTACTATCACTGCTATTCTCCATCGTGTATCTTTCCTGTTTCCTGATCATGAGGAGGTAGATCTTACTATTCTTATGTTCAGCTCGGTTGAGTGGCATCAGAGCCTACTGGATGTGGCCCCTACGGATGCCCGTGTACGTCCCAGTGTAGATCGATTACCTCGTCAACCTCTTGTCGCCCCTCAGGATCGTATTCTCGGCCTTGAGAAGGCCCTATTCCATTGAACCCATTATGGTTATTATTGTCTACTCATTGAGATGTTTTGTACCCATTCATATGTCCATTCCTTGTTTGCATCATTCTATCCAGACCAGACTAGGGACTTCATAGCCCATGGGGAGACTTCATATTAGAGAGCCTTTCCGCCCCCATGGGTGCTCCTGTCGATGATGAGGGCAATAAAACTAACGAAGATGATAATGGGGATGGAGATAAAGGTGGTGATGGAGATGGAGGTGATGATCCTGGAGAAGGCGAGGAACCTCTATTTGACGTGGACGTGTTATTTGACGAGTAAGTTGGTTTTAGTTGGTAGGATATGTTGGTTTGGTTGGTTGGGGGTTCGATATTCAGACGTTCGACCCAAGATTGCCCTATTCCAGTCCAAATTTGATTTTACACTTATGTTTCTTTATTTAGGAGTATTTTGTAGGGTCTTAGGCCTTGTTTTAGATCAAGTCCTGTACTTTTCTTATTTATTTTTGCTCTTAGGATATTTTTGTCCTCCGACTACGATTCGAGTAGTTTACTTTTTTATGTTCAGTTTTTGTTTATTTTATGTTCTTCTATCCTTTGGACATATGTACTGGACCACTACGCCATATCACACTATGGATCATTATTCTTTTAGGCTAGTGAGTGGTCCTTTATTTTATCTATTACTTATATTCTTGATATGCATGTCTATTTTTGGTTATATAGTCCATGCTTTGATTGTTTCAATAGCCAGTACTATGTGATTACTGTACCTCTATTGGTTATTTCCAATGCATTTTCATAACTTGTATCGTCAACTATCTCATTAGGGACAATGAAATGTTTAGGTTTGGGGTAGATCATGCTAGTTTAGTTCATAACGAGCAATCATGGTTGTTATTGTTTATCTAAAAAAAAAATTTTCAAGCCATTTAAAAAAAATCAAATAACAAGATTTTTAACTAATAATATGTTATTAGTTAGTGAAGAACTGTTACCAAAAGACAAGGACTATATACCCAATTTTAATTTTATTTTATTGGCTTTTAGTAGTTCATTTGCTGTTAATTACTATAATCAATATAACTGATTGCTAATAGTGCCTAATACATTCTTTTGTGTATCTAGATCATTGTGTGACAGAGTTATAGATATCCATTAGTTTACAGATGGAGCATCCTAGTTCCCCACCTTTCTCACCTAATAGGAGTCATAGTTATAGTGATTTCGATGTGGAATCAGTGTCTAGCCCCCGATATCAGCCAGTTCCGATTGTACCTGACATGGATGACCAATCTAGGAGGCGTCAATATGACCTGATACTTCTTAGGGGTAATGCTCCATTTCCACGATACCGACCCTAGGATCATCCTAGTTCTTAGTAGTTCTGATTTATCCTCTTCCGAGTCAGGCGCTTCTATTTACTCTTCAGAGGATGATAATTTATTTGGGGATGATCCTATCGGTCGAGATGGGGTATATGGTACACCACCTAGCTTTGAGGAGTCATCACCTGATTCATGCACTTCATATGATTCATCTGATGAAGAAGGTGAAAAAGAGAAGCTGATGTCTGCTCAGCCTGATTCATAGATCCCTATTGAGGAGCCTGCGAGGGAGGTTACTTATCCATATCTTTACCTACCCGATTATGTGGCTAAGGTTGTTCGTCAAAGGCCCACTGATTGCTCTACACATGACATTGTTGAGTTCTTCGCGCCAATTGAGAGCCATTTCATTACCTATTCAGGACCTTGATGATGAGGAGGAAAAGATAGATTGGGCTATGTTTGATCCTTCTCAGCATTCAAATTGGGAGCTAGTTGATTCCTATACATTGCTACTGGCCGCTCCCCCACATGCTTCAAATCATTTTCAAGGGTCACGGTAGTTGTCACTATTTCCTTTGATTCGATTATGGTAGTGACTACTTGGACATCTGCATAGAGATATGAAGATTGTTGAGGTTGGTATTGATAGGATATTTGGATTTTGGATATTCATACTGATTTACGTTTTCACACTTGGATTTATATTTTTTTAGCAGTTTATTTTTGGTTATCGTCTTAATGGTAATTTTTTTTAAAATTTTCATTAAAAAAGTCTTATAAAAATGTAGGTTTTAACATAATAAATTCCTTATCATTAATGTTGATTGATTCAAATAGCATGTTTAGCAATCATATTACGTGCTTGCTTATTTCTTCATTCATAATTTTGGTAAGGTGTATATGAATAATAGTTTATTCCTTAGAATGGCACACGTTTAGTGCACTGCACGTAGTCATGTGAATGCATGTTGAGATTGAATCTTGAATATAATTTGGATCACTATTGTGCCTATTGTTCCTTTCAAGGGTTACAAATATTAATTATTTATCAAATTTCTTTGAAAAAGCGTGATATGTCGTTGACTAAGTCTCACTTTCCTTGAGCTTTGGTTGACAATCAAGAAAAATATTAAAGGAAATGAATATTTGCCATGTCTAAAAAATAGAATCCCTTAAAAACAATATGTATAGAACATATGTAGAAAGAAAAACCATACTCTTGTGGAAGATGATTATAGGCTTTTTTTTGTTGTTTATGTAACCCTTTGGCCTTTGACCTACTCTTGCAAGACAAATATATATTAGTATCCTTAGTTAGCCCATTGAGCCATCAAATTATATTTAGACATTTTTCTTTGATCACCTATTATCCTACCCCTCCGTTTTGGAGTTAGCTGAAATATATATATATATCCTACCCTTAGTTTGCGAGTGCTGGTGTTAAATAGGGCTTCATGAGAAATAAGGAGGGCTAGTAATGGTGTATGCAAAGATATACTCTTGAGTTGCAATATATATATATATATATATGTCGTGAGCATGGAGAAAATAAATAAAGTGTAAAGAAAAAGGGGGAGTTGAAAAAAAAAAGAAGTAAAGTAGGGTGGAGGTTAAAAAAAGAAGAGAAAAAAAAAGATGACGAATAAAAGCCCTGGAGTCTGTTTGATACCCAACTAAAGTCGAGTAATGCTAGAGTCACAAAAGAGTCATTAAGAGATGCTCACAAAAGGATGTGGCATCCAATATGGCACCCATGTGACAGAGTTAAGTGTGGTGGGTCCTACTGCCACATGGGTACCATATGGGATGCCACATCCTTTTGTGAGCATCTCTTTGTGACTTTAACATTACACTCTAAAGTCACTCTCAGACTTTTTGGTTATTCTTTTTCTCTTCATTTTTGAACTATGGACCCTAGCCTACGTTTCGTTCCTTCAATTATGTCCTACTTGATTCTAGGATTGTATGATGAAAAAAAAAGATATATATATATATATATATATATGAAAAAATATATATAAAGGAATAAAAAAAAGGGAATTGACGTGGTAATTATCACAATCTATTGTTGATTTCTGATTGTTGGCATCATATTCATGAGACTTACATTATATCATGTCTTATGTTTTTCATGGGTCGTATGTGAGATACTTTGCTTTGGAAATTTTACTTCTCATCACATAGACTTACAAGTTTACACTAGTTTCGTAAAGAGTTTATTTCTTGGTGTCATTGTCATTGTGAGGTTAGTAGTCGAGGCATAGTCAGAAGTCATCATAGTTATATACTATGATTCATGGAAAATGGGTGTTCCCTTGACTACAACCTTACACACGTGCAATTTTGAGATATGCTCTATTTATTCTTATTACGCTATTACATGGAATTGTTTTTCTTGAATAAGTAGGGGATTATAATGTTGCTCCTGTTGCATGTTAATCTAATTTATTTTAATTAATGATATGGAAGTATTTTTGTTTCGTTCTTGAGTTGTCATAGTACAGTTTCTTTTTATTTTATTTGAAAAAATTTTGAAAAAAAAAAGTTTGTGGATAGCTTCACTGTAAACCCTCATGAGACTATAACTTGTCCTACTAGGGATACTTAAAGGTTTAAAGGTTTGTTGCATATGCTAAATGCAATCACGATTCATGAAAAAGTGAGGTAGATCTGTAGTTTATTTTACTTCTTTGCTCGAGGACTAGCAAAGTGTATGTTTGGGGGTGTGATAGGGGATGAATAATTCCCGATCACTAAGCCTAACTCGCCTTTATTAGTCCCAAGATTGTATTATTTGAAAGGTATTATGTTTGTTTTATTTCAGGTTACTCAAGTATATAATCAATTTGGACGCAATTATGAAGTTTTAAGGAAAACTCGGGCAAAATTGGGAGTTCCGCCCAAGCGGAAAGTGAATTTGTATTCTCATCGCACACATGTCGCCCCAACGATCAAGGGATGATCAAGATACGTAAAGAGAAGTAGAAAAGGCCAATTCTAGTATTTTTAGGTTTAGGAAACTTCCTAAACTTAGGAAACATATATATATACAGAACTGATGAAGTGCTGACCTGTGGATATCGCAGTTTAACCACACTTTTTAAACTTTTTCAAATTTCAAATTCAAATATGAGTCACCACTTAATTTTTAAAGGAAAATTAACAACTATTTTAAAAGCAAATTGATCGTTTGAAAACCAGAGATTTCTAGGTCTGGGGGATTATGGAATGAGAAGGGAATGAGCCCGACGGACTAAAACACCCCCTCTCATCCTATTTCATGATAGGCCTCTACTCAACATCCTTTTTAATCGAATTATTAATCTAAGAATGCCCTTAATTAATACATGAATATATACATTACAAAAGCATGTTGAAAAAAGGGTGCACGATTGCTAACGATAAAAGGCATACAAAACTATATAGGTCACATGGCAAGCAAAATGATATGCAAATAGAGAGCAAGGAGACTTACTCAGGATCCAGCTACGACATAGAAACGTGCAATGCATACACAAAATAGAAAACCTAAGAAAAAGTCTCTAACACATACATACACATAAGGCAAGACCTAGTCTAAGGTATTGCGCATAGAGTCAAAAATCAATAAGGTCAAGAAATAAAATAAACTAGAGAAAAGTCAGAAGATCATACCTCAATAGCATTTCAAAACAAAGGGTTAGTACACATGCTTTGAACATAATATAGTATCAAATCTTAGATATTAAACTCCTAGCTTAAGTCTATCAAGTGTGGAAAGAGTTGACATAATCATGAATTCCTTCTAATTAGTTGGAAACACCACACCTCTATAGATATACAAGTCTCAACTAGGAGCCAATGTAATGTCCATATAGAGGATATAATCCCAACATGATCATAAGGAACCCATAGTTATGTTCAACTAATTAGGGCTTAGCACAATACATGATGATGTCCTAATTGCTAGAATCTACACCTATATGAGGGATACATGAACATGAGCAAGAGTAAGCTATAGATCATTCATTGATTTGGATCATTTAATCTCTGGATTTAAGTTTAATTAGTCATAATCATAACATGGTTAAACCTTAGGGCATAGAAGGGTTATTTGGGTCATCATTTACAAAGTTTATCAAAACTAAAATAGGATTCAAGAATTTACAAAGAGCAGACCAGACTTTCAAAAATAGAAAAAACAAACCTCCCATAGTTTGATCTGAATGATTTTGGAGTATGATATGACTCTATGAATCTAGTTTCTAACCCAAATAAAAAATCAAAGATCAAACGGGCCAATCTATGAGAATTGGACCAAAACCAGACAACACTCAGGATTTAGCAACTCTCTGTCCAGAGTTTTTGTGTGATTTTTTACAAATAGTAAACGAAACTGAATGACTCTAATCCTTTTAGGGGATCTCATTAACTTATTAAAATTAATTGAAAAATTTATTTGAAGTCAAAATTTTTTGATTAAGGCTGTGATCTGTTCAAATCAAAACTGACTTACTGTTCTGAAATTTTGGACAGAGAGTAACTAGTTTACAAATCCTAAGATCAAACCATCCTAACCATGAAATCTTGACAAAACAAAAATTACAGCGGTGCATCTATGGTTGGGGATGAATTCCAATTGGTTTCATTCAATTCTAATCGATCATGATTTAATTAAAAATCTTAGATCACTGCTGGCTATTGAATTCACTGCACCAATGTTGACATCTAAGCCATGAATATGGGCTCTTAATTCTTAAGACATAATTCCTCTCTCAAATTGATGATCTTTGAGGATTATAGACTTATTTTATTTGATTCTTCACTCAAATTAATGATCCTTGGAGACTAAACATGACCAATCCATATAAACCCCAAAGGAATATGGAGAGAATTCCATGAGATTTCAATTTGGAGGATCCAAGTCATGAGCCAAAACTTAGATCCACTAATCACATATGGATGTAACTATGATCAACTTTAATTCCCATATAAATCATAAAGATTATAAATAATTAAAGGATCAAAATCAAGGGAATCAAATGAGATATTGAAGATCTCATGAACCCCAAGAGAAGAACATAGACAAAGGGAGATAGAATCAAGATTTAATTGATGTTCCAAGTTAGATTTTACTTTAGAATGTATTTAATCTTAAACCCAAGGCTTATTTAGATCCAAATCAATGGAAACAAATGGAAATTCAATCACAATTCTAGTTGTGTGTGATGAAATGAGGTAGGAAAAGACTTTTTGAAAATTGTGTAAAGATCATAGAATTCGATGAATTGTGATTGAATTCTAGACAACTAGATCAAGGTTAGAAGACTACCTCTAGAAATCCTTAGATTTTTCTTATTCTTGGTGAAGATCTTCCAAGTCTTCAAGTTCTTCTTAAAAAATCCTTGGGTTTTCTTCAAAAAATTCTCTCAATTCCTCGCAATTGTGTATATATATATCTCTTCAACATTTCTTGCTTTTATTTTGTAAAAGTCCCCCTATAATGGAGATGAACATCCCATTATATAGACCAATCTCCAAGGGTTAATTTGGTAAATTCAGGGTTGAAAAACCATGTGCCATGAATTTCAATACGTAATGAAAAAAAATAGTCTGTTACAGCGGGTGACACTCAGTGAGTTGTTTGTAGCACAAAGTGAGTGCCAGAGGTTCTGGCACTCATTGAATGCTGGCGCGGCACTCGCTGCCACTGGCTTCACCACGTGCCTTTACTAACAAACTTCTCCCCTTTTTTATTATTTATTTTTTATTTGTATATATTTATATGGATTATATATGCATATATATATATATATTTATTGATCTCCTTTTTTGTTTTCTTTTCTTTTAAAATTCTTTTCTTTTCTTTTTTCTTTTCCTTTTTTCAAATAGTTTTCTATATTTTATATCAGAATTAAATCTTCCAAACCGTTCTTCTTATACGTATTTTATACCTGAATTTCCCGAACACCTGGTTTTTCTCTTAAAAACTTTACTAAGACTGAAGAACCTTCCGAAGAGCTTGAATCATTTAGAAAGAAATCTTCAAATTCTATCAGACATTAGCGTCATCGGTCTAGAGGTAATCATCCCCTGAATTCAACGGTCGGTCAAAATTGGGGGGTGTCTACAGTTTGCCCCTCTTCGACAGAGCTCGTGAAGTAATACGTATCACAAGTGAATGTCGAAGCCTGTGTCAAGACAAGCCTTTCATCGGACTGTTTAATTCAAGTAAAAACAAGGTGCGTTGCAAAAACAGTCGCATAGGCGGTCAGTGCTGATCGTGCTCAATGGTGAGCTAACTACGTATCCTAACAAGAATCAGACTAGGACGTAATTCGGGCACAGGACAATTTTTAAGCATAGGACAATTTTTAGGTAGAAACAATCATGCGGATGAATGCACCTATCCTATCGTGATGCACATGCTCATTCAATACTTAAAAAAAAGGAATGAAACTGACCATGCTAATGTCATGCTTGCCCTATTTCATGCTTTCTCTATAAAATGTATGCTGCATGATGCGATAACCAAAGAAAATCACCGAATGTTGGTCGAAGCAAATCCGTTGCAAGGAGCAAGAAGATATTATTGATTGAGAAATTTGGTCAATGTAAATCCGTTACGGAGACTGAGAATGCAAATCCGTTACATTCTCAAATAAGGTCAACGCAAATCCGTTGCGAGGACTGAGAATGAAAATCCGTTGCATTCCCAAATAAGGTCATTGCAAATCTGTTCCGAGGACCGAGGATGCAAATCTGTTACACCTCTAAATTTGGATTAATGTAAATCTGTTACGAGGATCGAGAATATAAATCTGTTATATTCCCAAACAATCCAACACAAATCCGTTGTGAGGGCCGAGAATGCAAATTCGTTACATTCCCAAATAAGGTCAATGCAAAACCGTTGCGACGACCGAGGATGCAAATCTATTATGCCCCTAAATTTTGATCAATGTAAATTCATTACGAGGATCGAGAATATAAATCCATTATATTCCCAAACAGGCAAAAGCAAATCCGTTACGAGGGCTAAGATTGCAAATCCGTTACATTCCCAAATAAGATCAACCCAAATACATTGCGAGGACCGAGGATGCAAATCCATTGCACCCCTAAA
Source organism: Hydrangea macrophylla (assembly GCA_033977485.1). Classification (NCBI taxonomy): domain Eukaryota; kingdom Viridiplantae; phylum Streptophyta; class Magnoliopsida; order Cornales; family Hydrangeaceae; genus Hydrangea; species Hydrangea macrophylla. Next base: position 104,739,340 of record CM066987.1, read on the forward strand.
TTTTGATAAATGTAAATCCGTTACAAGGATCGAGAATATAAATCCGTTACATTCTCAAAATAGGAGTAAAATATTCTTAAATCAATTCAATTTTCAAAATTAGGAGTCAATCAGACTCGAATCAATTCAAAATTTCAAAATCAGGAGTTAATCAGACTCAATTTAATTCAAAAATTTCAAAATCAGGAGTCAATCATACCCAATTCAATTCATCTTCTCAAAATTAGGATCAATCAGACTCGAACTAATTCAATTTTTCTAAATCAGGAGTCAATTAGACTCGATTCAATTCATCTTCATAAAATCTGGAATCCATTGGGCTCAATTAAATTCAAATTCTAAAATTCAGAGTCCATCGGACTTAATTAAATTCAAATTCTAAAATATGGAGTCAATTTGACTCAAATCAACTTAAATTTCAAATCGGGAGTGAATCAGACTCAATTCAATTCAAATTTTTGGAGTCGATAAGACTCAACTCAATTTTCAATTTCTATACCCGGGAATCAACCAGACTCAATTTCAAAATTTCTAATCTTGGGAGTCAACCAGACTCAATTCAATTTTCAATTTCTAAAATTGGGAGTCGATCAGACTCAACTCAAATCACTTTCTTAATTTAGTTCAGTTTCTAAAACCAAGAGTCAATCAATCTCATTTCAATTTTATTTTGAAATCAGGAGTCATTCAGACTCAGATAAAAAAATTTTGCCAAATCAAAAAGTCACTTTGATTTAATACAAATTCAAATTGTGCTCATTAGGAGTCAATCAGACTTGTCTCATTTCAAATTTCAAAATCCAAAGTCAGTCGAACTCGATTCAATTCAAAATTTCAAAAATCGGAGTCAATCAGACTCAATTCAAATTTCTTAGCTTCCAGAGTCAATATTAGACTTAAAGAATTCAAATTTTTAGAATTAGGACTCAAAGAATTTCGTATTTCCAAAAAGCGAGAGTCAATTCGACTCAAAACATTTTCTATTTCAACAAATTAGGAGTCAATCGGACTCGAAGGAAATTCTATTTCATAAATTGGGAGTCAATCAGACTCAATTTAGTTCAAGCTCATGAATCATGAGTTAATCAGGCTTAATTCAGTTCAAATTTCTAAAATTGGGAGTCAATCATATTCAAAAGAATTCAATTTCTTAAAATTCAGAGTCCATCAGACTCAAACGAGTTCAATTTCACAAAATCTAGTGTCAGTTCAACTCAACTTAATTTAAAATCATAAAATCAGGAGTCGATCAGACATTACTCAATTTAATTTCATAAAATCAAAAATTCAAATTTGAAAATCCAGAGTCAAACAAACTCAATTCAAATCATATTTCAAAATCAGGAGTCAACCAGACTCAATTCAATTTTCAATCGATCAGACTCGACTTAATTCATTTTTTTGAAATTAGGAATCAGTTAGACTCATAAGAAATTCAATTTTACCAAATCCGGAGTCAATTCGACTCAAATCAATTACCATTTCCAAGTCAGGAGTCAATTCAACTCAATTCAATTTTCAATTTCTAAACACAAGAGTCAACCATACTCAATTCAATTTCAAATTCCTAATCTCGGGAGTTAATCAGACTCAATTCAATTTTAAATTTCTAAAATCGGGAGTCGATCAGACTCAATTCAATTTTCAATTTCTAAACCCGGGAGTCAATCAGACTCAATTCAATTTTCAATTTCTAAAATAGGGAGTTAAATAGACTCAAAGAATTCAAATTTCTAAAATTGAGAGTCACTCAAAACTAAAGAGTTTGATTTCTAAAACGTGAGTCAATCAGACTCAAAGAATTCAAATTCCAGAAACAGGAGTCAAACAAACTCAGTTCAATTTGTTTTCAAAAATCCAGAGTCCATCAGACTCAAATCTTATTCAAATTTTTAAAATCAGGTGTCCGTCAAACTCAATTCAATTCAAATTTCTAAAATCAGGAGTCCGTCGGACTCAAATATTTTCAAATTTCTACCATCGGGAGTCAAACAAACTCAGTTCAATTTGTTTTCAAAACTCTAGAGTCCATCAGACTCAAATCTTATTCAAATTTCTAAAATTGGGAGTTCAACAGACTCAAATTATTTCAAATTTCTAAAGCCGGGAGTCCAATGGACTCAAATTATTTAAAATATCTAAAGTCGGGAGTCCCATGGACTCAAATCCACTTCAATTTTCAAAATCGGGAGTCAGTCAGACTCAATTTATTTCAAGTCTCTAAAATTGGGAGTCAAATAGACTCAATTCACTTTATTTTCAAAATGGGAGTCCAACATGCTCAAATTATCTCAAATTTCTAAAGTCGGGAGTCCAATGGATTCAATCCACTTCAATTTCCAAAATCAGGAGTCCATCAAACTCAATTTAATTTAATTTTCATAAAATCCGAAATCCAGCAGACTCAATTAAATTCAAATTCCAAAATCCAGAGTCAATCAGACTCAAATCAATCAAAATCAGGAGTCAATCAGACTCAATTCAATTCAAATTTCTAAAATTGGGAGTCGATCAAACTCATTGAAATTCAAATTCCAAAATCCGGAGTCAATCAGACTCAAATCAATTTCAAATTTCTAAAATCTGGAGTCAATCAGACTCAAACAAATTTCTAATATCAAAATCGAGAGTCAGTCAGACTCAAAAGAATTTCTAATATCTAAGTTTGGGAGTCAATCAGACTTAAAAGAATTCGAATTTCAAAGAGAATTTCAAATATTCACAAGTTGGAGTCAATTCGACTCACAAAGAATTTAGAATTTCAAAATCGGAGTCAATTTGATTCACAAAGAATTTCAAATTTTTTCAAAAAATCGGAGTCAATTTGACTCAAAAGAATTTCTATTTACAAAAGTGAGCCACCTAGACTCAAATGACTTTGCAAATTTGAGGAGTCACACGGACCCAAGAACTCACATTATACAAATGGAGTCACGCGAACTCAGGAAGAATTTATGTTGTACCAACAGAGTCACAAAGACTAAAAAAATTCATTCTTTCGTATAAACAGAGTCATGCACACTTCCAAAAATTCATATTTTACACAAACGGAGTCACACAGACACAAAAAATTCTTTTATATAATCAGAGTTACGCGAACTCAAAGCTTATATTTCACATAAATGGAGTCACGCGGACTCAAAAATTCATATTTTATAAACACGGAGTCATGCAAACTCAAAATTTCATTTCTTTATTTAATCAAAGTTACACAAGCTCAACAAATTCACATTTTACACAAATGGAGTCACAGTGACTCAACAAACTTCACCTTTTATGCACATGGAGTCATATGGACTTAACAAATTCATATTTTACATAAACGGAGTCACACGGACTCAAAAATTTACTTTTTACACAAACAGAGTCATACAGACTCAACAAATTCACTTTTTATACAATAGGAGTCACACAAACTCAAAAAATTCACATTTTACATAAATAGAGTCACACAACCTCAACAAACTTCACCTTCTATACAAATGGAGTAAGACAAACTCAACAAATTCACATTTTACATAAACAGAGTCACACAGACTCAACAAATTTCACTTTTAATACGAATGTAGTCACACAGACTCAACAAGTTCACATTTCATAAACGGAGCCACATGGACTCAATCACCCTTTATATAAATGGAGTCATACAGACTCAACAAATTCATATTTCATACAAATGGAGTCACACAGACTCAACACATTCATATTTCATAAACGGAGTCACATGGACTCAACAAACTTCATATTTTACATAAACGGAGTCACATGGACTCAACAAACTTCACATTTTATATAAACAGAGTCACACGAACTCAACAAACTTCACTTATATTATACAAATGGTGTCACACAGACTCAACACATTTATATTTCATACAAATGGAGTCACATGGACTCAATAAATTTACTTTAAATGGAGTCACACGAACTCAACAAATTCACTTTTTATACAAAGGGAGTCACACGGACCCAAAGAATTGGTTTTACAAAGATAGGGAGTGACTCAAAAACAAATTTGCACACTATTGTGCTACGTTCAAGTGTAAACGATCGTGCAAGTAGTAAATGTGGTAAGATCAGGTCGATCCCATAGAGAAAGTGATAGCATACTCTCTTAGAATAATCTCAAAAGGAAAATTAAAGTCAATAATTTAAATGAATTATAGAACACAAAGTTCTACGAACTAACAACTACAAAAAATAAAGCAGCTAAATTAAACTAGCAATTAACTTATCAACTAAAGTAATATTAAAACGGGTTTTTACTTAAAAAAGAAAGGCGTCGGGATCACACGAATGTACAATGACCTAACCATCTACCATGCACATTCATTAACATTCTATGGAGTACATCCTTCTACAGTATTCTGTATTTTCTAAAGATAAAGAATCAATAGTCCTTTCATCATCGGGACTACATCATCACAATTGATTTAAAATGCTTGGAAGACGGTTTAAAACAATGGTTTCGACTCTCACCCTCACTGGTGTTAATGATCTTGTCAAATCAAGATAAAAAAAGTATGCTTTACTTTCTAAGGATTTGTAGTATAGAAGTAAAGGTCGACCCACAGATATTGAATTACTAAAGCACTTTAATTTTAAAAACCCTAAACCTAGTTAATTCCAAAAACTGAATTTTGATTTTGATTTTAATTAAACTAAGAACAATGAAAATAAATCTAAACTATGAAAGCAATTAAAAGTTGTTTTGATAAATATGGGAATTGAACCTAGGATTGCAAATCCACCACTAGCTTCATAATAAGGGTATTTATGCATTGAATTAGCTTATTACGTTGGATGATAATGGGGAATCATAGCTACAAGCCCAATTCCTCCATCAAGAAGATAACTACAATTCAAGCATCAACATAATTCATCTTCGATTGGCACGAAGTGTCTCACACTAAACTAGGGTTGCGGCACACTCCGTCTTCCCTAGGCATGAACTATTCGACTACTTGATATCATAATTCAATTAAGCACCATTACATGTAAATAATCTATACAAGCACAACAAATATAGATCATTGAGCACATCACATTCAAAATATATCTAAGACAAGAATAAACTTTAAAAGAAAAAACAAAAATAACACCCTATTACTTGGCTAGGGTTTCATTGAAACCCTAGATATCGATCTAATTGGCCATAGAAGCGAAGATTGGCAAGATGTTGATGGAGGAGGCCATGAGAATCCTTGGTCTTCTTCTTCTTCTCCTTGCTTTCTTCTCTTCAATGACTGAAGTTTTGGTTGTTAAAGGATGTGTACAATGTTGTGTAACATTGTGTAACCCCTATTTTGACTTAAAAGAGGATATATATAGATTTGGAGCAAGTTTTGGAAGCTTTCCTAAACCTAATCACACTAAAACTACTTTATTTACATTTCTGGACGTATTAAGCCAATTCCGTTCGCACAGGGCTCTTTAGGACATGAAAATATGCGTTTTTGACATTTTTGTATGGGTCGCTCACGTGGGCCGCTGGCGCACGATCCCCAAAATCGCGCTAGCGGGCCGCTCCAGCGAGATACCTTTTTTCAGCTTTTTCCAGATTTTCTCAGCTTTGCGCACCGATCATAGAATTACGATAACTTTTGACTCGGATCTCGTATTGACTCAGCGTTTACGTCCAAACCTCCGTAACTCAAATATATACGTTTTATATCTCTGGAGAATATTCTTAAATATGAAGTATTCCTTGTCAAAAATGCAATTTACCGAGACTGCTACTGTATTCAACTTTCATCATAATCACTTTTTGAGCCCAGAATGACTTCCAAAGCCACTAATCATTGGATTTTTGTGCATTTTCAAGTTAAAGCTCCAAAACCTACAAAATATAAAATGCTTATTAAAAAATAACTAATAACTAAATGAAATGGGCTAACAAAGCATAACTTTAGGACTATAGATGACAATTATTCATCACCGATCACACCCCCAAACCTACACTTTGCTAGTCCTTGAGCAAAGAAAAATATAAAAATAAATACTAATATACTTTAAAATCCTAACTCACTATCGCAGGCAACGCGATTGCATTTAGCACATGCAACAAGCCTTTTAAACCCCTAGGTGTCCCTAGTAGGACAGGTGAAGTCTCGTGAGGGTTCTCGGCGAATAAGACACCCACAACTATCTTTATTTCATTATATATTTAAAAGGTTTTATTAAAAACAAAAAACAATGTGACATTCAATACTACTTATCATAAAACGATGATTTAAAATAGAATAAGGAACAAAAAGAAATGGAACCAAACGTCTACCTATGTCATGAAAAACAATCCCAAGTACATGCATCGTATAAATCCATAGAGTTTGTCATAAAATTGCACGTATGTGATGTGGTAGTCAATTGAACACGCGCATGTCATGAACTTGGAATATAACTCGGATAACCATCCAACTATGCTTCGGCTACGAATCTCACAATGTTAATTACACTCTCAAATGAAATGTTCAGAACATGTGTAATCTCTCTAATATATGGGAGCAAAGAAAATATGTTTCAAAACGAGAAACGCTCACATATGACTCGAAAAAGACGCATGACACAAAAGAACAGTAGTCTCATGGATAGGACACCAATAGTCAAGAAAAATAAATCCATTTTATTCCCCCTCTCATTGTTTACATATCCAAACCATGGTTTCTAGGATCAAATAGGACTTTTCAAAGGTTGTAACGTAGCTCGGGCAATGAAAAAGGATAGAAAGTTTTCATTAAGTATTTTTAGAGTGGCATTGTAAGGCATGTTCAATTTCTTTCATTCATTCTTTTACCAACTTTCATCTTTTCATTTTTTTCTTTCATTTGTCTTTTTTTTTTTTTTTTTCTTTTCTTCTTTTTTGTTTTCCCTTTTCGTTGCTTTTGAAATAAATATTCATTGAATACCAAAGAAACTATCCCAAACATCATCTAGTTTTCTTCTTTTTCTTAACACATTGCCTTAACACCACTAAAAGTTGATCAATCTTTCAGTGGTAAACTCCAAGTTGGCCAAGTTGGAGCAAAAAAAAGAATCATGGTGATTAAAGAAAGAGAGGCACTTTGAAGGCTCAAAGGGGCGAACTAAGGAAATTTTATCATTTATCTAAATAGGTCAAATGGTAAAAAGGGTGAAAAACAAAGAGGGCTAAAATCACATCCTAGGGTGATACGGTTCTTAAACGTTTAAGACGAATGATTATTTAGCATGGGAACAAGTATTTTAACTTGACTATCAACCAAAACAAGAACAATAAGACTAAACAACGAGTTAATGTGCTATTTTAAGTGAAATTCGACAGACGCAAAATGTATTTATAACCCTCTAAAATGAAAAGATAGGCTCAAAAACTCACTAGGTTTAGTGTCCACCATGTGTTATCTAGAGATCTGAATCATATTACAATTCACATCAAACATGCATCCATTTGACTACGTGCAGTGCATAACTTTGTGTGCAAATCTATGATTCGAACGATACATAACCTAAACATCGTATCTTGACTTTAGCAACTGTTTCACCACATCTTCACGTGTTTACCATTCTATAACAATTCAAGTTACATAACAAGAAGTATCGAATTGAGATTTCAAAAATGTTGGTAACATCGTTTATTTAAGCACAAGTATTGAAATTTTTGAAAAACATCGGTGCATAATAATGTGCATGTGAGTGCATACCCCAAACCTAAACCTTTCATTGTCCCTAATGAAACAATAAATAAAGGAGAGTACGTAAGGAAGAAACAACAATACCTCTATCTCGGAAATCACAAACTAGGCAAACGTATATGAATATGGAGATAAAGTTCAATTGCTCCAAATGGAGCCACTAATTCACTTGTTAACACTTGACAAAAGAAAATAAATAAATAAAATTACAACGATTTATGTAATGCAGACTAGGACGCGCTTGTTGAAAAACTAAACTAAAACCAAAAGACTTAAAAATAAACAAAAACAAGCACAAATGGAATTATGAAAACAAAGAAAGACTCGATCTAAAAGGGTCCTAAAAGAGTAAACAGAAAAGATAAAAAAAAAACAACTGACCAGGCTTGGGAGAAATAAGGTAAGAGAACAGAGAAAAACACAAAAACCCCCTCTCGCGTGAGCGGCCTTCGCGCGTGCGATCCCTTCGTGAGGCAAATCTAAGGTTGTTTTCAAGGTTAATAAAAATTTTCTACGTCAATAGATCGAACAAACGGGCCGCTCGGGTGATTGGCCCTTGCGCGCGTGATCCCAAGCGCAATCTAAATCTGAGGATATATATAAAAAGTTTAAAAAAAATTTCTTAAGGTAAAATCTCACTCGAGCGGGCTACACGAGCGACAAGTCGCGCACGCGACATGGTCTTTTCCTCTTTTTTCTTCCTTTTAATGTAAATAAGTTCAAAATAAATTGACCCTGACCCCCAAACCAGTCCAGAACAACCAAAACTGACTCAAAATAACCCAAAAAGTGTACAAAAATGAGAAAACAAAATGATAAAAACTTGGGTTGCCTCCTAAGAAGCGCTGTGTTTTACATCTTCAGCTAGACTATTCTAGCTCAACACTCATGGAAGTCGAAACTCAGTCTTTGTACCCTTGAAGGCATTAGGGAGACTCCGGTGGAAAATAGAAATAATATCCTTACTTTTTTACTCGATCAACGGTTCTCCTTGATCATGTTCAAATTGATTTCTCACCTTTCGCGTAAATTTTTCATTTGGATCTAGTTTGTTAGGGTCCCTTTCATTAAGGTTCATCTGTGCACTACACACTATGTAGTTTTCCTTCCTTAAGTCTTCTTGTCTATTAAGTTCTTTAGCGTGCCTTAACTCACTTTCTAGCACCGGTTTAGTGTCATGGACCATGAAATCGACAGGATAATAACATTTATCAACTTTTACCAAAACGTCCTCGACGATTCCTCTAGGGATTTTAACAGAACGATCCTCTAATTGTATGGTAGTAGCCGTGGGTTTAAGTTCACCTAGATCTAGTTGTTTGTAGACGGTGTAAGGTAAGAGATTAACATTTGCTCCTAAGTCGAGGAGAGCCCGATGAATGATAGTGTCACCTGTGACACATGAAATTGTTGGTGTACCTGGATCCTTATACTTTGGAGGAGTATGTTGGAAGATTGAACTTACTATTTTTGTGAGAAAGACCTTTTCGGAGTATGACTGCGCAACTTACGCTTTTGAATGCATAGGTTTTTAAGACATTTAGCATAAGTGGAAATTTATTTAATAGCGTCAAGGAATGGAATATTTATTTTCACTTGTTTAAACACCTCGAGTATATCTTTAGTTTTTTATCCTTTCTTTGAAAGATGTGACGGTTCCTCAATGTTTGGTGGGAAATGCATTTTTGGAACAGAATTAATTGGGACCGGTTTCTTTTCTTTTTTAATTCAACTCGTGACCCCACCCTTCTCTTGATTCAAATTAATGTTCACATCTTTCTCACTCTCATTCGGAATTTTAACAACTTCTTTCTCTCAAGTAGTCGTTCTAGTTGAAACGGCGTTCACTTGCTCACTCGTACCGCCCACCTCATTTTATCCCTTAGGTTTCTGAATAGGTCAACTTGGCAACTTACCCTTGGTCAAACGGTTTAGTGTGTTAGCTATTTGTCCCACTCGGGACACCAACTTTACAATGGACTGTGTGTGAGAGTTTACTAACTGGATCACCGAACCAAAACTTTCAAGTTAGGCCAATACTTTCTCCTCAAATGCATTATTATGTGGAGGTGGAGGAGGCAGAGGATTAGGTTGTGAATATTGATATTGTTGAGATCGATGTTGCCATGCATTGGGAAGGTTAGTTTCAATTTGAGGTCTTTGGTAGGAATATGGACCCTCATTATTTTGAGATCGCCACCCAACATTTGGGTGACTTCTCCATGGCGTATCATAATTATTTCCCAAAGGGTTGTGAGCATTTTGGAGAATTGTTGAATAGAGTTAATGTGTTGCTCGACAAACTCTGAGAATTGAGAAGCTGAAGGACATGCAAAGATATTATGAGAAGGTTCAGAACACAATGCGTATACTTCAGAAGGAGGTAGACTGAACATATGGCCCATCCTCATGAGTTGGTCAAGTTTTCTAGATAGTTCTTATATTTTGATTAAATGACTTGACTCGAAACGTTCCTCTCGCTTGGGTTTAGGTGGAAGACACCCCTCAGAACGGACAGACACGACTTGGTGCATTGAGTTTTCGCTTAATGTTTCAAAAATTTTCTAGACCTCATTGGTGCTTTTGTGAAGAAATGTTCCAGCACAAACATCGACTGTGGTACTGACAGAGGGAATAAGTCCCTCGTAAAAGATTTGCACCAACTGCCAGTTAGGGATTTGATGATGAGGGCAAGAGCGTAAAAGTTCTTTAAACCGTTCCCATGTATCATATAGTGTTTTCCCATCTTGCATCACAAAGTTCATTATAGATTTTTGAATTTGATTTGTAAGCGTAATAGGGAAAAACTTTTGTAAGAATGCAGTATGCAATGCTTACCATGTTTTGATGGTATTTGGCTCTAGAGATTGGAGCCAATACTTAGCTTTATCTTTCAGAGAGAATGGAAAAAGTCACAGTTTAAGTTCATCATCAGTTAAATTCTGAATTTTCAATATAGTACAAATGTCTTGAAATTCACCTAAGTGGTGATATGGACCTTCCTTAACACGACCATGGAAAGAAGGAGCGCGATGGTAGATGATTTTATCTCAAAATAAGATGTCGTCACCTCCGACAAATCTATCCATGATGGTGGTGTGTAGGCCGTAGGAGTGAAATAGTCTTTTAGCAGAGGTGGTTGATGTACATTAGGGTTATTTCTATTATTTCTGTTGTTACCATTGTTTCCAAAGTCGGCCATTGGAATAGAATCGATATTAGTAGTTCGAGTTTTTCTTAATTTTTTAAGGGTGCTTTGAATTTTGGTCTGAAATAACGATGACGATTTTAGAGTTGATTCATCTTCTAACAACAACCAAGCTCTAGAAGCTTGGGTTGAGACCTAATGACTCTAAGGGTTCGCTCGATTTCAAGATTAAGCGGATGTAATTTAGGTTTACTCGAACGGATACCAAACATAAACTAACGAACTGACACTACGATAAAGACTGACTTGACCAAATAAGGAAATAAACTATATAAATTAGAGCTGCACAAAAAACCCGCGACCTGAAGACCCGAACCGATTCGGTCGGATTGAGTCAGGTTTGGAATATAATGGGTTGGGTCTGGTTCGGTTCTAGTCGAAAGGTAAATATTTTTGGTCGGTTAGGGTATGATATTCGGGTATACCGAACCAGACCCGACCCAAGATTAAATACAACTCAACTACTTCGTATTTGTTTAGGCCTCAAACCCTCTTCTCAGTAGCAAACCTGGAAATCTCTTCTCAATAGCAAACCTGGAAACCCAAACAATCTCTCTCTCTCTCTCTCTCCCTCTTCTAGAAGCTACGATATCAAGTATCAACATTACGGTGATTCTGCAATTCTGTTTAGGCGATTCTGCGATTTTGTTGAGTCTGCTATTCTATTGAGTTTGTGATTCTATTTAGGCCTCAAACCCTCAAACTCAAACCTAGAAACCCTACTATTTAATGTCATGAAATTGGATCTAGAAACTGCGATTCTACAATTCTGCGAAACCTAGAAGGAGAAGCTGTAATTCCGCAAAACCTTGAAGGAGAAGCTACGATTCATTTCTTGGTAAAACTCTATCTCTCAATATATATATATATATTGTATAGATGTATTCTGCAATTATACGATTTCCGAAGTTGGTTCATATGTATAACGATATACAATATTTAATTGGGTTCTGTGTGTCCACCTCATTTTTTTTAATAATCAGTTGATTTAGGCAGGTCTATAATATTTCCTTTAAGTTACTTGCTTGCCCAGACTCTCGGTTTGCACGTAGATGGGTTTGTTTAGGCCTTCTCTGCCCCTCATCATATTGATTCTAGTGATAGTTGACACGACTAAAAAATTGTGCACTCTTGTGCAACACCCAAGTGTAGGTGGACGTGCAAGTAGTAACTGGTAAGACCAGGTCGATCCCACAGGGAAGGATGAGAATTGAATTACTTAGATTAGACTCTAAAAGAAAAGAAAATTCAATATTTTAAGAGAAGCGTAGAACACGAAGTTCTACAATTAACAACTACTAAACTTAAAAGCAACTAAATTAAATGAACTAATGACTAACTATTTAACTAAAACAAGATTTGAAAATGGTTTGTCTTAATAAAAGAAAGTGTTGGGACCACGCGAATCCACTATGACTCAACCATCTACCATGCAAATGCAATTTAGCTCAACGGAGGGCAACTTCTACAGTATCCCGTACTTCTCTAAGGATATAGAATCAATAGTCCTTTCATGACCGGGACTATATCATCACAATTAAGTTTGAAATACACAAAGGTGGTTTAATTCAATAGCTAAGACTCTCACCTACAATGGTGTTAGCATTGAGGGTGATTTGCAAAATATATTGAAAGAAAATGCCTTAAGGCTTAAGGTTTAAAGACTGTTTTGACAAACTGAGCATTTGGGGACAGTTTGATAACGAATCAGTAAAGTAGAAAGTCTTGGAATACTGTATTAGATGTCCTCAAGAATCTGAAACCTCGATCGATCGACGCGCTTTCGATCGATCGAACTTCTTCATCTCTCGATCGATCGACAGATCTTCGATCGCTCGACAATGTCTCTGGTCCGATCGATCGAACTTCTTTCGATCGATCGAACACAGAAATAAAAATACTACATGGCAGAGGCCTGAAATCACGGTTTCATCGCGATTTCCCAACCCCGGACTACTCAGACATGGTCTGGGAAGTCTCAGATTGATTTTTGACAAAAAAGTTCATTAAAGACATGTTTGTTTGCAAGTTTTTCATGAAAACATAAAAAATCAAGGATTTTAATTTATCTAGCATGTAATACTACAATATTGAAGGTTAAACTACGAACGAATACGTGCAGAATGTAAACAGAAACAAAACGAAGTAACCTGGAGGAAACAACTACTATTAAACCTCAAGAATCCAAGCTACAATGGTGAATCTTGATAAAAACCTACAAAAAAAACCACAAAGAAACTCTCTACTCTCTATGAAAACTGATGAAAACAAAGTTGGGCGTCCTTTGAGACGTAAACAAAACGAATATATATAGCCTCAACCTAATTCTAGGGTTTAAAAACCGGTTTCTGCTGCATGCGCGTATAATCTGATAAAAGGCATGTTCGATCGATCGAACAATATCGATCGATTGAATTTTCATAAACTTCGATCGCTTTAACTACACTCGATCGATCGAAACGTCGATCGCTCGAAACCTTCTCGATCGCTCGAACCCTGTATTTCAGCTTTGAGTTGTCTTCATCAGGACCAAGCACTTCCTTTTATCAACATTCTTCAATCTTATATACAGCAGTAGTAATCTGCACAAATAATCACTAAAAACAATATCACTTATCATAGTTTAATCAATTTGTGCAAAAACTGGTATTGTAATTCAAACTGCAGATAAACAGGGGAATTGTAGACTTTTCTAGTATATTTTCCTCTTTTAGCGCAGTTGTATTTTATAAATACCCCCGCTTGTCAATAGTCTTTACAGATAATATCAAAGTTGATTCATATTCTAGTGATAGTATTTATAAATATTCAATGATACAGCAAAGAGGATGCATGTTCTGTAATTGGGTTTTTTTATTCTCAATGCTCAATGCTAATTAATCCGTTGTGAGATGAAATTGGGTTTTATATTCTCATAATCTCAATGCTAATTAATCCATTGTGAGATGAAATTGGGTTTTTTATCCTCTGAGCCCAGATTTGCTTATTCCAAGGCCAACCCATAAAGTTTTTATAATACTAGTACTTAGTCATTACATACTTCTTAATGTTGTTGATTTGACAAATTGGAAACATACTCTATTTTTCTTGTTAATAGTAGATTTGGACAGAAATGGTTGGGTTCAATGCCCTTCTAAATCTTTGGATTTTGCTTGTGGTTTTGGACAAAAATGGTTGGGCTCAATGTCCTTCTAAAATGTTTGATGCACAAGCAAATTTAGTTTCCTTTACTAGAATCCTTATTCAGTTGGTATGTAACAAGAATAGTACCAATATTTATTTTTCAATTATAAAATGGCATCTAATAGTCACTCCTGCTACTGGTGCTATGACTGAAGAAGGGGGAACTAGTAGAAAGACTAAGAGATCTAGGCCGGCGGTGTGGGAGCATTTCACGAAAATCGAAAGAAAGGATGGGGGAGAGCCGAATGCCACAAAATGTAATTATTGTGGTACCAAGTTTTCTTATAGAAGTGCAAATGGCACTAGTAGGTTATGAAAGCATCTTAAGAGGTGCGATGAGTATCCTTGCAACAAGGAGAAAAAACAAAAACTGTCATCATCTCAGAATGAGGGCCAAGAAGTGGATGGTGGATCAATTGTTTAGAAGTTTGATCAAGAGGTGTGTAGAAAGGTGCTAGTTAGATTGGCAGTAGTAAATGAATTACCTTTTAGATTTGTCGAGACTGAAGGATTTAAGTATTTTTGTGCTCCTATGCAACCTAAATTCAAGATGCTATCAAGGATGACTATAGCAAGAAATATCGTAAACCTATACTTGATTAAAAAGAAAAAATTAAAGAAAGAGCTTTCCAATTCTAGCCAACGTATTTGTCTCACCATCGATTGTTGGACTTCGATTAAAAATGTTAGTTACATTTGTATAACAACACATTTCATTGATAATGATTGGAAATTACATAAAAGGATATATCCTCAACTTTTCTGTAATTTCTAATCATAAAGGTGTGGGAATAGCTCAGGCGATTGAATCGTGTATGCTTCAATGGGGTATAGAGAATGTGTATGTATTTCCATGTTAGATGTTGTGCCCACATATTAAATTTGATTGTGAGATGGAATAGAAGAAGGGAAGGATTCAATATCACAAATTTGTGGTGCGGTTAGGTACATTAGGAGTTCTCCACAATCACAACATTTAAGATGTGTTGTGAGAAAGAGAGAATCAAATCAAAAAGCGGTTTGTGCTTGGATGTACCAACTAGATGGAACTCTATATATCTTATGCTAGAAAGTGCATTGAAGTTCCAAAAGGCATTTGAACGTTTGAATGAAGAAGATTCACATTTCGCCTCCAATCTCATGGGCGCAGTTCCTAATGAGATTAATTGGGACTATGCAAAGGTGTTGGTTAAGTTCTTGAAAAGCTTTTATGATGCTACCAAACACATGTCCGGGTCATTGTATGTGACATCGAATACCTACTTCCACGAGGTTTGTCAAATAGAAAAAATTTTAAGTGATTGGATAAGAAGCGAGGATTTTAGTCTATGTAGAATGGCATTGAAAATGAAACAAAATTTGACAAGTATTAGGGGAGTTTGGACAAAATGAATATGATTTTATTAGTTGCCGTTGTGTTAGATCCACGTTACAAGTTAAAATATGTGAACTTTTGTTATCGTAGAATTTATGACTTAGAGAAGGTGAATGCCTTGATTAAGAAAGTGAAGGACTTAGTTATCGATTTGTACAAGCACTGTCAATTGCTCGACTCTACTTCTATTTCTCCGCTAGTAATGACTCAATGTCCAAGTGATATGGATCTTGATCTAGGTCAAAATGACGCTTCACTTCAACTTGAGTTTTTGAAAGAATTGGAAGAAGAAGAAAATGCTAGTTCTAAATCCGAGGTAGATCGATATCTAGACGAAGGGTTTCAAAAGGGGAGCGAGAATTTTGAAGTTTTGGGATGGTGGAAGTTGAATTGTTCTAAGTATAGGATACTTGCCCAAGTGGCAAGAGATATTTTTGCTATATCGATCTCCACTGTTGCTTCAGAATCCGTCTTCAGCATCGGAGGTCGCGTATTGGACCAGCTTTGTAGTTCCCTAGCACCTAAAGTAGTAGAGGGCTTGGTTTGTACACAAGATTGGCTACGAGCTTCGCCTCTCCCACTTGGAAGTGAGGAAAAATTTGAAGAGTTTGATGACTTTGAGTTGGGTAAGTAATTTTTTCTTTACTAAGTAATTTATTTATTTATATTATTATACTAATTTTTCCACTTTTTGTTTGAAGTTACATTGGAAGCTTCTGATCTTACTGATGCATTTCCACATGCCGTTAATCTGAGGTAGGTGATTGGCGTTTGTTTGTGGCTTTTACTTTATTGCTTTTAAATGCTTCTAATAATTTTCTTTTTTTTTTTGTTGGAGTTTCAGTGTTGGAGCTTCATTCCTTGAGGAGGTGGCTACGGATTTTCAATTAGTTTTGACATTTGAAATTTGCCTTAGTTCTTCATGGAGGCCCCAACAAGATGGGTTATGTTGGAATTTCATGTACTATGATATATGCTAATCCAGTTCGAATCAGTACATTTGAATTTTATGTATTATGGTATAAGTTAAAGTCTCTTTTGTTCATTTGGGTTTATATCAGTACATTTGAATTTTATGTATGACGGTAAATCTATGTTGAAGTCTTTTTTGTTTATTTGGGTTTTCAAACTTTTAACAGTTCTAATTTGCTAGTGTGGTTCAGGGTGAGGCTTATGCTTTGCTAGAAGGTATCAATTTTGCTTTACATAATGAATAAGAATATAGTATGGGCAGGCCCATCTCTAAGACTTGTGAATCAAAATTCCGGTAATATGGATGAATTGTTTTTAGTTCATTGTTGAGTCTCAGTTCACCATTGGTTTCACTAGTGTTGCTTTGGTGCCTATTTTTTATTTTTTATTTTTGCAATTTCTTGGTTAATATGAACTTTCATGTAATATGATATCTATTAAACTCTATTTTGTCATTTGGGTTTTCTTGAAATTGTGCCCAAATGTTCCTTTTGATGCCAAAGCAATAGGATTAACATTTGTGGATTTTTGGCCAACAGTCAAGTTAGGTAGTGAGATCAAGTATAGAAAATAAATTTTGAGCCATGGCCCAAATATGTCTAATAGTTTGTTTGTTTGGAATGTGTATGTTCTCAAAAACTCCAACTTGCTTCTACTTTTAAAATGAAAATGGAGATCCACATTCTAATGGTGGGAATTAATTTTCACGACTCTCAACCCTCATTAATTTTCATGACCCATGTGTAAGTTATTATACATAGAAGATTAAGCATCCACTGGACCACTAATGTATTCAAATAAATAAATAATGTAAACAAAAAAAGTATAAAATATATATAATAATAATAGTAATAAAAATGCATAATTTTAAAAAATATAAGGGAATTTTTTTTAAAAAAGTTGTGACCCAGATCTGACCCGATCCGATCCCCAACCAAAGTTACTGGGTCGGGTCGGTTCGGGCCCAAATCTCGCCGGGTCGGGTCTAGGTCTCAAACTTGGGAACCATTCATAGTCGGGTTGATTCCAGTTTTGTAAAAACCTGACCCGACCCGACCCGTGTGCAGCCCTAACGTAAATAAGGAAACCAAGTACACAACACTACTATGATGCATGCAATTATCCTATTTTGCAGTGATTCGCGTTATGCCCAGTGCCCTGGGTTTCCTAGCTAATGCACATGTAAATCACCCCTAAACTAATGCAAATAGTGCGTCTCAGCGCCCTGACTGTAGACACGAGAAACTACAAAACAAAAGGAAAAGTCAATGACTCAAAAAAAATGGAAAATAAGAAAAAGAAAGCCTAATATAATATTTATGAATTAACTAAACTAAGATTCTGAAACTAAAGGTAGTAATTTGCAATCCCCGGCAACGGCGCCAAAAATTGATCTTGTCAAAATCAAGATAAAAAAGTATGCTTTACTTTATAAGGATTTGTAGTGTGGAAGCAAAGGTCGAACCCACAGAGATTGAATTACTAAAGAACTTTAATTTTAAAAACCCTAAACCTAGTTAATTCAAAAAACAGAATTTTGATTTTGATTTCAACTAAACTAAGAACAATGAAAATCAATCTAAACTATGAAAGCAATTAAAAGTTGTTTTGATAAATATGGGAATTGAACCTAGGATTGCAAATCCACCACTAGCTTCATAATAAGGGTATTTATGCATTCAATTAGCTTATTACATTGGATAATAATGGGAATCGTAACTACAAGCCCAATTCCTCCTTCAAGAAGATAACTACAATTCAAGCATCAACATAATTCATCTTCGGTTGGCATGGAGTGTCTCACACTAAACTAGGGTTGCGGCACACTCCGTCTTCCCTAGGCATGAACTATTCGACTACTTGATATCACAATTCAATTAAGCACCATTACATGTAAATAATCCATACAAGCATAGAGAATATAGATCATTGAGCACATCACATTCAAAATAGATCTAAGACAAGAATAAACTTTAAAAGCAACGATTTAATCAATAGAAGTATGATTTTATTATTCAAAATTCTCTAAACATGTAATCATCATCCATACATAATAAATCTAAAAGAAAAAAATATGAATAACACCATAATACTTGGCTAGGGTTTCATTGAAACCCTAGATATCGGTCTAAGCGGCCAAGGGAATCCTTGATCTTCTTCTTCTTCTCCTTCTCCTTCTCCTTGCTTTCCTCTCTTCAATGGCTGAAGTTTTGGCTGTTGAAAGATGTGTACAATGTTGTGTAACATTGTGTAACCCCTATTTTGACTTAAAAGAGGATATATATATATATAGATTTGGAGGAAGTTTTAGAAGCTTTCCTAGACCTAATCGCACTAAAACTGCTTTATTTACGTTTTTGGACGCATTCAGCCAATTGCGTTGGCACAGGGCTGTTTAGCACATTGAAATACGTATTTTTGACTTTTTCATGCAGGTTGCTCGTGTGCGATCCCCAAAATCGCATGAGCGGGCCACTCCAGCGAGATGCCATTTTAAAGCTTTTTCCATATTTTCTCAGCTTTACGCACCGATCGTAGAATTGCGATAACTTTTGACTCAAACCTCATATTGACTCACCGTTTATGGCCACACGTCCGTAACTCAAAGATATACATTTTATATATGTGGAGAAATTTATCAAATATGAAGTATTCCATGTCAAAAATGCAATTTACCTAGGCTGCTACTGCCGCTAATCATTGAATTTTTGTGCATTTTCAAGTTAAAGTTCCAAAACCTACAAAATATAAAATACTTATTAAAAAATAACTAATAACTAAATGAAATGGGCTAACAAAGCGTAACTTTAGGACTATAGATGGCAACTATTCGTCTCCGATCAGCTAGCATTCAAGGTGGTGTGCAAAAGTCATTGAAGAAAAAGGCCTTAAGGCTTAAAGTTCAAAAACTGTTTTGACAAACTTAGCTTATCTGGACAATTTGATAACAAATCTCAAAAATAGAAAGTCATGGAATACTGTAAAGGATCATCTCAAGACTTTACATGTTCGATCGATCGAAACGCTCTCGATCGATCGAACTGCATCATCCTTCAATCGATCGAAATGTCTTCGATCACTTGACTTTGTCCTGGTTCGATCGATCGAATGGACTCCGATCGATTGAACGTAGGGTTTCTCTGTAGTGCATGGTAGAGGCTAGAGATCATTGTTTCATCGTGATCTCCTAACTATGGAACTACTCAAACATTGTTTTAATTGTAGAAAATAAGTTTTTAACGTTAAACATGTTTGAGGCTGCGTTTGATTAGATTTTTATGATAAAAACTATAGAAAACTATGATAGCATGCAATACCTATAATCAAAATGGATTAAACTACTATAAACTACAGCAAAAAGTAACTAGAGAGATTAAATAAGACTTGGAATTTGAGAATTTGAATTAAACTTCAATAAAAGTCCAAGAGTATTGAATATCCAATCTAATATACCTACAAAACTTAAAGCAAACTCTCTCTCTCTCTCTCTATATATATATATAAAACTGTAAAAGCAAAAGTGGGCGCTCCTATCGATGAGTTTATAACACATATTTATAGAAAAACCTAGGCTAGGGTTATTAACAATACATCTTTACTGCGTGCTCGTAAAAATCTGATACAGCCATATTCGATCGCTTGAAAGATTCTCGAGCAATTGAACTTCATATTTCTCGAGCACTTGAGAAGACTTCAATCACTTGAACCCTCAATCGCATCATACTTCTTCGATCGATCGAGGTCCTCTTTTCAATTTTGTAATGTCTTCTCTGAACTTTGGCTTTACCCTTTTTCCTGTGCCATTCCTGCTCACAACATCATAATAACTCTACACATAATAAAGTCTGAAATAACACAATTCATCACGGAATCATCTCATTATATCCTGACATGCATTGTAATGAAACCACAGATAAAACGGGAAATTTAAAACTAAATCGTTACATTTTTGTATCATAGCGCAGGTGTATTCTACAAATACCCCTGCTTGTTACAACCCCCAACTAGCTTATTGCTAGTCCCTAGTGATAAAGAGGAATAAAAGACAAATTAAACAAAGCTAAACTACAATGACTAAAAGAAAAACAACAATGCATAGATGAAATTCCTAACTCACTCTCGCAGGAATCGCGGTTGCATTTAGCTTATGCAATAAGCTGTTAAACCCCTAGGTTCCCCCTAGTGGACGAAAATTCACATTTTTAAGAATAGATAAAAACATCTTTAAAACTACTTTCTCCCGGTGAACTGAAAACTCTGCTCTACATGGACATAATGTCATATTATTCTCAATAAAACCATGAAAGATATCACATGCCCCTCATGCTACCAAGATAATTATAATGCATGTATCACATTCATGCATTCTTGTGTGTGTGTGGAGTTAATAGTTATGCATCAAACCTTGTTTAGAGTTAGTTGGTCTATCGCACTTCTAGAACTCATAGCTTTGACTCAATTCTCACATTGGCTTGTACTCAGAAAAGAATGTCTCACCGAAACTTGCATAAGAACGACTACACGTTGTATGAAAGCTTTGATATGAGTAAATTTTTGGATACTAATGCTTTCATAGAAAAACTGACGTTTTAGAGTGTATAGTCTCGTAAATGGAATACCACTTACTAGAGGAACGAACTACCGTGGATAACTCAATTTACACATTCATTTTCATGAAGAATCATTAAGACTTTGAATTATGGTTTTTATATAGTAAACAGAAATGATAAGAGAGGGAATGCACATCTTAGCATGTGATGGAGTCTATCTTTTGTCACTTATTCTTCTCACTTCTCCAACCATCTTTTATTCTTGTATATTTTCTTTTATCTCTTTCCTTTTCTTCTTCTCCTTTTTTTTTTGTTTTTGTAAAAACCTGATAATTCTTTTTATGAAGCAACTCCCAATACCACTTCCCTCCAATAAAAACTTTGATAAGTTAATCATATTAGATGAACAGTGAGGTCCATTGGGGTTAAGATATATGATTAAGGGTTCATATTTTCATAATGGAATTGACAGTAGTCAATTAATATGGGGTTGAAAAGTGAAATGGCTTTTTCTTAGTTGTGGGTAAAAGATATGTGTACAGGTTAAGGAGTGGAAATCGATTGCTTAAATCATTTTCTTAATTTTTTTTTTCCAGTTTTCACATTTCGGTGTTTGTCGAGTTAAGTTGGTAGATCTTGAACATTCTCCTCTAACAAACAGTCAAAAATGAAGAATTATTGAGACTATTTCAACGAGTTCTGTATGCATAATCAATAAAAAAAAAATCAAAAAAAAAAACCTTGAATTTGTGTGAAAATCCCTCAGAAATTAAGAATGAATCAAAAGCTTACTAAGGGTAATTAGTCTCCACTACTCATTCTTTGAACACTATAGTTGTATTAACTCCTTTTTAGGTTTGCTGCATAACTATCAACAAGTATGTATGGGTATTGGATACGTGAATGTTCAACATGTGCAATCATCCTAGTGATACTACAAAAATGCGTGAATGTAATCCATAAAAAGATGAGAATATCATGAATGCGTCATTACATAATAAACAAATAACCAGGAGAGAAAGTTCAAAGTTATTCTATCATTAAAGTTTAAAAAAAATTCAATTTTTTCAAAAAAAAATTTTTATTGAAATTTTATATTTAGTGATATTTCAATAAAGAGAGCTAAGGTGTTAAGTGTGAATGTGCAGGTGAAAACCTATCTAATGTCTACCCCCAACACAAAACAACTATGTCC
The DNA here is from genome assembly GCA_033977485.1 of Hydrangea macrophylla. Classification (NCBI taxonomy): domain Eukaryota; kingdom Viridiplantae; phylum Streptophyta; class Magnoliopsida; order Cornales; family Hydrangeaceae; genus Hydrangea; species Hydrangea macrophylla. The sequence continues at coordinate 104,761,493 of CM066987.1, forward strand.
CCAATTGGTGATTTTCAAAATAAAATGGATATGTTTTACGTGACTGTAAGCAATATGAGAGCAGCAGTCGTAGCAACCTGTAATATAGACATACAATCTCCAAGACCAAGAGGAAGAGATAATGCAATACAAACCATGGCCTATAAGTAGCATAACATCCAATCACTGTAATAATGAATAACACTAGAGTGACAGGACAGTGATCGCAGTCCAATAATACAAAAACAATAAATAGGGGCAGAGGAGAGAAAAGACAAAATAAAATAAATACAACAAAAACTCTCGCTCACTCATCTAGAATATCCTAATCGACCTCAATCAGGTTATCGGTAGCTGTATCGGAGGGGATGTCGATAGCGACAACGACACTCCTATCTTCACCCTCAGCAACCACTGGAGTAGTCACCAAATCACTCGCGGTCACAATAGATGGTAGGACTACAACCGAAGGTGGTGGAGGTGGAAGCTGGAATCTGGTAGGCGGGGCTGATGATGAGGATGGAGCATTCAGATGTGGAGCAGGAGGCACATCAGTCGTAGTTGGGGGTGGTGATGTGAAGAGTGACTGGTCAACCCCCATATGCAATAGCATAAGATGAAGCTTGCCCTCAAGTCTCACCCGTGCCTCTCTCTCTCTTCCAGTAGTAACGTGTGAATGGCCTGCAGAGACACAAATGACTCTCCCTGGGCTAGAGCCTGAGATCGCTGTCTTAGCTCGAATCACTCTACCTCGGCGATAGGATCACCCTCTTCCTCAGAATCATGCTCCTCAGCCTCAGACAACGTCCCAGAAGCTACCTCGGTGTTTGTGCCTCCTCTCATCTTCTTTATCCCAGCCTTTTTCTTACCCTTACCCTTCCTTTTCTTCTTTTATGCATCAGAACGGTGGACTGTCGTCTCTCTAAACTAACTAGAGGCATTTTTAACCTCATTGGTGGCCAATGGGAGCAACCCTGCCTAGACAATAACACGGTGAAGGGATCAAGCGCCCTTCAGATGGTGCTTGGCAGCAATGTAGCGTGTCAGCTGGACTATAAAATCTATGTAAAGTCAAGGGAAGTAGACTCGTTGCACCGTCCCAATTGCATAAAGAACATGTGTATACCATGGTGCCATCTTCTTATGATAGGAAGTCAGTAGGATGCAATTGCACAATGCCAGGTGGAGATTATGATAATCCTCTGTGAGGTCCCGATCAGCAATAAGTGATATGCCGTTCCATCGCTGAACGGCACCTCAAGTAATCTCCTAGACAATAGTGGAAGGAGAGGTCTCAGGAAAGCGGGCCGCTGAGGACAATCGCAATCAGGCACTGTGGATATTCGTATGCTAAACACACTTTTTAAAACTTTTTCAAATTCAAATTCAAATATGAGTCACCACTTAATTTTTAAAAGAGAAATTAAGAAACCATTTTAAAAGCAAATTGATGTTTTGGAAACCAGAGATTTCTAGGTTCGGGGATTATGAAATGAAAGGGGAAGGAGCCCAGCGGACTAAAATACCCCCTCTCATCCTGTGATAGGCCTCTACTCAACATCCTTTTTAATCGAATTGTTAATCTAAGCATGCCCTCAACTAATACATATGTATAAATATATATTACAAAAGCATGTCGAAAGAGAGCAAGATTGCTAACGATAAAATATCATTCATAACCACATAAATCAAGTAGCAAGCAAGATGGTGATCAAAATAGGGAACTAGGAAACTTACCTGGGATCCAACTGCGATATGGAAAACGTGCAATGCATACAAAATAAAAATCCTAAGAAAAGTTCTCCAATCACATATACACATAAGGCAAGACCTAATCTAAGGTGTCACAGATGGAGTCGAAAAATCAATAAAATCAACAAGTAAAATAAACTAGAGAAAGGTTTGAGAAATTGTACCTCAAAAGCACTACTTAACAAAGATTAGTCCACATGCTTTAAACAAAGATATCAAATAATCAATCCTAAACTTCTAGCTTAAATCTATCAAGTAGAGGAGGAATTGACATAACTTTGAATTCCTTTTAACTAGTTGGAACCATATTACCTCTATAGATATACAAGTCTCAACTAGGAGCCAATGTAATGTCCATATAGAGATGCCATAGCCCCAACATGATCATAAGGAACCCCTAGTCATGTTCAATTAGTTTCAATTAAGTGCAACTTGGACAAAAAAATGAGTTCTACTCATAAGAATCGATATGTATGAATGAATGCAAGATCATGAGCTATGAGATCTTCATTAGTTTGGATCATCTAGCCTCTAGATTTAAACTTAATTAACATTATTTAAGACATGGTTTAGATCTTAGAACATTAGGAGTCCATAAGATTAGAGTTGTTCAAGATTTATCAAAACTATGACAGAGTTGTAAGAATTACAGAGAGGAGACCAGACTTTCAAAAATAGAAATAAACTACTTCCAACGATTGGATCTTAATGATTTTTGAGTATGTTGTGCCTCTATGAGTCTAGTTTCTATCCCAGAAAGAAAATCAAAGATCTCACGGTCCAATCTCTGGGAATTGGGCAAAAAACTAGACATCACTTAGAAATTTAATACTCTCTGTCCAGAGTTTTTGTATGATTTTCTAAAAATAGTAAATAAATCTAAATTGCATCAATCTTTTTAGGTAACCTTCCAAACACATTAAACTTTAGGGAAAATTTAATTTGAAGTTAAAAAAAGGTTGATTAAGGTTCTGATTTACTTATTTTAAAATGAACTCACTATTCTGAAATTTTGGACAGAGAGTAAATTACTCACCAATCATGAGACCAAACCATTTAAATATAGAATTTCATCAAGACTAAAAACATGATGGTAGATATATGAGTTTTGAACACCCTCCAATTGGTCTTAATCAATTCTCATGGCCCATGATTTAATTAAAAATCATTGATCTCAGTGAGTTCATGAGTTCACTACACCAATGTTGATTTGATATTCATAAAAATACCAAATAAATCCCTCTCTCATAATTGATGGTCCATGAGGAATATTAACTTATTGTTAACCTATTCTCCTCTCAAACTAATGGTCCTTGGAGACTAAGATATGACTCAAAACTTTATGAACCTCATAGAATATAAAAAAATAACTTCATGAGATTCAATTTGAAGGATTCAAGTCATGAGTCAAGACTTAAACCCAACAAAAATCACAAGGATATAACCATGACCCATATCAATCCCCATATAAATCACAAGATCATAGGAGACTAATTGATCAAACCAAAGAGGTCCAATGAGATATTAAAGATCTCATGGATTTCAAAGAGAAAAAAAGGAAATAAAACCAAAGTCTAAATAAAATCCAAGCAAGAATGCTTTTATAACTTGTTTTTATTTAAACCCAAGGCTATATCTAGATCCAAATCAATGAAAACAACATATGGGAATTCAATCACAAGCTCTATGTGGTGTGTGATGAAATGGGGTAGGAAGAGAGGTTTTGAAAATGTCTAAAAGTCCTAAGTCTATGTAGAGTTAAATGGTTACCTCTAATAACCTCAATATTCTTCTTGATACTTGAAGAAAATCTCCCAAATTCTTCCAGGTTCTTCTTTCAATTCTTTGAACTCCTCTTGATTTCTTCAAAAATCTCTTAGTTTTCTTCAAAATTCTCTCCATTCTCTCAATATTTCTTGTACATCTCTTGCCTATAGATTAGGGGGATGGGAGGAGATGAAAAAAGGATCCTTGTAATGGAGGTGAAGAACTCCTTATATAGACCAATATTACAGGGTCAATTGGGTAATTTCGGATGAAAAACCCATGTGTAAGAATATTCCATATGTATTTTAGAAAAACAGTCTGTTACAGCGAGCGGTACTCACTGAGTTGTCTGCGACACTTAGCGAGTGTCGTTCCGGCACTCGGAGTGTGCTGTTGTGGCAGTCAATGAGTGCCGGCGCGACACTCAGCGAGTGCCGCAACTTATGTCGCGTGCCGCAACCAACGGTATTATCACTTTTTTATTCATTTTTCAAATATATACATTCATATACTAAGTACATACTTATATATAGACTTAAATACTAATATACTTTAATAGATTATACTAATATACCTATATACTTAATAGATTATGTATATACATATTTTTGTTTTCTTCTTCTTTTTCAAAATTCTTTTCTTTCTCTCCCTTTTTATATATAATTTTTTGAAAATAAATTTCCCAAACTATTTTTCTCATACGTATTTCAATATCTGGGTTTTCTCCGAACACCCGATTTCATCTTCTTCCTTTTTTTTCTTTTAAGAACTCAATTGGAGCTGCAGAATCTTCTAAAGGACTTCCAATTACTTAGAAAAAAGTCTTCAAATTTTGCCAAACGGTGTCATTATCGGTCTAGTGGTAACCATCCCCTGAATTCGACAGTCGGTCAAAATTGGGGAGTCTACAGTTTGCCCCTCTTCGGCAGAGCTTGTGGAGCAACGCATATCACAAGTGAATGTCGAAGCCTGTATGAAGACAAGCCTTTGGCCGAACTATCGAATTCAGGTAAAAACAAAGTGCGTTACAAAAATAAGATGCCTAGATGGTCGGTGCTGGTCGTGATCAATGTTGAGCTGCCTTCGTATCCCAACGGGAATCAGTCCAGGACGTAGTTCGGGCAAGGGACCACACACAAGCAAAATTAGTCATGAGGATGAATGCACCTATCCTATCGTGATGCACGTGCTCAAGAAATCTCATGCTCCACACTCTCAGGTGTGATGATTTAGAATCATACTGCTCTCCTTAGTAACAAAATGCATTCGATGCCTTAAATTTTCTATTTATGATGTCGTTCTATTATGGGAAAGTCATAACCGCCATAGATGCGCTTCTTGTGCTTAATTCTCCGACATTCTTCAAGAGTCATCTAATTGACTAGGGTGCGCTTCGTGCCTTATACCCCGGTGCCGAATCAGGAACTAGGCTTTTTGAAAGACTGATATGCGCCTCACGCCTCATACTCCAATGTCTTTTAAGAACCATCTGATCGACTGAGATGCGCCTCACGAGACTCTGATGTCGAATTAGGAACTATGCTGATTAAAAGACTGAGATGCGCCTCACGCCTTATACTCTGATGTCTTCTAAGAATCATCTGATCGACTGAGATGCGTCTTGCGCCTTAGACTTTGATGTCGAATCAGGAACCATGCTTTTTGAAAGACTGAGATACGCCTCGCACCTTATACTTTGGTGTCTTTCAAGAATCATCTGATCAACTGAGATGCGCTTCACACCTTATACTCCGATGTCGAATTAGGAACCATACTTTTTTGAAAGACTAAGATGCGCTTCGCTCCTTATATTCTGATATCTTTCAAGAATCATTTGATCGACTGAGATGCGCTTCGCGCCTTATACTCCGATGTCGAATCAGGAACCACACTTTTTGAAAGACTAAGATGCGCTTCGCGCCTTATACTCCGGTGTCTTTCAAGAATCATCTGATCGACTGAGATGTACTTCGCGCCTTATACTCCAATGTCGAATCAAGAACCACGCTTTTTGAAAGACTGAGATGCACTTCGCGCCTTATACTTCAGTATCTTTCAAGAATCATCTGATCGACTAAGATGCGCTTCGTGTCTTATACCCCGGTATCGAATTAGGAACCACGCTATTTGAAAGACAGAGATATGCTTTGCTCCTTATACTCTGGAAACGAGATCATTGCAAATTTGTTACGAAAATCAATAATGCAAATGCGTTACATCTTTAGAACAGAGTTAACGCTGGCTTAAACTGATTCAAGATTCCTTAGGCTTAAGAGTCCGTTAAATTCATTTTCAAATAAAATTTCCTAAATCAAGAAACACTTAGACTCATTTTTAAATTGAATATCCAAAATCGAGAGTCAACCAGTTTCCAATTCAATTCTCAGAGTCAAGAGTCAATCACACTCGGATTGATCTTAAATTTTAATTTTCAAAATTAGAAGTCACTCATATTTAGATGTGATTTTCAAAAACTCAAATCCATTTTAAATTCTCGTAATCAGGAGACAATCAGACTCAAATTGATCTCATTTTTAAAACCAAGAGTCAATCAGACTCAAATCGACTCAATTTCTTCAAAAACCAGAATTGAGTAAACTCAAATCAACTTCAAATTCTCGTAATCAGGAATCAATCGGACTCAAACTCATCTCAATTTTAAAACCAAAAGTCAATCAGACTCAAATCGACTCAATTTCTTCAAAAAACCAGAATTGATTAAACTCAAATTAACTTCAAATTCTTGCAATTAGGAGTCAATTAGACTCGAATCAAATCAAATTTCATAAATCAGGAGTCGATCAAACTCGAATGAAATCAAATTTCAAAATCAGGAGTCAGTCAGACTTGAATTAAATAAAATTTTCCAAAATCAGGAGTCAATCATAATCAAATCAAATCAAATTTCAAAATCAGGAGTCAATTGGACTCAAATTTATTCAATTTTCTCAGTCAAGAGTCAAACGGGCTCAAATTCATCTAATTTACAAAATTGAGAATGGTTATATTCAAATCAAAATGATTTCTCATAGTCAGGAACCCATTTTAACTTATAAAAGGGCTTAAAATGCTTCTTTTTCAAACCTTGGGGGTTCTTTCAAAACGAGGAAAAACCTTGAGGGATATCTAAGAAAAAATTGGTGGTCCCCATTACGAATATGAAATTTTTTGGGGAAAAGGCCACCTGTCATGCATGGCGGCACTCGGTGATTGCACAGCAGTAGTCAGTGAGTGCCGGTGCGGTAGACACTGATTGCCGCGCGACACTCTTTGAGTGCCATTGGTTTTTCGCCGTCTGTCGCTGGGTATGGCAGTGAGTTAAAAACATAATTTTTTCTTTTATTTCTCATTCTCTCATTTTCTCTTTCATATGACTTCTATCTAGAATATCACTTTCTCTGAAGAACTTCTCTAACCAAGGTATGTTCTTTTTCCCTCATCATCAAGATTGCACCTTGGCTTGGTTCATTGGTTGAGAACAAAGTCCATTCTCTATTTTCTTGTTGTTTTTTCAAATCTCTCACATAATCATGGATTCTTTTTCACATTTTCTTCAGATTCATATAAATGGCAAATGGTTCAGGCTCCCATAGACCTTCTAGAAAGAAATACAGGCCCTCTACCGGCCACAATTCATCGTTTCTACTCGTCGATCCCGGGGAGCATCTTTCGGCCCGAGCGTTCAGAAAATTGGTATAATTATAATTTCTTTCACTCTCTTTGACAATGGATGTAATATAATGCAATGTGTGATGCCTAATGCATGTATGAACATGTTATTGATCTCGTACATTTGATATGCCCGAACTACTGTTATGCCCTTTTGGGTTGATTTTGAATGAATTATTCAGACATCATGATTATGTGCAATACTTGAAGTCATGCTCTTGCCTGTTCTTTTTGTTTCGATTTCATGGATTTCATGCCGAAATCATGCCCCAAAAAAAAAATGTTCAATTGTTTCAATTACTATCCAAAATGGGGAAGGGTCGCATTGATCCCAATGAGCACTCAAATTCTATCCCATATTAGGTTGACACATATGAACCCAAAATTCATGAAGCCCTTGGACTCAAAACCCTTATTTTTTCGCAATTGAGGAATCACCATGCCTCCAAAAGAATTTCAATTTTCAAAATATGGAGTCACTACGACTCAAAAGAATCTCTCTTTTTTTTTTTAAATCAAGAATTTTACTCATCATCAATTTTTTTTTCATAAAATCAAGGAGTCGCTACGACACCGAAGGATTTATTATTTTTTTATTACAATAATTTTTTTTACAAAATCATAGAGTCGTCACGACTCAAAAGAATCTCTTTTCTCAAAGTCATGGAGTCGCTGTGACTCCAAAGAATCTCATCATTATTGTTACAAAATCAAGAAGTCGCCAGTACTAAAAAGAATTTTTATTCTTTTATTTCCAAACTTCATTGATTTTATTATCTTTCCTATTTTTTTGTTCCCCTTTCTTTCCTTCTTATCGTTATTATTATTCTCTTCTACTTTTTTTTAGATGCCCGAGACCGCTCTCAAGGGTCATGGGAGCTTGGCCCATGGACGCCGATGGTACAATGAGCTTCCTGAAGAAGTTCAAATTGGAATTTGTAATGCCAGTTGTGGGCTTTTTGTGCTACTCCTGGAGAAGAGCTCAAATGATATGACTCGCATCTAGGCCCTGGCTGAAAGGTGGTGGGATACAACAAATACATTTCATCTGTCGTTTGGGGAAATGACAATGACCCCATTGGATTTTGCCATTATTACTAGTATCCCATTCGGCGGCCTCCCTGTGGTTCACTATGATGATCTCCCGAGCTGGCACGAGCAGACAATCGACCTCTTCGGGGCTAATCCTGGTGAGTTTATCATTCCAGCAAAGTGGTTTATGGACACTTTCAGAGGTTGGGTCTTTACTGACGATCAGATGATTTGGGCCTTTATTATGTATGTGCTGGGTTGCTCTCTGATGAGTACAAGAGGAGATCAGATTCACTTGGGGTACTTGGCATCTTTAGAGAACATCGATCGTATACCCCAGTATAACTGGGGAGGGGCAGGGTTGGCCAGTCTCTACCATCATATGGCCGAGGTTTCTAGGGGTAACTTCCCCTCTACTGGCGGGTATTGGAGAGCCTGGGAGGTAAGACCTTTTCTCATCACTATTATTATTTTATTTAATTTATTTCTTTTTCTTTATTTCTTAGGTTTTAGAATTCTTCCTTAACTTCAATCCGACCATTAAATTTACCCCTTTAATGTTTTCTTTTGCAAATATGGTCTCACAACTATCTACGCATGAGGGCTCCCAGCACGAGAGAAAATGAGGCCGCCATTCTACCACAGGGCCTGAAATGGAGGAAAAAAGCGACGGACCAAAAAGTGGGGGCCCATGACTTTGTTGGTTATAGAAACCTCCTCACCAACCTACGGGAGCTCCACGTAACATGGAATCCATAGGAGGCAGCCCTCCCAGAGGCTAGTGCTGAGCTTCAGGCTGCTGTGGGTTTTACCAGGATGAGGATCCTAATGGTGGGAGAGGCATGCCGAGAGTGGTATCTTGGAGAGAGGGTGACTAGGCAATCCCTCGCTGCTCCTGCCTTTTACGCGCAGAGGGCTCCTCCAGCCACTATGAGGAGTGCCGAGACCCTAGACCATGGTGACCTTGTCGCTGCTCTAGGTGGGGAAAACATTATGAACCATTTAGATGGCCCAGACGGTTATGCCAACTTCCAGCTGAATTCATTGATGCACAATTTTTCCCTTATGGACATCACTCGGGTTATTGACTTTTCCCCCTTTTTATTCTTTCAAAATTTCCTTTTAACTTATTGTTAAGACTTAAAATTTCTTTCTCTGTAACCTGTTCCTGGAGTCATTGATCCTCTAGCCCTCCCACAATGGAACTAGAATGTGCCCATGGTCCATATGGGCCAAGAATCTCTATATCAGTTGACCCCCTATGCTCAGAATGTTCCATCCATCCCTTTGCAGTACGACACCATTCCCAGGGACTATGCTGAGGAGGGATTGTCTTATGCTCATACAGTCCAGCACAGGATCCATGGTCACAAATGGAGGGTATGTTCAAAACAATCCTATTTCTTTTTTTAGTTAACACATTTTTCTTTTCTCTCTTAACCATTCTAAACGGTTGAGTCCTGATTCTTTTTCAGGCTGACGGAGTGAGGGCCAATGCGGAGCTTAAAGCCAGAGCTCAGGTATATCTTATTTTCTCTTTTTTCTTTATGAAACTTATGCAAGTGCGTTTCAAGGATTCAAAAGAATCTTAAATATTATGAAAAAATGAGTCCAAGGTCTTGAAAAGAATTCATATCTTCCAAAGTCAAATCCAAGGATACAATAAAGAAATTCTATTTACAAAAGTCGAGCCCAAGGACTCAAAAGAAATTATTTATATTTACAAGACTAAAAAAAGAATTTTCATATTCACAGAAAATCGAGTCTGAGGACCCAAAGAATTTCATATTTATATTTTATATTTTATATTTTATTATTATTGTTATTTTTTTTACAAAATTGAATCCGAAGACTCGAAAGAATTTCACATTTTTACAGAATTGAGTCCGAAGACTCAAAAGAATTACACTCCATTCACTTTTTCCCTATTCATTTGTTTCATTTTGTCCTTCTTTTCACAGGAAGAGCCGAAGAAGAGCTCATTGCTCTAAGGAGGCAAATTCAAGAGCTCCAAATAGGCCAAGGAGGTGGCTACCATGGGGGTGCGGAGGCAGTGGCCAGGGCGGTGATGGTGGTGACGGTGGAGATGGTGGATCTATGGGAAGGCACCCAGGAGGAATCCTCGTCGTCAACGAGGATGATTCATAGCTTAACCTTCCCTCTTTCTTTATTCTCATGATGTCCCTACGTGGACCAAACATTCAAATCTTCTATTTATTTTTTCTTTCTTATTTTATTTACGGATTCAAAACTAATGTGATTTGTATGTACCATGACTTATGAGCAGACCCCAACATTCTATGCTCATGTATGATTGTCCTTAGCATCTTTTATGAGAATGTGAATGTTTATTAATCATGCTCTTGTTGATGAAATGGTGCGGGAGTTGCCGCTTGGATGCCATTTTTCGGTGTGTGTTCTTTCTTTGCTTTTTTTTTTTTGCAGGTTTTGGGCTATTCAAGGTTACAAATTGCACCATGATCTTCCTAGGCTTTGACCGGCACTCAGTGAGGGAAACTGGTACTTACTGAATGCCGAGCGGCACTCTCTAGCAGCTTTTCATCGAGTGCCGCCCAGTCCCTTTTTCATATAAAGTGTGGTTTTTTGCTCTTTTAAAATCTCAAACTTCCTTATTGTTCTCTCTATCCCATCTCTCATCCCATACCCATCCTTACTTCAACTCTTATGGCTCCTATCAGCTCTGACATTCTCTTCCCATGGATGGATACCCTCTCAGGTATCGGCCGGCTCAACTTTTAGTCCCACAGGCTGACGGACCTCTTTTCTTTTCATCGTATGGCTTTGGACGAGGATTTACTCCGAGCTGCTGTCAAGTATTGGGATCCTTATTTGCATGGCTTTTGGTTTGGCCAAGAGGAGGTTTGCCCACTTTTCGAGGAGTTTAGCGCCATCCTTCACACCGACCCCTTTGCTGATCTGATAGTCCTATAGGTACAGGCAGGATACGTCCAAGATCTAGCGGTTCTTCTTTATATTTCCCATAGTGCTGCCAGCTCTTTTATTCATGATCGGCACATTGATTTTGATCGCCTTTCTTCTGTTTACGCCCCCATTGGAGATCTGGGTGATGGAGGATATCAAATCATCAGGCGCAGTGCCCTAGATTTAGCTATGCTCTCCCACTTTCTATTTCAGTCTTCTACCGACATCCTTATCCCCATTGTTCGCGGCTTCCGAGAGATGAGGAGCACAGTCATGTTAGTCCTCGGAGAGACTCTATTGGGCCTATACCACGCCCATGCTACCAGAGCCATGCTCTCTTCTAGGGCTCCTTTCGTCTGTAAATCTGGCTTCTGAGCGCTTAGGCTTATTCATTCATCCTTTTCACCCCAGGAGGCAGCTTTCTTATGACTTCTTGGAGGTTTATCACCCATTTCATTCAGTTGATGAATGGCTTCTTGGCTCTAGAGTTTTTTTACGAGGACATCCATTGGATTTGACCCAAATGGATTTACTTCTAAGTTACGGTATGGCTCCTCGGACGTCCTGGGGTTTGGTTACCAAGTTTACATGCTACTACTTTTTATGTTCCGGGCTGGGTAGTCCACATGTCTAGGTCGCTTCAGGACATTTCAGATGCTATCACTGTAGATTTTTTGAGGAGTTCTGCCCTGCACCCTTCTACCATGAGGATTTTTATTGAGGCTTGGCATGATAGAGTGCCGGCTCCTTTCCGGAGGGTTCCTGCTTTAGTTGTTCCTACTATCGAGTACCTTTCCAAGATTCAGGCTTTGGTCGAGAGGCAATCTCATTGTTAGGCAAATATACAATGGAAAGCAAAAATTGAACTCAATTTTCCAAAACTTAGACAAATCCTGTTTACGCTTGCTACGCTTAATTTTGAACCATGACCTACATTTTTTATTTCTTAAAGACTTGTCCTTGTATTTAGAAATTATTCTAATCATGTTGAATTAAAGTCTGCACTCTTACAATCCTTTTAGGTTATAAAAATTTTCCTCTTAATGTATCTTTTAGCTTCTATTACTTTGCTTTGAGTCTTGCTTTAAAGCTTCAATCATTTTATACCATGAATCCTCATTTGTTTTCACATGATGCGTATTTTGATAGCCAGTAGATCCAGAGATGGGTTTAGGGTATTATCTGGGTTCTTCGGATTATCAAATGAAGTTTGCCCCTGGTTTTGGGGCTTTGGTGTGATCCCGGGCAAACACAAGTTTGCCCTTAGTTTGGCATAGAGAAACTCAAGACATTGGATTTTGTCAAGAGTTGGGTTTTATTTGGATCGAGGGCCTTGAGAGCCCGCCTACTTATCCCCGAATGGGTATCAGGTCCATAGTAGTTCAATCAAGGCTAGAAGGAGAGTGCTTTTTAGGCAATTTTATGATCGAACCGAGCAGGTTGCCTACGTATCACCTAACGAGAATCAGGTTAAGCATATTTCATCAAGATAAGAGGTTTTAAAAGACAAGGTTTCAAGAAAAATATTTCTTGAGGCGATCAAGGTTGATTGGTTATTTAAATTCAACCCCATCTAGGTCCATAATATAGGCAGCCCCTCCGGTGAAAAGTGTCTTAATGATGTATGGTCTGACTCAGTTGGGTTTGAATTTTCCTCTAGGGTCATAAACGGGTGCTTTAAGCTCTTTGAGGACTAGGTCACCCTCAGCAAGCTTCCTTGGGTGAACCTTTTTATTGAAAGCACGAGCTATCCTTTTCTGATGTCCCCGTGTGTGGTTTATTACCACGAACCTCTTTTCATCTAGTAACATCAACCCTTCATATCTCCCTCGTAACCATTCAAGTTCGGCCACTTCACATTCTGCCAAAACTCTCAAAGAGGGTATTTCTACTTCAATCAGAAGGATAGCTTCCATTCCATAGACTAGCGAATACAGCGTAGCTCTCGTCGAAGTTCTCACAGAAGTTTGATATCCCCATAATGCAAATGGTAATTTCTCATGCCAATCCCTATATGTATCTGTCATTTTTCCCAAAATTGTCTTAACAGTCTTATTAGCTACTTCTATTGCTCCATTTGTTTGGGGTCTGTATAGGGAAGATTGATGGCGGGTGATCCTATACTTTTCTAAGAGCGGGATGACTTCTCCTTGGAAATGGCTACCATGATCAGAAATGAACTCATTTGGAACCCCATATATGCAAATTATGTTCTTCTCGATAAAACTCACCACATCCTTAGCTTTTAAGGTTGCATATGACGTTGCTTCTAGCTATTTAATAAAATAGTCTATCACCACAATTATGTACAGGTGTCCGTTGGAGGCTTTTGGAACCACTTCATCGATAATATCAATACCCTATACAGAGAACGGCCAAGGGGTGATCATGCTATAAAGTTGGAAAGGTGGGGTATGCATCAGATTTACTTGGATTTGGCATTTATGACATTTCCTAGCATATTCACAGCAATCCTTATCCAAAGTTATCCAATAATAACCTTGCCGAATTATCTTCTTTGCTAACATGTGCCCCATTCATGTAGGGTCCACAAACTCCTTCATGTATTTCCTCCATCATCCTTCTAGCCTCTTTCCCATATAAACATTCCAGATTATAATCAGTATAAGACTTTTTCCATAATTTTCTCGTGTAGATTATAAACTGAGCAGAAAATCTTTCTCTGAAGCCCCTTCGGGGTATTCTCCCTTTTTAATAAAACTCTAAGTATCCACATACCATGGTACTTCTACCTCCTCTACTTCTTCATTGGCTGCGGTCATCTTAAATGAGGGACATGTTCTCTCCTCTATGAATAAAGGAATCATGGTAACTCCTATAGAGATTTGGATCATTGAGGCCAAGGTTGCTAGGGAACCGGCTAGTTGGTTTTCCTCACCAGGAAGGTAATAAAACGAGATCTTTTTAAATTGTACTTTCAAGCTCTCCAAATATTCATGATAAGGTCTCAATTTCTCATGCTTTATTCTCTAATAAACTCGCACTTGCGAAATTATTAGGTTAGAATCTCCAAAAACATCGACACTTTCAACTTTTAAGGCCAAGGTTGCTTCTATCCCAATTATGCATGCTTCGTATTCTGCCGTATTATTGGTTGAATTGTACTTAATCTTGACAGCCAGCGGGGTGGGAGCTCCACTAGGTGATATAAGGATGATTCCGAATCCATAACCTATTTGATTGGCGGCTCCATTGAAATATATTCTCCATAAATCTTCTTTCACCTCCATTACTCCTTCATCAAGGAAATTAAACTCTCCTTTATCCTCGTATTCTATGGCAAGGTCGACTAGATATTCGGCAATGACTCTCCCTTTAACAGATTTGGAAGTGACATATCTTATATCGAATTCGTCTAAAATCATTGTCTAATAGGAGATCCTACTGGTTAGGGCTGGTTTCTCGAATAGGTATTTGAGTGGGTCCATTTAGGATATCAAGGTTATGGGAAACGGTAGCATGTAATGCCTGAGGCGACGGGTACACCACACCAAGGCCCAACAGGCTTTTTCTAACTGTGAATAGTTCAGCTCATATCCGGTCATTCTCTTACTCAAATAATAGATTACTTTCTCCATACGTCATTCTTCTTCTTCTTGGGCCAACATATACCCCATCGAGTTCTTGGTCACAAACAGATATAGCAACAAGGGTTTTTCAGGTTTGGGAGGTGATAGGACAGGTGTGTTTTGAAGGTAGATTTTGATCTTTTCAAAGGCTTTTTAGCATTGGTCAAGCCATTCAAACTTCTCCCCTTTTCTCAACAGCTTGAATAGTGGGTCACAGGTCATGGTAAGCTTGGATATAAAATGGCTGATGAACTGTATTCTACCTAGAAATCCCCTCAACTCCTTTTCATTCTTCGGTGCTGGCATTTCGGTTATGGCTTTAATTTTGGTCGGGTCTACCTCAATCCCCCTCTGTGTAATGAGAAATCCTAACAACCTTCCCATGGTGACCCGAAAAGTGCACTTCTGCATGTTTAACCTCATTCTAAACTTTCTTAGCCTCTCAAATAATTTCCTTAATGCCTCTAAATGCCCTTCTTTTTCTTTGGATTTTACTATCATGTCATCCATATATACCTCGACTTCCTTATGGATCATGTCATGTAGTAATGTAGTGGCGGCTCTTTGATAAGTTGTACATGTATTCTTAAGTGTGAATGTCATAACCCTATAGTAGTAAGTCCCCCAAGGTATGATAAAAGTAGTCTTCTCCCTATCCTCTGGCGCCATTAAAATCTGATTATACCCCGAGAACCCATCCATGAAAAAAAAAAGCTCATGTCCCACGGTATTATCCACTAGTACATCAATATAGGGTAAAGGGAGATCCTTCTTAGGGCTGGCTTTGTTCAAATCTCAGAAATCAACACAAACCCTAACACGACCATCCTTCTTTGCAATCGACACAATGTTGACGACCCATTCTGGGTACTCGGTGATAATAAAGAATCCAGTTCTTAATTGTTTTTAAACTTCCTCCTTTACTTTAAACGCCCATTCATGCCTCATTCGCCTTAATTTTTGTTTTATGGGTTTTGAATTCGGGAAGAGGGGAACATGGTGTTGGACTATCTCTGGATCAATTCCTGGCATATCATCATAAGACCATGCAAAGACATCTTTGAATTCATTTAATAGATTGATTAATTCTTTGCTTTCTTCATTGCTAAGTGTGGAGCCAATAGAAACATTTTGCAGATTATCTTCATTTCCCAAATTAATCGTTAAAGTGCTTTTAGCGATTTTACTTGCAGATTCATTTTCTTTTTCAATTAATTTTTTCAATTCATCCGTTACTTCATCACATTCATTGCATGCATCACAGTTATTGTTATGCGCAGTTGAGTAAGCAGAATTAGTCATATTCTCATTGATTCTTAGGAGTGATTACAACTGTAACAACCTGTATTTTCATTCAATTTTAAATTGCATTTCCATATTTAATTTAAATTGTATTACTTGTTTTATTTTGTAGAAACTCCTTAATTGGGGTCTAATTGAAATTCTTTTGTATTTGAGCAATACCTGTTGTGGCTTCTAAACGCAATTCAAGAATATCTGTATTCTGATTTCACAATTGTAATTCTATAAAATCAGGAATACTGGTGTTACATTTTTGGAGCGAGTTTTCATAAGTCTGGTAATACGTGTGCTGTATTTCAAAAATGTATTTCAAAAAGGTGAAAACAATTTCTTTTGACTCAAACTGTATTTTTATATATCGGAAAATTATTTCTTACGTTATAACGAATTTTTTGTATTTCTATGATGAACATTGCGCCACAAAAATTCCAGTTCATGTTCAAAACTGTCTGCGCCACGTTATACTCCTACAGTTTTGGATTCCCCATCAATCAGGATATGACTATTGCTTTATATTCATTAATGCTTGTAATGATTGGGTAGGTGTTGTTTGGATATGCTAGATTGTGAAGTTTTAACTTTGTGCCTTAAGCCTTTTTCCCAAACACACAATTAAATTCCTAGACAACTTGTGTTGGCATTGTTTGGCAATACTTGTAGTGTGTGTGTTAAATTATGCATAGAAACTAAATTTCCCAAACAACTCAAGCTTGACCCCTAGTAGCCTAAACCACCCCTTTAAAATTTGTGATTATACATACGTATGTGTACATGAGCTGTGTATCCTACATAATTAGAAATTGAAAACAAAATCCATTTGTTGAGTATTGGAGATTGAACTTGGAGCCCAAGTTCTCCATTTGATCTTCTATATATGCTACACTCTCATACACACATTCAGTTCACCTTTGAGACTGAAAATACAGAAAGAATAGAGAGGTTCCTTAGAATTTATACAAGAATTTCTAGAGAGAGAGAAGCTTGGACCTCCATAGCCAAGCTTATTATTGGATTCTTTATTTCATGATTTCTCTCTCAACACACACTTCATCTTTATGAACAATGAGTATTTTGAACTCACTCAGAATGTAATCCATATTCTATTTTTGCTTCATATAGGTACAATTGTGAAACTCCATTGTTGAGTTCATAAATGGAAGTTCAAAGCTTGAAACATGAATTTTTCAACCTTAACCAAAATCTATTTTCTTAGATAAATATGAAAGATTACATACAATAGGTGCTATGTATAAAGTAGTAGAGCCTAATTCACTCATATGAGAGAGTATATTAGCATTGAAGTTTTATCACCTCTTAGATTTTCATAAAATCCGAGAGTTACGGATTGATTCGTGTTAACTTGATCATAGATTTTTACTCCTTGTAGAAAAATGAAGAGATATATATATTATATGTCATGTATACTCTCAAAATTGAAAATGGGTAAAAAGGGACCTTAAAACTGAAAACAGAGAAATTTGCGAAGAAGATGTAGTCTATGTGCAAACTCACGCATGCGATCGCGTGAGCGACCAGTCGCGCGAGTAGCCCGCGCGCGCGACCTGTGTGCTTTCTGACACTTAGAAATATTGATAAGAAAAATTAGAAAATGGGCATATCGCGCGAGCGACCCATCACACGAGCAGTCCGCGCGCGCAACCTGGCCTTTTCTGCTTTTTGTCTATTTTCTGTTAAAGAACTGTTTAGATGAAGCTTTACGGGGTTTTAAGGTACTGTTTGGGAGATAAGTTAAATCAGAATCCTACTAGTTACGATTTTGTTATAAAGGAATGATTATGAATTCGATTCTTCTCGTATATATATGGTTATCATTTTCTGTACTTTAGATTTTCTGTATAAAGTTTTATGACATACATGTGGAGTTAGTTGGCATAAATGGTGAGTGTGGGGTCAGTGTGAAAAAGAGTAAATGGTTGAGATTGTGATTGGACACTCCCTGGTAATTATGTACCAAAGTGCGATGGTTTGAGAACGTGACTTAGAGTATCTTTAATATGCGACGGTGACAAAACTGGACACGCCCTGGCGCCCGTGGTAGTGCTAAAGTGTAGCCTACTAGACACTCCTTGGCATACGTGGTATGGATAAAGTGTGAGGCATTGGACACTCCCTGGTACCACGTATTAAAGTGTGAGGCAGACTGGACACTCCCTAGTGCCCCTGTACTAAAGTGTGGTCACCTTAGTGTTTCAAGATACTGGAGTGAGAGAGTGGGTTGATGTGTCGTCGAGAGAAAAGAGTTGGTAAGATGAGATTGGTTGCATTATTCCCATACACGGTCACATGTGTTATGAATTAAAGTTTATTAATTTTATCCTTATTGTTTTATAATGTAAACTCATTTCTATATTGTTAAACCTGTTGAATAATGGAACCGTGAAATGGAAAATAGTAAGTGATTATGTTTTACATTCGATTGCATTTTTTTAATACTCACCAGCTTCTTAAAGCTGATGGTGTTGATGCGTCCTGGACATTCATGTCTAGGCTTTTCAAGTTATGATCATGCTAGACCCTATGACTATGCAAATTGAGTAAACTAAGGAGAAGAAAATTTATTATTACAGCTTTATGATATAAACTGGATTTGTAATAAGGATGATTGTAATAGATTATAGATATTATTTGGTTTCAAGGCGGATTGTGCCTTTAGTGATCACGTGCTGTAATAATTATAAATTTGGTAAAATTTTGTAAGCCTTGATTACTCTACTCTGATTTATTTTTTCATACTATTCGATGTTTGGGACGGAATCGATCCTTCAAACTGTCGCGACCTACGGGTCCATGAAGGAAATTACATGCTTTTCATATTTATGCTACGTCAGGGTGTGACAATAATATACATTGAGATATTAATATGCCTCATATGGGCCACTACAGACTCCGAGGAGGGGGGGATACCTATCACTAGACTCGAACACCCATTCTTTGTTGACCCCTTGTGTAAGCTCGACAGTGTCGCAGCTTGGTAGACCCCCTGTTTCCTCTTCGTTATCTGGCTTTCCTTATATTATGGTTTTTTCACATCTTCTGGTTCTTCCTCTTCTTCTGGCTCTTCCTCTTTTGCTTTATTTTCTTTGATCTGACCTTTCCCACTTTCTTCTTTCATAACCTTCCCCGAATTACCCTCTTCGGTTTCCTCACTTTCTTCCACTAGCAGTTTCTTCACTACCAGACCATCCAAAGTACAAACCCAATGTTTAACGGAGGTCGATTTCACAGGCACCTGTAAGTATGGGTATTCATAATCGGTAAACTCATGCGGAAAGAAGATCTCGAATCCCATCTTTAAGCATTTATACCTCCTATCCATCCATGGCTCTGGGAACCCACAGAAGGGGAAATCTTCTCCCTCCTTGATAAAGTACTCGTTGAGTGTCTTTACATATGGCCGTAACGGTGCGTCAACTGTCTTCTTTTTTTCTTTCAACTCTTGCCTCGACGATAGGTAACCCAACCCGCGAGTGTGGGTCTGCGTCTTGATATCTGGAAATTCCGACAAGCCTTGGTGCTTCCTCCCCAAACCCATGCCTGGAAAAAATCCCATTTTCCTCATAATCCCTGCAACCAATGGACTTGCGTATTGGTCAAAATACAATGGTATAAACTCTCGCGGCTTCTCTTCTCCCAATATGTTGATAAATTCGAAACCTCCCAAACTTGTCTATTCTTTTTGCAACTGAACTCCCAAAATTGAAGCGCTTGATGACACTTCATTCATACGAGCCCAACTGTCCCCGAAAATATCATAAATCTTATTTTCCCATTGCATTTGACCTTTTGGTGAATTGTTGATGGAATTGCTCCCAAACTGTCTAACCAAGGCCTACCCAATAACAAATTAAAAGAGGTGGGAATATCAATAATCTGGAACTCAACTTCTTTTTCCAATGGTTAGACAGCAAGATTGAGAAAAATGATGCTCATATGCCTCTGAGTATTATCGTATGCTCTTACCTTTTGCTTGGAAGGTATAAAAGTTGATTCATCTAACCCCATTCTTCTGGCCGTACATAGTGGACATACATTCAAGGCAAATCCATTATTAATGAGACTAGTTGGCAGAGAATTCCCTAAGCATTCAATAGTCACGTGCAAAGGTTTGTTATGAGCCAACCCTCCGGGAGGTAAATCTTTTGAGGTAAATGTGATTGCTTGAGATAGAGTTTGGCTGATCATGCCTACAAGATCCTCAGGCAAGATATTGATGGATACATCTGACTGATTCAAAGAATCTAGGACAGCTTGTCTATGACGCTTGGAAGCAATTAGCAATGCCCAGATTGTGATATTGGCTTGGGTCTTTTTCATCTGTTTTAACACCCTATCCTCCTCCTCTTCTTCATCTATTTTTCCTTTTGCTTTTCCTAATTCTTGGGCTGGAAGACCTTCTTCTAGTTCGTGCAGCTTAAAATGTCTTCCTGATCTAGTTAAATGGCTTAATTTTTCTTTCAACCACAGATCATCTTGCACTTTAATGACTTTCAAACTTTCATCTTCTTTTTTTTGCCCTCATACCATAGATCCTCTGTTACTTGATCAATGTCCTAGCTATTGTTCCCTTATACCAAATAGAGTTGTCAGTTTTAGGTGCCCACCTATCTACAGTAGTAGCTTCCTTTATTACTTTTCCCTTATTCTTACCCGACGACTCTCCTAAAGTGCAAATCAATACATCTCTTGGCATTTGATAAGACTTCTTTGGGTATCCCAACTTAATGATCAACTTGGATGGGTCAAAAGAATTTCCCTCACACTCCAAATAGTAAATCCCCAGCGACGGAATAGCGTGATGATTCGGTAATAGGTTCTTGGTGACATTCGGCGGATTGGCAAGAGGCTCGGATATCACTTTCTTATCTATTAAGTCTTGAATCTCATGCCTCAACCTGAAGCATCGGTCAGTAGAGTGCCCTTGTTCTTGGTGGAACTTGCAGTACAGATCAGCTTTTAAGTTCAGAGGTGGCGTGTTTGACCTCAGCCGTGGTTCTAACAAATGAAGATGCCCTTTTGCTACCAGCCTGTCGAAAGTTGTAGACAATGATACCCCCAGATCCGAAAAATTTCTCATCGGCTTATCCCCTCCTCTTCTTGGATAACTCTTATTATATTAAACTACTTCTCTGGCTCAATTAGTGCATTTACATCTGTAGGTCCTGAATGACCTCCTGACCCGTAGCTTGGTCACCTATATCTGTTCACCGGTTCATCTCTCTTAATCACCTCTTATTGTATTGCATCTTCAATCCTAGTTCCCACATCAAACACTTCAGTAAAGGTGTTGATTGATTGAAACCTCATCCTTTCTTGGTAGATGAGCTGAAGGTTCTTCATCAGCATCCAGATTTATTATTTTTCAGTTGGCCTCTACACCATTTTAGCTGCCTTCCCTCTCCAGCGGCTCAAGTACTCAGCAAAAGATTCCTTGTTCCCTTGTCTGGTAGTCTCGAGATCTCAGATCGTAATATCCAAGTCTTGATTATACTTATATTGGGCCACGAACTGAAAGAAAAATAGGTTTAAAATTTATTTTAAACGCATAGCGAAAAGGTTAAGTTTCAAAAAAACTTATTGGTAGCCCAGGATCTACTACTCGTCAATTCCATAGATGCATACTAATAAGAGGGGACAATAATTATACCTCAGGGCTTGAACCCAATTATGATGTTCTTCTCCCTTGGTGATGCAACAGCCTCCACTAGGTAGTCTTTACCCTTATGTCTCCTATGAATGCTTCTGGAAAGGCTAGAGATGGTGGGATCTCTAATATAGAAGAAAGAGAAGGTTTAGGAGCTCTTAAAAATAGTTTCTGCAGCTTCTGGCGTATTAAAATGACGAACCCTGATTTCTGGACGCAGCTGCCCTATTTATCGATTCCCAGAACTGACCTAGGTTTTAAGCGATCGAAGTGATTTCGATCAATTGAACCATATTCGAGTGATCCAACCTGTCTAGACTTCAATCGATCGAGACTACTTTGATCGATCAAACCTGTCTAGGCTCTTCATTGTTGGCTCAGACTAGTTGTTAATTCCCATGACCAAACTCTTTGATCCGCAAACTAACCAACTGATCAGTTAACGTTTACTCCACTATAAAACAATAACTGAATTCCAACGCAAAAGAAAATACCCGAAACGATAACTAGACTTGTATGGTGTACTAATGTCCCTCTACCATTAGCATTCTTAATCATATTCAGGTAGTCGGATAAACATTACTGTCAACCTGAATCATGATTGCTTCTTGTATTCCTTGAGTCCCATTGACCTCTCATGATTACCAAGCATGTTGATAACTACTTATCAACAAGACTGCAATTCTCAGTAATTGACTTGGTGACATTATCAAGGGAATGCTTACTCTGTATCACAGGGTAGATTCTATCTTAACAAAATATGTTCACAACCCTATGAACATGACATACCCAGGATACCCAGGTGTTAATCTTCTGTAGATCTCACTGATTGGTAAGTCAAAGCAGCCATGTCCACTGTCTATGTTCATAATCAACTCAAGACTGAGAACACATACCTTATACAAGTTATGAGTTCCTATTGACTGTTGAAAGTCTTAATTGTCAATAGAAAAGCTCAGGTTTGTCAATGCACTATAAGCACTAGCATATTAACTAAGAGATACACTCTAGTGGTTGAGATTTATCACTCCATCCAATGGTAGTTAATCATGCTACAATGTATACCTGATGAGATATCCAGTCTCATCATCCACTGTGACAAGCTATAAGTATCAAAGAATAGTAATTCGTATCTCACTTGTAGGTATCTCATACATACACGAATTACTTACTATGGTACTTAAGGATTAACAATCATCTCATGAAAGAAACATACATAATGAAATATAAATCTGATATCCATATATTAAAATGTCAATGTCTAATGCATAAAGTAATGGTTTGAGGGCACAAACTCAACAAACTCCCACTTGCACTCATAACCATACAAGATTACATTTGAGACCTAGACTATCAAGATGATGATCAAAGACCTTCTATGGCAAGGCCTTTGTAAACGGATCAGCAAGATTGTCAGCGGTGGCAATCTTGGTGACAGTCACATCTCCACGTTGAATAATATCTCAGATTAGATGATACTTTTGCTCTACGTGCTTTCCTTTTCCGTAGTTCCTTGGCTCCTTGGCCTGAGTCATTGCCCCACTATTATCACAATAAAGCTTAATAGGTGACAGCGACGTTGGTACCCCCTCGAGCTCCATAAGGATCTTCTTAAGCAAAACAGCTTCCTTTACGACTTCACAAGTAGCCACATACTCAGCTTCTGTAGTTGAGTCTGCAATACATTTCTGCTTAATGCTCCTCCAACTAATAGCACCACCTCCTAAGGTAAAGAGATGTTCAGATGTCGACTTCCTCAAATCTTTATCTGACACAAAGTCCAAGTTAGTGTATCCTAATGGAATTAACTCACTACTACCGTACATAAGTATATAATCTTTAGTCCTTCTTAAGTACTTAAGAATGTGCTTAATGGTTGTCCAGTGCTCTAGACCTGGATTCGATTGATATCTACTAACCATGTCAACGACAAAGCAGATATCTAGTCTAGTGCATAACATCGCATACATGAGACTTCCTACTGCCGAGGCATAGGGAACTCCTGCCATGCGATTCCTCTCCTCCTGTGTCTTTGGACACTCGTTCTTGGAGAACGCCAAACCATGCCTAAAAGACAATAATCCTTTCTTCGAATTGTCCATAGAAAACCTAGTTAGCACTTTATAGATATAACCAACTTGAGATAATCCCATGATCTTTCGCCTACGATCTCGAAAGAGCTTTATCCCAAGAATATAGCTCGCCTCTCCTAGATCCTTCATATCGAAAGTACTAGCTAGCCAAACCTTGGCTGTTGACAATACCGCTACATCATTTCCAATGAGTAGAATGTATTCAACGTAGATAACAAGAAAAGCTACCACTTTTCCTTCACACTTCTTGTATACACATGGCTCATCCAAATTTTGTATGAAACCAAATGACTTGACCGCTTGGTCAAATCGAATGTTCTAACTCCTGGATGCTTGCTTAAGCCCATTGATGGACTTTTGCAACTTACATACCAAGTTACCTTTCCGACCAGCTATGAACCCTTCTGGTTTCTGTATATAGATGTCCTCCTCAAGATTTTCATTCAGGAATGCAGTCTTGACGTCCATCTGCCAGATCTCATAATCTAGGCATGCAGTAATGGATAAGAGTATCCTGATGGACATGAGCATGGTTACCGGTGAGAAGGTTTCCTTATAGTCAATGCCCTCCCTCTGAGTATTACCTTTCGCTACAAGCCTAGCCTTAAAGGTCTCAACCTTTCCATTAGATCATCTTTTCCTCTTATAGACCCACTTAAAACCAATGGGTTTAATATTGAATGGAAGTTCTACAAGATCCCAGACCTGATTGGAATCCATGGACTCTAATTTAGCTTTCATAGCTTAATCCATTGAGCTGAATCAATATCAACTATTGCCTCTTCGTATATGGTAGGATTAGATTCAGATTCTATGGAGACAGCTTCAAAAACTTCTCCTAAGAACATTATCTATCAGGTTGGCTGATAATCCTCCCACTACGACGAGGTACTAGTGCAAAAATGGGTGAAGAAGTGGTATTTTCTTGATTTACATCATTATCAACTACGGGTTGGATTTAGGGCTCTCCTTCTATCTCTCACAGATCTATCCTTCCCTTAGGTTTATGGTTCATGATGTAACAATCCTCCAAGAAAATAGCATTTGTACTAACAAACACTTTTTGTTCTCTTGGATCATAAAATACCATCCATAAGTACCCTTTGGATACCCTACAAAGTAACATACTTCTGATCTAGAATCTAACTTGCTCATCTTTCCTTTCAGCATATGTGTCAGACACCCCCATATCTGGAGATGTTGCAAAGAAGGCTTGTTCCTAATCCACATCTCTCGTGGTGTCCTAGGAACAGATTTGCTTGGTACTAGATTTAGTATTTACACAGCGGCTTCCTAAGCATATCCCCAAAGGAATAATGGCAACTCTGAATAACTCATCATTGACCTAGTCATGTCTAAAAGAGTCTGGTTCTTTCTCTCCGCTACACCATTCTACTGAGGCATGCCAGGTGCAGTTAACTGTGACAGAATCCCATTCTGTATGAGGTGATCAATAAACTCATTAGATAGGTACTCGCCACCTCGATAAGATATAATAGCCTTGATATAAACTCTTTGAATTTTTCAAAGGCTTCAGACTTATGCTGCATTAGGTACATATATCCATACCAAGAGTGGTCATCAGTAAATTTTATAAAATACTAAGAACCAACCCGTGCTCTAATATTTATTGGTCCACACACATCAGTATGAACTAATTCCAACAGTGCATTGGTCTTATTTCCCTTTGTAGGAAAGGGCCTTTTGGTCATCTTACCCTCTAAACAAGACTCGTAGACCTCCATTAGTTCAAGAACCAAATCACCTAAGACCCCTTCTTTGACCAGTCTGCCAATCCTATTTAGATTGATATGGCCAAGCCTCATATGCCAAAGCCTTGTTGGATTAGTGGAAGGTTCTTTTCTTTTAGATGCTACAGCTACCACCGAGTTATTAAGTTCCATACAAGAGTCTTAAGAAATATTGGGAGTAATCACATACAAGCCATTAGTTTTAACACTAGAACATATAAAAGAACTATTTCTTTTAATGACAACTTCTATTCCAAAATGAAATAATAATCATTATTCGATAAATTTGAAACTAAAATTAAATTACGTCTCATTAAAGGGACGTAAAGTACATCTGATAAAACTATTGTCTTATTGTCCAAAAATTCTAAAAGTACTACTCCTATAGCAACTGCGAAAACGGTTACGCTAGAACCTAGAGTTAGCATGATCTCCCTATCACTGCATTTCCTGGTCCCTGCAACGAATTACAGATATGGTTAGTCGCACCAGAATCAATGCACCAAGCGTTTGAAGTATCCATAATAAAACTTACTTCAATCACATGTGATTCAATTATACCTTGAAAATCTTGTAGTTAAGAATTTTGGACAGTTCCTCTTGCAGTGGCCCTTCTCACCACATTGAAAATACTTTTCTTTGCCTTAGCCACCCACCTTCCCTTTGCCCTTACCTTTTCCCTTTGATTTTGTAATCTTAGGGACAGGTCCAACACTTGGACCACCAGTGCTAGCCTTCTTCTTCCCTTTCTTTCCTTTCAGCATAGATCGGGAAGAGGAAGAGCTTTTCTTAACGTTCAAAACCTTGACCCCGGGTTTGATTACCCCTTTTGCTGCCAAAAGAGAACTCATCAATTCGCTCGTAGAAAAATTCATTTGATTCATATTGTAGTTGAGTTTAAATTGAGCGAAATGAAGGCGACAACAGTTGAGGATAATATCAACTTCTATCTGTGCATCGATGTTGGCCCCTAAGGTCTCCAGTTCGTTTAAATAACAAATCATTTTTAAAACATGTTCTTTGACTGGAGTCCCTTCCAACATCTTTGCACTCATTATCTTCTACATGGCTACCTATCTGGCAGGCCTGCCATGCTCCCCAAACATCTTTTTTAGGGATGTGATAATGTCACTGGCAGAATTACTCGATTGGAATTGGTGTTGCAACATGCCAGCCATTGAGGCCAGGATATAGTAACGAGAGATTCCATTCGACTTTTTCCATTTATCGAACTCACGTCTGGCTGTTGCCGAAGCATTTCTCGCGGGTTCTTAGGGGCATAGAGTGGTGAGAACATATATGTGATCTTCCGCAGTTAATATAATGTCGAGTTTTTGTTACCATTCAATGTAGTTATTTTCGGTTAACTTGTTTTGTGTAAGTATGGTGGCAAGAGGACTAAATGCAGATCCAGACATGATGATTCACTGAAAAAATCAAAACAAAATAAATGTGGATATCAAAATTTGACAGTTTGAAATAAACGAATCCTTAAAACTCTTATTTTAAAAACAAAGTTGCCAGAATATCGAAATGAAAGAATAAAGCCTCCGTGTGGTGGTCAATGTTCGATCTTTCGATTTATCATGACTTATCAGCTATTCATCTCTTGCAAAATAAGTCATGACTCCCGAACCTATTTGATCTCTAAGTTTCTGAATAATGCCCCGTGTGGGATCCCTTATCCATAGCTTAGCTAGTGTGTACCATTAACTAGGATCCAATCACAATCGAGCACCTCCGTGTGGAGGTCACCCTCTAACACGTCTGATTGATCCTATCCATAGAAAGTTCACATCTAGTAGCCAATGAGAAGTGTACCCTCCGTATGGAATGATCACCCCTGGCGAGGTAACACAGAATGCACTACTCATCTTACAGTGAACCGTCAATGGAAGATTGTGGGTGTTATTAATAAGACCCTCTCCCATTGGATTTGGTAGTAAGGGATTTTGCTTTTGGAAAAATTGTTTCCATACATTACCCATAATCATCCAATCTTTACTAATGCGTTGAAATGGTTTTTGAATTTTATTTTAGAAAGCTTGTTTTACTTGCATGCAAGTAGTAACAATATAATTAAATGCCAATCACAAACCAAGCACATAAAACAAAAAACTAAAATGAAAAAAAGGCATTTATATGCCTCTATCTCCCATGGCTCTATCTCCATAGAACCTCCTTCTTGGTTTGATCGATCAAAATTACTTCAATCACTTGAAAGCTAGGTCGGTTATAGGAATCTATAAATTGGGTAGTTGCGTCCAGAAATCAGGGTTCATCATTTTAACACTCCAGAAGCTGCAGAAACTATTTTTAAGAGTTCCTAAACCTTCTTTTTCCTCTCTATTAGAGATACCACCATCTCTAGCCTCTCCAGAAGCTTTCATAGGAGACATAAGGGTGAAGACTACCTGGTGGAGGTTGTTGCATCACCAAGGGAGAAGAATATCATAATTGGGATCAAGACCTGAAGTATAATTCTTGTCCCCTCTTGTTAGTACGCATCTATGGAATTGACGAGTAGTAATTCCTACGCTACCAATAAGTTTTTTTGATACTTAATCAAGACATCATCCTTCAATCGATCAAAATGTCTTCGATCGTGTGACTATGGCTCTGGTTCGATCGATCAAAATATCTTCGATCGATCGCGTCCAAGGTTTCTAAAGATTGCATGGCAGAGGCTGGGAATCAATGTTTCATCACATATTTCCAACATCTAAACTACGGAAACATGATAAAACTAATGCAGAAATAATAAACTAAAGCAATCATAATAACTAGATTCATAAACAATCAAATAAAGAAAAGAGAAAGTAAAACCTGGAATAATCTGATTATAACTTGCAATAAACTTGAATTAAAGTTGAATCTTGAATAATCTTCAGTAAAACAATGGAAAAGATGAAGAAGAACATGAATCTAACCTAATCTACTCAGAATCTAACCCTAAAACTACCCTAAAACTACTGTCTTTTGCATTCTGGAGCGTCCTCCTTTCGTCTGGTATCAAAACGACTTATTTATAGGGTTCCTACAGAGTTTACACAACTTTTGGGGAAAAATAAAGTTTAGTCGATCGAGCTTAGTTCGATTGATCGAACTCTCAATCGATTGAACTCTCTTTCAGCCCTTGAGCTTCTCTGATTTTGATAACTCTGCACAACGATGGTAGAATGGCCATAACTTTTCACTCGGATCTTAGATTGACCTTTCGTTTATGGTCACGCGACCATAACTCAAATATCTACATTTTGTATTTCTCATAAAATCTTCCAAATCTGAAGTCTTTATTATCAAATATGGCATTTTCTCCAATGCTTATGTTGTTCTCTTCACCAGAATCACTTTCTTTAGCTCCACTTCATTGAATTACATCCTAATACCTATTAAACAATGGAAAAATATATGTTTTAGCATTAACACAATAAAAAGAACATTTTTATTAGAATGCACCTAAATGTAGGGACTTTGGGGATAAAAGTATGCATAAAAGACCATGTAATACGCTATGAATATGCACTTTTCACCTCAAATCACACCCCCAACTAGCTCGTTGCTAGTCCCTAGCAATGAACCGAAGTACAGCAATGTTTATTTAAACTCTAAGAATTGAAAACAAAATAAAGTAAAAATCCTAAATCACTTTCGCAAGAATCGCGATAGCATTTAGCGTATGCAACAAGCCTTTAAACCCCTAGGTTCCCCCTAGTAGACGAGTGTTGTCTCGTGAGGGTTTGTAGTGAATCTACCCACAAAATTCATGTTCATGGTAATGGTTCTCATTTAAATGTTTTCAAGAAATGTTTCTTCTCTCATTTAGCAATATAGTTAAGCTCAACAATCTCATGAAACTCTCTAGTATGCCATAGCCGTGCAACACACACATTATAGTTAATCTACTATCAAAATCATTAGAATACTACATACCTAACCAAAATACAGAAATTTAATTTCAAAGCTCGCACAACCTAAGATACTATCAAGACGTTCATTTTGATTCAACTCTCACCGGGATTACACTCTCAAGATGAAACACTCTGAATTAGGTGTAATAATTATCACTCATGATATGTAAGCTATAAAGAGTAAATGCAAATGGAATCTAATGCTTCTCATAGCTAAATTGAAAAACAAAAATTTTAGTGCACAAAGTCTCATGAAAGAATACTTTTCACTAGAAGAGCGAGATACCGTGGAGAACTCTCTCATTACCTTAACGTGAGATCCAATTTACTTAAAATCATCAAGACTTTAGGTGAAAGAATAAAGAGTTTCGTGGTTTTCAATTGAGTCAAAGGATGTGATTGGAATACTTACTACATTGTACGCTTTTCAAACTTCCCCACATCTCCAATCTCTCTCTTCTTTTTTTTTTTCCACACTCTTGTTTTTATTATTATTTTTTTCTTTTATTTTTTTTCTTTTTCTTTTGTAACAACCATTGGCATTTTTTTTCCTTCTTCTTTTTCTTTTCATGCTTTTCTTTCTTTTTTTTTCTTTGCCAACTATCCCTTATTCACACAACCAAACTTCTTGTCAAGATAACATATCCCAATCACTCCTAGATAAAAAAAAACTGAGGCTTGAACTCCTAATTTGGAGTTAGGTATAGGCTTTAGGATTATGAAGACAAGGCGATTATGATAAAGGCTCAAGAGGTGAAGTAAAAGAATATCATAAAGGTAGGCCAAAGTTGTATTTTGCGTGTATGGTCAAAAGATGGCCTAAATCATCTTCTAAGTTAATAGGATTATTCATTTCAATGAATTCAAGAGCTCAAAATTTTGGTAAATCCTGAACGTTCTCTTCTAGTGATCACTCAAAATGAAGAAGAAAAATGAGACTTTCAACAAGTGAATACGCTTTTCAAAAAGTAAGAGTAATTTTATAAAATCCTCAAAAACAAAGAATGGCACAAAAGCTCACTTGGGTTATTAGTCTCCACTACAGTCTCTCAACACACTTAGACTACGCTTACTAATCCATTTTAGCTAAGTGCAATGTTGTCACGACATGCTCAAGTTGTTTGAAGATTAAAAAGCATAAAATATACTATAACTAAGATAGTAAACAAACTACCATAGTGTATCACATACTAACATACAAAAAATAATTCAAATGCATCATAACTAACTACATTAACTAAGAGAGAAAAACAAGAACAATTTTGTTATATCTAAAAAAATTAAAAATTTAAAAATTTTTGCAATTTTTAATTTACTGAGTTACATGTTAGCAGGTATATGACACTAAAGCACAACAAAAACATATGAGGCATGCAATTACTCACTCCCCCCCAACTAAAACTAAACATTGTCCTCAATGTTCTAAACTAAGCACATGGACATGTAAAGTAAAGCGAGAGAAGGAATGATGTTACCTCGATGTGTTGATATCCAAATTGTATTTATTTATTTATTTATTTTCAGTTACCTGCAAAAGCATTAGTAGCAACAAGGAAAAATAGAGAATATAATGCAACTACTCAATAAATGAATTGGGCTAATCAAGATATTTATCATAAAGTAATAACCAAAATTTTTGAGGATCTTTCCAGTGAAATAATTTAACAGTGAGAAGACTTTTGGGATCCTCATAAAATGCAAGTCCCCCTCCCCCCCAACTAATGTCAGGCTTAAGGTCAGAGGAAATGATGCAAAACCTATGGCTTCTAAATTTTTTGTGGACAAGTATAAGAGGTATACCACACTTTTTAGGAATTACATGTAAGAAACAATCTTTGGTGTTGGTAGTTCCTATAATAGCCTGTATTTTAATACAAGGAGGTGGTCACGGTTCGATAAAAGGGGTAGTGTCTAAGTAATGTTCTAATAAAGTTTCATTACCCTCCTCTTGTCCTAGAACATAATCTATAGAAATATGATCATAGGTTCTATGCACATGGTTTTGGACTGGAATACTCAAAAGAATCATCTCAGGAATTAACATGTTCTAAAACAGAAAGTCTTGCAATACTTAAAAGCATCATCTCAGGAATTAACATCTCGATCGATCGGACCGCATCATCCTTCAATCGATCGAAATGTCTTCGATCGCTTGACTATGGCTTTGGTTCGATCGATCGAAATATCTTTGATCGATCGAGCCCAAGGATTCTAAAGATTGCATGGAAGATGTTGGAAATCAATGTTTCATCACATATTCCCAATGTCTAAACTACGGAAACATGATAAAACTAATGCAGAAATAATTAACTAAAGCAATCATAATAACTAGATTCATAAACAATCAAATAAAGAAAAGAGAAAGTAAAACCTGGAATAATCTTATTATAACTTGTAATAAACTTGAAATAAATTTGAATCTTGAATAATCTGCAGTAAAAAAATGGAAAAGATGAAGAAGAACATGAATCTAGCCTAATCTACTCCTAATCTAACCCTAAAACTACCCTAAAACTGCTTTTTTTTTTTTTTGCTTTCTGGAGCGTTCTCCTTTTGTCTAGTATCAAAATGACTTAATTATAGGGTTCCTGCAGAGTTTTTGCAACTTTTGGGGAAAAAATAAAGTTCAATCGATCGAACTCTCAATCGATTGAACTCTCTTTAAACCCTTGAACTTCTCTAATTTTGACAACTCTGCGCACTGATGGAAGAATGGCCATAACGTTTCACTCAGACCTCGGATTGACCTCCCGTTTACGGCCACGCGACCGTAACTCAAAGATCTACATTTTTTATTTCTTGGAAAATCTTCCAAATCTGAAGTCTTCATTGTCAAAAAATGTGTTTTCTCAGCTGCTTATGTTATTCTCTTCACCATAATCACTTTCTTTACCTCTACTTCATTGAATTACATCCTAATACCGATAAAATAATGCAAAAACATATGTTTTAACATTAACACAATAAAAGAACATTGTTATTAGAATGCACCTAAATCTAGGGACTTTGGGGATAAAAGTATGCATAAAAGACCATGTAATACGCTATGAATATGCACTTTTCACCTCGAATCAACAGCATCGATCGATCGAACCTATCATGACAGGATCCTTATGTACCTTTCCAAGCATTCTAGCGGAGCTAAGCGTGGGACCTCCTAGGCTCTTTATTGTTGGCTCAGACCAGTTGTTAATTCTCATGACCAAACTCTTTGATCAGCAAGCTAACCAACTGATCAGTTAACGTTTACTCTACTATAAAATGATAATTCAACTCTAACTAAAAAGAACATATCTGAAGCGATAACTAGAATTGTATGGTGTACTAATGTCCCTCTACCATCATCATTCGTAATCATATTCAGGTAGTCGAATAAATATTACTATTAACCTGAATCATGATTACTTCTTGTATTCCTTAAGTCTCATTCACCTCTCATGATTCCCAAACTTGTTGATAACTACTTATCAACAAGACTGGAGTTCTCAATAATCAACTTGGTGACTGATGAGATCTGATATTTGCAAAATATTGACTCGATAAAGAATAAAATTGGTTGAACTTAGCCCCATTTCTCTAGTCTTTTCTGCATTTGTGTCTTAACATTTCTTTTTACACAATGATGTATTTCTTGTGGTATGTCGTTGTGTTTAGTCCTTTAATTGTAGGTTATGAAGCTAGAATGAATAACAAGGTGGAAAGAGATAGCTCAAGAAATAAAGAGAACAAGTCAAAATTGAGATCTATATACCAATCGATTGCCATCATTGCAATCGATTGCTATCCATAAATCCAAACCAATCGATTGCCAACTTAACCAATCGATTGATATTATTACCAATCGATTGGACTCAGATACCAATCGATTGGTAAAAGCTGGAAGTCAATTCTCTTTAATGGAGTAGAATCTCAGCAAATCAGTGGTAATGACAGCTACCAGCCGTTATAGAATGAACTTGGACGCCTCAGACTTGGGGATTTCACATTATAAATAGATAAGAGTAAGAGGGGTCAAGGGTTGACTTACATTTCCTTTGTTTTGCAAGAATTTTCTTTTTGTTTTGATTTAAGCAAGTTCAAGTTTGAAGATATTACATTTTAATTTCAGTTTAAAGTTTAGGTTTATTCCTTTTGTTTTATTGCTCTAGAATTTGTTTGATTGTAAACCTGTTATAAGTTTTAGTTTGATTTTGATCTGATTTTGAAAATTTCTAGTTTCATAGTTTAATCCATGTCTGCTTTTGATTACATTCTCTAGTATATTTTCATCTACACAGTTTTAAATATGCTAGCTTAGAATTCTGGTTGGGAACAATGTGATAAAAATTCTTCCCAGTCATTGCAATGAATCTGTGATAGAATTAGTGGCAATTGATAGGTAATAGAACCCAATCGATTGACATAGATTCTAAGCCAATCGATTGACACTTAATCCAATCGATTGGGAGTCATTTAATACCAATCGATTGCCAAATACAGCAATCGATTAGAATGAAAATGTCTTGGGCAGAATCCTTTTTGTATTCCAGTAATTGCTATTTCAGAAACTAAGTCCAAATTGTTCTTTTAAGTTCAAATTGTAAACTGATTTTGAAATATAAGCTCGTTTGGTTAATTAACTCGATGAACATACATATTGAACATATCGAATATCATATACTTGATTTGTTCATTATATTTCATAGTTTTTATTAGTTGTTATTTCAGTTCTTCATAGTAAGTGAGGTAGTTTAACCACTAAGTATGTGAAATTCACATACATAGTGTCTAGGTTGCTTAACTCAATCATTTTCAAGATAAGGAATACTAGAAGGATGAAACCTCAGTTGCACGTTAATTCTAATTCATGGTTGTGGTTGGTGCAATGTGGATTCACATGTTCCTGACATTTTTTTATATATAATTTAAAATCACACTTTTCATTTCTGTTTAATTTAGCTAATACTTTACTTATTCATTAAATTTTAAATCTTGAATTCAGTAGGATTGTTAGAACCTCCATCTTATAAGAAATCATCATTTATTTTCTTTCATTTGGTTCAATCTATAACATTCTATCCTTAATTTCCGACCCTTGGGATACGACCCGATCTTGCCAGTTATTACTCGACGCGACCATCTACACTTGGACGTACTCTTAAGAGATCACACATTCTTGTCATGTCAAAGTTTTGGCACCATTACCGGGGACGGTAACAAAGGCCAGAATCTTTAGTTTGATCCGATCCTTTCTTATCCCATTTCTTTCTTTCTTTTTCTTTCCTATTCTTCATAACACAAACTGTATAGTTTATGTTCTTCTATGTCCTTTGACTCTACCGAAGCTTTCATTACAGATTTATTCTAAGAAATTGAAGATAGTGCTAATAATCCCATTTCTACTCCTTCAACCTCTGATAGAACGGATGGTATAGAAATCCAACAAGGAAAAAATAGGGCTAATCTCATTGATGACGGTCAGCACCCTCTGCGTGAACTTCTAGCTCCTGATTGGAAAGCCATACCTTCTTGTATACACATCCCGCCGCACCCAGGAACATTCCATTTCTGTAATGGGATGATCCAATTATTGCCTACATTCCACGGGATGGAAAAAGAGAAGGCATATCTGCATATTCAAGATTTCGAAGATGTCTGTGGAACCTTCACCGATCAAACTTGCCCGGGTGATATAATTTGACTAAATCTTTTCCCCTTCACCTTGAAGGATAAGCAAAGTCGTGGTTACTTTTACTTAAGCTGAATTCTATTTCGACATGGCCAGCAATCCATAAAGCCTTCCTTAAAAAGTTTTTTCCTAATCGGTTAACGACCGATGTCTTGAGACAAATCAAGACATACAACCAAAAGGATGGAGAAACTTTCGCGGAAGCGTGGGAGTGATTCAAGGATCTGTTATTGCTCTGCCCATATCATGATTTTGAGAAGTGGTGAACAACAAGATTCTTCTATGATGGCCTCAGTCCAAAATCAAAGAAACTTGTAGAAACCACAAGTGATGGTGAGTTTATGAGCAAGGATACAGACCAGGCTGAAGCACATTTTGAGTGGCTAGCCAAGCATGCACCTGAATAGGAGATGCAAGTGACAAGAACTTAAACAAGCTCAAGTTCAAGTCAAAAGAGTATTTACCAATTGAAAGCTGAGGATGGTTTAATGGAGAAGTATGAGCAACTGGCTCGTAAGTTGGAGGCATTAGAAGCAAAGAGAGATCCCATAATATAGTTTGCTTCTAAAGAATCATGTTCAAGCTGTCTTCAAATGGGGCATACCTCTCAACACTGCCAAATTTATCCTGTTTATCAAGAATAGAATCCTATGGAGGTACATGATGTAAATGCCCCAAACCGTTTCAACTCCAATAGCAGATGGAGTCCCCTGGGTTCGATCATAGAAATAGTGCTGCCATAGCAAACCCATCTCAACAGTGGCAGCAGAACCAAGGAAATCAATACCGACCCCAAAATCAAGGGTACCAACAGAACTACCAACCTGTTTCTACTTATCAACAAGGACAAGGGTACCAATAAAATCATTATCAACAAAATCGCCCACCTCATCTAACTTCAATTAGGGGAACAACAACCAATCTGCATCCAAAACTTATGTGCCACCTCATAAGAAGGCACAAGAGGATCCCAATACACTCATGATGCAGCAGCTGATGAGTAAACTCAATACAAGTGTGGAAAGATTAGCTGCACAACAAGGGGATAGAGCGGGAATGATGTTCCCAGTACAACCAGAGCCAAATCCTAGAGGCCAACATTCGGGTACAGGCCCTTTGGGGTCGAGACCACATGAAGAGACTAAGGCCATAATTGTGTTGAGGAGTGAAAAAGTGATTGAGAAAGTTTCTACTCCCCCACAACCCATAGTTGAAATAGAAGATGAGGTCGAGAATGAGGAGGAATTTATAGAAGAAGATAAGGAGGGCGAAATAGTTGAGCCCGAAAAAATAGTTCCCGAGGATGCTGAGATAAATAGAAGGCCTGGAAAAGAACCTCTTCTCAAAGAGGTACCCAAATGCCCTTTTCCGGCACCATATCCTCAAAGGTTGAAGAAACCTCAATAAGAAACCAAAAGTCAGGAGTGTCTGGAGTTATTCAAACAAGTAAAAATCAACCTCCCACTCCTAGACGCAATTAAACAAGTACCTTCCTATACCAAGTTCCTAAAAGACTGATGCACTGTTAAGATGAACTAAAGTGTTAAAAAGAGTGCTTACCTGGCCTGCCAAGCAAGTGAAATTCTCAAACACGATTTGCCTCCCAAATACAAGGATCCAGGTACACCTACGGTTTCTTGCATAATTGACAAAAGAAAGTGAACAATGCTCTGCTCGACTTAGGATCGAGTATAAATCTCCTACCATATACTGTCTACCAATAGCTAGGGTTGGGGGAGCTTAAACCCACTCGAATTACTCTCCAACTTGTAGATCGATCAATTAAATATTTACAAGGAGTACTAGAGGATGTCTTAGTCCAGATTGACATATTTGTCTTTCATGTTGACTTCGTCGTGTTAGACATTGAACCGATATACAATACCAAATCCCAGATTCTGGTGATCTTTGGACGTCCTTTCCTTGCGACGATTGATGCAACAATCAAAGTAAGGATTGGAGTGATGATCGTGATTTTTGAGAACATGACATTGAATATCAAGATCTTCTCAAATCCCAAAATTAAAGATTTTGATGATGATGAAGAGGAAGTAAACTGGGTAGAGTCAATAATTCATGATTATTTTGACTGACTGTTCCCTCAGATCCTGTGGAGTCCATTATCACTAACTCGTGTTATGAATTGGACAAATACACTCTGCAAGATGAGGAGATGAGTCGAATGTGTGCAATTTTTGAGGTTATAGAAGAGGAAGTTGCAAGGACAATATGGACGGCCCAATATAAACAACTACCGCCAAAGACAAAGTTGGTAGTGCCGTCGAATCTACAATTTCCAGAATTGGAATTGAAAGAACTCCCGAAAGAATTGAAATATGTATTTCTGGGAGAAGAAAAGACCTTTCCTGTAATAATTTCATCCATTTTGAATCAAGAACAGGAAGGTAAACTGATAAAGTTGCTTAAGCAGCACAAAAGTGCATTAGGATGGACCGTCGCGGACTTAAGAGGAATAAGCTCATCTATATGCACTCATAGGATTTACCTAGAGGAAGACGCCAAACCATGTCGACAAATGCAACGACGTCTAAACCCAAACATGCAAGAGGTAGTAAAGAAAGAAGTTCTGAAATTGCTTGATGTTGGGGTAATCTATCCGATCTTAGATAGCCCTTGGGTAAGTTCGACTCAAGTAGTGCTGAAGAAAGCTAGCATTATAGTGGTGGAAAATAAGGAATGAGAGTTAGTGCCTACACGTGTGACCACAAGCTGGCATGTGTATTGATTACAGAAGATTGAATACGGTGACTCGAAAGGACCACTTTTCATTACCATTTATGGACCAAATGCTTGAAAGAGTGACGGGTCACCAATTTTACTGCTTCCTGGATGGTTATAGTGGTTATAACCAGATTGAAATTGATCATGCTGATCAATAAAAAAACCACTTTTACCTGTCCGTTTGGAACGTTTACATGTCGTCGGATGCCTTTTGGCTTATGCAACTCACTTGCTACGTTCCAGAGGTGCATGTTGAGCATTTTCAACGATATGGTTAAAAAGATCATGGAAGTTTTTATGGATGACTTCTCTGTATTTGGAAGTAGTTTTGATGATTGCTTAGGAAATCTCCAAAAAGTTTTACAGAGACGTGAGGAGAAGAATTTGGTCCTCAACTAGGAAAATGTCACTTTATGGTGACAAAAGGAATTGTCTTGGGGCATATTTGTTAGAAAACTGTGTTCCCAGAATCCATTGACAATGCGTATAAGTTGGTACTGCAAAAAAATTATGTGAAAACTACAAAAACCCTGTAAGGGCGGAACTAGGGTTACCTTAAACTGCTAAAACGGATTGTTGTAGTAGACGAATCGAGAACACGGGCTCGATAACAGCTCACGATCTTCTACCGTATTCCTTTGCTGCCAGAATATCGAACTGAGTGTGGGCTCTTTTGAAATCCTCTCTGTTTTCTGCTCTCCCTCTTTTACGCTCTCTTTTCTATTCCGAGTTATAATACTCTTGATGGAAAAACGCTAGCTGAGGAGAGAGCCAAAGCAGCATATATATAGGCTACGATAGGGACCATAAGAAGTCAATAAGGAATAGGCTTCCTTATGGAATTAGGAAACCCTATTTCGAACAGAATCAGATTCCTATTTCCATAAATTATAATTCATACCACTAAAGAATTATAATTGCACTCCTACCCTTATCTCAAAAATATATTTCGAGCTCCATGTTATTAAAAGCTTATTATCTCCCCATGTTAAGATTATAGATATCCATTAATTAAATATAATTACTGACAATCATATTTAATTAATTTCTTAAAATTCCTTGAGATCCTCTACTTAACTTATCTGATATGTCGGATACAAAATCCAACTGCAGGGTTTGACATAATCAAAACTTATAAGCTTTCTCAAGGGGATATCATCAATCCCAAAATTGAGACATGGATTCCATCATTAATTAATATCCACCACACAATTAATATTGCCACCCAATACAATGAGATATTGACTCATTTAAGGATCTCACCCTTTTAGGGATCAAAGTGTAAATATCAAATGTACGTGTCTACAAATTAACTTAGGATTTAGAGCATAAGCACTCATAATAGCCATGAGGTATTAATTATCTTATAAGTCAGTATAAAGATAATTACCCCAAGTCAGTCCCGTTTATACACAAAGTGTACCAGCATAGTGAGTGGAAACTATACCGTTTTCCGTAGTCAAGACAAACCTACTACAACACCATGCTGCAGTCCTACCGATGGTGTGTCCAATCCCATCTAA
This sequence comes from Hydrangea macrophylla, assembly GCA_033977485.1. Taxonomy (NCBI): domain Eukaryota; kingdom Viridiplantae; phylum Streptophyta; class Magnoliopsida; order Cornales; family Hydrangeaceae; genus Hydrangea; species Hydrangea macrophylla. The sequence continues at coordinate 104,800,877 of CM066987.1, forward strand.
GACTGTAAACCAAAATCTTACATTCTATAATATCTGATGGCCTGATCTTCCGTGTGTAAGCCGAACTCTACACACCAAACCACCTACTATATAGAATGAGAGACACACATGCATAATATTAAATAAATAATATAATACAAACATTGCCCACACAGATTCTCATAAAAAAAATGGATTAACTGATTTTATTAAATGAATAATAAATCAACTACATAAAGCATGGCTTTTAGTATATATCCCTAACAATCTCCCACTTAGACTCAAAGCCATGATGCGACACACCTCACTCCTATCCCATCTACATGACTGTCAAAAGTCTTGGCCGGTAAGCTCTTGGTGAAAGGATCTGCCAGGGTATTTGCTGATGCTATCTTGGTCACTTCAACATTACCTCTTTGCACGATCTCTCGTATCAGGTGATACTTACGCTCAATGTGTTTTCCCTTCTTATGGGCCCTTGGTTCCTTTGAGTTAGCAACCGCTTCGCTATTATTGCAATAAAGGGTAATAACTGATTGTACCGCAGGTACTAATCTTAGATCCATAAGGAAGTTTCTGAGCCAAACGACCTCCTTAGCGGCTTCCGAAGCAGCCACATACTCGGCTTCCATGGTGGAATCAGCAATACATGACTGCTTGATACTCCTCCAAGTAATGGCTCCACCTCCTAGGGTAAACACATATCCTGAGGTAGACTTTCTAGAATCCCTATCTGACATAAAATCAGAATCTGTGTACCCAATGGGTACAAGACTGTCTGCTTGGTAAACTAACATATAGTCTCGAGTCCTTTATAGGTACTTGAGAATATTTTTCACCGCAGTCCAATGTTCTTTCCCTGGATTAGATTGATATCTACTAACCATACCAACAGCAAAGCAGATGTCAGGTCTAGTACATAGCATAGCATACATTAGGCTTCCAACTGTTGAGGCATAAGGAACTGCCTTCATCTTCTCTATCTCATCAGGTATCTTAGGACATTGATCCTTAGATAGAGTAATTCCGTGTGTGAAGGGAAGGAATCCCTTTTTGGAATCTTGCATGCTAAACCTTGCAAGAATATTGTCAATATAAGTGCCTTGTGACAAGCCCAACATCATATTCTTGCGATCTCGCATAAGCTTGATCCCTAGGATGTGACCGATTTCTCCCAAGTCCTTCATATCAAATTGACTGGACAACCATACCCTTACAGAAGATAATACCCCCACATCATTTCCGATTAGCAAGATATCATCCACATATAGTACTAAGAACACCACCACTCTTCCATCATGTTTCTTGTACACACAAGATTCATCCGTACATTGATTAAAACCAAAAGACTTGATTGCTTGATCAAAGTGGATATTCCAAGACCTAGATGCCTGCTTAAGTCCATAAATGTTCTTAAGCTTGCACAACATGTGTTCTTGGCCCTTCGCAATGAACCCGTCTGGTTGCATCATATAGATGCACTCGTCAAGATTCCCATTTAGAAATGCTATCTTGACATCCATTTTCCAAATTTCATAATCGAAATGTGCAGCAATGGATAAGAGAATTCGGATAGACTTTAGCATGGCCACCGTCAAAAAGGTTTCCTTATAATCGATTCCCTCTTTTTGAGTGAACCCTTTCGCAACAAGCCTTGCTTTAAAGGTTTCCACCTTACCGTCTGCTCCTCTCTTCTTCTTATAGATCCACGTACATCCAATGGGTTTTATTTCATTGGGTGGTTCTACAAGATCCCAGACTTGATTGGAGTACATGGACTCCATTTCAGACTTCATAGCCTTTTGCCAAAGATCTGCATCTTTATCGTGGAGTGCTTCATTGTAGTTACAAGGATCGATACCTTGTTCATCAGGGACCCGGTCATAAGACTCTCCCAAGAACATATACCAGTCAGGTTGAATAATAACCCTCCCACTACAACGAGGCACAACCCGTGTCTGTGTATCACTGATATTTCATTGTGAAGATTTTGAACTTAATACACCATTATCTGCACGTTGTACTGGTTCAGGAACCTGCGTGTTAATGGTTGGTTCAGGATCTACACGAGTTTCGATAATCCTCCCACTACGACGTGGTAATGGAATATCGATAACTCTTTCTTGTGGTGTTTCTTCTCGTACCGTTGGTATCGAAGAAGTATGTCTCGGTGTCTCTCCTCTCATTTCTTCTAGAACAATACGGCTTCTGGGCTTGTGGTCCATAACATAGTCCTCTTCTAAGAATGTGGCATTGGTGCTAACAATAACCTTCTGATCCTTAGGACTATAAAACAGACCACCTTTAGTTCCTCTTGGATACCCAACAAGGAAACATACTTCTGTTCTTGATTCCAACTTTTCTGCGTTCCCTTTCAGCACATGTGCTGGACTACCCCAGATCCGAACATGCCACAGACTAGGCTTTCGCCCAGTCCACAATTCCGTAGGAGTAGTAGGTACTGACTTAGATGGTACCAAGTTTAGAATGTATGCAGTTGTCTCTAATGCGTGTCCCCAAAAGGAAATTGGTAAATCCGAGTAACTCATCATAGATCTTACAATATCCATGAGAGTCATGTTCCTTCTTTCTGCTACACCGTTCTGCTGAGGCATACGGGGTGCAGACAATTGGGATGTAATCTCTTACTCCAATAAGTATTCCCTAAACTCTCCCAAGAGGTACTCTCCACCACGATCAGATCGTAGTGTCTTGATACATTTACCTAGACGCTTCTCCGTTTCAGCCTTGAAGTCTTTGAATTTCTCAAAGCACTCAGACTTATGCCGCATCAAATAAATGTACCCACACCTTGAGTAATCATCGATGAAAGTGACAAAGTGTTCAAATCCCCCTCTTGCTTGGATAGTCATAGGACCACACAAATCAGAGTGAACCAGTTCCAACGGCTCTTTTGCTCAATAGCCCTTGGCCGAGAATGGCCTCTTGGTCATTTTACCTTCCAAGCAGGATTCACAAACTAGAAGTGCCTCCACTTCCAATGAGCCTAATGGCCCATTTTGAACCAGTCTTTGAATCCTTTTTAAATTAATATGACCAAGGCGTAAGTGCCAAAGATGCGTTTGGTTCATCCTCGAAGGTTCTTTTTTCTTAAATGGCAAACTATTTGTATTATTCAATTCATTAAGTTGCAGTATAGGAGAGATATGATTTATAATATAAAGATCATCCATCAATTGACCAGAACAAATAAAACGTTTATTTTCTTTAATAACTACTACTTTATTAAAATGAACTGAATATCCATTCTTTACTAAACTAGAAACTGAAACTAAATTCCTTCTAATAGAAGGTACATAAAAGCAATTTCTTAATATTGAAATCCTATTTCTACCAAAACTAAGATGTAGATCTCCTACTGCAACTGTTGCTACTCTCGTAGCATTTCCCATATATAGATAAATCTCTCCATCACTGAGCTGCCTGGTTCCCTGGAACCCCTGCAAAGAATTGCATACATGATCAGTGGCTCCCGTATCTACACACCAGGTACCGGTAGATCGGACCGCTAAACATGATTCAACAACTAGTAAATGAGATTTACCTTAATTGTTCTGTCTGGCGAGATAAACTGGACATTGCTTCTTCCAGTGTCCTGGCTGCTTGCAAACAAAACATTTGCCTTTAGGCTTTCCCGGTTGTCCTCGTGGCCTTTGGATTGGCGGAGGACTCGCGGTCTTCTTTTGAGCCTTTTTCATTTTCTTCTTGCCTTTCGTCTTTGAAGCAGAACCTTTCTCAAACACAAGAGCACTCCCTAACTTTCTGTTGAGACCCTCAGCTGCCTGGAGTTCTTTAAGCAACTCCGCCAAAGTATATTTAAATTTATTCATGTTGTAATTGAGGCGGAATTGCTTAAAAGACTCTGGCAGTGACTGGAGTACGATATCGACCTGGGTTTCCCCATCGATTGTAGCTCCAAGGATCTCTAGTACATTAAGAAGAGATATCATCTTAAGAACATGATCCCTTACAGGCGTCCCCTCAACCATGGTTGTGTTCATCAAGTCTTTCATGGAAACCTGCCTAGCAGCACGACTCTGATCCCCGAACATCTCTCGGAGGCTCTCCATCATGTCATAGGCGCTGGCCATTGACTGATGCTGATGTTGTAACACATTTGACATGGATGCCAATATGTAACACCGCGCCATCACATCAGCCTTGACCCATTTCTTGTGAGCCTGGGTTTCCTCGTCGGTTGACCCCTCACCAGGTTGCTCAGGACATTCTTGAGTAAGCACAAACTTGTACTCTTCAGCAGTTAACACAATATCCAAATTTCTTTTCCAGTCTATATAGTTTGGTCCAGTAAGTTTGTTTTCTTTAAGTATAACAGCAAGTGGATTGAAAGTACCCATTTAAAAGCCTGAGAATCACATAACATAAATAATTATGTTTGGGAAAAAATTACTATGGATTCAAGTTGAAAATATTGGTTCCCTCTACCATATTTGAAAGGAATCTGCCAGCAACTTGATACACCGCGAATAGTATGACTCGATGGGAAGCCATATACTATCCATCATATGTTCAGATAGACAATTGCCTTTTAATTTTACTATCCAGACAATGTACTTTGCCTAATAAAATTAAACTGCTGACTTGCTTTGGTCCTATAAATAATAACAGTGACTCAGATGGAGAGGATATTATTATTTATAGCTAAGTGTATACCATCACTTAATTCTAGGTCAAGAGTTCCATGAGGAACACATCTGATGGAGAGGTGACCCACACCAACAATCACCCAAAACATTCTTTTAAAGAAGTTTGTACTGATGATTCCATGATCAACTACATCCGATAGAGAGGATGACACTAGAGTCATCACACAAAATTAATCATATCATCTACAAACCAGTGATGGAGACCATGTGATTTATACTTGATAAATTCCCTCTCCCACTTATAATTTTAAAAAAAATTGAGGGTTATAATTTTTTTAGAAAAACTTTTAATTTAATTAATAAAAAATAATAGAATACTTGACAATGATTAATTCATCCTTACTTGTAAAACCCACATATGTAGATAATAAAATTATTCTATTCTCATGATTTTAGAAAATAAGTACTTATGTTTTCAATTTATGGAATTAGTTTTATTTCTAAATACACATGTAGTTGTCCATCATTTTAAATTAATATAAATTAAACATGCAGCTAGACATCTGAAATAGGTCTAGGAACAATTATCCATGTTGTCCTATTCATTAAACATGAAACAATAATAATCATTCAATCACAAATAAATAAGAAAACCACAATAAAATAGGAATCCCACTATTATGGTCAAGCTGCAACTCTTGTGAAGAAATCTTCATTGAACCCGATTACCATCAGCAACTGCCTTCCAGAACTGTTTTCTGAAACAGCCTTCAGAAACTGCCTCCAGATTGCTTTCTGAAACTGCTTGTAAACTGTCTTCACGAACTGTCTTCATGGATTTACTTGAGATATATTACACAAACCCTATGCCTCCATGAAGGAGTTCATATGCCATTTCTTTGCAATAAATTAACCACACATCAATCAAGTGTGGGATCCAATACACACAAATCTTATGCCTCCATAAAGGAGTTCACATGCTATATTAAAACAGAGAAATTAACCACGGATAAAACCATCGTGGGATCCAATCATACAAAATCAGTGACCATAATAGTGGAATAAGAACGCTGCAAAACAAGGGTTAGCACAGTTCTACGTTCTATCCATCCATCAAAACACGTATAAGATCTGTTTTATTGGACAACATGGTTGCATCCAACCCATACGCAGAATCAACGTTGCTCTTATACCACTGTTAGGAAACTGTGTTCCCAGAATCCATTGACAGTGCGTATAAGTTGGTACTGCAAAATAATTACGTGAAAAGTACAAAAACCCTACAAGGGCGGAACTAGGGTTACCTTAAACTGCTAAAACGGATTGCTGTAGTAGACGAATCGAGAACACGGGCTCGATCATAGCTCACGATCTTCTACCGTATTCCTTTGCTGCCAGAATATCGAACTGAGTGTGGGCTCTTTTGAAATCCTTTCTGTTTTCTGCTCTCCCTCTTTTACGCTCTCTTTTCTATTCCGAGTTATAATACTCTTGATGGAAAAACGCTAGCTGAGGAGAGAGCCAAAGCAGCATATATATAGGCTACGATAAGGACCATAAGAAGTCAATAAGGAATAGGTTTCCTTATGGAATTAGGAAACCGTAATTCGAACAGAATCAGATTGCTATTTCCATAAATTATAATTCATACCACTAAAGAATTATAATTGCACTCCTACCCTTATTATCTCCCCATGTTAAGATTACAGATATCCATTAATTAAATATAATTACTGACAATCATATTTAATTAATTTCTTAAAATTCCTTGAGATCCTCTGCTTAACTTATCTGATATGTCGGATACAAAATCCACCTGCAGGGTTTGACATAATCAAAACTTATAAGCTTTCTCAAGGGGATATCATCAATCCCAAAATTGAGACATGGATTCCATCATTAATTAATATCCACCACACAATTAATATTACCACCCAATCCAATGAGATATTGACTCATTTAAGGATCTCACCCTTTTAGGGATCAAAGTATAAATATCAAATGTACGTGTCTACAAATTAACTTAGGATTTAGAGCATAAGCACTCATAATAGCCATGAGGTATTAATTATCTTATAAGTCAGTATAAAGATAATTACCCCAAGTCAGTCCCGTTTAATACACAAAGTGTACCAGCATAGTGAGTTGAAACTATACCGTTTTCCGTAGTCAAGACAAACCTACTACAACACCATGTTGTAGTCCTACCGATGGTGTGTCCAATCCCATCTAAGACTGTAAACCAAAATCTTACATTCTATAATATCTGATGGCCTGATCTTCCGTGTGTAAGCCAAACTCTACACACCAAACCACCTACTATATAGAATGAGAGAGACACATGCATAATATTAAATAAATAATATAATACAAACATTGCCCACACAGATTCTCATAAAAAAATGGATTAACTGATTTTATTAAATGAATAATAAATCAACTACATAAAGCATGGCTTTTAGTATATATCCCTAACAATATTGTTTTTGTGGAGGGAATACAAGTAGACAATGCGAAGATTGACATAATCTCTAATCTCCCTGTCCCTACCACGGTAAAAGATATACAATCGTTTTTAGGTCACGCCGATTTTTACCAGAGGTTTATCAAGGATTTTAGTGCTATATCTAGGCCACTATGTCAACTTCTTGCAAAAGACATACCATTTGAATGGACCAGCAAATGCCAGGAATCCTTTGATAAGCTAAAGCATCATCTCACTATAGCTCCGGTAATGCAGTCTCCAGATTGGAGCCTCCCATTTGAGCTAATCTGTGACGCCAGTGACACTACGATTAGGGCTGTATTAGGACAGAGGAGGGACAAAAAACCATCTGTGATCTACTATGCCAGTAGAACTCTTGATGGAGCCTAAAAAAACTACTCTACTACAGAAATAGAGTTGCTGGCAATTGTATTTGCGTTGGAAAAGTTCAGACAATACCTCATTAGATCCCATATTATCTACTTTTATAGATCATGTTGTGCTAAAATATCTTATATCAAAGAAAGATACAAAATAGCGATTAATATGCTAGATTCTGCTACTCTAAGAATTTGATTTGGTTATCAAGGATAAAAAGGGAGTAGAGAATGTTGTGGCTGACCACCTTTCTCGGATGACCACCTTTCCCTGACGAACAATTATTTATTGCGACCATGTTGCCCTGGTATGCAGATATCGTTAACTATTTGGCAACAGGGAAGACCCTATCCCATTGGTCCACCCCTGATAGAAAAAGGTTTCTATCTATCGCTCGTTGGTTTTATTACGATGATCCGTACTTATTTAAGTATTGTACGGACCAAGTTATAAGGCGATATATGCCAGAAGAGGATATTTCTCATATCCTTTCCTTGTGTCATTCTGAAGCATGCAGTGGTCATTTCTCAGCCCAAAAGACTGGCCAGAAGGTGTTTAGCAATGGTTTTTACTAGCCGACAATTTTTAAAGACTCTTATGCTTTTTGTAAAGCATGTGCTAGGTGCCAAATTCCAGGAAGCTTATCTAGAAGAAATGAAATGCCAATGACTCCGATCATCACTATTGAAATTTTCAATTATTGGGGCATTGATTTCTTGGGACCATTACCGCCATCCTCTCACTATGAATATATTCTATTGGTGGTCGAGTATGTGTCCAAGTGGGTTGAGGCCATTCTAACAAGGAAAAATAACCACAGAACTGTGATCTCGTTCTTAAAAGAGAACATTCTTTTGAGATTTGAAACACCGAAGGCCATGATTAGCGATCGGGGGACCCATTTCTGTAATTAACCTTTTGAGCCACTGATGAAAAAATATGGGGTCAACCATAAGATTGCTTTATCATATCACCTGCAATCAAATGGTCAAGCAGAGCTAGCTAATATGGAAATTAAACATATCCTGGAAAAAACTTCTTAACATCAACAGAAAGGATTGGTCATCACGTCTAACTGATGCTCTATGGGCATACAGGACGGCATACAAGACGAACCTTAGAATGTCTCCCTATAGGCTGATTTATGGAAAGGCCCATCATTTGCCGGTGGAACTAGAACATAAAGCATACTGGGCCACACAACTGCTAAATTTTGATATCCATGAGAGTGGTACACTGAGGAAGCTACAACTTAATAAATTGGAAGAGATTAAGAATGATGAGTACGATCGTGCCCAAACTTACAAATCAAAATTAAAAGCAAAGCATGATTGATCAATCCTGAGGAAGAAGCTTGAACCGGGATAGAAAGTATTACTTTATGATTCAAAGCTTCATCGTTTCCCTGGAAAGCTGAGATCAAGGTTGATAGGACCATTTATTGTTAAGGAGGTTTTTCCTCATGGGGCAGTAGAAATAGTGAACCCCAAAAATGGGAATACATTCAAGGTGAATGGGCAACATTTAAAACCATTTTTGGAGAGATTTAAACTAGAATCAGAGACCATTCAACTGGATGATCCTGATTATTCTTTTTGAAACTGTTAAGAATTCTATTATTGTATAGTAATTTTCTTTCTTTTAGTGTGTTTCTTTCTTCCTATTCTATTCCCATCTCTTAATTATGTCTATTTGTTGGTTATAGGATGAATCATTGGAGTTCCTGTCACATTTGCTTTACTATTGGGTCCGCTCTCCAGGAACCCCAGAATAGGTGGAACAAGAAAGGCCAATTTTTACTCCGCTGTCCAGTTCGTGCCCAGATTCTCCTAATGAAACAATCGCTGATATGAATACCTGGGATCTGTTGTGCGTAGTTTGAGAGATTCTAAAAGATCTTTAGTTAAATTCAGATGGAGAAGTGGTAGAATACTTCGTAGGTTATACTGAAGGGGAAGATTTTTCTTCTCCTGAATCTGAGCTAAATTGAGTTGTCTAAATTCCTATAACCGCTCAATAAGATGGAACTTGGCTTTGGTTTTCTTTGTCTGTTCATTTGTTTTCCAATCAAGATCTTGTAATTTTGGATGTCGAGAATCCATATTGAGCAATAAAATTGTGGATTTCTTAATAAATTCTTCCCAATTGTTGTGTTTAGTGGGTATTCTCGCTATTTGGATGCTGGTTCTCATGATTAATTTCATCAAAAATGCATATGGGAATAGTTGGGGTGATTATTTGAAGCACATTTGGGTCTCCTTGAACTTTTAACCTCAATCGATTCGACTTGATTACCCATCGATTGCTTTTGAGATTCAATCGATTAATATTACTTGTCAATCGATTGGCTTTTCTGGCAAACATAAAATCTTTTCAGCTCCCCTCTCCCTCACACTTTTCAAACCCCACGAGAGAAAGGGAGAGGAGGCAATTTGAGAGGAAGAGGGGGATTTTCATTCTTCTTCTTATCATTTTCGAATCACCACTGCCATCTTCATCATCAAATCAACCACCACCACTGTCCACATCATCATCCCCATATCCATCACCACAGCCACTGCGTGGCCAGGAGAAAGAAGTTCTTGGGGTATTTTTTGTGGCCTCCAATCTCTATCCTCATCCTTATCTTTCATAAATCTCGTTCCCTACATCGCAAAGGGATCATCATTTGCATCCACTAAGGTAATATCTCAAACCCACTTTCATTTTGGCCATAAATTTGATCTAAACTTGAGAGGGAGTCCCTCTTGGTCATAAGACCACTTAAAAGTTGAATGGGGGATTTGAGACCTTGTTGTGGGTAGCCCCCTTCATTCGCTGATGACAATCGATTGACATCTGGGTCCAATCAATTGACATTAGGGTTCAATCGACTGGTATCGAATATTAATCGATTGCCATTTTAAGTCAATCGATTGATTTAAACAGAGAGCAGATCCTTCCTTTTTTTCATCGTAACTCTCTGGCTTTATTCCATTTACAGTTCTTATGGCCCCAAAGCCCAAAGACAGTGGACCCCACCCAGAAAAATCCACTTCCCTTGATATTCCTGATCCTCCGCTTGCCCACGGCTTTAGGAATAACAAGGAAAATACCTGGTTCACAAAATACTTCCGAACCCGAGACGTTATGGTAGAGTGGCAGTTCGAGAATCTCTGGAGTGACGAAAATCCGCCATTTTACCTCACACATTTACGCACATTTCCAAGCTGGCTTCCCGTCCTTACAATTCAGAAGAAAGTTTATGCTTCTTGGATTCGATCGGCATGTGCAAGCATGGCTAAGGCACCGAATGTTCCATACACTTATTTTTCATGTGTCCAGGGGCGTCAGATCGAGTTTAGTCCTACCACTATGACCTGAGCCCTGGGTATCACTGAGGTTACAGATCACCTATATCCTATTTATGTCGATCGTCCCTTTCTTTCATATGATGTCGTAGCTACAGAGATCTCTAGCATGAAAGTCAAAAAGTACTCGGGGACTACGGTATTTGACGACCATAACCTGACCATGGACTACCACTTTCTCTATTTAGCTCTATGAAGTTGCATCTGCCCAACAACTTATACGTTAGACCTGGCTATTCATCCAGTTCTTCATTGAACCCACATGCCATCCCAGTAAGTCCCAGTACCTCAAAGGTGCTTGGCTGATCCATAGAGTATGTGAGGAGGTTGGATTGGTAGTTCTTGCAGGTGAGGCCTTTCAAAAATCAAAAATTATAGTTTTTGGTGAGTCAATAGCCAGAAGATCAGCTGTCCAATTCAAGAAATTATCAAAAGGAAAGGAGAAAATAGGAGAAAGAAGTGGAAAAATGAAAGAAAAAGAGGAAAAGATTAGCAAAATCATCAGAGGAAGAGGCAGGAGACCTAAGGATGCCAAAGGCGGAGGGTCAAGATACAGTAGTAGTTGAGGAGGAAGAGGAACCAGGGACACTAATTGCGGCTAAGGGTTAGTACGAGTTACAGAGGCATGAGCCCCCTACCACCACCGCAGCCCCTACGACTATCTAGACAATTTACGATCTTCTTATTGAGGAGAGAGAGAGGCACGATTATGGCTATATGGGATGGTCCAAGAGCTGACAGCTCAGCAGGAGTTGATGGCCACCCAATTTGCATCAGATCATAATTTTGTCCATTCTAGACTTGAGCATTTTGGTGGTCAGATTAAGCAAATCTTGATGCTGTTGGGGATAGAGCAGTCTTTGCGTTCGGCATCCACTCCACCTCCACTGATAGCTCCATCTGCTGCTCCAGCATCCACTTCAGCACCTCCAGAGGTCATTCTATCAGACACGCCACCACCTCTAGCTGCTGCTCCTACGTCGGCCGAGAATGACCCGGTGGGTATTATCCAGACTGAGACAGCTGCTGAGGGTGGTAGTGAGGTTGCCGATACTGTTCACGACAGTGCACCTACGATCTCTGGTCACCCACCTTCTTTGATGCCCTAGGATTGAGATTGCGGAGCAAGAGAGCATTTTTTTTTTGTTATTTCATATCTTCTTATCTCTCTCTTGTGTTTGTATTTTTGGTTATGTAGATATTTCTAGTTGGTTGGATACTTTTGGTTTCATCTATATCTGTACATGAACTTTATATGACTTTTGGATATTATTATAGATAGTTCTTTTTGCTCATGGATTGTGCCTTAATTGTCTATACTTTTTGTTGTATCCATGATATTCTTGATCTTGGTTGGTTGTGAAAATTGTTGTATTTAAACAGGTGAATTCTTACGTGTATACTAAAAAGCATGAATCAGGAGATATCTTCTTTTTGTTACTTGAAATACCTCCATTGGGGACAATGTCGATTTCAGTTTGGGGTAGGGAGTAGATATCCACACTTGTTTATTTTTGAATTAAAAATACACACCTGTTCAATACTATAATTTCCTAGCTAATTTCATTATATAATGACGCATTCAGAGTTTTTCTTTTCATGTTATGGATTTCGATTACATGTTACTTTGTCACTGATATGGTTTTTATGTCCATAGCATGAATCTATCCTGAAAACATTTGCACGAGTTGACAATTGTGATAAAATCTTTAAATTAGAGTGAAATACGATTGTCACGTGATGGGATTAATAGTGAAAACCTTAAACCCTAGTGAATTTTTTGAGCCATTCTTTTATTCTAAGGGTTAATCACAAAAACTCGTGTCAATTTTTGAAATGCCCTAATATCTCGTTGAAAGCCTCATTCTTGTTCCAATTGGCTAGTCGCTTCAGGAGAACGTTCAGAATCTACCAATTTAAAAACTCAGGAAATACTCAAAATAAGTTAAAGTGTCTAGAAAATGATTTAGGCCATCGATAGCTCACCTCAATACTCAAGCAAGTTGAAATTCCACCTATTTTTCATAAATGAGTGCTTCTACCTGAAATCATATATTTATAGTTGAGCATGTGATTGATCTGTGTGGATGGCTAAAAGAGGAAAAGAAAAAGTTTTAAAAAAAAAGTGAAGAGCAAAAGGAAAGGGATAAAGAAAATTGTTGGTCGAAGCGAAATAGATTTATATGGATGTTGGAGGATTGGGTTAATGAAAAGGGTGAAGTTGAAAATAAAGATACCCAACCACATGCTTGAACCTGTAAGCACATCTCATCATCCTGACTACTTTGTCTCTTTCTTTCACAAGTCCTAAGGATTCTAGATAACTTTAATAAATTTTGAGCATGGAATAAGTTTTCCACGGTAGATCGTTCCTGTAGTAAATGGTATTCCGTTCATGAGACTCTTACGCTTCAAAATAAGCGTTGTTTTTGTGTCTGGTATGAAATCATATTTGATTACCTCTACATTTACTCCTTTGAGCTTCATACTACTAGTGCACAACTTTTACGCCAGTTTCAAAGTGATTCTATTTTAAGCATAAACCGTGTGAGAATTGAGTTAAAACTATGAAATCTCGAACATGTTCAATATAAATAACTCTGAGATGAAGATTTCGATTATAGTTGTCGACTCCACATACACACACAAGGATATGATAGCTATGGATGTAATTTTGACTAGAATAGTAACTTCGTAACATGTTGTTTATCTCTATGGTATGATAAAGGAATCTATGTCCTTGTTTAGCATAAAGGAGAGATTGAGGTTCTTTGAAAAGTTTAGTAATCTTGACACATGAATTTTGTGGGTTTATTATCTGAAAACCCTCATGAGACACAACTCGTACACTAGGGGAAACCTAGGGGTTCAAAGGCTTGTTGCAAACGCTAAAAGTAGTCGCAATTCCTGTAAAAGTGAGTTAGGATTTTCTTTTTGTTTTAGTTCAAATAAAATTGTAATGTTGGTTGTTGTTCATCTTAGCTTGCTCTAATTCCGCTTCATTGCTAGAGACTAGCAGTGCGCTAATTGGGGGTCGTGATGAGAGCTGATATTTGTAAAATGTTGGCTCGATAAAGAGTAAAATTGGTTGAACTTAGCCCCATTTCTCTGGGTTTTCCTGCATTTGTGTCTTAACGTTTCCTTTTACATAATGATGTGTTTCTCATGGTATGTCGTTGTGTTTAGTCCTTTAAATGTAGGTTCTAAAGCTGGAATGAATAACAAGGTGGAAAGAGATAGCTCAAGAAATAAAGAGAATGAGTCAAAATTGAGATCTATGTACCAATCGATTGCAATGATACCAATCGATTGCACAATCGATTGCCATCATTGCAATCGATTGCTATCCATATATCCAAACCAATCGATTGCCATCTTAACCAATCGATTGGACTCAGATACCAATCGATTGGTAAAAGCTGGAAGTCAATTCTTTTTAATGGAGCAAAATCTCAGCAAATCAGTGGTAATGACAGCAACCAACCATTACAGAATGAACCTGGATGCCTCAGACTCAGAGATTTCACATTATAAATAGATGAGAGTAAGAGGGGTCAAGGGTTGGCTCACATTTCCTTTATTTTGTAGGAATTTTCCATTTGTTTTGATTTAAGAAAGTTCAAGTTTGAAGACATTACATTTCGAATTCAGTTTAAAGTTCAGGTTTATTTCTTTTGTTTTATTGCTCTAGAATTTGTTTGATTGTAAACCTCTTATAAGTTTTAGTTTGATTTTGATCTGATTTTGAAAATTTCTAGTTTCATAGTTTAATCCATGTCTACTTTTGATTACATTCTCCAGTATATTTTCATCTACATAGTTTTAAATATGCTAGCTTAGAATTCTAGTTAGGAACAATGTGATGAAACATTGTTCCCAGTCATTGCCATGAATCTGTGATAGAATTAGTGGCAATCGATTGGTACAGAACCCAATCAATTGACATAGATTCTAAGCCAATCGATTGGGAGTCATTTCATACCAATCAATTGCCAACTATACCAATCGATTGGAATGAAAATGTCTTGGGAAGAATCCTTTTTGTATTCCAGTAACTTCTATTTTAGAAACTAAGTCCAAATTGATCTTTTAAGTTCAAATTGTAAACTGATTTTGAAATATAAGCTCTTTTGGTTAATTAACTCAATGAACATACATATTGAACATATCGAATATCATATACTTGATTTGTTCATTATAGTTCATTGTTTTAATTAGTTGTTATTTCAGTTCTTCATAGTAAATGAGGTAGTTTAACCACTAAGTATGTGAAATTCACATACCTAGTGTCTAGGTTACTTAACTCAATCATTGTCAAAATAAGGAATACTAGAAGGATGAAACCTCGGTTGCAAGTTAATTTTAATTCATGGTTGTGGTTGGTGCAATGTGGATTCACATGTTCCCGACACTTTTTTATATATAATTTAAAATCACACTTTTCATTTCTGTTTAATTTAGCTAATACTTTACTTTAATTCATTAAATTTTAAATCTTGAATTCAGTAGGATTGTTAGAACCTCCATCTTATAAGAAATCATCATTTATTTTCTTTCATTTAGGTTCAATCTAGAACATTCTATCCTTAATTTCTGACCCTTTGGATACGACCCGATCTTGCCAGTTATTACTCGACGCGACCGTCTACACTTGGACGTACTCTTAAGAGATCACACATTCCTTTTGTGTCAATGACATTATCAAGGGAATGCTTACTCTATATTAGAGGGTAGATTCTATCTTGACAATATATGTTCACAACCCTATGAACATGACATACCCAAGATACCCAGGTGTTGCTCTTTTATAGACTTCACTAATTGGTAAGTCAAAGCAGCCATGTCCACAGTGTGTGTTCATAATCATCTCAAGATTGAGAACACATACCTTATACAAGTTATGAGTTCCTATCGACCGTTGACAGTCTTAATTTTCAATAGGAAAGCTCAGGTCCGTCAATGCATTATAAGCACTAGCATATTAACTAAAAGATACACTCTAGTAATTGAGATTTATCACTCCATCCAATGGTTGTTAATCATGCTACAGTGTATACCTGATAAGATATCTAGTCTCATCATCCACTATGACAAGCTATAAGTATCAAAAAGTAGTAATTCATCTCTCGCTTGTATGGATTCATACATACACGAATTACTTACTATGATAATTAAGGATTAACAATCATCTCATGAAAGAAACATACATAATGAAATGTAAAGCTGATATCCATATATTAAAATGTCAATGTCTAATACATAAAGTAATGGTTTTAGGGCACAAACCCAACACGAACGACTTGACAGCTTCCTCCCAAATTCTGGTCTTGCTTGGCTCTAATGTAAAGTACCACAATAAGTCGACTCCGGTTAACGTTTGCTGAAACAAGACAGCCATTATGGTCGTGCTCAAGCCACTCGGCTGAAAGGCCCCTATGCACATTCAGATATGACTACAGGGGTTTCCCGTTCCATCAAACTTATCAAATACTGGCATCTTAAACCCGGCGGGTAATATCTCATGAACCCCGTCGTATAACACTTCCCATTGTAGCAGGTAAGTATCGACCCCTTGTGCTTTGCGCACTACTCTTTCCAGCTTTTCTACAATCTCAGCCATCATCTTCTCTTTCTCAGCTCTCTCTTTGTCTACCCTTTCCTTTCTGCTCTTGGTACCTCAGCCCTTTGAACTTCTGGATCATTAAACCAATCCTCCTCTCTTGTAGCCAGAGGAGGATCACCAATCTGTGGGTCAGCTATGGGCGGCTGTCATACCATTGTGTCTATAATAGTCATCATCCTATTCATCTACCCCGCCTATTGTTCCACTATGGCCCTTAATTCTGCTATTTCTCTTGTATTTTTCTCTTGTGCCATCTCTCTTCTTACTAACCTTATAGTAGAATCTCTTAACCAAACTGTGTTTGTAGCTGATTCTATCTTTCACCTACAACCATATATATTTTAATTAATTTTGATTCATTTTTTAAAGAAGAACTTTATACTTTATTTCCTTGCTTTATTGCTTATTTTTGCTTTTTCTGTCGTTGGTTTTATTAAATGCTTGATGAGGATGTTCATGAATGATTCATATGTCACACAGATGCGATGAATGTGTGTGTGCCTATTCTATATTCCAAAGAAAAGAAAATCCTAGTCCTAGCATATAAACACATAAGCACATACATGTCAAGTGCGCCAATTTCTTTTTTCATTGTGATCCTCATTACCCCCTTCAAGGATTGGGTATTTTAAAATCATTTGGAAAGTATTCCTTGGATGATAAAATCTTTTGAAAATAATTCTTGAGAATTCTTTTGAGAACGAGGATGTTAAAGATGATTTGAAGTTTTGCTTTGAAGTTCATTTGAAAAGCATTTCTCCAAAAACAATTCCTAAGATTTTGGATTTTTCCTTTGAAGATGATCATATGAAAATATATTTCAACAAAGATTAATTTGAAGCTTTAATCAAAAAGTGAACTCCAAAGATTTTTGAAAGAGCGATTGAAAACTTTTGAATAAAGATGGCAAAAATTCGTTTGCTTTCAAAGATGGATTTAAAATTCTTTGGGTAGAATGATCACATAATCAGATTATCACTTTACTTTTCATGAATCCAGATATATACAAAGTCAATGATGCTTAGCCAAAAATGATATAAGAGATGTAATCTTATAATCAAGATTCGGCATGTTCTCAAATGTCACATGAAGAGGAATTGCTCAAAAGTGATTAAGAGGTTACACATCTTTCATCAAGTATCGTCATCATCTCAAGTAATCCCTTCCGGGCATACAAAATTCCCTAGCACATAATCCTAATCAAGAATTGATTTCTTAAGATTGAAGGGTTCTATAGAAGCTATCATGCAAAGGCCGGGTTTTGGTCAAAATAAGGGACCCTTGACACACACCCGATTGAATGCTTCATATACCAACACATGGTACGAGATCAAGAGTGATCACACAGTCTCATGATGGCTTAACCGACCCGGTTACCCCGAGCCTCCAAGGTCATAATTCAGTGCAATCGAATGGCGAGACATACAAGTGCAATGCAATGAGCACACAAAAATTAATTAATTCGATTAAAAGGATGCTTTCAAGTCTAATCCTCGAGTGAACCCAAAATAAGAAATTCTGGTCTGCGAAACCAGAGATTCGGGTTCAATCCCCAGCAGAGTCGCCAGATTGTGGATATTCGAACCACGCTTTTTAAAAACTTTTTCAAATTCAAATTCAAATACGAGTTGCCACTTAATTTTTAAAAGAAAAATTAAGAAATCATTTTAAAAGCAAACTGGTCTTTTGGAAACCAGATATTTCTAGGTTCGAGGATTATGGAATGAGAGGGCTTGAAGGAGCCCAGCGAACTAAAACACCCCCTCTCACCCCATCTCGTGATAGGCCTCTACTCAACATCCTTTTTAATTAAATTGTTAATCTAAGCTTGCCCTCAACTAATACATATGTATAAATATACATTTCAAAAGCATGTCGAAAGAGTGCAAGATTGCTAACGATAAAATATCATTCATAACCACATAAATCAAGTAGCAAGCAAGATGATGATCAAAATAGGGAACTAGGAAATTACCCGGGATCCAGCTACGATATGGGAAACATGCAATGCATACAAAATACAAATCCTAAGAAAAGGTCTCTAATCACATATACACATAAGACAAGACCTAATCTAAGGTGTTGCGCGTGGAGTAAAAAAATCAATAAAATCAACAAGTAAAATAAACTAGAGAAAGGTTTGAGAAATTGTACCTCATAAGTGCTACAAAACAAAGATTAGTCCACATGCTTCAAACAAAGATATCAAATCATCAATCCTAAACTTCTAGCTTAAATCTATCAAGTAGAGGAATTGACATAACTTTGAATTCCTTTTAACTAGTTAGAACCATAGCACCTCTATAGATATACAAGTCTCAATTAGGAGCCAATGTAATGTCCATATAGAGATGCCATAGCCCCAACATGATCATAAGGAACCCCTAGTCATGTTTAATTAGGTCCAATTAAGTGCAACTTGGACCAAAAAATGAGTTCTACTCATAAGAATCAATATGTATGAATGAATGCATGATCATGAGCTATGAGATATTCATTAGTTTTGATCATCTAGCCTCTGGATTTAAACTTAATTGGAATTATTTAAGACATGGTTTAGATCTTAGGACATTAGGAGTCCATTAGATTAGAGTTGTTCAAGATTTATCAAAACTGTGACAGAATTGTAAGAATTACAGAGAGCAGACCAGACTTTCAAAAATAGAAATAAACTACTTCCAGTAGTTGGATCCTAATGATTTTTTAGTATGTTGTGCCTCTATGAGTCTAGTTTCTAACCCAAAAAGAAAATCAAAGATCTAACAGTTCAATCTCTTAAAATTGGGCAAAAACTAGACATCACTCAAAAATTTAATACTCTTTGTCCAGAGTTTTTGTATGATTTTCTAAAAATAGTAAATAAATCTGAATTGTTCATTCTTTTTAGGGAACCTTCCAAACACATTAAACTTTAGGGAAAATTTTATTTGAAGTTAAAAAAGGTTGATTAAGGCTCGTTACTTATTTTAAAACAAACTCACTGTTCTGAAATTTTGGACAGAGAGTAACTTACTCACTAATTATGAGACCAAACCATTTAAATATGGAATTTCATCAAGACTAAAAATATGGTGGTAGATATATGAGTTATGAACACATTCCAATTGGTCTTACTCAATTCTCATGGACCATGATTTAATTAAAAATCTTTGATCTCAGTGAGTACATGAGTTCACTGCACCAATGTTGATTTGATATTCATAAAAAATACCAAATAAATCCCTCTCTCATAATTGATGGTCCTTGAGGGATATTAACTTATTGTTATCCTATTCTCCACTCAAACTAATGATCCTTGGAGACTAAGATATGACTCAATACTTTATGAATATCATATAATATAAAAAATAAAAAAAACAAAAAAAAACAACTTCATGAGATTCAATTTGAAGGAAAGTCATGAGTCAAGACTTAAACCCAACAAAAATCACAAGGATATAACCATGACCCATCTCAATCCCCATATAAATCACAAGATCATAGGAGACTAATGGATCAAACCAAAGAGATTCCAATGAGATATTAAAGATCTCCTGGATTTCAAAGAGGAAAAAAAAAAGAAATAAAACCAAAGTCTAAATAAAATCCAAGTGAGAAGGCTTTTACAACTTGTTTTTTTATTTTAAACCCAAGGCTATATCTAGATCCAAATCAATGAAAACAACATATAGGAATCCAATCACAAGCTCTTTGTGGTGTGTGATGAAATGGGGTAGGAAGAGAGGTTTTGAAAATGTGTAAAAGTCCTAAGTCTATGAATTGTGATTGAATTCCAACCTAAGTCTATGTAGAGTTAAATGGTTAACTCTAATAACCTCAATATTCTTCTTGATATTTGAAGAAAATCTTCCAAATTCTTCCAAGTTCTTCTTTCAATTCTTCAAACTCTTCTTGATTTCTTCAAAAAATCTCTTAGTTTTCTTCAAAATTCTCTCCAATCTCTCAATATTTCTTGTATATCTCTTGCATATAGATTAGGGGGATGGGAGGAGATGAAAAAAGGATCCTTGTAATGGAGGTGAAGGCCTCCTTATATAGACCAACATTACAGGGTCAATTGGGTAATTTCGGATGAAAAACCCATGTGCAAAAATATTCCATACATATTTGAGAAAAACAATCTGTTACAGCGAGAGGCACTCACTGAGTTATCTGAGTGCCGCTGCGGCAGTCAATGAGTGTCGGCGCAGCACTCAACGAGTGCCGCCGTCTATGTCGCGTGCCGCAACCAATAGTATTATCACTTTGTATTTCATTTTTCAAATATATACATTCATATACTAAGCACATACTTATATATACTTAAATACTAATATCCTTTAATAGATTATACCAAGATACCTATATACTTAATAGATTATGTATATGCATATTTTTGTTTTCTTCTTCTTTTCTTTTCTCTTTCAAAATTCTTTTCTTTCTCTCCCTTTTTATATATATTTTTTTAAATCAATTTCCCAAACCGTTTTTCTCATACGTATTTCAATATCTGGGTTTTCCCCGAACACCCAATTTCTTCTTCTTCCTCTCTTTTTTTTCTTTTAAGAACTCAATTAGAGCTGCAGAATCTTCTGAAGGACTTCGAATTACTTAGAAAAAAGTCTTCAAATTTCGCCAAATGGTGTCATCATCGGTCTAGAGGTAACCATCCCCTAAATTTGGCAGTTGGTCAAAATTAGGGTGTCTACAGGCACCTCAGGCACTCCTAAGGCTATAGCTATGGTGGCTGGACTGAAAATGAACTCCCTCTCGCGGAAGAAAGAGTGATACATGAAAAGGTGGTGGGGTCCTTGATCATTGTCGTGCATGCCTCTTGAACCCAAGAAATGTTTATTCTCTTAGCCTCGGATAGCATCTCGAACCAACTAGGAAGGGCTTCGTTCCAAGAACCATGGAGAGGATAGCCAAATGGATTCCAAAGGTCTCTCAATCCCGGTAACTGAAATAGAGAGTAAACCATTGTTGGTCCTGAGGGTTCCAAAATCCATGGACTGGGATTGGATCTGGTATAAGGAGGTCAAAAGGTTTCTCCTCTGTGATATCATATGGTGGGATTCATCTGGAAGCAAAGAAAAATAAAGGAAATAAGTAAAACAAGGTAAAATAGAAGCAGCAAAACAGAAACTATTTTTGCAGTTTGTTCGATCGATCGAGAATTTTCGATCAATTGAAACTGGGTGGTTCTCGATCGCTCGAGCCCAGTTCGATCGCTTAAACACAGAACATATTTTAGACTGAACAAAAATTACAGAAACAAAAATGCAAACAATGAAAAGAAAAGACAAAGAAAGGAACTAAAATTAGTCTGAAAATCAAAGGGGGGGCACCCCCACAATATCTAATGAATATAGGGATAGGAAGGGTCGGTGGAACCTTACCTCGGTGTGTGCATGAGGGATAGCGTGTGTAGACGCCCCAATTTTGACTAAACTATTAAACTTAGGGGAATTTACCTCTGGAGATCAATGATGAATATGTCTCATCGGAATCAAGACTTACTAGCAATCTGATTCTCTTCCAAGAAGAATCTTAGTCAAAAATCGCCCTTTTCAACCAAAAACGACCAAAATTTCCATCTACCAGTCACCTTGTAGACCATGAGTTTTGAATACGTATAAAAACACAGCATTGTTTTCAGAGCATCTTAAAACTATTTTCAAAAGGAGACAAACTCAGCATGAACCCCGGAAAAGTCATCAAAAGTCAATAGTTGACCCAGTAAAAAGTCAACAGGTAAAAAGAGGGTCAATCGTAAAATTTTTAAATTTCAAAATAAAAAGTCACAGTAATTGTTCATTGGGTCTCCCTCATGCCAAAAATGATTTTTAAGGATTTTTAAATGAAAGAAATCATGGTAAATTCGAAAGGCTTTAATGAAGAATTGTGCAGAAAATTGATATTTTGCCTTCGGAGGGAAAGTTTACTTTTTTTCCTTAAGGAATTTGAATTTTTAGAATTTTATTGAATCCAAATGGAGGGAATTTCCTTAATTTCATTTCATGTTATTTAAGTAAATGTAATTAAGGTGCTGATTAGTGCTGAAATTGCTGTGTAGCGGCACTTAGAGTGCCCAAATTGCAGTCAATGAATGTTGTTGCGAAACTCAGTGAATGCCGCTCGGCACTCACTGAGTGCTGCCTCATCTTCATTGAGTGCTGGCCTGGGCTAATTTGCATTTCTAAGCCAAAATTCCTTTTCAATCTTTGATCAAATGAATGCACCAAACAATGTCATTTTTTGTGTACGTGTTTACTACTCTTAGGTCATGCAAACCATGCTCCCACTATCCTAAATTGACCTATCTACCCTTATCTAAGCCCCTAAGAAAATTAAAATCTATAAAAATCCATTTTTCTTTCATTTTATAAAGGGAAAGAGACTTGAATCTTGAGGATAATACTTGAATCTTAGAGAGAGAAGTTGAATTTTGGAGTTGAGTTTGTTCTTAGAGAAATATAAAGAGAGAAACTCCAAAACCCCATATAAATCTTACCCAATTCACCCAATTCCTCAAATCTCCATTGAAGAACCTTGAAGCTTCAAGAAAGAAGAAGAAGAAGAGTATTGATTGTAAGGCTTGGATCTCTCCAAATCAATCAATTTCTGAGAAATCGCAGAGGTAAAGCTTCAAATCTATATCATTAACTTTTATAATTCAATTACAATTCCTAGGATTCTAGAACCCTTTTACACATTTTCAAAAAGTCTCTTCTCTATCCCCTTCTTCACACACCACTTTGAATTGTGATTGAATTCTCATATATAGTTGTTGATTTGGATCTAGTTGGTTTCATAGTCCATATGAAATATGTTTTCAAAGAGGAATTTAACTTTGGATCATTCAATTAGCTTTGATTTCACCTCTTCTCTCTCATGCTCTTCTCTTGAAATTCATGGAATCCTCAATATTCCATGTGAATTCCTTGAGTTAGATTCTCTAATTTTCTATAAATTTGATATTTATATGAGGAATTGAGTTGATCTAAGTCTTATCTATGAATAAATGAGCAGATCTAAACCTTGTTTATGGTTTTGGTTCATCCTTTTGAAACTCTTGGAACTAGTCCATGTTTCATTGAGTTCTATGCAATTTGGTTCATAACTTTCAAGGGTCATTAATTTGAGAGAGGAATCAAAGGAAGTAAGTTATGAATCTTCAAGGACCATGTATTTGGTAGAGGGATTGATGTAGATCTAGTGGATTTCATGATATTGGATTCAAGTGAATTCAAGTGTCCTAGGTTCATTCACAAGGTTGAGTAAGATCTTAGGACCCATTTCTCTCATGAGATTTATGATGGAATTCCCTTAAGGCTAAATTTATGGATCTTCATAATAAGTGAGTATTATTGTGTTGGTTGCAATCATACTTAATCTATATTCTCCATCGAATTATAGATCAAGTTTGGTTTAATTTATGGATGTTAATTCATCTATGGTGCAGTGATTTCAATGACAATCTGTGATCAAGGATTTTTAATTAAATTGTGATCCATTGGAATTGAATGAGACTAATTGGAATTTTTCCCTAACTCATAGATGTATAACTGTGATTTTTGTTTCGATAAAATTTCATAGTTAACATGGTTTGGTCTTAAGTTTTGTAACCCAACCAATCTCTGTCCAAAATTTCAGAACAATAAGTCAATATTGATTTAAATTTATTAGAGCTTTAAACATGTATTTGAAGCTTTAAATAATTTTTTTCCATGAAGTCAAATGTGTTAATAATATTCCCTAAAATGATCAAAGTGATTCTGATTCGTTTACTATTTTTAGAAACTCATACAAAATCTCTAGACAGAGAGTTGTAAAATTTTGGGTAGAGTCTAGTTTTGTTCCAATTCCCAGAGATTGGACCGTTTGATTTTTTATTTTCTTTTTAGGTTAGAAACTAGACTCACAGAGGCACCTTGCGTCAAAAAACATTGAAATCAAACCATGGGAGCTATGATTTTCCTATTTTTCAAAGTCTGGTCTGCTCTTTGTAATTTCTAGAATTCTGTCGTAGATTTAATAGACTTTGTAAATGGTGATCCAAATGAATTTTCTATGACCCAAAACTTAAACTATGTTTTGAACAAGGTTAACTAAGCTTAATCCAGAGACTAAATGATCCAAATCAATGAATGATTATTAGTTTATTTATGTTCATGCATTCTTTATCATCACACATGCATTGATTTTTGCAATTTAGGACATTAACATTAGCTCCTAGTTGAGACTTGTGTATCTATAGAGGTGTTGTAATTTCAACTAGTTAGAAGGAATTTATGACTATGTCAATTTCTTCAATGTTTGATAGATTTAAGTTAGAAGTTTTTGGTGTAACATTTAGGATTTGGTATTATATCTTGTTCAAACCATGTGGACTAACCTTTGTTTTGTAGCGCTATTGAGGTACAATTTATTGACTCTCTTCTCTAGTTTACTTTATTTCTTGATTTTATTGATTTTTTGACTCCATGCACGACCCTTTAGACTAGGTTTTGCCTTATGTGTACATATGAATTAAAGACTCATTTTTTTAGGTTTTCTATTATTTGCATGCATTGCATGTTTCTATAGCGTAGCTGGATCCCGAGTCAGTTTCTTTGTTCTCTATTTGCATATCATTATGCTTGTTATTTGACCAATATGGTTTTGTATGCCTTTTATCGTTTGCAATCTTGCACTCTTTCGACATGCTTTTGTAATGTATATATCTACGTATTAGTTGAGGGCACACTTAAATAGTTAATTCAATTAAAAGGATGTTGAGTAGAGGTCTATCAAGAGATAGGATGAGAGGAGGTGTGTTAGTCCGTCGGGCTCCTTCCTCTCTCATTCCATAATTCTCGGACCTAAAAATCTCTGGTTTCCAAAAGATCAGTTTGCTTTTAAAATGGTTTCTTGATTTTCCTTTAAAAATTAAGTGGCGACTCATATTTGAATTTGGAAAAGTTTTAAAAAGCATGGTTAGCCTGCGATATCCACAATCTGGCGACTCTACTGGGGATCAAACCCAGGATCTCTGATTTCGCAGACAAGAATTTCTGATTTTGGGTTCAATCGAGGATTAGACTTGAAAGCATCATTTTAATTGAATTGATTAATTTTTGTGTGCCCATTGCATTGCACTTGTATATCTCGCCAGTCGATTGCACGGAACTATGACCTTGGAGGCTCGGGGCAACCCGGTCAGTCAAGCCATCATGGGATTGTATGATCACCCTGGATCTCGTACTATGTGTTGGTATATGAAGCATCCTATCAAATGTGTGTCAATGGTTCCTTATTTGACCAAAACTCGGCCTTTGCATGATAGATTCTATAAAACCTTTCAATCTTAGGAAATCGATTCTTAGGATTATGTGCTAGGGAGTTTTATATGACTGGAAAGGATTATTTGAGATGATGACGATACTTGCTTGATGAAAAATATGTAACCTCTTAATCTCCTTTTAGCAATTGCTTCTCATGTCCCATGACATTTGAGAACATGCGAGATTTTTTATTATTAGGTTACACTTCTTATATCTTATTAGCTAAGTATCATTGACCTTGTATATATCTGAATTCATGAAGAGTACGGTGATAATCCGATCATGTGACCCTTCTACCCAAGGAATTTTAAATACATCTTTGAAAGCAAATAGATTTTTGCCATCTTTATTCCAAAGTTTTCAATTGCTCTTTCAAAAATCTTTGAAGTTCACTTTTTGATTAAAATTCCAAGTCAAACCTCGTTGAGGTATATTTTCACATTCTTATCTTCGAAGGAAGAACCCAAAATTCTTGGGGGTTTACTTTTGAAAAGTTTTGCCAACTGAAGAAATGCTTTTTCAAATGCCTTTTGTTGAAAGAAATTTTTACATCCCCATTTTTCAAACACAAATCAAGGATGTTTGGGAATTATTTTCAAAAGAATCATATCGCCCAAGAAATACTTTTCAAGAGAATTTCAAAGTTTTCCATATATATATATGTATATATATATATATGTATATCAAACCTTCGAAAGGGTAATGAGGATCACAATGAAAGGAGAAATTAGGCGCACTTGACATGTAAGAGGATTTTATGTACTTCTGTGTTTTATGTGTTAGGATTAGGTTTTTTGTTTCTTTGGCATATAGAGTAGGCACACACACACACACACAAACACACACACATACATGCATTGCATCCGTGTGACATATGAATCATTCATGAACATTTTACCAGGCATTTGCAATAAAATTAAATAAATAAATAAAAAGAAGAAAAGAAGAGGAAAATAACAAATGACAAAATTCTTTTGAATTAATTAAAATAAAATGTGATTGTAGTTGAAAATAGAACCTGATTTAGGGACAATTTGGTTTAGAGATTCTACATAGTGAGAAGAGACATCAACACCAACATGGCACATGAAGGAAATGCTGGGCAACTGGCTGAATTAAGAGTGATGGTAGAGCAACAAGTTGAGCAGATGAGGCGACAGACCGAAAATATGAATCGTATTATGACCATGATGAAAGTGATGGCACGACAGCCACCACTTGCAAACCCGCCCATTGATGATCCTCCCGCTGCAAGAGAAGAGGAGTGGTATGATGACCCAAAAATGTAGAGGGCTGATATGCCCTGGGTAGAAAGAGAGAAAATAGAGAAGAAGATTGCTGAGAAAATCGAAAAAGAAAAAGTGAAAATAGCTGAAAAGGTGGAAAAGCTTGAGAGAGTGGTTTGTAAAGCTCAGGGAGCTGATACTTATCTGCTAGAGCTGGAAGGGGTGCATGAGCACTGCCCGCTAGTTTAGAAATTCCGATCTTTGACAAGTTTGATGAGACTGGCAACCCTCGCAGTCATGTGAGGATGTGCATTAGTGGTCTGAGCACCGCTATGATGGCTATCTTATTCCAACAAACACTGACAGGAGCCGCCTTAGCGTGGTATCTCACACTTGAGCCAAGAAAAACTAGGATCTGGGAAGAAGTAGTGAAGTTGTTCGTGGCCCAATATGATTACAATCAGGAGTTAGATGTGACCATCCGGGATTTGGAAACCACCAAACAAGATTAGAATGAGACATTTTTTTTTACAAAAAAAAGGTGGAGGGGAAGGCTGGAAAGATGACCAATAGGCCAAACGAGAAAGAACAAATGAGAATGATTATCAAGAACATGCAGCCAGAATACCTTGAGAAGTTGGAGTTCCAGTCGATAGTTACTTTTGAGCAATTGTTCGACAGAGGCACAAGAATTCAAGATGCTATCCAAGATGGCAGGATCAAGAGAGTACATATGATGAATGATTCAAAAAAGTTGATGTATTCAGATAGTTATTTATTGCCCGATGTCAATGCATTGTCACCACAACAGTTTTTGAATCAATCCAGTCAATCAAGAAGTTTGTTCCAATGGCAAAGCCTATTTCAAAGTACCATAATTGTGGAAAACAATAAGCCAGGATCGAATCGAGACCAACCAAAGGAGCGCAGGGAATTTACAAAGTTGGGAATGCCATTGAATGTGGCACTGGAAAAGATTCTAGAAAGGGGATATTTGAAGAAGTTGGGATCTGGAAAACCCCCCAAACATCCACCTCCCAGATATGATGCATCCAAATATTATGATTACCACCAAGATTGTGGTCATACAACCAATAGTTGCAAGAGGCTTCGCCATGCCATTCAGGACCTCATAGACGATGCGTCGTATCCAAATACCATACACTATCTTGGTTTGAATTAATCTCTATCAAATATGAACCCATGCGATGCTTGTTCTTGCCTTTGATGGAGATCTTAGAACAAATGATGAGCTCATGCATTGAACTGATTAATAGTGTTTGGAAATACTGGTGTTGAAGCAAATGTGGATGCTCCTGGGGACCCAATAAATTGAAAATCATCTGTGACACTCCAATTAATACCAAAGCTGAGTCATGTTGAGTTGGAGTCAAATGTCAAGTCCAATCGAATCTTCTAGTTAGCCTGTTAATGAGTTTATTGTCAAGTCTTTATCGAGTCAATCGAGTTAGGTGGTGTAATCCGCTGCTAGTTGAATAAAATCTCATTTTGCTTAATTCAGTGTGCCAAGTCATGAATGTATGGATCATTAGGCCAAGAAAAAAAGAAAAGAAGAAAGAAAGAAAAAAATTACTTTTTCAAACAATCATGGAAAATACTTTGTTAATAAATCGTTACATTGAAAAGGATTCCCAAGTGATCAAAGCAAATTCTGTGCCAAATCCAAAGAGGAGTAGAGAGTTGGTTAACTTTACTTTAAGAATTTAAAGATGCAGGTACTCAATCTTGAAAAGATGAACTTGGAACTTCTTGAAGCTTACTCACCATCCCCTTTTTCTCAAATATCAGGCCTAAAAGATGAGCCCAACCAGTCCAAAGCCATAAACTTGGTCCTTGATGGTAGCCAGATAAATGAACTTCTTCTTCCAAAAAAAAAAGAAAAAGAAAAAGGAGCTCGCTAGGATGAAAACCTGAAAGGGCGCCTAGGCAAAAGTTAGGGCAAAAATAAGATGCGTGTTGATTTCAAAATTCGAATCATAGTCAGTCAAAATCATGAAGAGAATAAGAGATATTGAGGTTGAGAAAAGAAAGGTAAGAGAAAAGAAAAGGCAGAGAATAAATAAGATTAAGAATTCTTGAGCACTTCAAAGTACATCATTGGTACATGAATTATCTCAAGGCTTTGTGTTGTTCTCAACAAAGAAAAGAAATTGGAAATGAAAAGAGAGATTTGAAAGTATCAATTAGTATCAAAATTTTGTGAAAGGCTCAATGGCTAAATAGGCCTAAAACAATGCAAAGATATCTTTGAGTAAAATAAAGATTGATTTAGAGGGCTGATATTGCTTTGTGAGTATGATAGAGTATGATTAAAACACGATGTGTTATGAGAGTTATAAAGATTGACTGGCTAGTGAAAAGGTGAAAAGAATCAACTGCCACAAAATAAAAAAGAAAAAAAATAAGGAAGAAAAGAGGAAAAGAAGAAGAAAAAAATGCATAAAAGGGAGAAGTAGGTCATGTTCTCATCATCTTGTTCAAAAGCTACCACAAGGAATCTGTTTCAGAAAATATGCCCAAGAAAGAGCACTCATTGGACCCATATGGAAACGTGACTCAAAAAGCCCACCAATTTTTTAAGCCTTATTCTTTCAAAACCTCCAGAGTGCTTGAACTACGTTCAACATGATTCCCACTCGGGGATACGTCGGAAACCTGCTCGGTTTGGTCATCACCCTCGCTATCTCATGGCATCTTTCTTTTAGGCCTTGGTCGAATTACTTTGGACCTGATTCCCATTCAAGGATAAGTAGGTGAGCCTTACTTGGTTCTGGTCATTGAATGCCATCCTTTGCACCTTTTTGTTCTATTCCCTTAAACTAGGGGCAAACTTTGCTTGCCTAGAGTCACATATAAATTGCGAAACCAAGGGCAAACTCTGTTTGTTCGACCCCATGTTCCCTTTAATTTTGGGTTATCTTGCGTCATCCTACCTTATTCATATAGATTGCCTCTAAGATAGGAGAAAATATGCTTCAGGCTTTGTTGTGCCATCATCTTATCAAAACCAATTGGAATAAGCCTACATGATCTCTATTACATCTCCAAACTAGGGAAAAACTTTATTTGTTGAAAACCCATTTTATCCTAGAAGGAGGCACCCAAGTCCAATTCAAACTAGGGGCAAACTTCGTTTTCCAAAATCCCCTCTATGCTAGAGGCGAGTTCTGAAAGTAATTAAGTTTGTTTTGAAAGGATTGAAGTAGAGTGTCTTTTATTTTATAAGCTAAAGCATTAATTTGAAGCACACCCTAGATGGGCAAAGAATCCACTAAATTAGCAGGGCAAAGTTTTCAAAGTTTAGATTTCTTCAGCAAAGCACTACGATGATAAGATGATGAATAAATAGGAGATGAGATGATACATTATTCATGATAAAAGCACATTGATTCACAATAATGCAGAGTTTTAGTCAGTCGTCTTGTGTTTGTTAAGTCTGTCCTACTTCAATGAGTCAATAATGGTCTCAAATACGTGGGTTCAAGATGATGAATAAAGATTTGAAAATTCTCTATGAGCATCTCAAGAGCAATACAAGTAGAAGTTCCAACACTGTCACTACATCAGTTAAAGTTGCAGCATGAGAAGTATCAAAAGTAGGTTTAATGATCATCCTCATTACATGAGTTCAATAGTGATTATTGAGCACAAGGCATTGAATTCGAGTGAGCATCCTCAGAATTGAACAGTTGATAATTGGAATGGAAGCAGAATCAATGTGTATCAGTTAAGTAGGGGTAATTGGAATTTAGTTAGGCCTGCATTGATTAAGAATTGTAGAGTCAATCGGTTAAACCTTGAACAAGTCGAGTATCTACCAGAATCGTACGAGAATCTAGAAAGCCTGCGTCTGTTAGTTATAATTAGTCAAATCAAAATCATGGTATTCTATCAAATTAGAACTTGGAGTTGGAAGAACATCAGATGAATTGAGTATCAGTTGAGAGCAGAATCAAGAATGGATCAATCAAAGTAGCAAAGTAAAGAATTTGAATATGAATCAGTGGAAGCATCAGTTGAGCAAGAAGAGTTAGGAATAACCTTGAACCTCACAAGTCAAAAGTCAGTCAGTCGAATCCACGAAGTCATTTGAGAATCAGTATGATACCAGTTAATCAATTTTTGTGTCATATTACAACATAAGTCCTTGTGAGGCTGTTGATTTCTATTTGTGTAACATAAGTCCCCTAAAGGGCTGTTGATTGTCGTTTCGCAACATAAGTCCTTGCGAGACTGTTGATCTCTTTTATTGCAACATAAGTCCCCTAAAGGGCTGTTGATTATCACTTGCGGAACATAAGTCCTTGCGAGGCTGTTGATCTCTGCTTGTGCAACATAAGTCCCCTAAAGGGCTGTTGATTGTAGCTTTCATAACATAAGTCCTTATGAGGCTGTTGATCTCTGTTTTTGCAACATAAGTTCCCTAAAGGGCTGTTGATTGTCACTTTCACAGCATAAGTCCTTGCAAGGCTGGTGATTTCTGTTTTTGCAACATAAGTCCCCTAAAGGGCTGTTGATTGTCGCTTTCGCAAAAAAAAATCCTTGTGAGACTGTTGATCTCTATTTTTGCAACATAAGTCCCCCAAAAGGCTATTGATTGTCGCTTGTGCAACATAAGTCCTTGCGAGGCTATTGACCTATGTTTTTGCAACATAAGTCTCCAAAAGGGCTGTTGAATGTCGCTTTCACAACAAAAGCCATTGCAAGGCTATTGATTTTTGTTTGTGTAATATAAGTCCCCTAAAGGGCAGTTGATTGTCACTTTTGCAACATAACTCCTTACGAGGCTATTGATCTCTATTTTTGCAACATAAGTCCCCCAAAGGGCTGTTGATTGTCACTTGCATAACATAAGTCCTTGCGAGGCTATTGATCTTTTTTTTTGCAATATAACTCCCCGAAAGGGCTGTTGATTGTTGCTTTTATGACATAAGTCCTTGCGAGGCTGTTGATCTCTATTTTTGCAACATAAGTCATTGTGAGGCTGTTGATTTCTATTTTTGCAACATAAGTCCCCCAAAGGGCTGTTGATTATCACATTCACAACATAACCCTTACGAGGCTATTGATCTCTATTTTTGCAACATAAGTCCTTGCGAGGCTGTTAATCTCTATTTTTGTGACATATGTCCCCTAAAGGGCTGTTGATTGTCGCTTTCGCAACATAAGTCCTTGCAAGGCTGTTGATTTCAATTTTCACAACATAAGTCCCCCAAAGGATTGTTGATTGTCACTTTTGCAACATAAGCCCTTGCGAGGATGTTTATCTCTAGTTTTGCAACATAAGTCTCCTAAAGGGTTGTTGATTATGGTGTTCGCAACATAAATCCTTGCTAGGCTATTGATCCCTATTTTTGCAACTTATGTCCTTGAAAGGCTGTTGACCATCGTTCTATGTCCTTGAAAAGTTGTCGACTATCGTTCTTGCAATGTAAGTCCCTTAGTGGCTTTTGACCATCGTTCTTGCAATATAAGTCCCTGAATGGCTTTTGACCATCACTCTTGCAATATAAGTCCCTGAGTGGCTTTTTGACCATCATTCTTGCAATGTATGTCCCTGAGTGGTTATTGACCAATATCTTAACATGTTGTTAAGTCCTCCATGGTAGCCCCCCTTAGTCCTCAATGATAACCCTCATTACTCCTCAAAACCAATCTTTGTTAAGTCCTCAATGGTAATATGTTGAACCTCAAAGGCAATCATTGTTAGTCCTCAATGGCAATCCCTGATCAATCACTTAGAACAGTCTAGGCGGCAATCCCTGAATAATCTTGTCAATTAATTTTGGGGAGTAATGCATGAAGCATAGTCCAATCAATTACATTCTGAGGAGTAAACCTGTGTTGGCACCAGGGTATAATGCGTGAAATGTAGTCCAGACAATTATATTCTAAGGAGTAAACTTGCATTGGCACCAGGGTGTAATACGTGAAGTGTAGTTCAGCCAACTGCATTTTGAAAGAGCAAACATGCATTGACACTGGGGCTAAAGGCGCGAAGCGCAGTCTAGTCGTTTACATTTTGAAAAAGCAAACCTGAATTGGCGCTAGGGCGTAGGCGTGAAGTGCAGTCCAGTTGATCATATTCATCCGATTGGTCGAGTTGGCTACAAATGCTAAACAAGACCAACCCATAGTCAAGGAGACTCCAAGTTTTGAAGAGAACTTGTCTTTAAGTTAAAGTGACCACATGCACTAAGTAGCATAGGACATGAAAAGCATCCGTATACATCGAGACATCATATTTTTTTTATCATCGCATAGCATGAAAATTTGGAGCATGAAAATTGCATTGGCAACCATCATTGCATGGACACCTGCATCACGATAGGATAGGTGCATTCATCCATATGACTATTTGCGTTTATGTGTGATCCGTTGCCCGAACTACGTCTTGGTCTGATACCCGTAGGGATACATAGGCAGCTCACCATTGAGCACGACTAGTGTCGACAATCTCCGCAAATGTTTTACAATGCATTTTGTTTAAACCTAATTTCAATAGCCTGGTGAAAGGCTTGTCTTCACACGGGCTTCGACATTCGCTTGTGACACACGTTGCTTTACAAGCTTTGCCGAACAGGAGCAAACACTAGACACCCCAATTTTGAACGAACTATTAAACTTAGGGGGATTTATCTCTAGAGATCAATGATGAATATGTCTCATCGGAATCAAGACTCTTACAAGCAATCTGATTCTCTTCCAAGAAGAAGCTTGGTCAAAATTCGCCATTTTCAGCCAAAAAAGACCAAAATTTCCATCTACAAGTCACCTTGTAGACCATGAGTTTTGAACACGTATAAAAACATGGCATTTTTCTCGGAGCATCTTAAAACTATTTTCAAAAGGAGAGACATTTAGTATGAATCCCAAAAAGTCATCAAAAGTCAACAGTTGACCCAGTGAAATGTCAATGGGTCAAACGAGGGTCAATCGTAAAATTTTTGAATTTCAAGATGAAGAGTCCCAGTAATTGTTCATTAGGTCTCCTTTATGCTAAAAATTATTTTTAAGGATTTTTAAATGAAAGAAATAATGGTAAAATCGAAAGGCTTTTAAGAAGAATTGTACAGAAATTTGATATTTTGCCTTCGGAGGGAAAGTTGACTTTTTTTCCTTAAGGAATTTGATTTTATAGATATTTTTATTGAATCTAAATGGGGGGTATTTCCTTAGTTACGTTTAACGTCTTAAGTACATTTACTTAAATGACATAAAATGAAATTAAGGTGCTGATTAGTGTTGAAATTGCTATGCAGCGGCACTCAGAGTGCCTGAACGGCAGTCAGTGAATGTCGTCACGCCACTCAGTGAATGGTGCTCGGTACTCACTGAGTGCCACCTCATCTTCATTGAGTGCTGGCCTGGGCTAATTTGCATTTCTAAGCCAAAATTCCTTTTCAATCTTTGAGCAAATGAATGCACCAAACAATGTCATTTTTTGTGTACGTGTTTACTACTCTTAGGTCATGCAAACCATGCTCCCACCATCCTAAATGGACCCATCTACCCTTATTTAGCCCCTAAGAAAATCAAATTATATAAAAATCTATTTTTCTCTCATTTTATAAAGGGAGAGAGACTTGAATCTTGAGGATGATACTTGAATCTTAGATACAGAAGCTGAATTTTGGAGTTGGGTTTGTTCTTAGACAAATATAGAAGAAACTCAAAAACCCTATAGAAATCTTAACAAATTTACCCAATTCCTCAAATTTCCATTGAAGAACCTCGAAGCTTCAAGGAAGAAGAAGAAGAGTATTGCTTGTAAGGCTTGGATCTCTCTAAATCAATCAATTTCTGAGAAATCGCAGAGGTAAAGCTTCAAATCTATATCATTATATTCTATAATTCAATCATAATTCCTAGGATTCTAGGACCCTTTTACACATTTTCAAAAAGTCTCTTCTCTATCCCCTTCTTCACACACCACTATAAGTTGCGATTGATTCTCATGTATAGTTGTTGATTTGGATCTAGTTGGTTTCAAAGTCCATATAAAATATGTTTTCAAAGAGGAATTTAACTTTGGATCATTCAATTAGCTTTGATTTCACCTCTTCTCTCTCATACTCTTCTCTTGGAATTCAAGGAAATCTCAATATTCCATGTGAATTCCTTGAGTTAGATCCTCTAATTTTTTTATATATTTTATATTTATATAAGGAATTGAGTTGATCTAAGTCTGATCTATGAATAAATGAGCAGATCTAATCCTTGTTTATGGTTTTGGTTCATCCTTTTGGAACTCTTGGAACTAGTCCATGTTTCATTAAGTTCTATGCAATTTGGTTCATAATCCTCAAGGATAATTAATTTGAGTGAGGAATCAAAAGAAGTAAGTTATGAATCCTCAAGGACCATGTATTTGGTAAAGGGAATTGATGTAGATCTAGTAGATTTCATGATGTTCGATTCAAGTGAATTCAAGTGTCCTATGTTCATTCATGAAGTTGAATAAGACCTTAGGACCCATTTCTCTCAAGAGATTTATGATTGGGTTCCCTTAAGACTAAATCCATGGATCTTCATAATAAATGAGTATTACTGTGTTGGTTGCAATAATTCATCTATGGTGCAGTGATTTCAATGACAATCTGTGATCAAGGATTTTTAATTAAATCATGATCCATTGGAATTGAATAAGACCAATTGGAATTTGTCCCTAACTCATAGATGTATCACTGTGATTTTTGTTTTGATAAAATTTCATAGTTAACATGGTTTGGTCTTAAGTTTTGTAACCCAACCAATCTCCGTCAAAACTTCATAACAGTAAGTCAATATTGATTTAAATAGACAGAGCCTTAAACATGTATTTTAAGCATTAAATAAATTTTTTTTCCATGAAGTTAAACATGTTAAGAAGATTTTCTAAAAAGATCAAAGTGATTCTGATTCATTTACTATTTTTAGAAAATCATGCAAAATCTCTGGACAGAGAGTAGTAAAATTCTGGGTAGAGTTTGGTTTTGGTCAAATTCACAAAGATTGGACCATTTGATTATTTATTTTCTTTTTAGGTTAGAAATTAGACTCACAGAGGCACCTTGCTTCCAAAAATCATTGAAATCAAACCATGGGAGCTATGCGTTTCCTATTTTTCAAAGTCTGGTCTGCTCTCTGCAATTTCTGGAATTCTATTGTAGATTTGATAGACTTCATAAATGGTGATCCAAATGAATTTTCTATGTCCCAAGACTTAAACTATGTTTTGAACAAGGTTAATTAAGCTTAATCTAGAGACTAAAATCCAAATCAATGAATGATTATAAGTTTGTTTATGTTCATGCATTCATTATCATCACACATGCATTGATTATTGAAATTTAGGACATTGTTTTGTTGAAATAAGTCATAATTGGTTGGGTTTAGTCATAGATTCCTTTTAATCATGTTGAGATTATGCCATCTCTATATGGATATGACATTGGCTCCTAGTTGAGACTTGGATATCTATAGAGAAGTTGTAATTTCAACTAGTTAGAAGGAATTCATATGTCAATTTCTTCAATGTTTAATAGATTTGAGTTAGACGTTTTTGTGTAATATTTAGGATTTGGTATTATATCTTGTTCAAAGGATATGGACTAACCTTTGTTTTGTAGCGTTATTGAGGTACAATTTCTTGACTCTTTTCTCTAGTTTACTTTATTTCTTAATTTTATTGATTTTTTGACTCCATGAGTGACCCTTTAGACTAGGTTTTGCCTTATGTGTATATATGAATTAGAGACTCATTTTCTTAGATTTTCTATTATTTGCATGCATTACACATTTCTATAGCGCAGTTGGATCCTGAGTCAGTTTCTTTGTTCTCTATTTGCATATCATTATGCTTTCTATTTGACCTATATGATTTTGTATGCCTTTTATCGTTTGCAATCTTGCACCTTTTCGACATACTTTTGAAATGTATATATCTATGTATTAGTTGAGGGCACGCTTAGATAGTTAATTCAATTAAAAGAATGTTGAGTAGAGGCCTATCAATAGATAGGATGAGAGGAGGTGTTTTAGTCCATCGGGCTCCTTCTTCTCTCATTCCATAATCCCCGGACCTAGAAATCTCTGGTTTCCAAAAGATCAGATTGCTTTTAAAATGCTTTCTTGATTTTCCTTTAACAATTAAGTGGTGACTTATATTTGAATTTGGAAAAGTTTTAAAAAGCGTGATTAGCCTATGATATCCATAGATGATGATGATGAAGTGGGGATGATCAGGACCAGAAAGCACGGGAGGAGGGCATCTGGAATGGAAATAGGAGAAGAATCGCCTCAGGCTCTCTCTCTCTCTCTCTCTCTCTCTCTCTCTCGATCTCTCTCGAGCGAGCGAGCGAGCGAGCGAGCGATTGAGGAAATTTGAAGAATGAGGGAGAGTACTAGAGACGCCTTGTTAAAATACAAACTTCGAGCAATCGAAAATGTTCGATCGATCGAAACTTTAATTGATCAGACAATCATGTGCTTGGTGATCAACATCCTCAATCGATCGAACATGTTCGATCGATTGAACATGAAAATTTTAAAAACCCTGCTTATTGAAGACCTGTTCACACCGAACTAGCAAAAACTAAATTGAACATACAGGATGACCATAATAACAGTTGACACACAGTATGTAGGGCTAAAATACTCATCATTTGAATATAAAATTTGTAAAATTCCATGGATATAATTGATCGGGAGAGAACTAATCCTAAATATACGCCTTAATGAACATTTGTTAGTACATTTTATCCTGTTTTTGTATATTTTTACTTCGTTTTCTAGTTTCTGACAGGTTTTGGAAGAAATCAACTAAACCAGGCTAAACAGGGTGAAAAAGCAGAGCTAAAGAAGCTGAAAAAGACAAGTCGCGCGCGCGACCCGCGCCCGCGAAATCCAGAAATCGCTCGCGCGATCCGCTCGCGCGAGATCCCCAGAATCGCTCGCGCGATCCGCGCGCGCGAAGGTCCAATTGTCGCGCACGCGCGATATGTGGAAAAATCAAAGTTGCGTATTTCAGTGTACTGAAGACTCCTGTGTAAACGAAACTGCTGAATGACGTCCAGATTGTAAATTACATCAGTTTCAGTCCGTTTCGAGTTGTAAAGGCTTCCAAAACTTGTTGTAAATCTATATATACCCTATTTTATTATAATTAAGGGGTTGGAAATTGTTACACACCCATACATACACATTAGACAACCATACTTCCAGCCATTGAAGAGAGGGAAGCAAGGAGAAGAAGAAGAAGACCAAGGGTTTCCATGGCCTCCTCCATCAACTACTTGCCATCTATCACTTCCATGGACGGCTAGATCATAGATCTAGGGTTTCAATGAAGCCCTAGACGAGTAATAGGGTTTTATTTATGTTTTTATTTTAGTTCTATTATGTATGGATGACAGTCACATGTTTAGAGGATTTTTATAAATAAATCGTACTTCTATTGATTAAATCATTACTTTCAGAATTTATTCTTGTCTTAGATCAATTTTTGGCGCCGTTGCCGGGGATTGCATTACTACTCTTAGTTTTATAATCGTAGTTTAGTTAATTCATAAATATTAGATTAGTTTTTATTTTTTTTATTTTCTGTTTTTGTTTTTAGTTACTAACTTGTTCTTTTATTTTGTAGTCAACGTTTCCGAGTGGAGTAGCTAATTACATCAAAGGAGCATACGCAAATAAAAATATAAATAAAATTAAATAAATTGCTTCCTTTGGAATTCGCTTTAAACCACTGTAAGTCAGGGCGCTGTGACGCACTATTTGCATTAGTTTAGGGTTAATTGCACTGCATTAGCTAGGAAACCCGGGGCGCTGGGCTTGACGCGGTCATTGCATTACAGGATAATATTCATGCATCACAGTAGTTGAGTGCTTGTTATCTTACTTGCGTGATTGCTATTTGTTTTTTTTAGTTGTGTCAGTTTTTGTTTTTAGTTTACTTTCTTTTAGTTTATGTTAGGTACACGTTCAAACAAACCGGAATTAAAACCTTTTGACTCTGAACTTGAACGTACATTAAGACTTAACAAGTCTTCAAACTTAACTTCTAGAGCTAGGTTTTTAATAGACGACGATTTGACACCAAAACCAACGTCTTTATTTGAATCGGAAATACGTAGTACTCTTACAAGATTAAAGAAACCACGCTTTCATAACATAGAACCGATTAAAATGGCAGACATTGGAAATAATAACGACAACAACCAAAATAACAACGGAGCTAATATGAATAATCCTAATATCCCTCCACCTCCGCCGCTTAAAGATTATTTTATTCCTACGACTTACACGCCACAAACATGTATTGAATTACCGGAGGCGACGGCATCTCACTTTGAGATAAAGTCGTCTACCATCTCTCTACTTCCATCTTTCCATGGCCGTTTAAATGAAGATCCATATAAACACTTAGGAGATTTTCAAGATATATGTTCTACTTTGAAAATTCAAAATCTTACTGATGATGAATTAAAAATGCGGCTCTTTCCATTTTCATTAAAGGACAAAGCTAAATATTGGCTCCAATCTTTGGAGCCAAACACAATTAGAACATGGGAAGACTTACACACCGCATTTTTACAAAAGTTTTTCCCTATTATGCGTACGATTCAGATAAGAAAATCCATAACAAACTTTGTGATGCAAGATGGGGAATCACTCTACGACACGTGGGAAAAATTTAAAGAATTATTACGCTCGTGTCCACATCATCAGGTCCCTAAGTGGCAACTTGTTCAGGTCTTCTATGAGGGGCTTATTCCCTCTGTTAGGAATACTGTCGATGCCGTTTGTGCGGGAACCTTCCTACACAAAAGTGCCGACGAGGCCTGGAAAATATTTGAAACTTTAAGCGAGAATTCGATGCACCAAGCGGTGTCTGTCCGTTCTGAGGGATACCCACAACCTAAGAGGGAGGTAAAGTTCGAGTCAAGTCAATCAATTGAAATAAAAGAACTATCTAACAAACTTGACCGACTTTTAACAATGAACCAAACGACAGCCTCACCCGCTCGTGAAATTTGTGCATTATGTTCTGATACTTCACATTCGATACTTGCATGTCCATCGGCGAGTCAATTTCCGGAATTCGTGGAGCAACACATTAATTCTATTCAACAATATCCACGAAATAATTATAATGCAACTACTAATAATCCGGATGCGCCATGGAGAAACCATCCTAACTTCTCGTGGAAAAATAATAATAATAATCCTAATGAGGCGACTAATTTTCCAAATGCGTATCGACCTCAGTTTCAACCTAGTCAATACCAACACCCGCCTCCTAATTCGAATCCTTCAAGGGGTAACATTTTTGAGGAAAAGGTGTTGGCATCCCTTAATAAAATTGAAACTCAAGTACAGGCACAAGCACAAATAGTGCACTCTCATACATAGTCCATTGCGAAGCTTGAATCCCAAATGGGACAACTAGCTACTGTAGTGAGTCGTAGAAACGAGGGGACGTTGCCTAGTCAAACAATTCAAAACCCTAAGGGACAATATGAGGTTAAGGGGTCGAATGAGCAAGTAAACGCCGTCTCAACTAGGTTGACTACACGAGAGGAAGAGGTAATAGAAATTCCGAATGAGAATGTGAAAGTTATGAATAGCAACTCTAATACGACGAAGGGTGAGGATGTGAGCCAAAATAAGAAAGAAAAAGAATCGGTCCCAACGAATTATATTCCGAGAATGCCATATCCACCTAATGTTGAGGAGCCGTCTAATCTTACAAATAAAAAGTCTAAGGTTGAGGATATACTCGAGGTATTTAAACAAGTCAAAATAAATATTCCTTTCCTCGATGCTATAAAACAAATTCCCGCTTATGCTAAATGTCTAAAAGACCTTTGTACGCAAAAACGCAAAATACGCAGTCATACGCCTAAAAAGGTCTTCCTCACGGAAAAAGTAAGTTCAATTTTCCAACACGCTCCTCCGAAATATAAGGATCCAGGTACGCCTACGATTTCATGTGTCATAGGTGACACTATCATTCATCGGGCTCTCCTTGACTTAGGAGCTAGTGTTAACCTCTTACCTTATCACGTCTATAAACAATTAGGTCTAGGTGAACTTAAGCCTACGGCCGCTACTATTCAGTTAGCGGATCGTTCTATTAAAATACCTAGAGGAATCGTCGAAGACGTACTAGTGAAAGTGGATCAATGTTTCTATCCCGTTGATTTTATGGTCCTTGACACTGAACCCGTGCTAGATGCTAGGAAACACACTCCTGTCATTCTTGGTCATCCATTCTTAGCCACGGCCAATGCACATGTCAATTGTAGAACAGGGGTGATGAAAGTGTCGTTCGGGAATATAAAATTAAAATTAAATGTTTTTAATGCGGTCGATCAACCTCCTAAAGATGACGATTACCTATGTGTGGAGGGTAGTGAGGTTACACGGAATATTGAGCCTAAGAACGTAATAAATATAAGTGCGGGGACTAATATAGAGGATGAGGAGTGGATGAATCCTAATACTTCGGACCCTAATGCTGAATCTACTCGGAAGGTAAGAAATCGATTTGAACATACTGACAAACCGTCAATAGAATTAATTCAAAGCGACGTGATTTCTGCTTACCACCGAGCTCTGCCTGACATTCTTAGGGGTACGAAGTCTGATTTTCAACCTCCGTAAATCTTGAGCTAGAACGGTCTAGCTGAAGACGTAAAAGTTAGCGCTTCTTGGGAGGCAACCCAAGCTTAATTTCGTCTGTTTTCTTTGTTTTGGTCATTTTTGAGTCTGTTTGAGTCTGTTTTGGACATTCTGGACAGGTTTGGGGGTTGGAATTAATTTATTTTAATATTATATACATAATTTTAGCTCAAAAATGGAAAATACCATTCTCGCGCGCGCGGCCCGCTCGCGCGAGACATCGCTCGCGCGGGCCGCTGGCGCGAGAATGTGCCTTAGTATTTTTTCTTTCTTTTCCTTATATGAGCTCTCAGCATTTACTCGCGCCTGATATCGCGGGCGCGAGGAACCTCGCTGGCGCGATTTTCATAGTAAAAAAAAAAAAAATCCTTAGGAATTCGCGCGCGCGACGGCCGCTCGCGCGATTTCCCAAATTCCTGAATTTTTCTTTTGTTTTTTTGTATCTTTCCCCCATACTTGTGCGGATAATGTTTTCGTTTCTGTTTTGTTTATTAAGCCATTTTAGATCGAGTTAGTTGTTGTTTTCCTTATTACATCTATACTTTTCCGTTTTATTCCGGTTATTCGTTTAGTTTAGTTTAGATTAGTTTATCGAGTTGTATGTTATATTTCGGGTTACTTATCCTTTAATATTCTTTTGTTAGTTCTTTTCGTTTATCTAGTAGTCACAGGTAACATTGAAATTTATTCACATATTCCTTTGTGTTCACCTGTTATATGCTTGCCAAGATCGAGGTACTATCGTTCCTTCCTTATATACTCTCCTTTCTTTCGTTTTATTGTTTCATTGGGGACAATGAAAGGTTTAGGTTTGGGGGTATGCACACACATGCACATTATTACACTAAATTTTCAAAAAGAAATAAAAGTTTCGATACTTGTGCTTAAATAAACGATGATTACTGACGTTTTTGCAATTTTAATCCGATACTTCTTAGTATGTAATGTGATTTGTTATAGAATGGTAAACAAGGAAATATGTGATTAACCATTTACTAAAGTCATGATGTAACGTTTTAAGTTATGTATTGTTTGAATCGTAGTTTTATATCATAGATTTGCACATAAACTCATGCACTGCACATAGTCGCTTGAATACATGTTGGTTGTGAACTATAATATGATTCGGATTTCT
Source organism: Hydrangea macrophylla (assembly GCA_033977485.1). NCBI lineage: Eukaryota > Viridiplantae > Streptophyta > Magnoliopsida > Cornales > Hydrangeaceae > Hydrangea > Hydrangea macrophylla. The sequence continues at coordinate 104,843,677 of CM066987.1, forward strand.
AGATAACACATGGTGGAGACTAAGCCCAGTGAGCTTTTGAGCCTATCTTTTCATTTTAGAGGGTTATAAATACATTGTGTTTGTCGAATTTCATTGAAATAGCGCATTAACTTGTTGACGAGTCTCATTATTCTTGTTTTGGTTAATAGTCAAGTTAAAATATTTGTTACCATGCTAAATAATCTTCCGTCGTAAACATTGAAGAACCATACGACTTTAGGACATGATTTTAGGCCCTCTTTGTTTATCACCGAATTATAAATTTCCTTAGTTCGCCCTTTGAGCCGTTAAAATGCCATTTCTTTCTTTGATTACCATTATCCTTGTTTTTGCTCCGACTTGACAAACTCGGAGTTCACCACTGAGAGATTTGTCACCTTTTAGTAGTGTTAAGGTGATGTGTTGAAAAGGAAGAAGAAAATAAGATGCTATTGGGGTAGTTGCTTGGTATTCGATGAATAATCATTTGAGAAGCAAGAAAAGAAAAAGGAAAAGAAACAAAATAAAGAAGAGGAAGGTTGAAAAAAAAAATTGAAAAATGAAAGAAAAGATGAAAAGTTTATAGAAGAAGAATGAAAGAGATCGAACATGCCTTACAATGCCATTCTAAACCTACCCAATTAATCCGTTCTATCATTTTTCATTGCCTGAGCCACGTTACAACCTTTGAAAAGTCCTAATTGATCCTAGGAAACATGGTTCGGATATGAAAACGATGGGAGGGGGATTAAAACATGGTAATGATTATTTTTTCTTGATTGTTGGCATCTTATCCATGAGACTATTGTTCTTTCGTGTTATGCGTCTTTTTCGAGTCATATGTGAGCATTTATCGTTTTGAAAACATAACTCCTTTGCTCACGTATATTAGAAAAATTACACATGTTTCTGAGTGTTTCATTTGAGAGTGTAATTAACATTGTGAGATTCGTAGTCGAAGCATAGTTTGATGGTTTTCCGAGTTATATTCCAAGTTCATGACATGCGCGTGTTCATTTGACTACCATATCACACACGTGTAATTTTATGAGAAACTTTATTGATTTATACGATGCATGCGCTTGGGATTGCTTTTCATGATGTAGATAGACGTTTGATTACGTTTGTTCTTGTTCATTATTCTATTTCAAATCATTGTGTTATATGATAAGGAGTATTGATTGTTTTATTTTTTTTGTTTTAATAAAACTTTTTTAATTTACAAGTTAATAAAGATGGTTGTGGGTGACTTGTTGACGAGAACCCTCACGAGACTTTACTCGTCCGACTAGGGACACCTAGGGGTTTAAAAGGCTTGTTGCATATGCTAAATGCAATCGTGATCCATACGAAAATGGAATATATTTTTATTAGTAGTTTTTATTTTAGTTTTGCTCGAGGACTAGCAAAATGTAGGTTTGGGGGTGTGATCAGGAGAGAACTAATCCTAAATATACGCCTTAATGAACATTTGTTAGTACATTTTATCCTGTTTTTGTATATTTTTACTTCGTTTTCTAGTTTCTGACAGGTTTTGGAAGAAATCAACTAAACCAGGCTAAACAGGGTGAAAAAGCAGAGCTAAAGAAGCTGAAAAAGACAAGTCGCGCGATATGTGGAAAAATCAAAGTTGCGTATTTCAGTGTACTGAAGACTCCTGTGCAAACGAAACTGCTGAATGACGTCCAGATTGTAAATTACATCAGTTTCAGTCCGTTTCGAGTTGTAAAGGCTTCCAAAACTTGTTGTAAATCTATATATACCCTATTTTATTATAATTAAGGGGTTGGCAATTGTTACACACCCATACATACACATTAGACAACCATACTTCCATCCATTGAAGAGAGGGAAGCAAGGAGAAGAAGAAAAAGACCAAGGGTTTCCATGGCCTCCTCCATCAACTACTTGCCATCTATCACTTCCATGGACGGCTAGATCATAGATCTAGGGTTTCAATGAAGCCCTAGACGAGTAATAGGGTTTTATTTATGTTTTTATTTTAGTTCTATTATGTATGGATGACAGTCACATGTTTAGAGGATTTTTATAAATAAATCGTACTTCTATTGATTAAATCATTACTTTCAGAATTTATTCTTGCCTTAGATCTATTTTGACTGTGATGTGCTCAACGATCTATTCTTGCTGTGCTTGTTTAGGTTGTTTACATGTGATGGTGCTTTATTGATTCGTGCTATCAAGTATCCGAATAGTCCATGCCTAGGTTAGACGGATTAGATCACAACCCTAGTTTAGTGTGAGATAATTCGTGCTACCCGAAGATGGATTATGTTGGTGCTTGAACCATGATTATCTTCTTGTCGGAGGAATTGGGCTTGTAGCTACAATTCCCCATTATCATCCAACGTAATAAGCTAAAGTAATTCATAAATATTCCTATTATGAAGCTAGTGGTGGATTTGCAATCCTAGGTTCCCTTAAACATTATTTAAAATACTGTTAATTGCTTTCATAGTTTAGATCTAGTTTTATTGTTATTAGTTTAATTAAAATCCAAATCAAATCCGTTTTTCTTAGTTAATTAGACTTAGGTTTTAAAATTAAGAGCTGTAGTAATCAATCTCTGTGGGTTCGACCTTTACTTCCACACTACAAATCTTTAGAAAAGTAAAGAATACTTTTTACATCTTGATTCTGACAAGATCAATAATCTTTCATAATGTTCGATTGCACATCATCCCCCAAGTGATACTTAGACCTTATTACAATGTGAAACGAAAACTAAAAATAAATATTTTGTCTAGGACTACAATTCAACTCGCTAAAAAATTAATCAAATGTAGAACCATAAGTTGAAGTTGGTCACTGATTCTTCAGCTGCAACGATCGTCTTCCATAGCTGCATCATCATAGTACTCTGCCAATTTCGCATTTTGGGAATCCCAGACTGATAGTTCCCAATTCCAGAAAGATCTGAAATCTTCGAGAATAGCATCTAGTGTGGCTGGATTCTCCGAAGAACTAAAAACACAAGTGAGAGGAGATCTTAGTGATCCCGATGGAGACATAGATAAAGGAGTGTAGCTCCTCAACTCTTCTCCCTTCCATGGTGGAGTACCTGGGGACCACGTGGGTGTCCTATAAAATGGCTGATGTGGAAGGAAAATCGGTGGAACAATGATATTCATAGTGATATTCCTAGACAAGGGAAACAAAGAGAAAAAAACAAGTGAAGAGTTAGAAAACTAAAATCGAGATTAAATAAGAATAAAAACAACTAAAAACAAGAAACTACAACAAGAAAAGGTGTGGCTTTGACCCAGCCTCACTATTGGAAAAATTGCACAATATGCACTAGCTGGTAGAGGGCATTGTCTTCGATAGAGAAAGTAGCTTGAGTACACGTACAAATAGGGAACCAATGCTATAACAAGGAAATCATCATCAAAGATAAAGACAGCGCGGTGGTTTCCAGTCACTACATCCTCCAGGTCATCAATGTCCCATTGTAGCCACAAATCATTGTCTGCCAGCCCAAAATCATCCCCTTCCCCATTTTCCTCCTCAGAATCAAAGGGGAATATCATATATTCAAAGGGCTTAAAGGCGAGAAGGGCGGGTGGAATGGGGACATACCCATGAGAGAGATCAATCAAGTCATCCACCCCGGGTCGTTCATAAGGTGACAAACAGAATTCAATTTCTTCTGCAATCCAGGGTGGATTTGGGAACTATGGCTCCCCCCAAGAGCCTAATGAATAGACAGATTCTGCATCGTCGTCATTGCTCATTTTGAAGCCTGTAAATGAGTATAAAATACAGAATAGTGGACTAAGGTTCGATGTCACACTCACTGAGAAAAAGCAAAATAAAAACAAATAAAAATAAATAAAATGCAATAAACAAAAATTACAACAACAGTTTTAGGACAACTCTTTGATGTGCTCAACTTCTGATTGAAAAGTTTCCAAAAATGGCTTTAATGGTTGGCCGTTAACCTAGAAGCTCTTGTCGTTCTTGGGATTGAGCTGCTCAACTGCTCTATATAGAAATACTGATTTAACCATGAATGGGCCTATCCACCTGGAGCGGAGCTTTCCTGGGAAAACATGGAGTCGGGAGTCGTACAGCAGAACTTTTTTGTCCCGGCTCAAAAGACATACGAAAGATTGTTTTATCATGGTGAGTCTTCAACCTTTCTTTATGCAACTTGGCATTATCATTTGCATCTTTGCATATTTCTTCAAGTTTCACAAGTTAAAGCTTTCACAGTTATCCTCCCTCTTTAATATCAAAATTTAGTGAGCGTGTCGCCCAATAAAGTATGTTCAATCTCAACTGGTAGGTGGCATGCCTTACCATATACCAAGCGGTATGGGGACATTCCTAAGTTTGTTTTAAATGTGGTTCGATAGGCCCACAATGCATCAGTCAAATTATATGCCCAATCTTTCCTATTCGAGTTGACCGTCTTTTCGAAGATATGCTTAATCTCTCAATTTTCCAATTCTGCTTGCCCGTTAGTTTGTGGGTGGTAAGCCAGAGCAATTTTATGGTTCACTCCATACTTTTTGAGGAGTGACTCCAAGGGCCTATTACAGAAGTGTTTGCCTTGGTCACTTATTAACGCTCACGGGGTTCCGAAACGAGAAAGAATATTTTCCTTAAGAAAGGATATAACTATTTTGTGATCATTTCAGCGTGTTGGAATGGCTTCCACCCATTTTGAGACATACTCCACAGCAAGAAGTATGTATTCGCAGTGATTTAATTTTGAAAATGGGCCCATAAAGTCTATGCCCCAATAATCAAAGATTTTGATTATAATTATGGGAGTCAAAGGCATAGAGTTTTTCTTTGAAATCGTGCCCAACTTTTGACAGCGTTTGCAAGATTTACAGAAAGAGTGGGCATCTTTAAATACGGTGGGCTAGTAAAAACCACTACACAAGACTTTTTGTGCGGTTTATGGTGAAGTGAAATGGCCACCGCAAGCTTCAGAATGGTACGACACTAGGATTACGGTTATGTCCTCATTCGGTACGCAATGTCTGATGACCTGATTAGCATAATATTTGAAAAGGTACGGGTCATCGAAAAAGAAATGATGCTTGAACGAGAGGAATCATTTTCTGTCTTGGGTTGACCAATGCGCGGGGGTTTTTCTCGTGACTAAATAATTCACGACATCCGCATACCAGGGTAGATTAGAAATAGCCATTAGCTATTCATCTGGGAATTCTTCTTTAATAGGCGCCAATTCAATGTTGCTAACAAGGTTAACCTAGAAAAATGGTCTGCGACCACATTCTCTACTCCTATCTCATCTTTGATGGTTAAGTCAAATTCTTGGAGTAGAAGTTCCCATCGCATGAGTCTTTGTTGTGCATCCTTCTTGGACAACAGATATTTAAGGGCTGAATGGTATGTAAAATAGACTATCGGTGACCCTATGAGGTAAGGTCGGAACTTATCCAAGGCAAAGACTATTGCTAACAACTCCTTCTCGGTTATAGTGTAGTTCATTTGAGCATCGTTTAGAGTTCTGCTAGCGTAATAAATAATGTAAGGCTTATTATCTTTCCTCTGGCCTAGGACCGCACCAATGGCGTAGTCACTAGCATCGCACATTAATTCAAAAGGGAGACTCCAATCGGGAGCTCGTATTATAGGTGCAGTCGTGAGGAGTCGCTTTAGTGTATCAAAAGATTTTTGACAGGCATCCGACCACTCAAAAGGTACATCTTTATCAAGCAAATGACAAAGCGATCGGGAAATGGCACTAAAGTTTTGGATAAACCTTCAATAAAATCCCGCATGTCCCAAGAAAGAACGAATATCTCTGACTGTGCAAGGGGCAGGAAGGTTTGAGATAATATCGATTTTTGCCTTGTCTACTTGGATACCTTCATAAAAAATTATGTGGCTAAGGAAAATCCTTTTGGTCACCATGAAGTGACACTTTTTCCTAGTTTAACACCAAGTGTTTGTCCTCACATCTTGATAGCACTCGTTCAAGGTTTTCTAAATACTTGTCAAAGCTATGGCCGAAAATAAAAAAATCATCCATGAAGACTTCTAGGATTTGTTCGACCATATCGCTGAATATGCTTAGCATGCACGGTTGAAAGGTAGTAGGTGCATTGCATTGGCCAAAAATCATTCATCGGTAGGCGAAGGTACCGAATGGACAAGTGAATGTTGTTTTCTCATGATCTTCAAGAGCTATTTTGATCTTATTGTAACCACTGTACCCATCTAAAAAATAATAAAACTTGTGTCCTACCACTCTTTCCAACATTTGGTCCATGAACGATAGTGGGAAGTGCTCTTTTTGGGTCTCGGTAGTCTATGCACATCCACCAACCAGTACAGATGTGCTTTGTTACTAACTTGCCATCTTTATTTGGAATAACCGTTATGCGTACTTTCTTTGGGACCACCTGGGTTGGACTGACCCATGGACTATCAGAAATTGGATATATTATCCCAACATCTAGTAGTTTTAAAACTTCTTTTTCATGACTTCTTGCATATTGGGATTCAGACGCCTCTGTATTTGACATGATGGTTTAGCATCTTCTTCCAAGTAAATTTTGTATGTAGATGGATGGGCTTATGCCTTTGAGGTCAGCATTAGTCCATCCTAATGCACCTTTATGGCATTTTAAAACTTGGGAAAGTTTGTCCTCTTGCTCCAAATCTAAAGCAGCTAATATGATGATAGGGTAAGCTTTGGCAGTTCCTAGAAATACATGTTTCAGTTCCTTAGGATGCTCTTTTAATTCTAAGTCAGGGAACTGCTGATTTGATGGCATTGCAAGTTTCATTTTTGGAGGCAATGGCTCTTAGGTTGCTATCCACAAACACTCAGTGCATTCTTCTTCAATGGTATCCATCATTAGACAAGTCTGATTAAGGTCGGTATCTAGTGGGGTAGATTGGTTAGATTGATAAAAGGGATCAAATTTTGACACTACAACCTCCACCGAATCTTTATAATCAACAAATACTCGTCTTCAACAACTATTTCAATGAGGTTGATATCTTCCTCATCCTCATATTCGTCAGGTCTGAGATTTAAAAATATTTTTACGTTTAATGTCATATTCCCAAATACTATTATCATAACACAACTTCTGATTCGCATTGTGGCATCAACGGTGTTTAAAAATGGATGTCCAAAGATTACCGATATTTGTGCACATGGGTTAGCAACGGGCTCCGTGTCTAAAATCATAAAGTCTACCAGGAAAACGAAAGTGTCTATTTATACTAGAACGTCTTCTAATACCCTTCTTTGGTATTTCACTGATCTGTTTACCAATTGGAGAACAACTTGGGTTGGTTTGAGTTCACCTAACCCTAGATGTTTATATACCGAGTATGGTAGTAAGTTTATACTCGCTCCTAGATCGAGGAGTGCATTCTCGATTCTTTGATTTTCAATTCAACATAAGACTGTAGGAGCACCAGGGTCCTTAAGCTTTAGAGGCAATTCATTTCAAAGTATTGCACTTGCTTGGCAAGCAACATAGGCATGCTTCTTTACACTTTATCGCCTCTTAACAGTGCATAAGTCCTTTAGGAACTTAGCATAGGACGGTAGTTGCTTGAATGCATCAAGGAATGGGAGGTTTATTTTGACCTATTTAAATAGTTCTAAAAACTCCTGATTTTTTGTCTCATTTTTAGGTTTTTTCAGTCTTTGAGGATAAGGCGCAGGAAAAGGGCATTTTGGAACTCCTTCATTAATGGGTTCCTTTCCAGGCCTTTTTTTTTTACTTCCTCCACTTCTTTTGGAGCTTCTCTCATTGGTTTTAATGTTTTATTTTCGGTAAAAGCCTCCACCTCATTCACCAATTCATCTTCTACTTCCTCAACCGTAGATCGAGGCATGTCTTGCCCAATTATCTTTCCACTTCTAAGGGTAGTCACAGCTTTAGTGTGTTCCTGATTATTAGGTCCATTGTTATGCCCCTTAGGATTTGTAAGTGGTTGAGCAGGAAACATTCCTCCCATTCCCCTTCCATTCTCTCCAAACTTGCAGACATTCTACTCATCATTTGTAATAGTTGCTACATAATAGTTGCGCTGGAGAGTGGATCTCTTCTTGTACCTTCTTGATTTGATTATTAAATCTATTTTGTTGGAATTGTTGGGACGACCTATTATGTTGCCCTTGAAATTGATTATTATTGTATAACTATTGTTGATATTGATTCTGGGTCCCAGCATCATTCTTCGAATCAAAACCAGGGTGATTCCATTTGTTATTGTTATTAACTTGAAAATTATTATTGTTATTGTTAAAGTATAAGGGTATTTTTGTAATTATTTTATTAATAATATATTTACATATGTTGGCTAACATGTTAGGTTAAGCCTTCCTTCTCTCTATTTTTGCTCTTTGAACATGGTATTAGAGCCTCCATGGAGATCCACCAGCAAACCCGAAAACAAACCCTAACCGCAGCCTATCCCAGCCCTCCTTGACCTGTCGCAGCACCACCCAGACCTACTTATATGGGTTAAAGAGGATGAGTTCTGATCACTCAGTGTTTGTGAGACATTGTGAGAAAGGCACCATAATCCTAGCAGTTTACGTGGTTGATATAGTGATAACTGGTAATGATAATAAAGGTATATAGATGTTGAAGTCTTACTTGAGTAAGCATTTTCATTTAAAAGACTTGGGATTACTGCTTTATTTCTTAGGCATTGAAGTTGCTAGATCTAAGGAAGGAATTTGTTTGTCTCAGATGAAGTATGTGCTTGATCTTCTAGAGGAAATAGGATTGATGGGTTCAAAACCTGTTGACACTCCTATGGACTCAAATATAAAGTTTAGTAAAGATGATGGAGAAGACTTCAGTGATGTTGGGCGATATAGAAGATTTATGGGTAAGTTGATTTATCTGATTGTGACTCGACCTGATATCACTTTCTTTGTAGGAGTTGTTAGTCAGTTTATGCAGAATCCCAAATTATCACATAGGGAGGCAGTGTGTCGTATTTTAAAATATTTTAAAGGTGCTCCTAGAAAAGGTTTAGTGCGGAAACCTTCAAATAACTTGGAGATAGTGGGTTTCTCAGATGCTAGTTGGGAAGGAGATCATTTAGATAGACGTTCAGTGTTAGGGTTCTGTGTATTTGTTGGTGGTAATCTTGTTACCTGGAAAAGTAAAAAGAAAAATGTTGTGGCAAGATCGAGTGTTGATGATGAGTATAGAGCTATGGCTCATACTGCCTGTGAGATGTTGTGGGCGAAATCTATTCTACAAGAGATGGGGTTCTCAAGTGATCAACCTATGAAGATGTATTGTGATAATCAATTTGCTATGTACATTGACAGTAATCTAGTGTTTCATGAGAGGACCAAACAAATTTAAGTTGATTGTCATTTTATTAGAGATATGGTCATAAGGAAATAGATTATTATGTATTTTGTTAGGACAAATGATCAGTTAGGAGATATTTTCACTAAGGCTCTGAATAAGAGACCTTTCTATGACCTTTGTAACAAGATGGGCATTATAGATATATATATATATATATGCTCTAGCTTGAGGGGGGGTGTTAAAGTATAAGGTTATTTTTGTAACTATTTCATTAATAATATATACATATGTTGGCTAACATGTTAGGTTAAGCCTTCATTCTCTCTATTTTCTCTCTTTGAATAGTTATTATTATAGGAATTCCCCGTCCCTCTATACCCTTGCATGGCATTCATCTCCATGGGGTTTTGTTCTTAAAAATATGACACATTTGGACAGTATTGGGTAGTGTGTCCCAACATATTACACGTGCCGCATGGTTCTTCAGGTAAAACCTGCCTAGAACTGTCACCTTTCATTCCCAACTCTTCTACTTTCCTAGCTAGCTCTTCGTATTTTGTCATTAGAGCATCCTTACTTTTTAATTGATAGATGATCTTGTCATCTCTTCCTTGCGATTGAGTTCTCAAGATATCTTCTTGGTTGGTCCATTCATGGGAATGTTCAGCTAACCACTCGAAGTGTGCCTCGGCCTCTTCAGTATTTTTACTTAGAAACTCGCCTGCACTCATGGTTTCTACAAGTTTTTTAGTTTCTCCATTAAGTCCTTCAAAGAAGAAGCTAATAGTTTGCCATTTCTCATACCCGTGATGTGGGCATGAGAGAAGCAAATCTTCAAATCTCTCCCATATTTGAGTGAAGGTTTCACTACTTCTTTGTTTGTACGAATTTATTTGACATTTAAGATCTGAGGTTATGCGTGCTGGAAAGAATTTCTTTAAGAAAGTAGTGTTTAGTGCATGCCATGTGAATATAGAATTTGGTTTAAATGTGAGCAACCATGCTTTCGCTTTATCCTTCAGGGTGAAGGGAAATAGCATTAAGCGGGTTACATCTACAGGACAATTTTGGGGGAATGTTTTACAAATATCCTCAAAATCCTTGACATGTATGTAGGCCTTCTTGGTTTCCATCCCATGAAAGGTTAGGAGGAGTTAAATCATTCCATTACAAAATTGGAATTCGCCCGCGTGTGGTGGAATGAGAATGCAAGAAGGTGTAGGTGCATGTTCGGGTTGCATGAGTTCGCGCAAGGGACACAACGAATCATCAATGGGTACAACCCTATGCTCATCATGTTCGCTTCCGTCGTCAGCCATAGAGTTTGTAGGAGTGGCTACGGGATTTATAAAGCTAGAGGAGTCAGATGAATAGAATGGATTTCCAAAAATACCCTCGATGACATTATCAAACATGAAAGGGGAAAACCTAAGAAGATTTTAATCTAAGGAACTTGAAAAGAAAAAGAAAAACTAGAAATAGATAAAGAAAGACTGAGGTAATCTAAGCAATATCTAGTCGCCTTCCCCGACAACGACGCCAAAAACTTGACACGAAAATAAATTTGCACGCTCTTGTGATACGTTCAAGTGTAAACGATCGTGCAAGTAGTATATCTGGTAAAACCAGGTCGATCCCATAGAGAAGGTGATAGCGTACTAACTTAGACTAATCTTGAAAGGAAAATTAAAAATCAATCATTTAAATGAAATGTAGAACAAAGTTCTACGAACTAACAACTACTAAAAATAAAGCAGCTAAATTAAACTAGCAATTAACTAATCAACTAAAGTAATATTAAAACGGGTTTTTACTTATAAAAGAAAGGTGTCGGGATCACACGAATCTACAATGACCTAACCATCTACCATGCACATTCATTAACATTATATGGAGTACATCCCTCTATAGTTTTCTGTATGTTTTAGAGATAAAGAATCAATATTCCTTTCATGACCGGACTACATCATCAAAATTGATTTAAAATACTTGGAAGATGGTTTAAAACAATGGTTTCGACTCACACCCTCAATGGTGTTAGCATTTAAGGTGGTTTGCAAAAGTCATTGAAGAAAAAGGCCTTAAGGCTTAAAGTTCAGAAACTGTTTTGACAAACTGAGCTTATCTGGACAATTTGATAACAAATCTCAAAAACATAAAGTCATGGAATACTTTAAAGGATCATCTCAAGACTTTACATGTTCGATTGATCGAAGTACTCTCGATCGATCGATCGAACGAACTGCATCATCCTTCAATCGATCGACATTTCGACCGCTTGACTTTGTCCTGGCTCGATCGATTGAATGGACTTCGATCGATTGAATGCAGGGTTTCTCTGCAGTGCATGGCAAAGGCTGGAGATCACTGCTTCATCGTGATCTCCCAACTATGGAACTACTTAGACATTGTTTTAATTACAGGAATTAAGTTTTTAAAATTGAACATGTTTAAGGCTTGATTTGATTTGATTTTTATCATAAAAACCATGGAAAACTATGGTTTAAAGTAACTAGCATGCAATACCTATGATCAAAACGGATTAAACTACTGTAAACTACAGCAGAAAATAACTAGAGAGATTAAATAAGACCTGGAATTCGAGAATTCGTATTAAACTTCAATAAAAGTCCCAGAGTACTGAGTATCCAAGCTAATATACCTACAAAACTTAAAGCAAACTCTCTATATATATAACTGTAAAAGCAAAAGTGGGCTTTCCTATGGACGAGTTTATAACACATATTTATAGAAAAACCTAGGCTAGGGTTATTAACAATACGCTCTACTGCATGCCCGCAAAAATCTGATACAGCTATGTTCAATTGCTCGAAAGATTCTCCAGCGATTGAACTTCATATTTCTCGAGCGCTTGAGAAGACTTCAATCGCTTGGACCCTCGATCGCTTGACACTTCTTCAATCGATCGTTTCCTCTTTTCAATTTTGTTATGTCTTCTCTGTACTTTGGCTTTACCCTTTTTCCTGTGCCATTCCTGCTCACAACATCACAGCAACTCTGTACAGAATATAGTCTAAAACAACACAATTCATCATGGAATCATCTCATTATATCCTGACATGCATTGTAATGAAACTGCAGATAAAATGGGGAATTGAAAACAAATCGTTACATTTTCATATCATAGGGCAGGTGTATTCTACAAGTACCCCTGCTTGTCAGGGATTCCTCAGACTCAAAGAATTGGTTTTACAAAAATAAGGAGTCCTCGGACTCAAAGAATTGATTTTACAAAAATGGGGAGTCCTTGGACTCAATGAATTGATTTTACAAAAATAGGGAGTCCTCAGACTCAAAAAAGTTGAACGGAGCTTGATGGGGTTTGTGCTGCCCTAGCATTCTTTGGAAAGCATGATTTTCTGCACTTGCAAACCATTTGGAAGAAACACAATGATTGTGTCAAAAGAGGGAAGTCACCTTCGCCCCTAGTCTTGGACCATTCTTATATTTCCACTTTTAGCATTGTGTTGTGCTAGTGTTTAAAACTCTTACTTGCATTACTCATGGAATGCTTTTAAAGTTTTTTTAAATCTTTATTCATCATCTTAAACTCACATTTTTTATAACATTATTGACTCATCAGATGAGGACAGACTCAACAGACACAAGTTATTTTATCCATACTCTAAATTGTTGTGCTTTCGTCATGAATAAATGTATCATCTCATCTTTTTATTTACCCCTCATCTTCTCATGGCAGTATTTCATTGATAAATCCAAACTTTGTTTTTTTTTCCCCTTTTTATTTAGTTCATTCTTTGCCTATTCAGAGTGTGCTTCAAATTAGTACTTTAGCTTAGAGAATAAAAGACATTCCATTTCAAAACCCTTCACAACAAACTCGGTGACTTGAGAACTTGCCTCTGGCATAGAGGGCTTTTGGCAAACAAA